>JALPQD010000007.1:13579321-14924321 GCA_023101885.1 Typhlomys cinereus | reverse complement strand
CTTTCTTAAATCATAGTAAGCTGGAAATATCAAAAATCAGGCATTAATATTGAATCCAATGTGGTAGATAAATTATAAATATATCTTTCTGTGTGAATGGAACATTATGACTTGCTTCTTTCCCTATGTGTATTCTGTTACTATAGAAACTTCCTCCATGGAACCAACCATATGTCTATTTTAATCTTATCAAGCCTTTCACAAGGTAAAAATGATCAACATATTTTAAAACTAATTCTATGAGGAACAATTTACCTAGCATCTAATTAGGAAGGTATTCTATTTATAGTCATGTTTTCTTGTTATCTGATGTGTCTGCTACATGGAAGCAAAGTGAACATTCCACGATTGGTGAGATTGGTGGATACAGTGATACCTTTGCCATTCCAAAACTGCAACATGGAGTTTATTATTAATTATTGTACAAACTACTATTTCTAAAATTCATGTTGACTACAATTGCATGTTAGAGTAACTGCAAGACCCCCTATATTAGTTGAACCTCTGAACATTAAAGAGAACTTGTCACACAGAATCTCAAAGAGTTTAATGAAAATCAGTTTTATTATACCCAGGCTTCCTTTTCTTCTCATTTATGATGTCTTCAGCTTACCTTTGTTTCAATTTCCTCATAAGCAAATCATACCTTATAGTGGTATATATAGTTAAGTATTCTTGTAAGAATTAAAAATGTAAGATACTCAAAGCTTTATGATATGTATTAAGACATAATTAATGATTGCTATTAATATATCTATCTCCTACATTCACAGTTTAATTCAAGAACTGTATCAAGGAAGGAAAGGGGAAGGAAAAGAAGAAAATAACGGAAAGAAAAGAAATTAAGAGTACAACAAAAAGAAAGAATTATGGAAGAAAACAGAATTTCATTCTATTCTATCAAGATGAAAGTGTGCTGTACATGTATTCCTTGTTAAATATCCTGAAATATGCACAGCAAGGGCTAGAGAGGTGATTCAGAAGGTAAAACTGCACTCTAAGGGCAAAGACCCCCCCAAAGAGTAAGGAGAGAACCGACCCCTGAAAGTTGTCCTCTGACCTATACATGCACAATGTGGCATAAGTGCACTTACACTTACACACACACACACACACACACACACACACACATACAAACACACACACATAAAAACCTGTATGAATGCACTCAAAACGTGCACAATAACTAGATAAAAATAAAAATTGATGTAGTAAAGTTCTAAGACAGAAATAATTATGAAATAAAGAGAAAGACATAGAGAGTAGGGAAGAGGGAGACAGAGACAGACACACACACAGAAAGAGAGAGGGGGGATAGGAAACAGGAAGAGGAAAAGGAGAAGGGGAAATGAGTAGAAAGTTTGTGACTTTGAATCATTTTCTGAATGAAGATGTTTGGACTTTCCAGCATGTAACTTATTTTAAATTGCAAAATGACACTAAATGAATGTTCCTGGCCCTTACTGAAGACACATGATTATCTTCATTAAGACGCTATCTTAAAATTAGAGATGGATTGTCAAGGAAAAATGAAATTTTGATGGAACAATTTTAAAAATAGCCCTTTTAGATAGAAAATAAGTAGCACAAAGAAAATAGGAGGGAGGAAAAGCAGCAGCTAACAACTTATAATTAGAAAAGATGATAGTGACTTTTCACTCAGGGACAGTAATATGGGGCAAAGTACTTTATACACATTGCGAAATTTTTAAGAAGTTGTAAATTGCAAATTGATCCTGACATTTATTGTTGGTCTCTTACTTCACAGAACTTTATGTGATTCAAAACCTTTATTTTTTAAAATGTGAAGGGAAAGAATAATGAATGAAAAGATTCATGTTAAAAAGAAAAAAGATTGCTTCGGCCCTAACTTGTGTGGAGTATCTTGCATATCATTGCTCCTCCCATACTTATGTTCTTACAATCTTACCGCCCCCTCTTCCGCAAATGTCCCTGAGCTTCTGGATGGGGAGAGATTACGCTGACCTAGTTCCAGGTGGTTGATATAGAGTCTCTGAAGTTCTGGATTATGGTTTGTTGATTTTTTTTTCCAGTTCTGCTGCTCCTGCAATGCCCTTCACTCCATCCTGATGGGTATTGGATGTCACCCCATGGCTAGAGATAAAAACCGTTAAACTAGAGTCTTGTTATAAGAGTATATTCAAAAGTAGATGTAATAAAAGTAGGAAACTGCAGTGAGGGAGGGGTCAATCACCCATTTGCAAAATGATTACTTTTTATCTGCCAGACTATATGCCCTCCCCTTCTAGTGAGATCATACCTCATCAGTTGTAAATGATCAGGACGGAAAGTCTGTGAACTTAACCAGATGTCTCATTACTCACTTGCAGTCCTTGATGGTGGCCTATTTTCTCTGCTGTAACATCGTCCCCTCTCTTCTTGTTTCTGGTGTGCCCCTCCTACTCCATCCTTGCTGTAGGTATTACAGAGATTTATTCTTGAGTGTCTCTAGGTGGGTTGGTACTAGGAGCCACCTATTAGGGAGTACATATGGCACTTAATTTTCTGGGTCTGGGATACTTCACTTAAAATAATTGTTTCTAATAACATTCATTTCCTGGCAAATTCCAGTAATTCATCATTTTTGATGGCTGAGTAGTATTCCATTGTATAAATGTACCACATTTTCCTTATCCACTCATGAACTGTTGGACATTTGGGTTGATTCTATGACTTTGCTATTGTAAACAGTGCTGCTATGAACATGGTCGTGCTTATGCTATCAAGGTGAATTTTTGCTGTATGGGGGGTTATTCCCAAAAGTGGAATAGCAGGGTCATATGGCATTTCAATCTTTAACTTCTTTAAGAATCTCCAGGCTTGCCAGAGTGGCTGTATGAGCCTGCATTTCCACGAGCAATGTAGGAGAGTTCCCTTCTCTCCACATCCTCTCCAGCATTTGGTGTTCTTTGTATTGTGGATTTTTGACATCCACATACATCCTGACAGGGATGAGATGATATCTCAGGGAAGTTTTGATTTGCATTTCCCTGATGGCTAAGGATGTGGAGCATTTTTAAACATATTTGTTATACATTTTAATTTCATCCCTGGTAAAGTTTTTTTTTAATTTCCAGGGTCTGTTTTTTTAATTGGGCCATTTGTTTCCTTGGTGTGTAGTTTTCTAAGTTCTTTGTGCACTCTGGACAGTAGAGCTCTATCAGATATGTGGTTAGTGAAGATTTTCTCCCATTCTGTGGGTTGCCTTTGTGCTCATGTTACAATCTCTTTATCTGAAAAGAAGCACTTTAATTTCACAAGATCCCATCTGTTGAGAGTTGGTTGCAGTGACTGTGCCATTGGATGTCTGTTTAGGAACTGTTGGCCTAGCCCAATCAGCTCGAGGGAGTTCCCTACCCTTTCAACTATGGTTTTTACAGTCTCTGGCCTTATATCGAGGTCCTTGATCCATGTGGAATTAAGTCTTGTACATGGTGACAAGTACGGGTCCAGTTTTAATCTTCTGCATGTGGATATCTAGTTTTGCCAGCACCATTTGTTGAAGATACATTTTGCATGCCCTGTGCAATGTCCAATACACTATTGACCTCACAAAGTTTAGCATTTGCTAAAGGCACTAAGATTCTTGGAAGCAAGGGATTGACAACCACAGTAGTGTTCCTATACTTAAGGGGAATACAGGAAAGGGTTCTGGGAAATGCCACTGGGTTCTTGTACCTCATCGGAGAGGAGGTCCCAGAGGAGAGTCTGGCATGCACATTAAAGGATGCTCCAGGGATGGGAGGGAGAGGCACTGGGGGATGGGGAGGGAGGTTGGATAGGAGGGGGCATAGGGTGGTGGGAGGTTGGAGGGAATGAGGGGACCGGTGTACCTGTTAGTTTGTATGAGTGGAAATAAAAAAATTAAAAGAAAATAAAAGAAAAAAGAATTCTGATAGTGATGTTGCTTATTGACTTCTGTGGTCTACGCTAGTTAACATCCATATGGAAAAAGATTTTGCTCCAAGTTTTCCTCTTCCCTGTTATTAAGTATTCAGATTCAATTTTAAAAGCTCAAAATGCATATAATTGTGCTTTTAAAATGTTTTGTTCTTTGACACTTTCACTCATAAATATAGCAAATTTATGTGTTTTCATCCCTTACTGCCCAATCACATCCTTACTCCTGTCTCACTTATTTTCCTACCTACTCTCTTATCTTTTGACTTGTGTGACCCACTGGGTTTTCTGGGATGTATGTACTTACTGATACCTGTTTGTTTGCTGAAGCATGAAGGACTTACCAGTGGTTAAGTTGTTGAGTAACACTTCCCTTTTCTTGTCAAGGATTAACCTTTCTCAGTGTCTCTTGTGTTCTTTCGTCATCCATAGTGAATTGTTGATAGATCAGGTTCTCTGGTGAGAATAAAAATCGCTATAGTGAGATATGAGATGCAGAAACTCATGTATGTTTAGAAATGTGCTGTGTGGCAACCTTCCACACTGTCAGCATCTTGCATTCTTATAGCTCTGTCTTCCACAAGGTGTGGTAAGAATTATGCAACTTACATAAATTCTAGAGATTCAATCCATGGCCATATGACTGGAGTAGATAAGATAATAGTAGCACATTTGAAATGATTCAAACCTTTCCATGTTCATATTGACACAAGACTGTGTCAATTACCTTGCTCATAGCAACTACTGAGCGTGTCTATGTATGTTTAATATTAATTCATACAACTTCAAAAAGATAATTTTTACCAAGGAATTAAACCTAAATAAAATGGACAATGTTGGGGGCAGTTTTGAAAATGTGTGTTGTGATAAGAAATATTTCTAGAAGAGAACTTAACCTCAGGGGAACAACTAAACTTTATAAACGTCTGTGTGCTGAGCTTGTGACAGCCAGGAATAGTGTAAACACATGAGTCTAATTATCCTATAGAGCAATGCTTTGTAAACCACTCAGGTATGTCAATTTTTCACAGGGTAATTAAGTAGGGAGATATTTTCATGTAGGCATCTCAACAAACCAACAAAACGATTACCTCCAAGAGTCACAGGTCATGGTATACATCAAGCCATCTCAAAATACTTCTCAAGAGTAAAGAAAGATCATAATGCTAGGCCTGTGGACTTGAAAATATATGAACAGGCAGTGACAATGATGTCATTGGGTAAGATTCTGGTGAAAGTCTGTCAAATTTGTCAAATACTTTTTCTGGTACACTGAGGCTTCACTACTGTCCGTTTATAAAATTTATATTTTAGAGTGAATGCTATTAAAAATAAAAAATAGTTGTTTGATGTATCTACTTTTACCCTATACAGATACAAATGTATATGCTGAATATAAGTGTGTTTTTATATATGTTATATGTATAAATTAGTGTGTAAATGTGTATCTTGTATGAATGGGACTTCCTGGCCTTCTTTTTCCTTTTCTATGAATCATACGGCTTCCATTTCATAGTAGTAGGAAAATTTAATTCAGTGCCTATGTTCTCGGATTTCCTCATGAACTTTAAGGAATCCAACTGAAAATCTACCTGAGGAATTGGGAACAGGATGAAAATGACAGTGACATTTAATGTGAACCACAGATCTGCATCCTTGTATAATTACCATTTGCTTTTCTGTGTATTGCTTTGCCTCTGGCCCTTGGTTGCCACAAGGATATTGTTTGAGAATTCAACAGCCATCCGTTTCCTGAATCTAATACAACTTAGAAATTTTTCTTAAGTGTAAGAAAGTATGTGCTGGTGGCCTGGTCTGCTTTCTACTCTGCCTTGTCAGTTGATGGATGGGACAGTGATAATGTGTGATCAATGGAGCAATCATTGTAACAAATCAGCTTAATGCAAGTGGCAACAGTATTTTTTTTAAAAATCTCAACTCCTAGCTCTTCTGCCATCACTCAAATCCATTCCACTGAGCAAAGGAAATGCCATTTCTGTAATGCTTGCATCTCTTAAAACACAAGCTTCAAGCCGATATTCTCCATTGCCACCAGGAGAAGATATAATTAAAGAATTTATGGATTGTTAGAAACCTTTTCCATTTATTGACAAGTAAATGAGAACCATGCCTTCGTAAGGTACAAAGGATTGATGGTTCTATGTTTTTCAGAGCCAAAGAGAATGAAGAAGATAATGAAATACTGCTTACTAAGAAACCAGCACATTCTATGTCAGGTCTTTAAAAGAAAGTATCTAAGTATTCTAGGATATGTCAGTGTGAACTTTTGCATGAGAAATGGAGTGAAGTGAGAGAAGAGAGTTGATGAATTCACTGTAGGAGAAATGGAACAGTGGTCACATAATGCTAAAGCAAAAATTTCAGTGTGATGCATCTCCACATCTGTTACAGTACAAATATGATGATATACAGTTCTCTGGCTTTAGGTTAATAAGTTTACATGACTCTGAGAGATGAAAAGAATATACTTTTATTTTTCTGTTTTGCCAGGTTGTACACCAATACATACTGGAGGACACACCGCCAAGAGGGAGGAATGTTTTCACAGTCCTGGACTAAAATCCCAATCTCTTTGGTACCACTGTCTGCGTATCAGGGGAGGGTTAAAGCTTTCTGGAAATCACACGAGGTTTGAGATAAGGTGATTTTTTTTAGCAAAGCTCTTCTTGTAAATCTTGTAGCTTCCTTCTCAACATTTCATGAGTCCCATCCCCTTTACTTTGCAACTTCAACGCGTGGAATCTTGCAGGCCAACTGCTGTTTAAACTCCCGATGGCGCTCAGTTTTCCAACTTTCAACTTTAGTTTCTGTGTTTTTTCCCCCAATTCCAGCTAAATGCCAATAAAGCTATATTTATAATAATATGATGGATTATAACAAAAAGGTGGAAACAATCTAAATATCTCAATAACAGGACTATTAGATAAATTAAGAATCTCAATGAAAGAATTTCATAGAAAATGAGCAATATAAGAATACAGTTACAACGTATTATTGAATAAAGGTAAAATACAGGTTGTAACCTCATTTTAAAAATGTGCAAGTTTGTGTATCTTGATAGGTACATCCCCAAAACTGACAGTCACAATTATCACAAAATAATAAAATTAAGAGTGATTTTAACTTCTTTTTACATTTCTGAATTATCTGAGAATTTTTCTTTTATTCACTTTTATCACCATCTCAAATCTCTCAAACTTAGCACACGCTCTCTAGGCACACACGTGTAATAATGCTAATGTGTCTTATATAAATTTCTTAGCTTATGTATACTCTTACAGCTACGGTTAATTTTGTATCTAATTTAATTGGTTTTGTACTTCTGGAGAATTCCCACCAATACATAAAATATATTTTTGTTTGTTATATCGGTATTTCACATTTATTTTGTGACATATTCTATTTCTCTCTTTCTTTAAAATAATTTATTTATATTTTGTGCATGTGTATGTGTGTATCAGAAGGCACTGTGTGTCTCTATGGAGGACCTTTGGGAATTGCTTCTACCTCTTTTTTGTTTTGCTCTGAAGTTTCCCAAGCTCTCCATACCAGGGCCAGAAGTACAGGCTGCTGTTTCCACCTGATTTTTTTTTTTATTTCCACTCATACAAACTTAACACGTATACTGGTCCCCCCCTCTAGCCCCTCATTCCCTGTACCCTCCATCCCCCCTTCCCTCTTTATCCCCCAGTGCCTCCCCCTCCCATCCCCGGAGCATCCTATAATGAGCATGCCAAACTCTCCTCTCCGATGAGGTGCAAGGACCCAATGGCATTTCCCAGAACCATTTCCTGTGTTCCCTTTAAGCATAGGAACACTACTGTGGCTGACAATCCCTCGATTCCAAGGATCCTAGTGCCTTTAGCAAACGCTAGATTTTGTGGGGTCAATAGTGTGTTGAACATTGTGCATGGCATGCAGTCCAATTATGATTGCTTCGGCCCTAACTTGTGCGGAGAATCTTGCATATTTTTATCCACCTGATATTTTTACATGGGACTTGGGATCTAAACTAAAGACGTTCTGCTTGCCAGGCAGAGTTTTAACCCCTAAGCCATCTACAAGTCCCCAAATCTCACTTTCTTATGCTTTTAGGGATATGTTGTCATGTTTTGTCTAGCTTATTGCAGAGAACTATTACGTTTTTTATATAGTTTAGGTACTGTAAACTCTAATAATAAGTATGCACTACTTTCATTGTCAGAAAAATTGAATAAAGATATTAACAAGAAGAAAATAACTTCTTTCTCTTCTTTCTTCTTTAGTTTTGGGACAAGGTTTCCATAAATATCCTTGACTGGCCTGGAACTGCTATATAGTACATTTAACCACATAGGAAAACAAGCTATAAGCCTTTATTTCAAGAAAAGCTAACATGACTGTGGTAACTGTTCTCTGTGCTGATTGTCTAATGCCTCCTTTAGCTTTTAAGTTACAAACGGTACTTTTGTGTTGAAAATTAAACATAATATTTTACTTTTGCTCCATTGTACAGATTAATATTTGTGGTCATTAATGTTAACATGAAAGAGTTAAAATTAAAAAAACCTCTAAATTGCATGTAGTCAAAATTATAATGGAAGATATCTTTATCAGTGAATTTTTATTGCAATAAAAATCCTTTCTTCTACATTGACCAATTAATTACATCAAATATAGTTTAAAAGGCTTCTTTTACTTTCTATCTCATAGACAGAATAATTTCAATTTCTTGGTGTTTTTTCTCATAGTATCTTCCTTCAAGAATCTCAATAGAGGGGGCTGGAGAGGTGGCTCAGGGGTTAAGCCTCTGCCTTGTGGGCAGAACGTCTTGAGTTCGGATCCTAGACCCCCACATATAGACGCCAGGCGGAAGCGAGCGCGGCCTGCGTTTCTGGTCCTGGTAGGGTGGAGCCTGTAAATCCCAGGGCAGAGTAAACAAGGAGGAGGTGGAGGTGGAGGTGGTCCATGGTGGTTCCCGAATTCATCCATGGTTCTATACACACACATACATACATAAACACACATGCACACACTCATACATGCACAACTGAATAAATAATAAGGTAAAAAAAAGAATCTCAATAGGACTATGGAAACTGTAGACATAAGTCTCCGATGTAAGAGTATTCAAAGCAATATTGAAGACCAACCACAAGTTCTTCAAAAGTTCTTCCACAAAACTTACCTTAATATCTTCGTTACCCTAGTATCTTTGTCGGATTTGTGAATGGTTTGCATATCAGTGGCTCTAAATACTTACTAGTTTAGCATGAAAAATTTATTTGATGTAGAGGAATGAAACAGAAGGAAACAAATAGTAATTCCTAATTTGCACTGTGTAGATCACAGTGACACCATTAGTCCCCCAAAGTTCAGAGAATTGGAACTTTTCACAAAAAAACTCCCAAGATTGTTTTAGAACCTTCAATGGTTGTGATATTGAGAAGTAGTATTTGTTTTATTTATTATTTTAGATTTTCATATATATATATATATATGTATATATATATTGTTTTCTATCTTTTCCCATCTTAATCTAGATACCCTCTTCCTTCCAGTTGCAACCCTTCTTCCTTACCATTATTTCTCCTACTTCTTTTTACATGTGTGGCCCACTGAATTTCATTGGGGTTGCTTTCCATTTCATATGCCTGAGCTCTTGCTAGAGCATGAGTCATCACTTCTTGAGAATACCACTGAGAAAAGAATCATCCCTTTTCTCTACATCCAGCATTAACTTTCAACATTCTCTCAGTAGTTGTGAGACCTCATCAAGTCTTTCCCTTTACATGGTGAAATACTGATCGATCAAATCCTGCTCAAGTCTTATGGAATGACACATAGCCACAGTGAGTTATTGGATGCAACAGTACTGTCTGACTATATATGTGGTCCTTCTTTACACTTTTACATTCTCACTGTTACTCATACATAATGTTCCCTGATCCTTTGAGGGAGTTATTTAGATCTTCTGTTTAGGACCAATTGGTCCTTGTCACTTATTTGCTACATGTTAGCAGCCTGTCATGATTTTCTGTAATGAACATCTTCTAATACAAAGGAGCTCTCTGTGTTGAGCCCTGAGCACTTTCTCAGTTTATAGGTATAATAACAAATGCTTGAAAGTTAGTGTCACAGTTAGACTTCAGTGTTGCTGCTAAATTCATAACAATGATTCAGGAGAACAGGGGATTTTATTTTCTCCTACGATTTTCCACATACAATTTTACCCCAGTTTGACAATAGAATCCACTTCACCAACACTAGGTTCCAAACAAATTGGTCACAACATATCCATATGATTGCCAAGAGAGTGAAAATCCATACCTGCCAGACCTGCATGATTGGCTGTACCAAAGGATGAAAACTTTCTTAACCAGTGCCCTCCATCTTATGCACCTATCAAAAAATAGTCCCATCCAATATAGGGATGGGTCTTCCACACAAATTAGACAATCTCCTGCAGGTTTGCTCAGGGCTTAACTGAACTCTAGTTTCTTACACCTGTACCTTAGAGATCAGAGTCTTCAGTTACAAAGTTGGCACCAGTATCTAACTATAACAAGCAGTTTGATATATTGTCTTTATAGCTAAACCTTAAGAGTGTGCATTCCTAGGGCTTGTATCCTCTTTCTTGGGTTCTTATCCTAGTTTTAAGTATGAAAATGTGTTCACTACTGAAATCAGACCTTCAGTCCCATCAGAATTTTTATTCACTTTCTTGTCATTCATACACTATTGCACTTTTGATAGTTTGCAGCTTTGATAGACCAATGATATTGCCTATTTCTTTTCTCCCCCAGCAGCTTGTGTAGTACCTTCTGGCACCGTGAAAACTGCCCAGCAAAGAGGAAGCTTCCAACTACAGTTTATCCCTGTCCTATGATCTATGTGTTGTTAGGTCTCAGAAACAGTGACTCATTGTTCATGTCTGGAGGGAACTGAAGAGAAGTGGCAAAAGCCTGTATTAATTTGGAAGCCTTTGAAATTTCTTTGACCAACAATTTATCAGGAAATATCATGTGGCTTCTAGTAGAAACACCATGACATATTTCCATTACACTTTATCTTCCTCTCATTCCTTTCCCCCATGAAGGGTATGTCTGCTCACACTCCTTTTGTGATCAAAGCTTTTTTCAAATATTTTATAATTTAGATGGTTTCTGTCTGATTTTATCTTACAACCTTAGTGCTATTTGTTACTCCTTCAGCCTTTGCCCTCATAACCCACTCTTAAGCATTTTTTGATTGTTCCCCTTTCCTTTTTTTTTTTTTTTTTTGGTCTTTTATATCTTTCCCTTTAATGTCTTCACCCTTTTCCTCCCATCCACTCCACTTAATGTAGATTTCAAGGTTCTTTAATGTTAGAAGATTTCCAAACTGAGCACACAAGTCAGAGCATTCAATACCAGTGTCATCATCGTGTATGAGACAACATGTGATGTTTGTCTTTCTGTGACTGGGATAACTGGATCAATGTATTATTTTTGCCCAGAGCTTGTTTTCAGTTTTATAGTTATCTCTCTTGACCTTCATGACAGATGTGACTTAAGCCATCTCCAGCTTCTCCTAGTCAGCTTCGCTTTTCCAGCCATAATGGACTGTTTCTCCTCTTTGGAACTATAAGTCAAATAAATCACTATTCCTCCCCTTAAGTTGCTTAAGCTTGAGTAGTGCCACAGTAGCAGAAAAAATAGGTGGACCACCATTCATCTGTTTATTTCATGTCCTTGCTGTTGTGAATAGAGTTGCAATGAGTGAGTTTTTACAAGTGTTTCTGTAATAAGATATACATTCCTTTGAATCCTTTAAATAGCAGTAGTTATTACCTACTGCTTGAGGGCACAATCCATCCAAAGAATGTTGTAATTCTAGACATATATGTACCAAATTTAGGCTCACCCAAACTTTTTAAATACATTTTACAAGATGTAAAAAAATGAATCAATGCAAATATATTTATAGTAGAAGACTTCAATACTTCATTCTCACTAATAGTTCAACTAGTCAGAAATGAAGTGTGTGAGTTAAATGAAATTATAGATAAAATATACCTGACAGACATTATAGAACATTCAGCAGCCCTAGGGACTTTATCCAAAATAGATGACATACTAGGACACAAATCAAACCTCCACAAATAAAGAATAATTAAAATTAGATTCTGTATCCTATCTACCTACAACAGAATAAAGCTAGATATCTGTATGAGGGGAAACAACAGCAAACACACATGATCATGGAAATTAAACAATACATTATCAACTGAGAACTGAGTCAAAGAAGAAATCAAAGGCAACAATATTTGTTTAAGAAAATCTCAGTGAAAGGCTGATGACTGAGTCAGCTTCCATCTCTCTCAAACCTTACTCCAATAACAATGAGGCATTGTAAACATTCAGGAGAAAAACTAGCTGCTCTGGCCATTATTTTTCTTCTCAAGTAGGACATGAATGATCTTTTTCCCAACATGTCTGACATTGAAATAGTTGCTCCTTCACGTAATGCCTCAAGGGATTTATTATGAACAAAAGGGAATTGGGTACTCATGGAATGATGATGAGTAACTCCCACCTTATCCTTCCTTTGTGTTGATATTACAACAAGGAAATGGATCTAACAGAGGAAAGGATGATGCCCTTTCTTGGATTAATAACTATGAATATATTACTTATTTCAAAATAATTTTCAAATTTTCATGCATATTAGCATGACAAAATGGAACCCAAATCAAGAGCAGACATTGGAGACAGAAAATATGAAATAAAAATATTACTAATAAATCAGAGGCTGGAGAAGTGGCTCAGGGGTTAAGCCTCTGC
This sequence comes from Typhlomys cinereus, assembly GCA_023101885.1. Lineage (NCBI taxonomy): Eukaryota > Metazoa > Chordata > Mammalia > Rodentia > Platacanthomyidae > Typhlomys > Typhlomys cinereus. The sequence goes on along the minus strand of JALPQD010000007.1, from coordinate 14,911,575 downwards.
CTTGCAGGCAGAAGGTCCTGAGTTCGGATCCTAGACCCCATGTATAGACACCGGGTGGAAGTGGGGGCGGCCTGCGTTTCTGGTCCTGGTAAGGCAGAGCCTGTAAATCCCATGATTTCCGAATTCGTCCATGGTTCTACATACACCCATATACATGCACACACACGCATACACGCACTAATGAATAAATAATAATAAAAAATAAAAAAAATATTACTAATAAATCAAGTAGAATCATTGATTTAGTAACTCAGGATCCTATGTTTAGAAAGTCATGCACAAAATGAGTTTATAAACTAAAGGACATACACTACATTGAGCAACAGAAAAGGATTGACTTTAAAAATTCTGCTTGATTTTGTGTACAAACAAGTATTAATATATGTTCACCAATACAAAATTCACTTATGTCTCTAGGCTTAGAATTATATATGTATAGCCTTCAATATAGAGATTTGTTCATTCTGTTCTTTCATCTTTTGTCTTATGAGAGCTCAGACATACTTAAGTCACTATTTTAAACATGTTTCTAAATATACTTATTGAAAAAATGTAAAAAAAAATCATTGTCAAACATATTCTGTAATTTTAAGCTACAAAATACTTGGTTATTGCTGATCAGAAATCCAGAATGTGCATTGAGAATATATTTAAAAATTCATTTCATGATATATCTCTGCTAGGGTTTGAATATTGATTGATCCCAACTAAATGGTGTGATTTTATTCTTGGTCTCAAGCTGGTGGAGTGGTATAAGGAAGCTGTGGAACATTTGTGAAGAGGGGACTTGGAAGTATATCACAGAAGGTGGCCCTTGAGGCTGATATCCTTCCTGACTTGCTCTCGCTGCATCCTGATCACTGCTTTAATGCAAACCAGCCATCTACTTTGACCGCCATGCCTGTTGATGTGTATTTCCCACCATGCATTTCATCTAAAGAGATACTCTCCAGAACCAACCCAATAAATAACCCTTTCTCCCTCAGGCTGTCTGTATTTGTAGCATTTCCTGACATCAACAGAAGAGGAACTACAAGAATTTTATTTTTACAATATATTTTTAAATCTTTTTCCTAAAGTGAAGGACTAGAGAACACACTGTCTCAGAAGGTGATAAGGGTAGTAGAAATGTCACTCATAAGAACTACTGTGAAAACTAACTTTCGTAAAGAAATTCTTCCTGGTCATTTACTGTTTAAGCAAGAGGCTTCTGGTCACCTGTATAATCAAAAACAGCCATCCAGTGGTATAAGATGGTATCAAAAGTTACTTCATACATTGTAGAAAATCCTAGATTTCAATCCTTGATACTTCGCTCCAGAAAGCACCATGATTTATATCTCACAGGTAACTCCATCCGTGCTCTGTCTGTCTGTCTGTCTGTCTCTCTCTCTCATTCACTATCTGAGAAATATACACATATATGCAGACAGAGAGAAAGGATAGAGAGAACACTATCTGGTGGAATTAGATTGCCATGTATACATTATTTTTCCCATGACAAAATGTCTTAAAGTAAACTTAAAACAAATGCAGTTGGTTTTTGATGCTAGTTTCAGAGGGAGGTGCCCATCATGGTGGTGAAAGAATTTTGAAACCGAGATCTTCTGCTAATCCTCACATGGCAGAGATACTAAATAGAAGAGAAAACAGAATGAGACCACCATTGAGAGCAACAACTATCTTCAAAGGTTCTATCTATGTGCCCTGCTAGGCATCAACCACCAAAGATTCCACAACCTCTCCCAAGAGTGACACTAGTTGTAAAAACATTTCAAATACGTGCACTTCTGGAAGATATTTCCCATTTAAATTAAAACAGTCACTATTTAATGAAAGGATAAATTGCACCTATTATGAGAGTAAATTTAAATTGAAAGATACAATAGATAAGCAGCCCACCAAATATAATAATATTTAAATTCTTTACCTATTATCTGTATCAATTTATCATGTATCTATCACCTACATAATTACCTACCTATCACTTATCTGTCACATGGTAGAAGGAAGATGATTATAGAATACAGAAGCACAGTTCAGTTGGATTTTCTGTTGTGAATGTTGTGTCTTTTTTTCAACCTTATTTTTGGTCCTCCACTAAGAAAAAGTCAAGCAACATGTAGATATTACAGTTTTCCTGAGTGGTAGATTAAGAGCAGGATATTATTCTTCTGTGCAAGCAAGTCAATATAAGAAATTCAACTCATGCTTTATTTCTAAAGGGTTTACTAGGAATCCAGACACAAGCCCTTTGCCCATGGAGTTTCTGTAACTTGTGCTGGGAAACCATTTATTACCTCCAATGGGGCATAAAAAGTAGACCGCAGGCCATCTGAAATCATAACTGCTTAGATCATTTGAGGCAGGTTCAGAGAATAGGTCACCCTATCTTTTCTAAGGAAAGTTGCAAATAACAGAAAAACAAAGTTTCTTAAAAAAATGACTACACAGAAATTTTGTAAGGTCTTCTTGATATCTGCCCTCATTAAAATAGGTGGTCCGAAAACAACTCTCTCCTCAAAAGAATTAAGGAATAGTTTATTCTGAAGTCAAATATGAGTTCCCAGGTCTGGAAACAGAATCAAGTTGCCTCAAAGATCATGTTTTCTGCATTGATAGAAATTCTGAATTGCACAACAAAGAAAACGATAAATAAAGATAAATTTGTGAATATGCTGATGGAAATATCAGGTAGGCATGTTATAAAACAGCAGGAAAGTTCCTCAGATCCTATCTGGTGTCATTTTTATTGACAGGAACCAGGGACCCTGTTATACACTTCAAAAGACTCACGCATACTCACAAGCATGTTAGGTCACAGACATAAGTGAGTAGTGGCTGTTAATGGGACTCCAAATGGCCCATGACTTACAATGTTGCTCACCTTACCACATCACTGATCTCTAGTCTGCCAATCAACCCTGCAGGTGCAGTTCTTCCAGAAAGTATGTTTCCAAATCTGTCTTTTGTATATATTCTTTTAGTTAGTTAGTTTTTTTAATTCATTGGTATAGTGAAGGCTTTTATCCCTCTGTTCCAACCCTATCCTTACTCCTTTTCTGCTTACAATCTTACATCTGTCCTGCCAGACTCCCTCCTATTTTCAAATCTTTTCCCTTGTGCAGGCCACTGTGTTCCATCTGGATTGTCTTTGATGACATATGTATGCCTGACATGATTTTCACTCTAGCAAGTATTCCAGGACAGTGGGTATACTACTGAGGAAAGCATCCTGCCCCCGACCCCACCACCAGCTTTGTTCCTCATCAGTTTCTCACTGAGGTGTGGAGCTCCTTGAGTCTTTCCTTTTTCATGGTATCATGTTCATAGGATATCTCTTGTGTGATTTTTGTAAAAGTATACATACCTGCTCTTTAATCAGATATATCACAATAACATCATGTTCAAATGATAATGTATGACCATTAAAACCTATGTCTTTTGCATTACAGTTCCTAAGACTGCAAATAAAGGATTTAATATGACAAGTTGAGTTTATATTGGTCAGTACTTTTGAGATAGCAATATTTTTTATTTATTTTACTTTTTCCAGTTTAATAAGCATATTAAGTACTCATCCCTGCTTCCTGCATCCCGCCTCCCTCTCCTCCTTTTCCCTTCCCTTCATCAATCCATCCTACTCCCTCCCTTCTACCCTCCTACCTGTCTACTTCTATGAACCCCAGGGTTGTCTACTTTTGTGGGTGTTTAAGCCTCTTGTGGCATACCAAGTTGCTGCTCTTCAAGCCACCTTCACTGATAGGACCAATATTATTATCATAATTAATTTAGGTAGAATTCAGGGAGTGGACACCATTGGTATGGGCCTTTTGTAAATGATGGAATCAAGGGAAAAATCTGTCAGTTGTGACTCCCAAGTGCACAGATATCAAACCATGTTAAGTGTTTCTATGAATTATTTCAGTATTTGTTTCAGTTTGTTGTATATTGCTGTGACAAAATGCATAACATAAGAAACTTAGAAAATTAAGTTTTTTAATATTTTATTCATTTTATTTACTGGGGGGGGCATTGTATGTCCCTGTGTAGAACCATGGGGGACTCTGGGAATCATTCTGTATTTCTTCTACCTCCTTTCTTGCTTCACTCTGAGATTTCCCAAGCTCCGCCCACCAGAGCTGGAAGTGCTGGCTGCCACCTTTTCTGCCTGGTATATTTCACTTGGGACCTGGGGCCCAACTCAGGATCTTCTGCTTGCGAGGCAGCAGCTTAACGCCGGAGCCATCTCTCCAACCTGAGAATTAACTGGCTTACAGCTCTAGGTTCTAGTCAGTCACGTTGGGAAGTCACATCGCATTCCCAGAGTGGAATGCAATGTGTCAAAGTTTGCAAGCTTGTTTGTCTTCATTTTTCTTTATCTATATTGAGTTTCAGATCTTCTGTCTAAAGATTGATACTTACTACTTCCAGGCTTCCCACATCAGTTGATCCCATGGAAACGATCCTTCAGTGGGCATTCCTAGACAAGAAGCCTAATCCTAAGGTGTCCCAGGGGCCTGTATCTTAAGCATCAGGTTGAAAATTAGTAGTAACCATCACACTATGCCAAATTATATTTTCCTCCAAGTTACTGCTAGGTATAAAATAGTTCTAATTTCTTACAAAAATGATTTGTTCAGTAGTGGATGTATCTATAGGTGAAAAGGTGCATAATTTTATGAGGTGTATTGACCATACAGATATTTGATTTAAAAATAATAGTGAATATGTGTATATGTATAAGTGTAAGAGTGTGTGTGTGTGTGTGTGTGTGTGTGTGTGTGTGTGTGTAGGTGTTTAGGGATGGACTGCTCTGCACGATTGATAAATTTAATCCCATCATTTGATAATGTAAATAGTTTCCATCCAACCACAATTAAAGACATCCACACTTTCAACAATAATTTGTGACACAGGAATTTTGCCACCTTCACATTAAAAAATTAAGTTATTTGTCCTTGCCATATCTCCTGAAAATTCAATTGGAAGTAAATGTTAAAGGTTAAATTATCCTGAAATGTGGAATCGCTGTGGAATTTTCAGCACTTAAAACATGTTAAACTATATATGCAAAATTTTCATATAAAATCTTTTTATGTTTTTTCCTGTTTCTCCGCAATCCACATGCTCTTGTCACAAATATCATGATTCTGGCTGATAAATAGAGGTGATTTCCCTGTACAAGGATTCGTAACTTAACTGTTGCTGAATGAAGAACATTGAATCTGCTCTCTGCTTAAAGTAAATTTCACAGTCAGCAGAAATATGAGAGGAATCTTTCACAGTCTCTTATACAAGTAAAGTATGTTCCATGCATGATTGCAGAATCTATGTACTTGGAGGCTGTAATTTTTCCTTATGATATGATACATAGGATCACACTAAGAATGTTATAAATATTTTTCTAACAGATTTTAAAAATTCTCACTCTAAGACAGCTGTAAATTATCCAAGATGTACTTGTACAGCTTTGATATTTTTCTGTGGTTTGGTGTAAAATGATTCCCTGTGCCCCATCTGGCAAATTTTTTTCTCCCTACCTGGAATTAACCATTCCTAAAGCTTCGACTCCTCCTAGTACAAAGTAGCCACAGGTTGTTCATTGTTACAACAATAATCATCATCTCTAGTCTTTTTCAGGAAATATTTTTAATATTATATACCACTTCAGCTGTTAATGATACTTACAATTCAGGTTGAGAATGCAAATTATCATGAGTCCATCAGTGGAAACACTTCAGTGTTTCATATTCATTTTCCATCATTCTGAGAACCAGTGTGCAAGAGCCTTAAAGGTAAGGAACACATCAATTTTTATTTCATTCATTCTATTTTGTGTAATATACTTATATTACCTCAGCCACCATGAACAAAATAACTTTATAATTTAGCATTAATTTATGGTTATTTTTCTTTGGAGATGTGTTATATTACTTTTATCTTTGCATAGCATGAGAGCTATCTGAAAGAAATATGGTGTTCACTGGCATGTAGTGTATTCCCAGATTTCCAAATGCATCAACACAGTGAACATTATGATATGCTGATGACTCAAAATCAACTTTACAATTCTCCCACACTCTTTCCCACCTTGACTCCAGTCAAACTCTAGTTCACATTCTGTCTCTACAGATATATCCATCATCACATTTCCTAAGAATTAGAATCATGTGTTCTATGAACATTTATATCTGGCCACAACTTCAAGTTTCATCTTATCATTAAAGCAGTTTATTGTTATTTGAGAGATTAAAGCCATGCTACCTTGCTGAAATAAAGAATCACATAAACTTACTTTGGGTACATATTTTATTGATTTTCCAGTGCTATTATTACTGAAATTTGTCTAATTTTTAGTTCTATTTATATTTAACTTATTGAAAATAATTTTAGTCCATAAATATTTGTATAATCTCATTTTGGCATTTAGGGTGATTGAAATACCAGTGAAGTTTTTTTATTTCCTTGATGGCTAAAGATGTTCAGCATTTTTTTTAATGTTTTCACTGGACATATCTACATCATCATTTCAATAGTGTGTGTTCATTTCCATAGTCCATTGTTCTGTAGATATTTTGCAATTCTGTTTGTGTGTGTGCATGTGTGTTTGAACAATCTACATATAATTATTTTGTCTCATGAATATTAAAAACCTTTCCTACTATTTTCTAGGATATTTATTTGTTTTATGCACAAGCTTTTATTTTGATTCGATTTTAAAATTTTGCCTTTATTTGTTGAGTTTACCAAGTCTAATTCAGAATGTTGTTATGCTATCCTAGACCTTGATGTGATTATCTCACATTTTCTTCTAATGTTTTCAAAATTTTGATTCATACGTGAAATCATTTATCCATCTCGAGTTGATTTTAGTGCAGGATGTGAGATAGGGATGTGTTTTCACTTTCTTACCTTACAATATCCACTACTCTTTCCTGCATCACAAGCTAATGGTGACATTCCATTTTATGTTTCTGCTGCTTTTGTCTTTAAGAAGCAGATAACTGGTGATGCTTCAATTATTTCTGGGTCTTTTATTCCATCTCATTGGTTTGTTTTTTTTCTTTTGTGCCAGTACTACATATACTATACATATATATATATATGTATATGGTAGCATGACTCTGTTGTACAATGTGATGCCACAAGTATTATTCACTTTATTTAATATTGATTTGGCTATTTCGGCTCTTTATATATCCATACTAGTTATAGGATTATTTTTGTTTCTAAAAATAATGGTTTTGGAAATTTGATGAAAATTGAGTGACTTTTATAAACTATTTTAATTAAGAGCCACATAACAACTTATTCTGCTGATCCATGATTTCTAAAGTGATTTAAAATAATAAAAGCGATAGAAAATCCAGTCCAGAAGGATCCAATACATTGAATATATGGTAATATTTTGCTCAGTTAATAGTGTCATGATGATGAAAAAGAGAATTTTTTACTTAATATATTCTAATTCTGAAATACGTAATTTTTCATGTATTTTTCTTGTACTTATTCATATTTTCTATATTAAATAAAGATAGTTTCTTTTCAGATTCAACAACAGTTATTCAAAGTTTCAGTTACTTTAACTAGGCTATTATTTCCACTCACTGCAGTAGCTTCACAAGAGGTAGAAAAAAGGGGGGAAAAACAACTATTCTTCCATCTTTTATGCCAATTTATAGCCAATTAAACAGCCTAAGATTTTTTTTTATGACAAGTGCAGGAGTTTCCCATCTATTTAATGTTTAGCAATGTTAACTTTGCTATTATTTCCTTAAGTGTCAGTCATTATAATATGTCACTCACATATCTACTGAATATGCCACCAAGTATTCTTTCTATCAAATTTATTTTTCTTTTAAAGGAAAGAATGCGTGTCAATGTTGTGTGAAACACGACTTCTATTGGAAAGCTTACACTTCTTTAAATGTCATTAAATAAGCCATAGCACAGCTTAAGAAATTGTCTATACTTTCCCATATGCCCCTTGAGAAACCAAGTATTTTACTTATGATTGAGTTTAGAAAGATTTCGAAGTTGGGATTTGTTTATGGAATTAAGGTGAAAGTATATGCATATGTACTGTACTTGCATTTTTCAATTTGTAGTTTCTTACACATTTATTATTCAATAAAGTGTTGTTTTACAATATGGTTTGTTAAAAAAAAAAAAAGAAAGAAAGAAAAAAAGAACAAAAGAAAGAAAAAATGAATGAAAATTCCACAAAGATGTCACCCAAAATCTAGTAATTTGAATTGCTGAAAACTGAAAATGAAAGTATTTCTAATTTATTTTAAAATGAATTTTCTATTTGTGTAAGAGGCAGATCATAGGGTTTACAGCTCCATTTACATCTAAGGTGGAAAAGCTGCGGTGAGTGGAGAGTAATTCAATTGACAGTACCTAATTCTACTGGAACATACCTGGAAAAAACACTGGATTTCTGAAGACTGAGCAGAAGGCATTGCAGTAGATATCCCTTAGATAATAGATGACCACACAGTTATCTCTCCATATGCACACAAACACATAAGTTTAGTTAAGTTCATGTAAAATCTTCTTGCAAATTCACACATTAGGCAATTAAAGCAAATTTATTCAAAAGAACTGCATAAATAATATGTGCTATGTCAAAGTATTTGAAGTTTAAGAAAAGCACTCAGGAGTTTCTTTAAAAGCTTTGAATTACGAAGTTTCAAAACACTTGGGTTCTGAGGAATAAAATTTCATACAAATTTAATGGAATAAAATCCCCAATCTCTTACCCTAAATAATGTTTTAAATTTATGCTAGACATTTTGCATGTGTTTGTGTGTGTGTGTGCACACGCATATGTGTGTGCACTCATACATGCTCACATACACACACACACATATATCTATAAACTGGTTTACAGAGATTTACTGTAAAGTCTCCTTATGATGTAAATGCCCCGCCAATCAGTCTTACCTCCAACTCTTAATGTCATTTTCACATAATTTCTTTACCATAGAAGAGTAGGCCTAAAATTTCACAAGAAGGGTAAAATCAGGGTAATTTTAGATAATGTAGTTACAAATAAATTTCAATAAAATATTGCTTTCAGTTGAATAAATGAGGAAAAGAATTTGCAGACACAAACATTTCAAAGACTATTCTTACTCTTCAAATAACATGAATTTGCTGTTACATAAGATGTTAGTCAGTTGGGAACACGAAGGATCTGAAATATGTTTACAATACCTTGCTCTTTCAAGTGCTAAAATTAAATTTTCAAAACTATAGAAGTGATTTTATGAGCCTTTTACATTTATGTATGCTGAATTTAACTTTGATTAATCCTCTGCCTAAAATTACTTGACATGTTTTGCAAAAGATGACGCAGTTAAATAATAATTACATGGAATGGTACAACTACTACACATGAATGACGCAAGCTACACATTTATACCTGAAGATACACTCAAATTGATTCTATTGCTTTCTGTTCTACAACTGCAACAACAAAGTGGGAATGGATGTCTGTAATCATAATGAGTGTGTTACAGTGCAGAGCGCTTTGTGATAACATATGGCAATTTAATTTAAATTCACTTTAGGGTAAGAAAAGTGCTTCACAATCGAGTGCAATGGAAAATAAATAGCCATCTAGGTTCTTTAAGTGTAGATATGTGGGCGGTGAGATAGGAAGATAATGGAGACCCAGCACCTAACACCTCCCTGCTGAGAAAGAAATTTTGGAAATATTTCCGTTTCACCAATTACACGGTTAGAAGCAGTAGTAATCTTCCCCTTCTCTATATTCTTCATTTCTTTCCCTTTCCATTCTTCACAGATTTTTTCTCTCTTTTTCACCAGATCAAATCCCATGTGTTTATGAATACAGGTAGCTACTTTGAGGAGACTTTTATCCTGTTGATAAATAACCACAATTTATTTCAAAATAATAATTTGCAACATAAAACTTTAAATAGCCACTGTGATTTTGTTTCAAACAATATACTATTTTTGGAAGAAAGTGTCTGAGGGTACGAAGAAACATATCACTTAATGCACTGAATATTATTTTTTCCTATAGGTACAATAAAGTTACTGTTTCGAGAATGTGCTTTGGAAAATCCAATTGTAATTCCATTGTAAGCAATTATAAAGAAACTATACATGAAACCTGGTCTAAAAATAGTTTAGTATCACACCTCAGGAACGTGTATCATAAGTCACATTGAAATGCAAAGTTCAGGTGAAGATTTTTCAGTCTGGTTGGGAAATGTGACATGATTATATGAAATATGATTATAAAGTTTGAGAATATAGTGTTCTTTGATGCTCTTCCTAGGAGTGGTATGGCTGGGTCCTTTGTTATTTCTAGCTTTACCCAGCAATGAACTTTGAAAGCTAAAACTCAGATAAAAATAATCCTGTGGAGTAATGGTGGTTTGTAAGGTTCTCAGGTAACCAATTACTCTATGAATATTCCCTTATTGTCAGGGAACATATGCCTCATCCCATAAACCTGACAAAATAACAGTGGAAAGGGAGAAAATAGATAAAAGCAGATGTCATAATATTAACTATAAATATTCGATACTACCCAGATACTTTTTATTGTACCCCTAGATAAGAAAAACTTTTGGCACTCAACTAAGATTCATCCTGTTACAATGGAAGATCAGAGGTGCTGAAAGTCATAACTGTCCAGTGATTGACAGCAACCCTGGAATGCTCAGCCCTAATAAGGCCATCAAGATCTCTGCCCTTTCCCGGGCTGAGGGAACCTTGCAGAAGAGAGCAGAGCAGTAAGATAGCATGAGCCTACAGGTGAGAACACGTACTGCCTGCCAGGAAGCTCCAGTCAGGACATGGCTGCTCCATCTGGCCCTGCCTGCTGTGAGATCTGTCTCCACTAGATTTACACAAAGGCTGACTCTTCAGCATTCCCCCCCCCCATGGAGGAGGGGGGATGTCAAGAGAAACAACCACATTCGGAGAGAATCTTTGGGGCAGGTGCTGGACAAGAGAAGGGGAGCTTTCCCACCTGTGGGTTTGCCCAGGGAAAGGCCACTTATACTGCCACAGAGGCCTGGTCCTTTACTAGTACAAGAGCTCTGTGGCCCACATGTGCAGAGGAACATAGGAACAGGGAGGACAGGGCTGGATTGATGCAGAAAGTGAGGGGAGTTGGGTAGGAAGGAAGTGGGGATATGACAAAAGGTGGACATATTTAGCAAAAAATGTTCTCCCATAGTAGCTTAGGAGTTAGAGAGATCTCCTGGAGAGGTCGACAGTAGAGGGAAGGAGCCCAGGGCAGAAATCCTCCTGCAGCTGGCTACCAAGATGATTGTGGTGGTTCTTTTTCCCTGAAGACAAAGGAACAGTTGGTTATTATCCCACCTGTAGGCTGACTTGCCTGGATGTACACGACCTCACTACACCTGTAGCATTACCTACAAAGGGCCGATCTACGCATAAATATCTATTTAACATCAAATGATATTAATGGAAAATGGGAATAGCTTGGTCCTCCCACACCTAATGAAAGCTTCCCATGGAGTAGAGGGAAGGTGCGTGCAGGCTTTGGGTTTCTTCCCCATTAGGGTGGGGTAGGAAGCTCTTTTCTCTGTCCTTTTCTTTTCCTTTGAGTAAAGCTTAATGTCAATTTTCTATTGCTTTGCTTTCATCCTAAAATAGAACTTAAAATACTACATTTAGTTTTATACATTATTAACACTATCCTGTCTTCTTATTTTTCATCTTGCATAACAAAAATCATAAAACATAAATAAAACATTAAACATAAAAAGATCTGATTTACTTGCCTATCTATGCTTCTATGAGACAGGTGCTAGATAGATATTAACATATTAATTCTGTTTCTATGAGGTATTAATAGTAGACATTGTGTAATATACAGTAAACAAGTTTGTTTCCAATAGCTACAAAATACTTATAAATAAATAAAATTTTCTGATGGTTTTAAAGATTGTACAACAGAAATTATAAGCCATAGAAATAAGAATACAAATACACATGTACATGCAAGTGTGCAAACACACAAACACATAAACACACAACTCACAATAAGGACATTCTATGTTCAGACTGAAAGGAAAATTTGTATTGTCAAAATGTCTGTACTAACCTAAGTATTCAACAGACTGAATTCAATTTGTCAATCCCTATCAAAATAGCAATCTCATTCCAGAAAACACTGAAGAAAAACAATACTGAAATCTCTGTGGAACCAAAAAAAAAAAAATAACAACATATCTAAAGTCATGCTGAGAAGAAAAAAAGCAGAGGCCTTCCTTGTAACCTAACTTCAAGATACACTGAAAGGGTACAATGTTCAGGCACAGAAATATTATCTCCACTTTGAGAAGAATGATATGAAAATGTGTTTACTGTTAAGTCTTATTTAGCTTGAGTAATCATGTGCTTAAAAATTTAAGTACTGAAGATAAAATATGCAAATATAAGAATCTGATTATAATTGCTAAAAAGGTATTTTTGCTTGATTTATAAATAATTTTGTAATATAAAACTTTAACATTAAAAATACCATGGTAATCAAGTAGCATACAAAAATTATCATAATGCATTAGTTGATTTTGGTTACATTTCAAAAATAATACATCACATAAGTTAGTGATATTAAAGAGATCTTCCCTATGATATTATATTAATGCCATATGTAACATGTTTCCTATATGTGAAAGCTAATTGCTACATATTTGATCTTTTATACTTACCAAATTAAAAAGCTATTTCTTTTGTACCTATGTGTTTATTTCTGATTTTTTCCTATTTTTATACATAAAGTTATGATATAACTTTTGTAGTGTCTTGCATGATCCTTAGATTAAATACTTTCAATGAATTGTGGAAACTATAATGATTAAATCTAAGATTTGTTTGATAAACACATTCAACTTTTCCTCAATAGGAAAAAAGTGCACATAAGAAAATATCAGGAAACTGAGGTCTTGAAAACTTGACTGAAAATGCAGCAAACCTTGATTTTGCTATTTTATCCCAACACAAAATAGATATTTGGGTTTCACAGTGTATACAATTGTATTTATTGAATATACTATTCTGTATTTTCTAAAAAGTGAACTTGGAGATGGACAGCTCAGGTCGTATAAAAAATAATCCTTTTCATATTGCCATGAGGAATCCCCAGGCAAGAGCATCTCAGGGAAAATAGAGCCTATTTTCCCTCACAGTTTGTAGGTTCTTTCCATCTTCACAGATATGTGTGACCACATGAGTGTGAGGTTGATTGTACCATCGCACCTATCGTCATGAAGCCACAAGGGATGCAGGTGCTCAGCCCACATTCTGACTTTCTCCTTAATCTATATATATATATATATATATATATATATATATATATATATATATATATATATATATATATATATATATAAGCTCAATATATGGAAGGGGACTGCCTGGATTTATGATAGGTTTCCCCACCACAATTTACCTAATCTGGTTAATTCTTCAGAGATACATTCATAGGCAGGTGTCTTTCCAAGTTGATGATCAGTATTTTCCATCACATGCAGAAACATGTTTCCAAAATGTGTTAAGGACAAGAGAGTGAAAGACTAAATGAAGACCCAACACAAAGATGCTTTAACTAAGTGGATGCCACCGCAAGTCACTAATTGTCCAACTGAGGGGCCATACATTATGCATTTTATCTGAAAGACATCGATTATGAAGAATTAAATAGGAACTTCAGCAATTTTTCCTTTTTTTGTAAAGAGCCTGCAATATTGACATACTTCATGTATAGTTTACAGGTAGGATCCTAGAAGTCCCCACAAGTGCAACAAGGATGAATTCCAGGAAATAAGGAGAAGAAAGTCATGTGTTTGCATGAAGTTAAGGTCATCCTATGTTAACAAAGAATCTGAAGACTGGAGAAACGAAAATGGTGTCAAAAACAAATATAAATTCTCTGAATAAGAGGTTGTTCCCTGCATTGTAGAATTTCTTATGTTCTCTAACTTGTTGGACTGTCATGGAAAAATACATTCCATTTTTTTATGAAACTATAATGATTTCAATTGTTTTGTAGGTGAAACCAAATAGTCACCTAATCAAAGCATTCACTTCAATTCAACAGGATTTTCAGCATAATATGGGCATCAGTGAAGCTGTCCATAAGTGACGATTTGGAGGAGAGTGAAGAATAATGACTGTACGGAATATTTCTTTAAAAGTATAGATGTTGTAGAAATCACTGCTTTGGGAAATCTTGAGGAAGGAAAGTTTCTGGTAAGAATGCAAGAGCTTAAGGCTGGGGAGATGTGTTGTGCTGTGTCTTGTTGTCATGACAGGGCAGCTACCTCTCTGCAATATCTTCTGTCAAAAAAGTCTGCACAATATTTGACACATTTCACTATGGAAAAGGGGAGATCTCAAAAGATACTACACATCCCTGAGAGACTATTGAATGCTAATGATGGACACGAGAAAAGAGCTTCTTTACTAAATAATTTTCCCAATAATAAGTCATCCAGGCAAGTTTTAGGAACATATGAAAACAATAGAAAAGAAGTAAAAGTAGAAGGAATACTAGCTGGAAAGGAGAAAGAACGAAGTGAGACAGGAAAGGGGATGGGATTGGATTATAAGGGGTGAAATGACACACAACTCAGTGCATTCACATGTGAAAGTATTGAAGAATAATGCAAAAGGGAGTAGCACTAAATAAAGCTCTATTTACTTAGAGAAATAAAGTACAAAATTGGATTTTAGAAACAATGTGACTTACTGGTTTTAGCCAGCATGAAATGATTATTATCAATATTTAAGCAAAAGCCTGATAACCCAATCTTTGATTTGTATGTTTAAGTACTCAGTAATTATACATTCTATTTTTATTCACATATTCTCTGAGATCAAGAGGTTTCTTAAATCATAGTCATTATGTTCTGTTTGGAAAGATATAAATATAATACAAAATTTTAAACAAGAGTAAAAATCAGACAGATCTCTCAAGTAACCTCACACCAACTCTGTTCAGGTTATGACCACAAAGCTACACTCAGTTCACTTGCCCATTAAATGAAGGCCAAATGACTTGACTTACTTTCTTAGTTAATATCATAGGATTAAATGTTAGGAACTCTCTCGAAAACCTTTTTGAACCATGAATTATGTTTTCTCACCCCAAATGTAGCCATTGCTAGTGAACTGCACATTTGGCAATTTGTGCCATTGCTGTTATTTCTTTGTCTCTTAAAAACAATAAACTTTATTTGCTTGAGAGAGTAGACCAGAGGAGAGGGGGATTGAGAGAAACAAGCAAGTACATAATCATGGTGAACCGGGGGAGGTTAGAAGAAAACTTTCAGAAGGCAGTTCTCCCTCTTCCCCCAAGCTTTCACCATATGTGCTTCCAGAGACCTAATTTAGGTGACTAGACTTGCAAGGGGTCACCTTAACTGTTGAATTATCACTTCTTCTATAAAGGTCTGTTTTTAACTCTACTTTTGTCACTTCTGTCCTTATCTCTAACTTATCTATTTCTAACTTTATCTGCACCTTTATCACCTGCTTATCTCTCCCTTCAAATGCATTTTAACAAGAGAAAACTTTTCACTAAGTTTATTTAAATAGTGGGCAGAGCAAGGATAGTCCATCAATGATTACATTTCACATGTAAACAGTCTAAATTCTATGAGGTACTTGAATTTTTTGCATTTTTAAATGTGAATTCTTGTGGGGTTGACCAAATATGACTTACTCATTTTCCCCAATATGTCTGAGGATTTTTCCTGTAAAAGATTTCTAAGTATGGCTCTCAAAGTCCATTAGCATGATGTTGTTTAGTCAAGTGATGTAACTTGACAGACTTCTAGCCAATGATTCAATTTTGCTTTATCTACAATACAGAATATGGAATGCTAAAATAAAATTCTGGGTGAAAATGACTTATTAACTTCCAAAACAAGCATACATTAAATTCTAGGAAGAAATCTTTTTCAAAGAAAAATGCGATATTTGACTTAGTCCTTTGGGCAAGAATAGCAAAAAGAACAAAGCAGGAAAAAATGTAGGTGGCAATAAGTTAGTTACAAGACTTAAAACACCTTCCAAAGCACCTGATTCCACCTCAACCCCCAGTATCATTACCACACATTAAAATATGAAAATCAGAACAACCAGCGACAATTACTGTAATTCAGATCATTTCTCTTTTTCTAAGTGTTAATAGTGTTTTGTAATATGTTTTAATATTAGATTTTTCTAATCATTTCTTGCAGTAGAATTCATCCCTTCTGGAACAATATGAATAAGCCTATTAATTAATATTTTTGCATTCATCTTTCTCAGCATAGTAATATAGGTATAAATAATGTCTTTCTTTTTGTACAGTTTGCCACCATTTTGCATAACACTAATCTTCAATGTCCTAGACCACCAGAACTTATGCTTTCTCATAGTATGCCTGCTATGAGTGCCCTCCAGATGATTCAGCACATATCTAAGGGACCTCTCAAGAGAGATGACCCTCTGCCATCCTTAGTGATTTAATACATGCTGTGTGGTTTTTGAAGAGAAAATTTCCATTCGCTTATTTTGGTCTGAATGCAAGGAAAGTGAACTTCTCACACAGTATTAATTTCTGATAAAGCTGGGACTTACGAGAAGTAGACATTATTAGGAAAAGGAGAGTGTAGAAAGCAGTATTAAGCATTTAGGAGCATACCACAGGGTAACATCTCAGGGAGAAGTTACCTGAAAGAAGAAAAAAACATGTAAGAACACGAAGATAAGAAACCTATCTTTCTAAAAATAAATATCTGCACTGCACTTATGAAAGCTGAAAGATTTGTGCCAAGAGAACTGTGATTCCATACAATCTTAAGATTTTTACTGCTCCACAAGGATTTTGATGCTAGCATATTAATTAGAATTTATTTGTTATTGCATATATTCACAAAGTGTGCCAAGTTGCAACCCATATTTAGAAATGAATATCAGAGCTAAACTTACTTCACTTTGCTACTGACTCAATGATAATGAAAAATCACTGTCATGAAAGACTCTGTTACTTTTCTGTTGCTGTGACAAAAGGCCCCAACAGGAGTGACTTGGGGAAAGACTTGAGCAGTATTTTAGTTCACAGTGTCAAGTACAGTCAACCATGCTGGAAGCATCTTCATGCCAAGAAAACTGAAGATAAGATTCACATTCATGGAACTTTCTTTTTTTTATGAAGTTCAAGACCCAACGCAGAGAACCCACTGAAGAATGCTTCAGTGTCCTTCTGCCACACTGATTGTTATCACTTCTTTGTAGTATAGTCTGTACTCATTGGTACAAATTTTATTTTGAATAATCAAATCCTAAGCCATATGTCTAACATTCATTAAATCTGAAGAATACTTGTAGAATAGCATTGGAAGACAAACACTGTTAGTAGATCAGCAACCATTTTTTTTATAACTGATTAAATTGTTGGGGTTTTTACCCAATTATCACTAATTGAGAGAATTATCAATATTTTTATTGTAGTTAATATATTTTGTAGTTAATATATTATCTTTGTAAAGAAAAACTTTGACACATTACAGCAATCTCCCTCTAATGTTTTGATTCAAACTGTATAAATGAATTCTATCATGATAATTATATCGTAACCTGTGTTCCTCATTACAGCATATTATACTAACATGTCAACCTATAACACTTCAACTGTTAAATACATGAAAGTGTATTCATGTCATAATTTTCTAACTCTAAATATGTTGCAATCTCTGCTTTGATGTGATATTATGCAATTGACTTACACAGAAACAAAGAAATTCATTCTTTGTTTTTGTAACAGAATAGTGTTTTAAAGGGTGACAGCGGCCATGCGGGTATAGGAGGCAAAAGGTTGACCAAACACTGGCTGTGGTATTTAGTACAGTGAGTTGAACCATCTTGTTCCTGAGTCAATAACAGACATACATGTCTACAAGAACCATTAACAGGATGCTATCATAAAAATAAAAGCTTCATTAAATAAGTGGAAAATTTCCTGAAGATAAGTTCTGTTGCCACATACAAGCTCAGTAGATGAATATTCATGCTGAGACTTTTCCTTTTTGTTATAATAAAAATCCCATTTAAAAAAGTAGCCAGAAAAAGTTGGCAGGAGAGAACCTTACCCCAAGATAACTGGCAGAGAACCAATTGTTCCAAAGAAGCCAAGATTAAGTACTCCTCTTTTATGGTAGAATAACAGCTCAACTTTAACTATAAAAAGAATAATTTAAACAAGACACTAAGAGACTTACATTTTCTCTGTGACTCCAAGGGTCCTCTGAGTCATCAGACGTCCCTGCACATTGTACGTCTGAAGGACAGAGCATATACTTGACAAAGGATCTCTGACTCATAAAACAGTAGGCAAAGTTAAGATTCTGACTTCAATAAGAGAAAGTCCACAAATAGCATTTCAAATTGAATGAGTAGACAGGGCCACCCACTCAGTATTTCATTAAGTCATTTGTCCTGGTTAACTCAGTGGTGACTCTTTCTCTTTTGTAGATTTGAGATCAGACAGCTAAGACCAAAGTACTTTCTTTTATGCTCAAAGCATGCTGTGCATAAAGAGGGTAATGCACCTTCAATGATACATTTCTAAAGCTATTATTTTTAAGACTTCTTTCTTTGGCTGTATATGACCTTACATTTTATGGACACAACATTTCAATGACCAGTAAATGGCCTTTTTTATTGCTATAATCACTGAGGCTATACCATATGGTTTTCAACTGATGAACATGGAAAAAAAGTGAAACTCATCATTTAAACTAGTTTCAGGGATACTGTTCTTGGCATAAAATAGACTTCATGTATCTTTTGTGGCTATATCTACTCACAGTGTGCCAGCTTTTGTAGATTTAACTCTCAACCTCTCCTATATTTTCTTGACCTTGAACACTTATTAACATTTTATGTGTCTGGAATGATACTTACTCCTCAATGACTGTACTCTTTTATGATCTATTGTAATAATAGGTTACACAATTATTTTATGGGATAATATATTAAAATCCTCTGAATTTTTAAAAAGCCTCTAAGCAAAATGTGAATAGGTCTAGTCATGTAAAAGGAATGACCTAGTTTTGTTTGCTTAAACTCTGCCTTGTCTTATCAGGATGTCTTAGTTAGCAGAGGCTGGGACTGTAAAGAGGATTCTTCTGAAACTACAGGGCTATGCTGAGGATTGCTATCCATGACTGAATCTTAGTTTACTTTATGCTATGAAGTTCACTCAATAGTAGTACACAAAACCACAGATTGTACCCTAATTAAATGCCAAGACCAAAACTGACATTCAGTCATTCCATGGATAGAGACATAAATCACAGCAGTCCTGTATTTTTCTTTTCTTGCTTTCACATTTGGGTTTCCAGCCAGTGAAATGAAATTGACCTCAAACTACGTCTGGAAGAAATGTACCAGTATACCTGGTAATCGTGTTTGTGGCAAAGAGACATGCAAAGCCTCTAAAATTACTGAAAGACTTATACTAAATGAGCATAAAGATGAAATAGACAGAGAGCATAAAGGTTTATGGGGACTTTTTACTATTATGTGTTCATTAGGGTTCCAGCCTAATGCATTCTTTATTGCCCAGAAATTCACTTCATTTGCATTTTAACTGGGTTTTAGTAAAGTTAATCCTTTTTTTCCCTTGATAAGAAACTGTTCTGCAAGTGCAGCAAAAAAAAAAGAAGACGAAGAAGACAAAAATATGGAAGGAGTCATCTTGTACTAAAACCTAAATTTGTCATAGCTTACCGAAGAAAATATAATTCTCTACTTAGGTGTTGAGATAGCATAGTTTTGACACTAAAAATATTGTCTTAGGGGTTAAAGACAACTAATTATGTTTATTGATGCAAAACATGTATCAAGGGAGATTCTAGCATCTAATCTTTGTAAGAATGAAAACAGTAAAGCAATTAGATGCTTACAAAAGCATAATCTACTTTGGCAGCATGCTTCAACATGTAATATCATGCACAATCTGTGTATGCAAAAGCAATTTAAATTGGATTTTGAAATATAAGCATTCAGGTTAGTAATATATTAATCTAATAGAAAAAGAATACTTTCAATTGAAAGAATGTTTGTGATCTTCATCTCAATAATTTTAAGAGTACAAGAAGACAAAAAAAATAATCTTTTGAAGCAGCAACAAACAGCAAACAAAGTGATGACTGAAGAGGATGAAATCCTATTTGCCCCTTGCAGGTGAATACATCTGAAAGGGAGGAAAGAAATGATAAGGAAAGACAACCAAGACAGGGTCCAGGAAGCTCATAGGCAGCAGGAACTTTGTCTAGTCAAGTATACAAGGAACGTATACTCACTTCACCATTTTATCACCTGCAGAGGCACTAATACTACCTACCATGGAGTGGACCCTCTGCATCAATTAGACAGTCTCCTAGAGATTTGCACAGAACTTAACGTAAATAACAATTCTTCACAATTGTACCCAGAGTTAGAGCTCCTGATTGTCAAATAGATATCTGTCTCTAACTATGGCAGTTCTCAATGAATGAATAAATGAAATGATTTCAGTTAAGTACTATAACCATGAGAAGAAATTTGAATACTCAAATATTTAGTTCATCATTAAAAGACTTCGAGATTTTGCATATTTGTTTCAGACAAATTATTGTTCTTAGAACACTGGAGAAAAAATCCTCTTGGAACTCTTACATAATTTGTCTTTCTTCCCATTAATTAACATGAGACATTAGACACAAGGATCTTCAATGAAACATGGACAATCAACTTAAAAGTAAATTACTCATATTATGCAGTGGAACATTCCTGAACATGATATGAAGTATAGGAGGTTATCTTAAAAGATGGTTGGTGTGGGAAGTCAACTTCATGCTAGATGGTTCCAAATTCTGGATATAGATAGCTAATTGGTACTCTGGAATGTTCAAAAGCCAGAAAGCAAGCATTTTACATGTCTTCTAATCCTTCTCTGCTTTTGATGTTAGAATAGTAATTGGAGAAAAGTCCTTTATGCCCCTAAATTTTTCGTTGGGTCAGGTATCTACTCCAGCAATGAAGTTATCAAGCTAAGACAATTTCCTATCTGAGAAGTGGGGCATTTTTTGTGATAAACCTGTCTAAATGATTATTATATCTTTTAAGTATGTTATTGGTATAGAAGACTGAAATTTTGGAAAGAGAGTTTAATGGGCTTTTAACTTGGAGTCTCGTTGGACATACTGAGAGATTTTGGACTATTCAGGCTTGGAATGTGATATTTTACAGAGAAGAAAATGATTTTGATGAGGCTTAAATCAAACATAACAACAATATTGGATGGATCAAGAGAGCCATGAAGTGGGTCTCTACAAAGTCAGCACAAGGGGAAGTTGAGACAGTGGTTCTCCTCTTTCACCAGGATATATTTCAAACAAGTGTAAAGACCTTAAGGGCATAGTATGTTGGTCAGTTTTGGTGTTGGTTATGAAACAACATTTTCAAAATTGGGGGAGGGTTCATCTAGGGCTCTAGAGCAGCTGTGGTCTGACAATGGGAGGGTGGGAAGCCCTGTGGAGAAGACTAAAGAGACCATTGAAAGTGAGACATAAAATTTCATTGGAGGAATGAAAAAAATGCCATGTGCACTGAAGTCTTTAAATACTGATTACAGCAAACCCAAAGAGTGTCTGTCTAAAGAGGCAGTGGAGCTAGAAGTATGGAGGACATCACTTGTTCCACAAGCAAGATATTGAGCTATAATATTGTTGCAATTACTTTTCTATTCCTGAAATATAATACCCTTGTCCCAAAAAAACTTAAGGGAATAAAATGTGTTGTTTTGCTTACAGTTCTCAAGGGGGATACTGTCAATGATGGTGATGAAGGTATGGTAGCAATCACAGCAACTGGAGTAAAAGGTGGTTTCCATCATAGCAGACATCAGGAGGAAATGAGTGAGAGATCTAACTGGACCTCAGGTACTGACCCCAGCAACACTCCATCTCCGTAATTTTTAGAACAATGACACCAGGAAAGGAATACCCAAGCATATGAGTCTTTGAGGAAATTGTGCATTCAAGCAAGGAGAGATTTGACATTTATCTTGTTGGACTTAGGTCTTATCCTTTAATTTATTTGATAGTTTCTTGCTGTGTCCTGATCTTACATTTCAAACTCTTTTATGTGTTGGAAATATTTAACTTTTATTTTGCTGAATCTCATGTTAAAGAGACTGTAAATTTTAAAAGGATAGAATTGAACAATTGACTGTGAACATTTTAAACTTGGACTATTAGAACCTTTAATATTGGATTATTGGGACTTTAAAAATGGATGTAATGCATGTTATGCTATAAAATGAATATTTATGGGACAACAGGAAGAAAGTTTAGGGCAAATAGTAATGTGTGACAGTTTCAGCTGCCAATTTGCCAATAGTGATATGGGCCTCTGAGCACAAGTTTGATATATCAATGGAAAATATTTTCTTAAGCATGTTGTCTTAATTGCACAAGTGATGCTGGAACACCTATGCTGGGTGGGCCCATTACCTGTTCAGGTGAATAAATGGAGAGGGTCATTTAACAATTTGGCAAACTTTCAAGCTAGAAAGCAAGTCCTTGTCACCTTTCCCTCCTTGACACTTGGAAGAAGTGCTGTGAGTACCTTCATCTTCTCTCATGATGAAACAAACCTAATCTGGAATTGAAGGGTTCAACCAAAATTCCTTTATCTCCTAAAATGCTAAAGGATTTTTATAGCAATTATACTAAGACAACACCCATTTAGCATCACATTTTCTTATTTATTTATTTATTTATTTATTTAATATATGAGTGTGTGTTTGTGTGTGTGTGTGTGTGCGTGCGTGCCCATCAGAGAGTACTGTGTGTTACTGTGAAAGACCAAGGGTGTCTTCAGGAATCATCCTGGATTGATTCTACCTCCTTTTTACATTTCCTCTTGGATTTCCCAAGTTCTACCCACTAGAGCCGGAAGTGCAAAGCACCACCATTTCTGTCTGGCGTCATTATATGAGATCTGGGATCTGAACTTAGGTCCTCCTCCTTAACAGAAAGAGGCTTGATACCTGAGCCATCTCTCAAGCCCCTAGCATCACATTTTAAGATTATTCACTATGAAATTGTAATTGCAGTATGAACTAAAATCATATTATGACAGTTTAAAATAAATTACATAGTATTTATCTATACATGAATCCATTTGTCCATGAACCACTCATCCATTTATCACATATCATGCAGTCTATGTCTTTGCTAATATATTTTTGAATTAACATTTTATAAAATATTTCTTTGGATTTTTTTTCTCAAATTGTGTTAGTCATTCTCACTTTGTTGTCTCAAAACTATCCACAAATATATGCTGGCCTGTGGCATCATGCTTTTTGTGATGACAAAGTTAATTTTGTTGACTAGGAAAAGTATATTACTTTGAGATCACAGAGAGAGAACTACAAAAACAACTTGCTGTATGAAACATTGTCTTAAAGGAAATCCACAGTCTAATAGAAAGCACAACATGGAAGATAGACAGATGATAGTGTCTGTCAACACGGTCAGATCTTATTTACTACAAGCCAAATAACATTTCAAAGATCACCAAGAAATTTTAAAAAAAGAGATAAATAAAGTGAGAGACAAATACTACTCATGAAACACACCAAAAATAAAATAGTCAACCTTAGCTCTACGTAAATAAAATGAAAATGACCATTTATATCAACAAACTGGCAAATCTAGATGTAATTATCATACAGTTATAAAGATTAGCCTTTAGAAACAGAAGGAAGAAGATTTAGATGTTTGAACATGATAGGGATACATTTAAGTAATTATATAAATAATAAAGCAATAGCAGAAGCTTAAATACACAGAAGCAGTAACACAAAATTTCATCTGGAATTCAAAGTATAGGTCATTACACTGTACACATCATTCAACACAGTTAAAGAAGAAAAAAATACCGATCATCATTTATAAAGTAAGAAATATCTTAATTCCAGGAATTGAAAACGTTCAAGCTAAGAAAATTGCAGCTGAATAAACCGCATGAGCATAAGTGTATTCCTTGATGTGAATACATAAATAGAGGAAATATGCAGAAAAACTGTAAAATACAACTATATAGTCAGAGTGTACGAAATTATGACCCTGTCAGTTTAATTTAAATGTTTGTCAGTTTGATTAATTTAAATAATGTTTGGCTCAACTATATCTATTGATACTTAACTTTTGGAAAAAGGCAAGTGTGTTTCAATGTTTTGATATAGGAAAAGTAATTTGTGTGCTATTCATAATTTGGTACTTATTTTTAAATTTAATTAATATAATTATGAAAATGAATGAAATATAAAATGGTTAAAGTAATACAATATCATCGTCATGCCAATGTATCATATAAAAATAGGTTAACCAGTCTTAAGTACTTTTAGACAACATAATCATAGTTAAGAATTAAACCTAATTTAAATACAAATTTTTTCAATAAAAATGTTCCAAATTAAATTTTAAAATATATTTTAAAAACCATATTCCATGACTAAAATGTTTTCACTTCCAAGATACATGGCTGTTCCAACAAATACAAGTCAATTAGTGAAATTCAGTGTATATATAGCATTAAGGCATTAATTCCTATGATTATCCTAATTTATACTGAAAATAACTATAACTAAGTTCAGCAAACCTTCATGAAAAAGTCTCAAGGATATTAGGAACAGAAAAATCCTGCCACAATATAATTCAATCTAGATAGCACAACTGCATGGCCAATATTATATTAAGTAGGAGAAAACTGAGTACATTCATTTAAAATAAAAAGAGTGCTCATCCCACAGGCTTATTCCACATGTCGCCCAGATCCTCAGCTAGAACAATTAAGAGATAGCAATCAAGAGGATACACATACACAAAGAAAGATGTTCAATTGCATCTACTTGCAGATGGGATGATCCTTTGTTTTAAAGTCCCTACCCAATCAGCCACAATACTTGTTTTTTAAATATATAATTTTTTTATTTCTTCCACTCATACGAAGTTGATCAGTACCCCATTCCCCTCCTTCCCTCCACCCCTCCCTGAATCCCCTTGTTCCCTTCCCCCTTTTCTCCTTCCTTCCCCCCTCCCTTTCTCCTAGTGCCCCCCCCACAATTCCTGGAGCATTCTTCAGTGTGCATGTCAAACTTCCCTCTGAGTCCTCCTCTCTGATGAGGTGTAAGGACTCAATAGCATTGCCTGAGCTCTTTTTTGTGTTCCCCTTTAGTATAGGAACACTGTCAACCACAAAACTTAACAAAACTCATGAGCAAATTTAATAATGCAGCAGGTTATGAAATCAGCATACAAAAATAAGTAGCTTTACAATACATAAAAATAACAAGCATGCACAAAACAAAATATCAAGACCAATGTGCAAGTCCCATTGATTTCCCCCCCAAAAAAAAATCAGTAGAAAAAAAAAAACCTTGTTGGCCAGAGAGCCTTAAAGTTCCCCCAAAAGTATAACTTCAGCCATTGTTCTGGTGACCTTCTAAGTAAGACCCTTTTGTTGAAGATAAACACAGGATAGGGGGGGGGGAATCAAGATGAAGGTGATTGAAAAGCTGTTTCCTCTATACTCTGCAAAATGCTACATGAACTGATAAGGGAGAAAAGCTATCAATTCCATCCACTTATGAAAGCTGCAAAGTACAAGAACAATCACCTGCTGTGCAGTAGTGGTATGAATGTCAGGGGTTCCACCATCAGCTTTCTGATCAAATTCGTGGATTGCCTTCAAGCAGGGATCACATCACTGACCCTGAAAAAGGAAGCCAAGAACTTATGGAAGCAAAGGACACAGACTCTAGAGACAGAACAGACTATCATCATTAAATGTAAGGTCTTTTGATAAAACTACTTTGTAAATATCTATCATTATGCCTGTAGATCAGAGGCATGCTCGGCATTCAGCTTTGGTATGGGAGGTGCTTACTAGAGAAAACCACAACTGGACAAAGTACACAAAATAAGTCAGTGTGGATTGCTTGGGCCTATCAGAACATCGCACCATCTCCTGGCCCTAAGTGTCAGGGAGCATCATGGCAGAGGAAATAGTAAGAAAGGGAGTGGAACACAATAAGTGAAACATAAATGCATAGAAGGTCTGACAGTAGAAGAGAAATAGGTAAGGAAGGAAAAGGCTTGAAACGGTGAAAAATGTGTATTAGGAATGGATAATAAGGAGTGAAATGAATGGAGTTCAATTATAAAGCACTATAAGAATAATAATCAGCTATTAAAAAAGAAAAAACTAAATACAGTGGACCAAAAAAATGCTATAATGAAAGTTTTAAGACACACACATTAAAAAAAAAAAGATGGAGAGTAGCAACAGAGAGATTTCCCATGTCATAAATAGACAGAAATAACATTGTGAAAGTAGCTATAATACACAAAGTGATATACAGATTCAATAAAAAACTCCATGTTATTCTCCACAAAGTCAGGGGGAAAAGATCTACAATCTACGTGGAAGAACAAAGCTCTCTGGATATGTGAAGTAATTCTCAGCAGAATACAAATGATGTATGCATTACCTTATCTAATCTAAGATTATATTAGAGAAGTCCATAGCAAATAATTCTGGGAAAGCTGGATTACAACATGTGGAAGAATGAAACTGCATCTCCATCTCTTACCCTACAAAAAGTAATTTTTTTTCTCAAAGGTCTTAATGTAAGGCTTGAAATATAGCTACTAGAGAAAAGTGTATGTACAACAAAAATTCTAAAGTTAGACATATCCAAATATTTTCTGAAAATTATGATAGGAAAGAAAAAATAATCTCTGACAAATGAACAAATGACAAAGTATTGATAAATGGAATTATATGAAATTAAGAAGCATCTGCACTGTGAGCAAACATTCAACAGAAAAAAAGACAGTCTGTAGAATGGAAGGAAAAACTTCCAACTCCATGTCAGACAAAGAATTAATATTCAGGATATATAATTAGCTGAATTGTTAGATGTTGCAGTTCACCTGCATGGTTGGTGATAAATGACCATCAAACGGCTTAAGGGAACAAGAAATCTACTTTCTTACTGAGAGTCTAGTCCAACTTGATGGGAGAGCTTGCACCAACACCAGGCCCAGGGAACTAGCCACAACACACAAGGATGCTAACTCTCTCAACCAGCTGTCTGTATTTTATTCCAGGGCATAATCCCACCTACCATGGGCTGAGCCTTCCCCATCAGCTAGACAATCTCTTCCAACCACAAATTCTCTACGAATGATGTGCCCAGAGCCCAAACCCTCAACTGTCAAGTTGATACCTGTGCCTAACTGTGACATTAGATTAATAACTGGGTCAATGAACTGAATATACAAGTTTCAAAAAAGAAATAAAATCATGAGTAAATACCATAAAATGCTTAACAACCTCAGTTTTCCTTAGATTGCAAATTAAAGCTTTTTTCGGGGCTGGGGAGATAGCTCATCAGTAAAAATGCTTGCCACATAAACAAAAGGAACAGAGTTCAGGGTTTTATACCTGAAGTCTGCTGACTAGGTGTGGTGACACCCGATAATTCAAGCCTTGGAAACCAGAGCCTGGAAATCTTCAAAGTATGTTGATTACCAGAGTTGCCCTAACCCTGAACTCTGAGTTTTGAGTTCCAGCCTCAAAACAGAAAAGTAAAAGAGGCTTGAGGTTGAATCTCAATGTTGCTGCATCAGCACATACATACACTTGTTACCAGTCATATGCAAACACACATATAAATCTGTATACCACTTCCCGCATGCACATGAAAGGGAGAAAACAAAGACTGTTATCTTGTCTGTCAGTATGATTATCATGCACAGAACAAAACGCAAAAGGAAATTAAAAATAAAAGTGCTGCTAAATTTGTAAGAGAACAAATAGAGATGCAAGCTTGTGCAGTAACTATGGAAAAACAAAATTAAAATAGAGCTTCAAATTTTAAAAAGCGATAATATTCACAGGTATGCATACCTCAAAGACTCTAAGTCAATATACCACAGAGATCATTGAACATTCATGTTTATCACTGTGATATTGAGAGTAGCCATGAAATTGAACCAGACTAAATGTCAACCAACAAATGGATGTTACAGAAAATATAGTAGGTAGACACAAAGGAATTTTATGCATCTGCAAAGAATAAATGACATCAGTAGAGACTATATAGCAATGTAACATATGCAGGAAAGTGATGCAAGTAAAAATTGTTATTTTTCTCATTGAAGAAAGTCAAACTGAGAAAGACAAATATGTCCTGTTTTCTCTCATATGCAGAATTTAGATTTAAAGTGTGTTTGTGTGTATGTGTGTGTGTCTGTGTGTACTATAGATATATTTATAGTTCACAAAACTAGATTTGATTCATGAGAGGGGGTGTAAAAATCTTAAGTCGGATAAAAAAAAGGGTAACAAACTACAGGAAATGAGAGATTGGAAGGAAAGATTGACTGGGAGAAGAAAGGCAGCTAACTGGGGTAAAACTCTTGAAAAGTCAACAGGGAAAGAGAAAGAATGAAAAATAAGTTTAAAGACTGCTTTATGACACACATGTATGAATATGCTATAATTAAACCCTTTGCTTGCTAACCAGAATATTATAAAAAGGACAGAAATAGAAAAATATTTAAAATATAAAAGAAAGTATTTTAAAAGCTTCACAGGTTCTGTCTTATTAAGAGTAGCAGGTATATTCAGAATTCAGCTTTTGCGCAGCAAATTAGACCGCACATCTCTACTCTCTTGTTGATGATGAGGTAGGTACTCCTTTAGTATTTACTAGTATTCTGTAAACTGTATTGTTTGTAACACAATGCTCTTTTCCTCTCTCCCATCCTTACTGAGGTTCTAGAGCCCATGTTCTGAACTGCAGAAGGAAAACATCCGAAGAAGCTGAATGACTGAGGCACCCAGAAGACAACTATCTAGAAGGTTCCCAAACTCAGATAACACTTGTTAGGATGAATCATGCCGCTGACATTTGATTTTGCAATATAATCTGATCTCTCTTGGGTCATCAGATGAGTCAATTCTAAAAGCTTTATTTTGGCCTTCCAAATTTTCTTGTTCAGTAGTGAAGCGTCATCTTTTGCGATTTACCATAGAGTAGCAACATTGAGTTTCTTTCAGAAATTGCACTGGAGAAAGGATAGACATCACAAAGGTCATTCTTTATAAAGGACAATGTTTATGGTAGAACACAGGACAAATTATGGTCATGCCTCGAAGTTATTTTCAGGTCTGTTGCTGTTCCAGTACTTTGTAAATTTATTATGAGTGATTCTGATCATTAATCTTGAAAGGAATCTATGAGAGCAACAGCTAATACGATGATCTTCATGCTGTCTAGTATAAAAATGCCTTAGAATGTGCAACAATATCTATCCATTACAAAGTTAGTATCTACCTCCTCATCTTATTGGCTCAACTCTTGAAATATTTCCATCCATTACATATAATACATCCACTTCCTAGTTAAGAGTGCTTTTTTATTTGTTTCTCATTGCTACTGTCCATTATTTAGTATCTAAAAAACAAGGCTCCCAATTTTTAACCATTTGTCTAAAACCACATAAATCAGACTCGACAGCAACAAACAACTTCTTGCAAGCTTACTGTCCATCTAAAATAAAATCAATGCATTCATTATAGGATTTAAAATGTAACTCAGATCTAGAAATACATGGCAGTGAAACATTTTCAGATGTCATTAATATTAAGGAAGCAGAGCAGTTACTGTAGAAATGAGGATTTAACAGGAACACAATGTGCAAAATGGGAACAAGAACATCATAATGATGGGCTGGTTCTGTGCGATAATTGCTCCATAGGTAAGAAAATTGCACAAGAAAACAATGCACAGATAAGAAGAGTCGTCGTGATTATTTTGTTTTCAGGTAGCAGAAAAGTTAAATTCATGAGAAACAGACACTCAGGTGGCCATGAGCTTGATGAGCTGTGTAGCCCCGTACCTAGGGGCTTGAAATAAAACATACAGTTCATCCAATTTGGTAAGTACTACCTGTGTATTTCACATGGGAGCAAAAATGTCTGTCATGTGATCCAATTTTAGGAGGAAGCAGAAGGAGAATGTGAATGTTTCAATCCAGCAGACTTGTTATAACCTCAGTACTATTGCTCAGCAGAAAAAGAAAGGAAATCAAAATGGGCAACATTTTCACCAGTAGTTCTAACATAGGTTTTGATAAGGTTTTTATCATAAGATTTAATCTCTTAACTAATAAAAAATAGTTCGTTTTTTCAGACAGTGAAAATCAGTTGTTCTTGTCCGTGGTCATGTGGATGTAGTTCATTTGTTTAGAGTACACCACCTAAGCACATGCTTCACCACTGAGAAACCCAACGCGGCTTAGTGTGAAAGATCTAACCAGAGCAGGAAAGGGTGGTAAGAAGGGTTGTACAAAAGTGAGGATTTTGCTTTGAATTTCCACAGAAAGTGATGACAAGATATCTAGCAAAATCTCGATAAGAAAACATGCCATGCTGACCTAACAACTTTGAATACATTCATAGTGATTTGGAAAATTAAAAAAAATCAGTTTCCAGTCTTCTTCTTTAGCAGAGGGAAAGGATCTAAACACCCTGACAGAATGCAGCCTAGGACAATAGAAGAATAGGGAAGTGGACATCAATGGCCAACTCTACTGCAGAGTACCAGCAATTCAGCATGGCTCACCTAGAATCAGGCCAACCTAATTTCTCCCCATCCTAAAGTTTTGGGAACTTTGCAAAGGGGCAGTGAGATTGTAAGAACTTGAAGATGGGAAGATTCACCATTGAACAAGACATTCCACTCAAGGCAGGACTAGAAATATCTGGGAAATCTGCAGTGAGAATTGTCCTTCCTACCCCACATAATGATTGACATACCAACAGTGCCCTCATAGATTACCTAAGAACTCAAGAGAGATAAGAACATACAGTGGAAACCTTGGGAACTAAATCTGGATGAGCGAAGAGAAACGCTGCTATCATTGGGGTGGCCCGAAGAAAGGCAACTTGGTATTTCACAGAGACCTGAACACCCACAGGTGTTGACAAGCCAGAGGGAACTCTGGGGTCCATAAATGCATACAGGCAGGAAGGGTGGGAGTAAGAGAGATAGAGGTGAGGATGGGACAAGGGCGTATGGAGGGAAACAGGGTGAGTACTCATTATGCTTCTAAAGCTAAAAAGAAAAAAATTCAGTTTCCTGAAAATATGGCAAAACTTTTAAAGAACACATACGTGATTAATGCAACATAACTAATTGTGGAGATTTAATAAAAAGATAATTGTATGAACTGATGAGATGGTTCAGTGGGAATTTACTGAGTTCAGGTCCCTAGAACCCATATAATAAAGTCTAATATGGTATAGCATCTGTGATTACAGAACTCCTACAAGGAGATGGGAAGAAACACGAGAATCACTGAAGGCTCTCAGGCTAGCTAGCTTTGCATACAACAGTAGCAAGCAACAGACCTATGAACTCAGGTGGAAGGACTGGTACCTGAGGTATCTCCTGACATCCAAATGCAAGTCTTGATAATACATGCCTGTACTTACACACATACACATGCATATACACACAAACATATGCACACACACGCTCGCACAATACATGCTTACAAAAATAAAGGAGAAGAGAGTTTAATACAACAGTCAATTAAACAAGGTTATTAAACACACAATTCATCGAAGATAGCATACATAGTTGAGATAACTTTTTGTAGGTTTATAAAGCCTGTAAAGACACAAAAGTATGAAATTTCTCATTAAAAATCCAGTATGATGGAATCAATGCTAATTATCTCAACTTCGAATCTGTGAGGAAAAAATATAAGAAACGAAACACTCAAAAATTTCAGTTTATGGTTGCCTTATCTTTAATTGTATTGTTGGTTATCAATGTTAGTTATATCATTATGTATAATAAAATAAAATTTAATATACTAAGACATAAAATAAACAACCACGATGTAAATCTAGGTAGGAACCAAATGGTCAAGTAAGAGCTAAGATAGTTCACGTTAGAGAAATCTCTCAGTTCTGGGGGTGTAGATGATTGTATAGAGTTTGGTTAGCTTCAGCAGGGCTGTTTCATTCCCAGTATTTCTAGGGAAGGAAGGAGGAGAAGAAAGAATGGGATATGCAAATCTAGGCAAATCAGTAGATAAACATCTTACATATTACGTTTCCATTTTCTTGAAACCATATCAAAAATTATGTATTTTATATACTTTCCTTTTTCATGAGCTAAAATTGCATTGAATGTCTTGTGACATTATACTATTTATGGCTAAGATTTATAAGAAATATCTCACAAGTTAAATAACAGAAACCATCTATCATCTATCATCTGTCTATCTCCATAATATATCTGTATATCTACAACACAAACATCTATCAATGTACATCTATACCTATCTATCCATATCTACATCTGTATAAATATAGATATACATGTGTTTATATGAACTTCAGTGAAGTTCATGGTTGCTGATAAATGACTATCAAATAACTTAAGGGACAAGGGGTTTACTTTATTACGATAGTCTGGTTACATTTCTCAGTCCAGTTTAATGGGAGAGCATGCACCAACATCAGGGCTAAAGAAACTGGCCATACCATCTGTATGTAATGTCTAAGAGAGGAATGAGCCTTACTTGCTATACCAGTATGTGGGGTCAAGTGTACACAAGGATGCCAGCTCCCACTATCAGCTCACTATATTTTATTCCAGAGCCTAATCCCACCCACCTGGGCCTTCCCCATCAGCTAGATAAACTCCTGTAGGTTTGCTCTGAGCTTAACTCAACCACTAATTCCCCACAACTATCAAGTTGACACCTGTGTCTAACTATAAAAATATGTTAACTTGTTTCATTAGTAGTAAAAAATGTATCACACTAAAGAATTAGTAAAAAAGAAAAGTTTGCAGGGGAAGTTAAAATGCATAAGAAGTTTGTACTACCTGCTCAATGTTTCTGATAATCTTTCCTAGTCTGCAAATATATATATATATATATATATATATATATATATATATATATGTAAGCATTAAAGTAATTGTCCTCAATAGTACAAGAACAGGTACTCCAATGAAGCTGTGTTTGACTGTTTCTTGGGATTCAGAGGTCATAGAAAGCCTTCATATTCTCTGGCCATTTCTGTAGTGGGTGATCTCCATTAAGTTAATTGGCATGGGAAGATTCACACTGAATGCAGATGCTGCCATTCCAAGGATTGGTACCCTGGAGTGAATGAAGTAATAGGCAGTCAAGTAGCAAAATTCCTGTCTCTCTCCTTCCTGACTATGAGGGACCTGCTTCTTCACTTCCCTGGTGACATGTTTTCCCTGACATGATGGATTCTTCTCAAAAGAAGAAAAAAAAATCTAGACCATGCATGGGAAAGAAAGAAAGTGAGGAGAGTGGAGAAGAGGAAAAGGGGGCAAGGAAAGAGAGGGGAAACTGGGATTAAACCCATTGTATCCTATGATTCCTATTCAAATAAGGTATACTTTTATCTATGTTCTTGTATATTTTGTCTCAAAACTAGAAAGATAGCTTATTCACAGAAAATAGTCTATATTTTACAATTTGTTAAGAAAAATCTAGTTTTCCATCTATTGCAGTTGATATATCTGTTAGTTATAGTTTTATACTTTTTGTCATCTAGAATACATTTTAATGCCATGATGTTTTAAAAGAATTATTGCATTTGTACAAAGCTCCATCAAATATTTTTGATGACCTAAATATAAGATATCAGGATGTGAAGGAATGACATTTTACTAGTTTTTATTTTCCTGTAGTGGTATTGTGCTATATACCCAATTAACAAGAAATAAACATTTATGCAGCATCTTATGATTAATTCTTTTCTAGTAAATGAATTAATACATTCTGCCTTACATACTAATTCTTGAAATTTACATGATTCTCCTAATGAGTTATTCTAAATTAATACTACTTGGAATTTTAAGTTAAAATTGGTTCCACATTGGCAGAATATATTTGTCAACTATTTCATTCATGAGTAACATTATTGGGTCATATGGACAGTCTATCAGTTTATAAACCACTGGATAATATAAACTCTTTCCCACCTATAACATTCCTTTCAAAAGTCTGTCTTGGAGGTGTGGTTTGATACTGTTCTGGTTAACTGCTTCCCAACCTTTCAGATGAGGGTGGAAATGGATGTCCTGTTTAAGGTCAAGTATTCCACAACCAGCCATTTATTTTCTATTTTACGCTCAGAAGCTAGTGAAGGCAAGCCGTGTGAAAATTAATGGGACATAAACAATCAAAAGATACAAAATTTAGACAGAGAATTGTGGGAAGTCATTTCCATAGGGGAAAGGAAGGGGGAGATTGAATTGAGTAATATGGCATGTAAAGGGTTTATAAATTCATTGTATCCATGAAAAAATGGTAAAAATAAAAATAATTTAATTTTCAATCTTTTGCTCTCATTTCTTCAATAACTACATATTAATCCAATAAAAAGATACCCTTCACAAGTTTCCTAACCCTTATATCTCATATTTTATTAAAGTGCTCTCAAAACCTTTTTTAAACTTTAGTTGACTGACTTATTTAAGCTGCATAAACTTTTTGAATAAACTTTACCATTTTACTTATGTTTGACTTCCACTTCAGTGATATTGAAAATGTGTTTCTGAAAACTTAAAATGGTTTTCTACTTGTATTATGAAGCATGAACAGTTTCATAATGGGTAGATTATCTCATTAGAGTATAAAAAAATTGGCAGCTGGCTGAATTTGAAATAACAAAATATTAAAAAATTGCAAGATAGCAGTAGCCAACAAATGCAGTTACTGTGAAAGTAGTTTTCCTCTGATTAGTTTAAGAGAATCAGCTGTGTAAGCACATATGGTGCACTCCACAGCATCACGAATCCCTGTGAGTCAGAACTCTAGGCCATTTGGGTATTTCTGGAAGACATTCTAGCATCACAGAAGTTGGCAGAAACTTAAAAATTCATAGAAGTTACCCAGCTCATAAATATAGCATGGTAAATTCAAACTACATGTGCTCCATATCATTCTCTGAGTTGCAGCCCTAAAATAATTATAGTTATTCTAAAAAAAACTCACATTCACACAAAGGAAACTTCAAACTAGAAATGGTATTTAAAAAATAATAGTGCTCAAAATGCCACACACAGATATATTTTATTTAAAAATGTATTTTTTGTGACCCATGTTTAGGACAATTTGCCCTTATAGGGAATTTTCCTCAGAGAACATAGGGTTAGCACAACAATCAGAAAAACAGATAACAACCTAGAAAATCCTAATAGAAGGGAATGACTGCCATCAAATAGTAATATACTCAAATGATAATTTGAATAGAGATCAAAAACTGTTGGTATAACCCTAAGAGGATTCAGAAATTATTTGTATCCTGAATATTTTTGTTTGTGGAGTTGTTAAAAGAAATCTGCAAAAATTGAAATTATGGGTATGTACTTATATTTGTATAAATTTGTATAAATCTGTAACTGTATATATAAAATGTTTCATTAATGCTTGGCATTTGTTTTCTAAGAATTAATTGCTACCATGGCTCCTACATGTTTATTGCCCTTCAGTTTGCAAGAATCAAGTCACACAAGCTGAAGTTTCCATCTATGGTCACACAAGATACAATAAAGTTGAAGGCTGTACTACATACTGTTTTGGATATTTGTCTAAATATTAATGGTTCCAGATCACTCCAGGGGCTGGTCAGATCCATTTCCTTGTGTCTATATGAAGGACAGCTTTTACATGACAACCGCAGTGTCTAGCCACATGGGCCTTCCTCATAGGTAATTTGAAGACTGAAGATTTCTTCTCAAAGGAGCTTTAGGAAGGATTTCTTATGGGAACAGATACAATAGAAAAAACCAGAGTGCAGAAATAAATGATGCATATGAGATAAACATATATAAACAGATTTATGAATAGACAGATTATAAATCTACACATAGATAATTTTGCATTTTGTTATGTACATTTGTATATTATATAGATGCACAAACATGCATGCATGCAATATGTAGACATTATACATATAAAATAGATGGCATAAAAAAACTGCCTTTAATGCAATTGGCTTACATACTAGGAGCTGAGAATTTAAGTAAATGCTACTAACACACTGGAGATGTAGGTGACTTTGAAATTGCAGTTCATGCCAGAGGCTTCTCTGGCTCCAATCTGGTCCTGAAATTCTGGAGAGAGAGTTGCTAATCTCCAGCACACGCCGGAAGAGTGGAGTCAGGTGAATAGATTATGGCAGCAACAGTCATAGATGAACATATGCTGAAAGAAGAGCAGTCCGCCATAACACACTGCTTCCTTCACTCAGCCGGAAGGCGGCATTAACTTTGAGCGTGCTTTTTTACCTCTTTAATTTTTACTCACCAGGAATATTCTCCCAGACCAGTGACAGGAATGTTCCTTATGCTGATCAAAAATCATCACAAGCTGACAATTATGGTAAACCATCAACAAGATCATAACAGGACACCTCTTTTGTCTATTCTGCTTACACAGAGAAATATATGACAGAACTGATTAAAGGTCACTGTATCTTGTTACCCTTCCATATTCTGTGACTGAAAGATAGTTGCGGTCAATCTGTAGTTCAGAAGATAAGCTCACAATAGAGAATATAAGGATTATGGAATATGATTATTTCTTTTAGGAATGTAGCTTCACAGTGTATTCTTGTCACTAAAATTATTCATTCGTGGTTAATGATGTCAGCTAGACTTTATGTTTGAGGGAAAAATTAAGATTTGGGAGTATATCTAACCTCTTATATCAAAATCAGGTTCATCATAAAGAATAAGTAAGTGTGTAGAACATTTCATAGTTTATTTTTAATTACAATAAAATGTTGATTCTACCTTTATATGACATCTGTGAGAACCTAGTTTTCTTCCTGTGCACCTTGACAAAGACAAGATGGCATTTAAGATGCATCAAAATAACAGTGACACCAAATTAATTGTTTTCACTTGAAGGAATTGAAAATAGACATTATAGGACATCTAAATAGTAAATAGTCACTTTTGATGAGACAACCAAGTGAATGAGGAGTGGTTCAGCATATTGTTATTTGTGACTATTTTGAGATTTGGAAACAACCCATGGACAATTAATTGATTGTGTCCCAGGTCCTGAAAAGGAGGTGGAGTTCAGTTTGAATTGGCAGGATTATTTAATCACAGGACAGACCACAGGACAGTGCAGCAAGGGTAATCTGTATGTACAGAGGGTAATAAACCTGAAGAAATGATATATCTCAGGTGTTTTGAAGACACATTAATGTCCAGTGACCAGGCATAGATAATAGGCTTGATTGTTAATCTGCATTTGCAGAAGTAGAAGAGAATTTTATTCTTTAGACAATGTACTGTAAGCGATTAAAATAATGTTTGTATGATCAATGACAATAATTACATGAAAAGATATATTAATAGTAATAAGATTTCAGAGAGGAAGAAAATTAAGAGCAACAGGTGTTTACATTTTCCCCCAAAGACTAAAGATTGCCAAACAATAGAAAATGTTGTCCTTGCCTTGATATCAGAGGAATTCCTGAATGTAACTTGGGGATGCAGTGGAAAACTGTGAACACCCAGATTAGAGACCATAAGTTATGCTAATGAACATGAGGTAAATACCCACTCGCTAGGTTTGGCCAATAAGTTTATAAAGAATAAGTTTTTAAAGTTTATAAATAAGTTTATAAAGAACCAAATAAAATAAGATTATAAAGAACCAAATTAACAAGGAAAAACAGGAAAAGGAGATCTATTCAATATATCCACATTGGGAAGTGTGATATACTGACCCCCCCCTTCCAAAAATTCATCTTCAGAGTTCAAACTTGAGAGTGAATTGTCAACAGAGTGCATATAATTAGTCTATGTAATTAGGTCTATGTAACTAAACAGATATTATTGTCATGCAATGCTCTGCCCATTACTGACAGATTCATCATTGTTTTGGATCCAGTTTTTTTTTCCTGTAAAATACTCTGAAAAAATTTAAGACTTAGTAAACCCTTTCCATTCTTGAGGGAATTCCAGTTTCCTAGAGTGCTTTATTCAACAATACAGACAGGCAGAGTAAAGGGGCCCACGTGTTTCTCTAGAATATCTTCATCCAGCCAGTTGGGTTAAGTTATACTGATCAAGATTGTAAGAGAAAGGAGAAATAAACCCTGAATCTCTTCAATGTATGTTTATTCATATGTTAGTGTCACATGTATCAAATAGATATTGAAACTTGCATAAATTAACTTTAAGAATTTTAAAGTAATTCCTACATATTTCTGTGTTGCATGTATGTTGGTGGCCAGGGATAACAGGTGTCAGGAATTTATTGGACAGAAAATGAAGTATTAAAAATGTCAAATGTTATGATGAAGGCAAATAAGTCTGAATAATGTTAGCTGAAAGATAATTACTTGACCACAAAGAATAAGAAGGAAACAGTGAAATTTTCATTTAAGTTTTTAGAAGCAAATCAGAGACATTAACTTCATTTAGTGAGGAGACATAAGTGTGATACATGTTCTGCTAGTAGTTTGGTGAATACATCTGAAAGTCTGGTATTAAGTTGTAAGTCAGAAATCTGTGGAAAAATGAGATATAATGTTAGGTTTTAAGAGTATTTGATTAAAAACGAAGAAATCATTCTTTTATTTTTTTCTTATTCATGTCCAAAGAAGAAATGTAGTTCTTTGTAAAAGAATGTATTTAGTCTAAATTAATGTTCTTAATTACTTATTACTTAGGGTTCTCTATAGTCAAAGAATCAACAGAATAAATATATAAAAAGGGAATTTATGGAACTGGCTTATGAGATATTACCAAAGTAGTCCAACAATGGCTGCTAGTAGCTGCTCAGTCCTGTAGTCCAGTTGGTAACAACTGAAGGCTGGAGAATTCCTGGAAAGTATTTAGTCACATTAAAGACTTGGAGGGTTGGAAGGCTGGAAGTTTAAAAAAGCCAGTAGGTAGGAAGGAAACAAATTTTCTAGCATAGCTTCAGAGAGTTTCTCTTCAAACACTTCAGTTCATGGTTCCTTTAATCTGGTCCATTACTGGGAGGAACCAGTCAGATCTAGGACTGGGTTTTGCTTTGTAAATGTATTGATCTAGGTAATCACCTCAGGTGGTCTGACTGCTGATCTAGTAAATGCCAGGTGTAGTCAAATTGACAACGAAGATTAACTATCACAGAATTAACTATCTTGATCTTTGGAAATAGTGAACTGTCCATGAAAGGGGACATTGGATATTTAGATAAGAATGCTATACTGTACTTCATATATTCAACAAATGCATTCATTGAAATATATCTGAACCTGAAGATTGAAGGAAGCTTTAGTTATCTACTGTTCTTATAGAAATAATATCATAATTCAATGTCATGAGCTAGATAAAGTCAAACAGATCACGACCCTCTTGAAGCTTGTTTATGTTCGACACAAGTTTTAAGAGTTCAGTAAAGAAAGACAGGAAAAGCAAAAGGACGATATAAACAATATAAACCTTGACCTCAATATTTACCAGCATTTTTTGGTCATGAGTTTGTAATTTTGACAGAGCCTGGCAAAGATGGCTTCTGCCTGCAGCCTCAAGGATGAACTGATCTGCAATGACTAAAAAGGGACAGAGCATCAACAACCTCAGTCACAAACAGGTTTTTGATGCTTTTTTTCCCCTGGTCAGCTGGAGCCATCAGCAGGAAGGGATGGTGATTAGGAATTCACTAGAGTTGTGGTTGGAAAGTCTGGGGTCTCAATCCCTCACTCTCAAGTCTATTAATTTGTCATTTTGATCACCACCACAGCACAAACTTGAGATTTTTAAGGAAATATTGAATGGCAGGTAACAAACAGAATGTGCTAGACCCAGCTCAGAAATTATTGAGCATTCCTGTAGACACTGTTACATTACCTACCAGTCACTTCAACAGGCAAGAGAAATTGACTCTTTCAATGAAAGAAAAGATTAGAAGGACGCTATTTTGCAAATTCAGATAAAGCTAAGGCTAATTTACGTGATTTAATAAAACTCTGATGAGGTATAATAACATGAATGAGCAGTATAAATTTCATAGTGCTACATAAATATGCCTGAAGCTTTATTTTCTATTTTCTTTTTGATAACACAAATAAACATTTTTCAATGGCTTCCCTATTTTATTTATTTATTGTTAATTACAAATCTATAGGAAGGATTAAGCCAAAGTCTTTGAATTATGATTTATGTAAAATGTTTGATATTTGAAATTATTTCCTTGGAAAACAGAAATATATTAATGACTGGTGAGATGACTCAATGCTAAAAGGTTCTTGTCACAAAGTCTTACAAACTGTTTACCTTAGTTTGATCTTGAGAAGTCATAGGGTGGCAGGAGAGAGCTGAGTTCACATACCTGTTTTCTGACCTACATATGTATAGCATGGAAGGTGCATGCCCCCATCTCCCTCACACACATACCACACTTACAAACACAAAATGTAAGTTCATTCAAAAAAGACACATAAACCAAACCCACTTGGGACACTCAAAGACAAATCTCTGTAATACCTACAGTAATTGCAAAGATTATAAACAGAAAGGATGGGGAAGGAGTGCCCACAAGAAACAAGGAGAGAGGGGACCATGTTACAGCAGAAAAAGTAGGCCACCATCAAGGACTGCAAGCAAGTAATGAGACATCTGATTAAGTTCACAGACTTTCCTTCCTGATCATTTCCAACTGTTGGGATATGATCTCACCAGAAGGGGAGGGCATATAGGCTGGCAGATAGAAAGTAGCCATTTTGCATATGGGTGATTGACCCCTTTCTCACCGCAGGTCTCCTACTTTTATTCCATCTACCTTTAAATATACTCTTATAACAAGACTCCAATTTAACAGGTTTTTATCTCTGGCTAGGGGGTGACATCCAATACCCATAAGGATGGAGCCAAGAGCATTGCAGGAGCAGCAAAACTGAAAAAAATCAACAAACCATAATTCAGAACATCAGAGACTCTATATCAACCGCCTGGAACTAGGCCAGCCTAATCTCTTCCCATCCTGAAGCTCAGGGAAATTTGGGGAAGAGGGAGCGGTAAGATTGTAAGAGTACAAGGATGGGAAGAGAAATGATATGCAAGATATTCCACAAAGGTTAGGCCGAAGCAATCATAATAGGACTTTGCATGACCTGCACAATGTCCCACACATTATTGGCCCCACAAAGTCTAGCATGGACTAAAGGCACTAGGATCCTTGGAGGCTAGGGACTGACAGTCACAGTAGTGTTCCTAAGCTTAAGGGGAACACAGGAAAGGGTTCTAGGAAATGAGCCTGGATCCTTGCACTTTATCGGAGAGGAGGACCCAGAGGAGAGTTTGGCATGCACATTAAAGGATGCTCCAGGGATGGGTGGGGAAGGCACTGGGGAATGAGGAGGGAGGGGGGGAAGGAAGGGGAGCAAGGGGGCGAAAGGAGGTGGAGGGAAGGAAGGGACCCGTGAACCTATTACGTTTGTATGAGCTGCACATTAAAGGATTCTCCGGATTTGGGGGGTAGGCACTGGGGGATGAGGAAGGAGGGGTCATAGGAGGGGGAGCAGGGGGGTGGGGGGGAGAGGAGGAGGGAGGGAGGAAACCGGTGTACCTACTAAGTTTGTATGAGCAAAAATAATAATAAAAATGTTATAAAAAAGTTTGTATGAGAGGAAATAACAATAAAAAGGTACATAAGAGAGTGTACTACAAGTTTTAACACTGATGCATGTTAAAACTGGAATTCAAAAACAATATTTGTAATACATGGTTGGAAAATTTGATATAAGAACAAATTAATGAGAAAAAATGAGACACAATAGTAGAAAATAAGATTTTTGAATTCCAAGCTCTCATTGTTAAATGTCTCTAACATGTGCAAACAACTATTTTATAGATTTTTCTGTTTCAATCTAAAAATATGTTTAGCTTCTTTATTCACTGATAGTATTGGTGGTTATATCAGTGAAATTTATAATTGAATATATATACTTAATATTCCTTAAGCTCACTATAGAAAATCTTTTTTTTTTAGAAAATTGCTCTTGTATTCTGAGAATTATCTTTGTATTAAGCCTTAAAATTGACTGCTATTTAATGGAGGCAGCTTTTTCAGATAACATAATCAAATTCTTGTAGTTTTCCATTGTCTGCATATGTGGAATAGAATTCATTTGCTGTGAATGTAATTTAAAACATACATTGAAACTGAGCACACATATCTATTTATGTATCTACATATCCACCTACCATCCATAAAACAGAAATGTAACTGTGGATTCAAAAGAGGGAAATTAACTGGTTTACACACTGAGCAATCAGTTAGCACAGGTTCATGGGTGGGACTGGAGGCTGTTAGCATTGTGGATCAGAGAAAAGGACTTCATTATTGAATGAGAACAGACAAGTGGATGTGTGGACCTAGAGCAGCTGTGTAAGGTGATGAGCAACACTAGTTCAGGAACCTTATCTTAGGAATCACTACCCTTACATCTTCTTTCACACAGAGATCCACCAATATTTATTGAGTACACTGTGTCCTCTTGAGGAATATATTCTCTAGGTTTTGGAAAACTGATCGTTGTACAGAGACACATGAGAAGCAGCACAGAAAGGGTCTATCAGGGTTTCTGATCAAACAGTAGAGAGAAATGAACAAACTCATGGAGAATTTCTTCTAAGATTATTGTCTCTGTTCCGTCTCAATATGACATATGTGTGTGCATATATGTAAACAGATGTAAACATTTACTGATCATTTCATGAGT
Organism: Typhlomys cinereus; assembly: GCA_023101885.1. Classification (NCBI taxonomy): domain Eukaryota; kingdom Metazoa; phylum Chordata; class Mammalia; order Rodentia; family Platacanthomyidae; genus Typhlomys; species Typhlomys cinereus. Next base: position 14,868,639 of record JALPQD010000007.1, on the reverse strand, counting down.
AGGAAGATCAATATAACACAGTGCATAAGTAACCTTTTTGTTTAATTCAACATATACAGTTATGTTAGCGTAGTTATTATAAAAGTGTGATATTGAAATATCTATTTATATTAGTTCTAGTTCATGAATATTGTTCTTAAACTATTCCTTTTATTTGTGGTTGTTTTAAATTAAGTTTTTATGCTGCTGATATTATCTTTTGTGCTAATGCAATATTTATTTTGAAAACTCCTTATGAAATTAAATTGACAATGATGATATACTATATTTTAGGCAATTATCAACACCTGTCTGCAGGTTAATGTCAAAAGCTTTTTCTTTTTGAATTCTTCTAGTTGCATTACCATTTTTGACCTTATACTTCAGTATAAGGTTGTTGTCCTTGGGTCCTTGGATGCTTGTAGTCCAAGGGTCAAATGCATTTCTCTCTTTTGGAAATTTACCTTTCCTAACACCTCTACTTTAGAGCAGGCCCTTTCTCCTCGAAAAATCTTGGTAACTTTGCAAAAGACAAATGAGCTATAAATATATAGAGATTTCTTGTGGATCCTCTCTCTCCTTCTATCTGGATGTACAATTGTTATATTTTTAGTAACACTTTGTAGCTTCTATTACTATGGCTTTGAAGTAGATTCTGAGATTAAGTAACATATTGTTTTTATCTTCTAGGACCATTCTTTGATTTTTTTATTAATACATTTTTATTATTATTTCAGCTCATACAAACTTATTAGGTACACCAGTTCCCTCCCTCCCTCCTCCTCCCCCTGTACCCCCTGCTCACCCTCCCCACCCCCTTCCTCCCCATCCCCCAGTGCCTCCCGCCCCAGTTCCCAGAGAGTCCTTTCTTGTGCATGTCTGATTTTCCTCTGGGCCTTCCTCTCCGATGACATACAAGGACCCAGTGGCCTTTCCCTGAACCCTTACCCGTGGTCCCCTTAGGTATAGGAACACTGCTGTGGCTGCCAATCCTTTGCCTCCAAGGATCTTGGTGCCTTTAGCAGATGCTAGACTTTGTGAGGTCAACAGTGTGTTGGACAATGCACAGGGCATGCAAAGTCCAATTATGATTGCTTCAGCCCTAACTAGTATGGAGTATCTTACATATCATTGTTCCTCCCATCCTTTTGTTCTTACACTCTTACCGCCCCCTCTTCCGCAAATTTCCCTGAGCTTCAAGATGGGGAGAGACTAAGCTGGCCTAGTTCTAGGTGGTTGATATAGAGTCTCTGAAGTTCTGGATTGTGGTTCGTTGATTTTCTTTTGCAGTTTTGCTGCTCCTGCAATGCCCTTCACTCCATCCTGGTGGGCATTGTATGTTACCCCCTGGCCAGAGACAAAAAGCTGTTAAACTAGAGTCTTGTGATAAAAGCACATTCAAAGGTAGATGTAATAAAAGTGGGAAACCACAGTAAGGGAGGGGTCTATTCTTTGATTTGAGTATGTACGTTCTAGAATCTTCTCCAGCAGGTTGCCTCCCACCTTGCTCAGTGATAGAGCTCTCATTAAACCAGATTGCTATGCACAGAAAGATATCAAAGTAGGGAGGTGTCTTGTTGAGAAGAAGGGTTTTAGAGGGAGGAAAGAGAGAGAGAGGATAAAGTGGTGGTAGTGGAAATACATAAAATTGATTATATAAATGTATGAAACTGTCAAACAATAAAGAAATTAAGATAAAAAATATGTTTTTGATCATTTATTATCTTTCCAGGTAGACCATTTGAACTTATTGTTTATAAACATATATAAGATTTTATTAACTAATTTAAATCAACCTCTGGTATGTAAGTGTTTGCAGAAGATCTGTAACTGAAGATCTGAACTATGTTTACCTAAAGTTTTTCTCACTATGCATGATTTTCCAAATTACTATGGCCCTATAATCTATTACCTACTAAAGCACTTTTGAGAAGCTAGAAAGAGGTTATTAATTCTTAAACTTTTTATCAGATGAGAAATCATAGTCATTCTACTTAAAATTTATTTTATCTCATAAAGATTCCAACAAGTTCTGGGGTCTTATTTAAAACCATATAGACTACTTTTCTGTAAGCTTTGAACATTTATTGTTCTAAAATTTACAAGCATTGAAATGAAGACTTGTTAGTATATCTTGGAAAATTGGGCAATATTTCTTATTTCTCCCCATCAATATCGACTTAACTTCTGTTTCTGCATCTGCATACATAAGTTATAAAGTTCCATATGGAGTTTGGATTCTGTGTGCAATATCCCACAAAAGTAGAGGGTAGAGGCATGGCTCCAGATACTATAGGCAAACACTAGCATCATAAATTTATTTCTAAAAGGCAGTTGGAAAACAGTTGACCTCTTAAATTAGTCCATTTTGCTCAAAAACTGTGGTAGACAGAGGTTATAAGAAACAATGGATATTGATGACTCACAATTAGCTAGAATGATTAAAGTTGGATTCTTTTACTTCACATAATTTCTCAGGATTCTGAAATATGCTTCTCATGACGTAAGTTTTAGAACTGAAAATCACATTTGAAATGTAAGCGTAGAAAATTTAGCCTATGATGAATGAATACCTACTACTCTTGAGAAAGATAAAAGTAAAATCCATTTTAAATCACCCATTAGTTTTCTTCTCCCTTGATTACGCTGATTTATGCATCAACCTCTGAGAAGAGAAACCATAAAATGAAGATATGAACTGACAAAGATGAACCAGCAAAAGTAGTGTTTAAGGTATCTACCTCATCTGTCTTTCAGGCTTCAAATATTTGACAAGAAATTGTAATAAAGCCCAGGAGAGATGGGCTAAAGATCTACTTTGAGAATATGCAAGAAGCATTAAGAGAAAAAAGAAAAATATCTCCAATAATAAAAATAATCTTATCAAGAGGATAGCAACTAAAATGAACATTCTTTTATGTTCTCAAATTATGGTCTGTTCAAATTTAGTCCATTAAAAGACATACATGCGCCTTGATCGTTTGCCAAGATGTAAGGTCACATCAAGCAACTTGAGTATCTACATCATTAACTTTCATCAGAAATGGGGCATGATGAGAAATACGAGCTTTTCCTCCTGCAGAAGAAATCTTTTATCTGCCCATCTTCAAAGAATCTAGATAGTAACCAGTGGCATTTAATCTTTAGTGTCAACTGAGCTTGACTTAGAATCATAATAAAAAGATGCCTTTGCTCTGAAGAATTTGATAAAAAATGTGAAGACGAAAGGGATGGGGAAAAGAAATTGAACATCGTTGAACTTTAGTAAAGAAAATTGCAATTTTTGTAGGCATTGTATCTTAAGTTGTAATGGAAACTTGAAAGAATCAATCAAGAAAACATAGAGAACATTTTATTCACATGCCAAGTCATTTATCAACAAAAATACAAAGAATAGCAAATACATTTGAGATTAAACAGTAACTACAGAGAAATACTGTGGAAAAAGATAAAATCTACTCTCTGGCCTAAAGATTCCTGTAGTGTAGAAGGGCAGGTAAACAGTGAACTAATTGCGTTATCTCTGATGGACAATAAGGACAGACAGAAAGAAAAATTTGATGAGTGGATAAGGAAAATGTTGTACATTTATACAATGGAATACTACTCAGCCATCAAAAAAGATGAATTAATGAAATGGATAGAATTAGAAAAAATCAAATTGAGTGAAGTATCCCAGACACAGAAAATTAAGCGCCATATATACTCCCTAATAGGTGGATCCTAATACCAAACCCACTTAATGACATATTCAAAGATAAATCTCCGTAATACCTATAGTAATTGCAAAGACGATAAACAAGAGGGAAGGGGAAGGAGGGCCCCCCAGAAATAAGGAGAGAGAGGATCATGCTATGAAAGAGAAAAATAGGTCACCATCAAGTACTGCAAGTAAGTAGTGAGATATCTGGTTAAGCTCACTCACTTTCCTTCCTGGTCACTTGCAACTGAGGGGGTTTGAATTCACCAGTCAGGGAGGGCATAGAGTCTGGCAGATAGATGGTAACCATCCTGCAACTGGGAGACTGACCCCTCCCCTCACCACGGTCTCCTACTCTTATTCCATCTACCTTTGAATCTACTCTTATAATAAGACAGGCTTTTATATTTTAACAGCCTTTTATCTCTGGCTAGGAGGTGAAATCCAATACCCATCAGGATGGAGCCAAGGGCAGTACAGGAACAGCAAAACTGAAAAAAACAACAGACTATAATTCAGAACATCAGAGACCCTACATTGATTACCTGGAACCAGACCAGCCAAATCTCTCCCCATCCCAAAGCTCAGGGAAATTTGCAGAACAGGGGACAGCAAGATTGTAAGAGCCTAAAGATGGGGAGGACCAACGATATGCAAGATACTCCACACAAGTTAGGGCCACAGTAGCCATAGTGGAACTTTGTATGACTTACACAATGATTGATGTGTGGACGACCTCCCAGACTCTAGTGTAGATCACAGGCAGCAGGATCCTTAGAGGCAAGGGATTAATAGTCATAATAGTGTTCCCATACTAAGGGGGAACCTAGGGAGAGGAGGACCCCTGGGCTATGCAACTGAGTCCTTAGTCCTCACTGGAGTGGAGCACTCAGAGATAAGTATGACATTCACACAGGGGGATGCTCCAGGGAATAGGAGGGGAGAAGGGGAGGCATTGGGAGAGGGGAGGGAGGGGGTAAACGGAAGGGGAAGGGTGGAGGGTGAAAGGGAAACTGGGGAGGGGGTGGAGGGAGGGAGAAGACCCGGTACTTATTGAGCTCCTGTGATTGGGGAAAAATAAAAAAAAAAAAAGAAAAAGCATCAGCTTAATTTACATATAAAGAAAAAAGAAATCATGCTAAATCAGAAGAGGAAACAAATGAATTTTTAAAAATTGTGAAGTCCTAGGTTAGGATAAAATTTCATTATCTTTTTTTGAGGAAGGTTCTCATTAGGTAGGCTAGTCTGGTGTTGAAGACACTCCTATTTAAGCCTCCCAAATAGAGATTATAGGTATCTTCCACTGTTTTCTGCTTAGATTGGTACCTTGTCAGATGAGTGGAAGAGAGAAAAGTAATGTCTTATGCTCACAAGATTAGTGATTAATAACTGATTGAAAAATCTGAAGAGCTTAAAATAGAACCCCTACCTTCTGGGTTGGTTTTAGGGAAAAGAATCAAAGGTCTATACAGTGAAAGTGGCAAGAACAGTGATGGGAAGTGCGGACACACTGGATGTGAGAAAGCGAAGCCAGAGGGGTCACATCCCTGAGCCATAAGACTCCAGATAAACAGATACATGACAAGAATTCAGCAGGAAAATAAAAATGTTTCATCAGAAAGACATGCAAAATGTCAAGACAACACATATTCTGGCAATATTTTTTTATTTATTCAATTGTGCGTGTGTGTATGTATGTGCGCGTTTTTGTATGTATGTGTGTGTATGTATGTGCGTGTGTGTAGAACCACGGACGAATTCAGGAACCACCATGGACGCCTCCACCTCCTCCTTGTTTACTCTGCCCCGGGATTCACAGACTCCGCCCTACCAGGACCAGAAGCGCAGGCCGCCCCCGCTTCCTCCTGGCGTCTATACGTGGGGTCTAGGACCGAACTCAGGACCTTCCGCCTGCAAGGCAGAGGCTTAACCCCTAAGCCACCTCTCCAGCCCCATTCTGGCAATATTTTAAACTTCAGAATAATTGAAACTTGAAGCATAGAAAGTCTTGGCTATAGTCATCCTCACAGCGCTACTGAGGAAATTTCAAAAAAAAATAGAGAACAAGAGAAAAGAGGAGGGGGCAGTGAGGGATAAAAGAGAGAAAGGAAAAGATAGGCAGTAGGGGGGGAGAAAGAGATACATTTACAATAAATTGGTAAATGCAATTTAATAGCCTGACACTAAGCTATCTTGATGGACCCAGGAGACTAATAAACTTTACCAGCTGACTATAGAGTCAACAAGTGTTGATGTCCAAAGTAATGTTCAAAAGCTGCTACTTAGAATTTCTATGCTTCAGTTTTACAGGATGCTATTCCTTTACACTGCAAATTCTCTTTGCTCTCCGAGTTGTCTACTGTTTTAGTTAGACCCTCCCATGTTACAGAGGTAAGCCACATTAATTATAGTCAAGTGATTGTCAATGTTCATTTACTTTGAAAACATCCAAAGAACTATTCCCAGTAATTTCTCCACGTGGACACATAGAACGCACCATCCAAGCGCATAGTGAGAGAAGCATGGAAAAGGGCTTCCTGGGTCATGTGGGCCTAGAAGGAGACTCTAGAGAACTGATCAATCAAACCTGTTGAATGCTATTTAGAGTTCATATAGCTCAAGAATTTAAAAAAAAAAAAAGCATCCTCAGTAGAATTGGTGGAGAGGAAATGTGAAGAGGTCTCCTGGTTGAGCTTTGGTTATTAGGCCGAACTCCATTTGTTAAACCAAAAGGCAGGAAGGTAGGAGGTTTTAGATATGAGAAGATGGAGGCTAATCCATGTTTTTAGCTCAAAATATAAAATGTTACCTGTTGTGAGAGCCCCATAGTAGCAAACAAAACTTTGGATTACTCAATTTGGATAAATAATTTTTCAGAATGAAAAAAAAAATAGTATGGCTACTTTCGTGGATAACAAGACAGCTCAGAGGTGAAGGATGCCTGCATGCAAGCCTGGTGACTTCAGTTTGATCCCAGAAACTTACCGTTAGGAACAGAAAACAGACTTCTGAAAAGCTGTGTGCATTGACTTCCATTTGTGCAACATGCCATGGATTTGCATGCAACATATGCTATCTCTCTCTCTGTCTCTGTCCCTCTCCCTCTCTCTGTGCCTAATAAATAAATAAAATATTTACCAAAGAAACAAACAAGATTTTGATATCCAATAAATCATTAATATATAAAAAGTATAGTAGGGGACCAGTGTTCTGGGGCAGTATAAGCGGCCCTCCAGTGGGTAAACACTGGTAGGCGATACTCTGTACTTCCCACTGCTGAACAAAGCCTTGTGTTCTGCACAGAGAGTCATGAGGACAAGAGGAGCAGGGATGGGATGAGGAAGGGCAGTGAAAGTGGGAAAGGAGGAGGGAGGGTGAGAGGGGGAAGGAAGAGCAACTCACTTTGTTTATAAAAAAATTAAATACAAAAGAAAAGGATAGAGAAAGGTAGCAAAAGGAATAAAAACTCCCTCTGTATCATATTATGCTTATAATTACAAATGTTGAATACTGCACCACCTAAACTATCAGTTAAGATTAATCGCTCAGACACTGAGGCTCTTGGAAATAAGCAGCTAATGCAAGTGGTTTGTTAAAAGTTGAAGTTTAATTCAGTCACAATGATGAACACTTGTACTGATTCCACTTCTCTGGAGGCTGAGGCAGGAACTCTAGGGACTCTGCCCAGCTTGTTCCACACCAGAGATAGAAGTAATAAAAACAGCATTTTCTTATTCTAATTGACAGATTTTTAATACTTGGAGAAACTGATGGTCATTAGAATAATGCTTTCTTCAAAGAATCCACATGCTCCTGCCGGAAATAATGAAGAGAACTTTGTACATGGAATTAGATTATTAAATTTACTTCCCATTGAAATCATCCTGGACCTCTGTGGGTGAGAATGGGAAAGTCATGCTGTGATAGGTAATCCTTGGTATCAACTTGACCACACCTGGCATTATCTAAGATTGGCTGTCAGATTGCCAGAAGAGATGATCCAGATCAATAAATTTACAATACAAAGACCAGCCCTAGATCTGATTGGAACCTCAAAATAGCAGACCAAATAAAGGAACCACGGAAGACTTTGAAGAGAGACTCTCTGAAGCTGTGCTAGAAAACTCTCTTCAGCCATTCCCACTGGCCCACTAGACTGAGCAGCTCGGAGCCTGCAGGATGTTTGCAGTGAATTAGTCTACTTCCAGCTTCAGCCACCAGCCATGTCACCTCTACCATGAAAGACTTTTTCTCCCCTCTGGAACCGTAAGTTGAATAATTTTTCCCTTAAATTGCTGGACTTTGTATATGCTCTTACAGCAACAGTTAAGAGTAACTATTACATATGTATTGTTAGTTAAATGACAAAAAAAAAAAGCACACACAGGAGTTCTAGACGGGTCAAGGCAGAGATGAAACAGGAGAGATTTGATGTGTGAGGATTTGGCTCACCACTATTGTGCCTGAAAACAGAAGACAGGCTGCCATACACAAAATAAGATAACCTCCAGAATATGAGCCTGATGTTTATTTGGGAATTTCCAAAGGATATGATACCCTGAGTCCCAAAATTTCAAAGTATTAAATACTTCCAAAGACCTGAATAAGCAGGAAGGAGGCATTCTTCCCTGGACTTTAGAAGACAGGGCAGTGCACTGATTTCCGCTAAGGGTTCTGTATGGAAATCACAAGAAAACACAGGCTATTGTAAGGGGCTACATGGCTGACAGTCTGTGGGAGTAACAAGGGAAATTCCTAGGCTTATCTTTCCTTTGCTTCTTGAGAACAATAGTTCATGCTGATAAAATGATGAATATCAGACATTGGAAAAATATTTTAATTATACTAAGTAAATGCTGCTCCTGCTTTGTTCACATTACATGTGAAAAAGCAAAATGCATGATAGTATAAAAATTTCCAAATTGCTGCCACATTTAATGCACTGCAGGAATCTAAATGCTATTGAAATGCAAGGGTTGTCTATTTCTATTCACTCAGAAGATTTGAGGGACTACATGAGGTTGGGAAAATCATGCCTCACTTACTCTTTTTAAGATGAAAAGGTACAGACAGTTCTATGTCCTAGAATAATAAGATTTTTGTTTACCTCCAAGGTTCTTGATCCTATTCTTTCAACTGCAGATTGAAATGAACAACAGATCAGATTCTTAGACCTATGCCATTGAAGTCATATTTTATATATAATTTGCTGGGAATTTTTTATTTTCTCATTTTCTGCAGTTTATATTATTTATATAATATTCCTTCAAAATAAAAAAAGATTGGTTGCTTTTTATTAGGGGAATAAGTCTTTTCTGAGAAGTATGTAGTGTGTAGTATATTTACTTCATTTCAGTCTGGAATTTTATTGCAAAATTGAACTGTGAGAAGATAGGTTAGTTGGAGATGACCTTCTTTGTAATGTTAATAGAACAAGAAAAGTCACCAAATATTCATGCTTAAGACTGTGTATTTTTACTTCAGATGCTAAAGCTAACATGATTTAACTTTCACTTCATTTTTAAAAACCACTAACAACTTCATGGCATTTAAAAAGAAAGAGCCATCTAGTCTTCATAAATTTTAATTTGAATGTCTTTTTCATTACATATATTGCAGTTTACCTGCATATTGTTGATATGACTATTTGACCAAACAGTTTAGGGGAGCAAGTATTTTTTTTAATTAGCACATGTGTATGTATGTGTTTGTATTTGTGTCTTTGTGTATATGTGTGTTCTGCATGTCTAAGGAAACTTGAATATATGTGTCCCTGGAGGCCCAAGGATAACATCAGAAATCATCTTAGATTGCTCTACCTCCTTATTGGTTTGCTTTGGGGTCTCCCAGACTCCATTGTCAAGGGCCAGAATTGCATGCTTCTGTCATTTCCATGTGTCATTTGTACTGGGATCTTGGGATCCTAAATCAGGTCCTTTAGCTTATGAGGCAAACATCATAACTCCTGAGCCAACTTCACAGCTTGGCAACAAGGATTTTTCTTGCTTATAATTCTGGTTTCAGTTCATTGTCTAGTTTAGCAGGCGAGTTCATACCAAAACAAGGAGCTAAGGGACCTAACCACACTATTTCCACAGGGTTTGTAGAAGAGGATTAAACCTTCTCTGTTTGCCAGACTGAGTCTTCCAGAGTATGCCTAAACTATGCCTGAAGAGGGAGCTAACATGCCCCATCTTATTTACCCGTCGGGAAATAAATCACTTACTGAGTGAGGGTTCAGTCTTCCTCCATCCATTAAACAATTTGCCACAGGCTTGCTTAGGGTTTTCCTTAGCAACTGATTCAGAACATATGTGCCCAGACCTCAGCTTTCAATTATCAAGTTGATACTTACATAAAACATAACATACAATCTATGATTTATTCCTCTTCGTGATTTATCGAATATTCTATGTTTAGCTTATGCAAATCCACGTGAGAAAATTATTTATCTAAAAGGGTGAAAATTATTTGACACAGATAACATAGCATTAAATGAAGCCATCGCTTTTTAACATAGACATAGAAATATTACTTTTCATTTTTCATTACTTTCCTTAATAGCAAGTATTTTATTATGTTCTGTAATCTGTTTGTTTTACAAACAATTTAGTGACCTGCTATTTATACTACCTTATTAATTTTTCTGATGTTATAGGAAATGTATAATACATTGCACTTTCTTCAAATAATTTTTCATGAGATTCAAATGAAAACAACAATATATTAAAAGTATTTGTAATTGTGGATGGTAAGAGTCATATTTTAAGCTTAAGTCTAGTATAAAGGTAGGTCTTGTATCCCTGGCTGCTTAGCATAGTTTCTGATCAAAAATAAAGAAAAAGAAGGTGACGTGGATATAGTTGTCATAGTTAGGCAGAAGTGTCAACTTGATGGTTGAGGGTTTGAACTCTGGGCACATTTGTGGAGAATTAATGGTTGGGTTAAGCCCAGAGCAAACCTGCAGGAGATTGTCTAGCTGATAGTGAAGGCACAGCCTATGGTGCATGGGACTAGGCCCTGAACAGGTGAATAAAATACCCAGAGCTAATTGAGGAAGTGGCCATCCTTCTGTACACTTGGCCAGACATGCTGGTATGGCAAGTAAGGATTGTCCCTCTCTCAGCTGTCATGTGGTGATGGTGTAGCCGGTTTTGGCCCTGGTGTTGGTACGTGTTCTCCCATCAAGCTGGACTGAGAACTGTAACCAGGAATCAAAAGAGAGAATAAACCCTTGTTCCCTTAAGCTGTTTGATAGTCATTTATCAGCAACATGCAGGCAAACTGCAACAATAGTAAAGTGTCTGATTTGACCCAGCTCTAAGTATTCTGATACCAATAAACCATTGCCACAGAACTATGTCATGAGTTGATGATTCATGAAGAATCAAAGACAGACTTAGCACCTCCTGTGAATCATGTTTGTCATGTGCACATATTCTATCTTAAGAGCTGTATTTGAGGAATTCTGATCGTATACCTGGGATCTCTGGCCCAGTTACAGATTCATTACAAAGAACATAATATCTTGAACTCATTGTCTATGTCCAAAAACAGACAGTCAATGACTTGGACCAACTCTTAGGTTCTGACTCCACTCAAGAACAATATTGATGACATGTTTCTATTTATATATAGTTTACACAAAAGTTGGAATTTGAGGAGGCAGGTGTAATATAGTTGGGAAGTCATAGTCTTGGAATTGTTTTCCTCTATAATTTGTCTTCTCCCTCCTCCCCTTCTTCCCTCCATCTTATCCTTCCCTCCCTTCTTCATTTTTTCCTTTTGTTTTTTCTTCTTTTCCTTTTTTCCTTTCTCCTTCCTTCCTTCTTTCCTTCCTTCCTTCCTTCCTTCCTTCCTTTCTTTCTTTCTTTCTTTCTTTCTTTCTTTCTTTCTTTCTTTCATTCTTTCTTTCTTCTTTCTTTTTCTTTCTTTTCTTTTTTTTCTTTTTTCTTTCTTTTCTTTTTTTCTTTCTTTCTTTTCTTTCTTTCTCTTTCTTCTTTCCATTCTTATGATATTACTACAAGCTCACTCTCTGTAACTCAGGATGTCTTCTAACTTGGTGGATTAGATTCAAACTTAAGATCTACCTTTCCAAATTTCTGGACCTCTGGGTTAAATGTGGAAACTAAGCAATTTCTTAAAACTGAAATCCTGGGGCTGGAGAGGTGGCTCAGGGGTTAAGCCTCAAGGCGGAAGGTTCTGAGTTCGGATCCCAGATCCTACGTATAGACGCCAGGCGGAAGCGGGGGCGGCCTGCGCTTCTGGTCCTGGTAGGGCGGAGCCTGTGAATCCCGGGGCAGAAGGAGGTGGAGGCGTCCAATGGTGGTTCGCGAATTCGTCCGTGTTTCTACACAGACACACACCACGCGCGCACATACACACACATATGCACACAGTTGAATAAATAATAAAAAAATTAAAAAAAAACTGAAATCCTATTTGTGCTTCTATCTTAGTTCTTGTTGTTTATGAAATCTAGACGAATGTTTGCAATTATTATTAATTCAATTTGTCATGTTATATTCCAAATTTTGCGGTAATTAAATTTGTTACTTCCTTTGTGCTGGTATTTGCTCTATTCAAATCCTCCACAATTTGGTTTGGTGAAATCTGCTTCAGGGAGTCCACTGACCAATGAACTGATGTGAATTACAAAAGCTCTTGGAAATACCATAAATTAATGTTTTATCTGCACAACATATCGGTAGTCTAACTGAAATAGAAACTAGAACATCAAAATGGCAATGCTATATAACTACAAAAGATCATATTTTATATTCATGACTATTAATTAGCTACATTATGAGTAGTTGATGGGAAAAATGACATGTTCATTGCATACATTCATAATACTGTAAAAGAATAAAAATTAGGAAAATAAAAGCAAGAATAGTCGAATATCTGAAACAATATTTGTAATATAGCTATCAATGGACATATGTATCTAAATTGTATTTCATAAGCAGCCATTGAACCAAATGAAGTATTAAAATATTATTATCACTTCATCAAATTGCAAACATCTTTGCAATTTCCAGAATTTGATCTTTAACAGCAAATATATTGACAGAGTCAAACCTACTCTTTACTTGAGGGAATAGCTTTCCTTTCCTCCTCTTCCTCCTCCTCCTCCTTCTCTCCTCCTTCTCCTCCCTCTCCTCCTCAGCTGCCACCTCCTCCTCCTCCTCCTTTTTCTTCTTTTCTGCTTCTGCTTCTACTGCTTCTTGTGCTTCTGCGTCTGCTCTTTCTCCTTCTCTTCTCCTTCTGCTCCTCCTACTCCCCTTTCTCCTTCTCATTTTCCTCCCTCTTTCTTCTTTGTTTCCTTCTAATAGTTACTGGAACCCTAAGCATTCACAGTATGGTGAGACTATCACTCCAATTTCAACTAATCTCTGCTTACATTGAGATTTCTCCTCTATGTTTCCCTACCATAACCCTTTGTAATCACTACAAACTGATCACATGTGCAACAACCACATTTCCAAATAAGGCTATAGTTATTCACAAGTAACATTAAGATTTTGCCATATCTATAATATTAGGAAAAATTTGCAACTCTGCTCATAACATACATCAAAAGTTGTCATTTGTGAGTGAAAAATTTTAGATTCTATAATTTGGGGCCTAGTTATCATTTATAAAATATTTGCAATGAAAACAAATGAATAAAAGTAAATTCGCTATTCAAAGTAAATTTAAAAGCATGCTCTCATTAGAAGAATTAATTTGGTTTGCTGGTTTGCAAAAATTGCAGATGGATTTGGTATGAGTAAATAAGATTGAAAAATACCAAATAGCTGTTTAATCTGCATCATTAATTAGTTTCAGATTTTTAATTATCCTTTGTCCCACTGAAAAGTAATATAAAAGGATTCCAAGGATTCCACAATTATTTTACGCTTCTCTGACCTAAATATAAATACTTTGATCTTCACAATTGAGAAATAGTCATGAAGAAAGGGTGGACTTTCCAGAGTTTCCTTTTTGCAAAAGGGAATATATTCTAGCAAGGTGCCATAGTTAATTCTATCCAATTGCGATCTCAAACACATTCTCAAACCACGAAACATGGCCAAAACTGGAAATGAACAGCATTTTTTGTTTTGGTAAAAAAAAAATATTTCTCTGCTATAAGTTGGTCCTCTCTGTTTCTGGTGGGGCCACCATCAAGGACAGCAAGTAAGTAATGAGACATCTGATTAAGTTCACAGACTTTCCTTCCTGATCATTTCCAACTGATGGGGTATGATATTACGAGAAGGGGAGGACATGTAGGCTGCCAGATAGAAGGTAACCATTTTGCAAATGGGTAATTGACCCCACTCTCACCATGGTCTCCTACTTCTATTCCATCTACCTTTAAATAGACTCTTATAACAAGACTCTAATTTAACAGGTTTTTATCTCTGGCCAGGGTGTGACATCCAATACCCATCAAGATGAAACCAAGGGCATTGCAGGAACAGCAAAACCGAAAAAAAAATCAACAAACCAATAATTCAGAACATCAGAGACTCTATAACAACCACCTGGAATCAGGCCTGCCTAATCTCTCCCCATCCTGAAGCTCAGGGAAATTTGCGGAAGAGGGGGCAGTAAGATTGTAAGAGCACAAGGATGGGAGGAGTCATGATATGCAAGATACTCCACACAAGTTAGGGCCAAAGCAATTATAATAGGACTCGGCATGATCTGCGCAATGACCAACATATCATTGACCCCTCAAATTCTAGCATGGACTAAAGGCACTAGGATCCTTAGAAGCAAGGGATTAGCAGTCACAATAGTGTTCCTATACTTAAGGAGAACACAAGAAAGAGTTCTAGGAAATGCCACTGAGTCCTTATACCTCATCAGAGAGGAAAACCCAGAGGAAAGTTTGACATACACATTAAAGGATGCTTCAGAGAGGGGAGGAGGGGGCACTGGGAGAAAGGGTGGGAGGGGGGAAAGAAAGGGGCAAAGCGGGAGGGAACAGGGAGGTACAGGAAGGGGTGAAGGGAGGGAGGGGACAGGGGTTCCTATTATGTTTGTATGAGCAGAAAAAATAAAAATAAATAAAAATAAATAGTTCCCCTTTTAAAGTCTTCTAAAATCTTTACTCAAATTTTGGCTTTTGGCTGATTTTAGATGATAAGTACAGCTAGTTATGTCATTTTTAGACTCTGGCTTTTTGGTGATAAGATGTACAATTTTACTGAATTCAGTCAGTCTTGATAAAAAGGAAGCAATAAGGGGAGATAATTTAAGGGGATTAATAGTTTTCCAAATGCCAGAGGCCAAATTATAATCAAGTTTTCATACATTTAGTTAATTAACACTTTGAAATAAGCTTAATTTATGTGGAATTTAGAGCACTCTTAATAGTTAGACACATGCAATTGCTTCTAGTACCTATAATCATCTTGATATATAATTTGCATGGTTTGGAATGAAGATAAATGATCTGGAAAAGCTGTAAGATTCACAAAAATCTTTCAAAATGTTCAAACCAATGCTCAAATCTCTTGAAGAGCACGCCAAACTGTTTGCTCAACTTAAAGAAAAAAAATTGTAGCTATTTATCCATAAGACAAAGTAAACGTCTTGCTGTAATTGATGTCAACATGATATTAAATAGCAGTAATCTTCTTGTTATTTATGTAAAGAATTATAGAGATAAAAATAAATTGCTTTACAGAAGACTTAACAAGGTCCTATTGTGTTCAGTAAACTGTGGAAGAGGAAAAATCATTCCTGCTTTTAGAAAGTCTACATTTTAATGCTGGAAAAGATTTGCTTAACAGCCAGTAAAATGTGTTAAGACAAGAAAGCATTGTCTAGAAAATTGATAAGTGTAAGGAAATTTTAGCTCTTACATAACTACTGGGAGAAGTAGATATTCATGTTGCTCGCATTAGTCTCAAATTTTGGCATTGGAAATGTCAGATCTAACTCAGCTATTGCTTGAAAGATCTATTCTAAGGGAAAAGAGAACTTGATAGTTCCAGTAGATACATCATGGTTTTTTAGCTCATTTAAATGAGTGAAATTCTCCTATGTTCTTTCATATTTTTGATTTCTCCTTCATTTTGATATTTAAATAAAAACCAAGAAAACTTTTGAAATGATATTTGGGTTATTAGAGCATCTGTTTGCTAATAATAAATCAAGTAGGCTGATAACACTTTAGTTTGCTATGCAATCCCACATTTTTTGTTTTTTATTCCAAAATCAGTGGAGTTCTACTACACAATTATCATTTTCTTCCCAGAAGTTGAACTTTTTTCACTTAATAGTCTAAAAATTGAACTGATATCCATTTGAACGTCTGCTTCTTCTTCGCTTTTCAAAATACTCCTATAACAGTCTTTCTCTCTCTCTCCTTTATGCTAGAATTAATCCCACACCACATGATGCTATGGAAATCGAAGTTTTAAAATGAGACTGGTACATGGTTCAGTAGTTAGACTGCTTACAGCACAAAAGGGCCAGAATAGGATCCTCAGGCCCAACGTTAAATGATGTGTAAATGTGGTAATCTGACTCTAATTCTAGCCTTCAATGCAGTTTTTGACTTCTGAGAACAACCTAGCTAGCAAGACTAGCCCTGTCAGCAAACTCTTGGGCCTGAATGAAGAACTAAAAAAAAAAAAAAATTATACAAAAGAATGAAACCTGATAGCAACTCACTTCTCCAAAGTGTGCAAGTACATATATATGTCCATGCACACATGTATGTGCACCACACACATGCAAACACATACACACACACACACACATAAAATGGAAAGAAGAAAAATTCTTCAATGAGGAATTAAATGTATTCAACATTGCTTCAGATCAATGAGCAGATAAAATAGTCAGTGAATTGGGCATATTATTTTCAATAAGAAATCTCCACTATTTTGCTTCCCTTTTTTTGCATCAGCTAGAAAATGCTCCATTTGCAAGAAATGGGATTAAGGTCTATTTTAATTGAATTCCATCATTGATCATTTGTAAGATTCATAAGAGCATAAGAGTAGTAGAAGTTATTCAAGGTATTATCACAGTATAAATCTCAAGGCTTTTCTAGCATCCTCTATTTTGTTGCTGCCCTTTGATGTGGGACCACCACAATTGTGATTGTATGATGGTACAGATACCATTTACATCCTTAGCTGCTGTTAATGTTAATGTTTGGAAACCTTGTGGCACCTTCAGGAGGTAGTATTTGAAGGAAGTGAAACCAGATTTTAGAAGTTTTGTCCTGAGTAAGAGGGAACACATGGAGAGGTTAGAACAATGTTTATTGAAAAGAAGACAAAATGGAAGAAACTTTCAGACACTCTCCAATCTGAGAGAGATAAGGAGGAACCCAGAGTTTGGCCTTAAGATAGAATAGCCTTATTAGAACAGAAGAGATAGCTTAAAGTCAGAGAGAACAAGGCTAGAGCTTCCATAGCCACATGGCCAGCTGAGAAAGCCACCATGACCTCCTTGTAGAAGAGGGAGGGCAGATGGGTGGAGCTGCAATCTTTTACTCTTGGGTGATAATAAGGAACTGCACAGAAGTCACTGGAGGAGTGAGGAAGCAAAGACTAGAGGTATGTGGGTGTGGCTCCCATAGGACCCAACATTCCTAAAGACATTAGCTGTCCAATAGACAATTGTATTAGAAGGAATGTCACAGGGGTTGGTCCTGAGGTTTGGTAATCAAATTCTACTTCCTCTCAGTTTGATCTTGGTCTCTCAGGTTTTCTGTTTGTGCTGGAGACCTGAGCTGCCTCCTGCCTCTACAATGTGATTGCCACCACCGTGGACATCCTCTCAGGAACCCTGAGCTAAATAAATCTTCCTTTCTCCCTTTTAATTGTGTAATTGAATAAGTGCAACAGAAATGGATACCAAGAAGAGGGTGTTGCTGTAAGACTAAGAAAATTTTGTATCCAAAGATGACTTGTGCTGGGAAACGAGAGAATTTGGTACTGAGAAATATGATCATTGCTTTGATGTGGTTGTCTTTGGAATGGTTCTGTGGGAAAAATGTGGAGAAATTTGGAACTTTGAGTTAGAAAAGCCATCGTGTTCTGGAGACAGAGCTTGAGTCTCTTCTAGTGAGATCTCAGAAGAGAGAAACATTGAGAGATATGGTAACTGTGAAAGCCCAGTTTCTGATGGTCCAGTGAGGAATAAAGGCAGTGTCATAGACTCACATGTCACCTTGATGGTTAAGGAGCTCTGGGCAATTTGTAGTTGAATTAAACTGTTAAGTCTTCAGGAGATTGACTGGTTGGTGGGTGGTCCAGCACATGGTGTGTGAGATGAGTCCTTGCACGAGTGAATTAGGTGGACGGAACAAGTTAAGAAAGTTGGTATACTTGGCCAGACATGCTGATATAGCAAGTCAGCATAACTTCTCTCTCAGCAGTTCTGTAGGTATAGTCTAACCAGTTACCTCTGTCTCTAGTGTTGGTGTGAGCTCATCTGTGAAGCTGGTCAACAAACTAACCTGACTATCTTAAGCCAAAAAAATAAATAAATAAACCCTTTGTTCCCTAAGGCTATTTGGTCATGAATGTATCAGCAATGATGCTAAGAAACTCAACAGATTGCCTGAGAAACTGGACTGGGGCAATTTCAGTGCCGCTTACTGAAGTAGCAATTTTAGTTCCAGGTCTTGAAAATGTGCCTGAATTTCAATTAAGTGTGTATACTGTGAATTTGATGTAGTTTTAAGTCAACATAACTTTGGGTCCATGGTAAAGCTATATTTTAGGGATCCTGGTCAGATCTATGATGAAATAGAGCAAAAACTATGGCAGAAAAAAATAAAATGAAAGTTGATGAAGAAAATGTGAAGGCAAACTTAGAATCCAAATGTAGATAGTGAAATGGTAGTTATTGTGAAAGAGATTAGCATCAAAGAAGAGTCAAATACACTCTTTATTAGGACAATAGGAAAGGCCCCAGCTGATTATGAGAACTTCAGGGATGGCTCCCACATATAAGGATGTAATTTAGGGCTAAAGAAATGGCTCAGAGGTTAAGTCTCTGGCTCTAAAGCAGAAAGTCCAGAGTTCAAATCCCAGATCCCATGTGAAAATGCCAAGTGGAAATGGTAGTGACCTGTACTTACAATCCTGGAAGGCAGAGCCTAGGAAACGCCAGAGCAAAGCATAGAAAAGGGTCCATACTCCAGGGTGATTTCTGAAGTCACCCATGGGCCTCCAGAGCCACACACAGTGCTCTCTAGTATACAAAGACACACACACACACACACACACACACACACACACACACACACAACACAGGCAAAAATAATAAAACAAAAAGGTAGTTCTTTGCTGTTATTATTTTAAAAACGCAGATTGTTTCGGAACTCCTTTACAACTACTACCCAGGAGTGATGGTCCACAGTTTCAGAGAGCTGCTGCGGCCAGGCAGTGCATGTTACATTCAGAAATTCTGCACAGAGCCCACATTGCATTAATGTGGACTTGCAGTCTATATTACCACTGAAACCAAAGGTATTGGTGTGCTAAAGTCAATGTGGAATATCTGCCAAGGAAGACTACATAGCATAGAAAGAGTCATCCAAGAAAGTTGCAGGTAGCTACACTAGGTGGGTAGAAACAAGACCCTTTTGAATTGAGATGATCTCAAAAGCAGTCTCCTATTCTGGACGTAGAGACAGAGGATTTGGAGTTTGCCTTGCTGGTATTTTCTCTTGTTATAGACCGATCTTTGCATGATATGCCCGCATTTCTATTTTTTTTTTTTTTTTTTTTTGGAAAGGGAATGTTTGTCCTTTGGCATTTTTTGTTGGAACAAATTTGAATTGTATTTTGATGTTACAGGAGGTCACAATTAAGAGACTACCTTGAGTTTCAAAAGAGCTTTCAGACATTTAAACTGTGTGAATTGCTTTTGTCTACGTACACTTTTTAAGTTGAACAGTATTTGATTTATATCCCGAAAGTGACCATGAGCCTATGGGGATGAAGGGACAAGTAGCATTATTTAAATGTGAACTGCTATCCACTGAAGACTTAATGACTAGTCCTGACAACACACAGGCATACTTTCCCCCTTTCAACAGAAAACAGCAGTTCCTTTATAAACCCCTAGTCCCATCTGCATGTCTTAATCTGCAGCTACTGTTTGAGGATAAAATCTGTAAACCTGTAACCATCACAGGGCCCTGAACCCACAAATTTAATCAACCCCAAATGCTGTCCTAAGCAAGTAGACATGTCATCCCATCCTCTGACCCCCACACTGATAAAAGACTCATGCCTCTTGACCTCATAGCGTAGCTCTTTATTCTTCCAAAGATGTGCTGGTCTTCCTTGTTGCCTTTTACCCCAATAACAGCAGCTGGTTCTATTGAGATCATCTCCATTTCTGTTTCCTCTGTCCTGGTCAAAACCAAACCAAACCTAATACTAACAACTTCCTGTGTTTTCATCCTTAGCTGGTGTTAAGGTTTGGAAGGTTTGTGGTGCCTCTAGAACCTGGAGACTTGCTGAAAGTAGACACGTCAAAGGGGACCAACTTTGAGGTTTGGTGGCCTTCTCTGCTTCCTCTCAGGTTCACTTATGCTTTCTGTCTGCCTTCGTGATGGCAGTAGTTACCTAAGCACACCTCGTGCCTCTGCTTCTAGACACACCTTGTGCGATGCCTTCTGCTGTATCCCCTTTCTTCCATTAAATTGGGTTTGAGTGTTGTCTTATAACCCAAAGAAGAGTGCCTGATCACTGAAGATGATCACTAGTGTTAATGGAAATTGTAGGGATTCCAGAAAGACTCTGGAAATAACTCAAGGCCTGCAATTGAGATATGCCTTCATGTTCTGTCACTCTCCTCAGTTTCTAAGTTCCTTGGAGGAAAACCTCTAAGTATGATACACAAAATTCATATACTATAGGACAACTAAAATATCTCCAATATTGTCCTCAATACATATGGGGAAATTGCTGATGATGTGTTAAGTGTTGGACACTTGAGCAATTTGAAATATATTTGCCCACATAAAATTATAGATATTGTAGTTCAATGAGGTCAAATAATGTGCTGCAGCTACTGTTTTCTGTGGCTGTAAGACAGCACTCAAACACAAAAGGGGATATAGCTTCCAATTCCAGAGGGGAGATGTAATACATTATGGGAGAAAAGGCAAGGCCGGCTAGTGGAAGCTAGAGGCAACTTAAGTCACTACAGACATCAAAATGGAGGCTAAGAAAGCAAGCAATAGGTTGCTAGAACAGACTACTAACAGAAGGAGGGCAGAGTTAGCCAATCTCAAAGCTCACCCACTGTGACATGCCTTTCTCTACCAATACTTCACGCACTAAAGGCAAGATGACCTTTCCAAACTTCAACACCTGCCAAAAACACATGCAAAAGCACGAGGCTATGGCATAATGGTAGTTTTCAGAACTTTGAACTATAGAAACAGAGCATTATTAATACAGCAATGTTATACTGAAGTTCCTCCAACTATTTAGATTTGCTTCTCAGGGGATTATGTTCCAAATCAATGATTTAGAGTCCCTTAATGACATTTTAAACTTATTGTTTATTTGTTTGTGATTGTTTAAGAAAGAAAACATGCATACCATATGTATTTTTTTTTAGTATTTATTTATTTATTTATTTTTTCATGTTTTTTTTTTATTTTTTTATTTTTTTTTATTTCAGCTCATACAAACTTATTAGGTACACCAGTTCCCTCCCTCCCTCCTCCTCCCCCCGTACCCCCTGTTCCCCCTCCCCACCCCTCTCCCTCCCCATCCCCCAGTGCCTCCCACCCCAATTCCCAGAGAGTCCTTTCTTGTGCCTGACTGATTTTCCTCTGGGCCCTCCTCTCCGATGACGTACAAGGACCCAGGGGCCTTTGCCGAACCCTTTCCCGTGTTCCCCTTAGGTATAGGAACACTGCTGTGGCTGCCAATTCTTTGCCTCCAAGGATCTTGGTGCCTTTAGCAGATGCTAGACTTTGTGAGGTCAACAGTGTGTTGGACAATGCGCAGGGCATGCAAAGTCCAATTATGATTGCTTCAGCCCTAACTAGTATAGAGTATCTTACATATCATTGCTCCTCTCATCCTTATGCTCTTACACTCTTACCGCCCCCTCTTCCGCAAATTTCCCTGAGCTTCAAGATGGGGAGAGACTAAGCTGGCCTAGTTCTAGGTGGTTGATATAGAAGTTCTGGATTGTGGTTTGTTGATTTTCTTTTGCAGTTTTGCTGCTCCTGCAATGCCCTTCACTCCATCCTGGTGGGCATTGTATGTTACCCCCTGGCCAGAGACAAAAAGTTGTTAGAGTCTTGTGATAAAAGGACATTCAAAGGTAGATGTAATAAAAGTGGGAAACCACAGTGAGGGAGGGGTCTATCACCCATTTGCAAAATTGTTACTTTTTATCTGCCAGACTATATGCCCTCCTCTTCTGGTGAGATCACTCCCCCTCAGTAGTAAATGATCAGGAACAAAAGTCTGTGAACTTAATCAGATGTCTCATTACTTATTTGGGTCCTTGGTGGAGGCCTATTTTCCCTGCTGTAACATGGTCCCTTCTCTCCTTCTTTCTGGTGTGGCCCTCCTTCCCCATCCCTCCTGTTCATAATCCTTGGAATTCCTGTCTCTAGGTGGGCTGGTGTGGGTTTGGTACTAGGAGCCACCTATTAGGGAGTACATATGGCGCTTAATTTTCTGGGTCTGGGATACTTCACTTAATACAATTGTTTCTAATGACATCCATTTCCTGGCAAATTCCAGTAATTCATCATTTTTGATGGCTGAGTAGTACTCCATTGTATAGATGTACCACAGTTTCCTTATCCACTCGTCAACTGTTGGACATTTGGGCTGATTCCATGTCTTTGCTATTGTAAACAGTGCTGCTATGAACATGGTCGTGCTTGTGCTATCGA
This sequence comes from Typhlomys cinereus, assembly GCA_023101885.1. Lineage (NCBI taxonomy): Eukaryota > Metazoa > Chordata > Mammalia > Rodentia > Platacanthomyidae > Typhlomys > Typhlomys cinereus. The sequence goes on along the minus strand of JALPQD010000007.1, from coordinate 14,846,056 downwards.
GGCGAACCTCTGCTGTATGGGGGGTTATTCCCAAAAGTGGAATAGCAGGGTCATATGGCATTTCAATCTTTAATTTCTTTAAGAATCTCCAGACGGCTCGCCAGAGTGGCTGTATGAGCCTGCATTCCCACCAGCAATGTAGGAGAGTTCCCCTCTCTCCACATCCTCTCCAGCATTTGTCGTTGTTAGTATTGTGGATTTTTGCCATCCTGACCGGGGTGAGATGATATCTCAGGGAAGTTTTGATTTGCATTTCCCTGATGGCTAAAGAAGTGGAGCATTTTTTCAGATATTTGTTAGACATTTTAATTTCATCCCTGGTAAAGTTTCTTTTAAGTTCCAGGGCCCATTTTTTAATTGGGCCATTGGTTTCCTTGGTGTTTAGTTTTCTAAGTTCTTTGTGCACTCTGGACAATAGAGCTCTATCAGATATGTGGTTAGTGAAGATTTTCTCCCATTCTGTGGGTTGCCTTTGAGCTCGTGTTACAATCTCTTTATCTGAACAGAAGCTCTTTAATTTCACAAGATCCCAACTGTTGAGTGTTGGTAGCAGTGACTGTGCCATTGGATGTCTGTTTAGGAGCTGTTGGCCTAGCCCAATCAGCTCGAGGGAGTTCCCTATCCTTTCAACTATGGTTTTTATAGTCTCTGGCCTGATATCAAGGTCCTTGATCCATTTGGAATTAAGTCTTGTACATGGTGACAAGTACGGGTCCAGCTTTAATCTTCTGCATGTGGAGATCCAGTTTTGCCAGCACCATTTGTTGAAGATGCTGTTCTTTTTCCATTGGATTCTTTGGGCCCCTTTGTCAAAGACCAAATGGCTGTAACTTTGTGGGCTTATATCTGGGTCTTCAATTCTTATCCATTGATCTGTGTGTCTATTTTGGAGCCAATACCAGGCTGTCTTTACAACTATGGATTTGTAGTATAGACTAAGGTTTGGTATGGTTATACCTCCAGCTGTGTTTTTGTTACTCAGGATTGTTTTTGCTATCCTGGGTCTTTTGTGCCTCCATATGAACTTTGAGATTGTTTGGTCAACTTCTTTGAAGAATTGCTTTGGGATTTTGATTGGTATAGCAATGAATCTGTATATTGCCTTTGGTAGGATGGTCATTTTCACGATGTTGATTCTGCCAATCCAGGAACAAGGGAGGTCTTTCCACCTTCTGGTGTCTTCGGCTATTTCTTTCTTTAGGGTTTTAAAGTTTTCATTGTAAAGGTCTTTTACCTCCTTAGTTAGGTTTATACCAAGGTATTTCATTTTTTTAGGAGCTATAATAAATGGTATTGTTTCTCTCAAGGCTTTTTCACTTCTTTCATTCTGGGCATATAGGAAGGCCTCTGATTTTTGCACATTTATTTTGTATCCTGCCACCCTGCTGAACTTCTCAATTAGTTCCAGGAGCTTCCTGGTGGAGTTTTTGGGATCACTCAGGTATAAGATCATGTCATCTGCAAATAGGGATAGCTTGACTTCTTCCTTGCCAATTTGAATCCCTCTTATGTCCCTTTCTTGTCTTATGGCTTCAGCTAAGACTTCAAGTACAATATTGAATAGAAGTGGTGAGAGTGGACAGCCTTGTCTAGTTCCTGATCGAAGTGGGAATGCTTCCAATTGTTCCCCATTGAGCATAATCCTTGCTGTGGGCTTGTTGTATATAGCTTTTATTATATTGATAAAGGTTCCTTCCATTCCTACTGTCTCTAGCGTTTTGATCATAAAAGGCTGTTGGATCTTGTCAAAAGCTTTTTCTGCATCTATCGAGAGTATCATGTGGTCTTGGACTTTGGACTGGTTTACATGATGAATTACATTTATTGATTTGCGTATGTTGAACCAACCTTGTGTGCCGGGGATGAAGCCTACTTGGTCCCCATGAATGATCTTTTTAATATGTTTTTGAATCCGATTTGCTAAGACTTTGTTGAGAATCTTTGCGTCTGTGTTCATCAGGGAGATCGGCCTATAGTTTTCTTTTTTAAGCGAATCTTTATTAGGTTTTGGGATTAAAACGATATTAGCTTCATAGAAGGAATTTTGTAGTGTTCCTTCCTTTGCTATTTGATGGAACAGTTTAATGAGTATTGGTGTTATTAACTCCTTAAATGTTTGGTAGAACTCTGTGCTGAATCCATCTGGTCCAGGACATTTTTTGGTGGGAAGATTCGAGATTACTTCCTCAATTTCCTTATATGTTATAGGACTATTTAAATAATTCACAACTTCCTGATTCAATTTAGGTAAGTTGTGTTTACTTAGGAATTCATCCATCTCTTTTGTGTTGTCAAACTTCACAGAGTATAAGTTTTTGAAATATGATGTTATAATTCTCTGGATTTCTTGGGTATCAGTAGTGATAACTCCATGTTCATTTCTAATTTTGTTAATTTGGGTTTTCTCTCTCTTGCTTTTGGTTAGTTTCGCTAGGGGTGTATCAATCTTATTGATTTTTTCAAAGAACCAGCTTTTTGACTGGTTGATTTTTTCTATCGTTTTCTTAATCTCGATTTCAGATATTTCTCCCCTTATTTTGCTAATCTCCTCTCTTCTACTACTTTTGGGATCAGATTGCTCTAGCTTCTCTAAAGCTTTAAGCTGCATTGTTAAGTTGTTTATTTCTGACGTTTCCATTTTTTTGACGTAGGCATTAAGAGCTATGAACTTACCTCTTAGAACAGCTTTCATTGTGTCCCAGAGATTTTGGTAAGTTGTATTTTCGTTATCATTCACTTTCAGGAAATCTTGAATTTCCTTTTTAATTTCTTCCTGAATCCATGTCTCATTCAGCATCATATTGTTAAGTTTCCAGGAGTTAGTGTATTTTCTCTTGTTTGATGTGTTGTGGATGTCCAGCTTTAGGCCGTGATGGTCTGATAGGGCACAGGTTAGAATTTCAACTTTCTTGTATATGTGTAGATTCATTTTGTGGCCCAATATGTGATCTATTTTGGAGAAAGTTCCGTGTGCTGCTGAGAAAAATGTGTATTCTTTGGTGTGTGGGTGAAAAGTTCGATAGAGATCTGTAAGGTCCATTTCTTTCAGGGTTTGATTAAGTTCCAAAGTGTCTCTGTTAAGCTTTTGACCTGTTGATCTATCCCATGTTGACAGGGCGGTGTTGAAGTCCCCAAGAATTATCGTTTGGGGATTGATTTCTTGCTTTAGACGCTGTAGGGTTTTCTTAATGAATGTGGAGGGGCCCGTATTGGGTGCATATATGTTCAGGATTGTGAGAGGTCTTCCTGGTGAATTGTGCCTGTGACTAAAATGTAGTATCCATCCGTGTCTCTTATAATTTTCTTTGGTTTGAAATCCACTTTGTCTGATAGCATAATGGCTACCCCTGCCTTTTTTCTGCTTCCATTAGCTTGTAGAATTGTTGACCAGCCTTTTACTTTTAGAGCGTGCCTATCTTTTGTGGTGAGATGGGTTTCCTGCAGGCAGCAGATTGATGGATTGTGATTTTTAATCCATGTTTGTAATCTGTGTCTCTTGATCGGTGAATTAATTCCATTAACATTTAGTGTTATAATGGAGAAACTATTGTTAATTCCAGACATTTATTATGTTTAATAGCTTTTATAAGTATATTGCTTCGTTTTTAATGATGTTATACTTGCCTTCTGTTCTCCTGGATATGCCTGTTTTTTTCTTCACGCTTGAGTATCATTTCTAGCATTTTTTGAAGGCCTGGTTTGGTGGCCATGTATCCCTTAAAGTTGTCTTTGTGCTGGAAAATTTTTCTTTCTCCCTTGATCATGACTGATAGTTTTGCAGGGTAAATCAGCCTGGGTTGACATTTTTGCTCATTCAATACTTGAAGTATGTCTCTCCAAGCTCTTCTTGCTTTTACTGTTTCGACTGAGAAGTCATTTGTTATTTTAATAGGTTTACCTTTAAAAGTGACTTGTTTTTTCTCCCTTGAAGCTCTCAGCACCAGTTCTTTATCTTGAATGTGGAGTGTTTTAACTATTATTTGCCGCAGCGTGCTTCTAGTTTGGTCGTATCTGTTTGGGGTGCGGAATGCCTCTTGTATATGGATGGGCCTCTCTTTTTTTAGATGAGGAAAGTTTTCCTTGATGATCGTTTGAAAAATTTCCTCAGGGGTGGTATTTTGAGATTCTTGCTCTGGTATTCCATGAATACGCATGTTAGGCTTCTTCAGGATGTCCCATATCTCTTGGATATTTCTCTCAAGTATCTTTTTGGCTTTAACAACCTCTTCCATTGAGCTGGTTAGTACTCCCACTTTATCTTCAAGGTCTGAAATTCTGTTTTCTGCTTCGTTAGTTCTGTTGGTAAGACTCTCTGTGGCGTTCTGGGTTGAAGATAACTTGTCTTTTAGCTCAGTTTTAAACTCTGCTTGAGTTTGTTTTAACTGCTCTATGCCACTTTTTGTTTCTTGCACTGTTTTTCTCAACTCCTCCAGATGTCTGTTGTGTTCCTCTTCAAAGCGATTGATTCGATTATTTAATTCCTCCCTGATTTCCTCTTTCATAGTATTGAACATGGTAATGATCATATTTTGAAAGTCTTTATCCTGGGTGGGGCTTTCTTGGCCTTTTTCCATGGGTTTGTTCTTGTTGGAGTCTAACATTATGGGATTAATTTCTTCAGTGGGAAATTTGTTTACTTGATTGTTGCTTCTCATGGATTTGCACTTTGACTTTGGCATTGTCATTTTAACTCTTAAGATCTCTCAATTTCACTAAACTGAATTATTTGGCCTGTGGTCCTGGTGGGCGGGGCGGGCGGAGACTTACCTAGGTCGGGGTGAGGCCCGGCTGGACCGCGGTGCGTCCCGACCGAGCGGGGCGGGTGCAAAGGGGGGATGGGGGCGAGCGTGGAGCTATTTAACCCGAGGGCAGCTGGGGCGGGGCGGGCAGGGGAGGTCCTCCTGGTCCCTGGGTCGCGCGCGGCTCCGGCTGGATGGTGGGAGTCGGAGCCGGTCCCTGTGGGCCTGGGGGTCCTGGTGGGCGGTGCGCGGGGGGCAGGGGTACTCACCAGCTAGGGCGCGGCGTGGATGCCCGGCTGGACCCCGTGGGCGCGCGTCCCGACCAGCGGAGCAGGTTTAGGGTGCAAAAAGCGGGGATGGGGGTGACGGCGTGGAGCTATTTAACCCGAGGGCAGCTGGGGCGGGGCCCGGGCGCAGGGGGAGGTCCTCCTGGTCCCTGGGTCCTGCGCGCGGCTCCGGCTGGATGGTGGGAAGCGGAGCCGGGTCCCTGTGGGCCGACCTGAGGGTCCTGGTGGGCGGTGCGCGGGGGGGGGGGGGGTACTCACCAGCTAGGGCGCGGCGTGGACGCCCGGCTGGACCCCCGGGAGCGCGTCCCGACCGGCGGAGCAGGTTTAGGGTGCAAAAAAGGGGGGATGGGGGCGACGGCGTGGAGCTATTTAACCCGAGGGCAGCTGGGGCGGGGCCCGGGCGCAGGGGGAGGTGCCTCCTGGTCCCTGGGTCCCGCGCGCGGCTCCGGCTGGATCCCATATGTATTTTATAATGAAAACATAGTGTTGCAGCTCACCTGCATGGTTGCTGATAAATGACCATCAAACAGCTTAAGGTCACATGAGGTTTATTTTCTTACTGTAGTCTGTTTACAATCTGTAGTCCAACTTGATGAGAGAGCATGCACCAACACCAGGGCCTAGGGAATTGGACACACCATCTCTACGTAATGGCAAAGAGAGGAATGATCCTTACTTGCCAGACCAGCATGTCTGGCCAAGTATACACAAGGATGCCTACTCTCTCAACCTGTTGTCTGTATTTTATTTCAGGACCTAATCCCACCCACTTTGGCCTTCCCCATCAGTTAGACAAGCTCCTGCAGATTTTCTCTGGGCTTAATTCAACCATTAATTCTCTACAAATGTACCCAGAACTCTCAAACCCTCAACTGTCAAGTTGTGCCTAACTATTGACACTCCACCCTTTGTCAAATTGACACAGAAGCATAGCACTTTTAAACTGTAACTTTCAATCCTTGTTCCCACATGTGTTAAAAGAGTTATTTTAAAATATAAATATATGTAATAGACAAATTTAAAATATTCTCTCATTAAAACTTAGGTTTCTTTACCTTAAGTGTGTATTAAATCAGAATAAGTTAAATACTTTAAAACAGATAAAACGCTAAAATAGAAGAATCTTGACACAATAAGAAAACATTAAATAGACCAAAATCTAGCAAATCAAATACTGCATCCTTTACTTCAGGGTTCATCTTCTGTTGTGGCTCCAAGATTCTAAGCATTCCCATTCACTCTTTTCAGCTGAAAGTTGCAGAAGAGAGTTCCTCTGAACCAGCTGAACTCCACTCACAGCTGTGTGCAGCACACATCCCATGGTTCTGGCATCTCCAACAACACTGGGTTCACCTCTGCAGCTATAAGCTTCACCTTCCCTTGCAGAAACTCTGCGCCTGCCATTTGGTGCCAAGTTTTTGCTGCTCTCTGTGAACCATGTAATTGTATACACCAGTACCACCTGAGGGACACTGGCAAATTCCACAGCTGTTTCTCCAACAAAACAGTTAAGAATCCACATAGCCAGATTTATCAGCAACGCCCCACTTCTCTGGTACCAAATTCTGTTGCAGCCCACCTGCGTGATTGCCGATAAATCACCAGCAAAAGTCTTAAGGGAACAAAGGGTTTATTTTTTTCTCACAATTGTCTGATTACAGTTCTCAATCTAGCTTGACAGGAGAGCTCACACAAAAACCAGGATGAGGGAACAGGCCACACCATCTCTACATAATGGCTGAGAGAGGGACGATCCTTACTTGCCAGCATGTCTGGACAAGTGTAAAAGGACGCCAACTCCCTCTACCATCTCCCTGTATTTTATTCCAGTTCTTCATCTCACCCACCTGGGCCTTCCCAGTCAGACAGACAATCTCCTGCAGATTTGCTCTGGGCTTAACTCAAAAATCAATTCTCTGCAAATGTGCCCAGAGCTCAAACCCTCAACTGTGACATTGACACCTGTGCCTAAGTATGACACATAGATTGTATGTATCCTTTCAATCATACATTTCAGTAACACAGTGCGATTAAGTAAAAATATAAATGTTTCATTTTAAATAGCAAATATAAAACATTTTTCTGAGTAAAGACAAATAGCTAATTATTAAAAATATCAGGCCAACACAGAATTTTGTACTGATGAATTGAAATATAAGAAAATATACTCTTATGTATCAATCATTGAAAATCTATTTATCCAGTTATCTAACCATATCTATTGCCTATGTTCAATTAAGAGAAAGTGAATATAGTGTAGAACTTCTAGATCTACATCTGTAGTACTCTAATGTGTAGGTGCAGGTATTTTACAAAAGGGAATGTGTCATTTGAGGGAGCAAGGGATAGGAAATGAGGGAGGCAAGGAGCATGTATACAAAAGTGCAAATTTAATAAATTTATTATAAAAGAACTGTAACCAGGCCATAGTAAGCCCAAATAAAATCCCTTGTTTCCATAAAAGAATAAATACATATATGTTACCCACATAAAAGTGACTGCAAATTGGAGTAAATTAAAATTCTTACATGGAACTTGGAAATTAAATTCTTTTTTCACAGTTCACTCCGCCTTCAGCAATGAGCAAAGCAGCTAATGAAATCAGTTTATGAAATTATTTTCCAGTACTGAACTAAGCCAAGAAAATCACAAAGGTAGTGTTATCACATTATAAAAGGTCACAGCAATAAGCCTGCAATAGTGACAGCAACAGATCACTTATGACAGAAGCTGTTATATAGCCAAGCAGAATGGAGAATTTTGAAGACAAAGCAGAATACCAGTTTTACTAAGTATGATATTAGATGCCGATATCAACTGTACATTTGAAGGCTTGAGCACTGGGCACATTTGTAAAGAATTGGGAGTTAAGCCCAAAGCAAGTCTTCTGGAGTTTGTATAATTGAAGGGGACCCAGGACATAGTGGGTGGGACCACTCCCCAGGCAGGTGAATAAAATGGAAGAAGCCACCTAAGTAAATCGGCATTCTTCACCATACTTGGACAGGCATGCTATCTGGCAAGGGAAGTTTGCCCCTCTCTCGGCAGTCTTGTCGATATGGCGTGGCCAGGTATCTAAGCACTCGGTGTTGGTATGAACTGTCTTTCTAAGCTAGAATAAGAACCCAAACATTCATAACCAAATAAAATCCTTTGGTCCTTGTCACGGTTTTAATGTGAGTGTTTCTCCACAGACTCATGTGTTTGCATCCCGGTTGCTGTTGATATTTGGAAAGGTAATGGCACCTTTAGGAAGTGGAACTTGCTGGATTAAGGCAAATCACAGGTGCACAAGCCTTGAGGTTGCGTGATTCACCCTGCTTCTACTAGTAGCTTGCTCTTGCAGTTTGCTGTTTGCTCTCTCTCTCTCTCTCTCTCTCTCTCGGTGATAACAGAAGTGACTTAAGCAACCTCTAGCTTCTGCCACCTGCCATACCATTTAGCAATAAAGAATGGCTTCTCTCATCTAGAACCATAGGCCAAATAAATCTCCTCTTTCTCCCTTAAGCTCTGTCTTAGTGTTGTCTCACAGCAACCAAATAGTAAATGCAACATTCCCTTAAGGGAGACTGAGACATGAATTGCTTTGCAACATGCAAAGTGACTGTGACACTTGGTATACTTCTTAAGTGTAGGAGTAGAGTGGTTAAGAGTGCGAGTGTCAAAAAACTAATAAAAAAGGAATAATTCGCTTAAGTTTTGTGTTGTCTTTTTTATTGCCATTAGTTTTAGTATTTGTCTTCATTCTTAGGACTGATTCATTAAGGTTATTAGTATAATTTTTTTATGTAGAGAAGGAAGTATTATTACTATGTTAGGAGGAACCATGGACACAGGAACAGAAAAGCCATCGGTAGGTGGGCCCGTGGTCATCACAGCAGAGGCTGGAGAAACATAGAATGTGTGAGAACACTTGGCCTGTGCAACAAATTGTAGGGCAAACAGTACTACTTTTCTAGACCTGTATCAAAGAGAGCAGGAAAAGTTGGTAAACTATAACTAAAAACAGTACTTTGAACCTATCTTTTGAAAAATTAGCCCCACAATAATGTGTTGCCATTCCTAAATATGTCTATTTAAATGTCTTCAGACTCCTCTCCCCTAGATGTGACAAATTCAGTATACAAAAAAAATTTACCTTGAGTTACTATAATGTAGTGTCTGAAGCTTTCTCTCTCTGAGGAGGCCAGGGTTCTAAAGACGAAGAGAAATTTCTCTTTTGACCTTCCTAATAATGTCTGATAAAAATAGGACATGAATTAACTGAGCAGAAGGAAAATCAGAGAGATTTATTAACGATCAGAACATCAGTGAATGGTAGTTCCCACTACCACAAAATGATTCAGAAAATACACACCTTCTCTTTTGTGGAGTGTGTGTGTAGGTGTGTGTGTGTATGTGTGTGTGTGCATGTTCATAAACATGTATGTGTATGTCCATCTACATGTGCATGTGGAGGACTGAAGTTGATGTCTGGTGCTGTTTTACAGCTGAACAGTTCTATCCTATAGATGAGCTATTTCGGTCGGATCACAGCTCAAGGATTAACTGGACTATGATCTGCCGAGCATTCTCTGCTGCCTGACTTTATGTGGGATCGATAGACTTGAAATTATTTCCTTTACCACTGAGCCACCTTCTTAATCTTATGCCCTCTTTTTTCTGGAAGACTGGAAAGAGAGAATGTCAAGGGAACAGTAAGATTTTGGGAGTCCTTGATGGGCTTGGAAAACATACAATTCAACAATGCTTGTGTATACATTTGGGGCCTGAAGAATAGAGAATGGATTGTGAGTGTTTCCCTATCAGACCAAAATAGACAAAAGAATGTCCGGCTGTTTTGACATACTTCTATCTTTCTTCTGACACACAACTCTACTCTCCAAATGAAATTTCAGTCAAAGGCTGAAGGCAATCTTTCTTCTGCTTTTGGTGGGTCAGTCAAACTGACAAAAGAACTTTGCAGGAAGAATCTTTGATTGGAAGAAAAAAGAAGCAAAGAAAGGCTAGGGAGCCATTGATTCTGGGGTGGGTCTCAGCCTGTCTGTATATCAAGAAACATCCTTGAGGTATCCTTTTCTGAGACTGAGAAGAGTTCCTTGGATAAATCTTCACCTCTCTATCTGAGTAGAGGAAACAAAATAGGAACTTGAAGCATTTCACTATGTCAATATGGAATAAATGGGATAGCCACTATTCAAAGTTATAATTATTTTAATATCAGGAGGAGAATAATGCTGATAAACAACTGAAACACATGAATTCTGTGAGACATGAGTTAATAATGCTATGCGAAAGATAGAGTTTAAACAAATTGTCTTAAGCGACTTTATGTGGGATCTAGAGATTTGAAATTATTTCCTTAACCATTATTTTTTCCTTAATTTATTATTAACAAATCTAGTAACCTAATTTTCTGTAATGCATCACATTGCAATTCTCTCCAGTAAGATTGCTTTTAATTCGAAGAAATAGAAAAAGCAGAGTTGATACTTTCTTCCGATCCTTCTCTCCACACTGACCTTCCTCTGATCATTATCCTATGAATCAGGTCTTCAGTACTAGCAAGGTCACTGGACATTCTCCTGATTCTCCATCAATTTACACGGCGTGATTCCTACAGTCACCTTCCTTGGCCATAGGAAAAGTCCAGCATTGCCTAAGAAGACACATGAATAAATGAGAATTTGAATATGTCTAGCGCTGCGTTCCACTTCAGTGTAATATATGACACCTTGCTTGTCCAATCATGCTTCTACATCAGCTGTATGATCACTATCACACTGAATTAATAAATGCACAATTTGGTGTTCAATGTAATATAACATCTGCAGTGGACAGTTTTGATGAAGGCCAATCACAGGACCTAAGATTCGAGTGTTGGTAGCCTATCCCTGCTCCCTTCAGTACTCCAGTTGGCTGTGGTGAGCTGAATGCTGTCTCCTTCTTCTTTCCCTAGCCATACCTTCTGTAAATCACTGTATTAATAATGAAAGTCTGTGTGTGTGTGTGTGTGGGTGGGAGTCTATTTGTTAAAAAAATAAAGACAGCCTTGGAATTGGGAGAGTCTTGGTTAGCTAAACTCTGGGTGAGCATTTTAGGGTAGGTGGGTACTTGTGTTCTGGTTGTGGTTCTGTTATTGTCTATTTCATTGTTATTCTACTGTGCTGCAATCTGTCTTGATACTGAGATTCTCTCCTATATAAAAATAATATAAGAAGTGTTCAAATAGAAGTTTACACTTGGGTGTTTACGGTTAATGTTGGGACATCTGATTCTATCCGTGGTCATGTTATTCTCCTTACACTACTGCTAAACTTTTATAGTGCTAGGCATATGTGTTTCCTGTAATGGGTGGGTGGAGTTTAGGGGTTAGATTCAGGCGGTTGGCTACCTAGAAGCTAACCCTACTCTCTACTTTGTCCTCTTCCTGCTCTTTCCTCTCCTTTTCTTATATAGAGACCTTTTTTCTCCCAACAATTTGCTCTTGTTCTTTTGTTTCTATTCTCAAGGCTCAGAGAACTTTTGCAGAAGAAGAGTGGGGAAAATTGTAAGAACCTAAAAATGGGGCAATCCACTGCTTGACAAGACATTTCACTCAAGAAAGGGCTGCTGAAACTAAGAAGTCACTGCAATGAGACTTGTCCTTACCAGTCCTACAGAATGACAGATACACCAACATGTGAGCATAGACAAGCAAAATTCTTAGAAAAAATAATTAAATGCAGTGGGAATCTTAGTGGCTGTGGCTAGACAAATGAAGGGGAGTGTCCCTATCAGTGGGTGTCATAGTTAGGCACAGGTGTCAACTTGACAGTTGAGGGTTTTGAGCTCTGGGCATATTTATAGAAAATTAGCAAAACTTGTAAGAGATTGTCTAGCTGATGGGAAAGGCCCAGCTTGTGGTGGATGGGACTAGGCCATGAACAGATGAGTAAAATACTGAGAGCTGGTTGAGGAAGTAGGCATCCTTGTGTATACTTGGCCAGATCATCCCTCTCTAAGCCATTACGTAGAGAGGGTGTGGCCGGTTCCCTTGTCCCTGGTGTTGGTGTGTGCTCTTGCATTAACTTGGATTAAGAACTTTAACCAGTAATCCATAAGATAATGAATCCCTTGTTCCCTTAACCATGTGATAGTCATTTATCAGCAACCACGCAGACTGACTGCTGCAGTGGGTCTTCCCAAGAAGGAAACATGTGGTGTACAGCAGAGACCTGAAACCCATGGGTTCTGTGACTACCAGTGTTGTACCTCCTTTTTGGCCATGATTGTGTCATTTTTAATAGATGACATTTCAATTTCTTTTTCACTATCTGCTGGTTCATATTTTTTCCACTCTGATTTCTTAAAAGGTCCCTGGACATTTAGGGACAACATATATGTCATGTTTAGGATTGAGTCCTCAAACTGCATTTATTATCTGCAACTGGTACAATCAGGTTTCTCCAAGTTCACTCCATTTTACTGTAACCAGACTCATTCTTAGAGTCAAAGGCAGTCTTTGTATTCTTTCCACACCTCTGATTCTTAAGGGAAAAGTCTTCATTCTCCTGCCCAAAATGTAGCACCCAACAGTTATCTATTCTCTGCCAGCTACCATTGAAACTCAATGAAATAATGCTGAGAGCTGCACTAACTGATGGGTTTAAAGATGAGTATTTAGAAGACAGGTTGACTCTGTGTAACTTTGGGCAAAACAGTAGCAGTAGGTTGTCTGTAGAGTTTATGGATTCTCCATCCTCAGAATCTTGATGTGACTTATACTACCAGGCATTACTTCTCTCTTGTAGAGCACATCTTAAACCTAACCAGAAAGTGGGTGCTTCCTCCCACAATAGTCATGCCAGTATTCGCCTAGGGCACATCTTGCTTCATTGGTTCTTATCATAGTTTACTGTATTCAAAGCTGGGTAAAACTAGTATAGCTTTTTCTCCCCCAGCAGTGCCTTCTAGTGCACAGCAAGGGAAAGCTTCCAGGTCAGTTTCAGCTTTATTTCTCCATGCCATCAATGAAGTGGTATCTTCAGCAATAAAGTCTTACCACTAGAATCTGGTGGTCACAGCGTTACAGGGCTTTTGTATTTCCAGGTTCTTGTGTTTGGGAGTCAAATATTGAAACCAGAACACTCACATGGGATTAAAGCAGATTTTAGTGGAAGAGAGAAAGAATGGAACTCATAGACATGGAATTCCTGAAGTGCAAGAGAGATGGGAAAAGAATTCATGGACTCCATACATGAAGTCCATGAGGGGCAAATGAGCTGAAAATGGTGACAGGGTCTGGGATATTTACAGAGTTAGGCAGTCTAAGGGGTGGTGGAGGAGCCGACTTTTCCTTGTTGGTTTATCTCCAGTTTATGCAAACTTGATTTGAATTTTTGGTCCCCCTCATTTGATTGTTCTGTTCATATCAGGGCCCAGCCCACTGAATCTTGTGGCAGACCTCATGGTTAAACTGTTTCTTTTGAGGAGCTTAACTATCTGTAATGGAGAGGCCATCTCCATATACTTTCATGTTAAAAATCTGTTCCTCTAGATTTGTAGGGTGTATTCCTTCAAGATAATCTCAGCAGTAAGGGATGACCTTCAAAGACCTTCAAAGACTTTCCCAGCATGGCCTTTCTACTCTGTCTAAACTAACAGAATTTTCTCTCTCTCAAAAGCACAGTTTTCAAACTTAATGGAAGTAAATGCATCAATTTCTCCTTCAATGCTTCAGCAGATCACTAATTACGAGCTAGCTAAGTGTAGGAACTTATAATAGTGATAATGTAAAAGTCCCAAAGAGTTTTACATGAAAGTTCATTGGTTTATAGTTTTTAAATGCCTGGTGTATCTGAAATTGAAATAGTAAAATAGCTGACCATGGTCATGGCTATTTCAATAGTACCCTGAATAATTCTCAAGTTATTAACACATGATTTTATTTGTGGTTTAGATCAAGAAGGGGTAAAGAGAAGAATGATGTTCCAGGCTAGATCTTAAAAGTCAAATAATATTACTCTGCTCAGACTTTATTGAGATGTTTGTTGAGTTACTTCACAGTGTAGGTAGCAATGTTTCCAGTAAAAAAACAGCTGAAATCATTGCTCTCATTTTGCTTGGTTGCTGTTTCTTGGGAATCTTCTGTTGCGGAGCTGAAGACTGAAACCACAACATGTTGACAGTTACAGAGATTTTATTGAAATTGAGAGAAGAGGGAAGAAACTCCTGGACCTTGGCTCCAAGGGAGGCGAGGAGGACACCACATTGCCTTCAGGAGCGAGAGTATTAATGCACAGGAGATAGCACACGATCCTTCAGAGGGAACAGAGGGTGCCACCAAAGGCACATGGCTAGGAGGGGACTGAGCTGTCATGATGGCGTTGTGCAGTTTTTGTGCCCAGGTTTTTGTGTTTGGAAGTGCAAGACTGAAACCTAGAACATGCTTACAGGATTAAAGCAGAGTTCCCCTTTCTTCCTCCCACCCGCCTGTCCGCCAGACGCACTTCCCAGTCCTTCATCCCAGGTGAGTTCGCCCAGCCCGCCAGGTGACCCTGGGTCCCAGCGGCACCCAGGCTGCCTCTGGTTTTGCCTGGGCCACGTCCTGGGCCCCAGCCCCTTTCTTCTTCCAGTCCACCTGTCTGCCCGACCGGACAGGACTTGCTCACATTCCTCCATCCCTGGAGCTTGAGTGGGCCATTAAGCCAAGTCCCAGGTCCCAGGTGAAGAATTCTGCCATCAACATCAGGCCCTCTGCCTCTCCAGCCCACGGGGGACCCACCCACGTGGAACCGGGAAGACACACTGCTACTTAGAATTCAATAGAGTCCAAAGGAAACTCAAGCAAAGTTCTAAGGGTCAAAGGCCATACATCTGAAGACCTCTACAATCATCCTATCACATGGGAGAGATTCTTCACATCCAGCCTACAGATAAGTAAACCTCCTTTTTTTCACCTTACTGTTCCTTTCTAGTATTAATCACTGTAGATTAACTTTTCCATACAGCCACCCCAAAAACATATACAACTCCAAGGAGTACACCACTCACCCTCACATATCACTAAGATACTAAATCGTAAAAGTGCACTAGCATACTAATATTCACACCCATCTACTTAACCTGACTTAACTGATCTACTAACAACCTAATAGCCTCATCTAGGAAATAACAATAACAAAAGACAAAGGTACCCAACTCCAAGGCAAGCACTAGTAATAACTGCCCAAGTGTAGTAATACCAACCAAATCAGTTCAGTCAAAAACACACAGAAACTGAAAGGTCCTAAAAGACAAAGCAACAATGCCCAAGTTAGAGTGCAGATACATGAAAAACAAAACCCAAGGAGACCAATCTCCCACCAAAAGAATTAACTCCTTAAGGATGGATTCCAATCAGAACAAATTCACAGAAAACAGCCAAGAAAGCCAGACCCAAGACAACGACTTTTAAAGTATGATCATTACTATGATTAATACTTTGAAAGAGGAAATCCAAGAGGAGTTAAACAACCACATCAATGACTTTGAACAGGAACATAACAGGCACTTGGAGGAGTTGAGAAAAATAGTTCAAGAAACAAAAATAGGCATAGAGCAGTTAAAACAGTCTCAGGCAGAAGTTTAAAATTGAACTAAAAGACAAGTTATCTTCCACCCAAAACGGAACAGAGAGTCTTATCAGCAAAACTAATGAAGCAGAAAATAGAATTTCAGATCTTGAAGACAAAGTGGGAGAATTAATCAGGTCAATGGAAGAGATTGTTAAAGCCAAAAAGATACTTGAGAGGAACATTCAAGAAATATGGGACACCCTGAAGAAGCCTAACATGCGCATTCATGGAATACCAGAGGAAGAATTCCAAAATACCACAACTGAGGAAATATTTCAAATCATCATAGACTGTAAACTTCCCTCAATTAAAAAATGAGAGGTCCATCCAAATACAAGAGGCATTTCGCATTCCAAACTGATATGACCAAAATAGAAACTCTCCAAGGCAAATAATAGTCAAAACACTCCACATTCAAGACAAAAAAAAAGTGCTGAGAGCTTCAAGAGAAAAAAAGCAAGTCACTTTTAAAGGTAAACCTATTAAAATAACAAATGACCTCTCAATGGAAACAGTAAAAGCAAGAAGAGATTAGAGAGACGTACATCAAGTATTAAATGAGCAATATACCTGGCAAAACTATCTGTCATGATTGAGGGAGAAAGAAAAGTTTTCCAGCACAAAGACAACTTGAAGGGATACATGTCCACCAAACCAGGCCTTCAAAAAATTCTAGAAATGATACGCAAACTTGAAGAAAAAAACAAGCATATGCAGGAGGACAGAAGGGAAATATAATACCACCAAAACATAAATGTCAAACAATAAACTTACAAAATCCACTAAACATAAAAAATGTCCAGAACTAAAAATAATTTCTCCATTATAACATTAAATGTCAATGGTATTAACTCATTGATTAAGAGACACAGATTACAAACTTGGATTAAAAACCACAACCCATCAATCTGTTGCCTTCAGGAAAGTCGTCTCACCACAAAAGATAGGCACATCCTAAAAATGAAAGGCTGGTCCAAAATTCTGCAAGCTAATGGAACCAGGAAACAGGCAGGGGTAGCCATTATGCTGTTGGACAAAGTGGACTTCAAACCAAAAACAATCATAAGAGACACAGATGAATACTACATTTTAGTCACAGGTACAATTGACCAGGAAGACTTCACGATACTAAACATATATGCACCCAATATAGGCAATTTCACATTCATTAAGAAAACCCTACAGCATCTAAAGTGAGAAATCAACCCCCAATAGATAATTCTTGGGGATTTCAACACCGTCCTCTCAACATGGCATAGATCAACAGGTCAAAAGCTTAACAGAGACACTTTGGAACTTAATCAAACCCTTAAAGAAATGGACCTTACAGATCTCTATCGAACTTTTCATTCATGCAACAACGAATACACATTTTTCTCAGCAGCACACGGAACTTTCTCCAAAATAGATCACATATTGGGCCACAAAATGAATCTCCACATATACAGGAAAGTTGAAATTCTAGCCTGTGCCCTATCAGACCACCACGGCCTAAAGCTGGACATCCACAACACAACGAACAACACAAAATACACTAATTCCTGGAAACTTAACACTATGATGCTGAATGAGAACTGGATTCAGGAAGAAATTAAAAAGGAAATGCAAGATTTCCTGAAAGAGAATGATAATGAAAATACAACTTACCAAAATCTCTGGGACACAGTGAAAGCTGTCCCAAGAGGTAAGTTCACAGCTTGCCTTACATAAAAAAATGGAAACATAAGAAATAGATAACTTAACAATGCAGCTTAAAGCTTTATAGAAACTAGAGCAATCTGATCCCAAAAGCAGTAGAAGAGAGGAGAATAGCAATACAAGGGGAGAAACATCTGAAATTGAGATTAGGAAAACAATACAGAAAATCAACCAGTCAAAAAGCTGTTTTTTTGAAAAATCAATAAGATTGATACATCCCTAGCTAAATTAACCAAAAGCAAGAGAGAGAAAACCCAAATCAACAAAATTAGAATTGAAAATGGAGTTATCACTGCTGATAATCAAGAAATCCAGAGAATTATAACATCATATTTCAAAAAATTATACTCAGTGAAATTTGACAACACAAAAGAGACGGATGAATTCCTAAGTAAACACAACTTACTTAAATTGAATCAGAAAGTTGTGAATTATTTAAATAGTCCTATAACATATAAGGAAATTGAAGAAGTAATCTCGAATCTTCCCACCAAAAAATGTCCTGGACCAGATGGATACAGCACAGATTTCTACCAGACATTTAAGGAGCTTATAACACCAATACTCCTTAAACTTTTCCATCAAATAGCAAAGGAAGGAACACTACCAAATTCTTTCTATGATGCTAATATTGTCTTAATCCTAAAACCTAATAAAGATACACGTAAAAATGAAAACTATAGTTCAATGTCTCTGATCAACACAGATGCAAAGATTCTGAACAAAGTCTGAGCAAATCGGATTAAAAGACATATCAAAAAGATCATTCATGGGGATCAAGTAGGCTTTATCTCTGACACACAAGGTTGGTTCAACATACGCAAATCAATAAATGTAATTCATCATGTAAACCAGTCCAAAGTCCAAGACCACATGATCCTCTCCATAGATGCAGAAAAAGCTTTTGACAAGATCCAACAGCCTTTTATGATCAAAACACTAGAGAGAGTAGGAATGGAAGGAACCTTTATCAATATAATAAAAGCTGTATACAACAAGCCCAAAGCAACGATTATACTCAATGGGGAAAAACTTGAAGCAATCCCGCTTCGATCAGGAATTAGCCAAGGCTGTCCACTCTCACCACTTCTATTCAATATTGTACTTGAAGTCTTAGCTGAAGCCATAGGACAAGAAAGGGACATAAAAGGGACTCAAATCGGCAAGGAAGAGGTCAAGCTACCCCTATTTGCAGATGACATGATCTCATACCTGAGTGATTGCAAAAACTCCACCAGGAAGCTCCTGTAACTAATACAGAAGTTCAGCAGGGTGGAAGGATACAAAATAAATGTACAAAAATCAGTGGCCTTCCTATATGCCCAGAATGAAAGAAGTGAAAAAGCCTTGAGAGAAACAATCCCATTTACTATAGCCCCTAAAAACAATAAAATACATTGGTATAAACCTAACCAAGGAAGTAAAAGACCTTTACAATGAAAACTTTAAAATCCTAAAGAAAGAAATTGCAGAAGACACCAGACCTCCCATGTTCCTGGATTGGCAGAATCATCATCGTAAAAAATGACCATCCTACCAAAGGCAATATACAAATTCAATGTTATACCAATTAAAATCCCAAAGCAATTCTTTAAAGAGGTTGACCAAACAATCTCAAAATTCATATGGAGGCACAAAAGACCCAGGATAGCAAAGACAATCCTGAGTAATAAAAACAGTGCTGGAGATATCACCATACCAAACCTAAGTCTATACTACAAATCCATAGTTATAAAGACAGCCTGGTACTGGCTCCAAAATAGACACACAGATCAATGGATAAGGGTTGAAGACCCAGATATAAATAAGCCCACACAACTACAGCCATTTGATCTTTGACAAAGGGGCCCAAAAAATCCAGTGGAAAAAGAACAGTATCTTCAACAAATGGTGCTGGCAAAACTGGATGTCCACAAGCAGAAGATTAAAACTGGACCCGTACTTGTCACCATGTACAAGAATTAATTCCAAATGGATCAAGGATCTCAATATAAGGCCAGATACTATAAAAACCGTAGTTGAAAGGGTAGGGAATTCCCTTGAGCTGATTGGGCTAGGCCAACTGTTACTAAACAGACATGCAATAGCCCAGTCAACTCTGCAACCAACTCTCAGCAGATGGGATCTTGTGAAATTAAAGAGCTTCTGTTCAGATAAAGAGATTTTAACAGGACCACAAAGGCAACCCACAGAATGGGAGAACATCTTCACTAATCACATATCTGGTAGAGCTCTATTATCCAGAGTGCACAAAAACTTAGAAAACTACACACCAAGGAAACAAATGGCCCAATTAAAAAATGGGTCCTGGAACTTAAAAGGAACTTTACCAGGGATGAAATTAAAATCTCTAACAAGTATCTTAAAAAATGCTCCACATCCTTAGCCATCAGGGAAATGCAAATCAAAACTTCCCTGAGATATCATCTCACCCCAGTCAGGATGGCAAAAATCCACAATATGAACAATACCAAATGGTGGAGAGGATGTGGAGAGAGGGGAACTCTCCTACATTGCTGGTAGGAAATCAGACTCATACCACAACTCTGGAGAGCTCTCTGGAGATTCTTCAAGAAATTAAAAATTGAAATGCCATATGGCCCTGCTATTCTACTTTTGTGAATAACCTCACATATAGCAAAAATTCACCTAGATAGCACAAGCACGACCATGTTCATAGCAGCATTGTTTACAATAGCAAAGTCATGGAATCAACCCAAACCTCCAACAGTTGTCGATTGGATAAGGAAACTGTGGTACATCTATACAATGGAGTACTACTCAGCCATCAAAAATGATGAATTAATGAAATTTGCTGGGAAATCGATGGAATTAGAGAAAATTATATTGAGTGAAGTGTCCCAGACACGGAAAATTAAGTGCTGTATGTACTCCCTAATAGGTGGATCCTAGTACCAAACCCACTTAGAGACACTTACAATTCTCTGTAATACCTATAGTAAATGCAAAGATTATGAACAGGAGGTATGGGGAAGGAGGGTCATACCAGAAATAAGGAGAGAGGGGACCATGTTACACCAGAGAAAATAGGCCACCATCAATTACTGCAAGGGGTAACATCCAATGCCCATTAGGAGTGAAGGGCATTGCAGCAGCAGCAAAACTGAAAAAAAAATGAACAAACCATAATCCAGAACATCAGAGACTCTATATCAACCACCTGGAAGTAGACCAGCCTAATCTCTCCCCATCCTGAAGCTCAGGGAAATTTGTGGAAGAGGGGGTGGTAAGATTGTAAGAGCACAAGGATGGGAGGAGCAATGATATGCAAGATACTCCATACAAGTTAGGCCCGAAGCAATCATAATTGGACTTTGCATGCCCTGTGCAATGTCCAACACACTATTGACCCCACAAAGTCTTGCATTTGCTAAAGGCACTAGGATCCTTGAAGGCAAGGGATTGACAGCCACAGTAGTGTTCTTATGCTTAACGAGAACACAGGAAAGGTTTTAGGGAAATGCCCCGGATCCTTGCACCTCATTGGAGTGGAGGACCCAGAGGAGAGTTTGGCATGCACATTAAAGGATGCTCTGGGGATGGGAGGCGGAGGCACTGGGGGATGGGGTGGGAGGGGAAGTGGGGGGTTGGAGGGAGGGAGGGGACCAGTGTACCTGTTAAGTTTGTATGAGTGGAAATAATAAAAATAAATTTAAAAAAGGATTAAAGCAGAGTTCATTAGAGGAAAGAATGGAACTCACTGACATGGAGTCCATATGGAGCAAGAGAGCCAGAGATGGCTGGCAGGGTCAGGGGTATTTATAGTGTTAGGCAGGGTTGGAAAAAGTGGCTTTTCCTTATTGGTTCACGTACGTTCCATTGGTCTGTTGAAAAGGGACCCAGCCCAGTTGACCTTGTGGCTGACCTTAAGATTAAGTTGCTTCTTTTGAAGAACTTATCTGCCTTGGAAAGCTCATCTCCATTTCCTTTTATAAGTGCAGTGTTGGGAGGTGTTGGTGATTTTGTCTTTGTGGAGGATTAAAAACAGTTATTCCAGATTTTCAGGGTGTGATCCTTCAGGATAATTCCAGCAGTGGGGGATGACCATCAAAGTCTTTTACATAACCTTCCCAGGTTGGCTGTTGTAAAACTGCCTAACTGGAATTGCAGGGCAAGAGAGCCAGAAGAGAGGATGATGGGTAAAGATTTAATATTTTTCTTCCTTGCATTGCTAATGAATGTCCTAGGAGTTGCTGGGATAGTGAAATAAAGAATGGAGGAGTGATAGGCATGTTCCCATGGGACTAGGACATTCCTAACTGCACTAGCTGTCCAACAGAAATGAAATTACTCTCTCACATGTGTTAGAACTATAACTTAACTATAAAAAGTGTTTACCCCGTTCTGCAGAGAAGCTTAGTCAGATTAGTTACATTAGGTCTCCATTGTATGTATATACTATTTATTTTATTTATTCCAAACCTGGTTTAAGATGCCTACTCTCTACCACTGATCTGCCTCTATACTTGAATCTAGGCTAATCTTGCGACCAAAAGTGTGATAAAAGCATTCAATCTTCGTATAGTGACCTAGAAAAATGGTAAAATTTTCCTAATGGATGATAAATTTGAAACTAAAATTTAAACTTTTTAAATAGACGCACTTGGTACTACTAAAATCATAATGATATTTTGATTAATCTGTTTGGCCTTGTACATTGTGTTCAAAGCTTTTTACAAAATGTTTCTTTTTGTATTGCATTTAGAGAATAATAATCATGACTGATTTATGTGTAGGTTCCTAAATATTAAGACTTTTTTTGTCCATTGGATGTGGCGTAACACAATTGCCAAGAAATGCCTTGGAAGTGGATTCAAAAAATTATTTAGTGCCATGGAAATAATATTTAGAAACAAAAGTATTTGCACATTGCAGATTTCTCAATACTTTTGTGCTGCTCATTTTTACGTGCTTTTGATGAATATTTCCCTAATCTAAAATGAATTCTATGAAATTGTGAAAAACTGGGTGAAATGGGCCCCAAAACACTAATTCCAGAGTGTCATCTGATGGGTTCATAACGGTTTTTGTGAAATTGTTCAGGGAAATCTATTTATAATATTAACTTATGATGGTACGCCATATAAATTCTTAGTTAAAGAAAGCAGGGCAAACATTGGCATATAAACATAGTGCTCTGATGGTGGCAAAGACAAAAATTGAAAATATTAAATGAAGTTATGCTGTGACCTGGATACAGCAATGATATTGATGAAATATTTCAAGACATTTAAGTGAAGGATCTAGAGTCCCATATGCCTGTTTTATGAATTTTGTTAGTACTGTGCATTCATTGGAATGGAGATCTGGCATGTTGAAATGTAGCTACGATTATTCTAATGGCATAATCAGTGAATTTGTACACTCAGCAATAGCATTGGAACATGTTTTTATAAGCAATAAATATTTTCAATTAGCAAATAAGGCTCCAAATATCATGTCAGAATGAATTTAAAATGGCTGAATGCAAAGATTAAAACTCAGATAACTATAGCTTTAGCAGTCAGTTGTAGTAATAAGTTAGGTGCTAATGCTGTATTTACTGTGCTAAATTTGATTTATGAATATAAAAACTATAAAAATGTGTCAAAATAATTTTACTTCTCAATTTGAAAAATATAAAATATTATAATCAATGTAATAAAAAAGACAACTCAAAAACTAAGTATGCAGATCATAAGTATGCAAACACATGCAAATCTATTTTTAAATTTTTTATTTATTATTTTGTGTGTGTGTGTGTGTGTGTGTGCGTATGTGTGTGTGTGTATGTGTGTGTAGTAGAAGGCACTGTGTGTCCCTGTAGAGGACCAAGGATGACTCTGGGAATCATCCTGGATTTATTTTACCTTCTTTTTGCTTTTCTCTGAAATTTCCCAGGCCCCACCCATCAGGGCAGGAAGTTTAGGCTGTACTGCTTTTTAACTGGCATTTTTACATGATAACTGGGATACAAACTCAGGACCTTCTGTTTGTGTGACAGTCTTAACCTCATCAGCCTATTTAACTCTTAAAAGATGGGATTTTCATGTCCATCAACAGGAATTTCCTAGCACTGTGTTCTATTGTCTCTACAGTTTCCAGAATTACAAAATAACTCAATTGTTATTGAGTGGGTAGAATCAGGTAGTTTGTGGGATATCAAAGGAAATACAGAATTTATATCAAACAATTTCCTATGAAATTTTTTAAATTATTTCTTATTCAGTTTTTTAGACATACATCATATTTTAAAGCTCACAGTCTCAGCAGATTGAAGTTAATCTAGACATGCATTTATTAATATGAATGTCACATTAATTTCAGAAGTCTTTCAAATTAAATGACCATTATATATTCATGTCTTGAGTCCCAGTAACTTAAAGCATAATTATGCAATTTACCTAGCTGAAAACATAGAGCTTGGAAAGCTAAACATGTTTTTTGTAGATAGTAGATCTTTGCAATAAAACATAGCTCATGGAATAGATTTGCACTTCATAGAAAACTAGTCTTCATACATTTAAAGTAGGAAAATTTGGAATGTTAATACAGCAGCCTCCTAATCCTAACCCAAAATGTCCTGTCATATTACAAATAAAATACAGTTTCGAGCTAAGAAATGTTTATTTGAACAATTTTTAAAGCATTGGAATTAGAAACATTATGTAATATTCAAGGAGTCTTAAGTCAGACAATGGAAATATATATGTATGTATATATATATAAACAAATATTCAAAACTCACATAAAAGCTACTGTGTAAAGTGCTGGGTATTCAAGGAAGAAGAATGAAAAGTAAAGATTTTCAAGCTGAGCTCAAAATCCTAAAGGAAAAGCTTTTTACCTCCCTGTAAGGTGTTAGTTTAGAAAAGGAAAGGATTATTTTGTTGATTCCAAATAAGGTTGAGTGGAAACCACCATGGAATCTGTATAGCCTGCAGAGGGACCTGTACACAAAATAATTACAGGTTTTCAATATGAACTAAGAAACCACTGAGAAAAGCACTTCCCAGGAGCTTCTTAGAGGCTTGCATTTTGTGGTTTTGATAATTTCATGGTGTTTGATAGGTACACCAGTTATCCCTGTTCCTCACATTTTTACTTCCACCTTTGCTGAATTTTTTAAATATAGATGTTCATGGCTGCTCTCCTTTAATTCGTACCTCACCAGAAATCAGCAATGCTTTCTTGAGATTCCAAGATAACTCTGCTATACTTGCAGTCCTGACAAATTAAACATCATCACATGAATTGTGGGAACAGCCAAAAGATGCCTAGTGGGAAATGGTGGAGACCCACACCTATTACATCCCACACTTCTGCAGAAGCTAGTGCCTCTACGTGTGACTTTTTGAAATTTAAGGTATTCTGCCAAATAATGAAAAATTGACTACAGACAATCCTTGGTGGAATGTTTAACTCGTTATAGTAATTCTTTTACCACAAAACACAAACTTATATTTATTGTGTGCAATAAAAATTCCCAACTTAGCATACAAAAATTTGCAGAAAGAGACACAGTGAGGGTTTTCTCAGTTTTCCCAAGTTAGTTCTAGATTCTCTTTATTGAATAAAGTTGCAATACATTGCATTTTTAAGAGTAAGGAATCTAAAGTAACTATGATACTGAAGTATATCTTCCTCTAATTATTTGTAACACATAGTAAAGTCAAAGAATCAATCTAAGATTTGAACATGTGCAATTTATTTCAATGATAGAAACACAAGTCATGTCTTTAACATACTTTATAATTCTATCTTGCCTGGACTGGTTTTAAATTCATGGGTTTAACTGATCCTCCTTCTTCAGCTTCCCAAATAAGTAGATATGGAAGTGTATACAACCATACATAGTATCAATATAATCTTATAATATTTTTTCCAAATATATGTGATTGTTTTCAAAAAGCTGTCCTTGAAAGAATACACTATCCAAGAAAGACGGCAAGATTTTAAAGGACTGTGATACTCCATTTTGAATAAACTTTGTATTAGTTACTCTTGAGATGGTATGAGAGAGAACACTAAAGTCAAGCAATTTAAGGAAGAAAGGGAGATTTATTCAGCTTATGTTTCCTGAGGGGAGATGCAGTCTTTCATGGCAGAGCATTGCTGGCTAACAGAACCTGAAGACAGACAATGTCTCTAAAACGTCTTGGAGCCTGAGAGCTGCAAAACTCCTGCTGTAAAAGCAGACTCTTCCAGAACTCCTGTGGGACTAATCGATCTCAAAGCCCACCTGCTGTGACTGCCACCTCCAGCAAGTTTCTACCTCTCTAAGGTGCCATGACTTTCCCAAATACAGGAGACTGTGGGTAACACATTTCAAACCATAATAAACTTCACATCCTCAAATTTTAAATATTTTCAATGACATCATTTAGACAGGGAGAGTAGAATTGATTTCTAGAGGCTAATTTGATTTGAAATGAATTTTTGTAACAGTGATATGTTATTTTAAAAAGACAATAAAAACCTATTTTTATTATCAGTAATGCAATTACCAAAGAAAAAATGGCATTTCCATGACTTCTATGCTGAAAGAAAGTATGGTATTTCATTTTTCAGCTTTATAAAATCTTGACGAATAAGGTAAAGATAGTTTATTTATATTGGATTTGTCATAGCAATATTTCAAGATAGAAAAAAGTATAGTAGATTGTTATGAATCAATATTCTTAATCTATTTAGCTTACTACCTTCTCATCTACTGTGTTCTCTGAGCTATAGAAAGTGTGGTTGTAATTGTCTGGAGCTGAGTACTCAGCCATTATCTATTCTCAGTGTCTTGGCGAGCATGGAGTCTCTGCCTTTAGTTTCCTTCATTGCCAAGGGAGGCTTCTCTGTTTGAGACTGAGAGTAACATTTGTCTATGACTACAGACAGTCAGTTTGATGCTATGTCAGTAAGGTTGACAACGGAAGGGAGTTCCCCACTTTGGACCAAAGACCTCCTGAGCATGGGACAGACATGGATTCCCTTCTGTAAATGGGCTGGTTCCTCCCACCACCATCCTTTTACAACCTGCTGATATGAAGAGGCTTGTATTTTGCTTTCCATGTTTGCAGAGTCCTTTGTAGGTTTGGCTTCTGGGTAAGATCATTGCTATCTGTTCTCCACCAGCAGCCTTTAGAATATCCTGCAATGGCTTGAAAACCTTTAGCGTGGGAGCTTCCAGTTCAGCTCCATTTTGATTTCTCTGTATTTTGAAACCATGGTAGATGGTAGTTTCGACGACAGATTTTTATCATTTAGTTTGGTGGGTAGACAAAAGAATGGCAAGAGCCTGTATCTGTCAGAGTCTCTGGAGTTACCTTAACTCCCTCAGAGTTACAGTAGTATAGCTTTGTTTAGATACTCTCTGCTTCATGGACCCGTTTTATCTAATATTATCTAAATATCTGATATTTATCTAATATTATCTAATATTAAATTATGTAACATTGACTGATTTCTCCCAAACACCAAGTGCACCTCTGGTAACAATCCACTTTCTACCTGAATGAATTATTTCTGTATTTCTCCATAAAAGCAAAAGTCACATGCTACATATCTGTACTAAGTACAATAACATCAGTCAAAACTTAAAACATGTGAGTCTTTGTGGAACAACTCATATTCCAACCATGGCAGTATTGTCTTTCTTAATTAGAGTTGTCATGGATGTCAGAATTTTCAGTCTTGAAGATTGAGATTTGTGGCAGCTGGTTTCAGTTGCCAACTTGCTACTCAAAATATAGTCCTTGAGGCACACCTGTGCGTCATTATCCCGTTAAGGCAAGCCTATGGAAGTATTTCTTAATTACATGGGATCATTGTGTGAAGACCTAGTTCAGGTGAATGGGAGCATTTTATGGACCACTGGGTCCTCTGGAAAGAGCTAGTTATTTCTTCAGAATGGAAATCTAGACTATGACATGTGTCATTGCTGTCTCTCTATTCTTTTAGTGGATACAAGGTCCTCAGTTACTTCAGCACTTGATGGTGGCATAATTATCCTGCTACAACTAACTGAAATCTGAATATGTATGTAAATAAAATTCTCCTTAGTTCCATGTGTTTGGGCTATGAAATAGGAAACCAAGACGCATGATGTCATTTTATATTGTATATAAAGCTCAACATTTTTCCCATTCATCTGTTCAGGGACACTAAGTTTGGTTCCTTATTTTGGTGAGTGTTCATAGTGCTGTCATTAACAATTACTGCAATTTAATTCTATTAATGGCAATGTCATTCAAGCAGATGCTGGGCACATTGATTTCATGTTGTCTCATGTGTCCATTAGTAAAGATGTCAACTTAACAATTGAAAAACGTAGGGTTTTGACATAAATATAAAGAATTAGCAGTTAAGGTAAGCTCTAAACAAGCTTGTAGGAAGTGACCTAATTGATGTGGAAAGTCCCAGCCCATTGTGGGTGGGACCATACCTTGAGAAAGTAGATAAGATAGAGAGAGTTGTTTCAGTGGTTTGCCATAGTTTGGCATGTAGATATGTAGGCGTTCTAGCAAGAGAAAAGGTAGGACCCTCTCCCAGCAATTCCTGTGGATATGATGTGCATGTACTCTCCTGTCAAACTAGACTAAGAACTTCAACTAGAATTGTAAAAAAGAATAAAAACACTTGCACTCTTAAGTAGTCCAGTGATACATTTATCAGCAACATGAAGAGAAACTGAAATGTCTTATTTTTCTTATTTTTGAGGATCCTGTCCAGGTCTTTTCAGCACATTGCATCATCATGTCTTTTGGGCTCATCAAACAGTCTTTCACAATTTGCCTTGGTAAGACTGAAAGAGTAATATACAATTATTTTCTGGAACACTTCTCACATAGGAGGTGTTCATTGTTTTACTAATAGCTAAACTTGAAAGTTCCATAGTATCAAATGGGGTTATGAGCAATGATAAAAGAGATAGAACTTTGCTAATATGTCATTTAGCATGCTTATCCATTGTAAAATGTCTCCTTGTTTTCTCATCTCTGTGCTGTAATCTTTCAAAAGTAATAATATGTACACTTTATAATTCAAAAGTTGGCACTTATGATTTTCCACCTTAAGGGATGGGTTGCATCTGTAACCACAACTTTCTCAATGGGACATCGATCTCTTCTAATCTCAGTATAATCTTGTGCACATTAGTTTTTATTTATACTGGCTGCTTTGTCTCCCTCAAGAATTTTCTGTTGAGATCTCATCTTCAGTATGATTGTATTCTGGGAGCCTCGATAAGGTCTTAAAGATGAGTAAGAATGCATAGCTGTTCTCAATTTGGTAAGAATGATGTCAATTGTCAGTGGAGGAAAAATATCATGAACACGTCACAAACTCTGGTATCTATAAGCCAAGCAAAATGTAATTTCCAGGAATCAAACTTGATATCTCCTTTATGTTTCTCTTCTAGCTTTTATAATTATGGAAAATAAATTTTGACTATTACAGCAAAGAATGAGCACTCTCTAATACATTATGGAATCCTAAGTCAAATTCTGGTGTCAGTTTGCTAAAAGTCCATCAGTGTACCAGGGAGTCTTATCGCTGTCCACAACATCCTTGTTGTCATATAATGTGAACATTAGTGCACATCCCTACTTTCAGCCTCGTCTTAGATGTTTATTGTCCCAGTCTCAGAATCACCTGTATTATTAAGGAGCCTATAGAAGTTGAATAAAGGTATTAACCTGACAATTGAGAGCTCAGGTTTTAAACATATATGTGAAGAAACATTAGTCAAGGCAAGACCTGAGAAAGCCTGTGGGAAATTGTCTAATTGATAAGAGAAGACAAGCCTGTGGTATATGATACCACAGCCTGTGTGCTATGGTGCATAAGAAGGACATGGATGGTTCATACTTTGGCATACTTTTGCAGACCCTTACTCTGGCAAGTTGAAAGGATTTGCTCCCTCTCTGCAACTTCTGTGTATATGGTATGGCCACTTTCCTCAGCTCCAAATGTTGTTATCAACTCTACTGACAAGCTGGACTGTATAATATAACCAGAATCATTAACAGGAGAAAGAACACTGTCATGGTTTGAAATGTGCATTGTCCCCCACAGGCTCATGTGTTTGAATCTTTAGTTGTTTTAGAAGCCATGGCACTTTTAAGACGTAGAGCCTTGCTAGAGGAAGGCAGTCACAGATGGTGGGCCTTGAAGTTGATCAGTCACACCCCACTTCCAGGAGAGGTCTGTTCTAGCAGTGAAGTTGTATAGCTCTCAACCTCCATGCAGGACTTGACTTAGCCCATCTCCAGGTTCTGACAGCCAGTCATGCCTTTCCTGTCATGATGGGTGGATCTCCCCTCTGGGACTACAAAGTGAATAAATCTCCCTTTCTCTCTTAAGTTATTTGACTTTGGGTGTTCTCTCAGGGCAACAGATAAGAGTAATCAGTAGAAACTCTTCATGTTTCAGACCAGTTCACAAGGCCGTATTACATTTATTAGTAGGTGGCTCCCTCTGCAAAAGTGAGGACTGTTGTCCCCTGCCGCCATCATTACTTCTGCTTAAAAATCATTGGTGTTCCTTGCCTTGTAGCAGCAGCACCAGAATCCCTGCCTTCAGGGTCAGTTGAGATCAGGATTTTCTCTTGGTCTAAGGTCATATCATCAGATTCAAACCTGCTCTACTCCATGCAGCCTCCTTTTAATAAGCTGCTTGCACAGTGACTGCGATCTCAAATAACACCACTTTCTAATATAGTTTGGGGAAATATACATTTCAATTCATTATCTATAGTGAGCATGAATACCTCAATTCTATTCAGTTAGTTGTTCCACTGAAAACTTTTTAGTAAAGTCATTTCTACATTTTACTTTCATAACAGCCTACATTTCAAAGGTAACTGAATATTAAGACATTTTGTTACATAAACTATTTGGGTGAATGAATGAAATTTTGCTATCTACACTGATTTTTACAGCTGTTAACTTTTTAATGTTTTTTGAAGTATTTTTTAGCTTTACAACTTTGCAAATTAAGTTAGGAATATTCATGTACACACATATGCTAATGATCTCCTACATTTTTGCAAACCACTTCAGATTTTCATAACATTCTGACTTATATCAAAATAATTACTTTGAACTAAGAAAAAGGATTATTTTCTCCTCTTATCAGTAAAAGTATTCTAAAAATAGCCCAGGCCATTATAAAATAACCAGTATTAAAGTTGATTATTTCAATTTTGTCTAACATAATATATATTACTTTGAAATTCTGAAGTTGTAGCATGTGTTGAAGATCTAAGATATAATGACTAAGAATAGTGCAAAAATACTTACAAATATTTAAGAAAAAAGAGACTTCAGTTTGTTATATTAAAAGCATTAAGATGAGCTGATAGGTTCAGTTTTGCTGGTTTTTAAACATGCATAAGGCTACCAACAATGTTTAGATTATCAAATATTTCACAAATATTATTGCTGTAAATAGGTGTCAATATTCATGATAGTGCAAGAGTTTCCAAGTTGTTTAAGTGATATGGAAACTGAAATAATCAATTGAAGTAATAAATTGACAAGTTCATACATGAATAAATGAATTTAATATGTTTTACCCCATATTATACAATCCCATTCTCACCTTTCTCCCAAGGAAAATTTTCTTATAAATCAGGTTACTTCTTGCTTTCATATCTTTATTTAATTAAATTTTTTATTAATTTTAATTTTACCTAGTTACACAAGCTCAATGGGTAGGCACCCTTGTGTCCCTCCTTCTTCCTTCATTTCCTTCCTCCCCTCCACCCTTCTATCTCCCATGCTGCTCTCTCTCCCACACATCCCTCTTTTCTTCCCTCTTTCCTCCCTCCCTCTCTTCTAGATATTTCCTGCCTTCCCTGTGTCCCACTGATTTTCGTCCAGGCTGTCTTACTAGCATGTGCATGAGCACTTGCTGAAGTATGAATGAAAATATATCAGTGGGTATATATACATACTATCGTGGGAAGTAGTTATTATTCCCCTATGAGACATTCACACTCATTAGTTTCTCAAGGAGGTGAAAAGAGGTGAACTGATGATTGGCTGAATCTTTCTCAGGCATTGTGAAAGCAGGCACATAAGGTCATGGGCCCAGCAGCTTTGCCTTGTGCAGAAGACAAAATTGCCTTACATGCCTTCTGCCCTTTGACTTGTTCTTGTCAGTTTCTCTTCTGAAATGCTCCCTGAGCCCAGAGTCAACCAGGAGTGTTTCACATGTCCTTTTTAGGGCACAGCACTTGGACAAGAAATCTGACTTATGACAAGAGTGAATAAATACAGCTGCACAAGTTGAAAGTATTTCACCAGATTCCACGAAGGTTTGAGCCTTACATGCAAGCTGAAATCTGGCTTCAGAAATTTATATGAGTAAATAAAGTACCCAGATATATTATATACTTAACACCTAGAAAGAGTTTGATTTACAAAGGCTATTGATTATAGGTTTTTTTTTTTGTTTTTGGTTTTTTGGTTTTTTTTTTTTTTTTGCTAAAATAAAGATTGTGGATGTTACTGGATGTCATACAGGTATCAACTTGATGGTTGAGGGTTTGAGCTCTGGGCACATTTGCAGATACTTAGTAACTGAGTTAAGTCCATACAGAATCTGTGAGAGATTATACAAGTATTGGGGAAGGCCCATCCCATGGTGGGTGTAACTAGATCCTGGGCAGGTGAATCCAATACAGAGAGCTAGTTGAAGAAGTTGGCATCATTGCGTATACTTGCCCAGACATGCTGGTCTGGCAAGTAAGCATTATCCCTCTCTCAGCCATTATGTGGAAATGCTGTGGCCAGTTCCCTTGACCCTACATATTGCAGTGGGCTCTTCTGTCAAACTGAACTAAGAACTCTAACTGGACTATTGTAAGAGAATAAAGCTCTTGCTCCCTTAAGCTATTTTGTCATGATTTTATCATCAGTGTGCTGGTGAACTGCAACAGAATTTTGTACCAGATAAGTAAGGTGTTGCTGATGAATCTGGCTCTGTGGCTTTTGTAGATTTCAAAAGTTTGAAATCTTTGAAGATTTTTGTTATTATGGCTTACCTATCTGCAGAGCTTAAGAGGTGAATAGAGATGCTGAGTGAGTTGTAGATTGTTTGGATCTAGTTTGAGATGAAGGGAAAAAGGATTTTGGTAAAGTTGAGTTTAAAGATTATGGGCTTTGTTTGCTTGTAAGAGGAGAGCTATGGATGTGGAAAGGGCAGGCAGCAGAATAGCTACTGCTGTTGGATAAATGAATATAAGGTAAGGAAATACTAGTGTTTTTCACTTGGACAGTGGGAGAAATGAATGCAACCACATGAAGACTAGTTTGAAAATTTGTATTCCTCCAGGGGCCAAAAACCTAAGCTGAAGCCATTTCCTCCTCCGCTTTTATAAGTTTTGGCTGCCTAAAATAGGTCTTGTCCAGAGCCAACATACAAAATTTGGTACAGCAATGGTTTGAGTTGACAAAGGTACATTTTATGGTTTTGATGAACAATTAAGGGGTTCATGGAGAGTGGCAGATTTTTGGCATCAAGTGGCAGGTTTTAGCTGCAGAGGTGAACTCAGTGTTGTTAGAGATACCAGAACCACGGAGTGTATACTGAGGATAACTGTGAGTGGAGATTCAATCTGGTCCAGAGAAACTTTGCATATACCATTTTGAGCGAAGAGGAAATGACATTGCCTAGAATTTTTGAGCACCATGACTACATGATAAACAATAGAAGATGGACGTTGGAGTATAGGTTACATTTTCAAAGTGGTAATTTCTTATGTCAAATTGACAAGGGGTGGAATAATGTCAGCTTGATGGTTGATGGTTCAAGCTCTGGGGACATTTGTAAAGAATACTTGAGTCAAGCCCAGAGCAAACCTGCAGGAGTTTGTTTAGATGATGGGGCAGACCCAGCCCATGGTGAGTGGGTTTAGGCTCTGGACAAGTGAATAAAATACAGAGAGCTGATTGAGGAAGTTGGTATCCTTGTGTATATTTGGCTAGACATGAGGATCTGGCAATTGAGAATTGTCCGTCTTTCAGTTATTACGTGGAGATGGTGTGGCGAGTTCTTGTGGCCCTGAGGTTGGTGTGAGCTCTCCTGCCAAACTGAACAAACAACTGTAATTAGGAATAGTAACAGAAAATAAAAACCTTGTTCCCTTAAGTTGTTTGATGGTGATTTTATCAGCAATCATGCAGGAGAACCAAAACATTGGGTAACTGCATTAAATGAGAAATATGTAAATAGGTTTTAGTAATCTCATTGTTTTAATATGGAATTACCTTACTTATTGTTATGGTTACATTCAAGTCAATTAGACAAATGCAAGATGTTTGGAGCACAGATGTGGAGAATCAATGGTTGGAGTAAGCTCCTAAACAAGTCTGCAGATATGTTTTTAATTAATGTGGAAAACTCATCCCACAGTGGGTGGTACTTTACAGAGGTGGACCAGAAAATAGGAAGACCTGTGCAATTACCAACATATCATTGACCCCCCCCCCAAAGTCTAGCATGGATCACAGGCACTAGGATCCTTAGAGGCAAAGGATTAACAGCCACAATAGTGTTCCCATATTAAAGGGGAAACACAAGAAAGGGCTCTAGGCAATGCTACTGAGTCCTTACACCTCATCAGAGAGGAGGACCCAGAGAGAAATTTGACATGCACACTAAAGGATGCTCCAGGAATGGGGGGGGGAGCACTGGGAGAAAGGGAGGGAGGAGAGGAAAGGAAGGGGAAAAGTGGAGAGGGAGCAAGGGCATCCAAGTAGGGATGGAGGGAGGGAGGGGAATGGGGGACCTATCAAGTTTGTATGAGCGGAAAAAAATAAATAAATAAATGAAAGAGGGAGAAAAAAAAGGAGGGACTTGCTCTTCCCTTATCGTGTGTCAACTTGATGTTGAGTTCATTCTTCTATGTTATCAACTTCTTAGAGTTTCATTATCTTCTTTGTTGCTGTTGGCTGACTCAGAGCTCCATCCTTTTGACCTTGCTGTTGTTCCTTGTTTTTTGCTGACATTGGAGCCCAGAATCTTCAACACTTCAGCAAGATAAAGGCTCTAGACCTTCTCAGGATCCTTTGACTTTGTTAGACATGGCAGCTATTTTAAAGGACACTACTTTGATTGTGAATTTATTCAATAAAGTACATATATATATTTATATATGGAGAGAGAGAGAAAAAAGAGAAAGAGAGGGAGATTCTGTTCTTTCAAAGAACCTTGACTAATACACTTATGCATTTCATACTTGCAATAGCATTTATTTTTAGTAAAAGTAAGACATTCCTTCCTTAAGGAATAAGCTATAGGGCCCACAAATACTACAGCAGGTAAAGTGCCTGCTCACAAATATCAGACATATGTTGTGCTTTCTTTAAGAATGATGTTCAGATGTTTTCTTAAGATAATCAGTATGTTTTAATACCAGAAAAAGCAAATTTGGAATCATAGGATAATTTGCATAAAAAGACTTCTATGCAATAAAATGTTAGCAAGTAGAAGGTTTGAATGGGTTCATAAATAAGGTGAATATGATAATAATTTCTTCATGAATCATATGTTCGATGATAATATTTTGAGTGTGTATCATAATTCTAATCATACAAAGTATATAAAGATATTTTTGTACAAGGTGAGAAAATATATATTCCTGGTAAATTTTTATTATTTTCAAAAATTATTTCAGAGTTGATGGCATTATATAAGCCCTCTTCAACCAAGTCAAATTTTAAGTAATGTATTATGTGAGTCACTCATTATCATAGATCATAGTATCCTAATCTAAAAAATCTGAGCTCTGTACTCTGGCAGACAATGCACCACAACAAAAGGAATTATATAGTAAAGGATTCCCAGAAAAAAAAATATAGCAGGTAACATTTGTGAGGGACTATCAGCTTAAATGTTGGGGAATTAAATATTTTCTTGCAACAAATCATCTACGATTAAAAACTGAACCCATCCCATTGTTATGAAAAGGATTAGGAACTTTAATTTTTTTTTCTGTACTGGAGATAGTCCAAAATAAAGTATAAATTGCATAGTGCAGGAGATTCAAAGTAGGTGTTTGATCTTACTGATTCCAAATATATCACTTAATCATTCAAATAATGGAAAAGCAATAAAATACCCAGATGTGGTCTTGAGCCATTTCCTTTAACCTTTAATTTAATCTTATGTAATGAAGAATTGTGAAATAGCCTGACTTCCAATCTTACTTAGTAACTACCTTTTGTTCCTGCTTTACAAGGTGTATTTGAGATACTTACTCGTCTGTTTCTATTTACTTCTTCCATTAATTATTAGTATTTGATGCTCAGTTGAGGATTTATTTTTTTATTTTTTTCCACTTTTTTTATTTATTTCTTCCACTCATACAAAGTTGATAAGTACCCCATTCTCCTCCCTACCTCCAGCCCTCCCTGGATCCCTTTGCTCCTTCCTCCCTTTTCCCTTTCCTTCCCCCCATCTTCCTTTCTCCCAGTGCTCCCCCCCTTTCCTGGAGCATCCTTTAGTGTGCATTTTTTAAAAGTATATTTTTAATTTGTGTGTGTCTGTCTGTGTGTTTGCATGAGTGCTACAAGCTTGTTTATAGAAATCAGAGGACTAACAGCAGTTGGTTCTCTTTCTAATGTGATTGGTTCTAAGGATAGGACTCAGATCTCCACGTTTGTGTCACACTGCTTATCCCACTGAGCCATCCAAACTATGTGTCTTTAATATTGGGAATATATACCTAGCTGGCTACTTACCTTAAGAGGAAAACACTAACAGGAAGACATACCTTGCATATTTATTTACCTGAATCTTACTCTGCAGTGCACTCAAGGTAGAGTTCACACACTGTGCTGGAGACTGACACCACAAATGTAAGCTGATTCAATAAGTTGTGCTGTCATTGGGCAGTTCAATATAGGAAAATGTCTGACAGAGAGCTACATGGAAGGATGTAGAAATGAAAATATAAAGTCTCCATTTAACGAGAATTAAAAAAGAAATCATCAATGTGTGAACTAAAAAGATAAACATTTTTCATTGGTTTCCAAATTTTCCACTTTCCATCTGCTTTTATGTCGAAAAACAAAAAATGATGGCCCCATCCACTGAAGCATAAAACAGAATGTACAAATCTAATTCCCCAAAATCGCAACTACTTTTAAATTCAAGAACTGTCTTCTAAATTTCTGTATGTGTATATGTATAAATGTGTGTATGTATATGTATGTGTATGCATGTATTCAGAAGCAGGCA
Organism: Typhlomys cinereus; assembly: GCA_023101885.1. Classification (NCBI taxonomy): domain Eukaryota; kingdom Metazoa; phylum Chordata; class Mammalia; order Rodentia; family Platacanthomyidae; genus Typhlomys; species Typhlomys cinereus. The sequence continues at coordinate 14,809,495 of JALPQD010000007.1, read as the reverse complement.
AGGATATTATATTTAATTCAATGTAACTGTCCTTTAAGTTGATAGGTAGCTTGACAGACATCTTTTATCGTATACAACATGACACTCTGAGGTATACAAACATTGTAGAATGCTTAAACTTATGTAACTAGTTAACATTTTTATGTTGAAAATTATTAGCATTTTCTTTCTTTACATTTTAAAGACTACAATAGATCATGATACCTATAATAGAATTGGGTATACAATAGAATTTTTTTGTAGTATACTTTAAAAGCCAGATATATTTTTAAAAGATTGTGCTTACAAAAGTAAATGAAGAGACATCAAAATAAAGTCGACGGATACAAAGGCACATCCAAAAGTTAAGAGTAAAAAGAGTTCTCTTGTGCTGCATCTTTACTTGTGATGAAGGAGGAAAGAAAAACAGACATATTACAATTATTGTTCGAGGTGAAGGTTTCTGTCAGTGGAAGTGATTAACAGTGGCTTCTTTTCTCCCCGCCCAGGGCACTTTTCTTCCTTCCGCAGCTTCAGAAAGGCGGTTAGTCTCTGCCGTGTACAGACGGTGCATCAGAGCTACAGCCAGGGCCGAGATGGCTGGGATCACCCAGTTGGTCCACCAACTGGAATTAGATTCCACAGTCGTAATTAAGGTTTCCGAAGGCTTGGCTAACTTTGATCTGTCATCCGGATGGAGCTCCCAGATGATGTAGTGTTTAGACAGTTCCTGCACATCAAAGTGTCCGACATCCTTAAAGTTCTCGGTAGCATCGTCCCCAGCTTGTTCTCGCAGAACTTCCTCCCCACTGGGATGCTCTTCCAGAAACTTGGTGAGGTCGTGCACCTTGTTGTGCAGGATCACCCAGGTGCTTTTGCTGTCTTTGTCCTTTTGGATCTCTTGCAGGGTGCAGTGCTGCACGGCCTTGTCCTCCGCGGCCATCTCGGAGCAGGCTTTGCACACACAGCTGCACCGGGTGGGAAGAGCGCGTGTCTGAGCCACCCCGCCCGGGACATCGCTGGCCCACGGGGACTAGGGTTTTGTACAATCGAATTCTCAAACTTATTTATTGAACCTAATTGTCACTGGGTTTCCTTTGACAGTTTCTCTAACATCTTAACAGATAATTTTCTGTCTGTACTTGGATATATTTTTCTTTTTTTTAAACTAATTTGTTTTTATTTTACTCATTTACAATGTCATACATGTAGAGACAATGTAGACAATGTTCATAGTTACCTTTTTCTCCCTCCCACTTCCCCTGGACACCTCCCTAGCATGCCCACTTCTGTCCTTTATTTTGCAAATCGGACAATATAAAATAATGTGTAACCAATAAAAGAAAATACATTAAGGAGTTCCCAAGGTTTGTTTTTCCTATAATGACATTCATGTTGTTGCCAATAACAGGTTTTTTTTTTCTTTTATAGATCAGTCACATTTATGTGCCACATTTTCTTTTTTTATTGCTCTGTTGACAGTCATATGGGCTGCTTCTGTTTCTTGGCTGTAATGCAAATCCTTCCTCAACATAGTAACTTCATTTCTTTCGGGACAGTCAAGATATACGTATAAATGTATGCATGTTTGAATGTTTGCTGGTTTAATCCACTTATTTATTTATATAGAATATATGCTGTTCTATATTCCTCATGGACCTCGAGGTTTAAATGACACTAGAGCAAATAGATAAAATAATGACTTATTGGAGCTAACATTTCCATGTGAAATGTTAGCATGGGGTGGCGAATACTCATCAGATGAAGGGAATCTGCATTAGTGGGATCACATGGCAATTCTAGTTAATGAGTTCAGCTTTCAGCTTAAGTCTAAGATTTATCTTCACATCCTGTATCCTTTACTGTAAGATTTTGTTTAATCATTAATGTGTAATCTAAGTGATCCTCACCCAAAGTCTACTCATACAATTCCTAAGATATAATTAAATTGTATGGGAAATATTAAGAATAAATGCAATGAAAGGGAAAAAGAAATTTCTTCCCATTTGATGTTATGGAAAAGTAATTTGCTTAATTAAGAAAGTTAATACATATGTAATCACTATTTTACATCAATTAAGAAAGAATCAAAGGGGTCTCTTTATGCAATATGTTATAGGCTGTCATGGTTTGAAATGTGTCCTCCACAGTCTCATGTGTTTGGCGAAGGTCATGGCACCTTGAGAGGTGGAGCCTTGCTGGAGGAAGGCAGTCGCAAGGGGTGGGCCTTGAGGTGGATAGTCTCACACTACCTCCAGGAGAAGTCTGCCTTTGCAGCAAGCAGTCTTGCAGCTCTCAGTCTCCAAGATGTCGCAGTGATGTAACTTCCTCCAGCTTTGGCCAGCCATCCATGCCGCCTCCACTTTGAAAGACTGTATCTCCCCTCTGAAACCCTAAGCTGAATAAATTTCACTTTCTCCTTTAAGTTGCTTGACTTTGGGTGCTTTCTCACAACAATAGTTAAGAGGAACTGTTACGTAGGCTTTGTGGATTATAAACAAGAGATAAAGAGATGTATTTATTACAGTTTCAAAAGCTGGGACGACCAAGATTAAGTGTTCACTGATTGATATCTGTTAACATTTGCATCATGGTTCACAGATTGCCAGTTTTCCTGTGTGTACATACACAAGAAGGGTCAAGCAGACTTCTTAGATGTCCTTAATAGGACTTTAATACAGTCTGAAGACTCTGTCTGCCCTCATGCCAATATCATCTCTCAAAAGTGGCAACTCTTAATATCCTCATCTTACAGAAATGAGATTTCATATAAAGGTTGAATGTATACAAATATTTGATCCAATTTTGTCTCATAAATCATAAAATGGGTGCAGTTATAATGAAATAATAGAGAAATAGAAACATGAGCCTTTTGTTAAAGGGCCTTCATTTCCAAATAGCAAATAACCTCTAAACTGTTCCATGGTGATATCTGGTCTCCATATAGAGAGACGATCACTGAGGCACTGTCAAAACTGAAGAGCAAAGCAGGCAGGTTTCAAAAGATAAGTTTGTTTAACCAGGCCACGGTGAGAAGCTACTACCCATTGAGAAGCAAGCACAAGAGAAAATTGTCTTCCAGTTTTTGAGGTTGGAGGTGAAAGTGACTCATGGCAGTTTTCCCACATTCTGTCAAATTCTGTCTTTGGCTCTCAGATGGATTCTCTTCCCTGCAACTTCATTTCATCTGCTCTTTGCTTATAGGCTGATGTGAAATTCATTTTACTTTTCTTTTCGGGATGTGTGTTGGGGTGGTAAGGGTGAATGAGCATCAGAGTGTGTGTATCCAAAACTTGAGTGTGTAGGCCTCTGGGGGCCCAAAGTTGATACCAGGAGTTCTCTTGCATTACTCTTCCACATTATTGCTTTGTTCTCGAGTGTTCCAGGCTTTGCCTTCGAGAACCAGGAATTATAGGACACTACCCTATCCACCCAAACTTTTTACATGGGAGATGGGTATCCAAACACAAGACCTTTTATTTGCAAGGAAAGACTCTAACCACTAAACCTTTTCCTAGTCCAATTTACTTTTCGTTTAAAGACATCACCCTTATTGGAAAAGTGATCATAAAAGCACTATATTTTTAACTTGTTATTTTTATGAATATTCTATGATATGCCTAAACATTGTTACAATATTTTTACTCTAGAATTAGGTAACACCTGTCCTTAATACATTGGTGGTGATTTCCACTGTGAGGACTATTGCAAGTATCATAGCAATTCCTGTTACCAGGAGCAGAAATAAGATGTTCCCCACCCATCACATAATTTGTAGGTGTTAAAGTTAGCAAGAGATTAAACTCATGCAAAAGCTTTGAACAGATCAGCACTTTACTCCCATGGATGAGAGACAACAAAATCTGCGTCTATGGTAAGCATTGGTTTCCATGCCTACCTATTTTTGTCCCAAAGTTCAGAATCAAAGAAGTCTTCCCTCTTGTAGTATAGGTAAGGAACACATTTTTTCCCCAGCCATCTGCATAATAGATGCCATATTGCACATACTTTTTTGCATTTCATTAATTTTATTGAAAGGTAGTACACACTTTTTAAGCAGAACCAAAACTCTACATCAAACCAAACATAGGGAAACATCTACCTGTCCAAGGAGACATGTTCAGTGAAGTTTGTTATAGGGACAGCAGGATGGCTAAGGAGATAGGCAAACACACTTGCTTCTCAAGCTGAATAACATGAGTTTGTTCCCTGGAACTGAAAAAAACTAGATGAGGTGGTTCACATATTTGATCTTGGTACCGCCATGGTGAGATGGGAGGCAGGGATAAGAGAATCGCTGTAAAGCTAGTTAACCAGATATCCTGATGGACGCAGAGATAGTCCCTGAAACTGAAGAGCTTGCTATCATAAAATGGAAGGAGGAAAATGCCAATATTTTTAGATTTCTGATTGATTAATCAGCCTTATAGGTACAGCTTCATATTGGATTTCTAATTGACTAATCAGCCTTCAAGTACAGTGGGTGTTGCTTACATTAGTAACAGCAGAACTAACAAATGATATCCATTCTGTAGACATTAAGCAATATACACAATCAAACATCTTGGTTGTTTCTCAAAATCTTGGTATATTTTGTCTTATTTCCTCAATAATAATTATTTTTTGAGGACTGGATCTTGGTACCTGCCACAACTTGCTGAATCACTTACATGTTTTTATTATTTTATTTATTTATTGGAGACAGAGAGAGAGGGAGAAAGAGAGAAGAAGGTACACTCAAAGAAGTCAGAGGACTTTGCATTAGTCAGTTCTCTCCTTTGACCCTGTGGGTTTCCAGGAATCAAGCTCATGTTATCAGGTTACCCATTATATCAATTACTCTGCATTGTTGCTCTTAAATTTATGAACAAAGGCTTTAAGGGAACAAGGGATTTTATTTTAGCTTCTTGCACTTGGTTACAGGTCCTTGTCCGGCTAGGCAGGAGGGCTCACACCAACAGTGAGAGCTAAGGGAACTGGCCTCACTATTTCCACAGGACTACTGACAGGGATAATCCTCACTTGTCAGAACAGAATGTCTCCTGAAGTATACCAAAAAATACCAATTTCCTTACCCAGTTGGAAATTTGTATTTTGGATTTTATCTTATCTACCCTCCCAGGGTGGTCACTGGCTGGGCTCAGCCTGGATAGGGCTTCCCCCTTAGTTAGATTATCTTCTGTGGGAAAATTCAGGGCTTAAACTGATCATGAACCCTCAATCATCAAATGACACCTGTATCTTAGGGTAGCACTCACTGAACCATCTCACTTTTCCCAGGATTCCAGGAACCATTTTTTTGTAAATTGTGCATGAAAATGTGGAATGGTTACAGCACACAGCTATAACACATGTCATAGTCATTGAATCTGGAAGTCAAGCAGAAAAAGAAAATGTTGCTAAAATTAGAAAAATAAGGCATCTTCACATGCCATATTATAAATTATCAGCTATGTAGCCTTGTGTGGTAGTTCATGACTTTAATGTTGGTTCCTAAAGTCCTGAGGAATGATCTCTTATGTAAGTGTGAGTTTCATAGAAACTGGGACTACAGATTATAGCCATGCTTACAACAAAATAAACAAAATAGAATAAATAAAAATAAGCACATAGTAAGTGAATAACGAAAATATAGAATATGATGTTTGCTTCGAACAACTTCGAAGGAAGAAGAAACTTATGGTTTACACAATGAAGCCTCACCTAAAGAAACATGCTGATAATAGAGTTATTATTGCTACCTTTGTAATTCAAAAAAGATGTCTTTTATTGAACTAAGTATAATAAGTGAAATAAAATGGAATATCAGGACTACAAATACTTGAAGGAACAACTCCTCTATTCTAATCAATAAAATAAGATTTAGAAAATCTCAGTGATACATACTTAATCCCTTGTTAAATCATGTGATGGGAATAATGAACAATTAAAATCCATAGATACAGGAAGAAAGAGCAAAGATTTAATCACTTGGAAATTTTTTTATTATTATTTCCGCTCATACAAACTTAATAGGTACACCAGTTCCCTCCTTCCCTCATCCTCCCCCTGACCCCCCTGCTTCCTCTCTCCTCACCCCTCCCTCCCCATCCCCTAGTGCCCCTCTGAATCCCCGGAATATCCTTTAATGTGCACGCCAGACTCTCCTCTGGGCCCTCCTCTCCGATGACGTACAAGGAACCAGTTGCATTTCCCTGAACTCTTTCCTGTGTTCCCCTTAAGCATAGGAACATTACTGTAGCTGTCAATCCCTTGCCTCCAAGGATCTTGGTGCCTTTAGCAAGTACTAGAGTTCGTGAGGTCAATAGTGTGTTGGACATTGCGCAGGGCATACAATGTCCAATTATGATTGCTTCGGCCCTAACCTGTGTGGACTATCTTGCAAATCATTGCTCCTCCCATCCTTGTGCTCTTATAGTCTTACCGCCTCCTCTACCGCAAATTTCCCTGAGTTTCAGGATGGGGAGAGATTAGGCTGGCCTAGTTCTAGGTGGTTGATATAGAGTCTCTGAAGTTCTGGATTATGGTTCGTTGATATTCTTTTGCAGGTTTGCTGCTCCTGCAATGCCCTTCACTCCATCCTGATGGGCATTGGATGTCACTCCCCCCCCCCGCACATCTTCCCCCCCACACCAGAGATAAAAAGCTGTTAAACTAGAGTCTTGTTATAAGAGTATATTCAAAAGTAGATGTAATAAAAGTAGGAAACCACAGTGAGGGAGGGGTCAATCACCCATTTGCAAAATGGTTACTTTTTATCTGCCAGACTAATTGCCCTCCCCTTCTGGTGAGATCATACCCCCTCAGTTGTAAATGATCAGGAACGAAAGTCTTTGAACTTAACCAGATGTCTCATTACTTACTTGCAGTCCTTGATGGAGGCCTATTTTCCCTGTGTAACATGGTCCCCTCTCTCCTTGTTTCGGGTGTGGCCCTCCTACCCCATCCCTCCTGTTCATAATCCTTGCAATTACGGTAGGTATTACAGAGATTTATCCTTGAGTGTCTCTAGGTGGGCTGGGTGGGTTTGGTACTAGGAGCCACCTATTAGGGAGTACACATGGTGCTTAATTTTCTGGGTCTGGGATACTTCACTTAATATAATTGTTTCTAATAACATCCATTTCCCAGCAAATTCCAGTAATTCATCATTTTTGATGGCTGAGTAGTACTCCATTGTATAGATGTACCACAGTTTCCTTATCCACTCAGCAACTGTTGGACATTTGGGTTGATTCCATGTCTTTGCTATTGTAAGCAGTGCTGCTGTGAACATGGTCGTGCTTGTGCTATCGAGGTGAACCTCTGCTGTATGGGGGGTTATTCCCAAAAGTGGAATAGCAGGGTCATATGGCATTTCAATCTTTAATTTCTTTAAGAATCTTCAGACGGCTCACCAGACTGGCTGTATGAGCCTGCATTCCCACCAGCAATGTAGGAGAGTTCCCCTCTCTCCACATCCTCTCCAGCATTTGTCGTTGTTTGTATTGTAATCACTTGGAAATTTAAGAAGTGCAAGGTATTAATAATTACATAGAGATATAGCTAGAGTTAATTAAAATGACAGTAATTATTGGAAAAATTTAAAATATATGTGACTTCTATTATCTGAAGTTGGCTAATCTGAACTGTCAAATAAAAAATTACCCATGACATTTCTACTTGCATGTACTATAACACTGTCTCTTTCTCTTCAAATGTGGCCAAGGAGATTTAAAAAACAGTCTGGTCTTCCAAAGCAGTAAACAGATGCCACAGAGAACTATATGCCCAATTCCTTAGAAAAATGTGAAATGTTTAAACCTTTTCCTACAAATATGTAATCAGTAGGAATATACAACTTCAGGCCAGGTTTTAGCTCTGCCACAGTCCAGGGCTGTATGCATGCATGATTTCCCCTGTCTCAGTGGAAAAAAATGTCTTGTTTTATACCAATTTTCTCTCCCTCCCTTCTTCTCTCTCTGTCTCCCTTCAATCCTTCTCTCTGATTGAGATAACTGATTTTTTTTCAAATCATATTTCTTCTATCAAATACAGTTATATCCCATTTTGATGCAGGTTATATTTTCCATTTTGTGCATGTACATGATTGAATAATTAAAGGAAGCATTCCTAGTATCCATTAAAAAGCTGGTGGGAACATGTAAAACAGCCAAACACTTTAATGATGGGGGAGGCATGTTGTACAGCACATCATGTTCAGTTTTTGATCCCTCCTCACTGTTTATAAAATTTTCGGTTGGGCAAACTATACTTTCCTGACATTGAGCTTAATCATACAACTAGTTTGGTCAATGATCTGTGAAAGGACACATTGCCTTCCATATGTTTCAAGAGGTACTCAATTCATCGGCTAGATTTAATTTTATTCCTGCATCCAACCATGAATAGGTTACATCCCAAGTATTGTGAGTTTTGGGAACTCAATCTTAGGATAATGATTTATTAGAAATGAATAAACTTGAGAAAAGTCACAACTCATCAGTAGATGTTAAAACAGTTGTGGCTGATATTTTGATGTTATAATATATTTCACTAAAATGACTCATGTATTAATATTGAATGGTGCTGTTATTTAGACAAAAAGAAAATCAGTTTTTACATTTTAAAGAAATAAATAATTATTAGGAAATTGTCAAATATTGTAATGGAACTATGGACATGTGTGTGTGTGTGTGTGTGTGTGTGTGTGTATGTATGTGTGTGCATGTGTACAGATGAAAAATCTAAATAGATGAAAGAATGAATGAATGAATTAAGATTTAAATATATTTGAGCTTTGTGTTTAGAAACCGGTCTGGGGAATGGATGGCTTCATGTGCTCCAGGGACAATGTGACCCAGAGTTTAAAAAAACTCACCTCAGTCAGAATGGATAATCCAAGACACAAATAACGACAAATTCTGTGGAGGATGCCATTCTGTGGGCATCCTCCACAGAATGGCTCCCTCATTCAGGTAGAAATGAAAACTAATAAAACTCCTGTAGACGTAAATATGAATAACCTGCAAAAGTTAAAAAATTGATATACCATATCAACCAGCTATACTATTCCTGAAAATATTCCCAAAGAACTCTGTGTTTTACTACAGAGACATATGGACATCTGTCTCTACTAGATCTTTGGTTGACAAAGCAGCATTTCCCATGAAGGAGGGAGGATGTCAGGAGAAACAACTACAGTCAGAGAGAATCTCTGGGGCAGGTTCTGAACAAGAGAAGGGGATTTTCCTCACCTGTGGGTTTGCTCACTGAAGGGCTACATATATTACCACAGAGGTCTGGCTCCTTAGGAGTACAGGCTCCCAAGGGAGCCTTGTGGTAACACCTGCAAAGGGACATGAAGGCAGGAGTGTCAGAGCTAGGTTGGTGAAGAATGAAGAGGGCAAGAGAGGAGGGGGAAGGTGGGGAGAGGGGGCCCAGGATATAAACTCATTTTACTTGTTTATAAAGCCTTTTAATAAAGAAGTATAAAAATGGAGTCTCTGAGTACTTTATGAATCTCTATTAGCTTTTGGGTGTAGCACAGGGTAGTAACTATAAAGTCAAATACCATACCAAATATTTCTGACTTTGGAGGGTCTATGCATCTTCTTTTTAATTTGCAACTGCATCTTCTTAAAAAAGCAAATTTGCAACTATTTTATGGATATTTAAGTATTTACTCCCAAACACATGGCCTCTGAGTATTTATAAGTATTCTTATCTCATCCTCGTTGAAACATTATATGTATGGACCAAATTATTGCTAGTCTACAGCATACTTTCAACGCTATCAGTTCCAATTCCTTTCTGGAATATGAGCATCAATAAAGAGATGCAACATACTCATTCTGAAAATAACACGACAATTTATTTTACCTTGCTCATCCACTGATTTCCAGACCTTTATATCTGCAGTTTCAAAGAAGTTGTTAGCCATGCTACCTCAGCCATTTCACATCTTTTCATGCAAACCTATTCAATATAAAAATCCACAAGGAACTTCGCCAAAAGTAATTTTAAATCAGAGCCAACTTTCATCACTTGTTTTGAAATCTCAGGGACATTTTATTGCATTGAGTTTGTACAAAGCTTTGTTTGAAGCAAATTTTCTTATAAAATTTGTTGGTTATAATAACTTTGGATGCTTATGTAGTATATCTTAAGGTAATCCAGACTTTGTAATCCTAATATAGGAACACTTCTGTAGTACACATGTAATTATAATGATGAACAATGGTAAGATATAATGAACTGTGTTCTTTCTATGTTGGAGATGCACTTTTCAAGACTCTTCACTGGAACCAGTTGAGTAACTGAGGTATCCTGAGATAAATGTGCTAATGTGTGAAAGGAAGATATGCCTTGACTGCTTGATATCATAAGACACCTACGGGAATCTCCATGTGTAATTAGAAAAAGATAAAACCAGAAAGACAGAGTTCACACTGTGTTCAGATGGAATACATTTAGATTTGGGAAGCTGAGTTAGGTCCTTGACACCAAGCACATTTCAATTTATGAACAAATAGAACTGCATCCAAACAAAGCATGTGGCCTCATGGGAAATAAGAGTATGTAACCATAGCTGCCAGGGATAATGTCTCCACCTAAAGCTAAGAGGACCTAGAAGGACAAGTAACATGTGATTGATTATAGTTTCAATGATGCAATTGGAATGAGGGGAATTTGCTTTAGAGTAGAAATGAAAGAATGATGATTAAGAATGAACGATTAAAGAAGTATGATTGGGAGTGGGATGTGAGTCAGGGATTGAATACTTGCCCAGTATATGTAAACAGAAACTCTCTCATAACCAAATACACTTTGTACATCTTATTAGTTATGAAGGACAAGCTTACTAAAAGGAGTTTACTGTGCATTAAAATGAAAAAAGTTTAAAACAACTGAGCATGTACCCAGATGATTTAAGAAACATTAAATATATTTCAAACCTATATCTTTCAAATTAGTCTCCAGCTTTTATTTATTATTGTTATGTTTTAATATTCATAAGGTTACAACCATGAAAATATTAAGGTTTCAATAAGTTAAAATAAAGATGTCTCAGTAAAAGACTTACTGTTATTAGGAAGCTAATAATTATTTTTCATTTTTTCTTAAAATATAAAATAGCTTTATTAACCAGTAAATTAAGAACCTTTAATGTTTGAAATATATGTAGATATGCATTTTAATTAGCTTTATAACAACATAATTTACAGAACACGAAACTTACCTGTCATAGGTTTATAATTCAATGTTTTCAGTTTATTTGCAGAGTGACACAATCATTAAAACAATTTAATTAGAAACATTTTCTGTTCTCAAACCATAGCCTTATGCTTGTTAATTATATGTCCCTACTCTTCCAACACTGAACCTTTCATAATTAAGCCTTTTAATTTTGTCTGAGTAAACTTATCAATTTTATAATTTTGAATACAAAGAGCTACAGAAGATGTAAGTCATTGGCGACTGACACTATCACATAATATAATACTATAACTGTTATATACTTAGGAACTTAATTATTTTATTAACATATACTTTGCTAGGGTACATATCCCACAGTTTAATTTTATGTTCATCAGTTGAAGGATATTAAAATTATAGAAGTTATTACTATAATATTTTTGTACAAAATTTAACTACATGTTTATTTTACTCATCCTGCCTAGATATACAGGAAGAATGGGTGGTACATATGTTGTTTCTATATTTAATATGGATAGGTAGTTGTTGAAACTACATAGAAATAAAACTACTCTCCAAAATATTTCAGATTAAAAATACATGTGAAAAGACATGAAAGTAGGCTGAAGAATGGGGAAGGAGAGGAATGAGATTGGGCTAATGTGTGAAAATATCATAAATTCACTATATTCATGTATGAAACCCTAAAAGAATAAAAATTAGACTGAAAAATTACATTATGGCATAAACTTTCAATCTTGCCCAACCACAATAGTCTGCTTTTGAAATTCTAAGTAAGAGAAAAATAAAGAAAAGAGTGATTCAGCTTGGAGTTCTGAGCTTCAAATTTTAGATGGTAGCTTCTGCCAAGCGCACATTTTTGTCAGAATAGCATCTGTACTTACTGCGGGTTCTCTGAAAACCTAAATGACAAAAATGATCACGTAGGTAGTAATTTTGTAATTTTTTGGCTGAGTGGCCCTGAGTCTATTGGCACCCAACAGTGAGGAAAATGATTTATAAACAGCCACATCATATGCCGCACCAACGCTCCCTAGTGCCTTGTACTTCAAAAGTACTGCAAAAAGTTATTGCAACAAAGAGTTTACATTTTTGATCAATTCTTATCAAAATCAGCATGAAAACGGATTTTTTAATCTCATATAAGCTCTTTCACATTTTTTCTCATTTCTGTTCACTGTCTTTGATTTCTTAATGAGTTTGTTTAGGTAATATGTAAGCAAAAATATTTTAAAGTGTTTCAAAGATAAAAATTAAAAGAGTATTTTCAGAAAAAAATTATCCCTAAAGATTATCACTGAAGAAACATTTTCTTATATGACTTCTTTTTGGTATTAAGTAATTAATGATGACAGATGTCTAATCAGTTTTCAGCCCAATAATTTAGTTACCACAGTTTTAAGGACATTGCAGTTTGAATCTGATTATCTAAGTCAATCCATTTGAATTTGAAGGATAAAAATATGGTGTAATACAGTTTCTTTGACATTTACTAATTTTTGTAATACTAATTGTAGAAATACAAAAATCATATTTAATCATTTTCCCATGTTTGGGATATTATTTATATTAAAGTATGTTTCCTTTACCATAGCAATAGACCCATACTTTGATTCAGAGTTCACCTGGTCTCACAAATGATTTAATACTTACAATATTCCTTTTGTACACAAGACTACTTCATGATAGAGTCAGAACTTTATTCTAGAAAGATCTACCAGCCAAGTACTCATGTTCCTTATCTCAGGATTCCTTTCATTGAACTGGCTCATATGGTCTACAAAGGCTCATTCACCTTTGTGATTGGATTGGGTTACAAAATAGACTACTTTACCACTTCTCCTGGGGAGAGAGAGTGCAGTCAACCGGATATATGGAAAAAATGATCATATTAATAATTTTTGAATGCATACATTAAATCCAAAGACATGCATAAAATTAGGTAGAATTGGAGGTCAAGATTAAAGAGTATTTACTGCAGAGAGGCAGATGTGAATACAAGAAGTTGATGCTTTGGACTTGAAAGAAGTTTGGAGAATAGAAACAGCATCATATAGACTAAGTACAGGCAGAAGATCGCAAACAGTGGCCATATATTGTAATGTGATGTGCTTCTAGGGCTTGCTTTCTCCAAGATTGCCTGCCTGGCCTGGATGATGGAAACATCATGTTGGGTGGAAGATTTTTGTCACATCAAGAACACAGCAATTTTCTGATGCCAGGAAAGAGAATTAAATGAGTGAATCACAAATGACCCTGGTATTTGCTGTGAGAGGAGAGAATCAAAGTGGAATTGCAGTATTTAGACTAGGCATATGATTTACTTGGAGTTCTCATAGTCTGGAAATAAGATGGAGATCTCTATTTTCAAATGGGAGAAGTAAACTGACATGACTGAGCAGCAACTAGGAAACAATCGTGACTTAGAATCCTGACAGAAGTTGACCAGCAAGGTCCATGACAAGGAAGGTATCATTGGCCAAGATGCTATGTCAAGGACACACATATGGTGTGGAATCAGGAAACACAGAGAAGTCTACACTGATGATGATGAAGGGACTGTTATTCACTTTGTTATCAAGTCCTCCCAATTAGTTCATTGAATGAAAATGTGCTACAATCTTTCTGATCATTGCCTTCCCCATCATAATTATGTACTTCTTGTGCCACACATAATGCTGTCTTTTCCTCTACTTGTTCCCCTATTGCAAAATTTTGTTTTCAATGTCTCTAGTCATGGTTGCACCTAACAACTAAATATGTACCTTCTTCTTGAATCTAAAAGGGTCAACATTTCAGGGCATTTAAGAAGGAATATTTTACAGAGAGAATTGCTTTTCATTATGAATCATATATACCGCATGTCCCAAATTTATTTCATAGTAGACTTTTTGCATTCTCTGATAGCTGAAAATGAAAATTTCCCACTTATTTCAAAGCTGTTGGTCAGTCACCTTTAAAATTTATTAGACATTTTCAGCATGAGCACATTCAGTTGAAGCTCTCCTGTGATTTAATTTTCCTTACTTTTTCTATTATTTAACATGAACACACTAAAAATAAAACCAGGCAGTAAAGTGAATGCCTCACAAGCATTAGAACCTGAACTTGAAGCACTAAGCATGGTGGAACTCAGTCATTCACCCAACACGAGAGATCCCTCAAAGGGATTTATTTAGTGGATTCCCAACTCTTATAGTTTGCATTTTCTTTCCCTCTGTTGGAATCTGTCACTTCTTTTCAAATGTTACTGGGACTGAAGCAAAATTGCCTTTGTTAGAGAAGGCCAGATGTTTTAAGCGATGAGCTCATTTGACAAGAGTTGGGACTGAGCTATCACAGCTGTTATAATCTAATTATGTATGGGTCAAAAGGCTTCATTATTGTCAGGTCAAAGTATTGTAAGACATAATAAACCTTGCAAAAACTTTCAATTAAATTAAGTCTTACTCCATCATAGAACTACAGAATCTCTCTCAATTACTTACAGGAACATGGACCTCAGTTTGACATGTGGATATTCGTTTTCATGATAATAGTCTGAGAAACTTTATTTGTATACATGACAATCATTACTGGTTGATTTCAGTGCACTGCTGAGAGAAGCTTACTTGAAAACAGCAGGGAAAACTAACATTCTGAATGATTGAAATTGACTGATGAGAGTCATTCTGAGATCCTTCCCTCATTACCAAATTCTCTACATGCTTTAGATCCCATAAATGACTTAATTCAACTTTTATAAAACCTGCATTTTTCACTATTAATCTAATTTCCAAATCAGAGGAAAATCAACAAGTCATTTCTTTTTCAGCACCAGATCTCAGTCTTACTTCCTTCATTAAATTTAGATGCATAATGAGGTTCACAAAAGATCATCTCCAAGCAAGCATAATATCAAGCTGCTTCAACAGAGATCGTTCCCAGCCTGCAGAAGTTAATGCCACTTGATTTTGTCATTAAGATTGTTAAATTAATTGAGTCGACTTGCCAATTTTCTGGCTATTTCTATCTTAACCACTGAATCAGATCCAATGTGTATTGCCTCATTCAATTTGTGACAAGAGGTTATTCCTGCAGCTCAAGAAACAATTCTGAGTCTATTATGGAAGGATTCCTTTTAACATTCCACAAAAATGTTAACGATGCAGAACTAGATTAGAATAAAGTCATGTACCCATAATGATGATTCAGTCAACAATTGACTATGCATATGAAGATCTATTTCATGTGACATAAGTGTAGCAGGATTATTTTTATCTCCACTGTGTTTATGTAAATACATTCTATGATGTTTACACAATGGCAAAATCATGTAATGATGAAGTTCTCAAAAAGCATTTCTATCATTAAACACAAGTGACTCTACTTGTTCATATGATAAAACAATGAAGGAAAAATAATGATATTCTTCTAAAGGAAATGATAGTAAACACAAGTGGTTTAAATATGCTGGTAGCATTTGGGTGTAATATCTTAATAGTTTTTATGTTAACAGTGACAGTTATGGAAGTTTGTAAAAAGCATCTTTATTCCTGTTTAAGAAACAAAGCGCTAAATATTAAGTTGTTCTGTGATGGGAGGTGAAGGGATAACAGCATTCCTTGTAAAGCAATCTAACATGCTGCCTTCTCTCTCTTCATCAGACATTTGATTATCTTTCCATCAAAATTATAATATTTAACATTTACTTGCTATGGGTGTTTCTCATTTTAATTTTTTTAAATTTTATTATTATTTATTTATTCAATTGTGCATGTATGTGTGTGCGCATGTGTGTATGTATGTGTGTGTGTGTAGAACCACGGAGGAATTCGGGAACCACCATGGACGCCTCCACCTCCTCCTTGTTTACTCTGCCCGGGGATTCACATGCTCCGCTCTACCAGGCCCAGAAATGCAGGCCGCCCCTGCTTCTGCCTGGCGTCTATACGTGGGGTCTAGGATCCGAACTCAGGACCTTCCACCTGCAAGGCAGAGGCTTAACCCCAGAACCACTTCTCCAGCCCCGTGTATTTCTCATTTTCTATGTGTACCTTTATACTTCCAATTTTTAGAAATTTTGAGAAGTTCTCCTTCATGTAAAGATACAATATTCAGGTAATTCCTAACTTCTACCTTGCCACTTTTGTGTACTAGTAGATACAGGGGATAAATAATAACCTGGATGTACACATCCTCTAGATGGAGTGGTTTTATTTGAGTCATGATTAATGTTTATCAACAATTCCTTCCATTTCACAATCACACCAACCCAGTGTGTACATAAGCACACATTATTTTTGAGAATTGCCTTCAATGTTTGGGAATACCATGCAGTCTTTTCCTTTTAAATTATAATATAATTTATTATTAATTTAACCCTTCAGAAAGTTTAAAGCTATATATATGTGGGAGTCTTAGAAACTATATGTTCAGAAGCATATATTCATGACCTTTCTGGATAGAATTTCAAGTACATATTGTGAGATTCTACTTGTCCTCTGTAACACTCATTTTTTTTTTTCTTCAAGTTTTAGTCTTATGGTCTAGGAACAAGTGCTCTCTTCATGTGTGTGAATGCCTTCCAAAAAGCAAAACGAACATTCTGAAAAATGATGTGCCTTCCTTTGTGAGTGGTATATTCACAAAATGTTTAATATTATGTTTTTAAAAAGGCACACGTGTCCAGGAATCAAGATG
Source organism: Typhlomys cinereus (assembly GCA_023101885.1). Classification (NCBI taxonomy): domain Eukaryota; kingdom Metazoa; phylum Chordata; class Mammalia; order Rodentia; family Platacanthomyidae; genus Typhlomys; species Typhlomys cinereus. The sequence continues at coordinate 14,792,635 of JALPQD010000007.1, read as the reverse complement.
GAAACCCTCATTCCTGCTTATTTGACTCTTCTAAATTCAATCCTGTTTGTGTTGGTCCTGCAACACAAGACATGTGGCACAAGTGTAGCAGGATTATTTTTATTTCCACTGTGTTTACGTAAATACATTCTCCTGCAACAGAAGACATCTTTATTAGATGTTTGAGGATTTTTATGAATGGATCTTGTAATTATGCAAATAAGAGGAAATAAAGTTGACTGAGTGAGTCTGAGCACAAGTGAAGGAGAGAAGGATTTTCCAGAGAATTCCAAGAGTCAGAAGGAGTCCTCAGCCCCCTAGGGAAATACATGTCTGCCTTGACGGGACCTATAATAGCAATTCCTTTGTCTCAAGGACAGGCTGTGAAAGCCAAAGGGATGAGTCCAGAGCCCAGTAATAATTTTTGTTATTGTTTTGTGGTTAAAAGCATGTCCCGCCCTGTCTTTGTGATATAAAACAACCAATTGCTCTTTTCTTGTTTGATAACATAGTAAGAAGTTTTGCCTCTTACTACATTACACTGAAAGTTCTCTTTTCCTACTGTGTCTTATACTTCCTCCTAGCCAAGGACATAGATTCATGCAAGAATTTAATAAATTTCAAGTTAATAAATATTATGATAATTCCTCTTCACATTGAAATGATATAGAGCTTATACCACATTTCTTTGCTCTTTTTCGTGACTATGACTCTTGGCAATGTGACTATGGGCACTATCTTACCTTGTGCAACTGTCTTTAGTTTTCTTTTTCGTAGTGTCTCTTCTGTTAGTCTTTGTTTCCTGTGCACAAGTACAATGAATTTAAATCTTTTCCATCACATATTTCTTTATATTGCTCAGATCCCTCAGAAAGTTTTCTTATTCCTAATCAATCTTTAGTCTCACTCTTATTCTATGCATGCATTGTGTGTGTGCGTATGTGTGAGAGAGCGAGCAAGCGAAAGAGAGAGAGAGAGAGAGAGACAGAGCAAGACCTATTGGGTTGAATAAAGGTCAATGCATCACCTGGGCCCTTGCATGATAATGAATAGTATATCAATAACTACTCTACTGAAGACAGCCAGGGTTAAGCATCGATAGTCACTCTTCTTATCAATGCCTGGATTCAATTTCTACCATATATACAATTCCTCTCTGTCTTATTATTGAAAAGGCAACATACAATCCCTCTTAGTTCCTTAAACATTTGAACATTCTTTCTTCTTGCAAAAGTCCTTTGCCCTTTCTGGCGTGAAGCTCTTGAGCTGTCTACTTGAATGCCTGCTCATGTTGCTGCATCTGATTTCCTCCTTTTTTCTGCTAGTTCATAGACGTGGCTGTGCTCTGTATTTTTCTTTTCTTTTTCTTGCTGTCTCATAGCCAAATCAGCTTCTTAGTGCTGTCATGGGTATAGAGCTGGTTTGGATGATCATGTCTCTCTCAGACTTTCCTCTGAGCTCCAATCCATTTTACTTTAACTCCTTCATGGTATCTGCATGACGATGGCTCTCAAATGCTTTAAATATGTACAAAGGAGAAATCTTTATTTCTTCTCAAATCATTTCCCCCTCTAAAAAATGCAACATAGAATAGTGCATTACATCATCCAATTATACAAACAAGAAAATATTTTGCTTTCCTGTGTCTGTCTCCACCACTGCATCTTCTCTCCTCTCCTTGGACCTCATTGTTTCCTCTGTATTATACACATATTTGGTCTGCTTTCTATCATCACTAACTAGATTTCTATCTCATAGTAGGATACTCTCTTAATTCCTCCACTGCCACTCTTGGCTTTCCAGTGCATTTGTTATAAAAATAGCTATGACACAAGACATATGTACAATAGGAACTGATAACTTTATTTTATTTTATTTTTTCCAATCATACAACTGGAACTGATAATTTTACTTTTCTTTGAATGCTTTCCTCGTCAGTTCAGAATAACATATGTGCTCTTTTCTTTAGGTTACTTATAACTTCTCTCTGTGCTTTCCTGTTAGTGTTCAGACCGTTTCTGCACAGTGATCTCTTCATTTCTCACACCAGTGATTCAAAGATTTTCCAAATGCCAAGCTATTTCTCACTATTTTTCATTCCCTTTGCCTTTTGCAGTCTTTACCAATGCATACTTCAGTATGACTTTTATGAACAAAATCTTACAAGGTGAGTATATTTTTTTTGCTCAGGTGAATCACTTTCATAAATTTCCATAGCAAATCATTCCAAAGTAAGTTATGTTTAGCCTTCTGTTCTTTTTTTTTTAAATGTTTTTATTTTATTATTTATTCAGTTGTGAGTGTGTGTGCGTGTATGTATGTATGTGTGTGTCTGTGTGTCTGTTTGTGTAGAACCACGGACGAATTCGGGAACCACCATGGACGCTTCCACCTCCTCCTTGTTTACTCTTTCCCGGGATTCACAGGCTCCGCCCTACCAGGACCAGAAATGAAACGCAGGCCGCCCCTGCTTCTGCCTGGCGTCTATACGTGGGATCTAGGATCCGAACTCAGGACCTTCCGCCTGCAAGGCAGAGGCTTAACCCCTGAGCCACCTCTCCAGCCCCAGCCTTCTGTTCTTAAAATAAATGAAAAAAATTTAAGAAATCCTGAATGAACAAAAGTCCTTTCCAAACGATGTTCCATGTTATAATTTTCTCTTATCCAAAGCCCTTCAAACAGATATTTTATCTAGCCTATTCCATGAAGCTTATTTCTGGCTAGATGCCAAAGATTTATTACTTTTAATGCTAGGAAATCTACAGTGTTATCATATGACAATGCATTGCTTTTGTATGTATACTTATTTTATTTTGAAACAAAACATTTTGAGTTTCATTATGTTATACATAAAAAGTGATTTATATCCAAATTAAATATTCCTGAAATTTTGTTTTATATACTCAAATTTCTTTAAATCCAGAGTTAACTTTTCTAAGTTGCATTTTCTTTATTCTGCTGCACTCCATGACTTCCATATTTTGTTACACATGCTGCTAAAGGGCTGGGCAAATAGAGAGAGAGGGAGGAGAAGCTGTAAAAACTGTTTTGCCATAGTTTCAGGGGTCAAACCAAGCTTTAACTCAAGTTCTGCAAGTTTTAGTGTTTTCATTTTGCCAAACTCAGAATATCCTGGACTACTATTCCTTCTGCAAGCACTGGCTTTGTGCTGAAGCGCCCATGTGTGTCGTTTTCTAGGGTTGAATCCAGGAACCACAACTCAATGCTTTTCTCTCCAGCTTGTTCTCTGATTGCTCATAACTTGGTCTATGCCAAGTAGTTCTGTTTTCTCACATCTGCATTCTGTAAGAATTGGCCATAGAATTTTTTCTTTGACCCAAAGCCCTCATTATTTCTTATTATCATTGCCTTTTTCAGTCTTTACCAATACATATATTATTATAATTTTATACACATATATATCTTCTTCTAATAAGCAGATTGATGTTAAACCTACTTCCTGTTGTTAAATTTATTTTATTTGAATATATGTCCTGACATGTATGTGATCTTTTTACCTCCAGTTGTAGCAATGATTTCTCAAATAAAACAACTAATAGCACTGTTTGATAGAATGCACACAAACAGAAATCTGCACTCAAACACCACCACTTACTTCTAATTAAAGAATTTAACCTGGTCAATAGTAAAGGAAATTTGATCTTACTCAAGGAATACATGGTATGTCCACATAGTGTTAATGAGATAAAATGTAATTTATGATGTTTTATTGGATAACTCTCCATCTGAAGAAAAAGGTTTCCTGAGTCTGTGCTAATTTTGCTCACTTTAAACAGAAGGAAATATTGCTGCTTGATGCATATTAATTATTCCATTTATATTTATTGGGTGAATTGCATAAACAAAATACAGTGAAAATATAGATATTTCATGTATATATTTATAGAGAAATTAGCAAAGGTATTTATAAAATTGAGTCCCAGATCATCTTGTTTTGTTAGGAAAGGGGATTACTGATGGAATAGTTTAATAAAGAATCCAAATCATGCAGTGCAATAAATGCTTATTAATAATGTATTAAAAATTGCCATACTTCTATTTCTTATGATTGCTACAAGAAAATAACACAATGTTACAAATGAGGAGGAGAAATGTTTATCTCACAGCTTTCAATCTGCAGTTCTCAGATTAGAACTTCAGCATGGTTTGTGCTTCAGTGAGTTTTCTTTCTTTCTCTCTTTCTCTCTCTTTCTCTCTTTCTCTCTCTTTCTCTCTCTCTTTCTCTCTCTCTGTCTCTCTCTGTCTCTCTCTTTCTTTCTCTTCTTTTTCTCTTTCTTTCTCTTTCTTTCTCTCTTTCTTTCTTTCTCTCTTTCTTTCTCTTTCTCTCTTTCTTTCTCTTTCTCTCTTTCTCTCTTTCTCTCTTTCTCTCTTTCTTTCTTTCTCTCTTTCTCTCTTTCTTTCTCTCTTTCTCTCTTCTTTCTCTCTTTCTCTCTTTCTTTCTCTCTTTCTCTCTTTCTTTCTTTCTTTCTTTCTTTCTTTCTTTCTTTCTTTCTTTCTTTCTTTCTTTCTTTCTTTCTTTCTTTCATCACAGGGAACAACATTCTTGCTATATTCCATACATGCTAAAGTATAGGGTCATAGCTGTCTGGCTTCCTCAGACAATTATTAAATGTGCTCACTACCCTCAATCTAATTTCCTCCCCAATGTGTGCACCTCCAAATATTATCACTACAAGCAATAGTGTTTCAATCAATAACTGAACTACAGGGAACACAGCTGGCTTATTGCTTTCTACTTGTGTCCTGCCAGCATTCACATTTCCTATAAATAAAGTATGTCCATCCATTCACAATAAGATCCAAATTCTCAAACTGTTCCAGCAAGTAAAGTGGAGATCCACAGTCACATCTCCATCTAACCTAAATCCCTCATCATGGAGATTTGACGCATTTTTCCTGGGGCCAGCATCCCTCTAGCTGCAAATCAGTAAACCCTAAAAAGTGTTCGGCTTCTAAACTAAGGTGGTGGGGCAGAAATAGGATGCACATTTCCAAACTGCTGAAGAAGAAGGAAGAGCCAAGTGATTGGACTGCAGTGCAGTAGTTGCCCACCCATTGTGCCTGGTACCATGCGAGTGAACCTGAATTCAAGACTCAGAGAGACCAGGTGACTCTGTTTGTTGCTGCAGTTGTTTTGTTTTGTTTTTCTGTTCCAAAATGGCTGTAGTGCACTTCAAGAGTTCTTTCATTAGAAATGCTCAGGATACAAATTTCTTCAGTTCATTGTAAAGACAAAGCAAAGGCTTATGAGAATATCTTTATCATTAAAGTTTGAGAAGAATGAGAAGTGGGCTTGCTCAATGTTAGAACATTTCTTAGTCAGTTCTCTGAAGCATACAAAGTTGGGAGACAGGCAGTTATCAGCTAGTTACTAATATTTGGGGATTAAGGGAAGTGTTCTTCCCCTTGAGACCCCAGGTCATAGGGTTGTTATCAGCCATTCCCAGCATTCTGGGAAGAGAACACAAGTATTCCTTCATCTTAGTCCCTTCATCAACAGGAGTTAAGTCTGTAAATCCTTATTGTTCTTAAAAGTCACAGGGATAGAGAGATAGGGTGAGATTATATCCAACAGCATAAAAGGTCACAGGGCAAAAACTCTCTGAGAGACTCAGTCTTAAGGACATTAGACATTTACTATAATCATGGCTTCCTATTTTTCTAGAGAACAGTTCTCTATACACACTGGGCCGCAATCTTGTCCCTGTGTTCCTCTGGGTGGAGGCTCCTCCCCTGAGCCTGTATCATGAAGATATCAAACATCTTAACTTGGGAATCTTGACTCCAAGGCTGGGCAGATGTCCTTTAGCTTTTGTAATGATATGTAAATGAGATGACAGATTGCACACAGTGAACTCTATATCACCTGGGAAGTTTCTCTGTTATCTTGAGTAAAATCCTTTCATGTCACAACACCATAGATCTAAAGTCAAGCTCTTCGATTATGAATATTTTCAATTTTTTCTTCATTTCTTCCTCACACTCCAGCTACTCTTCCATTGCTGTGATAAAATACTCTGACCCAAGCAAATTGAGGGGGAAGGATTTACTCTTCAGTGCATAGTTCCACAGGGGACAGAATCCATCTTAGTGGGTGATGCCACAGATTACATAGGAGCCGTCCCCTACAGGATCATTTGTGTTTGAATCCTTAGTTGGTGTCCATGTTTGGAGAGGGAATAGCAACTTTATGAGGTGGAACTTTGCTGAAGGAGGGGCATCGTGGGGACACAGGGACCTTGAGGCTTGGAGGTCTGGCTTCAGTAGTTTCTCTTACTCTGCCTCCATGGTTGCTGTAGTGTCATAAACTAGCCACCAGCTTCTGCCTCCAAGCTGTGCCTCTGCTATGAGATTCCTGCTACTCTAGCTCCTCTCTGGAGCTGTGGGCAAATAAATCTCCCTTTCCTGGCTGAATGCATATGTTGTCTTATAGCAACAGAAAGAGTACTGGCAACGGTGGACAATTCATGGTAGAAGGTATGTGACAGAATGACAGAAGCAGGAGACTGGCTTATGTTATGACGTCTGTCTGGAAACACAGAGAGAGAGAGACAGAGAAAGAGACAGAGACAGAGAGAAGTGGTTTCATGTTGACAACTTTCAAGGCCCTTCCCTAATGACATTTTTCCCCTAGTGAATCCCCACCTCTTAAAGTTCCTGAACCTTCCCTAACACCACCAGCTGGGATCAGGTATTCAAACACAGGAACCTGGAGGAAACCATGTGCTTCACATAACCACACTCACTTTTCCTTCTAGCACAGTGAGGCAGGTTCCCTCCTGGGTGATCTACTTAAACCCTCAGCCCTGTTTGGAAAACTAAACTGATATCCTTATCTATCATTACTCGACAAAGCATGGAGATGTTTTACTTTCAGTAATTCTTTCTCATGTACTGTACTAAGAGGTAGACTGATTTTTTACAGGTCTTCAGATGTTAGTTTACTCTCTCATTAACCCATCTTTAAGTGAGGAACTTCTAATTACATTTTGTTGCAACCAGTCAGGCAAACTCAAAGTCTTTCTTCACCTCTTTGCCTCGTAATTTCCCAATCTAAGCATTTCTTTTTCCCGTTGCTAAAACAGGAGCGCTATTCAGCTATGTTCTTTCAGCACTAAAAGTGATTCCCTTTTGTCCGTTTGCCAGTAGCAGTCTTCACGGGCACCTGAGATCTCATTGGAGCAGCCTTCATTATTCACACATCCAGTGTTCTTACCTAACTACTGCGTGCCATTCAGGTGAAAACTTTCCATACAGCTCTCATTTCCTCTTCCCGAGCCACTTCTAGAATCTCATTCACCATTTCCATCATTGCCAGTCTTGGTTTCATCCTGCATGTGTACTGAAACCTTCTTGCCTCTATCTGTTTTTCACTTGGCTTCCACAGTGATCAAGGTCTGCGTTGGTGGTGTAGTGGTGAGCATAGCTGCCTTCCACAGTGATCAAGGTTTCTTAAAGTGGTACCACATGTCTTTGTACCAATATCTTTACTTGTCTGATCCAAAAATCACAATGCACAATGTGGGTGACAAACAATAAAATTCATATCACCACTTTGTGGAGGAGAAGGTTGCACCATCTTTTATTATCCACCTAACCAGGGTCTGGGGAAGGTCATCCTCCATTTCACAAATGACAAGACAAAGAATTTGTCTCCCGGATTCTTCTCTTAGGCACACTAATCTCACCATGGGAACTTCAGGGTCTTCACGTAACTGACTCCCAAAGGCCCCTGCCTTAATGTATCAGCCCCAGAAGATAAGAACTTCCTAGACATGCATTTCATTTTGGAGTGGTCAATATTTAGTTCATTACACACTTCCCATCACATTCCAAAAGAAATTGTTATTGTTTAATGTTAAAATAGCTATGAACCTTTAAATTATGTTTCATACTGTCTGAATATAAAAAAAAATATGGAGTCAGGCTCTGTAAAGGAATGAACCATATTATAGAGATAGTTTTTCCCAAAAAAACTTTTGTGACTGTTTTGCGGATGCTATATTTCTCTTCCTATTTAAAGCTCTGATAATTTACAGGTTTCGTTTAAAAAAAATTGGCAGTTATAATTTTACAACCTCTGTGGATTGGGGAATGCTCACATAAAGATGCGTTTTGTTGTGTGCTTAATGATACACCTTCTCTCACCTCATATGAGAGAAGCGGCAGGGTTGTAGCCTGACGATGTCACATCTGTTTCAAATTCCCTACCTTACTCATTTCCAGGCTTTTATAGCTGATGCAGCTGTCAGCAACAACTTCTCTTTTGTTAGGCAGAGGGTGTCTAAACTTATAATGAGACCTCAGTCATGAAAATGTAACTGGTTAATCATAGCTTTCTGAGGGCTCTTTGCATTCCAAAGCAATGTGAATACAGCCAAGAACAGGAGAACACATCGAGCCAAGGGGCTTGAATTGCTTCACGGCTGATTTTCTAATTCACAAACACACAGACATCTTCAACACATCTCCCATAATTATCATTTGATTATCATTTGAACTGTTGTTTAGCATCTTTTGATCACCAAAAATGTTTATGCTACCTGTGATACCTTTATTCAAACTTGATTTACCCCCATCTTTGGGGAAATTATTTTATATACAAAATAACATATGTGTAAACAAAATAATAAGAGGACATTACATTGCCAGAGTACAAGTCTTAATTTTGTAAATTCATTGCTGTGATAAATAGTACATATAAACAACTTAAAGAACCAAGGGATTTTATTGTCTCATTCCTCACAGTATCCAGCCCATAATGCCAAAGAGAGTCAAATTCTCTAAACCTGAAGGAACTGTCCTCATCAATCCAGAGTTAAGTGGAGAGGGGGTTCATCTTGTTTCTATCTTTCCAGATCCACGAATACCAGTTAGTTCTTCCTTTATCGTTTTTTTAAATTTATTTCTGCTCATACAAACTTAATAGGTATGTGGGTCCCCTCCCTCCCTCCACCCTTTCCTGGACCTCCTTGCTCCCTCCCCACTCTTCCCCTTCCTTCTCCCACCCCTCGCCTCCCTATCTCCCAGTGCCTCCTCCCCCCATCCCTGGAGCATCCTTTAATGTGTATGTCAAATTTTCTTGTGGGTCCTCCTCTCTGATGAGGTGTAAAGACTTAGTGGCATTTCCTAGAACTCTTTCTTGTGTTTCCCTTAAGTATAGGAACACTATTGTGGCTGTTAATCCCTTGCTTCTAAGGCTCCTAGTGCCTTTAGTCCATGCTAGACCTTGAGGGGTCAATAATGTGTTGGTCGTTGTGCAGGTCATGCAAAGTCCTATTATGATTGCTTTGGCCCTAACTTGTGTGGAGTATCTTGCATATCGTTATTCCTCCCCATCTTTAGGCTCTTACAATCTTACCTCCCCCTCTTCCGCAAATTTCCCTGAGCTTCATGATGGGGAGAGATTAGGCTGGCTTAGTTCCAGGTGTTTGATATAAAGTCTCTGATGTTCTGAATTATGGTTTGTTGATTTTTTTCTTCCTTTATCTTTATCTGCATGTCCAGGGTTTGGTCCAACCCACAATGAGCAGTTAATCCCACTTTAGATAAAACAAATAAGACTACAACCTACAGACTTGCTCAAAGGTCTGCCTTAATTAAATAATTCTTCATAATGAGCCTAGTTGCTTACCTCCTAAATATCAAATTGACCATTAAGATTAACAGTCATAGACCACGATCAAGTAATTACAAATACAATGAATTTTAAAATGAAGCTGTAAATATCAGGATAGATTTTGTTGAAATATATCATTCATGATCATCTCTTATGAGTTAAATGAGCTTGGCTTTATTTTTCAGCTTCCTTTCTGTTTCCTAGTTTTTCCATGTTTGCTGGTGTGTGTGTGTGTGTGTGTGTGTGTGTGTGTGTGTGTGTGTGTGTGATACCATTATAGGAAATCTTAGAAGTATTGACTTTATCATTGCAGCTTTTTTTTACAGGAATCAAACTCAGGGCATCCAATTTAGGAGCTGGAAGCTGGAACTCTTACTGGCTAAACCATCTCTAGGTCTCTCTCTCTCTCTGTCTCTCTCTCTCTTCCTCCCTCCCTCTCTCTCTCTTCTAGTATAAGTTCATTTAATTTACCTTTTGAAGCATAACTTTTTGCCACTTGTACTTCACTTTCAGCAAGTACTCCACTCATGAAAGACATATTGCTGATTTTCCCTTTTAGCACTGCTATTTCTAGATGTCAACACAATCTGAAACATGCATCAAGAAAAATATAGCTCAGCAACATTTGGTTAAAATATGGCTACTTAAATCATGTACAACAGAGTCAAAATGAAACTAATCTTTCACATAAAAATGAATTAAATTAAAGTTCTTATAGATCACTTGTTGCCCTTTGAACTCATGAGAATTTGTCTGAGAGAGAGAGAAAGAGAGAGAGAGAGATGCAAACGTATCTCCGTCTTGGAATTGCTACCGTCCACCATGTAGTCATCCCTGCTTACGACGCTGCCTTGTCTTCCGCTGACTTCACAGTCAGTCTCTTCTTACTCTCCCGTGGCCTGCAGGGTAACTATTGAACCTGAACTGAACGTTCTGGGTCTGGGGAGAGCCTGGCTAGTTCATCTGGCTTTGAGCTTTTTTGAAGTTTTTGACTGTATGTCATGATACTCTTCTGTAATTTTTGACTCTTACAAATGTTATTCAGGTGGCAAGGCCTTGTATCTTGATATCTTTTCTGCTGCTGGGTAAAGGAGAAAGTACTAACTGTGGCTCACAGTTGTATATACTGTCCATCATGCAGGAGTATCAATGCAGCAAATGCTACATTGTAGTCACGTGTACAGTCACATGTAGATCACATGTAGTCACATCTACAGTCAGGTAGCTGACGGCCATGATTGTTTGAACTGAGCTCGCTTTCCCCATTTTCATGTGTAGGTACAAATTCTTCAATAGTATGTGTATGTATGTTTGCATATGGTGTATATCTTCACCTGTGTGAGGTACACACTTTCACGTGTTTGCATGTACTTGTGAAAGTCAGATGCTGATGTTTAGAATGACCCACAATCTTTCACCTTATACTTGAGACACAGTCTCTCAGTCCAACCTAGAACTCACTGATAGGACTAGTCTCAAAAGTTGGCTTTTCTTGAGACTCTTCCTGTCTCCTCCTTCCAAGACTGGCTACTGTGTCCCTCAGCATTTTAGATGGTTTCAAGGATCCAAACTCCAGTCCTAAGCTTGCACAGGAGGTATTAACCCCTGATGTATCTTCTCAGCCCTCAATTTCTCCACTTTAGACAGTTCTGCTTTTTTTTCAGATATATTAGCATAATAAACTAAGGCCAACCTTAATCTAGCTCTTCTTCACAAATAAGCCCAGAGGCCACATCTAGAAGTCAAGACAATGTCACTATTATCCCACCTGGATTTCCTTAAGGCAAAGGTGTTCTTGGAACTGGGCCCCAAGAATAGCTCATGGCCTTAGCTCAGCTAATTCAGAAGACTAGACTGAGTCCCAAGAGCAAAAAAATTATGTTCCCTTCAGAGAAGCAGCGGAATGCTAAATCTTCATTTGCTTCATTAGATTGATAAATGTCTCATTTTGGTTTGCAGGCTTCTGGGTGTAACATCAAGGGTATTTGCATAATGACTTAATTCAGGACAGACTAGTCTATGAAGGTGAGAAACCTCTTCCCTTGATCTTAAGATCCAGATAAACGGAACACAGAAGAGGGAAGGACCCACAAAAAGAGTAGTCTACCTCTACTTTCAGTCCAAGATAAATGAAGCTACTCTGTCCTCTATACTGTGATAGCATGAAACTGCTGACACCTTGAGCCAAATTAGTATTTCCTTCCTTATTTTGTTGAAGATTTAACTACAGCATTGAAAAATGTAATTTAAACTGTAAAGTTAATTTGAAAAAGAATGTAATAAATGTGGACTGTTCATACTCTACTACAATAGTGATGAGAAAATTCATGATTTGTTAATGTTACCTCAATTTATTCAGGATCTAGTGTTTTTCACTGAACTTCACATTGTTGGTTCAAGAAATTTCATCTCTGTCTTCCAAGAATATTGGTAGATTTGAGTTGCCCATGTGGGAATACTTAGAGAATGAAAGGAATATTTTATTTTTTTACTTTTGAATAGTTATTCTTGTATACATATATAGGTTCATTCTTATATATATATATATATATATATATATATACACATAGATGCATTCATAGGTTCATCCATATTAAAAATCTAAAATACATAACATATTAAATAATTGATGAAGATTAGGAAAACAAGAATTTGAAGCTTATAAAGTTGAAAAGGTTTTGTCAAAAATTTAAAATGTTGAAGTCTCTAGACACAGGTGAGATGATTTCTCAGAAATGAAAATAATAAATTTGGGGATTATAATATGACACAGATGAGCAAAGGCTAGAATTTAGGATTTTTTAAAAAATGGATTCTTGAGATGAAAGAATCATTGTTTACATTATAATATTAAAGAGTGTGAGGTAAGATTGAAAATTCTTAAAAAAGTTCCAATATAACATTTGCTGAGTAGAGTCTATATAACATAGAAAATTAGGAAAGTTAGTAAAATTGATATGGATGTACATTGTCAGATAATCCATAGTGGAAATGCTGTATGCTGAACAGAATACTTCAGATCCTATATTGTATCTGAACTACCTTACATATGTATTTCTATTGTAACTGAAGATTTTTTAAAATTAAATTTTCATTTGATCAGGAACCCTTTCATCCAGAAAGAGAATATCAGAATAGTAGGTACAATTCATTCCAAAGGTGACCTAAAAAGTAAATAGTATCAGTTTAATAGAAAATGACAATGCAATCTCTCCTCTAAAACCAGGACAAAAATAACTGACAATGGTATCTTTTTAAATAAAGTGAAATGCGTAATGACAAATTTAAAGGGACATTGTGCTACTATGATATAGATGTCAACTGTAAAACTGAAGGCTGAGCTCTGAGCACACTTCTGAAGAATTAGTGGTTAAAGCCAGCCTTGAGCAAGGCTACAGGAGATTATCTGAAGGATGCAGGAAGGAAGGTTCAGCCTATAGTGGGTGGGGAGCATTTACCTGTTTAGGTGGACTAGATGCAAAGAGCTGGTTCAATAGTTTGATGCACTTCACCATACTTTGGCAGACTCCCAGTCTGGTAATTGGGTTTGATTTCTCTCAGCAATCCCTGTTGATATGATGTGAGTAGTCCCCTTGACTCCTGGTGTTGGTATAAACTCCTCTGCTAAGTGGATTACGAACTGTAACAGTGAATCATAATCAAGAACAAAATAAACATGTTCCCTAAGCTCTTTGGTCATGAATTTGCCAGCAACTTACAAACTACATTTTTAAAAACATTTGCTTCATTTTACTGCAATTACATCACATTTATAAACTTGCCTGCTTATATACCATGAACATTGTGTAAGGTAGTTAAATAGCTTTACTTGAAATATAATCAAATTTACATTTTTTCAAATATACTTTTTAAGACTTGAAGATTAATACTTCACACAGAATGTACTCTTAGAATAAGAATTCCAAAATGTGTGAATTTTCTTTATGTGTATGAAAGAATGCACAGTTATGTCAGGTTGCACATAATAGAACTGAATGAAATGCTTGGTCATAGTTAAATGTTTAGAACAGAAACTGAAATGTAAATACCTGATTTTTGTCCAGTGAGGTGGATCATCAAGGAAGTTATTGCATGTATTCCTGAGGGACTGAGCTATTGCCCTGGGTCCAATGGGGGAGGGGAGGGGTAAAACAACCAACTCTCTAGAGGTTTTCCTTGATCTCCACTTGCTCACCATGGTACACATGTACTACATATGCTGAATAAAAATGAAAAAAGAAATGTCTAATACTGAGATAAAACTAGAGAGTAGAAATTATTTTTACTGTCTTTTAATTCATGCCTTCCCATTTTTAACTTAGTAAGATCTTAAATATGAAGCTACTTTTAAAAACTTGAGAAATTAGTAAATCTATGTGTTCATGATCATTTCTTAATTCAAAGTGCTTAAGGATACATTATTACTAAAATGAAGCATAGCAGATTTTGAATTAGGATCACATTAACTAAAATAAAATTCACATCTACCTAGAAGTTGATTGATTTTTCTTAATGAACATATGTACTCCTACTTAAGCCTACAAAATAAATAGCTTTTAGTCAGAACTTAAATACCCTTTTCTAGTTATGCATACAGAAGTTGATATAAAGCACTTAAGTGATTGGTGATATAGGAGAAATTAAGTCTCATCTTTTTTTTTCCCCACAGGATTAGAAAAAGAAGTATCCATTGTCAATGTCCATTTCATTCTGCAGTCCAATCATTCAATTTCATTTAAACAAAAAATAATGATAAGGAAAATCAATTATCAAATTTGTGGTATAGTTGTCCATGGCTACCTTCTCAATCAAGAAAATTAGATTGATTTTCATCACATAAAGATAAAGTGAAGAAGAAATAATTGACACTGAAATTATGTCAGAGGTCATATTGGTGTTACTATTCACCAGATTCATTTTAGAGTTTTTTTTTTTTAGTTTTGGTGAGCATTTAATAATTCTGAATTAAACATTTACAGAACTGAGTAATTTGATACAGTGAGATTGGTAGCTGTGGAAATTTACTAATAACTGTAAAAAGTTAAAAAGTTTTGTGTGGCTGAAAGTAGACTGTAGAGTAATATTGAAGCAAAAATTATACTGAGGCTGAGTTGCTATTTTTCGTATTGATCTATCTTCAGTCTCAAAACAAGTGCTATAACCAACTTAAAATAACAGAGTAGTGTTAAATTCAGAAATATTACAAATAACAGAAATGAACACAGAGCAGAATGACTTGCTCAGTGTAATCATCACTCAAAATATTCTATAGGCATATTAATGCTTTCTCTCTTTCAGTATTCTTCAATTTTAGTGTATAGACATTTATATAATATATAATATATAATGTGAGATGTAAACATATAATGAAATAATTAAGATAGTCAACACATGCATCAATTCACACTATTGTGATGAAACATTAGAATATCTATACTTGGTATGTTTTTTAGCTTCCAATACTTGGTTAAGTCACTTGCTGAATAATATTTCACCAGGAACCAATAACCTTATTGGACTACTTGCACTTTTGATCACATCTCTTCATTCCAATTTTTTTCTGCTTTTACAAGCATATTGAGTATTCATCCCAGATTTCCTCCTTCCCCCCTTCCTCCTATCTCCTCCTTTCCTTCATCATTTCCTCCCACTCCCTCCCACCCTTCTGCCTATATGCCTCTATGGACCCCCAGGGTTCACTCTAGCTTGTCTTCTCCTGTGGGGACTTAGGCCTCCATGGTTGTCATAGTTAAGCACAGGCATCAACTTGATTGTTGAGGGTTTGTGCTCTGGACACAGTTGTAGAGAGCTGATATTTGAGTTAAGCCCAGAGCAAACCTGAAGGAGATTGTCTAGCTGATGGGGAAGACCCAGACCATGGTGGGTGGAATTAGGCCCTGGATAAATCACGGAGAGCTGGTTGAGAGAGTTGGCATCCTTCTGCTCATGCTGGTCTGGCCAGACGTGCTGGTCTAGGCAATGTAAGGATTGTCCATCTCTCAGCAGTTATGTGGTGATGGTGTGGCCAGTTCCCTTGGCCCTGGTGTTGGTGTATGCTCATCCGTCAAGCTGGACTGAGAACTGTAACTGGACTGTTAGTAAGGAAATAAACCCCTTGTTCCCTTAAGCCATTTGATAATCATTTATCAGCAACCATGCAGGTGAATTGCAACAATGGTATATCAAGTTACCTCTCTTCTTGTGGGGTCCCACTGATATGTGAATTTCCTTTCACTCATCCAGCTTTAGAACCAAATATTTCCACTGTAAGTTCCCATTCTATGGGTACAATTGTAGCTGCCTACAGAGCAGTTTAATGTACTGTCTTCCTACCTATATGTTTATTGGCTGTGTTCCCTGTTGATCTATTTCTTCCCCTTTTTTTAGATTTTTGTTCTAGATTACAGTAACAGAGATGGGTACCATTCTGACAAGTGGGTCTTGAATCCAATCAGAAAGTTGTTGTCTCCTTGACACTCATGCCATTATTACACTAGTGGTCACCTGTTGCCAAGATGATTTATATTACAACTTACAGATCTCATGCTGTTGATGGGATTTTATAGTTTTTAACTCATTCAAATTAAACTCTACAGTTCATTTTGCTTGGAACGGTACTCAAGAAATCACCCAATAGTTTGCTTTGCTTTGATGATGCTTTCTTACAATTCAGATTTTTACCAACATTATTTGTTAGGTAAATGGGAAGGAAGAAGAATCTTGACAATATGCAAAGTGCCATGTGGAGGTTCATGAGTAAAGTGAAACTAATGCTAGAGACACTTAAGAAGTAAGGGAGTTTTATTAGCATTAAGGACCTAGAGGGAGAATATTAGAACAGAAGAGATAGCTTGAAGTCAGAGAAGGCTGTGAGGACAGGAAGAGGGTGGGGTCATGGCCAGCATGCTCAAGGAGATGGTTCAGAGCAGAGAGCTGGCAGCCTAAGAAAAGGGGGAGGAAAGAAAGGGAGAAAAAGTAGGTGGAGGTTCAGCCCCTGGACTGGGCTTTTATTGTCTTAGACTGTGCTAAGGAGTTAGGTGACAGTTGCCATAGAAACAGGTCAGTGAGGTGGTAAAGAAGGTTTCATCTTGGAGTGCTTAGTCTTCTCCTTGACTTCATTATTTTAATTGGCTGGAGTTTTTCTTTTAAAGAAACTCCATAATAGTTCAGATAATATTGGCGATATGTAATCATGATTCTACATGGAATGCAAATAGTGATATGCACTTCTTACTTCACAAATAGCATTTTGTTTGCTCATTTTCTCATCTTTGGG
Organism: Typhlomys cinereus; assembly: GCA_023101885.1. Lineage (NCBI taxonomy): Eukaryota > Metazoa > Chordata > Mammalia > Rodentia > Platacanthomyidae > Typhlomys > Typhlomys cinereus. Next base: position 14,775,740 of record JALPQD010000007.1, on the reverse strand, counting down.
AGACATATTCTCTTACTAATCAGATTTTTAGCTAAATTGAAGCAGCCATCCCATAGATGTGTGGAGTTTTCTACTCTCTGATATGACAGCATGAAGATGACTGTCACTGTGTTCTCTTGCTCCAACCCCAAGAAGTCTTCTCTAATACAAAATGTTGACAGAAGAGCATGAGCTAGGGAATTTAATTAACTTTGATCTTCTTTACTATTTACCATTGTACCTCCACTTCACAAGAATAGAACTGCTATGCTAGTAAGTTGGTAGATTACAAGGCCTTTGTGTGATTATCTGAAAACATATTCTTCATTGATTACAATGAAATGAAAAAATGGTGTTTTGTTTCATTGATCTGTCTTCTCTTTCCTGTTATTTTTAGTTGATTTCATGGAGAGGAAGAAAGAAAAACATTTAAGTAAAACACTAGTGTTGCATATAATTCTATGAAGTTTAAGAGTATTTCTTGTGAAATTCTGAAATTAAAATTCTGAGAATTCCTTTCATTTATTTCACAATGAAGGCTTGCAGACAACTTGCTGTATGACAAAGTGCATGCTTTAGAAGGAAAAGCTAATACGTTTTGGCAATTAGGTGCAATGAACAGACTTTCACAGTAAATGTCTGCCAGAAGTTTATGAAAATTATATTCCATGGAACTTAGGAGACATCTGGGAAGACTTTACCTGTATAACATACAGCCAATAGAGAAAAGGGAATAAAGAATCCTTTGCAGGGGTATAAATTCATAGTTCCAGTCTTGAGTGCCTGCCCACCACGATGATTTTCTTTTTGAACCTGATCCTTCTCCATCAAAAAATAAACTACCCTACTTTCATTACACATAATCACTGACTCATTGCAGAAAAGAACTCCTACAGGTCAAATTCATAAAGAAATTTAGTTTGCTGACCTTTCTGTAGGCACCAGCAGTGGCTCAGCAATGGATAAGGGCATGTTGCAGTCTTACACACCCACAGCTCCGTGGATAGCACTGTGAAGGAGATCATACCACAAATCAAGACATCAGAGAACAACTGACACAGATATCTAGATCCCTCTTGCAGCCACTTCCTCTTGTCATAGTACAGAATCAAGGGATTGCTACTTTCATCCCTCTAGGTGTGGGTTTTCTATAGCCTTTACTAGTGTAGGGGGAGAAGGGGTCGTGGGTGTGGTGTGTTTACAAAAGGGCACTAGCATATTTGTGTTATGACAACCCAAGGGAATTATTCTCTATTGGCTCTCCCTCTTCATTGCTTTGCTTTTGGGTTTCCCAATGTCCATTGTACCAAAGCTCGAACTGCAGGCCATGGTTTTATCAAAATGGCATTTTACATGGGATCTGGGGATTCAAACTCAACCCTTTTTAATTTTGAAACAAAAGCTTTAACTTGTGAGCCATCTCTGTGGGGCTAGACTGCAGTTCCCAAGGAGCTGGTCTCCCAACACTGGCATACTGAGAACCTTGATCCAAACATGTGAATCTGACTACAAATACCTGAACCTGTGAGTGGGTTATTCCAAACCACACTAACCAATGGGGTTGCTAATTTTCTCACAGGTTTCCAAGAGGAGAATATTTACACAAGTGAACAAGCCTGTGCCATGTAACCAAGCAGACAAGTATTTTCTGCATTCCACATCTCAAATATCTCATTGATGAGAAGCAGGTCACAGTTTCCACTATCCTTGTGGAAATGGCACATCTTAATCAGAATACCAATATGTAAAATAAAGGAGGTAGTGACCAAAAAGACACACCTGGCACTTCTTAATCACCCCCAAATTGTGTATTTCTTATGGACTGTGGCTTCATTATATGTGAATGCATAAATAAAGGAAAATTTACTGTAATCAAGCTTCTCTAGATTGATATAGTAAGTATAAAGAATTTACCTCCGGCTCCTTTCTCCATGAAATTATCCATGTTTGTCTATTTTTATGTATCTTTTGCTTTACTACACTAATAATTTACATAATATATTAGTGCCCTAAGCAAACCTTCAAGTACACAATAAAGTTACTATATATGCTTTTGTGAAGGTCTCATTAACAAACCAATAAAATTATGTTGGCTCACTTGCTTTCTCCATTGTTCATTATCTTCACATTATCATGCTTATAAATATGAAAGCTGATGAGATTTTATATATGAGGCCTAGGTGCTAAGATGTAAATATGTTTAAAGCAACCAGGGGAGGAGATTATAGTATATAAGAGCAATATTTTACTTATGAATGCCCAGGGCATATTTAATTTTCTTTCAAGATGATGAAATTATAAGGAAATCATCAATATTATTTTTATTCACTAAATATGTCACTGGATAATATTTGTATGAAATAGCATGTGGAATATATGTGCACAGCATAAAATTGCATAGATTCTAGAAATGTAATTTATGAATTATTTAAAGAAACAGTACATTCCTCCATTTCTCTATCCACATTATTAAATCGTTTATGAACCCTGATTTTTCCCATAGCATGTAATGAAAGGATGTTTTCAATTATAGTACCTCTCTAGACTTACACCTTAGTCTAATCTGTAGCCATAAAATCAAATGTGATGTCTTTTATTCCTGAGTAGTGCCAAGACTAGTCCTTGAATGTATTCTGATGTGTCATATCCTTATAAATTTAGGAATAATTCCTAAAAATTTTTCTCTACTCTTGAAATTGATTCTCCACTGATATTTCTGGTGAATTACCTGTTGCCTCAAAAGAATGCAATATTCTTTAGAAGAGAGATTGCCTCATGACTCTCCTGTGATTTCAGTCCCTTCCAGCTAAGGCTGACACTGCATGTGGTGTTTGGTAGAAGCTGTGGAAACGGCCTCTTGTGTCAGAATCTTCGGTTTTTGCTTGTTGGCAGAGAACTGTGTAAATCGTTTACCCTTATTTGAGCCAGAGGACGGCTGGCTTACAGTTATCATAATCACTTATCTATCTCCTGCTCAACTTGCTCCTAGCCATTCAAGGAAGTCACAGAGACCTGTGATTGTTTATATATTCCAAACTCTGTGAATTATAAATGTCAATGGGGCTCTTTAAAACCATACAACTCTTGAGTACGCCGTTAATATTCTTTTTTTGGATTTTTTACATCTTCATTTCTGGACTTATTTTCCACCAACTTAAGTGAGCTTTAATTATAATTACAAAAAAAAAAGTTGGGCAACTGTTCATATCCATTTTCCTGTCTTTCTTCTAACCAGAAACTCAATCATCCTGAACCAGGCTGTAGATGTTGTCTCTCCTATCCAAACTGCACAAACATCTGCTGCTTTATATGACTTGGAGCAGTGGATTTAGGCCCAGATTCTTGGTGTTCCACTTTCTGCCAAAAATGGGAGATGTTCAAAAAATGGGAGATGTCCTAGGAGGATGAGTATCTGGAGGATGTTAGTTCTTTTTCTGTAATTTCTGATGCTTCCAGTGTTTGCTCTTTCATTCACTCTTTGACTTGGTGTGGATGCTAGCATTAACTGTTGACCTGATTCTGAGGAGGCATCCTCTGGGCCTACCTTAGATAGTCTCTAGGTTAAGTTTGCCTATGGACAACATAACTGAAATGGAAGATAAAATTTGCTATGGGCAAGACCATTCACCAGGAATTGTCATCTCTTACAGCCTCTCTTGGATGAGAATGTGTGTTGACCCTTCCATCAGTTTTGCTGTGGGGTCTTCTCTTATATGAAGGAAGGCTTTAAATTGGAATCTCAAGCTGGAATTAAACCCTTTAGCTCCAAAGTACTTGGATATTTTGTTTTAGGAATATGCAAGGAAACTAAAACATTTAGTAATCTGCTAATATATTCAAAAGCATTTTTGTTGTTCTTCTTCTTCTTTCCACTTGTTCTTCATAGAAATACTTTCTGAAGCCACAAAAGACCCAGAATAGCAAAAACAAATCCTGAGTAACAAAAACACTACTGGAGGTATCACCATACCAAACCTTAGTCTATACTACAAACCCATAGTTGTAGAAATAGCCTGGTATTGGCTCCAAAATAGGCACACAGATCAATAGGGTAAGGGTTGAAGACCCAGATATAAGCCCACACAATTACAGCCATTTGATCTTTGACAAAGGGGCCCAAAAAATCCAATGGAAAAAGAACAGCAACTTCAACAAATGGTGCTGGCAAAACTGGATCTCCACATGCAGAAGATTAAAACTGGACCCGGAACTTGTCATCATGTACAAGCCGTAATTCCAAATAGATCAAGGACCTCAATATAAGTCCAGAGACTATAAAAACCATAGTTGAAAGGATAGGGAACTCCCTGGAGCTGATTGGGTTAGGCCAACAGTTCCTAAATGGACATCCAATAGCCCAGTCACTACAACCAACACTCAACAAATGGGATCTTGTGAAATTAAAGAGCTTCTGTTCAGATAAAGAGATTGTAACTCAAGCACAAAGGCAACCCACAGAGTGGGAGAAAATCTTAACTAACCACATATTTGATAGAGCTCTACTATCCAGAGTGCACAAAGAACTTAGAAAACTAAACACCAAGGAAATAAATGGGCCAATTAAAAAATGGGCCTTGGAACTTAAAAGAAACTTTACCAGGGATGAAATTAAAATGTCTAACAAATATCTTAAAAAATGCTCCACATCCTTAGCCATCAGGGAAATGCAAATCAAAACTTCCCTGAGATATCATTTCACCCTGGTCAGGATGGCAAAAATCCACAATATGAACAACACCAAATGCTGGAGAGGATGTAGAGACAGGGAAACTCTTCTACATTGCTGGTGGGAATGCAGGCTCATACAACCACTCTGGCGAGCCGTCTGGCGATTCTTAAGTTAAAGATTGAAATGCCATATGACCCTACTATTCCACTTTTGGGAATAACCCCCCATGCAGCAAAGGTTCATCTCGATAGCACAAGCATGACCATGTTCATAGCAGCACTGATTACAATAGCAAAGTCATGGAATCAACCCAAATGTCCAACAGTTGACGAGTGGATAAGGAAAATGTGGTACATTTGTACAATGGAATACTATTCAGTCATCAAAAATAATTTAATGGAATTTGCCAGGAAATGGATGGAATTAGAAACAATTACATCGAGTGAAGTATCAGGAAATGGATGGAATTAGAAACAATTATATCGAGTGAAGTATCACAGACACAGAAAGTTAAGCACCGTATGTACTCCCTAATAGGTGGATCCTAGTACCAAACCCACTTAGAGACACTCAAAGACAAATCTCTGTAATACCTACAGTAATTGTAAAGATTTTTTTTGCCCTACTGACCCTATTTTTTATTAAGAATGTAATTATACATTTTAAAATTTTTTTACCAGTTCCCTCCCTCCCCCCTCCTCCCCCCGAATCCCTTCCTCCCCCTCCTCTCCCTCCCCATCCCCCAGTGTCTCCCCCCCAATTCCCAGAGAGTCCTTTATTGTGTACGCCTGACTCTCCACTGGGTCCTCCTCTCTGATGACATATAAGGACCCAGTGGCATTTCCATAAGCCCTTTCTCTTGTTCCCCTTAAGCATAAGAGCACTACTATGGCTGTCAATCCCTTGCCTCCAGGGATCTCAGTGCCCTTAACAGATGCTACACTTTATGAGGGCAACAGTGCGCTGGACATTGCACAGGGCATGCAAAGTCCCATTATGGTTGCTTTGGCCCCAACTATTGTTGAGAATTTTGCAAATCTTTGCTCCTCTCATCCTTTTGCTCTTACAATCTTACCGCCCCCTCTTCTGCAAATGTCCCTGAGCTCCAGGATGGGGAGAGATTAGGCTGGCCTAGTTCTATGTGATTGATATAGAGTCTCTGAAGTTCTGGATTGTGGTTTGTTGATTTTCTTTTGCAGTTTTGCTGCTCTGCAATGTCCTTCACTCCATCCTGGTGGGCACTGTATGTCACCCCCTGGCCAGAGACAAAAAGCTGTTAAACTGGAGTCTTGTTATAATAGCACATTCAAGGGTAGATGTAATAAAAGTAGGAAACCTCAGTGAGGGAGGGGTCCATCACCCATTTGCCAAATGATTACTTTTTATCTGCTAGACTATATGCCCTCCCCTTCTGATGAGATCAGGAAAGAACGTCTGTGAACTTAACCAGGTTTCTCATTACTTAGTTTTAAACTCTGTTTGAGTCTGTTTTAACTGCTCTATGACAGTTTTTGTTTCTTGCACTGTTTTTCTCAACTCCTCCAAATGTCTGTTGTGTTCCTCTTCAAAGCGATTGATTCGATTATGTAATTCCTCCCGGATTTCCTCTTTCATAGTATTGAACATGGTAATGATCATATTTTGAAAGTTGTTATCCTGGGTCAGGCTTTCTTCGCCTTTTTCCGCGGGTTTGTTCTGGTTGGAGTCTAACATTATGGGATTAATTTCTTCAGTGGGAAATTTGTTTACTTGAGTGTTGCTTCTCATGGATTTGCACTTTACTTTGGCATTGTCATTTTAACTCTTAAGATCTTTCAATTTCACTAAACTGAATTATTTGGCCTGGGGTTTTGGGGGTGGGCAGGGACAGAGCTTACCTAGGTCACGGGTGAGGCCTGGCGGACCGGGCGGGGCGCGTCCAGACCATTGGAGCGGGGTGGGGAAGGGAGGATGGGGGCGTGGGTGTGGAGCTATTTAACCCGAGGGCAGCTGGGGCGGGCCCTGGATGCAGGGGGAGGTCCTCCTCATCCCTCGGCCCTGCACGCGGCTCCAGCTGGATGGCGGGAGTTGGAGCCGGGTCCCTTTGGACTGACCTGGGGCTCTGGTGGGTGGGCGCAGCCGAGGGCTTACCTAGAGTCGCGGGGTGAGGCCCGGCTGGACCGCTCACCTGCAGAGCGGGGTGGGGTAGTAATTGTAAAGATTATAAACAGGAGGAATGGGGAAGGAGGGCCCCAATAGAAGCAAGGAGAGAGGAGACCATGTTACAGCAGAGAAAATAGGCCTCCATCAAGGACTGTAAGTAATGAGACATCTGGTTAAGTTCACAGACTTTCCTTCCTGATCATTTGCAGCTGATGGGGTATGATCTCACCAGAAGGGGAGGGCATGTAGTCTGCCAGACAGAAAGTAACCATTTTGCAAATGGGTGATTGAACCCTCTCTCTCCACGGTCTCCTACTTTTATTCCTTCTACCTTTGAATATACTCTTATAACAAGACTCTAATTTAACAGGTTTTTATCTCTGGCCAGGGGGTGACATCCAATACCCATCAGGATGGAGCCAAGGGCATTGCAGGAGCAGCAAAACTGAAAAAAAATAATCAACAGACCATTATTCAGAACATCAGATACTCTATATCAACCACCTGGAACTGGGCCAGCCTAATCTCTCCCCATCCTGAAGCTCCGGAAATTTGCAGAAGAGGAGGCGGTAAGATTGTAAGAGCCCAAGGATGGGAAGAGTAATGATATGCAAGATACTCCACACAAGTTAGGGCTGAAGCAATCATAATAGGACTTGTATGACCTGCGGCTATATCCAACACATTATTGACCCCACAAAGTCTGGCATGGACTAAAGGTACTAGGATCCTTGGAGGCTAGGTACTGACAGAGTAGTGTTCCTAAGCTTAAGGGGAACACAGGAAAGGGTTCTGGGAAATGCCTCTGGATCCTTGCACCTCATCTGAGAGGAGGACCCAGAGGAGAGTTTGTCATGCACATTAAAGGATGCCCCCTGGGATTGGGGGGGGAGGCACTTGAGGATGGGGAGAGAGGGGGGAAGGGATGGGGAAAGAGGGGGGAAGGGAGGGGGGGACCAGGTGTGTGGGGGGGAGTTGGAGGGAGAGAGGAGACTGGTGTACCTGTCAAGTTTGTGTGAGCAGAAATAATTATTAAAAAATTTCAAAAAAAATACTTTCCTGAGATCCATTGTCAGTAATCAAAACATCTGGATATGCATATGTATGTTAATGTGTACAATAAGGAACTCATACCTTGTACTAGAAAATTAATGACGTTTATTTACATACCTATGACACAATCATCAGAATCCCATATTAAATTTTCATTTCCAACCTCTCTTTGTTTTCATATATTTATTGTCCATCTTGAAGGAGCTGGCCTGCTAAGGGTAGCAACTAATTTCCCAGGGATGGGGAGACACGGGACCATTGTCTTCCATAGAAACGGAAGAGAAGAAAATAGGGCAAGAAATACTTTCTTATGAGCATGTAGGTCAATGTGTTGGACTCTTGCTGGACTGGAATAATCTTGATTCCTTGCAGACATCTGTTTTCTTTCATGGATCTCCTTCTCTAGTCAGGCTGCCCCTGGTTTATGGGCTGCATTGCATCAGAAAGCGCTCCTGCTGTTTTTCAGGGAACCGCTTGAACTCCAGGGAGCCCCTTGGATGTGAGAAGGAATCATCCAACAATTACACCCTCATGATTGAGAGTGCTGGGCTGTGTTTCTGAGAAGGTTAAGGCTTCACGAGGAAGCTGGTGCTAGCATTTTCTAACTTAGCCTTCCTCTTGCGTTCCTTATTCTTTTGCTCTTTGCAAATGTTTCTCAGAAACACTTCCTTAATTGATTTTGTAGAAAACGTGGCATTTAACAATTGATTGTGGTAAAAACCCAGCTAAATGCAATGCAAACAATCCCAAAACGTACACGCCTATTAAATTATCTCTTTCTATTTAATGAGGTTAAAGGTCCTTATTACATATACAATAAATATTTAAAATGATCCCTCTAGTCTCTGGTGCCTGACTGTGGTGATGCCACAATGTTTTATGTTGTCTTCTCACCTCCATGATTGTCCTTCCCCCTTCTCTCCTATGTCTCACTGACTAGACTTTCACTTTATTCTTGTGGAATTTTTGGATATATCTTACTCTTTGTCAGCTCAAAGCTTTCCAGTGTTATTATTTTTCCCTGCATTCTCCTCCCATGTATCACACACATCTCATCCTGAATTCCTGGGTATTGAATTAGATTGTTGTTTTTTCTCATCCTTCACATCTCCCTGAAAGGTTATCATTCACCCCACCCTTGCTGTATGTCTCTTAAAGTACTCCATTCAGAGTAATAAAACAGGCTGCCACTGATTTTATGGCTTATAAGCAAAGGAAATTTGTTCTCCTCAGTTTTTAACACTTGAAGCTGAGCTTGAGTGACAACATTGAGCTTTGAGAACCTCTGGGTGGGAGAAGGGACCACTTATGGGGTCCTCACACAGGGAAAGAAGAACTAGACACACTGGAGTCCCCAAGGAGAGTGGGAACCCTCTTCATGATTTCTTCTCCTAACCACATTCCAGAGAATAAAGGTCCCGCTTTCAGATGCCATCTCATTGAGCACTAGGAATCCAACATAATATTTTTAGGAATGTGTAAAACTTAAGACCACTGGAGCTCATTATAGCAGAATGTAGTCTCTATACACATCAGCATGTTGGCTGTTTGCTTTAACTTACCAGTACAGTGGGTTCAAGCCTGGTACATTCTTTGCTTGAGCGTCAGTGACCTGGTTCAATTGTTTCTGTCCTAGCCATCAGACAATGCTGAATCCTTCAATTTTGGTCCAGAGCCTTACCTAACCCCTCAAAGAAACAGGCAGAGCATAGCAACTCCAACAATAGCTTACTAAATGAATCCTTGTTCTCAAAAGCTAACATATTCTAATGAAGTTTCTGCATTTCCATCTGACTAAACAGAATTATCTACCAGGGAGTGAAATTTGTTTCTAATACCACAACTTGCATATTTACTAAAATAGGAAATTAGCAAATGTTAATTGTGAGTGATTTACAGTTTGCTACTTATGCTAGAATGTTATCAAAATTGTCCAACTTAATTGTAACAGAGGTTAAAAGGAAAGAAGAGATCAGACAAATTCTGTAACTTGCCAGATTATAAAAAAAGAACCAATTCTCATAAATAATGCATAAAACTTTTGAAAAATACTATTATGTACAAGGCCCCATTAAGATTCAGAACAGTACAATGCAAAACAAAGTCAAATTCGAAAGAATAAATGCTATACCCTTGATGAGACTTTTCAAGCACTTAATTAAATTTCTCATTAGTTTATTTTGGTCTCTAATAAATAACTCAGGTAAGTAATAGCGAGGCCACACTCTATAAAGTTGATAAGCCCAACATTCTTATGACTACTATGTTAAGCAAAAGAGAAGAGATTTTCCCCAAAAAAGACTGCTATTATATGGAACTAGATAGAAAATATATTTATTAATATTTATTGATATACTATATCAAAATAACTTTAGGCAATATCCTCTATTTCTCTTCATCATTACAATGATTAATATAGAATCTAAGGCAGAAAAAAATATTTGTGAATTCTTTCTGCCTAATAATGAATGTATGTTTAGGGTTGGAAGATGGTTCACAGTTAGAGTGATTGCTGGAAGATGACAAGAATTTGGAATCCCCAAATTGCATATAAATACTGTGGTGATGTTGCAGTTCGCCTGAATGTTGCCAATAAATGACTATCAAACAGTTTAAGGGAACGAGGGGTTCATTTCCTTACTGACAGTCTGGCTACAGTTCTTAGTCCAGATTGACTGGAGAGCATGCATCAACACCAGGGTCCAGGGAACTGGCCATACCATAATCATATAATGGCTGAGAGATGAATAATTCTTAACTTGCCAGACCAACACATCTGGCCAAGTGTACAGGAGGATGCCAACTCTCTTAACCAGCTCTCCATGATTTATTTCAGGGCCTTGTCCCACCCACCATGGGCTGGGGCTCCCTATCAGATAGACAATCTCCTGCAGGTTTGCTCTGGGCTGAAATCAACCATTAATTCTCTACAAATGTGCCCAGAGTGCAAACCCTCAACAGTCAAGTTGACACCTGTGCTTAACTATGACAGGTAGCCTACTTATAATTCCAGAAGACAGAGAATGTCTAGATACTAGAAATGATGTAATCTCTAAGTTTCAGTCTGGACCAAAGCATCAAATAGAAAAGGAAGTACCTTGATTAGGACAAAAGAAAGAATATCAGAGAAAACTGAGCAGAATTTGTGCTCCCAAGGTGCCGATCAGCAAGTCACTCACTCATTGGATATCACAATTCCACAGGTATTTTACAATTGCTGTAACTAAAAACCTATGTAAGGTTTCAATAGATTGAGTGCTCTGGAGTCACTTGGTCTCACTCCAAGCATCCACTGAAAACCAATGTTCAAATACTTAGATCAAATCCTGTAATAGTAATAAATATGCACTCCATTTATTCTTTTTTCTAGATAGTCCTGATTACCACGCAGTAGCATTTATTAGCTGGCAATATTCAAAAACCTGTTCTTCTCACTGCAACCTTAAAGCCTTCACACTTACTACATAAATGTGTAACACACAAAACATGCATAAAATAGTGGTAGAGGGAATACATGATTGGAATTATCCTCTTGAATATAAACACATAGAGCATACATTTACAACATATGTACATTAGCAATGTAGTATAACAACCCTCAAAGTGCAACTTACATTTTATTGAACATTTTATAAATTTATAGTCTCTTTCAGATTTATGGTCCTAGTTTCTTTTCAACAGTGGCTGTGCCTTAACTGTTTTCCATTATTTACTTCTACTCACACATAAAGCATTTTAAAAGTTTAAATTTTTACTTTATTGACTCTGCTTTTAAAATAAGGCCAGTGAATCTTTCTGATATTGTACGCTTCTGAATGCTGTCACAGGACTCTTTTTTCTGGTTATCTCCCCTAGAATTTCTGCGGGTATGAAAGCAATGAGTTTCACTGAAGTGATAATCAGCTGACATGGAGAAATATTACTTCTATTTTCTGCAGTGCTTTCTTTAGTGTGCTAGTCGTTTTCTGTCCTGTATCATTCAGTGTCATCCACAGACTTTCAGACTTCCAATCATTCCATTACACAATTCAGAGTTTTTCTTTCACTAGGACTTTTAGCGCCTGCAAAGAAATAAGCCGATGGAATAATGACTGGTTGTATTTTCTCCATGACATCAACCAATCACTTTTGGACCACTCCAGGTTCTACTGTGCATCAAATAAACTTTTTTCCTGTCTGTGTATTTCAGCTAAGAGTATAAATATAATTATTTTTTCCTGACAGCATTTAATTAACTAATCCAATGTATCTCAGACTGGACTATAGATTTATCAATTCATCTGTCAACAACTATATATTATCTGAATAGCAAAATGTACTTCCATTTCTTTAATATTTTGTGAATTTAATGTGTCTAGCTTTATACACATGATTTTAGGGAGCCTTTTCAATGACTGTGAGATAAACACACGTAGTCCCATTACCAAGATTAAAAATAGCAAGGACTGTATACAAGAACCATTCAAACTAGGAAATTATATACAAATCTTGGTGATCTTTTTTTATAATTGCTCTCTTCGGCTGGATTCACATTCATTTATAGAGAAATATTCTTGAAAGTTAATATTTCAATATCAGTAAGTAGAAGGACATTAAATACTGACTCAAATTTTTCATTTGATAGGCTATATAACTATTTCAAAGATGGGTACTATATAAATTGCTTCCTTTTAGAAATTTGTTCATTGTTGTCTAGTTAGCCATATGTCTTGCTGTAGCCATGAATATTCCTATCTAGTTAACCATATATTAGCTGCCAATTTTCAAATCCCAGTGTCTCTTTCCCAGACTGTGACCATGGAAGGCAATGTCTACCTGCAGCCCTAGTACTTCTGACCTTTCCTTCCTGTAGACATGGAGACACATAGAGTGTCACCCATAGGCAAGATGTACTTTATATAGTACTATGTTTAATTAACTAGAACATTAGAGATTTTTTCATTTTCATACAATAATTCAGGCAAGTGAGAATAACGTACTTCAATAAGTTAAAATAAATACTAATAAAATTGATATGAAATTCATATATTTTAAATGAAAATGTCATTATAGAGCTGGATTTGATCAATTTGACTAAATCTCATGCTCTCAATTCCTTTATAAGATGATTGTCAGTTTCACAGCACTGGTGAATAAAGCATTAAAATAATCTCTCTTTTCTACTGGCTTATGAGCTATTATAATACTATGCATGGTATATGTGATGATTTTTAAAAGTTAAATACATATCTTTCTTTTAAGGTTTATTTATTATGCTTGTGTGTGTGTGTGTGTGTGTGTGTGTGTGTGTGTGTGTGTGTGTGTCAGAGAGCACTGTGTGTCTCTCTGGAGGACCAAGGGTGTCTTTGGCAATCTTGGATTCAGCTACCTCATTTTTGATTGGCTCTGGGATTTCCCAGACTCTGCCCACTAGGGCAAAATTTTGGCCTGTTTGGCCTGATGTTTATACATGGTTCTTGGGATCCAAACTCAGGACATTTTGTTTGTGAGGCAGAGTCCTAACCCCTGAGCCATACCTTCAGTCCTTAATACATATCTCAAGGAATCAAAAAGATTGTAAAATGCAAGTAAAATTTCTGAATAACATCTAACAGAACATTTTTCACATGCTGGATACATTTTTGTAAAGGGGTTGGCTAATTTGTATTTATAAAATTAGAAAGAGGTATTTTAATTTTGATCTTATTAAATAGGAAAACACATTGCAAAGTTGTTCTATTAATTTTACTTTGCTGAAATATTCATATGTATAAAGTGATTTGATAAAAATTTTAATAGTAATAAGAGGTGCCCCGATTCAGGCTTACAAGATATCTGTTTGAATAGAAATCATGTGATTTGAATGAATTAATTAGCTTTTATGCTTTCAATAATTATTAATTATGTAGGCTTTAATTAAAATTGAATTAGTACCATTCCCCCAAATCAAGATGATTTCTGTAAATAGCAAATGTGCTCTATAAAATATACATAAGTTCTGTTTGTTGAACACATCTCCAGGTCTTCTAAATAAAAGGAGGTGATCAATCATTCACCAGCCTTTATCTTTGTAAATTTTCCCCCAAAGAGCTTAGTCAATTGAAGAATAATGGGTTATGTATTTACAAGCAATTCAAATTGACAATACTCTGAGTTGCTTAACAGCCTTCTGTGAAAGTAATTACAAGAAAAGATACTGCAACTTGAATCACCTGTGGTGTCTCTAATCATTAACCTGTAGCTGTTAGAAACCTATGAGCACTGTGGACTTCACTATTGAAAGGAGCCTGGAGTATTTTGAAAACATAAGCACCATTTCTAAATCTTGCTTTGAATCAAAGACAGAAGTAAATGCAAATGGACCTCTTGGGGATAGCAAATGAATTTACTGTCAAACAGAAAATCCTTTCCCTGAACAAAGCTAAGCTTACAAAAATATTTTTAAAAGTCTATTCCGTAGATAGGTGCTTCTTAATTGCTCTTAAATGCTGTTAGTATTGAGGATGCGGACGTTGATATTAAATGAAATGTAAGTTACCACATTTCTTTGTTCCATGAGGAATTCTCTCTGAATTCCTATCTTGATTTTTGTATCTCCCAGATACTGCTTTGACTGTAGATTTTCCTTTATGATTTTTTGAGAATATTTTATGCAAGGCCATGTATCAGTACCTTATTTTCTTAACACAAGATGGTTTGTGGGCATGTTCGTGTGTCTCCATATGTGTCTATGTGTATGTATGACTATGTGTTTGTTTCTACATATGTGTATGTCTGTGTGTTTGTATGTGTCCACATGTGTGACCCTGCCTGGGAATGTGTGTGTATCTGTGTTTGTATGTGTACATATGTGTGTCTATAGGTCTGCATGTGTATGTGTGTAGGTCTGCATGTGTATGTGTGTCTGTGCCTATTGGCATGTGTGTGTGTATGTGTAACTGGTATGTGTTTATGTGTATGTGTACCTGTGCCTGTCTGTGTGTGTATATATGTGTCTTTGTGTTTTGCTTTGTGCTTTTGTATATCTTGGTGTGTGTTTGTATGTCTTTGTGCATGAGTATATGAATGTGTTTGTGTATCTATAGTTGTGTGTCTAATTTTCGTTATGTGTGTGTACATTTCTGTGTTTCTATGTCTATGTTCATGTCTGTGTCACTATGTATGTGTGTGTGTCCATGTGTATCTTCTTTCCATAACATGACACCTTGAAAAACTGTTGAAAATTTTGACCTTTCTTCACATGAATCTGCACGTGCATGCAACTTTCTGTGACAAATGTACCCCACGAAATTCTTCCATGTGCCCTTAGATAAAGCTTCTATGGAATTGCTTCAAATGTTCTTTAGATATTAGAGACACATAGTAATACTTAGTCTGATGTTGGACCCCAAGGTCAGACATGCTTTGGATACCCTGAAATATCAATTTAAAAATATTAGCATTTTAGTATTCAAAATTTCATTGGAAAAATTGCTGGATAATAAATTGAAATTGCATTCACAAATATGTATTCAGTAACTTCATGATAGCTGTGCCATATAAGGCCTGCAAGGAATACAGAGATGGTTGTCCTTAGCTGACATAGTCTACATCTGCTACCTATCGGTTCCTAGTTATAACCAAGAGAACAATGTTGTGTGGGTGCTCTGGAGGCAGCACACAGCATTTCCCACTGCAATGCTTTATTTCTGGGTTGTTTCTCAGTGGAGTTAACTAACCCAGAATAAGAAAAGTACTTCAACAAATCCTTAGAGAAAGTTTATATGAAATGGCTTCAAGTGTGTGTCCCCCTAATATGCATGGAGTGAGCCTGTAAGTGATTTGTAGACATAAGAATGTGAGCTGTCTTGGTCACATGTCTTTTGTACTTTTAATGGCACATTTTGGAAATTCCTTTATCATTTTTCAAAATTATACAACAATATCATTGCTACTCTCCTATGTTTGGAAAACATATATATTTAGCCTTCAGTGCTATTCATTTATCTATTCTTCCCACATCTTCCTCCCAATATATTCATATCTCTTCGGCCTGGAAACATCTTCATCATGGAAAATAATATAGTATGTTTAATGCCAGGAAAAATGAGATTATTTGTCATGTTCTGCAGTAAAGAGTGGGATGGGGCTGGAGAGGTGGCTCAGGGGTTAAGCCTCCGCCTTGCAGGCGGAAGGTCCTGAGTTCGGATCCCAGATCCCACGTATAGACGCCAGGCGGAAACGGGGGCGGCCTGCGCTTCTGGTCCTGGTAGGGCGGAGCCTGTGAATCCCGGGGCAGAGTAAACAAGGAGGTGGTGGAGGCGTCCATGGTGGTTCACGAATTCGTCCGTGGTTCTACACATACACAGACACACACACACACAGACGCGCGCGCACATACACACGCATATGCACACAGTTGAATATATGATAATAATAATAATAAAAAAAAAGAGTGGAATGAACACTTCGCTTAGCTACAAAGAGAAGCTGGTCCCCCATGTTTGTTCAAGCTGTCCTTGGAGGGCCTGATGGCAGAGACTAGGATATGGACTGGAGCACGAGTGGACAGCTGGGTAGGACCCAGCTAAAAATTCTGATTACAGGAAATAAACCAGAACCTCAGGAGCAGAGACTTAGAGAAGAGAGAGCAATATCAGAGCAGGTGTGCCGGTTCAGCTCTTTCTCAGGGGAGACTTCCTCTCCTGGCTTTGCAATTTTGTCCTGACGATAATTTTATTTAAAACACCTTGTCTTGCAATTAAAAAAAACTTGCAGAAAAGGAGTCATTTTATTAAAGGACAAAAAGCTTCCTTAGAAGTCTAAAACTAAAAGAAAATCATCTGTAGTAAGATGGCATTCTTTAAAATTATTTCAGAATATTCAATGTAGCATTTGACAATGCATATTAATTCCCATTTCCTGGCTGACAAAGAGATTGCTAACTTCTTAATTTTTTCTTTTCATGTTAAATCCTTGTTTTTTCTGTTTGGTATTAATGTCTTATAGAATATTGTGTTTTATACTTATTTCTTGATATATTATATTTTGATTACTTGCTTAGACACTTTGCTTTTTCTCAAAGGCATAACTATGTTGTTCATTTTGACACACTGAAGTTTGTATAAGTTCTAGAAAACAAAAAAGTGTTTAATAGTTGTTGAATGAACACAAAGCAAAAAAGAAAACATGTCCTTTGTATAAATTCATAAATATATTTCATATGTCTTTATTTCTAGTAAATTCATTTCAATAGTATTTTGATGTTTTATATTCATAACAAAATGTTTTATATTCATTGTGTTCTGCCCTAGTCTCTTATTCTATTGACTAATCCATCATTGTTTCTAGTTGAGATCAGGAAATTCTGCATAAAAAACCAAATAGATTAAAACAATAAAGGAAAATTTTTGACATTTAGTACCTATCCATGATAGTCCTAATTGCAATCATGAATGTAATTGTATTTAAATTTTATAATATATAATTACCTGAAAATAGAATAGAAATGTTTCATAAAAATTGTTTGAAAATTATTTAAAGCTAAAAATACTAGATTTTGCAGTTTGTCTGAAAAAATTATTAATACCGTGCAGATGTTCTAGTGCTAATGCATTCTTAATTGTTACATTTTTCTCTGACTCTTTTCCAAAGAGGGCAATGCTTAATAAAAGTATGCTCACTAAATTGTACCTAACATATGATGCATGCTGATAAATGTAGCCACTTTGAGGAAAGGAAATAGTCATCTTGTAGAACATTTGACAAATTCCACACTGGATGTTCATTCATTATTCATTATAAAAGGTACAAAGTTTAATCTTTGCATTTTTGTACTTTTATTTATCTTTCATCTTTCCCTTACAGTACTTTCTCTGTTGTGTCATTTAAAATATTTCTATTGCCTATACTGAATGTGGTTAAATGTTTTGATTTAGTTATTTTTCACAGGATTCTTCTGAGCCTTTTATCATTCAAGCCTAGTCCCAACACACGAAATCTGCACAGATGCCTCTTTTCAGAGGTATAATATTGGGCTTGTATTACATGGTTCTCACAAGAGATCTGCAGAAGAATCATCCCTGAATCCTCAAAATGTGATATTTGAAAGTAGGGTATATAAATGAGCTCAATAGGATACACCTAATTAAATGAGCATTATCCTTATAACTTAAAAATAAAAAAATAAAACCCTGGCCCCTAAGTCAGCTGCACACACAAGACGAATATCTCAAAGTCAGGGTTAATGCTGCAACAAGACAAAGAATGTTTGAGCTATTAAGCAGTTTCCTTTCAGAAGGGGCACATTCCTGTCAAACTCCTTGGCCACTGCCTTCTTAGTCTTCTAAAGGAAGAACCAATGAATGTTTTATCATGCATCACAATTTGTGTGACCTTTAGGCACAAGCTCTATTACATGCGGCTCTTTTCAGCCACCAACAGGTCACCCACTAGCTTACAAAATTCCTGAAAAGGAAAAGGGTTTTGCACATCATGATGATTAAGATTTTTTTCATGCCTTGAATCAACTATTAATTTGATTGTCTTGTTTTCATTTCTTTCTCAAAAAGGAATTTAAGATCGAGAGGAATCTTTCCAATGGAGATACTGTTGCTAGAAATTTAAGAGTGTGAATTTTTGATGATGCTGAGAAGTGGAGGGAGGGGATCCCCAAAAGAAAATACAGCCACACATTCACAAAAACACAGACATTCAGAAAAACAGTAAGCCAGCCTATGTATCTCCATGTGCCTCAACTTCCAATTTATCTTTCCTGGTCTTACGTGCTTTTTCTTAAATTTTTAAAATTTTTTTATTATTTATTATATATTCAGTTGTGCATGTATGTGCACGCGCATGTGTGTATGTATTTGTGTGTATGTAGAATCATGGACGAATTCGGGAACCACCATGGACGCCTCCACCTCCTCCTTGTTTACTCTGTTCCGGGATTCACAGGCTCCGCCCACCAGGACCAGAAACGCAGGCTGCTCCCGCTTCGGCCCAGCGTCTATACATTGGGTCTAGGATCTGAACTCAGGACCTTCCCCCTGTAAAGCAGAGGCTTAACCCCTGAGCCACCTCTCCAGCCCCTTATGTGCTTTTTCTAATGAATAATAATAGGAGCATGCAATGTGTTTCCCTTGTTCCATTTAACTAGAATCTTATTTTTCTGTACATGAGGTATTTCAAGTATCTTCTTCATACTTTATCCCTGTAGTTGCAAAATATTTAATTCCTCTTTAATTATTGAGATCGATTAAGATGCAGTGATATAATTTTCAATATAAGCAATATAGATAGGAAAGACTTGCTAATGTTCATACACATATATATTCACATATTGCTATGAAAAGTGGATGGTTGAAAATGAAAATTCACTTCTCCATTTTAATTTATTTGTCAACGTGAAAAACTGTGTTCCCATGCAGTAAGAAAACTAAGATATTTGCTGAGATAAGTAGATTGACTTTTTCATTTGTCACTCAATTCAAACTTATTACTTACTATTAATTTTTAAGTATATACATAGTTCAATGAAGCTTTAAAATGTAAACCTATGGCTGTACTAGAATGTAAATAGCAAGTGATTTTATATATTATGCCTTCTTAGATTATTTTTCTTATTTTTTCTCAATATGAATTCTGAAAGTAGGTCTTTAAAAATAAAAATGTACATTTAGTGATGACCTTGAGATGTCTTTGATTTAATATTCTCACAGTAGTTTTTGTTTTAAATTAAATATGAAAAGCAGTTCATGTCTAAACATGAACAATGCATTGCCAGCGATGTAGACATGAAATAAGCTGAATTACAGGAAATTAGTAAGAGTCATGTGAAAACGAGTTAAGAAGAACTAGGTAACATTGCCTCATAGGTTTATGTTTCATTAACATAATATGAATGGGCCTCTACTTGAGTTGCATTCAGAATAGAGTGTTTTCATTTCCTTGTATTTTGGTTTTGATTGTCTTTACTTCATGAACCGATGCAATGGCTTTTTCAAAGGGTCTTATGTGTGTGTGCTGGGAATGTCAAGACTGAAGGCTCCTTTCATAATAGAGAATTTAGTTTGCTACGAACATTTTAATGCTGCCTACTTCTTTTTTTAATTTATTTATTATTTTTTATTATTTATTCACTTGTGTGTGTGTACATGTGTATGTATGTGTGTGTGTAGACCATGGACGTGGGGTTTAGGATCCGAACTTGGGACCTCTGCTTGCTTAACCCCTGAGCCACCTCTCCAGCCCCGCTGCCTACTTCTTTTATGATCCAATTTTTCTCTTAATTTTTAAAAAAAATCTACATATTTCTTTTCAGTGTCATAGAGGGACATTCTCCAGACTTTTCCAACGTTTTCATTCATTTTGGAATAGATCTTCTGGTAAGTGATGCTATTTATACCTACTTGCAGATTTCCTGAAGTATATTAATTTGTTTTAATGAAAAAGGAAAACTACCTATCTTGCTAAGTTACCACTATTTCCTGGAATGTCCCAGAACGATTGCTTACCAAACCAAGCTTTCTCAGAAATTTACTCCTGATTTGCCTTCGTGACCATGCGCGAAGGTTGTAGATGCAAATGATCTACAGGCATCATTTTGTGTCATTCTGGCACACATCCTTCACTGAGGCAGATTTCATCTCTTTCCTCTGGATGGACCTGGGTGACTAAATGACTGCCACACACGCCTAGATCATCTCTGTAAAAACTCAGACTTGATGACCTCAGAAAAATGTAGAGCGCTCCTCCTTCATGGTCTTGGAAAAAGGTGAGAATCCTGACTTTCATAAGACTGACTCAGGAAGAGGTGTGCTGTCCCTTCTGTCTTGAGGTAGCTGTGCACAAGTGCGGATCATCAGATCACAGTCTTAGTCAAGCCAAAGAAAGACTGTGTGCTGCAGAAAATGTCTAAGCACAGCATTATTCTAAATCCTCTACTAAATGTAGGAGGATCACAAATAAGAGACACTCGAGAAAAGAATTGCAAAGGAGAAAATAAATAATGGAGATATTGTGATATCTAAGAGGAATACTTTTTCTATTTTGATACCTTGTTAAATTGGTGACACAAAATAACTGATATTCAAGTAATGTACAAATCTATTGCTATAATAAGAAAAATGAAGGACCCTTTTTCTCGTAGCTCCACTTAAAATGCAAGTGGGAATTATGGGTTATATTGAAAACTGATATTGTATTAATTGACTTGTTCAAATAGGTAACTGGGCAATTTTATACCTCTAGTCACTTTGGACACAAAATACGAATCTAGCTATATACAATTACAATCTTAAATTCATCTTAAGTCTGTAGTTTACTGTTTTATGAATTGTGCCTTAATTCCAAGTACACATGTGCTATAAAATACTTTGAATTACATATGATATACTAAGTGGTTCTAAAATCCAGTAAAATCTATGTCCTAATTCTGGCATAAAAGAATATTTTGATCCTAGAATATATGGCAGGAATGCTCTTGGTTTTACAGAAAGAAGTTAACTTTGTGAATTTTACTCCAAGTGCCCATTATATTACTAGATGTATTTATTACCTGACATTTTTCACTTTATAAATATAAACTGTTTCCAATTTCTGGAGTCAAGCACCCAAACAATAAGGTTCTCATATCCATGGACTATGTTAGAATATCAGCAACATTTTCTTTTTTCCATATGAACTGTTCTAGGAAATAAACTTTTCATGAGTTGAAAAATATCACTGAGAGTAACTTTTCCTGTATGTGTTTCTCTGTTTCCAAAGCATTTTATTTGTCATCCTTATGCGTAACTTTGCTGTACTCATTATTCTATTCAGTGACTGTCAAAATTCTGTGTTTGAATGTTAAGTCTATTTGCATAGAAAATAGGAGCAGGATCCAAAATACATACAAACCTTGAATGAGAATGTGGATTCTTTTTTATTTATTTATTTATTTGGGGAAAGTGTGTTAGGTTTCTGTTCTTACAATGAAATATTCCAGAGAGGTAGACAGTAAGAGACACGGTGAGAGGGAGTGAGAGAGCAAGAGTGAGGGAGGGAAGAAAAGACAGAGAGAGAGAGAGAGAGAGAGAGAGAGAGAGAGGACTAGGTAGTTTGAACCTCTGAGAGATAATAATCCAAAGTTTCGCATTGACCACCGGCTACATCAAGGCACTGTGGCTGGTTTTCCTCCTTTGTGGTCCAATGCTGTTCTACCTGTGGTGATCTTTGCCCTTTCTCTGTATTATTCATTTCCCCTCAGTCATGTTTCAGTTCATAAAAAGTAGATGTGGAAACAAAGAATCAAACAAAAGTCCTTTATTTTGGAATCCATCAGCTGAATCTGCTGAGTGAAAGCAAAGATTAGTGAAGTAGAAAGAGAAGCACTTGCCACCAGTAGTAGAGGTTATGAAAGGATTCGCTGCTGTCAGTGAATGCTGAGAAAACATGCCAGAAAATGAAAATAGATGAGGGTGTGTAGCTTGGAGTTTTTCAAACAACAGATCAGTCTTTCCATGGGCTTTTCAGTGAAGCATGTTTAAATGCAATGGTTTTTTTAGCATTTATGGTTATCCTATACATTAGTAGAGCAGGTATCTCCAATCAAATGTAGTCATCAGGTAAGCAAAAGCAGAAGCCAGCCTCTAGAATGATTATAAAGAATTTAAGGACCAACGAAAAACAGTGTAAACTCAACAATGATTTAGACATATTTTATTTGAAAAAGATATCAACTTATTATATATTCCAGTTGACTAAGGTAAAGTTTGTGAATTCATGAAATGCATATTCAGACTTTTGAAAACTTTTTAAATTTCATCTCTAGGTTTTTTGATTGTCATTTGAAGGTGCTTCCCCACATATTACTAGGTGTTAGCATGTTCATTTCTTTCTTGGTCACTGTTAAATGATGGTATTGTATTTATGGTAAATTGCAATGTTTGATAATTGCTTATGCTTTTTAGTCTCCATTATATTAAATGACTAGGATGAAAGTTCTCTTTTTTCTAGCATATTTTCATGTCTACTGTGAGTATTTGTGATGAAAAGATTTCATTTGCAATAGCTAAATGTGCCTTTAGCTTATAATTCTTGAATCATTCTCATTAGGTGCTCATCCAGTGTACAAAATTTTGCTTCTGAAGATAAAGATTGACAGTATTGCATTTCAAAACAAAACAAAGTAATGCACTATAAATGGTAAATTCATAACTTATGAACAATTCTAATCATGGCAATTTAAATTTAAACACACATCAGTAGGTGTTCCAACTGAAACAATAAGTAACAAAGCCGATGATATTACATTGCATATAATGAGTGTGCTGTCTACTCAAAGACAGTCATGTAAATATAACTCTTGTCTTCAGCACAATGAAAGGTGAAATCAGATGCATTAACCTTCTCAATAAATCTGTATAGTTTCTCAATAAATGGAAGTTGCAAGTTTGGTTACAAACAATGCAAGTATATTTGGACTAACAAGTAGAAAAGTTAATAGAGTAGAGTATATTATGTATGTTAAAGCAAAGATAATGCAAAGAGCCAATCTTAGCAATAGATACTTAGACTATTACATGAAGTTAAACACACACAAACACACACACACACAACACACACACACACACACACACAATCTGTCCATCAATTCACTAGTGACACTCCACAAAGAATAATGACCTTCAGTTTTTTATCTCATTATAGAATCATTATCTTATAGGATGAGAGATTTTCTTAATCTAAACTGCATATAACTTCTATGTATTCAAATGCTAATCTCTTCAAGAGAAGACATGGTTATCTATGAGGAAGCCAGATGTTTCACTCTAAAGGAAGGAATGGATACTGGTTATCTGTTAACCAATTAAATCCTCCCTTTGTGAAAAGAGAAATGTAATCCTCCACCTTGACTAAAAAATTGAATCAAGAAAACATAAATTCCAGTTCTTATAACAATAGCATTAAAGAAAGAAGAATTAAGATAATTTTATAATAATGATCTGAGATAGGCACTACAGTGACTGATATCTACTATGAGCATCATAATTCAATGAAGATCACTTAAATCTGTGGATTTTTGTACCCCACATGGAAAAATTATAAATATCATGTAATCAATAAATTACATAGAGAAGGTTAGATTATGAAAAAATGAATCTTGACATGAGGAAGAAGGAATGATCTGAGTGAGGTTAAATTCTATTATTTTTGTTTCTATGTCTTTCTATTTTCATTTCACCCATGTACCCAAGTGAAATTATTTTTGCACCATGTATTGAAATATAAATCAAATAGCTGTGTATTCATATCAATCTTATTTTAGATTTCAACCAGGCTATTAAGATATAAAAATACCTACAGATTCATGTATTGATATCCATTTCCTAATTATTTAAAATTTTGAATCTTCTTTTCAAGAGTTGTGATCTATTTCTCTACCCACTAAGCAATGAGAAATCAACAAGCACACCACATGAAGAGGTTTGGAAAGTATTTGAGCATTAGGTATTTTCTTGAAACCTATTCTCAACATGTGAATAATTCTAGTATAGGACAGTGAATGATGACTACCCCTTCTATATATATTATGTCGTGTGTGTGTGTGTGTGTGTGTGTGTGTGTGTGTGTGTGTGGTGTACACCTGTCATATCAGTTGTCAACTGTTTAGGAACAGAATTGTTTTGATACCTACCAAACTGAACACAAGTTTATGAATGAGTCCAAGCAAGCCACGTGATCCTGGTCCTAACTGTCAATATAGAAATATAATGACCAAAGAAAGAAATCTACTTTCAGGCCAGAATTTTACCACAAGTTGTTATACTGCAAACAAACACTAACTGGTAAAACATTGCAATGAGTTGACTACAAATTATGTCCTTCTGAAATTCATGTATTGAAGTTGAAATATGTAGAGCAATACCACATAAACTTGTTCAGGAACAGGAAATTGGATAATAGCTGACGTGATGTAAGATTAAATGCCTTTGGTGTAGAATTGGATCCCAACCTAAGGCTATCACTGTACTTAAAAAGGGAAAAACACCTAACAAGAAAATGCACAGGGCAGTACCCCGTGCGGGCAAATAAAGCCATCATGATGGAGCTTTTCTCCCAACCCTAGAATGTGGGGAAATGGAGAAAACACATTTGTAAATATTTTGTGATCAGATCTGCAGACTCCAGAACTATGAAACACATAATGGGTGAGTATTAATCACCAAACTGTATCTCCAGGCCACCATAGAGATTTTTAAACCTACTCTTCATCTGCTCAGAGAAGAATTTTATCACAACACAGTCTCTTGTACTAAAATTATAGCTCTGATGACAACTCCTAAGATTTCTATTATTACTTGATATGAACTATATTTCCTTCAGTTTCTATAATCTCCTTTTGTTTTCTCCATGACTTCTCTCAGGCAATGATATATATAATGTATACAGAATTATTTTTCAATATCTGCTGCTAAAATGAAATTTCTATGAAAATATCTCTATTTTTCTCATTATTACCACCATTAGATTTAACATAAAGTATTAATAAATATTTTCCCATGAAATAACCTATAAATAAGTCAGAAAAACACCTAAATTAGTCATTTCATAATTTTAGAGAAATTATGTGTGATAAATATCTTCCATCAAATGAACTTTTGAACACATTTCTTATAGGTAGGTGCTGTATTAGATGAAACACTTGAGAATTTGCATATTTTTTAGTATTGTAGCTAGAACAGAAGTCTTGGATTTTTCCATACTTATGAGATAGTTATAGTCATCTTCTTCCCACTTGTAATAATGAGTAAATCCTCCAGCATTGTCAAAGTAGTGATTGTTTACATAGATACTGAAAGTGTGGATTAACAAAACTCTTACCTAAAGAATTGGCCAAATGTCTAAGAGATGCTGTATTGTGTGTGTGTGTGTGTGTGTGTGTGTGTGTGTGTGTGTGTGTGTGTGAGTTTGTGTTCATGCACACAACAGGCAGGATACTCAAGTGTTTGTGTCTATGGAGGCCCAAGAATGACATCAGCAATCATCCTGGATTTCCTTACCTCCTAATTGTTTTTCTCTGGAGTTTCCCAGGCTCTGCCTTCCAGTTTCTGAAGTACAGGAAGCCTAGCATTTTTACATGGGATCTGGGGATCTGAAATCTGGTCTTTTTGCTTGTGAGGTAAAGGCTTTAATCCCCTCAGCCATCTCCCTAACCCCAATTTGAATTATGTTTACGCATGTACATCACAGGGAATTTAACCGTGTTGTATACATGCAAATAATCAAATTTCAAAATATTTTAGGTTTTCCTGTTTCAGACCTTGAGTTAAAAAACTTGGCTGCAGGGTGGGAATATAGACAGTTCTTTCATAGGACCACAATGTGAGGAGGGAGGATATTATTAAAACTGAGTTATAAATGTAGTTAAGTTTTGCAGAGAATGTAAGAGGCAGCACAATGAATAAGAGCTAATTTCAATGATCTCTACAAGGCTTTATACTAGAAAATAATCAATCTTAACACGTTTGGAGTGAAATGGTAAATACACATTTGCAGATAATCTAGTAAGGGGCAGAAGCAAAATGGCATTGATTAATGGTTGCTTGGTGCTTTTTCAAGAAATGCAAAAAGTTTAGGATATACTGGGCTTCCTTAAAATGCAAAATAAAGGGTATACACTAAGGACAAACAATGATTAAATTTAACTTGCCAGGCAATGTACAGAGAAGTATTGGCACCACTTATATCTCAAAAGACTCTGTGAATAATTCAGTCTAGTGCAGCAGAGGAAATTTTTTTTTTGTTTTAATCCCTCAGTTTTCTTCAGGAAAACAAATTATTCTTTAATACAAAAAATGTGTTTTTAATGTAGACTACATAAAAAGTGTGAAAAGTAAAACATAGAGCATCCTTTGAGAGAAGAAGTAAGATGAGGAAGTCAGTTTCACAATTAGAGAATGCAGAAAACAAGAGAGTATGAAAATGCTCCATGGTGATATGCTTTTAAAAGAAAACACTCCTGTAAAATAAAATTATTGGTTTCAGCTCAATTGCATGATAGCATTTTGGAAAGACAAATCCCGAGCTTCATGATTTCAGAATGGCCACTCTCTTTTTGTAGATACTTGCAAAGGTTTTACTTTTTTTTTAATGTTGTAATAAAATTCTCATATCAATTTCTTGGAATCCTCTTTCCTTAAAGTGTATTTGTTGCAGGGATTCTTCCCTTGCTTTCAAAAGAACCGAATCACACCATCATCATGCGGTCTGAAGTTTCAAACAGCATAAACACTGTGTTTGACAAAAACAAGTTTTAACATGGCAATATTTCACTTATTTTCTCTGTTCTGAAAACATCTTAAAACAACGACCTTCAGCAGAATGATGTCAAATGCTTATGTTCTTATTCCTCCAGGAATTGTATTTCATGCTGTATTGCAAAATGAAATTAAAGTAACTAATCATTTGTCCGTAAAATGGATAAATGATTGTGGATTAGTCTAGTGGGCTCTGTGTAGTAATGGCAGCCCTCAAAGCTGAGAGGAAGGTTTTGAGTGTTACAGAGAAGGCATGAAGACATTAAGAAAGGTCACAGCAATGTCATGTGTATACTCTCTTCTCCTAGTATAGCTTTGAAGATACAGGAAAATAGCCAATGTACATCAATGATAGGCAAATGGGGTTTTACCTGTAGCTTCCAAAATGAAACAATGTCCTGCCACCACCTGGGATATAGTGCATTCAAGCAGTAATGACAATTATGGGAGCTGGGAAGTCCAAAGTCAAGGTATATTTGGGACAAGGTAAAGAACCATTGTTCTGTAATGTGATGTATGAGACAGGCATCTCGATGGTGTCTCTTTTGTAAGGATACTAACCACACTCATGACATAAACACATCCTTAACATTCTACCAACAGTGCCTATCACATGGAGGGAAAGATTTCTTTTGTATGAATCCTGGACACAGACAAAAACTCAGACTATGACACTTTGCTTCTCACCCTGTGGTCCTGCAAACCTACAGGGAAAAGTTGATAAACTAATGGTATTTTTGAACCAAAAATTTGCAGTAATTTCTTCCAGCAAAAATTAAAGCTAGTTCAGTTCCTTATATCTTTCTTAAATTAGAAATAGTGTGACCTTCTAGAAGAATTTTAGCATGCCAATTTGCATTTTTATATCTTAAAAGTAAGAAATAGGAAGATCAAAAATGCTTAAAAATGTTTTCACGATGCTATTTCTATTTAGATTCATATTTAAAGAAATTCATTTCATGTTTCCAATTACATCAACTACCACCATTTTTCTAAGTGCAATTGGTATAACTTTAGATAAAGCTTCATCAACAGACACAACAGATGTAACAATTACCTGAGAAACTCAGAATTATTAAATGTCATGGTTAAAAAAATTGCAAGACATAAAATAAACTGACCTTAAAACTAACATGATGCTTGTATCCTAATAAAATTTTGAGAAACTTAATCTCAGTCAATATTGGAGCTTTTTTTTTTTTAACCATCTGGATGCTATGTTAATATTTTAGTGTCCCGATATAAGTTGCAAAACCAATGGAAGCAATATTGTTAGAAATATGACCTTTGTTGAGATCCAGAGAGACCACCTTCCATGTCCAGATTCAATCAGTGCTGTATCTCATAACATCCTGGCTGCTCTCCCCTACATGAATGTGTGTTGTTTCCTTTTCGTCTCATTGTTTGATGAACATGATATTCAGATATGCTGTGTGTTCTTTATGATAAGAAAACAACACATTTGAATTGCCCTGTTTTTCTTTATCACATTGAGGCTTCCATCTATCATTGAACTGTAGAAGTTATTTCAGACTGTTCTGGTTTTTTTTGTTTTTCACTTTTCAGTGGAAATGAAGAGGTGGTTGGGGAGTTAGCAACCAGAGCTTAAATGAATATCTAAATAAATTATTCCACCTCAGTTGAAAGCCAGGATATCATGTGAAGAAAATCAAATACTTTTAGCATCTCAAGTGTACCTTGGTGAATATCTGATATTTGCCAAGAAAAATAAAATTTTCTCAAACTTGAAAATATCAAATCTGCTAAAAATACACACAAGCAGAGTTGGGAATTATTTAAGCCACAGTGTTTATTTGCCAGCTGTAAATTCTTAGAATCAAAAGATATGATAAGAAGGTTTTCCTTTTTTTAAAAAAAGAGTATAAACAAATAAACCTTACAAAAGAAAACATAGAGAGAAGCTAAGGTATAACAGAAAATGGTCTGTGATAATCTTACCAGAAAACATAGGCAATCAACAATGATTCCAGTAGAGTTATGTGATGCCTCCTAATGAGCTGTTACTCAGAGAGCTCATAAAGTCCCCCGAACTATTTAGACTATGGCATTGCTCTTGGTTGCCCCCAGAAACTGATGATAAGGCCCTATTGCAAAAGACACAATGTATATTGATTCCACGGAGAAAGCAAGCTGAAATTGGTCTGGAAGTTTCCTCCTTACTAACCAGACTTTATTTACCAGAAGGTAAAATGTTGGATACTGGAAGAGAAAGCAATCAACAGTCTTATCCAGCTATGAAAGGTGCAAGCTATAATAGCTACCTGCAAGTTAAAAGAATAATCAACTGCTTCTGATTAGATGTAAGGCCCACTTTTCAGCAGGGAGTACATTCATGGTTGTGAAAAACAGGAGAAGATTCTGTGGAAGAGGAGGACATAGGTCCTAGAGAAGGGGCAGCAAACTACCAAGGCTTAGCTGTGACTTGACTTCGAAATGCCTTCTAGTTATTTATATAACTTTATAACAATAGATGAGAGGAATGGTCAGCTGATCAAAGTGTAGAAAAGAAGTGATTCTGGATTGTTCAATCCTGAAGAGCATTTCTGAATCACACTTCCAAAGCTCAGAGTACACTTTGGAAGAGGGGGCCATTACGTATGTAAGAACCTGGGTGCAGCCAGACATGACAGAGCTGCTTCACCCATAAACTCACGGAAGCTATGCATACTTCCGCAAGACCTGCACAGGATGTAGCCTATCAAAATTTCATCATGCTCAGGGAAACATCAGGAATTATTGAAGGTTATTAATAAATGAGCAGAGGAAAAGACCAAAGTGGTAAATCCACTGGGATACGATCCACATTCCAACAAGTGCATGGACGCAAGCCATTAAATACAACCCATGTGAAAATCAGTGGACCTCTCGTGGAGCGTCATAGAAGGAGGAGAGCGGTGGTAGAGAAAAACAAGAGGCTTTGTAACAGGAAAAGAAGGGAGGGCAGGATTTGGTAATAAGAGGTGAAAATAAGAAATTTATTATCTAGAACATGAACCTAAAAAAGGGAAGGAAATAGATTAACAGTGAATAACAGCCAATGAGCCAAAATGCTTTGTAAATAGCTACTATTATACTCATAGTTTGAAGAGAATTTAGCACTCAGCCTAGAAATCTTCTGCAAGAGAGGTAGAGAACCTCCACACCCTGACAGGATGCAGTCTAGGGCAGTAGAGGAGCAGCGAAGTAGACAGCAGTGGCTGCCACATAATTCAGAGTGCTGGCAAATCAGCAGGGCTGAGCCAAAATCAGACCAGCCCAATTTCCTCGTCCTAAGGCTTTGGGTGCTTAAAGTGTAAGAACCTAAAAGTGGGAAGGTTCACCTTTGGACGAGGCATTCCACCTATGGCAGGACTGCTGCATCTAGCAACTCACTGCGATGAGACTTGTTCTTCCCAGACCTACATAGTGACTGACATACCAACATGTCCCGTAGAGAATCGAGGAACTCAAGAGAGATAAGAACATGCAGTGGAAACCTTGGGGACTGAAGCTGCATGAACGAAGGGAAATGCCCCTGTCAGTGGGGCTGTCCTGAGGAGAGGAAACGTGGTGTGCTACAGAGGTTTGAATCCCCACAGGAGTAGACTGGCCAGGAGCAGAAGCATACAAACAGAAGAGTGGGACTGATGGAGAGATGGGAGGGATAGACATGAAGGGAAACAGAGATAAATACTCAATGTGCTTGTAAAAGTAGAAAATTAAAAAAAAAAAAAGAAGAATCGACAGTCCAGAGGGCGCCCTGGGGGTCCATGAAGGCAGAGAGCTGGAGGATGGAAGGGCGCGATGGATTGAAGCAGGAAGGGAAAGGCAGATGGGTGGGAGGGGGGATGGAGGGAAACAAGGATGAGTACTCAATATTCTTTTTTTTATCGTTGTAGCTTTATTTTATTATTATTATTATTATTATTATTATTATTATTATTATTATTTCCGCTCATACAAACTTAACAGGTACACTGGTCCCCTCCCTCCCTCCACCTCCCCCTGACACCCCTGCTCCCCCTCCCCTCTCCCCAGAGCATCCTTTAATGTACATGCCAAACTCTCCTCTGAGTCCTCCTCTCCGATGAGGTGCAAGGACCCAGGGGCATATCCCAGAACCCTTTCCTGTGTTCCCCTTAAGCTTAGGAATACTACTGTGACTGTCAGTCCCTAGCCTCCAAGGATCCTAGTGCCTTTAGTCCATGTTAGACTTTGTGGGGTCAATTATGTGTTGGTCATAGTGCAGGTCATGCAAAGTCCTATTATGATTGCTTCGGCCCTAACTTTTGTGGAGTATGTTGTATATCATTACTCCTCCCATCCTTGTGCTCTTACAATCTTACCGCCCCCTCTGTCGCAAATTATCCTGGAGTACTCAATATTATTTTAAAACTAGAAAAATAAAATAACTTAAATAGAAAAAGTAAAACAGAAATGCATATTTTCATGTATGTAAGTAAAATAATTAAAAAGTGCATTAATTTTACAATTTATTTTCTTTGTTACAAAGCACTGTAAAACTTTTTAAAAATTTATTCAATTGTGCTTGTGTGTGCGTGTGTGTGTGTATGTGTGTGTGTGTGTGTAGAACCACGGGCGAATTCGGGAACCACCATGAGCCGCCTCCACCTCCTCCTTGTTTACTCTGCCTCAGGATTCACAGGCTCTGCCCTACCAGGACCAGAAACGCAGGCCACCCAGGCTTCTGCCCAGCATCTATATATGGGATCTAGGATCACGAACTCAGGACCTTCTGCCTGCAAGGCAGAGGCTTAATCCCTGAGCCACCTTTCCAGCCCCAGCACCGTAAAACTTGATCACTTATAAGACATGACATTTTGTAGATTGTCTATGAATTTCAGAGATAAATTTGATTTTTAAAATGCATGTACTATAATGAAATGCGTTATTTGGAATGAGTCACAGTGGAATTTGAATTGACTCTCTGTAGTCATAGTGACACTTTCAGGGTAGTCTGGATCTATATTACTGTTTTTTATATACTATAACCTTATAGAGTATGTCATTTGTGAAACTAAACTAAAAAACACTTGCTTTTTCTTGGTGATCTCCTAATTATTTGGATATAGAAAATGAAGAATGAGAAAGAGATTATTAAGGGACATAAAGACCAGATTGGTCTAGATTTTAACAAAGATCTGAATGTTGGGAAAAAATAGAATATATGTTCAAAGGTAGACATATTTTTATAGAATTAGAAGCTGTTAAAAAAGTGATATAGATTATATGAAATGAGAGACCAACCCTCTCTCCAACCCCCATGGAAATGGAGATTCCTGGAAGAGACTGCCAAACAGCCAAGCGTCTTGGAAGGCACCAATCATAAAGTTCCCCTCAAGGGAAGCCGTGGAACAATACAGCCAAGTCAATTCTAAGAGGACTCGGGAGAAGTCTAACTAGAGTCTGGAAGAGACTGCAGGCCATCCACATTAGAGGAGAGTGATACCAGTGAACGGTCCAACTGTGGACCGAGAGAGAAAGAGAGAGAGAGAGAGACAGAGACAGAGACAGAGACAGAGACAGAGACAGAGACAGAGACAGAGACAGAACTTGAGCAGTCCAGAGACTTTGAGAACTCTTGTAGCAAGTTCTAAAAGTGAAGCTTCCCTTAATCTCTCCCAATCTGGGGTGCGCGGTGTGACGGTTTTTCTGACGCTGTAGTTTCATCTGTGTCATGCCTGCTCCTGTAAGCACCCCCACTTCTACTCCGACAAGTAAACCTAATGAAGTCATTGCTTGTCGGGTCCTACTCAGGGCATAATCTTTTATCAAACTGTTGTCTGACTCCTCTCTGGAGTGGAAAGAAGGTTGTGTGGTGTCTCCCCAGGAAAAATTCCACAGTACAAATGGACTATAAGACATTCTAAGGCAGTTATGTTGGATACATAATACAAGAAGACTTTGAATGCTTTCCTTAAAATCCAGGGAGTTAGAGTCTATATTTAGACAGCTATCATGAATTAGCATGGCTACATATCAATCCTTTCATTAAATTAATTGTATATAGTTTGTAATTTAATGTCTTTAATTAGATGTTGAGATACCCATGTACTTCCTGAAATTGAATGAGGCTTTTGCTTACACGTGAAGTTTTCTTTATTTTTATTTTGTTTTTTGTGTTTTGTTTTCTCTCTTTACTTATGATTGTTGATTACAGCTTTCTTGTAAATCCATATCAGCAATGCCTTTCAAGTTTTAGTGGGTTGATTTGGTTGTGAAGTGGAGATATGACAAATGACCTCCCACAGATGCCTGAGAAGTTGGCAGGTCTCAATGTGTGGTCCATGGACACCCCTCAATGTCATCTATAAAGACGGAACTACACTGTAACAGTGTTATAACTTTCACTTTTATTTGCTCGCTGGTGCACTATGGGATTTCCCAGGAGCTCTATGACTTGGGATTCTGCACCACATTAGTCATGAAACAGATAGGAGGAGCTTTCAGTTACATTAGACTCAGAAATTTATGAAACTGTAAAGTAATGACATACTTAATTTTTTTAATTTAGAAAATATATTTTATGTCATAAAATAGACTAGTCAATTCACATGCCATAGGCTTATTAGTAAGTGAACTAAATATTAATAGTTTCTAAGTGTCTCAGCTTAATTTCTAAAATGGTATTAATAGATAATTCCCACATAAACCCTAGCATTTCCTTAGAGTAAAGAATATCAATAATTGTAAATGGACAAAAATCTCCAGAACCACTAGTTGAAGATGACATTGATTTCCCTATTGCTTGCTCTTTCTCCATGATGGAAACGTTCTTCTCGATTTCCCTAGTAAATTGTTTTTAACTAAATTTTGCAAATCATCTGATTTAATTTCCATAAAACATCTGTTGTCTTTCTTTTTTTTTATTTCCGCTCATACAAACTTAACAGGAACACCGGTCCCCTCCCTCCCTCCACCTCCCCCCAACCTCCTGCTCCCCCTTCCTCTCCCTCCTTCCTCCCCATCCCCCAGTGCCTCTCCCCCCAATCCTCTGGGTCCTCCTCTCCGATGAGGTGCAAGGACCCAGGGACATTTCCCAGAACCCTTTCCTATGTTCCCCTTAAGCTTAGGAACACTGTTGTGACTGTCAATCCCTTGCCTCCAGCCTCCAAGGATCCTAGTGCCTTTAGTCCATGCTAGACTTTGTGGGGTCAATAATGTGTTGGACATAGCGCAGGTCATGCAAAGTCCTATTATGATTGCTTCGGCCCTAACTTGTGTGGAGTATTTTTTATATCATTGCTCCTCCCATCCTTGTGCTCTTACAATCTTATGGCGCCCTCTCTTCTGCAAATTTCCCTGAGCTTCAGGATGGGGAGAGATTAGGCTGGACCAGTTCCAGGTGCTTGACATAGAGTCTCTGATGCTCTGAATTATGGTTTGTTGATTTTTTTTTCATTTTTGCTGCTCCTGCAATGCCCTTGGCTCCATCCTGGTGGGTATTGGATGTCATCCCCTAGCCAGGGATAAAAACCTGTTAAATTAGATTCTCGTTATAAGAGTATATTCAAAGGTAAATGGGATAAAGTAGGAGACCATGGAGAGAGAAGGGTCAATCACCCATTTGCAAAATGGCTACATATCAATCCTTTCATTAAATTAAATTTTATAAAGTTTGCAATTTAATATCTTTAATTAGATGTTGAGATACCCATGCACTTTCTGAAATTGAATGAGGGCTTTTGCTTACACGTGAAGTTTTCTGGTGATAATGTTGGTTGCATTATGGAATTGATGAGGGTGATTCCTTAGTCTCAAGGAAAGTGAGACCTGCTCGTTCTGCTGATATGGTAAATATTGTAGGTCATTAGCTATTGTAGTTGTTAACAAAAATTGGGAAAAGGAGACGACTCCCTGGATAATGTGCTTGTACAGAACAAGAGGAACTGAGGTGGATCTTACATGTAAAAGCTGGGGTGACAGGACACCCTCATAATCCTAGTGCTGAGGGGAGCAGGCAGATCCCAGAGGCTTCCTGGCCATCAGTTCAGGAGAAAGGTTTTTCAGCACCAAGTTTCCTGAGCAATCTTCTCTCAAACACTACAGTGAAGAGTGCTAGAGAAAGAAACTCTGTCATTCTCCGGACTCCACATGGGCATGTGTATATTTGCACACAGAGAAAGAAAGAAGAAAGGAAAGAAAGAAAGAGACAGAATGTGTGAGAAAGACCAAGAAAGAAGGGAAGGGAAGGAAAACAAAGGGAAGAAGAGAATACAAGGGAAGGAAAGAGAAGGGAGAGGAGAGAGGGAAGGAGGAAGGAAGGCAGGAAGGGAGGGAGGGAGAGAGGGAGGGAGGGAGATAGGGAGGGAGGGAAGGAGGAAGGAAGGAAACAGTTTCATGAACATAAGAAACTAGAGCAGACACAGGGAGCCGGAGGTGAGATTCCTTTGAGAACCCAACAGATTGGTTCCAATTCTTTGCAACTGTGAAAAGGGCGGCTATGAGCATGACTCTGTTGCAGGATGCAGTGTTCTCTGGTAATATTCTCAGGAATGATATAGCTGGGTCATATTCAATTTTTAACTTTGTAGGAACCTACAACTTGATCTCTAAAAGGGCTGTATAACCTCATATTCCCACCAGCAATGCATGAGGGTTCCCTTTTCCCCACATCCATGCTAGAATTTGCTATTTTTTGTGTTTTAGATGACAGCCATTCTGAGCGGAGTGAAGTGATATCTAAGAGTGCCTTTAATTTGTAGTCCCCTAATGACCTAGGGTGTCAGAACATTTTTAAAGATGTTTGTCAAACATTTGAGCAGTCTCGTGAGAAGTTTCTTTTCAGTTTTAGTGCTCATTTTTTAATGGGGTTGTTTCTTTCCTTGGTATTTAAATTTCCAACAGTTGCTGAATAGTTAATGAAAATGTGGTACATATATGTAATGGAATATTAGTCAGCTAGCAGGAAAGACAAACTAATGAAATATGCCAGTGAATGGATGGAACTGGAAAAAAAATACCCAATCAAACATTCCACATTCAAATACACAAGACAGTATATGTTCTCCCTTATAAGTGGCTTCTTGCATTAAACCTTCAGTTTTATATAATCATACAGAAGGAATTACAACAATCACAAACACAAAGGTACCCACGCAGGGGATATGGGAGAAAATCCCCCCCCTAAAAAAATTAACAAAAGAACATGGATAAACATTTAAAAAAGACTTTTATGCAAGAAAATCTTTAACGAGGAGGGAATAACAGGAACAGGACACAGTAGGGAGGGGTGTTAGCTTCCAGATAATCTACTACCTCTTTACTATTCTCTAGCCAACCCCCTTAATGACAGGGAATAAAGGCACAGCACTGTAAACCAATCTAAACAACAGTGAACTTGGAGAAAACTGACAGTACACAGGATCAGATGTCCTAATACTAACCACAAACACTACAGAGTGAATAGCCATCTAAACACCTTCACTTTATCTCTATATAAGAAAAGATCTCAACAACCAAATGAGACATGGTCTACTGCTATGGAAGATCAGCGAAACAGACAACAGCAACCAACCAGAATGTAAAGTACCCTGACCCTAAAATGCACAGGCTGAATCAGACCAACCACATCTCTTCCCATCCCAATGCCCAGGGAATCTTGTAAAAGAGGGGATAGTATGGTTGTAGAGCCTAAAGGTGGGAAGGTCTGTTTCTAATCAAGAAGTTCCACTCAAGACAGGGCTGCTAAAGCCAGGAACTCACTTCAGTGAGAATTATTCTCACCAGATGTACATAATGGCAGACCTATGAACATTCTCCCATAGACTATGGAGGGATTCAGGAAAAACAACTACATGCAGGCAGAACCTTAGGGGCTAGAGCTAGATGGGTGAAAGGCAGAGCCCCTAGCAGTGGGTCTACACAAGGAAGGGCTGCTTAATCTGCCACAGAAACCTGAGCCCCCACGACAGTAGACAATCCAAAGGGAATCCTGGGTCCCACAGAAGTAGACAGACAAGAGCGTGGGAGGAAGTAGGATACATGGATGAAGAGAAAGAAGAATGGAAAGATCCTTAAGTAAAAAGCAAGACATCATACACTCAGCTCTAAAGACTCCAAGTTCCACAAAACTAAATCATACCTCGGGTTTGAAAGGCAAAAGCCTGTGCTTCGTGTTCAGAGAACCTTCACCTGGTCAGCCAGCACCTGCTTGCTCCTCAAACAATGTAAACAAAAGAAACACTTCTCTCAAGTAGAACGCTGCTTTGAATGAATCGCAATTAAGCACCATATGTACTCCCTAATAGGTAGATCCTAGTACCAAACCCACTTAGTGACACACTCAAAGATAAATCTCTGTAAAACCAACAGTAATTGCAAAGATTATAAACAGGAGGGAAGGGGAAGGAAGGCTCCACCAGAACCAAGGAGAAAGGGGATCATGCTACAGCAGAGAAAATAGGCCACTATCAAGGACTGCAAGTAAGTAATGAGACATCTGGTTAAGTTCACAGTTTCCTTCCTGGTCACTTGCAACTGATGGGTTTTGATCTCACCAGACAGGGAGGGCACAGAGTCTGACAGACAGAAGACCATCCTGCAAATGGGAGTCTGACCTTCCTCACCATGGTCTCGTGTTCTTATTCTATCTACCTTTGAATCTACTCCTATAATAAGACTCTATTTTAATAGCCTTTTATCTTTGGCTAGGAGGCAACATCCATCACCCATCTGGATGGAGCCAAGGGTGGTGCAGGAACAGCAAAACTGGAAGAAAGAAAAAAAGAAACAAAAACATAATTAAAAACGTCAGAGACCCTACATTAATAATCAAAAACCAGGCCAGCCTAATCTCTCCCCATCCTAAAGCTCAGGGAAATTTGAGGAAGAGGGGGGTGTTAAGATTGTAAGAGCCTAAAGATGAGGAGCAATGATATGCAAGATACTCCACACAAGTTAGGGCCAAAGTAATCATAATAGGACTTTGCATGACCTGCACAATGACCAACATATCATTGAACCCCCAAAGTCTAGCATGGATCACAGGCAATAGGATCCTTAGAGTCAAGGATCCTATTGTGTTCCTATACTAAAGGAGAACACAAGAAAGAGCTCTAGACAATCCTACCGAGTCCTTATACCTAATTAGAGAGGAGGATCCATAGAGAAGTTTGACATGCAAAGTAAAAGATGCTCCAGGAATGGAGGGAAGGGGGGCACTGGGATAAAGGGAAGGAGGGGGGAAAGGAAGGGGAAAAGAGGGGAAGGAGAAAGGGGATCCAGGGAGGGATGGAGGGAGGGAGGGGAAAGGGGTTCCTATCAAGTTTGTGTGAGTGGAAAAAAATACACTATAAATAAAAAAAAACTGAAGTTCATTTCAGAAAGTTCTCTGTGAAGCGTGGACGTTGAAAATGAGAGATGCATAGTTCAGTTTCTCGAAGTAAATACAGTAAACCATTTTTATTTGTTGCATTCTTTGAATATGTATACAACAATAAAATATCCAATAAAATGGGTAAACCAGAAAAAAGAATGCAATAGGAGAAACCTAAGTTGTCTGAATGTGAACACAAGAAAGTGAATGAAATTATTGTCATTTCACATGAGGTGAGCGTGAGCGTGTGTGTGTGTGCATACGTGTGAGCATCTGAGTATATGTTTTGTACTAGCGACAGAATGTGTGCTTGTAAGTGACAGAGAGTGGGAGATAGAAATAAAGAATGAGCTAAGGACAGAAAATTAATAAAATGTCTATAAAAGACATAAGGTAGCATGTGTATAAGACCAACGGAGATTCTCTAAAATGCTCACCTTCATATATATACTCAAAAGAATATAATGTTAAAGAACTGCTTATTTTATCCATTTCTAATTAAAAATAATGAATATATGAATAAAATGTTCATTTAATAAAAAAAAGAAAAAAAGTTTTCAAGAGAAAATTGAGAAACCAAGCTAAGGTGTTGTGTGTAGCTATTGGCAGAGAAAATCATAATCCAATTTACTGATTGAGCAAAAAAATAATAGAAAATTTGTTTCACTGATGAGAAAATAAGTGCTACATTTTCTTCTCAATAAGGTACAAAAATTCCCAAACTTTCTGAATAGTTTGATTATATGTAAATTTGACTCTGATGTTCAATTCCTTGCATTTTTTGTATTTACATGACTAATAATATAATTGAATTATACAATTAACCATGCAACTTAACTTTCTCTTTGTTCAACATTTCACATCATTTGTTATTTTAAGCTCAATTCAAAGTACAGCAGGAAATTAGATCTTAGGAATTTGTAAGATTCAAGTGTACTTTGATGAATATTCGCAGTTCTCTGTACAAAAGTTTACCCTAGTTACTATAATTGTGTTATGGGAGAGGCAGAGGTGGGAATGAGTTTGCCAGAGTGGGCATTCTCATCCAGATCTGAAATCATTATTTGACTACACACACATACACAACTTCTCATTTACAGCATCAGTGCGAGTTAATTTGGTTTACGGCTGTACTCTAGAGAAATGAGTATCTTCAAATAGAGATCAGATGCACTGTAATAAGCTTTTAACTGTAGTTTAATACTTTCTAGGAGGATTTGATTTTTCATTTGGTTCATCTCCCAGTTTTATTTATCAAAATGCATGCATGATTTTTGTAAACAAGCTTAAAACAGAATATTTATAGAAGCATCAACACTGAATGACATGCCCTCCTGTCTCTGTTTCCTCACCCTGCACAATTATGGGAGTAACCTTGGTATATACATCAGCAAATTTATCTATGCAGTTCATGGAACAATTCTAAGTTCCAAAAAGCAAGATCATCACTGGAAGAACTATGTAAAACTCTTCTTGAAGTAGGAGAATATTTTTAAATATTACATTTCGAATCATTACATACTTGCTGTTTAACAGTATCTGCACCAGAGAGTCCTGTGTGGGAGCACTCTATTGGTCCACCTCTGTCACCCCTAGTCTCCCCTGTATTTACAAGGGTTTCTCAGCTTGTACTGTAATTTAATCAAATTAGTTGTACAATTCTAAGGAGGAAATCTATATTTTTGTTATCAAAACACATGAAATGCCCAGAACAGAAGGAGGAAGAAGAGAAGGAGGTGGAGGAGAAGGATGGAAAGAGGGAGAAGGAAGAGAAGAGGAGGAGGTAGAGAAGGAAGGGGATGAGGAGGAGGACAAGGAGAAAGAGAAGGAGGAGGAGGGGGAGGGAGAGAAGCAGAAACAGAAGCAGAAGAAGAAGAAGAAGAGGAGAAGGAGGAAGAAGAGGAGGAGGAAGGGGAGGAAGAGGAGGAGGAGGAGGAGAAAACAATGGACAAATGTCATGCAGTGAAAATCATTTTGAAAGTCTATGTCTGAAATGCATATTGAAACCATTCACAATTGTTTGTTGAAGCATAGAGATAAATCTCATAAAAATTTCCACAGTAATAATATCTACTTGAAGGTTGTGCTATAAAGCCAAGATTTTTTCTTATGAATTTCTACTTGCTTAAGTGCCTCTAAAATAAGTTATCGTCACATGTTTGGGGTTATTATGGAGATGACTAACCTGATTTGCATATTGTGGAAATTTTTCCAATTCCGAAGAAGCTGAAAACTTCTTTGGTGCCAAATGTCAATGGTCTTATGTTAGTCAACATTCTCTGAAGGATCAGAACCAACAGCAGTACAGATGTGGGACTGATAGACTTGGCTTGCGAGATTAGGTCCAGGTAGTGCAGCAGTAGCTGCCTTTAGTTGCTCAGTTCAGGGCTGATGCTGAGCATCAGAGGATTCCTGGAGAGACTGAGTGTCTGGGCCTCAGAGACCCAAATAATTTGGATTCTTATATCAGCTGAAAAGATGAACTTGCCAGCACAGAGGAAGAGAGAGAGGGAGAGCGAGAGAGAGAGAGAGAGAGAGAGAGAGAGAGAGAGAGAGAGAGAGAGAGAGAGAGAGAGAGAGAGAGAGAGCTTTCTTGCCCTTCTTTTCATCTGTTCTGCTACTGGAAGGTGCCATCCGCATGTAGGGCTATTCATTGTACTTAAAATATCTCAATCTAGATAAACTCTTCTTGTGGTCTGATGGTTGATTTCTTAGTTAAACCCCTGTCCAATCAAATTGATGAAGATTAACCATCCATCACAAGTCTTGTCAGGGGATTCCTGAGTCTGGTAGTTCTAAAGTTCTAAATTGCTGTCTCCACAAAATCACCAAGCATTCCAAGGCTCAGGGAACAGTAAGAACATTAGAGCCTGAGAGTGTAGAGTGGTATTTCCAGACAGTGTCCTCTGGTTGTGACGGAGCTGTTGCACCCATTATCTCACTGCAAAGATGTCTACTATCAGATATTCTACACAATAGTTGGCCCATCAGTGTTTCACCATGGAAGGGGAAGATTTCAAGAGACAATACTCCCTGAGAGATTATTGGAGGCTAATGCCAGACAGGCAAAGGAGAGCTTTTGTCCCTAGTGATTTACCTTCAGACACTTGCCAATACAGACATCCAAGATGAAACACGGTGGGTCACACAAACACAAAAGACACGAAATAGGAGGGAAACTGGCAGGAATAAAGAACATATGTTATAGGACAGGAGGAGGTGTGGGATATGTAGGAGGGGGTGAAACACATACATTTATTGTATTTATGTATCAAAGTATCTAAACATGCATTAATAAAAAAGAAGAGCAGCTTTACGTTAAAAAAATAAATTGCTGTCTCTAGAATAAAAAAAATAATTAAATCAACTCAATGAAAAGCAAAAACTGAACACAGGCTCATCATTATTTATGCGAAGATTGCTACTATTGACACGCAAAGACCAGTAAGAGAAAAGGGAAATTAAGATTCCTAAGGAAGACAGACTTGCTCCTCAATGTGCTTCAGTGGAGAAAGAGAAGCTCTTGCCATGGTTTAGTTCCTGGAACATCATTTCAACATTTTTTAAAGTATTTTATTTATTTAGTGTGTGTGTGTGTGTGCGTTGTAACAAAAGGCACGGTGTGGTCCTGTGGAGGACCAAGGGTGACTTCGGGAATCATCCTGGATAGCTCCTTCTTGCTTCCCTAAGATTTCCCAGACTTTGCCAAACAGGCCACTGCAGTTTTTGCCTGGCGTTTTTTTTTTTTTTTTTCTTTACATGGGATCTGGGATCTGAACTTAGGACCTTCTGTTTGCTCTTAACCCCTGAGCCATCTCTCCAGTCCACCCCTCATTTTCAACTTTAAACCTGATTGAAGCCTGCACTTTTGGGCTCCAAGTCCTTTGAAATATCAAAATTCTATAAATGACTGCAGTGAAAATGAATTCTCTCCTTTTTCTTTCCCCCAATTTCAGCTCCCTTAGAGCAATTGTTACAGGGAAAAAGGAGAGAAAAAGTCACAAGAGCAGCAAGCGGGAACAGGAAGTGCTGCCAGCGAGAGCAGGAAAACGTTATAAATGCTGGTTGCTTTCTCCTGGTGCATTTAGCCTGGGCTAGCCTTTGCTAATTTCTCCTGTGTCAAAGCAAAAATATAACAATGCATTTGACATAAGGTACTTTAGTATCTATTTTTAAAACACAAAGCAAATCATTATCCATTATCAGGAGGGATGGAGGCTAATTTGAAAATCTTTCTCTAAGAAAGATTGTTTTCTTTATATTTTTGTCTTTCTGTAGAAACCCTAACAATGCATCTACTTGCAGAATAAAAGTCAAAGTGAACACTAGTTGCTTTAACGAAGACCATGAAATGCATGATGAAATATATGATATGATGAAGTATTATTGACAGAGTGTCATTTGACTCTAATTTTTACCTCTGTGCTTGCATCATTGAATAACATAAGTTATAATTCTATATTTTAAAACTATTTTACTTGTGTATGAGAGAGAGAACTCAATTGTGCTCATGCCATTTATTTATATGGTGGGACATCAGATAATATCTTTGGAAGTCTGTTCTTTCTTCCCATGTGGGGTCCCAGAATATGACCAACTCATGTTGTTGCATTAGTATTTAGGCACTGTAGCCCTTGAGCCATCACTCCAGCCCTATAATTCTTTATTTATTGGGGAAAAATGTAATACAAGGCAAAGGTTGCACATTATGGCTTCTTCTTGCATTGCTTTGTGGATATCTGTGTGAGGAATGGTGGAACAGGAAAGTGTATATGTTCTGAATGAATAATATGTTTGCTGGAATAAAATTCTCTGTTCACCACTGACCTAATTTATATGCATAAACTACATCAACTTTCTAACCTAAGGAAATTACCATGGGCAATCCACTGGGCTTGAGATTTTGATGGCATGATATATTGATTGTTCTTTTTCCAGAGTAAATGGGACTAGGAGATAATGAATACCAACAATCAACTTTTGAGCTTATGTTCTGAACAGTAATAATTCCTCACAACAATAGGAAAAGTTAAAATTACTGCAAAACGAAGTTTGTTAAAAAGTTAACAAGTAAACTTTAAGGGCTGCATATAGGTTCCTTTCTAGTATCATTTTAAGAATCTATTTAGCCCTTATCTCCAATTTACAATATTGCAATATCTTTAAAAGTGCTATGTGATTAATACTTTGACATAATAACCAATCTTGTTTGGTACTTGGGTATGGTGATAAAATAATTTATGTCAAATTAATTTCTTAAAGAATATTGTTGCAAGAGAAAGGGGACCATGCTACAGAGAAAATAGGCCTCCATCAAGGACTGCAAGTAAGTAATGAGACATCTGGTTCAGTTCACAGACTTTCCTTCCTGATCATTTGCAACTGATGGAGTATGATCTTACCAGAGGGAGAGGGAGTATAGTCTGGCAGAGAGAATGTAACGATTTTGCAAGTGGGTGATTGACCCCTCCCTCACCACGGTTTCCTACTTTTATTACATATATCTTTGAATATACTTTTATAACAAGACTCTAGTTTAACAGGTTTTTATCTCTGGCCAGGGGGTGACATCCAATACCCATCAGGATGGAGTGAAGGGCATTGCAGGAGCAGCAAAACTGAAAAAAAAATCAACAAACCATAATCCAGAAAATTAGACTATATATCCACCACCTGGAACTAGGCCAGCCTAATCTCTCCCCATCCTGAAGCTCAGGGAAATTTGCGGTAAGATTGTAAGAGCACAAGGATGGGAGGAGTAATGATATGCAAGATACTTCATACAAGTTAGGGCCGAAGCAATCATAATTGGACTTTGCATGCCCTGCACAATGT
Organism: Typhlomys cinereus; assembly: GCA_023101885.1. Taxonomy (NCBI): domain Eukaryota; kingdom Metazoa; phylum Chordata; class Mammalia; order Rodentia; family Platacanthomyidae; genus Typhlomys; species Typhlomys cinereus. Next base: position 14,731,462 of record JALPQD010000007.1, on the reverse strand, counting down.
CCAACACATTATTGACCCCACAAAGTCTAGCATGGACTAAAGGAACTAGGAGCCTTGGAGGCAAGGAACTGACAGTCACAGTAGTGTTCCTATGCTTAAGGGAAACACAGGAAAGGGTTCTGGGAAATGCCCCTGGGTCCTTGCACCTCATCGTAGAGGAGGACCCAGAGGAGAGTTTGGCATGGACATAAAAGGATGTTCTGGGGATGGGAGGGGGAGGCACTGAGGGATGGGGACAGAGGGGAGAGAGGAGAGAAAAAAAAAGAATATTGTTGCATAGCATATGCCAAGCACACAGGTCCTTTTCAAACACATTTTTCCTAATGGAAACCACCTGGAAGTCTATATTGTTGGGCATATTTTTTAGCGTCTTTACATATTCTTTCATTTGTGTCAGTTTGAATAGTGTGAGGTATTTTTAGTTTTTCATATTCATGGAATTCAAACACCAATGCCACAGGACAAGTAGTTACTTGGCCTGATATTTCCTCTCATGTTGGCAACCGTCTCCCAGAATTCCCTTAAGTAACTCAGTCACAGACTAAAGAGTCTACTTTCTGCTATCTTCTTTCTCATACCATCTTCTTGGTCATTGTCCAGTGACTGTCTTGGGTGTGAAGAGCTACTTCTGGAACATGATACTAAACATAGACAACAGCATCTCAGTTTCAGGGAGTGGAATACATCTCTACAATTTGCAGGTCAGGAAGGTTCCAGAGATTCCTGAAAATATGTGGGCTGTTGCCACTGTACTTGGCAATGGATCAGAACTAGATGGTCAGACACTATTGCTGAAGATCCCATACACTTTTGTTGCCGAGCATAAGAAATCAGTCTTAGAACTGAGCTAGATGTTTCTTCTGTGTTGACTGGCTTGCTAGTGTCTGAAGATGTTCCACAGACTATATGGGGTGAAGTCATCAGTATCTTATTCAGCCGCATGCTTTAATGTCCACCTGCAGGACTAATATTGCGCTCAAACTTTGTCAGAAAAGATTGTTTTTGCAATGGTAGCAGCCAATGTAAAGACTCTTAAGTGGAAAATTGCCAAGAAAAAGTGCCTAGAGTGCTTGACCCTAAGCAGAATGTCGGGACCTCACACCCCATGCTCAGGGACCAGGGCCAAAGAACTGGAGGAAATGATGTAAGAGCCAAAAAGTTGGGAGGAGTCCTGTGAAATACTGTCTTCTGGACATGGCATAGCTGTGCTTTCGTAACTCACGGTGCCTGGGATGACCTGAGCAGGACCTGCAGAAGATCAAGTCTGTGAATACCCATCAGGGAGTAGGAAGGGGCCATCTACTGACTGTTAGATGTTAGGCATGTTAAACGCAAAATGACTCAAGCCTCCCCCCCCTTCAATGTACATGTTCACACAAAGAACCCTTCACAGCTCCTAGTCTACTTAGATAAGACAGCTCCACTCTCCCAAGGACAGTTTCATAGCCCTCAGCTTGTCTGTGGCTTCCCAGAACTCTCACCCACTCTGGGGGTGAGCGCCCCTTTCCATTCCAGTACATGCCCCTGGCTTTTAGTCACATCAAGCCCCTGCCCCGTCTCATACCAATCCCATGATCTTGTCCAATAAGAGGCCTCAGAAACTAGATTCTCTCTCCGTCTCCCTCTCTCTGCCTCTCTCTCTCTTTCTCTCTCTCTGTCTCTCTCTCTCTTTCTCTCTCTCTGTCTCTCTCTCGCTTCTTTGCTTTTCTGTCTGTCCCTGAGACAGCCATGCTGCATGTTCTTGACTATTTCGTCTTCCTGCTTGCTTGACTATGAATCTCCTTTATATATTATGTGCTGGTTTTGGTTTGACTTTATATCCCGATCACTCTGAAGTAGGGGAGTCCTCCTAAGAGCCCCCACACTAACTGATGGTTAAGTGCATTCAGTCTAAAAATTAATGCAAAATTAGTCCATTATTTAAAAAGCCAGATAAAGGTAGTGCTATATAACAATTACTTTTCTTCACAGAAAAGTTGAAAAATAGTTGCTCGGTGATTGTATGTTGAGATGAGCAAATCCATTTGAAAATACGTATCCGTAAATCACTGTTCATCTAGATATAATAGTTTTAATAGCTTATAGCAAATTACGCAGATAACAATGAAGCATATAAAATTCTGAAATGGGAAGACAGGCAAAAAGTATGCTTTTGTCCTCAAATAGAAGCCTTAGTATAAAATCACATTAATAATGGATCCTGATGGCAACAGAAAAATGAGTTACACATACAATATGAATCCAAATCTGAGACTGTTTGAGAATAGGTGGCAATTTTAGAAAGGACAGCATCGCATTTTGATAGAAATTGTAATCTTTCTAAAACTGGCACCTATAAAATTTTGTTTCTGATGTTACATAAACAATTATACAAAAGATAAAAATTTTGTAAAAGGTGCCATTTATTATTTCAAACTTTTTATGATCTTAAATGTTCATACATGAACACAATGAATCTATGGTATTTTCACAGCTTAATTCCCAGTTCCATCCTCCTTCTTTTTCCACTATAACCTTTCTGCTTCTCTACTTGCTTCCCACCTACTTTCATGTCTTCCCACATGTGTGGTCCGCTGAGTTATATCTGATTTGCTTCTCATGGCATGTGTCTTAGTATTTACTGGAACCTGAGTAATTTTCCCATGGGTATACCTTTGAGAAAAACCTTCATCCCCACAGCAGCATTAATCCTCAACAGTCTCTCAAGGAAGTGTGGGCCTCTTGAGATCATTCCTTTTTCATGGAGAAACGTACACTGGACCAATCTTACGCATACTTTGTGGAAAATCCATAACTGCAGTGAATTCAGTGCCTCATTCCTGCCTTGTCCAGAACATAATGTCTGACCTCATCCCTGTTCCCCTTAAAGTCTTGCAGCCATTTTTACAAAATATTCCTTAGGAAGGGACTATGATTTAGATTTCCCTTTTGGGGGGGGGGCAGAGCATTCCCTACTCACATGCATTCTGAACTTTGGCCAACTGTGATTTTCTGTACTAAACACTGTCCACTGCAAAAGGATTCTTCTTGGGTGATTGCTAAGTGCTCCTCCAATCGATGGGTTCAATGACAGAGGTTTAAAAAGTTTTTTGATACATGGTCCTTATAGCTAAACCTTAATATTTGTGTTCCTCCTCCTGACCTATGTCCTCCCCTTTCGTAGATTCTTGTCCATATTTACAGTACCAAGAATGTAATTCCTTTTGACAAGTGGATCTTAAATCCAATCATAAAGCAATTGTTAATCTCCTGAATATCCTTAATGACAATGCCGCTATTTCACTGATAGCTGTCTCTTGCCAGAGTGGTTGCTATTGCTGCTTGTAGCTTTCATGGATTGATGAGACTATTGGCTGTTTCTTCCTCTCAAAGCTTACACAGTACTTTCTGGTATTATTAAAACTGACCAATGAAAAGGAAGCTCCCAGACCAATTCCAATGCTTCTTTTTTTTAATCTTCGCCCTGTGATCAATGTGTTTTCATCTTCAGTAATAAGGTCTTACTGTCCATTTCTGGAGGGCAATAAAGAGCAATAAATGAAAAAAGTCTATACTTATGTGGATCCTATGAGACCTTATTAGAAGGTATCACATACCTGGTATTGGAATTTTGTTTAATTGTCTATGGCTTTTGGCTGGAGCATCAGACGGCTTTTTTTTTTTTTTTTTTTTTTGCTACTTTCCTCTCTTTTGTTCTCATGTATAGGGTACATCTCTGTTCATACTCTTTCATGAAGTACAATGTTTTTTGACTTCCTTAAAATATAGGAGACACTGTCTGGTTGTATCTTACAACCTTAGAGCTGTTCGTTAATCCCTCAGTCCTTCCTCTATCCTACCTCCTCATCCTACCCCCTAAACATTTCCTCCCATTATTTTCCTTTCCACCTTATCACCCATGCTCTTCAACATCTCCTTTTTAAATGATAAAAAGCCCTTTAAAGAATAAAAAATAAAGAATATTTGTGAACTAAGTTCATTCACTGAATTATGGTCATACATAGAAATGTAACAAGCCTGGAAGCAAGGAAATATGTATCTGTTCTCAGACTTATGTGCCAGCTAGATATAGGTGTCAACTTGGTAATTAAAGGCTGAACTTATAAGTTTGTGAAGAATGAGTTTTTGATGGAAGACTCAAGTAAATGTGTGTAAGATTGTCTGTCTGATGACAGAAATCCTTCCCAAAGCAAGTGAAACCATTCCCCGCGAAGGGGGTTAAGATGGAGAGATCAGATTCACAATCGGAGAATTTTGACTAACTCAGAGAGTAACAAATGGCAAAGTTTGTCCCTCTTTCAGTAATTTCTGTGGATATCATACAGTCAATTCCATTCACTCCTGAAATTAATGTGAACTTCTTTTGTAAAACGGACTGTGAAATGCAATGAGAATCATAAGCAAGAAAAAAATCCTTTGTTTCTGTAAGCTATTGAGTCATGCATTTATCTCATAAAGATAAACTGCAACAACATGAAAATTCTTAGACCTTTATTTGAGAATTGTAATATGTTTCTTTCTTTGCAAATTCAGGATAACTAATATAAAAAGTATATTGAAGCTAAGATTTTTTTAAAAATTTTTTATTATTATTTATTCAATTGCGCGTGTGTACGTTTGTATGTGCCCGTGTGTGCGTGCGTGTGTGTGTGTGTGTGTGTGTCTGTGTATGTGTAGAACCACGGACGAATTCGGGAACCACCATGGATGCCTCCACCTCCTTCTGCCCCGGGATTCACAGGCTCCGCCCTACCAGGACCAGAAGCGCAGGCCGCCCCCGCATCTATATGTGGGATCTGGGATCTGAACTCAGGACCTTCCACCTGCAAGGTGGAGGCTTAACCCCTGAGCCACCTCTCTAGCCCTGGAGCTAAGATTTTGATATTTGCATTATCAATCACAAGGAATAATATAAAAAGTTGTAGTGATTATAAAAATATGGTAAAGCTTTTTAATTAAAGAAGGACTTAAACAGAGATGATCTCTAACCTGAATATGTATGAAAGGAAATCTTCTTGGTCTTAGATGTTGAAAGAGAAATGAAATATTAAAGCCTGTGAGATGGGTCAGAAGGAAAAGAGCCAGAAACCTGACTTTAGTATCCAGAACTTGTATGATTGAAGGGGAGAACAGACTCCTGAAATCTGTCTTTTTGTGTCCATACACAGAAGAATACACGTACCCTCACACACACACACCAGACATACAGAGAATCAAATTATCAATGGAATGTAATAAGAATAATGGTCATGTGATATTATCAATGTAACAATTAGAAATATTCTTTGCAATGCATTTTAATTAGTGCAAGAATAGAAAATCAAATAAAGATGTGCATTACTTAAGTTTTAAAATATCCACTTTATTCCAATAATATGTAAAGATAAAATAGTCACTTTATAAGATTAGACAGTGATTTATATGGATCCTTTAGTTGCACTGAGAACTTCTGGAATATTCAACAACAGAACACAGCTGAATAAGCAAACAATACTCCTTACAGAGAGATGTATGTAATTTTTATACACAAAAACATTCCATGATGTCTTAATAAATATAAACAGGTAAATAGCAGGTAATATAATAATGACTTTATATTTACTTCCAAATGTAATTGAAGTAGCTAACATCTGCATACTCATCTGCATATGAACACATGTTTGTAGTCACAAAGAGAAGAGCAGGCAATTGGAGATGCCAGGAGGACAACACTGTTGACTAAAATTCACTTGTGTTTGTTTAGTAGAGAAAAGCAGACAAGCACAGAAATAAAATTAGAAAAACAAAATTGCACTTTTAAAAGTACATATTGCAGTTGTAAAAGTTTATGTGTACACGTAGATACCAAAATTAGGCTTTGACAAATGAAATATATATTTATATCAAATGGAATATTACATACTTTTTCTTGCACTTCTGCTACTTCAAAGCAATGTTGTTTTTTAATATTGTCAATACTAAGTAATTTGGTTTTATGAAAATGCCTGCTATGTGGTTGCATATTAAAAGAGGATCCAATGTAACATATACTTCCTCTAACATTTTTATGTACAATTTCATAAGTATAATACAAACACTTCCTGATTATCCAATAATTTAATGGTTAGTAAATACTTGTTAAAAGGACTTAACAATATGTAAGTAAAATGAAGGAAAGATTTTATTATTTAATTTTTACAGTTAGAATCAATGTGCTTGTGATGTCAGCTTACATGAGTCTGTGTGGTATGTGCTTATGCACGTGTGTTTATATATGTATTCTCTGCATGCTTGTGTCTTCTGTGGTTTTTGAGTGTTTGTATGTTTTCTGTCTGTATGTGTGCAAACTATAATATGTGAGTGTGTTTGGCGTTTGTCTTTACATGTCCATGTGTTACTTGAATGTGTGTGTGTGTGTGTGTGTGTGTGTGTGTGTGTACTTTCTGTTTGCATGTGCACTTATGTGAGTAGTGTCTGCTTGTACGTGTTTGTGGTATGTGGAATCTGCAGGTGTATGCATGTGATCTATGTGTGTATATTGTCTATCTGCATCTGTCTTTGTATTATGATATTTGTTTGCATGTAATATGTAAATGTTTATGTGTTGTTGTTTGCCTACATATGTGCATGTCTTGTATGTGTGTGTGTGTGTTTGGTGTGAGTGTATATGTATGGTGTCTGTGTGCATTGTCCGTGGTTGGTGTATATGTGTGTGTCTGTGCATGTGTTTGTCATGATTGTCATGTATGGTATCTGTCTGTGGTGTGTGTGTGTATGTATGTGTGTGTGGGGGGTATTTATTTGCATGTGTGTGGTGTATAAAAGGTATGAGCATATACACAGGTCAGAAGAGAACATCAGGTGTTCTGCTTTCTCACTCTCAGTCCCAGTTCCTGAAGGCAGGGTCTCCTGCTGAATCTGGAACTAGGCAGGTGGCCAGGCAATTCCAGCCCACTATCTCCACACGCTACTGACAGCTCAGTGCTACAGGCAGGGCAACCCTTAGTTACAGAACATGCCCAGCTTCTTAGTTGTCTGGAAATTTGATCTATTGTCCACTTGTTTGTGCAAGAAGTCTCTTATTTATTTATCTTCACAGCCCAGAGTTAGGCTATTGTTAATACTATGTGAAGTCAAAGCTGGTGCCTGCATCAGCAAGGAGCTAGACTCCTCAGAATGAAGAGTTTTTATTCAGATCAACAACAATCAAATAATTTTGCACAGATCTCTTTCTCTAAATACGTTGTGTTCTCGTTGGAAACTTCAATATGACCAACATTACCCTTCCTATCCGCCATAAACTCAGGAGTGGGCACAGCAGCAAGATGCCTTAGCACACAGGAAGCACCCTAGTTGACATGAGCCCAGTCCCTGTCATTCTTGAAAGGTGCTAATGTGGAAATGTTGAGACTTGGAGATTGCAGAAACCCATGAACTTCTAATATCTGAATCCTCCTTTTGATTCCCATAAAAATCTTAACAATCCTTCTGAGTAAGTCTCTTGTTCTTATTTTGTTCTTCAACAGTGCAGTAATGTTTGGGGAGGAGGATAACATTTCTAGTTTGATTTTTAAGGCTAATATCACTTTCACTCTACCACATGTGTATGGTGTCCCCCCCAAAAAAGGAAGTTGAAAGAGGATGCAGGAAAGGTACATACTCATATACAGACGAGCATCCTGGTTTAACTTCTTTGAATATCTGTATTTGGGAAAATTCAGAGCTGGGAGATTTCTCTGTAGTTAAGACACTTGCTCACAAAGCAGACAATATGAGTTCCATTACAGGGAGCCCATGTGAACCAAATTCCTAAGTTGCCCTCTGACCTTTATTCTTGTGCCTTGGAATACATGTATATCATCTCTCCTTTTCCCCCCTCTCTCAAATGAATACATATTTTTCAAACAATTTTAATCATATTTCACACTAAAATATTCCAATGTATTCTGAAGGACATATTGTTGTATTATATTATGATCATTACACACATGCACATGTAATACATCCATTCTTTGGATAATCATGGCAGTATTATAAATAAAATTTTATAAAGTAATTAAAGATGAGTGCATAAATGCGAGATGTTCCTTTTCTATCAGTGGTAGAGTGTTCCTAGTATAATCAAGCAGAATATCTGGTGAAATATTTTTATTTAGAAAGTATTATCTGGGATGAGACTATTTGTAGACTATTTAAACTGTTATAAGCCTAAGAAATCAGTATTAGATAGATATTCATGCAATGTCTAGCATTTCAGCATTATCTGATCTTCCTATGAGATAATATTTTTATCAAGAAGTATATGGTTCCAATTTTGAAAAGTATGAACAGCCATCTGACTTCACAATGTCTCCCACAGTACCTTCTGTCCATCCTAATAGATCACTTTGAAGATATCCAGAGTTCATTACATGCATCAATTAAAGATAATTTCACACAGTATATCCCAAGATTTTTCTTATCTATGTGAGAAACAGTTAAATTAGCTGAGTATATTTATCTTTTTCTCATACATCATGTTTGGTAGTAAAACCAATGCTCAGAAGTACATTCACTTTCAAGCTCCTGTATTCCATGACTTTCTAGCTATCTGCTCTATACTTATTCTTTTATTTTGCTTGATATTTATTCAATATAGTCACTCCAAAACCAAAATTAAAATAATCCTAAGTCATTCTCTGGGCCTTAAAAAACAAAGGATTAGATGGACCTATATAAATGAAAAGCACACACATGTATGTATTCATAGCCCTACATACGGATACATGCTGAGAATAAAATTTATTTAGCAAATATCCTAACCAATATTAATAAATTAAACTGAATTTTAAATGTTCTTTATTTTATAATCCCATATACATAAAATTATTCTAAATTTTAATCATATAATCATCCTTTCCTCATGTGGTGATGCAAAATACCTTATCTTATTTATCCTTCTTTCAGTTATTTTACGTTTAATGAAAATGTATTAAATCATACTAACATTAACATTGCAAAATATACACTACGTAGAATTATGTTATAATGATATTTTATGCATTCTCAACAAACTGTAGAAGTTTTGATTCATTGAAATCAGTGACACTATATCTTTAAAATGACTGACACTAATTCACTTTTGAGAATGAAGACAAAATATTTACTTTATTCAGTGTATTTTGCTTTTAGTTGAAGATAGTGATGTGCTAAAATTGCTTTGAATTTTATGTATGATAAATAAAAAAAAAAAAGAAGGAATAGCCATTGCGCCTCAAAGCTCTGCTATTTCTCTGTATGGAACTATTTGCACACATACTCCCATATGCTCACATGCATGCATAATTTGATGTGAGTCATTTCTTTATCCAATTGTACTTTAAAAAAAGTAATAAAGACAAGGATGACAAGAATCTTCTCTACTATTTAATTTCAATCTATTAGCCAATATTGGAAACACGACAGAGACAAAAAGAAGGAATGCTGTAAAGAACAGCAAAGCAGAAATGGGGCTTTGGAGGAGGGGCAGAAAGAGTATTTTGTTTCAATAAACTAGAATTCAGGAAAGAGCAAAGCAAGGAGGTTGAAAGCATTTGCTCCGGAGGACTTCATCAGCCACACAGATATGTTTTCTACCATACTTTTAGCACTTTCTTCAAGGTTATTCAACTGTAGTTGGATGCAAATTATACAGCTTCTTAAATAACATAAAGTCTGTGAACTGGTGTTTCGGGAAGATTGCAAATTGGATTTTTCGAATAATTTAATACTTTTTGATTCAGTCACATTAGCCCACATTCTGAATGAAGTGATGTTAGAGAAAGGCCACCCTATCAATTTTTATCCTTACATTAGTTCAAGTATTAAATTCAAAGGACACCAAAAATAAAAAAATAAAAGGATGACGGCTAAATAATAAAGAGATTGAACTATTCCTGGTTCATTTTAACTTTCATATTTTTTGAACTTACAAATAACGTCTTCTGTTTCTGGCTACAGTGGCATAAATTACAAGAACTGCTTAGCTAAATGACAATGCAAGTAGAAACTATTACTTATGCAAATATAATACTAAATATTGTCATAATTTAAGGGGACCAAAATGTCTTTGTTCTATTGTTTGTAAAGGCATTTAAAAGTAAACTTATTTTTTAATGAAGACACACTGTTAAAGAATTCTTGTATTTGGGGCGTGTGTGTGTGTGTGTGTGTGTGTGTGTGTGTGTGTGTGTGTTGTGTGTGTGTGTGTGAGAACATGCCATGGTGCATATATGTAAGTCAGAGAATAATAATTAGATTCAATTCCTGCTTTCTATCTTGTTGAGCAGGGTCTTATATATAGATTCTACCACAGTTCAGTGTAATTCAGGATAGCATGCCTGATATTTCTACCAGGAAACACCATCTTACTTTAGAAGAGTGCAAATTACAAATATATGCCACTATATCTGGCTTTTCCAAGGATTCTGGGGATCAAACTGAGGTAGGCAGGTAGGCAGGCTTGTGTGCCAAGCTCAGTAACCTACTAAGGATTCTCTCTGGCACTTCCTCAATCAAGATAACATTGTCTTGAGCTTAAAGACCAAGCTGTAAAACTTGGCAGGGTAGTTCACACCTGTAATCCCTGCACTTAAGAAACAGGAAAGAGAATTGTCTTGAGTGTGAGATCAGCTTGGTATACACAGTGACTGCCACAACATCAGGCACATGAAATGAGAATGTTTCTTCAAACAAACAAACAAACAAGCAAACAAACAAAAGCAACTGAAAAGATAATTACATAGAGCAAAACTTAGTATGCTTTATCTACTAAATCACCAAGACTAATGAGTGAAAATCTTCAACTGATATCTATATGAAACCAAGTCAACACACAGTCAGTCAGAATAACAAATTTAAGGCACATGAGGGCCCTTAACATGTGATATGTGATATGTGACACTCGATATGTATGTATCCATGCAATCTGAAACAGCCTGACCAGAAAATGTATTGTCTCGGGGCTGGAGAGGTGGCTCAGGGGTTAAGCCTCTGCCTTGCAGGCAGAAGGTCCTGAGTTCGGATCCTTGATCCCACGTATAGATGCCAGACGGAAGCGGGGGCGGCCTGCGCTTCTGGTCCTGGTAGGGCGGAGCCTGTGAATCCCCGGGCAGAGTAAACAAGAAGGAGTGGAGGCGTTCATGGTGGTTCCCGAATTCGTCCGTGGTTCTACACACACACACACACACACACATGCGCGCACACACACATACATACGCACATACACACAATTGAATAAATAATAATAAAAAAATAAAAAAAAAGAAAATGTATTGTCTCAAATAGACAGACTTCGTGATTCCAGTTCTCAGAAACTGACAGATGAGACATATCCATTGTCTTAAACTCTCAAACGGAACAGCAGCGTAACATCATGTAAGGCAGATGTCCATCTACTGAAAAAGGAAGTTATTTGTGGTAGAAATTTTGTTTCTATTTTGATACGATGATGATTGAACCCAGAGCACCATATATGCCAAGCTATTACAACCCCAGGCAGTCCTGAAGACAATTTTGTTAATGTATATTAATTATTCAAAATAGGTGACTTTTCATGCCTGTTTTAAAGATGCTTTGGCTATAGTTTCCTGTTATCATCCTGCCAGCTCCTTTCCTTTTCTTTAGTAGTTGTTTCACTTTTACTTTCATGTCTTCCATGTTTTGTTAATTCCATGTGAAAGGAAGCAGGTGATGCTAGTCTTTCTTGACCGTCTTCACTGGTTCAACGGGAGAACCTCAAGTACCATTCAGTTTCCTGTGAAGGAAAAATAATGGTGATATTACTCATAACCCATTAATGATGCCGAATTGTGCACTTATGTCACATATTCTTCACACATGCATTCCACCACTTGATTCTTATGAATATTCAAATGGCTCTTTAGTAAACATGAATATCCAAGTAGTTCTAGTCCATACTGTTCTTCCCATAAAGGAACAGCTGTGTCATAACATGATTATTTTTTGTTTGTTTTTGAATACTCAATTGATTTCCGGAGTGGTTGATTTGCACTTCCCACCAATATCAAATAAACACTCCATTTTCATACCACACAAGCACATATTATTTTTTTAAAGTTATTTATTTATTTATTTATATATATTTTTTATTAAAATTTAATTATACATTTTAAAATTTTTTTACCAGTTCCCTCCCTCCCCCCTCCTCCCCATCCCCTTCCCCCAGTGCCTCCCCCCCAATTCCCAGAGAGTCCTTTATTGTGTACGCCTAACTCTCCACTGGGTCCTCCTCTCCGATGACATATAAGGACCCAGTGGCATTTCTATAAGCCCTTTCTCTTGTTCCCCTTAAGCATAAGATCACTACTATGGCTGTCAATCCCTTGCCTCCAGGGGTCTCGGTGCCCCCAACAAATGCTAGACTTTATGAGGGCAACAGTGCGCTGGACATTACAAGCACATATTATTGATAGTGGTTTTGATTTTTTTTGTTGTTGTTAGTCTGACCAAAGAGAGATGAAATCTTAATATAGTTTGGATTTGAATTTCCCTGATGATTAAAGCTATGAGATATTTTCTTATGTATTTGCTAGTCATTCATTGTTTCTCTTTTCAAATATGTCTGTGTAACTCATTTTCCTCACTTTGATTGGATGAATAATTTCTCTGCTGTTTGTTAGTCTGCTATATAGTCTTACTATCAATCCCTTATGGATGTATATCTGTCTGATTTTCCTCTCAGTGTATAGTCTCATCCTATACGCACTTGTTTTCTTTTGTGCCCAGAAGCTATTTCAATTTAGGTGATTCCATATTTTCATTCTTTTTATTATTCCTTAAATTACTGGAGTACTAGAGTCTAATTCAGAAATTCACAGTCCTAATGATATTTTTTGATGTATCAATCCATCACTGTAAAGATAATTCCAAATTTGCTTCTTGTTATACTTATCAGTGCTCATTCCTTACCTCATTGGTAATAAGCAAAGAGACCACATATTACTGGACCCATCTGTTTGTGGACCAAGTACTGTGCATGGTAACATTTTCCTATGGAAGACAGGAGATCTTCCTGATAGACTTCTGAGGCTTAATGCTAGATAATGGAAAGGGAACCACTTTCCTCAAGGTCATACCCATTGACATGTTTTTCCCAGCTCCAATAAGTGCTCAAGCAACATGCCAACACAGGCATCCCAGAGGAAACTTGGTGGACCACACATGCAAAAAGACAGGAAAATAGGAGTGAGTCTAGTTGGGAAGAAGTTTTTAGTAGGAAAAAAAGGCAGTAAGGGATGGAATATTAAGGGTAAAAGCTATGTGAGTTCATCGTATTTATGTATGACATTGTAAAGAAAAATAAAAATTAATGACCGCAGAGACAAGCAGACAAACAGCTCATTCATATGAGATGGTATGTTATATACCACGGCAGGTGTTTGAAACATCACTTTGACACACACTTTGGTAGGCAAGAAGTACTATATGCTTCTTACAAATTTAAGCTTCATCAGTTACTGTTTAATTAAGTACCAAATATTAAGCTCATCATTTAATGGTCTGTTTTCAGTAGTACATTTTTTCTAGTTGACTTTTTAAAAACTTTCATTTAAATTTTATCATTTAAATGCAATCTTAACTTTTTTTCAAGACGTACTTTCACTGCATTCTATGAAGAATACCATCCATCAGATGATTGTTGTGAGAAAGAATTGATAAGGGGGCCAAATAATAAAAAGAAAGAGTTCTGCTCAGAATTCAACTAAATAAGAGAAAGGTGGGTTAGCAATGTGAGGAACAGTCTTTCCTTTTCTGAGAACTGGAATATCTCAAAGACCAAGAGTGACTTCAGGAATCATTCTGGATTGCTTCTACTTCCTTTTTGCTTCATTCTGGGATTTTCTAGGATCAGCCTATCAAGACCAGAAGTGCAGGCAGTTGCCATTTCTGTTTGGCATTTTTACTTGGGACCTGAGATCCAAGCTCAGGACCTTCTGCTCGTGAGGCAGAGCCTTAACACCTGAGCCATCTCTCCAACCCTGTCTTCATGCTTTTTCAGTGAATGGTGTATCTGTTCATGATGGCAGGTAATTGTTTTCAGTCTTGAAGTAAAAAGTAAGACTCAGCAGGTCGCAGTAAATTTAATGCTGTAATAAATTTCTGAACAAAACAGTTCTCAGCTGTTCAATGTTTCTACATACAGAACTGAGTGGAATTTGTCCAATGGTTAAGCAACAAAGTGGATAGACACAATTTGAAGACCAAGCCTTGGAATCCACTTCAGTTATCCATCAGCACAACTGCAGAATTAGTATTTTCCACAAATGTGGTGTCAGGTGTAATCTAAGCAGTTATCAGCATAACTACAGGCAACGATTTTGTCCTAAGCCAAAATACTGGGAATATAAAAATACATTGTTCAGTTGTGCAGCCTCCAAAATCACTTGAAGAAATCATTGAAGAAAGAACAAGGAAAGATCAATACTTTAAGATTTTTTTCTTGATATTAGTATCATCATAAACAATTTATGTGCAAAAAGTGAATTAATCCAACAATTTTTCTTTGCTTCTATTATTTATAATAAGATCATTTTCTTACAAATGACTCTCATTCTAATCTTTTTTAAAACTAAGTTGGCTTACATAATTCCTATCATTATTGGAAGGGAAAATAAGATGAGAAAGTTTTTCATACCAACTATTTATGGTATAACAGTATCAGTTCTGAAAAGGAATGTCCACATCTGATTCTGGTAAAGGCAGTCATCTGAAGTCTCTGAACATAAATTCAGTGTATGCTGGAAAACCTCAATGATGATTACCTAGCAGTAAGCTGACTTAGAAATGACTTCCAAACCTTTCTTTTCCTGAGGACTTAATTCCCTCTGAATTTAGTCTGTTTTCCTTCCACACAATTTCAAATATTTTGAGGAAATAGTTCTTATTTTTCTTATTTACTTACTTGATCAACACGTATTCCTTGTGCATCTTAATGGGAATCCATGTGACATTTCCAAATATGCATAGAAGTTGCTTTCATCAGTGTCCATGCCATGTCGCATTCTTCAACAACAGCTGTCTGAAATCTTTATATTCCCCTAGGAATCACAATTATACTTTCATGCTTAATTCACGAAGTTACTAATATGAGATAGAATATGTAATACTTGTTTTACCGTATTTTATAGTTCTATTTAATGTATATATTGTTCTCACATATACGCCATATGTTAAGCACAGATTCAGTTTAGATGCTTATTAACGAATGAGTGAATGCAGACTATGGTGAAAGCACACAGAACAGAACCACTTGCCCACGAAGAAGGATATCATTTGTAGAACAATAATGGAACTGAATAACTCTCCGTGTCATTTCCAGCAGCCTTAGAATGTACAGCAAAGGACAGTGTTATTTATCTTGGTTTGGCTCACTTGAGAGATTTATAAAAGACTTGTTCAGAAGGTGTTGAGAAAGTGAGGGACTTCATGGTTTATGGATGTGTGATGTGCAGGAGCACTAAGTGGGGCAGGTCTGCTCCCTCCTCTCCAACTCAGGTTTCTTTCAGCAGGAAGTAGAGCTCTGAGGAAGGCAGTTGTGCTCGGAGCACATTTGTCCTTGAGGATTACATGCCCACGTTTTGTAGGAGGAGTCACCCAAGAGTTCCACATGTAGGAGGCATAAGGCTCTTATGGGCAGATCCAGTTTTTCCTGGGTTTCCTGGTTGAATCAGCCCATTATAGGAGGAGATTGCGACTTTCAGATTACTGGGTCAGAACTTGGTGAAGTGCCTCCGGTTCTTCTTGGTCACAAAACTAGAGCATCTCAGATCATCCATTGAAGATATAAGGAAATGATGGTGGAGCACAGTTCCTTTTTAATTTTTTTATTATTATATTTTATATTAATATTAAAGTCTTAACTAGATATGCCATATTTCACAGCATTAGTTTGGTCCATACATTTTCTTTCAAATAAATGTCCTACATCTGTTTCATATGAATCACTATTACAATGATTTACCACATTCTGAACATGAAGAATCAATTTTAAAAATTTAGGAAATTTTCTTAGTAAATATCATTATCTGCATACATTCCAAGTTGGTAGGTAGAACATTTCAAGAAATATTCAAGAAACATTTCAAGAATACAAATCGTGGGGCTGGAGAGGTGGCTCAGGGGTTAAGCCTCTGCCTTGCAGGTGGAAGGTCCTGAGTTCAGATCCTAGACCCCACGTATAGACGCTGGTCCTGGTAGGGCAGAGCCTGTGAATCCCGGGGCAGAGTAAACAAGGAGGAGGTGGAGGCGTCCATGGTGGTTCCCGAACTCGTCCATGGTTCTACACACACATACGTACACACACGTGCACATACACACACACACATACATACACACACGCACACACATGCATGCACGCACAATTGAATAAATAATACAAAAATTAAAAAAAGAATACAAATTGTGTATTACTGATTTATAATTTATGCCCCGCAAGCATTCTGGCACATGCCATCGAAGGTGAATCCCAGATGAATCCCAGTGAACCACTCATGCAAAAAAGACGTGAAAGTGGGAGGCCAACTGACAGAGCTCATAACAGGATACACTGGGAAAAGAAGGGGAGAAGAACTGGGAATTAAGGTGTGAAGATACCGTAGATTCAATCTATACATATGAAACTCTATGGGAATTAAAATAAGTAAATGCCATCATCATAATTTCACATTTAAATTAAAAGGACATGACATGATATTTAAGTCTAAATTCAGATTCTACCCATGACATAGTTCTCAAACATTTCATCCATAAACATTGGCCTTAAAATTATAAGTTAAAATCTTCCAAGACATATGTACCAGGGTTTGGCTCAAAGTCTTGGATTGGAAATGGATAATTTATGTCAATCATCTATGTCTGTGACCCATTCATATTTGAATCAACTTTCCATTTATAATATGAATGTATGAATGAATACCTTCCATGTAATGATTCAAAATAATACAAAGCTAGACATGGATTTACACCCAGGACTTCACTCTGAAAAAAACTTGGAGATTCTTCTGGCAAAAATGGATGCCTTTCTGCCAGTGGAAATAGCAGGCAGCATAAAAACAATGATCTTGAAATTTCTAGTAATGAAAGGAAGAAGCCATCTTGTCAATCAAAGACAAAGAAAACAGGAAATAGACTGAATAGGATTTCACTCAGATGCCTTGCCTGAAGAAAATGTCAAGAAAATACTTATACTTGGATCACTCCTGAAATGAGCAATAATTAATATCATGCTGAAGGGTGAGTTGCTTCATTCAGTTATTTATACTTTGTCATGAATTAATCATTTATGTCTAAAATGTTTTTGTTAAGCCATCAACTATTTTTTTAAAATTGTATAGTGTATTTTATCTGATACTTACTAAGAGACTTTATAAGTAGCAGATATTCATTTAGGTTGTTTTTATTTCATCTCTGATAGGTGACAAGCCAAATGAGGAAATCTTATTTGAAGATGCAAATGTACTAGAAGAGAAATACGAATGCTATTTCAATTAGAACTTACGCATAAATGTCATCCTTTGTCATTCATATGATTATTTCTTGACTCTAAACTGATTTAAATGACATACAAGAATCTCATACTTGTTGGTAAACAGCTAAATGTCAAAACCTTGTTCCCAAAATATTTCTGATAGAATCCATAATGAGTTTAGGTTTTACAGAAAAAGGACATGTAAGATGTTCAACTTAAAACAAATGTTTATTGATGTATACATGGTTATTGAACATTTCTATGGCAGATACTCCCAGATCATTCTGTCCTACAAAGAGACATCCACAGATTTCCTTGCAAAAGCAAAGTATGTTTCTGTAGTTAGCATCATAGAGGCAAAGATCTTGTGATCCCTTCCCAGAAAGAAGGTGGATGCTTTGATTCCTCAGCAAACCCAGAATTCGAGCTGAGCACTAGCGTGCATTAATGCATTACTCTCTGCTCTTGGCTGCAGATATAACATGACCAACTTCTTCCTGCCCCTGACACCGTGACTTGCTGATGCTGATAGACTATGAATTGGAATTCTGAGCCAAATAAACCCATTCTCCTATGAGTTTCACTCATTGTATAATTTTTTTACACAGGAAAGGAAACTAAAATAGTGAATAGAATTGTCCTTAGCCTCATGAATCATGGTTTCCTAATTGTAGGGTCCCTCGCTTGAAGTATGATGTCACTGTATGTACAGCACTAAAGTGGATGTAATCAAGAAACTTGAGATAAGTTAGGAAGAGGAGCAAGGAGACCAGTGGCTGATGCTTCTTCCTTTAGCAATACCTGTCAGTGCCTGACCTGTCTATCTTCTGCTTACTGTTTTCTCTTACAGAACCAGGGAAGCAAGTATTATTTTTTTCTACCCCTTGTGAACATTTGTGGTGCATGACATTCCCTTTTAGCCCCAACCTGTGTGCTCTGAGTCACTTCATGGAGCCTTCAGTCACCAGGCCACTGAAATTATGAACAGCTATACTATTATCCCTTTGTGAAATTTGTCAAGTTCTTACTTTTAAATTTTCCTGGTCCTTTGCCACAGGAAAAGTAATTTTATAGAAATTATCTAACTTAATATCCACCGAAACCTGAAGAATAATATCACATAAGTTCTTGGAAAGAAACCAGTGAAATCCAAAAATATAATATATATATAATATATATATATATATTATACACACACACTAACAAGGAATATACAGTGAATAAGCAATATTTTCTCACGTCTAGATCTTTGACTATCAGCAATGTGTTTTATGTTATAACTATCTTTTGTCATACATATTATTAATATCGACTATATACTACAAGTGTGTTTTAGAAGATCAACACATAACTGATAAGACATTTTGTAATTTTTTAAAAACATTAGAAATTATCATAAAAGTTCTGTAAATAAAAGGTTTCAGTGAATGAGAAAGGCATTATAAGCCAACAAGACAAACTATAAGTAAAAACTTCGGCACCACAATGTAATTTTATACATTTTGAAATGAATTGACATATCATATGGAAACTTATGTACAAATAAAATACTAAAATAGCTTTTCATTATAAATGTGAGTTTATATAAAAAGGAAACACCGAAAGTAGAATATTAACACTTTATACCTTAGGATAAAAAAACAAGTTAGGAAAACAGTAATTACATAAGAAAAAAATAAACAGAGAACTAAGGTGATAGAAAAGAAGGAAATGAAGAGGGAAAGTATATGTCAATTTTTTTCTTTAAAATATATATTAGATATATAAATGCCTTTACCATTTATTTTTCTCTCCATTCTTCTACTTTTCTGTCATGTGTCTATCACTTATTTATTTTTCATCTAACTTTATAAAATAGGTTACAGGCATTTGAGAGATGATTCTGAGGTTAGTATTCTTCTTTTGGAAGCAAAAGGATGGTGATTCTGATCTCAAAATGACAGATAAGCATGGGACACACTTATAATTCCAGCTCAGGAAGGCAGAGCCTAACAATCTATGCAGAAAGCAGTTTAGCTTGATTATCCCACAGAGGGGCTCTGGATTTCATTAGAAACAAAGCCTGGAAAGTAGGAGGAGACAACCTTGGGCCTCCATGTGCACAGGAGCTCATGCATAATAAGTACACCCACACAGACACATGAGTGAGCCCACCCACACACATGCAAAACATGCACGGCTACATATATGCACATGCAAAAAGTAGAAAAGAAAGAACAAGTAATGGTGGAGTATTATAGGTTTTATAGTTATTATATAGAAATAACTCTGAGAATAAATTAAAATTGATGAATGAGTAATTTCCAAGAATATATATTTATAAAGCTTTCTCAAATGATAGCATATGAAATCTAAATTCCCTTATTATTTGTAACAAAAAAAAAATCATCAGCTTAAATAAAGTCAGCCAATATCTTTATACTAAATTTTATGGAATGGCCAGGAGATGATCAATCCAAAGCTGTGTATTGAACTGTTCATGAAAGAATACAGTGGATTCTAGATCATTTTATTTTTTCACATTCTTTATATGATTACTAATATTTAGCTGTCTCTCAGAGGCATCAATAATGTGGGGATCATAAAGGAATGCTTTATGTAATGTATAGCCTTCCCTTTTGCTCTTCAATACGTTTCTCCCTGGGACTTATTATCAGACCATCAAAATAATGTTCTCTAGTTTGCCACTGCAACTAATGGTGCTGGGACGTCCCAGAACAGAAGTTACCTTCGATTCAACATGGCTCCAAGCATTTGAGTATCTCTTGGCCAGGAAGGAAACCACTGCAGAAATGGGGCAGTGTCTCTTCAGAGCCAAGAAACTTGAAACTGCCAAATATATGGTTATGAGATAATCTGCTGAATTAGAGTATATGCTGATAAAAAACGTACATACTCTACATTTTTTGGAACTGCATACCTGAGTGGAAAAGGAGCTAATTCATATTCTGTTAGGTATTTCAAAGGCAATTGCAAGAGACATATTGCATCTTTTTTCTAGTGTTTTGACTGTTTTTCATTGGCAGTGTTTACTAAAAAATGTTAGTTTAATAATAATGACTAGTAATATATTGTGATAGGAAACATTTATACATTTATGTACAATATAGAATGTCTTTGAAGATAGAAAAGACAATTGAGTCAGTAATGATTAACATGGTTCTAGTCCAGCATGGTACATATTATGATGGCAATCTTTATCTTGTATTTATTAAAAGAACAAAAATTTCATGTGAATGAGTTTGAAGATACCTTTTTGTTGCTTGGAAGTTTTAGTGATATTATATAATATTTTTCCTTTGAAAGATTTCTCTATCCTGAGTTAACTTTCAATTTTGTCCAAGATTCTGTACCACTATATAAACAATCTACATTTCTATAGGCATTTGATTTAGAGGTATTTCACACTTTGAGTTCCAGCTAGGCATAGTGGTACAAGCCTATAATTCCAACTATTTGAGAGGATAGAAAGTAGGATCGTGCATTTTAGATCAACATAGACAACATAATTAGATGTCCAACTCATATCAGAAAATCCAAAAGAAGCAAAAATTGAGAAGGACGAAAACATACCTGATTCATACAGGCATGAGCAATAATCTTTTTAGTTAAATTCACCTAAATTTCTGGAGTTTGGATCAGAAAATAATTTCTATGCCTCTGGAAATATGGAGAGAATTCATTGATATGAAAATATGTATTATGTCCAGAGAGTTTGATAATCATAATTATTACAGTGTTATGTCATTCCTAATCATTAGCAGGTGTGCTGTACAGTAGAACCATGTCACACTGCCATGTCGCATGATTGTTGATTCTTTTATGCTATTTTGTAAGATAATATATGCATACAGATTTTAAGGTCATTGATCCACATGACATTCATAGCTATTTATTTTGCAATACTTTGTCTTGACCACTACATTTACTAATGAATTCTGTTTTCTGAAAGCAAATATGGCAATTTTCTGTCTAAATGCAGCCTCCATATTCTCTCCAATATTTATAGGAAAAAAACCCAAGAGCTTTCCGACTGCTCCTTTGTGCTGAGCACTGTCTTCAGGGACTACACAAAATTTAATTTTGAAATGTTCCCAGAATATCAATTATAATTCTCCAGAAGGAGGTTCCCAGACACGGCATATGGGTTCATAAAATTTGCCAGGAATTTAGTATTCTATTCTATGTTATTTAATTTTATTAAAAGAAACTTATATGAAATTCCAGACACATAAGAGTAGATGAGTGGAAGTTTGGTCATTGAGCATAACTTTAGATTATGCATTTTTTTTTGCATTGGACATTCCTTACCAACATGTAGTAAGAATGTTGGTCATTGAGATACACATACTTTAGTGGTTGTAGTACTTGTTCTAGGATGTTTAAGATTTCTATTTGCCAAAGAAATTAAAGAACCAATTGTTTTTTTCCATATAGAACAATGAGTGTTGAGATTTTTTAACAGCTGATTATATAACAAGTCACGGTGTTTACATCCTTATCTTTAAACTACAGTCTTCCTACTACTAGTTCAGCTCAAAATCTAAGCATCCTTTTCAATTTTCTACTCACCAAAATAGTTTAATTTTCTTCCATTTATGTTATCCACTAATGCTCTCTGGATCCTCATATGTTTTATGTACTAGGGATTGTGTCCAAAATTCTATTCTTTCAAATTTTTTTCTAGCTGTCTTCTTTATAAGTTATTTTCCTTCTAAACACTAAATCTCATTTGGTCCTCCTCCATATTTAAATAGTATTTTGTCTTTTTTTAGTGACATATCTCCTGTGACTTTTTTCCATTTTGAGTATAAGAACATACACAAATGTGACACCCAATCTATATGTGAGTACCAAATTTCTTGTTCCTATACTATGATTTTTAATAAAAAATTAATATGAAGAATTCCCGTGTATTGGCTTGCTAATTCTTGGTACAAATAGTACCTTCATATAATTCTTATAAAGACTACACAGATAGCACATTTTTTTCTCTAACTTCATATGATAAAAGTTAGGTTCACAGCCAAATCTCTCCCCAACCTAAAGCTCAGGGAAACTTGGGGAATAAGGGACGGCAACACAGTAAGAGCCTAAAGATGGGGAGGATCAACGATATGCAAGATATTCCATACAAGTTAGTGTCGTAGTAGCCATAATTGGACTTTACATGACCTGTGCAATGACTGACATGTCAATGACCTCCAAAAGTCTAACATGGATCACAGGCACTAGGATCCTTAGAGGCAATGGATTGACAGTCATAATGGTGTTCCCATACCAAAAGGGTCCAAGAAAGGGCTCTGGGCAAAGACACTGAATTTTTATACAACATTAGAGTGGAGAACTCAGAGGGAAGTTTGGCATTCATACAAAAGGATGCTCAAGTGAATGGAAGGGAGGGAAGGGGGAGGTCACTGGGAGAAGAGGAGGGTGGAGGGTTAAAGGAAGGGGAAAAGAGGGGAAGGTGCAAAGGGAGGGAGTGGATAAGGTACCTATTAAACTTGTATGATTGGGGAAAATAAATAAATATAATAATAGAAAAAGAAATAAAACACCACCTAAATACTTAAATGTTCCAGGAAGCCAGGATTCTATTCACTGATGTTTGTGGGGTTAAGAGGGAAGGGTATAATTGTCTTCTTTCTCTGAGAATTTCCCATTGTGTTTCTGCCCAAAGTGTCTATTTCTTAATAAAACGTTTATATCAAAACAAAAAGTGAGATTCAGAGAATTAAAACGATATGAACTCATGAAGAGCTTTGAAACAGAAGTGATATTTGAAATGATGATTGCTGTAAAAATCTACCTAATTCCTAGTTCTTTGCTTGCTTTTAACAATTCCTATTAATTTTCATTATTATCTTATCTATACATGTCATCCCATATATATTATTTTCTGTGTGAAGATTCTGTGTGTGAAAAGTAATATTTCATTTTTTTATTTTTGAGAAATGTTTGAGTTTCACAGGTTTCCAGTAAGAAAGGTATACATTTGCAGATTATTATTTAAAATAAATAGAATTGTTTTAAATCAGCACACTACCCATATATTTTGTTGACTATAATTATCAGCAAACTGTTATTATTCTAAGCAGTCAAGGAAATATTAGAAACTCTTATTCAGAAGCAAATATGAAATATTTTGAAACATAATTACCATGCTATTTTAATTGAGAAACATGAAATACTCAACTGGGGTCAGATAATATTTAATATTATTATATTTTGTTATGACCTTCTAACTAAAGTGAAAGAACTTTACCTTTATCATTTATTAGTTAAAATAAAAATATAAAATTTCTCCAAAAATTGATATTAAATCATACTAATTTAGTAGAGATAGCTTACATGTAAGTTTTGCTAAAGGAAAAGCATTTGAAAAGCTAACAGAAATAACTAGCTCCTCAAGCAGTCATAGAATGTGTTCTCATACTGATCAGAGTCATAGTCAATACTTTGAGTTATCAGCAGCTTCTTGAGGTTTCTATCTAGCAAGGCACTAGGTGATCAAATTCATTGCCCTACAATCCTATTAAAAGCTTTGTATGACCAAACTGCTACTGTGGAAACAAAATGTATGGACTGCTTCCCTCCCTTCCACTCACACTTAGAGATATTGCTTACATCAGGTGGGTACGTTTCTTTTTGAAAGAAAGAACAGCAGTTAGATGACATGCCAGTCTATGCAAACAGCCATTTTACACATTTTGAAGAAAGGAAGTGTGGGGCTGGAGAGGTGGCTCAGGGGTTAAGCTTCTGCCTTGCAGGCGGAAGGTCCTGAGTTCGGATCCCAGATCCCACGTATAGACGCCAGGCGGAAGCGGGGGCGGCCTGCGCTTCTGGTCCTGGTGGGGCAGATCCTGTGAATTCCGGGGCAGAAGGAGGTGGAGGCGTCCATGGTGGTTCGCGAATTCGTCCGTGGTTCTACACATACACAGACACACACACACACACACAGACACACGCGCGCGCACATACACACGCACATGCGCACAGTTGAATAAATAATAATAATAATAAAATTAAAAAAAAAAGAAAGGAAGTGTGAAGTCTGTCTTCTGGCACCTCCTGAAAGATTTAACAAAGGGACTTGCAGAATCCATCCATGCTTGCCTTCCACGGTGGCACTGAGATTTTTCAGTATTGCTGTGTGCATTGCTGTTCAATTATCATCAAGGAATGCACATGAAATGAGCACTACATGATTCTACCGCTCTCCTTTACATGAGAATTTAGAGGTGTAATTTAGGGTTTTTTTTTTTTTTCTTGTGGAGCTGACCCATAATTATTTGCTGAGGAAACCTTTTGGATCTGCTCATAAGTATTCCCTTGGCCCACTTTTGCTACATGGTTGAATAGCAGTCTACTCAGGGAGAAGTAATGTTTAGACACTTCAACTCTCATAAGAGGATTCAATCATTCATGCAACAAATTTTTATTGAGTGCCAGCCATATGCCAAATACACTGTTCAGGTCACTTAGATTTTGTGTGTGAACACAAAGACAAAAATATTTGCCCTTCTGTGGAAGATCAGTATGGTCCAGAAAGTTAAAACAAAACACTCAACACAAAGTACTCATCTCCCAGGATTTCTGAGAGCCCACATCCTCCAAAGCTCAACAACACATTTATCAAAAGCATGACAGAGAGAAATCATGTTTACTTTGACTTGTTCTGGCTGCCAGCACAAAGTACCTCAGGATGAGTGGCTTAAACAAAAGAAACGTACTGTTTGCCTTCTCTGGAGGTGATAAGATTGAGGTGTCATCAGAACAGACTTCTTCCCTTACTATAATTCCACCCCAGTCTGTCTCTGTGTTCATCCTACTTTTCTCTTCCATCAACTGTGATGACTGTTTGGCAAGAAGCTTCTCTTGAGAGGAGCTAAGGGTTAAAAATTCAATATGCAGATTATGGAGGGGCACAATTCAAACCCCGAGCAAAATTATGCCATTATTCTGGGAAAGAAGGACATAAAACCACTAGGACGTGTGCTTGACCAATTAAGTTCTCACCACAGATAACTTTTGTTCTAGTGAGGAAGTCTTTCTTAAGTATATTTGAAATATGGCTCACACACTGAGGTATTTTATAAAAAATACTCTTAAGGTTTGTTTTATTTACTAAAAGGAAGGTATGCATTATACAATGGTGTGTAATTGTCTTTGAGAGTCACTTCAAAACAACTTTTAAGAACTTGCGCAATGTCCAGTGCACTGTTGCCCTCATAAAGTCTAGCATCTGTTAAGGGCACCGAGACCCCTGGAGGAAAGGGATTGACAGCCATAGTAGTGATCCTATGCTTAAGGGGAACAAGAGAAAGGGCTTATGGAAATGCCACTGGGTCCTTATATGTCATCGGAGAGGAGGACCCAGTGGAGAGTAGAACTTCTAAGACATGATAGATTTAAGCTCAGTATCTAATTGACATATTTATTTTAAAAATTGTGATTTTCATTATGAATTGTGTTCTTATTTTTCATTGGAAAGTGTGGCTATGTAGTCAACATTATAATAAACTCATACACTGTGCAGTATATATATTAATATTTCAGTTTTTATTTATAATAGCCCTCAACCTATATTTGTTCACCTTTTAAAACTTTTGCTCCAAGAAACATACATGTAACACTTAGTACTACATAGAGGATGGAGAGATTTAAAAGATGAGGTAGAGGGAAAAGGAGAAAATTAGGGGCTCCTGAAAAAGTGAAGCAAAAGCAAGGAATTTTGAAGCAAAACACAGCAAGCTACTACTGCTTTATAATATAAGTAAAATATAATTTAGACAAAGGAGTTATGCTGAGCAGAGTAACAATGTTATTCCAAGAAGTTGGAAGTTTTAAGCTACATTCCCAGTACCAGGTTTAGGATAACATGCTATGAACTGTCATCCAGGGAGCCATGAGAAACTCCTCAAACAACAGCTATTGCCACGGCTTTAATTTGCCCACAAGAACTTGGTGTAAGACCATATGAGTGAAGATAACCACATGCTTTGGATTCTGGACAGAAAGAACTCAAACCGGAGCTGAGCTGGAAACTTCCTGCTGACTTGGAGTCATAGTGCTGGAAGGTGCTATGCAAGCTACTGGGGGAGAAAAGACAACCCAAGTCTTACTTACTGGGAGTCATGAATATCATAGCACTGACCAGATAGAAAGGATGTCCGCTGGTACAATAATGGCATGACCAACTTTGTGGCTATAACTGATTTCTGACTAGATTGGAGGCACACTCATTGGGATAGAATGCATGCATGACCCTGTAAACCTACTCCAAAGTCTTTGGCTAGGAGGTAACTTGTACTATTAATGTTTTGCTAAATGGTTATTTCTATAAAGTTCTTTCTAAATGTTTACATTCTCCACTACAAAGCAATGCTTCTATTAGTCTGGGTAGAAGAAGCTCCTGTTTTCAGCTCTCCCAATGCTGGGATACATCATGTAGTGACAATTAATGCAAAGACTCACAGACTTGGTCTCAATATTTTGACCAGTTGGCTATAGACTGCTTAGCCCTAAAAGGGATATTTCAATCACACTAGCAAACCCCAGGGAATTCACAGAAGATGGAGCAAGAAGATAGTAAGAGTCTGAATAACGGGAAAGAGAATTACACATTACTGAACTGAGATCTTGGGTGTGGAAACCCTTTTATAAACAGAGGCTATAATCAGACAGTATTACAACCCATTCTCAGGATCTTAAACTTTTACTGCTCCCACCCACAAGGTTCCCTAATTCTTGAGACCCGGGACATTTCTGTTTAGAACTGAGCACTCCATAGACACTTACTCTCTGCACTTTGCCCAGTTGTGTTTCTGTGCATTGCAACAAAGTATTTCATTTTCAATTTCTGAGAGCTTCCCCAATCTATGGGCACAATGACAAATGTTTACATGGTAGTTTCCTATCAAGGGCTAACACTATCACCAAGTTTGATCTCACCTAGGGCTATGGTCTTCTCTACCATATGCATTTGGTGAAGTTTACAGTACCAGGCATGTGTTTCCTGACAAAAAAACATGTATGAAGACAACATGGTGGAATTGGACATTTTCTTCTGTTTGAGAAAAGTAGTCTCACTGAGTTTGAGTGACAGGTTCGACTAATTGATTCAAGGGAAAGGCTCCAGTAAGACTCAACACGTGCGTGTTTCTGCTTTCTCAATGCTGGGGTTCAGGAGGCCCTAACATGCCAAGTTTCTTACATTTGTGCTAGGGATCTGAACTCGGGTCCTGATGTTCGGGAAACGAGTAGTTTACCCCCTGAAACATGTCAGCCAGTACATCAGTCTCTATCTTAATTCTATTTTCTTAAGCTTTTTAATTGTTTACTCACCAAACTAAAGTTAATTTATAATTAACATTAATTTATGCCTGCCAATAAATTTAATACTTACTGCTTATTGTATTTATGTGGGTTATTATACCTTCAATACAATTATTGGTTTTCTTAATTTGCGTTTCTTAATCTATCAAATAGTTTCTACAATTCTTCAAATACTCGACTTGTAACATGTGGCGAACTTTGGATATTTTTGCTCCTAAAATTTGAAATCAAATACTCGCCATGCCTTTCAAGGCAGATTTAACAACTTTCATTTTTGTTTTTCAAGTAACACTTTCAACGTGTTTAATTAAAGTATCTGTAGGCTAAAATTATGCTTTAGTTTTTCTAACTTATTGTATGTATTTCATTTTTGCATTTCACCAAAATGTTTCTTGGCTTCTTCCAGGATATTGTTACATTGTTATTTGACCTTACCTGACCTACAAAATGGCTGACACATCAACAAGTCCTCAAAGACTAGCACAGATCTCAGGGGAGAAGGCTTCAGGTAGTAGGATCCTTAGAGGTAAGGGGTTAAACAGAAATAACAGAGTTCCCATGGTAATTGGTGGCCCAAGAAGGGGCCCCAAGATATTCCACTGAGTCATGAACCCTCATTAGTGTAGACGATCAGAAGGAAATTCAGTGCCCATATAAACAGATGTTTAGGAGGGTGGAAGCTTGCAGGCAGGAAACATCAAGACAGGAGGAGGGAGGAAAGAGGGGCGAGAGAGAAGGAAGTGGGGAAGAATGTGTGTATATGAGGAAACAGGGGAAAGGGAGGGGTAGGGAAAAGGAGAGGTTGTATAATTAGGTAAAAAATAATATTTTCTTGGCTTTTTAAGATTTAACTCAAATTTAGATAGAAAGTAACCATTTCGGAGATGGGTGATTGACCCTTCCCTCACTGCAGTTTCCTACTTTTATTACATCTACCTTTAATGTACTCTTATAACAAGACTCTAATTTAACAGGTCTTTACCTCTCTGGCCAGGGGGTGACATCCAATACCCATCAGGGTGGAGCCAAGGGCATTGCAGGAGCAGCAAAACTGAAAAAAAAATTCAACAAACATAATCCAGAACATCAGAGACTCTATATCAACCACCTGGAATTAGACCAGCCTAATCTCTCCGCATTCTGAAGCTCAGGGAAATTTGTGGAAGAGGGGGCGGTAAGATTGTAAGAGCACAAGGATGGGAGGAGCAATAATGTGCAAGACACTCCACACAAGTTAGAGCCGAAGCAATCATATTTGTACTTTACATGCCTTGCGCAATGTCCAACACACTATTGACCTCACAAAGTCTAGCAATTGCTAAAGGCGCTAGGATCCTGGCAGGCAAGGGATTGACAGCCACAGTAGTGGCTTAACAGGAACACAGGTAAGGATTCTGGGAAATGCCACTGGGTCCTTGCACCTCATCCGAGAGGAGGACCCAGAGGAGAGTTTGGCATGCACATTAAAGGATGCTCTGGGGATGGGAAGGGGAGGCACTGGGAGATGGGGATGAAAGGGGGAGGGGAGGGGACACAGGGGGATGGGGAGTTGGAGGAAGGGGGGGACCCATGTACCTGTTAAGTTTGTATGAGTGGAAATAAAAAAAAAGATTTAACTGCAAATTTTGAGTGTGACTTCTTTCTCTCAATTTCTCTCTCTCTCTTTCTTCCTATCTCATTGGTTTTGTCTCTTCCATAATCTTTTTCTTACTTATGTTTATATCAGCTATATTTTATCACCTTCTTTAGTTTTCTTCCCAATGTAAGTTTTCTTTGTCCTCATATATTTTTCCATTCTCTTCTCTGTTGTAAAAAATATTATGAATAGGATTACTATGGGAGTTTTGTTCTTTTTCAAAAATAAAAGATCAGCTTATCAAGAGAAATACACTGTCTCAGAGAAGAGAAGTTATCCAGGTGTGCAAACAGGAATTCAAAACATCATATCAGAAAAGTCTAGAAGACCTTCAATAGAAGTTTCCACAGAAAGAAGAAAAGTAAATAACAGTTTCGCCAAAGCAACTGAGACACAAAACATACCAAAGAGGCTGCAAATATCACCTCTGCCGTTTTTGGGTTTGGTCACTCTTCTCCCCACGACCCACCCTAACCATGCCAATACTCAGCAGTTTTCACATACACTCATCCCTGCTGCTTTTGCTTCATGGTCTATAAAAGTCACCACAGTATACTATGTCCACGCTAAGCTAACTGCAAATGATCAGTCACAGACAAGACTAATAAGAGCTCAGACACATGTCATAGCTATCCCTAAGTCATGGGTTGAAGCACAACTTTGCAAAGATTCTCTGAGGAAAAGCAGCTTCAATGTACAGACAAACACTGGAATTTACAAGGTCAGATGATACAGATTCAAAGGTTCCTTGACTTTCCATCTGTTTTGTAGAACAAAGAACATATCTGAGAAATCTCCTATGCCTTGCAGCAAGATTGGAACTTTCTGAGGAATTAGAATTTGGAGAAATTGCAGCTCAAGAAGATTATAACATGTGATGTTCCATCTAATAGCAAACAGAGGGCTGCTTGAAACAACGTACTTCAAACTAGGAGGGTTCTGTGGGACTGCGCCTCTGGCTTGAAGAATTGCTTGAGGAAAAGTACAATGATAAAAAACCATGCTCTCTTTTCCTTTAGTTCTTTTTTTCAAGAAAGGCTCACCACTTTCAAAAATGAAGGAAATCCTTGCTTTACTGACATTTCCATGAGGACAGTGTCGCAGCGCTTGGATGGAGTCCCCGGGTTTCCAGCTTCCTTTAGCAGTAAAAGTCTTTCATGAATGATTCTGTTTCTGATATGAGGAGGCTGGGGAAGACCACAACCAATGGTTTCAAAGGTCGATACATTTGTTATTCAAAGCAAATTTCACCAGCCTCATACATTGCAGAGGAATAGGTGATCAGTAATGACTAAATAAATCATTTCTATGTCTCTAAGCCGTTCTTCTGTTTATTGAAATCTCTGTAGAAAACCTCCTGGATAAATTTTTAACGATTTATGTATTTATTCAGGCATGTAGTTTAAAGTAAGAGCATAGTTTGATGATTGCCTGAAAGACTTACATATTAACGTTGTGAAATTGGGAATGCTGGTCATAAGCCGGGATTCATGAAGGAAGAGATGTAACCTGGAAAAGGTGAAATATGTGTATTTTCTTTTCCTTTGCCTTGCTTTTAATTAGATCAGGTTCAGACAACCAAAAATGTACAAAAGAAAGGATTAAAGCATTCCACAAGTCAGGAAAGTTCAGAGAGAATACTGAATTTAGCAAGTGAGTGAAGGAATGGCATTCAGAACGAGACACCCTAAGAATCAAGTTCTTTCCAAGGCAAGGAAGTACGTTTCACAGAATACAGTGTCTTAAATGCCAGAATAGAGATATACATAGACCATGCTAATAAAAATGCACCATTTATGCAAGCTGGTATTGGAAAATTTCAGCGACTCAAGCCTTGATCCTGACATTAAATTCAAGTGGCCTTTCTAGTGGCACTCACAACCATTTTGGGGAAGAGCCAGAATATGATCAATGTGCAAAAAGGCAAAAGGCAGAAAAACCCTCAGATACATAAGCCATTTACCACTGCTAAAGTGAGTTTTTCTGACTAGATGTATCAAGAGCTTGAAAGTAAAAACTGAAGACACCTTTTAGGTAAATAATGCATAATTACTCTTATGTGTGAATGTGTGCATATACTTGCTTTTATGAGCCTGTGTATATGTATGTCAATATATATGATGTCTATGTGTGCTTGCATATGTGTGCATATGTTTGCATATGTATATGCATATGTGTATATGTCAGTGGATGCTTGTGTTTATGTATATGTGTGTGCATTGTGTGTATGCATGTATGTGTGTATTATGTGTATTTAACGTTTGTAAGAGTTTCTTTGAGTCAATGTTGTATTGTGTAAATATATATGTGTGTGACGTGTGTATAGTGTAGTATGCATATGTGTGTGGTTTATATGTGTCTGTGGTTTGCACATATATTATGTTCTATGTGTATACATGTGTGTGTTGTATGGGATGTTATATGTATATGTGTATGCTATGTGTGTGTTTTGATCAACTCTGCAATTTTATTGATTTGATATGCAAGTCATTGTCTACCATATATTAGAAAGCAAGAACTGAGCTAAATTATTCACTGGGTAAATACTAATTCATCATTTTTGTTGAGATTCCAGCTTCCAGAGCATAGGAAAAAAGTAACTAATCTTTTTAGGGGAATACCTTAAAACATGTTACTCCTATCAAAGTGGGTAATATATTTGTAATATTAGGAATCTTTTTATTTTAATGAACATTGGTAGGATTTGCTTTAATTTGGACTACCAAAATTCTTAAGTCCAGCAGCATGCCTACATGTCAAATCCATAAGTGGCCACATCCTGCATCCTAAATTCATAAATAAAAACATAGTAAAATGTATTGCAGAGTCATTTGAATATGGCAATTTTAATGTCTTTACATTTTTCTTTGCTGAAATTCTGTTTAGAAGCATGATACTGCCAGAAGCATAAAAGCAGAAAACGGGGCTTTATTGATTTATTCCGTGCATTCAAAATGAAGAAAACATTCTTTGTTAGCATGAAATTCCTCATAGTTTTCTCCTCCTTGTCTCAATTATAAGAAGTATCTATTCATGAGAGTAAATGCACAAGACTAATTTTATAGTACTGTACTAACAGTTTAAGAATGAAAATGGTTCTTTTAACATTATGACATTTAGAGTAAGTCACTTGTATCTCCACCAAGATCTCAAGGGTAATAAAACCAAAGAGCCACGTTCAAAAGAGAGACTAGGGAAAATTACATTGGAAGTTTCATGTGATAAGACACAGAAGACAAGCTTATTGGAGTGTAGATTTTCACAGTAAGGTTTTGAAGTACTGGAAGGTAAACAAGAGAGATAGACTAGACATCTCATTACTGACTTAGGTACAGCAGACTCCTCACACATTTAGCATTGTATCATTGTATTTCCTTTGTGGATTAGCACTTGTTCCCTGAATGAGGACAAGTTGTGAAAAGGACAATTATTGCTAGCATTGGTTTCTGGAGCTTCTTAGCTGAGTCCCAGAAACCTGGCCATGAACCCTCTCCTTCCTCTCTCCAATCCTTACTCTTTCCTTTCCCATATTAGCAATTTGTGCAAGCCCAGTCTCCCTCACTCACTGCCCTTATCAGTATCTTCCAGACTTCTGACAGCTATATTAGGCCAATCTATATTGTTTGATGAGAAACGTCCTGTCACACTACTAAATCACTATCAAATAGACACTTTTTTTTGTCCTGGACACTTTCTGTAGATTCCTGCTGCCACACTGTTGTCTGTGGCTTTGAAGTTTAACTTAAAACTCCCTCTCTCTACTTTAAGCTATTACCCCGGCTGGAATGCTTTTCCACCTCAAAGTCAAACCATCTACTACACCTTCATACCCATCCCAGCAACAGGACTCTCTGTTTTAGAGAACTCCTTTTATCAGGGAACCTAGGAAACTGTGTTCTTCTCTAGAAATTACAGATATTACCCTCCACTAGGGGTAAAACACCTTTATTCCTTTTAGTACTTTTACTAAACTGCTAAGCTTCTACCATGAAGAAGCCATGAAATAGGAAGGGATACAGGATTAACTTCTTGAGTTCTGACAGTATATCCTACGTAGTACCTTGAAGAATCTGCTTAATTTAGAGACTCTTCCTTTCTAAGTCTATAAAGCAAGGCATTTACTTTGTTGTGTGGATTTGCTCTTGTACCTCCTATCCTAGTATAGTGTTTGGATATATTAAGGACCTGATCATGTGAAATAATTCCTCTATAGCTCTCTATACCCAGCCAGCAACCCAACTCAATTCTTTTCCTTACTTAACAATCATCACTGGAAATGAAGCAAGTTATTCCAATAGAAGAGTTCATTCACCCAAAGGGAAATAGAAAATGCCCTGCAGCTACAATAGCTAAGAAGAATCCTCCATGGAGCAGACAAAATCCTCTCTGCCTACTATGCAATAATTTGATATTCTCTTGGGGTTGTAGATAATGAAAATGTCTAAATACACAGGGTGAAATTCACTTTGCTAATCTGGGAATACGCTTTTCTTCTTTAAGAAGTCCAAATCCAAATTGATTTGGAAGATTTAAACAACAAATAATATAGCTCACTTCCTGCTATTACATAAGATTCTTGTAACTCACATCTATCTGAGTGGCTTGTTTTCTTATCAGGTCTACTAGAAGTAAATCAGAAGCAAAAGCTCCCTGAAGACTGAATGTATGGAATTCTGAGTAGGTTTATTGGAAAATAAATTAAGATTCAAAACTTTTTTGGCCAACATGGTAAAAATGATTATTTATGATGTTTATGAGAATAATTTTACATTAAGTTCATCCAGTTGTATAAGATCATTTTCAGGGGAAGCAGGCGAGAGAAAGGGGTAGTTATGACCAAAATGCATTCTCTATATGTATGATTATATGACTACAAATAAAAACAAAATTTATTTTAAAAAATTGTTGGGGAGATGGAGGGAGAGTAGAGAGTGAATATAATGAACATATATGTTATATGTGTATGAAATTGTCAAAAAACAAATATTAGAATATTAAAAATATATGTAATGTGTTCTCCAAAAAGTCAGAACTCTTTAGAACATAATTCTATAAGTTTTTGCTGAAAAAGCAACAGTTATAATTCCCAGACCATTTGCCTCAATAACAGATCTTAAATAACTTTCTACCTCTTGACATCTCCCTACTGTTTTGTATTTATAAAACAATGATTGCAGTTTTACTTGAATTACTTGTAGTTTAAGGTATTTCCATAAAATATATCACATTTTATTTTAATTAATCAAGAAAGGGAGGTATATATAGCTTTTTTGATATTTTCTTTTGAAAATCTTGACAAACATGTTGTGGTTATGTGTAAACAAGTGTGAAATCTTGCTTATGGCAAACAGTAAATTGTTACTTTGTAGCTTATCCAACATGTTACATTCAAGACGTAGTGAAATGAGCAACATCACAGAGTTTTATGACCCAAGTTGAGTATTCATAAATGGAAATAGAAACTTCCCATGAGAGAGTTAGTAATTCTGCCTGTAACAAAGAAATGGAAACTTTCAGAAACAAATGTTTAGAAGAGACAAAAGTGAAGGGCTCAAATCAGAGTCCTTGAGATTTATGTCTGCTCTTCCTCAAGTATTCATATTGTTTCTCTAAACTTTCTATTCAAATCTACCCATTACATAAAGTCTGGTTGCTACCTCTGATTGGTAGCTTTTATCTACAATCAGGTAACAAATAGCCTTGATTACCACAAACAGGCAGTAACAGCACTTTGTTGCTGCTCAGCAGAATACAAAGGCTTTTCAAAGGTTGAAAAATCAATTGTGCCTTACTAAATTATTTTGGCTGCTGATTTTTAGGTTTAAAATAGAATAAAAAATTTATACTTCATACTTAATGCTGCACAACAAAATAAAAAACAGAACATGCCAAGCTGGTAACAAAATAATTAAAATTTGAGGAAAAATAATTTACAATTGTTTTCAAATAAGAAATGGTGAGTACAAAAGTATGAGTCATACAATAAAGCAAACAGATGAAGGTTCTTGCTTATTTCAGAAGACTTTAAATTCAAATGCATCTCTCCTAAGCTGCCGTTTCATTTGTATTCTTGTTTATGTTCAATATTATGTCTCTGAAATTGAAAATGGGCTTCAATATAGCAGCATGGGGGACAATTAAACTAATGCATATAGCATTTGCATTTTACAAAATAGTAAAAAGTGTAACATAAAATTCAAGTAATTCAAGTTCATACAAAATTCCAATAAATCTTTTATTTTCTTCAAGTAAATTTATCAGTAGATGAGATTATTGACATTTATTAAGACCTGAACCCCTTAATTTTAGCTGTTACTTTTTGTCTCTAAATAGTAAATAATATTTTAAAATGCAAAATATACCATTGTCATGTAGGATGTGATGTTTAATCTCATTGGTCAACTTGGTTGTCCCACTATTGACTAACAAATCATCCTTAAGACACATATGAAGGAATTAAACTGTAGGGATAATTTTTCTTAAATGAAATTACTCACCTTAAATATGGATCCTATAGCTTCTGGTAGTAGCATATCAAGTCAGTTATAAAGTTTCTCAAGTTATAGTCTCCCTTGCAACTTTTTTTATCTCTCTTTGATCCCCTCACTAGGATATGTCTATTCATAATTTGAATATGCTTATACATATATGTACATACATATGTAAAGCTTTTCTTTTTTCTTCCTTCTTTCATAAAATTATGACATAGGTGATTTTTGTTTATCTGTTACAGGCATTTCTATTTGAATACATAGAACTGGAGGTTCTATGCTAGCATCTGTATATAATGTTTTTGAATAAATATATAATTTGTAATAATTTCAGATGTGTATCAAAGTTGAGAAGATGATACAGATTTGTCACACATTTTCATAGAATATCACACAACTTGCAAATTTTACTTTTGAAACCTTATTACATTTTAAGTGGTTTCTATATTAATGTGAATTTTATGCTTGCACAGAGGTGTTGTTTAGTGTAATCATTATTTATGGAGA
The DNA here is from genome assembly GCA_023101885.1 of Typhlomys cinereus. Lineage (NCBI taxonomy): Eukaryota > Metazoa > Chordata > Mammalia > Rodentia > Platacanthomyidae > Typhlomys > Typhlomys cinereus. The sequence continues at coordinate 14,695,005 of JALPQD010000007.1, read as the reverse complement.
ATATGTCAATAATTTATCTGCTGAAACTTCTTATAAAATGAAAGTATATATTAAATTTATAAGAAACCTATATTTCTACTTGTTGGCCATATAAACAAATTCTTTTATATTCTGTTGCAGTTATCCTGCATGGTTGCTGATAAATGAACATCAAATGGCTTCAGAAAACAAGGAGTTTATTTTCTTACTATAGTCCGGTTACAGTCTGTGCAGCTTCATGGGAGAGCACGCACCAACACCAGGCCCAGGGAACTGCCCACACCATTGCTCCATAATGACTGAGAGAGGGACGATTCTTACTTGTCAGACCAGCGTGTCTGGCCAAGTATACACAAGGATGCCAACTCTCTCAACCAGCTGTCTGTATTTTATTTCAGGGCTTAATCCCACCCACTGTAGGCTAAGCTTTCCCCATCAGCTAGACAATCTCCTGCAGGTCTGCTCTGGGTCTAACTCAACCACTAATTTTCTAAAAATGTGCCCAGAGCTCAAACTCTCAACTGTCAAGTTGACACCTGTGCCTAATTATGACATATTCCATGCTATCTAAATTGTTCCCTTGTCATGAACCAAAATATGTAATATGGAGTGAAATTCAATAACAAGAACTACTCACATTCTATGATTCATGATATTTAAACAAATTCAATCTTCCAAAATACCTGGGGGAAAACAAAACTTTTTTTCTCAACAATCAAAGAACAAGGTACATTACATTGAGTTTTGGTATGATTTGGCTAAAATATTTTCCATTCTTTAAAGCTCTGCTCTTCCTCAGTAGCAAAATACATTAGCCAGGAATCTGATAACAGTTGGAAATCACTTAAAAATCTTGATTAGCAGACTATAACTAAAACAATGTCAAAGGATAAATTGCTCCAGTTGATAGGAAAAGAACATTGTAATATGAAATGCCATATGTGGTTGACTCATTCTCCATGAGAAGACAAAAACAAATGAATGAAACTCTTCACCAAAGCAATTCTTTTTAATGCAGAATTTCCCTCATTTCCATTTATTAATGTTAGGGAAATACACTGATTCCTTCCAAACATACCAACAGTTAAATTATATGTTCCTTAGTTTCCTTTTCTGATAATTTTCTTCTGATTCCATTCAGATATGTACATGAATGCATGAACACATATACATAAATTGTGATTGTGCACATGATTTATTTGCATATCATTCTTTTTATAGAAAATTAAAGAAAACCTACATTTCCACATTCCCAAGGAAATGTCAATGATTAACAAGCAGGTGTGAGGGTAACTGAGAGAACTATGGGACCAAATGCTTCCAAAACACCAACTGTATGGATACTTTGTTAACTCAATGAAACTAAACTTTAGGATATTTTAAGACTATTTCTTATTCAGGTTCCTATTTGATAATAATGGTACATATATCTAGCTACTGCTCTGAAACATCAAACAATAGGCATTTATGTTGCCTGCTTATAGGTAAATGAGCTTATAAACTCCTTATAGTAAAAAGGAGTTTAAAAATTTTAATGTTCTATTTAAAATTCAGAAATTGAAAAATTTCATCAAAGACATGAATACTTACATGTATGTGAATGACAGGCTATGTGAATAATTTCTGAGAAAATACGAAACTAAAATATATTTGATGAAAAGGGTCTCTCAGTTCTGATATGTACAGATAAACAGAATCCATACTAAGACTGTCCTTGATAGGGTAATCTCTAGCAGTTCACAGTTTTTCAATTTATTGTGAATCTGAAATTTGCCTGTTCTTTCTGTCTAGAACTCATGCTCATAGTGATCATTCTGGGGAAAAAGAGATTAGCTTAAAAAGCCTAAGTCAATCCATAGTTCGTATTTTGACTCTCAGTATGTCTTTGCATGGAGAATATTACCTACAACTATAAAAATTTTCATAATATCATAAATCCATATCTTATGTTTCTTCTTTAGAAAAAGATAGCAATCATTTTTATTTATGTAAATCCCTGTGGGAAATATTAAGAAGCAATTATTTCTGTCATTATGAAGACTAAATTAGCACAGTCCAGACTCCTATGCAGAAAGTTCACACAAGTCCCTTATAACGCATAGCATGGTAAACTAAGTTTCCAAAGCAAAGAGTCAGACTACCAACTTGTTCTCCCATTGTAAAGCCTGAAACAACACAGCTGCCTTGGACCTGCACCCAGCTATGGGTCTGCCATGTTCAGAACACTGGAGCCACAATACTACAAAGACTATTGTCTTTCACCCAAGATTCTGTGCGATTCGTTTCTTATACCACTCTGTAAGAAATATGAACTTGATCACGCAGAGTCCTATTATAATTGCTCCAGCCCTAACTTCTGTGGAGTATCTTGGATATCATGACTCTTCCCATCCTTGTGCTCTTACAATCTTACTGCCTCCTCTTCCGCAAATTTCCCTGAGCTTCAGGATGGGGAGAGATTAGGCAGGCCTGATTCCAGGTGGTTGATATAGAGTATCTGATGTTTTGAATTATGGTTTGTTGATTTTTTTTTTCGGTTTTGCTGCTCCTGCAATGCCCTTGGCTCCATCCTGATGGGTATTGGATGGCACTCCCTGGCCAGAGATAAAAACCTGTTAAAATAGAGTCTTATTATACAGATAGATTCAAAGGTAAATGGAATAACAGTAGGAGACCACGGTGAGGGGTGGGTCAGTCCCCCATTGCAAAATGGTTATCTCCTATCTGCCAGACTGTGTGCCCTACCTTTTTGGTAAGATCATACACCATCAGTTGAAAGTGACCAGGAAAGGCAGTCTGTGAGCTTAACCAGATGCCTCATTATTTACTTGCAGTCCTTGATAGTGGACCAAAGCAATTATAATAGGACTCTGCATGATCTGCGCCATGACTAACATATCATTGACCCCTCAAAATCTAGCATGGATTAAAGGAATTAGGATCCTTAGAAGCAAGGGATTAACAGTCACAATAGTGTTTCTATACTTAAGGGGAACACAAGAAAGAGTTCTAGGAAATGTCACTAAGTCCTTATACCTCATCAGAGAGGAAGACCCCTAGGAAAGTTTGATATACACATTAAAGAATGCTTCAGAGATGGGGGGAGGGTCACTGGGAGAAAGAGAGGGAGGGGGAAAGGAAGGAGAAAAGGGAAGAGGGAACAGGAAGTTCCAAGGAGGGGTGGAGGGAGGGAGGGGACAGGGGTACCTACTACATTTGTAGGACCGGGAAAATAAATAAATAAATAAATAAATAAATAAATAAATAAATAAATAAATAAATAAGCAAGTAAATAAATAAATAAATAAAAGAAATATGAACTTGAATAATTGATAATGCTTGAGAAATATAAGAATGTAAAATATTAAAAAATTCAACATCACATTGCCAATTATTATTATTTTATCTAATAAAATGCATATAAACTGACTTTATCAAACACAGCAATGTTGTCCATTGGTAGATAAAGCTCAATTATCTAAGAAACAGTGTGTGCACTTTACTAAAATTTCTTAGATTTAATGTTTAAATTTTTTGAGGCATGCTAAAAGAACATGTAAACATTTGCCTGACAGCTGATTCACACTGATCTAGAGAGATCACACATTTTGTTCTACATGTTCTACATGTGTGTTCCAGGTAGATACAAGTGTTAACAATTGAGAGTTGAGCCATTAGACAAATCTGTGAATAATTACACAGTTAAGATAGATGTTTGAGCATGACTGTAGACTGTCAAACTGATGGAGGAAGACCCAGCCCACAATGTTTAAGAGAATTTCCTCAACAAGGAGATACAATGGAGAGAGAGTTACTGGCTTGGGAAGAATAGCAAGTGAGAAAGTATATCACTCTCTCAGAAATTCCTGTGGATGTCGTGTGATCAGTTCTCTGTGCTTCTCATGGTAGTGTGAACTCTCCTGCAACAGATTGTAACTTAGAACATTGAAATATTTTTGCTAAAATTGATTGATGAGCAGAAATCATCAGAGCCATGAGATGTGAATCAGACAATGTGAGAACCTAGACTGACATTTTATGGTACTCTAAGATAAATATTTGTGCCCAGGGCAGTGAGTGCTTCATAAGCATCGTCCTGTCAAAGGGAAGGTGAGATTCTTCAGCCCTCCATTTAGTCCTCTTTCAAATTGATGAGTTGTACTTTAACAAGTAAATTTGCTTCATGCTATCTCAGAACGGTTTGCCAATGCTACGACTTTTCTCTCTGCATATTCACCATGCTGTATTTTCTGTATTGCCATTTTTTTTCTAATGTGGTTATATAACTCTCCTGTGGACCATTTTTGACTCTTTGGAATTAAAGGGATCAGAGAAAACTTGTTTGTAATACTCTCACTGGCACATAAGGTTTAATTTTTTTAATGCTCTTCTAATCCATTCGAGATGCGAAATTTGAAACATCAGGAAGCATGACTTATTACTTCAAGGAATTCAGGTTTTCATGCTTAGTCTTAAGATTTCATTACACATTGCAATATGAAGTTAATTACTTTTGTCTCAGACAAAGTAATCATAAATATTGAAGCATCATGGACAATTAATTAAAAGTGAATGGAATGTTCAGGGGATCTACACTGGTTCTAGGACACATGGATCATTGAGAAAATACTTAATATGAATAGAAAACACTGTGTTTTCAGGATAATATCAATGAAATATAACAGTGAGGACGTGGAGGCACCAGACTAAGGCAGAAGGTTTGTGGGTGCAAGGCCTTCCTGGGCTACACACAGTGACTTTGTCTCAAAAAAAATCAGGTATCTGGATATATCTTGACTATCATTTTGAATATAAACTCTAAAGACTTAGTTCTTTTCCCCCAATTTTCACCGCATATTATCTTCAAACACCATGCTTCTCTGGTATGACTGTTTTGTAGAAATCCTTTAGTCATTCAGAATTTGGCCACATGTATCATATGATTGACTGTTCTTTACATTGGAAAGTTTAGTTAATTTTAATTGAAGTGCAGTGAGGCCTTATACCCAAGAACGAAAGATGTCATTTTTTTCCTTATTAAGTAATTTCACTAATAATTTTTTTATTTTTAATTTTTATTTTTCATTCTTGTAAAAAGAAGTATTGTTTTGCCAACTCTAAAATATTTTAATTAAAATGTTTCAAATTATAAGGGACTTGACAAATATTATGTGATAATTATTTTTCTGTAACTATTATACAGCATCTCTTAAGAATGAATGTCATGGGGCTAAACCTCTGCTTCCCAAACAGAAGCTCCTGAGTTCAGATCCCAGATCCCATTTTGAAAAAGGCAGGAGAAATGATGTTGTCCTGCACTTCTGACCCTGGAATGCAGACCCTGAGAAATTCCAGAGCAAAGCAAAGAGGATGCACAACAGACCAGGGTGATTTCAGAAGTTACCCTTGGGCCCCCACATGTATACACAGTGCCTTTTAATACACACACACACGCGCGCGCGCACACACACACACACACACTTAAAAAGAATGAATGCCACATAACATAATAAAATATAAGATATAAGGAATAAATTCTAGAAAGGCAAATGAAAAAGAAATGATCAGAAAACTACTGATATAATAAATGCATATGTATTCAAATCACATACCTATGCACAAGCACACGTTTAGGTCAAAATCTTTTTTCCACAAAATACTAATGAATTGAATTGTATATTACTCTATGTACATACTACAAGTGCTATATATCTTATATATGGGGGTTGTACTGTTTCTTCATGTGTTCTCATGTGATCAAGTTTATGTTTGTGTATAGGTACACATGCATGTATCATATATATGGAGCCTTGAAGTTGCAGCAAAATTTCTTCCTTGATTAATCTCCATTTCATTCACTGAGTCAGGATACCTTGATTTAAAGCAGAGGTCCTGGCTGAGCTAGCATATCTAGCCAGTTTGTACTCCCTCCATCTTTAGGCTTTTGTGGTCTTAATGCCCCCCTTTCTACAAAGTTCCCTGAAAAGCCAAATTTCTCATTCCTTCATAATCTCAATATCTTGACTTCCATTTTCCATACACTTACCAAGTACTAGTTTATCATGAAGGTATTTTTAAAGACAAAGGAAAATAACACCGATAGAGATATTTTATACCTTGTCCCAACAAAACTAAATTTTAAATATGTCAGCATCTATATTACTTGCCAACATTGGCTGTTGATTTGGGGAATATCTGTCACCTTATTTTATATAAAATATAATGTTGCAAAATGCCTGACATTTTAGCTCAGCTCATTTTGCTATTACATGAACAGTTAAATTCTAATAGAGTTTTCAGCCTATTTGATTGCACTAATGAATTTTAGGATATATTCATGTCAAAGTCCATCATAATTAGCATTTAAATGTGACCTTTATTTTATATTAATATGCCTCCATACATTTATGAATAAAAATGTGAGCCAATTTTGAACCATGTAAATTTCTGATGCTCATGATAATGATGGCAGGAATAAAAAAATGTGTTAAGTTGAATTTAATTCCATCTAAATGACTCTTTTCTAATTCCTAGGGCATTTGGAAATATAATCATTAACAATATTGTCATGTAGCTTTAAAAAAGTATCACACGTGTATCATTACTGGTGAAAAATGAAGAAAAGGGAAGCTGCATGTGCACTTGTTTTTCCCCTGTTTTTAACATTTGGGGAATTATCCAGATTGTATCATGTGGTAAGAAACAAGTAGAACATTAACCAGACTCTAACTGAAACCATATTGACTTTGGCATTTAGCAAGCAAAATGTTTTTTGTCTTTAAAGAACTCTTGAGTACATCAAAGATGCCATTGTGAGATATGATGTGCTTGAAAAAGGAAATTTTTAATCTTTTGATTTATTAATGATAGATATGTTTTTATAATGTTAATCACAGATCATACCTTAAAGTTTCCATTGACATTTAAACATGCAATATCTGAAAACAACATGCATGTTATTAATTTTAATAATAATACATATTTGGATTCAGCAGTATTGCTGCTATTACCCATGAGTATAAATGCCTAAATTTCAGCAAATTCACTTTAAATCAAGTTCAATATTCACTTTCTCAGATGTGTGATCTTGATATGTCTTTTGAGGCTACAATACGGTACATATAATTTAAATTTTAGAAAACAGGTGATATTATGCTGAATGCCATTATCAGGAGAAAATGAGATTTTCTTTGTGCTGTGATACATTGGAGTCAAGAGAATATATGTGACAGCTGATTGGAAAGACATTCATATAGAGAAATTATAAGGAATATTTCCACCAAAGTAGTACCCAAAATTAATGACATAAACAATAAGAACAGTAATATTTCTAAAGGAATAAACACCTTTCTTCACAGAATGTTTAGAACACAAACAAAACTCATCAGTTGATATTGTGCTTCCTTTTTGCATCCAATATCTCAAAAGTCATCTTTTTATTAACTATAACACAAAATTATCAATTAAGATCATCAATTGATATGATTAGTTTCTGTAGCTCAAAGTTAATTAGACATCAAATATAAAATTCAGGACACATCCATCCCTTAGATAATAAAATATGAGAATATTTTAACTTAGAACAATAATATTTTTCTTCCCATCACCCTTTGGCCTTCACAGTCACACACACATAGTGCTCTCTGACAGACACACACATACAAACACACAATGAACATGCACACACATGCACACACACACTATTATATTAGTTGTGCTTTACTACATAAAAATGACTACAATATAAGTGATACTATGTTAATAATACTACTTTGCTAAACTGTTAACTACTGGTGGATTCTGAGAACATAGTGGGTGGGTGTTTCATACCTGTACTCTCTCAGGAATCTACCAGGCCACAACTGATATTTCCAAACACATAGAGATCCATTGATAAGTATAATAGGTCTCAAAACAAACAAACAAATGGAATGATAAAGGGACTTCTAAATAAGAGGAGAGGTGACAGAGGGGTTAGAGAGAGACTAGAGAATGCAGGCATTATAAGCTGAACTTATTAAATATTTGTATGAAGTTGATGAATACCAAATTCAATAAGAATCTTTAAAAGTATATATGTTAAAATTCAGATTCTTTTTTCAGAGACAGCAAAAAAAGTCACCCCAAGATTAGCTCATTTGATTAACTACTTATTATGAAGACTGAGGTATTTGTAATCTCTGCTGCAACTTTTTATGTATTTACTAACACTTGATTGGTTAAATACAGAAAAATCTAAATATTATATCGAATTAAAGATGTGTTATGTTAATGCATTATATGTATTCATTACTTCCTATTTTTCTTTTTGGTTTCCTTAGTTATAAAAATCAGCTTACATTCTGTGTATGTGTATGCATATATATGCAAATACTAGTGGACATAAAAATATAACTATCATCTACGTCAAAAACTACAGTACATATAATTCATGATAAGTACAAAACTTGAAAATAAAACAAAATGTCATTAAAATTAAAACTGAAGTGTATAAGATCAAAATAATTGTTATAGATAAGTACTCTGTATAATAAGGCATTCAAGTATCTAAGTTGAACTAGCTAGTATAAATGTGTACTTTTGCAAGGCTGAATAATTTAAAACATATTAAGCAATATTGCAAGAAAAAACATATCACAGGAGTGAATTCCACCCTCATTCTTTGGTAGACTGATTTTAGAAAACAATGAAGGATTAATGGTCTTTAATAATTGACTCCAGAACTCAAAAATGTGCAATGTACTCAATATAATCTATAATATACATCTTTAATGTGACCATAGAATGAAAACATTGAAAATTGATGTTTAAACTCCTTGTCTGTGATACAATAAAGTGCAAAAAAAAAGAAAGCAAAACAAAAACATACTGATTTTTTTCCAATTTAAAACTTTTTCAGTATCTTTTCTCTTAAAGGTTAAATCCTAATGCTAATAAAGTTGATTGAGAGTTGAGCAATGACTGTTATGTATTGATCTTCAGTGCATCTTGAATCAGGTATCGAGGAATATGGATCAGACATCCCTGTTTATTTTCTAAAGTTTAATTGTATAGCAGTGGCAATTCATGCCTATTTTTGCATCTTTGTGAATCAGATATCACCAAGTAGAATGCTTGTGAGAATGTCTAAGCAGTGAGTCACTTTCCCTTTGGCAACACTAACAGCACAGAAATTCTAACATTTGAATTTGAGATCTAGAAGATATATGAGATTGAGGATGAATGAATGCATGGATCATTGCTTGTAGAAGAGCTACTCAGGACCAATACTTTAGCATTCCATTACCAATTATAAACATTTACTTTCATCTACTGAAGTTGAACTTGGATAATTTAACATTCAGAGCTAAAATACTTGATAAAATTATTTAATGAATGAAAATGAATTTTAAAGTATATGAAGCTGAGAGAAGAAATAGGAAAGGAGAAGCCTCATGCTGTAGATATTTACTCCAAAATTATATGTCCTTGGAAGCTTATAAAATTCATAGAATTATTGGATATCTGATTATGAAAATGAAAGGAAAAACTGGAGAGATGGTTTAGAGAATAATCCTCTGCCTACAAAGCAGAAAGACCTGATTTCAGATCCCAGAAACCACACACACACACACACACACACACACACAAGCACATGCACATGCTTGCACAAATATTAAACTAAAAATATTTTAGAATTAAAACATGGCAGTTAAATACAGATGTGATAAATTTTAAAAATAAATGTGATTAAAAAATTAACACCTTCTAAAATGAAAACTAACTGAATATAAATAAGAAGTAAAATTTCAGTTAAGTTGACTCAAGACAAAATAATAATCTAAAAATGTCTTTCAACATAAAACAATAACTCTTTGAATATTGTCATTTTTTCTTTCCATGAATAATTCTTAACCAATGATGAAATCAACCAAGATGATTTTTAAAGTGAGGTTCCAAGTTTTTAACAAACAGCTTTTTCTTATCTTGTATAAAGTACTCTTATATAAAGTATCCTAGTATAAAGTATTATATTTTTAATCTTTTATAAATCTTTCTTACCTTATATAAAGTATCCAAAATATGGTAGCATGACCTTACCATAGTTTTTAAAGTTTGTTTGAAAATTTAAAGGTATAAAAAAAAACTTCATTTATGAAAGCATAACAATTCAATTCTCAGACTGGAACAGCACAAATTCTCAAGACAGATCCTGTTGGTCCATTGCCTGGATCTCCATTAATGGTAGGTGCACTGTGCCAAGTAGCTGCGTGTGCTTTTCTGTAATTGTGCTTGGCTAGTCTCTACCAGTTTTCTGAAAGATTCTCAAGAGCCCTTCTGAAGCGGAAAGTCACTGATCCCAGAAGAGACACTCCAGGAACGATTGACTTAGGGATAGTTCTTTACTATAAATTACACTACAAAGACCTTCTCTCTACCAGGGTTACTGAAGGCAATTATGACAGTTGTTTGAATTTGAAATTTTAAGAATTGTTTAAGGAAGAATGAAATCAATAAAAGAATATCCATATATATGGCACATAAATTAAAAGTGGTGAAATTGAAAGAAAAAAAGTCAACAATGAGTACTTTTGGAAGAAGGGTCATGTGATTGGTTAACATGAAGCTAAAATTCTTCATTTTATCATTTTTATGTCTCTTAACTTATGTGCTTGTTAATAATCAAATCATTTGCCATGGGATTTACATAAATTTCAAGACTAAATGATTAGCCATAAACTTGCACTTTCTCCAACAATGCACTTTTCCTTTGAATAGATTTTCTTTCTTTCCTTATAGAAATCAATTATTGTCCCAGACAGTAAGTTGGTAGTCTTCCTCTTTGCTGATTAGTTAGCCTATTGCATAAGTAAGAACATGTAAGTTGGTAGTCTTCCTCTTTGCTGATTAGTTAGCCTATTGCATAAGTAAGAACATGTGGAACACAAAGGTAGCATGACCATTCCAGGAGCCCCTCAGAGGAGCTGTAGGGATATTGCCTTGTTCAAAAAGACCATCTGCTTACACTACAACTCTGATAAATATTCACCTTGTAAACTATCTCATAATACCTCAAAACTTTAAGTAGGTCTGTTATGTTCCTTTCCTTGATATGGATTTACTTATCTTAAGAACTTGGAACAGTTGGTAACACTACAGGATGTGCTTCAACAACACAGATACGGGTTCGGCATGTGCAAATCCTTCTGTTTTTAAGATTGGCAAAATGATGACATTGGATCATAGGAGTGGAGCTCTGGGCACATCTGTAAAGAATCATTGGTTAAGTTAGGCCTCAGCAAGTCTTCAGGAGATTGTCTAGTTAATGAGTCAGCCCTGTCCAAGATAGTAAGGCTAGTCCCCTGGCAAGTGAAAAGGATTGTGGGAGCTGGCTAGGAAAGTTGTCATATTTCAGAATATTTGACTGGAGATGCTGGTCTGGCAAGTAAGAATTGTCTTTGCAGTATTGTAGATATTTTGTGCCCACTTCCCACTCTCTTAGTAGGAATAACTTTCTTCGTCTCCTATAAATCATTTAGTGATGTATTTATTGACAATAACACAAAGCAACTGCGACATTGACTAAGTGTGTTTAAACCAAAGAAATCATCAGCTGCAGCCTACAGCCTGTTTTTATCCCTGACCTGTGAACACGTGGCTGATTTCCATTCTCTGCTATCGCCGTGTGTGTCCAATGTTGAATTGTTAAAATGAAATAAAGTATAAGTTTCGACTTTTTGAGTCTTATAACCATGCACTACATTTTCATTTACCTTGGAATCTGAATTTTGTTTAAATTATGTGATTTAGAATTGCAGAAATTATTTGAGTGAAAGCAAGGCAATTTGATCAAAGAAGAATAAAATCCTAGGCTATTTTCATTTTGTAAAGATAAATACCATGAAGACTAAAGGTTAACAGCAGTGCCTTTATAAGTAATTACATAGTACATATAAATTATAAGGAAATTAAGGGTGGGGGATATTGCTCAGTGGTTAAGCCTTTGCCTCTCAAGCAAAAAGATCTGATTTCAGAATCCCAGATCCCATATGAAAATTTCAGATAGATAGGGTGGTGACTTGCAATTCTGGCCTAAGGTAACCTCAGAGTAAAGCATAAGAAATAGAGGAAACCAGGATGATTCCCAATGTCACACTAACCTTAATAGGCACACACCCAAATACCCACATGTACAGACAGAAACACACACACACACACACACACACACACACACACATGCACGCACACGTACACACACACAAACACACATATCAACAAATTTTAAGAAAGCTAAATTGTTTGTGATATAAATGAAATATCATGGACACTTTTACTTCAGCTAAGTGCTATCTTAGTAAGTGACAATTTAATCATCCTATTGTTTGCTGTTTATTGTTTAATTATTATATAGATTCTTAGTATGTCAAGTAAAATATGGGTGGCTGTTCACTTAGGATATCACTGGCAGATATCAGAAATTAAATATATCAGAGAATGATTTTTCCTTCTAGAACAGTAGAATGTCATGAACAATTTTTATTTTTGCTTCCTGAAATTCTTCAGTGGACTTTTGGGGTGAAATCTCTATGTAACTATTGCATTTACTCTGCATGTTATCACTGAATTCATGACCAAATAGCTTATGGGAAAGGGGGGGCTTATTTTAACTTATGATTATCCAGTTACATTTCTTAGTCCTGCTTGTCAGGACAGCTCACCAACTCCAGAAGGTGAAGGAACTATCCACACAGCATCCAAAGGATTGGTAAGAGAGGGACAATCCTTACTCGCTGGAATGCCAGCGACTTGCCTTAACTATCAGTTCTGCCTAGATGTGCACAAAGTTCATCCTCTAATTGTTAAACTAATGCAAATATATTTCACTACTACAAGTACCATTTTCCAACTGACAGAATACAGAACCAGTGTTGCAGATGCCGGTGTTGTCCATTAAACGTGATAGAGGTAAAAGTATTCATTACCAGAAAATCATAGTTTGCAAGATAGAAATTTCTCTCATTTTGTTATATGGTGAATTTTCATGAGCAAGGGAGCTAAGCTACCCTTTAAAAGATCTATTCCTTTCTTTGTCTGGTTGGGCCATAGAGAAAAACAGATTCATCGAAATGTACTTTTATCTCTGATAATATCTGACTTGACATGTTTAAGTCACTGGAGGCTGATAAAATGCATTCATTTTAGCTTCCTCTAAAGGCAGCTCTGTCATGTGAAAACAAATTGTTTCTCTTTTTCTATAGAGAATAGAAGGATTTATAGGCTGATAGGCCAGGGCATAAGACACTAAAGTGGCAAATTATTTTCCCTTTGTTCAATGTCTCATAAATTGGTTCATATTTCTTTTATTAAGATTACAGAATAGACTCCAGTAATGACACAGAGTGTGCTTTCTTAACCATGAAAAATTTACTTTATTACTAAGTGAATGATTCCTTTTTTATTGAAGATAAAGAGATTTTAAATATTCTTACTGTAAAATTTTCAGTTTTTCTGGAAAAATAAATGAACTTCAGTTTTTTGAATTTTTAAATTGATGAGAAAGAAACATTTAATGTACAAGTATAATTCAAAATGAAATCCTGAAATATTAACCCAATTGTATATGCTCTGTTTACTTTTAAAAATTCAGTATATTTGGAAGATAAACTGAAAGATTATAGTCATTGTTCTGAGAAGAAAAAAGACTCAAATATGCTAATACTGGAATAGCTCTTTATATTTGTATTTTGCAGTAGGAAAATCTTAGTCCATCTTGAAATTTTGCACAGCCTTGGTTATCTAAAAACATAATCTGATATATAGTTTTCTGAGATAAGAAGATGAGAAGACTTAGGGAGCCATAAAGAAATCATATCAGTAAAATTACTGAATAATAAAGAAATACTTTCCTCTGTGTTTCACAAATGAAAGTATGTTGGTTATTGATAACAGTTCTAGGAGATAAAGGTAAAGGTATGTTTTCATTTTTAAGAAGAATTTAATATTTTTATTTATTTTATTTTTATTTATTCAATTGTGCGCGCAGCGCGCGTGTGTGTGTGTGTGTGTGTGTGTGTGTGTGTGTGTGTGTGTGTGTAGAAACCACAGACGAATTCGGAACCACCATGGACGCCTCCACCTCCTTGTTTACTCTGTCCCGGGATTCATAGGCTCCGCCCTAGCAGGACCAGAAACGCAGGCCGCCCCTGCTTCCGCCGGCGTCTATACGTGGGGTCTAGGATCCGAACTCAGGACCTTCTGCCTGCAAGGCAGAGGCTTAACCCCTGAGCCATCTCTCCAGCCCCTAAGGAGAATTTAAATAATTTAAATTATTATGTAACTCTGACATATTACCCACAACATTCCTGACTTCAAGTTCAGAAGCATGTTGAAACCTTCTAATTTATCAGCTTAAGTGCAAATATCGTCTGTTTTGTTTTTCAAGGTTTATATTTGATTAAAGCTGCTGATGAAGAATCAAAACAGAACAGACCCAATGTGAGATTTTCAAATAATTTGTTTCAATAAATGACTCTCACTTTCCCCTGTTGGATCTTTGTCTACAAGTGGGCTTGAGCAACAGTTTTGTGAATTCATACTGATCAAATGGAAAAACAGCATAATGCATATGCAGGCAGCAATGTTGCGCTCAAATTTCTGTCTTTGTTTTGGAAACCATATGCTGAGGAAAATTCAATTGAACTAGGAATTCAGTGGAAAAGGCTGATACATTGTATAGTTCATCCTAGATTTGAAGAAACAATTAAAAGAATTACCTTATTACATTAATTGTGATGTTTGTATTAATGTGTGGCCAAATTGTACAAGTTATTTTCAATTAAAAAGAGAAAATACCACTTGGATAAGTTATTCTTGGACAGTATATCATTATTATTTTTCCTTCTTGTAGAACAGCTTCTGAATTTCTTCTAAATAACAGGAATGCTGATATAATACTTATTTTCTAAAAATTCTAATTATAGACTTCACTTTTAACATGCAAGTTTTGAGAATTCCCTGGGAAGAATAAAAACTCTGTTTTAATCTTAGATATAACTTCAGTGGCTTGTGAAGTGCCTCATCAAAGACATTTGAAATGGACTTCACATAAAATAACAAAACCCTCCCTCTAGCTATTTTTTTGGTGGAATACAAATCAGTCGCCTTCCAGAAGATTGGAAATGTATACTACAACAAGTGTACAAATCCAAAACGCATCACAGAATAAAACCGCAGGCTGTTCTGAAAATGCTTGTTATGGGGTCCTTTTCTGAATGCATTCTTTTATTACTTTTAGTTGAGGAAGAGCAAGATTAGTGGCTCAAGGAGAGAAAATGTGTTGAAATCAAAACTCTGAAAACAACATAACTGCTTTCTGCTTCTGAAGAAAAAATTCTGATACTCTGAAAAGCACATGGAATGTAGAAATTCTTTAAGTACAGCTTGGCCAGGGACATCAACATAAACAAATGAATGTGGACAAAGAATAAGTGAGAGGCAGAAAATGTGTAATCTGGGACTTCATGTTTTATATCAAACCTGCAAATTCTTTAACCTTCATATTCTACGATGGTCACTCCTGAAAGTCGATTAAAAGTAAAATATTCTACATGCTTGGATTTAATACATTTCATATTACATCTTTAAAACTAGTGGGTAAAGTTTCTGTTACCTACGCTATAAGATGGGCGTTCAACCTCCAGAACCACTAGAATGAGGCTGGACGTGGTGGCGCACAGAAAGGCAGAGACAGGCAGCTCCCCAGAGCTTTCTTGAAGCAAGTCTAGGCTACTTGGTGAGTTTCAGGGTATCGAGAGACACTCTGTCTAAAAACAAGGTAGATTGTCTCATACACTAACACTTGAGGTTGAATTCTGACTTTCATACACAGGAACATAAGTGGACATCCATACCTACATACATACACACAGTCACAGTCATAGGACTAAACACACATGCATACATGCAATCAAAATCACACAAACATAAAAATACATAACGTCACAGCCATATGATTGATCATACATGCACATAAATATATAGACTCCCATCACCAAGCATATACATACATATAAATGCACATGCAGTAGCTTAAGTAGTCAAAATAAGACAACATCTTGTTTTTGCCTTGTAACTTTGTGTTCAAACATGTTTTATGCTTATGAGAGTTATTACAAAAAATAAACACCTTACCCAGTGTATAATTAATCTAGGTCTATTAATTTTGTTCTTAAAAGTATCTCTTTTTTGTGTTATTATTTTATCTTCGTGATCCCAGTGGTTAAATCTGAAATGGACATTACTTTAAAAATCTCTTGTGCTGTATTTATAAAAATGGTATCAGTTCTTGGAAATAACATCAGGTAATACTTTCTTTGTAATTAACATTGTGCATTAATATTGTCATTTAGGTACATGTTATTTAATCATTTCAACTTAATACACTTTACCAGTTGACTGGTATTATAGAATGGTACAGTTTCCTGAAAGAAACTAGCTGTGATCATTTTATGGGTAGGGCTGAAATAAAACAGCGATGTTTAGTTTTTCTAAAGACAGTTCTATTCTCTGTTTACATCTGTTCTTTACATTATCTCTCATGCTGGATTCTCTAGTCAGTGCAGAGTAATTTACCAAATTGCTTCAGGTGCTTCCTGAGCTTTGGCTCATTCTGAAGTCCTTTTTTGCATCCATGTCATCATCTTTGTTTTCTGGTGTTCAGTGTGTTTTCTAGTAGGTACAGCATTTCCACGTTTAAGACCCTCCATAGCAAATATTCCAGTCTTGAGAACACACATAAATGGCTTTACTTTTCATTAATTACCACTCATTATGTGCAGTTAGTCATTATTAACAATTCTTTGGTAGCATGGAGAATCGTGAGCATTTCCATGATAGATTTTTAATATATCTCCCTAAGTTTCTGGAACATAATTTTCACACATTATGTGCTAGTTAATATATGCTAATGTGCGTGAGTATACCTCTGAAACTAAGATATTTTGTCTAACAATTTTTAAAATGTCAGTGGGTGATTTAAAGCAGGTGACTTCTTTTTAATATTGTATTTATTGTGTGTGCATGAGAGAGACAGAGAGAGAGACAGAAACTGTATGCATGTGTACACAAGTGGAGCTCAGAGAATAACTTTCAGAAATCACTTTTCTCCTTCCACCGTTTGGGCTTCCTGGTTAAAATTCAAATAAACGGGTTTCTTAGAAAAACCTTACACAATGAACCATCTCATTGGTCTAAGATTTCCTTCTTAAAAAATAATTAAAATGAATCCTCTGTCTGTATTAGAATTCCTCTGTATTCCAGGGTAGTCTTAAATTTATATTGACTTCTTACCTCAATCTTTTGAGTTTTGGAATTACAAGAATGAAACCCCACACCAGGCACTAATACCTTACTATATATAAAAAACATTTTCATTTTTGGAATTAGTAAGTTGACATTAACTCATGAGGCCCATTAATTTTTTCATGTTTACACAAAATCTCACTCACAATATGTGTAGGTATTTTCTAGGCATTGTGTACATATGCATGCATTCATGAGCATCTACCTGTGCATGAAGGTACACGTGCAGGTGTGTTCAGGTGTGTTTATTTCACCAATAAAGCTAAACTCTAGGGCCATGAGTTCAGGTGTCTTCCTCTCTTTCCATCCCAGCCCTAAGGTTACATCACCATCCAAAAGTCTTAAGTGGGTGATGGAGATCTGAACTCTGCATGTATGCAACTGAGCTGTCTCAGATCCCAAGCTGATGCATTTAGCACCAGATTAAACTATCTGATGATACTCTTGTGATCTACAATGTTCTGTCTTCCTCATAGCACTTAGTTTTAGGGGCTCTTGAGTGCTTTCTCTGCTCACTTTCAGGTCATTTATAAAATAAAACTCATCACTTAAAGCAGTTGTGTTGTTTCTGCCGTGCTGCAGAACAAAACTTCTTTAATTTTACAGAGAGAGGAACATGAGGTCACCATTTCTCAGATGAGAAAGAGACTTTTTTTGCATTAATCTTTCAGTGAAAAGAATCTGATCTTCTCTGATTTTTTTTTCATTTAGTAAAAAAAATAATAACTACCTCCATTTTCTTTTCATTGCCACAATCTGTAAAGCAGATTGATTTTAGACATGCTAAAAGGCATGAGATTTCTTATTTTCTTTTCAAAATTATGTTTTTAGAAGGGTCAAAAATGTCTTTTCTGGCTTGTTATCATGAATAGGATGCAAGCTACATTTTGGCTGTTAGGTTTAGGAGATTTCTCATTTTAAACTGAAAAAAATCTCATTTTGGGTGATGAGATACAGAATTAATGTTATGTAACATTGCTTGTTTCATTTAATATTTAATTTTATTTCAATGTGTGAGTATATTAATTTGAACCTACATTTTATACTGTTAAGGATTTGCCTCAACAGATTTGTTCTCATCTTGAAATGGAAAGCAAAATAATAATATAATAAAATACCGTGGAGCTAAGCACAGTTCAACTTAAAACACGGGACCAATTCTTTTCCAAGAATACACAATCGTGGCATTTCCAGATCTGTTCCAAAATGTACCTGGTAGGGGTTGAAACTGAGTCCACACTAGTAAATAATGACTGACCCCAAAAGTGCTGGATTCAGCATGGTTCATTGCCATGGTTACTTCTAGTTGCTTCCTGGAGTGTTTGAAATGAGTCTATCTGAATCTTGCTTTCTTTATCCTATATTCAGCTGACTCCAGCTGAGCTATCAAATCAAACTAATAGGTGCTAATCTATAATAAGAGAAAATGTGCTGCAAGATGGCCCAGCAGATAAACGCCCACACTGTGACAGCCTAACGCCCAGCGTTCCCTCCTTGGAATGGAAGAGGGGCAGAAGGGAAAACCTTCTGACATTATCCTCTGACATGCACCCAAATCCAGGCATGCTTTGACTATATAGACACATAACACAAAAGAGAAATAACAAATAAGATTAAAACATCAATATCTATTAATTGTTAATCAAGTTTTCTTTCTTTCTGAAAATGGCAGACTCATATGGCTTCCTTCCTACATGCACCAGTTGTAGCTAAGTGACAGTATGGGTATCTCATTTACTATGCAAGCACTAAATATGATTTAACAGTTACATTTCATTCATTAAGGCATTAGGCAAAATTTAAACCTGCTCCTCTTTTATAACTGGCTCACTCTTCATCCTTCATAGCTTTCCATTACCATGTTCATGAAGTAATTCAAACATGACATCACTGAAATAGCTATTAGTCTGATAAATAAGAGAAGTCTCATTTCCAATAATCTATTTGTAGTGAATTCACAGAATCATTTTATGTTCAGTACTTATGATATCACATAAGTTTTTAGGTCTTTGTTCTAAATTATCTTTCACTCCAAATACTGTTCAAGCATGTATGTATGAGCCTACGAAGAAGGTGCATTCGATATCTTTCAGAGCAGCCTTCTTCTCATGTTATGTCTTAGGAAATTACAATATACCTCAGTATGGAGTATTAACTTAATCATAAAACCCTGTTTATCCCTTCCTCACATCTGTGCTCATAAAGATTTCCCATAAGAAGAATTTCTGACACTTTGGTCTTTAGTGAGTTCTGAAAAATTCATTACCTTCCGAATGCTTACAGTGTTTGAAATTAATAAATACTGAGAAAAAAACTTGGATAAAATGTCACATGCTAACATTTCCTTTTCTTTGGAAACACCATTTCATATAGCATAACTAAAAATTATATTCTATGCATCAACTTGATTTAAAATTTGTATTTTATTTATGTCAATAATTCTCAATTAAGACATTAAAAGCATGCTGAAAGGAACAAGTTTCAGCAGTTCAACTTTATAATAATTGTAAATAAATATGATAATATTTTCTCCACAAAACCAGGATTTGAAGCTTTTTTTTTTTAATGCTTTTCTTGTTGGAGGTGACTAAATGTACTTCAAAACAATTTTATCAGGAGATTCCATCCATCTGCTACACTTCTCTGAGTTGTCCAACATACACTTACATATTTTGAATGTTTTTGTATCCTGGGCTACTCCTGCAAATTTTCTATTAAAATGTACTAAATTGTAAAAGAAAGTGTTGAAATGCGCCAGAGGATCAGGGCCACGATGACTATATGCCAGCAAAGCTCAGATGTGCATATAAACCATATGTAAAGCATTTAAAATAAGATACTGAGAGGACTGGTGAAATTGCTCAGTAGGTGAAGATACCTATGTGTAGTCCTGACCACCTGAACTGGCTTGCTGCAGCCAATGTGGTAGAAAGAGAGATCTACTAAAATGTATCTATCATCTGACCTCCACTTAAGTCTATGCTATTTCTTTCTTTCTCTCTCTCTCTCAAATAAAAAATGCAAGCCGGAGTAGTGTGGGTGAAAGATGCCAAAAGAACAGGAATAAAGAGTTTTTAAAAAATTTATGAAAAAAAATCTAAGGGGAGGGAAGAATAGGAATAAGACTCAGTAGGGAGCGGAGTTAGTCTACAAGTAACTAGCCACCTTATTACCAACCCCTAACATCTCTATCTATGCCCACATCACAATGACAGGGAATACAAGCCCAGCGATATAAAACAGTCTAAGCAACTGTGGATGGGGAGAAAACTGACAGTAGTGGAGACCAGATAACTCAATACTAACTACAGGTACCTGAAAGCAAACCTCTATCTAAACGTCTTTCACTTTGATCTTTAGAAAAGATCTCAACACCCAAACAATTTACAACTTACTGTAGTGGAAGCACATGAAATAGATGACGACAACAACTAACCATAGTGCGGAATTCAGCAGAAATCAAGCCAAACAAATCTCTCCCCATCCTATTTCTCAGGGAATTTTGCCAAAGATGAGCGTGGTAAGATTACAAGAGCCTGAACCTGGGGAGGTCCACTGCTGGCCAAGAATTCTGTAAAGACAGGTCTGCTGCTTCCCGAAATTTATTGCAGTAAACCTTATCCTCACCAGACCTGCACTATGACTGACATATCAACATTCTCCCATAGATGAGTGGTGAACTTGGGAGAAAATTACATGCAGGTAGAACCTTAGGGACTAGGGCTAGATAGGTGAAGGAAAGGACCCCATCAGTGGGTTTACCCAAGGAAGGGCCACTTCATCTGCCTACAGAAGCCTCAGCCAATATCGATGCAGATAACCTGAAGGGAACTCAGGGGACCACACAAGCAGACAGGCAGAGTGGGAGGGAGAGGGATGGATTGTTGAAGGCAAGGCTGGGTGAGAGAAGAAAGAGAGGAGAGGGAGGATGGACAGAAACAACTACTCATTATGTTTGTAAAATTAGAAAAATTAAAAAATGAAAAAAAAGTTTGTGCTTAAATACTTACAATGACAAAACTACTTGCTTTCAGAGACCTTGTAAAAGTAGTTCCTAAAGGGAGTGGGTGGGATTTAGATTCATGTTTACAGTAGAGTACTCCACAATCACTTCCTGGATTTTGACTAGTTGTGATTTGCCACATTAATCACTATCCATTGACAAAAAGAGGCTTTTTGGATAAGACTGAAAGCGGCACTAAAGGTTTGTTTAAAGATAAGTATCCAGAAGGTAGTTTGCTGATATGTCTACTTAGTGAGTCAACAGCAGTGAGTTCATCTCTATGACCTCCCCAGCCTTGAGTTCTTAGTAAGGATTATGGGACTAAGCAGGACTTTCTCAGGGAATATTGTAGGAGAGAGGGCAGAAAAAATGTAAGAGTCTGAGTGAGGGTAAGAAGGATCCCATCAAACAGTTTCTTCTGCAAATGACAAGGCCACTACAACTATAACTGACTGCAGCTGTGCTTACATCAATTGGGCCCATGACATCGCTGAGCAGGAAAGAACCCACATACCTTTGAGTGGCTAATGTAGATATAGGGAAGGGGACTCACTTTCTCCAGTGGTATTGCCACCAATATATCATCTATGCTGAAGCAAGTGTCAAGACTATCCACACTAAATTCAATGTAAACACACACGTCACATCACGTCAAAGGAGCAGGGAGATTTCTGGGGAGCATTCTCAGTGGGAGAAGTAGGGGGGTCCCTAGAATGGATTAAAATGGAAGAAAATGGCAGAAATTAATTGCGTATACATACATACAAAGAAATAACAGAATAATGTAAGAAAAAGAAAATAATATCTAAAATGCTTTTGCAAAAAAAGGTTACAAGTAAACCCAGACATATTCCAAGATGACAAAAGTGTAATAGTGTCTTCATATTTAGATTTAATATCCGAATTTGAGGCAAGGAGTCATTATAATATTACAATTAGACAGCTATGGAATGCCTTGTTTTATAAACTTGGGGAAATGTTTTAATGTACAGAATGATTTAGAGAACTTCAACTTAAATGAAGAGCATAAGCTTTCATCCTTATCCTGTACTATATGAAGCTGTCTGGAGTACACGCTTTTTTCCCCAAAATGTCAAATCAGACATTGCTTCTGTAAAGTGACCTTCCTTGTCCTCGCTGAGTAAAGCACGTGAGGATCCAGCCATTTCGTCTTTCCAGAAGGGGGTTCGGCCTTTACATGTGTATGCTCATTCTCCTCCCCCAGGTCCCCACCTTGGCTTTTGATTGAGCTTTACACAGGAATGCACCCCATCATGACATAAAAATTATAAAGCAGCATCTTGGAAGCTGAAATATTGCAAAAAGCTTAAATTACATTTTATTCCTCAGGCTTAAAGCACAAACTGAGAATTATTCAAATTAAACTTACTTCCCAAATCGCAGAACCATAGTATAATAGAACAGGGCATTTTCAAACACAGGCAAATCCAAAATTATGCACATGGGTAGAATCAGAGAATGTCAAATGACTTTGGCGGATACTAGATTATAATAAAGGTAAGGATTGAATTTAAAAAATCTAGACCTTCAGATAATTCATATACCATAAGTTTTGAAAGTTCCAGTTTACAGAAATACATAAAGGTCCTTCTGAAGTATAGAATGACCATGATGCTCTAATTTTTAATCTTAATTTCAAGAGCAACAGGAAGAAGATTTTTATCTAAAATAAATTTAAAAATTGCCCCAAGAAATAATAAGAAAAGTACATTGTTTAGGAAAATATTAAAATGATCAGTCTTGTGTATTGTATGTTTAGTTACACAGTAGCTTTGTTCTTGAAGGTGTCATAGAAAGTTTCTCTTCAAAATACTATGTTTATGTAAAGTATATGTAAATGCATTTATAAGCTAATAGAATTTTAGAACTTAAATACCTGCATGTGTTCATGGCTAAGTGATTCTATATGTGCTGATGGTACTAAGGCAGGAAGGTCAGTACCATTTCTACATTATGGTTTTGGGTCCAGCATCTTTAAAACTTCACGAGTGTGCTCACACATAATATGAAGGTTCTCCCATTTCTTGTGACTTTTCCTGCATATTTTCACATAGGTATCAAACAGATAAGGACTTATCAGTGAAAACGATCCATGTGAAAAATGGAAGTGGGTAAACTGTTGTTCTAAAACCACATTACAATGGGATCACAGAAGATAAATACTTTCAAAGACTATGATAAAAGTCACAAAGTCCAAAGAAGTACAAACCACTCAGAACAATGTTTGACAACCAATTTCTGAAAAAAAGATGATCAGGATGAATTATATGAATGCATTAAAATCAATATTTTTTTGAAAAAACTAATAGTTCTCCCATGGTTTGTGTAGGATAAGGTGCGTGACTATGTTTAAAATGAAAACTTTTCCTGGAATGTCAGATTGGTACAGTCTACCTTTAACCATTTGTTCCATCCATATAGGAAAGAGTTTCTCCTGAAAGAATAAAGGGGGGTGGATCAGACAGAGGCAATGATCACTGTGCTGAGAACAGTTCACAATCAGTGAGCTGAAGTTGCATATGTCATAGTTCAGGCAGCAAATCCCCATGCTCCATCAACTTCGTATGGAGAAAGGATGCGGGGAGGGCAGGGGGAAATGGTCCTCCAGAGTTGAACACGAAGTGGCCTGGTGCAATGGGAATGTGTTTTTTGGAAAACAGGGTAAGGCTAATGAGATCTGTCATAAGCTGTGTGTCTCGGTCTATCCTGAAACATGGTCGAAATTTATAAATACCTTTATTTTTTTCCCAGTATAATGTATCACCTGGTAATCCATAGATGCCAGTGGTTTTAAGCTCCTTTGTTTAGTTTTACTTTGGAAAAAGGGGGGGGATTCACAAAATATTGAAACAAATATTGTTTGGCTTATTTTGGATATTCTTAATTGAACAGTATCACAGACTTTATTGAGCATTTGAAAATATACACAAGGAACAATAGCTTTTTCTCCATATATTCTTTTACGCTAGTCTTTTCTTCCAATCATTAACCCAGGTTTGATCATAAGAAGTGCACTTGTTTCTACAGGAGCTTGTACAGCTTGCTCAGTTCCAAGTACTGTTTACATGTGATTTCCATGTCACTGATGAGGTCACAATGCCACTTGCTGAGGAAGCAAACTCCACAAGGTTGTAGGAATTGACCCCCTAAGTTGTTCTTTCAGATTCTATTTCTCCATAGAGTTCAGCTAACTTTTTAAACTCAGGACCCCAGTCTCCAAGGTATTGATAATCCTGGTCTGATTGGGTGGTCGCAGAGTCTAGTGAGCTGATGGACCCTGCTTCTGATCTTTGACCCTCATAGGCATAAGTCTGTAGAGAGTCATAAGGTGGCACACTGGGGTCCAGATCTGCTTCGGCCAGTCTTTGCTTGATGAACTCCTGAACATCTATACTTTCCAGGGTGGACAACGTCTGGTGTCTGGGAGTGAACTTCACTTCAGGTCTTATGTCCCTGCGATACTTGAGGTCCTCAGCAGCGGAAGGATTGCGCAAGGCTGTGATGTCAAAGGCCTCTGTATCTTCTTCACCGCCACCCTCGTCATCATAGGTGACAACATTCTCTCGGACATCCTCTTCTGAAATGATCAGGGGCTCTTTTTTGCTGCGTCTCAAGGTGATAAAAAGGACCACAATGGCTGAAGAAGAAGAGAAAGAATACCAGACGTGAGGGAAAGAGATAAGACCATTCATTGTTGGATTTCTAATATCAGCAATTTCTAGTGCCTATTGGCAAATTCCTTCCAGAGTCAAGCTTGTTCTGCTGGAAAGTCTTGATCAGAACATTGTCTGAATAATAACCTGAATATGTGAAAACTTCCAAGAAGGTAAGAAATGATCAACCCTCTAAAAATTCCTGAATGCTGACCTGCAGAAAATTGTAGTTCTCATTTTGTAAGATTGGGACTTAAGTCACCTTGTAGTATAACTGCTCAATGTTTAGTGTGAAAAAGAGTGATGATGGAATAGAAATATGAAATAGTTTACTAGAAAAACAAAACTCCAAGTTAGTCACGTAAGAATAATTGTTTAGGTAGATAGAATGAAGGCTAAGCATTTCAAGTTTCTGTATAATCGCTAAACCTAATAAGCTTAGTGAGTGGTAGAAAGTTAGGGCAGGGATATTAAAATGCAGTTAATCACATTGAATTTTTCTCCAAAGCTGCAAAAGATTGTTACATTATTTGCATACTGATATACTTCATGTAACTTATCTCCCCCTCTACAGAGGACTTTTACCTGTACTCAATTGCAAAACAAAGAAGCTGAGATAAAGAATGGAAAAACTAAGCATGACCCAAGGTTTTGGTGAAAAATGACCTAAGGAAGAATGACTGAGACTGTCCTCTGTGACCTCTCAAGCCAAAAATAATGGTATTTCCACTCTGTTGTACATACATGCAGCATATCTATTATATATGGAAGCCAGTGAGCAGTCAAACTGTGGTCTGTCAAATATGGAGAATTAGTCATTATTACTACTAATGTTGCAATCACTGGATAAGGATATATAAATTAATCTTGGATACTTGGATTATTTGTTAGTCTTACTCCATGAGTGTGTGTGTACCATTTAAAGTTAGGTTCCTTGGCTGTCAAGCACTATTTTAGGATGAGAAAAATAATACAAAGATATGACTCAATCATGTTGACAAATGCTACAATGAAATGTTTTATTGACAAAAATAAGCATCATGAAATTTTACAGGTGAAGATAATGTCCTTTTAGTGGAAACTTGATTTCCAGAAGCTCAGAAGTAATAAAGAGTCTAAGTAGATCCCTGAGATCACAGCTATGCATTGCAAAACTGGAAGTGGGTCTATATTAAATCAGATTTCAACTTAACAGATTAATTTTTTAATTTACTTAGATGTTTAAATGAACTTTTTTCAGAATTATAGGTTTCAGAACAAAGTTTTATTTGTACAGATGTTATTGATGTTCTCAGTATCAATTATGAGTTCATAAATAAACTTGGAAATTACTGGCTACTAAATTTTGATTTTGTTGGCCACTTATTTTCTGAATAATAGTAGCAACTTCTACAATGAAATTATGGATTTAAAATTAAAGATTTTGTGAGATCAATCATAGGAAATCCACAACCTTTAAAAAAGCATAAGAGAATATTTGAGTATAAATGTAAACATACCAAACATAGACAATATCATTATCATTGTTAAGTAATATAATTTTTTATATGATGTAATCTGAAGCATTTTCATGCCAAAGTTTTTTTTGCCACTTTTTTGGTTGTTTTTGTCTTAGGACATGCATATATTTTTGTAATGATAAATAGAAGTAGGAAAGGCAAAGAAAAACATAAAGTTATGTTTTAAAATACAAGTTTCTGAGGGACATAGCTCAGGAATTAATCTTTGCCTCTCCCTATATTCCATAAAAAATGATGGGCAAATATCTTGTCAGCCTGCAATTCTAGTTCTCCAAGTCAAAGCCTGGGAAACTCCAGAGCAAAGCAATAAAGAGGTAAAACAATCCAGGGTGACTTCCATGTCACCCTCGGTCCTCCGCAGACATACACATTCAAGTGCTCTCTTGTACACCTCCCCCACATGAAAACACAGGTACACATACACAGAAAGACACACACACACACAGACAGCACACACACACACACACACACACACACACACACACACACACACACACATTAGGAAGAATACAGACTCTGGAATCATTATTTTAAAATCCAGAGTTTTGTTCTATGATTTCAACACAGAACCTCACAGGGTCAGAATTTCTGTTTTCTTCCTTTTTGGATTGTTTTATGTTCTTATTTTTGTATATTTGACATGTTTAATTGTCAGTTCCCAAAATTCACAATTTGTGTACCTGAAGTGAAATTGCAGCCAGTAATTTGAAAATTAATAAAATTTCAAAAACTTCAGTTTCCCTGGTCTATCTCTATGTTGTGTTTATCACATATATAAAAGAAACGAAAGTTCAAACCAGCAATAAAATGGTGCTTGTCAGTAAGTGCAATTAGCAATTTTTTTCTCCCACACTTTATTTTTTTTCCTTGTCATACAAGCTCAATAGGTACTGCCATCCTTTCCCCCCCTCCTCCCATTCCTAGTCATTCCCCCTTGTACTCTCCCCCCTTTCCCGCTCCTTTCATCACTCTCCTTCCCTCTCTCCCAATGCCTCCCCCTTTCCCCCTCCCACCCCCTGGAGCATCCTTTTGTGTGAATGCCAAAACTCCCTCTGAGTCCTCCACCCTAGTGAGGGGTAAGGACTCAGTGGCCTGAAGCCCCTTCTTGGGCTTCCATTAGCATGGGAACTCTATTATGACTGTTTAATCTTTGCCCGAAGGATCCTATTGCCTGGAGCCTTCTAGACATTGTCCCTGCTAGACATTAGGGGGGGATCGTTATATGTCAGCCATTGTGCAGGTCAGGCAAAGTCCAATTCTGGCTGCTGCAGCCCTAACTTGTATGAAATATCTTGCATATCTTCGGTCCTCCCCATTTTTAGGCTTTAACAATCTTGCCACCCCTTATTCTGCAAGGTTCCCTGAGCTTTAGGATGGGGAGAGATTTGGCTGGTCTGGTTCCAGGTGAGTAATGTAGGGTCTTTGGTGTTCTAAATATGGTTTGTTGTTGTTTTCAGTTTCAACTAGCAATTTTTTTTTTTACCAATTCCATTAACACTAAAGAGCTGTGACAGTATCACTAGATCCTCTGTGTAGTACAGTTGTCTTTTTTTTGTTTTTTTTGGTGCCCTTTGTGCTTCTGACTTGACACATTGCTAAATATGGCTTCTTTTGTGGGTCTCTGCTTTCTCTATCTTCCCATCACATCAGACCTGCGCTCATCTCAGCACTGTTCTGTTGTTGCTCTGTATGTTTTCCAGCTGTTTCACTTCTACACAGTGCATCTCCAGTGTAACAAGCTGAGGGAAAATCAGGGTTCCCCCCTCAGCAAGAGGCAGCCAGTCTTTTTTGATTCAACTCTGTCTCAGTCTGCATTATCTAAACATCTTGATCTTATCCAAGGTATCCTAACTTCATTCACTTTTCTTCAGCTCACATCAAAATATGTGTGTTCAAATATCAATTAATTCTTATCTTGCAGTTTTCTTTCTCTCCCATGCATCCGACATTCTGACAGTCCTGAAAACATTTCTCAAAGTTTCCACCACGTGGCCTCAAGGTCAGGCGCCACTTACCCAGGAGAATCAGAACACACAGAAGAATAGCGATTAGAGCACCTGTGCTCAAGCCAGCCGAGTTCAGGAAGGCTTCTGCGTGGCAGGTCCGAACACGCCCATCTCTCTCACATGCACAAACCCTGATGGTGAGGGTGCTGCTGCTGCTGAGAGAGGGGATTCCACCATCAGAGATCATAATGGGCAGATAATACACATCCTGCATAGTGCGACTAAATCTCCTCCGCCTTGTCAGAATGCTGGCTGTGTTATCTATGACAGACATAACAAAACAAAGTATACTTAGTGAAGCTGCAGGGAAAAGTCACATTTCCTTGAAGGGATAAAACAGGCGTGATTTTCTTTACAGCTTATGAAATGGACGCCTTTAACATGATAGGGGCGATTATTAAGAAATGGCAAATACTGTTAATCAAATTGACAAACCTGTTTGAATAGTTGTAAGATCCAAGCATACAGGTTAGTTCAGTGGGAAGATAAAGCAAGGGAGAATCTTAAACGCACTGGACATAGACAACTCAGCTGAAGTGCTTCAAGGGCAAAAACGGCTTGCTTACAGCCAGTATTACGACACAGAAGCTCCCAAACTCAATGGTAAGTGACCAGGACAGTTCTTTGTATCATTTAGAAGACTCTTCAGGTCACAATAATATACTCACAATGTCTGTAACCATTGAAATATGTCCATGGAAAGACCTGATTGATTGATAACACCAAGTCACTTAATTGTGACTTGGAAAACTCTTGCTCATTTAACACACCATGGAAAAGTTAGTGATGAATATAACAGTTGAGAGTTTATGTACTTCACAAGTTCATGTACCATGATCAACATTAGCAATATATATTTTGATCAATCCATGCCACCTGCAAAAGGAGAGAGGACTAAACATAACCTTAAAAGGGAAATTGTTACCAGAAAAATAGTTTTTAGACAAGAGAGTTAGAGAGTAAGCTGCTTAGAATCAGACATGTAAAAGAATATATAGTCGAAGACTTTGCTCAAAATACAATATGAACTGATGAAGTGTCACAGTCAATAGAGATGACTTGCTCCTAAATTCACCAGTTATGAATAGAGTGTCTTCAAGAGCATTATTATTTTCCCTGTTATTGCTATTATCCTTCACTCAGAAATGTGCATTTGCCAAAACAGCCTTGTGATGCATATTCTGTTCAGATCTCCTTCCTTGGATTATTGGTTGTACTATATGTTCATTACAAGCTCAGCCAAGGTCATACTTTTCTGGAGTGGCGTGGAACAAGCTCCTTGATGCAGATTCATAAATATTAATGTATGTCCCACCCACTGCTGAGAGTATTGCAGGAAAAGTTTAGGTCCAGAGATATCCCATGAAGTCAGAAGTCAGGAAATATTAAAGCTTCATAGAACTCAGTAGTCCCCTTGTTCTATCCTTAGCCTTCAGGTATGTAACCTACGATATCTGTAGAATCTGCAGATATCATAGTTTACTAGCATCTCATGTAAGTACAATCATAGGTGGTTTCCCAGAGAACTCAGACTGTGGCTACAAATACTATTACTTCACATGGAAAAGCTAAGTGACCCATTAAACTATTGTATCTAAAGATTATTACCTTATTGTTCTAGATAAAACCTTTAAACCCTGAGTTGAAGAAAAGCAGAGAAATATTCACCATAATTTTGTTCATGATGGTAGTACAAATGCTTAGAAATCTGTTTTCCTATCCATTAGAATGTTGGCTATAGATTCATTGCTCATAGTTTTTATTACTTTTATTTATGTCCTTTCTTAGTTTCTTCAGGGTTTTACATTATGAGATGTTGAATTTTTGTCAAAAGTTTTTTCTTCACTGATTGACCCAGATGTAGTTGCTGTCCTTTAGTCAATTTGTGTAAAGTGTTATATATATTGTTTTGCATATATTAAATAAGCTCTGAATCTCTAAGAGACAATATATCTAGAATATATAAAGAGAACAAAAGAAAATTATTGAATAACCAGTCAATAAATGAGCAAATGAGTTGACCAGACAGTGCTCAAAAAACAAAGTAAAAATGGACAATAGTAATGAAGAAGGTTCAGTCTCTGTAGCTATCAGAATAATGCAAATTATCACCTATGTCAGTATTGACTCCATTAAGAGAGCAAATAATGACAAATGCTTAGTGAAGATTCAGACAAGAGGGAATTCTTACACACTACTGGCCAGAATGTAGACTAGTTCAACCAGATACAACTCAGGATGAAAATATATTCAATCCAGGGACTGGAAAGATGGTTCAACAATCAAGATTCTGCCTTGCAACAGAAGGTCATGAGTTTGGATGATATGTTCCACAGAAAATTGCCAGATAGAAATGGAGGCAACCTGCACTTTTGGCCCTGGTGGGTGAAACCTGGGAAATCACAGAGTGACACAAAAAGGAGGTAGAAACAATCCAGGATGATTCCCAAAGTTACCTTTGGTCTTCCACAGGACCACACAGTGTCCTTTAACACACACACACACACACACACGCACACACACACACGTATGTGCTCACAATATAAACAAACAAATAAATAAATAAATGAAAATTTGTCCAAATTAACTATAAATCCACCACATTATAGAACTATCATACCTGAATATTTGCCAAAATGTCTTCTTATCAACAGTATATCAGGGAGATACTGAACATAATTGTTTATTATAGCACTTTTCAAAATATTTTAGTTATACAACCAACTGATGTGTCATATAATAGAAGTGGATAAAAGAAAAGCAGTTGAGAGAATGTTTTCATTGTAAAGAATCATTATGTTAATTAGATATAGTATATTAATTAGATACAATAACATTGAGTGAATATTGCCAATATTAGAAGGTCAAATGTCACATTTTTCTCTTAATTTTTGTTCTTATATTTGTATTTACATAGTTATAGATAGAGATAGAGATAGATAAATATGGAGTGAAACTGTCTAAGGAAATAAGGGAAGTAAGTGGATTGGCATCACACTGAAATGGGAGGGAAGGAATGTAGTGAGTAAGACAATTAAAGTACATTATAAATTGGATGAAAGTATGTAGCTCAATGAACTATTTTATTTTGTTATTCTATTTGTGCATGTTTGTGTCTCTGTATACTTGTGTTGTGTTTGTGTGTGTCCGTGTGTAATGGAGACACTGTGTGCATGCCTGAGGAGAAGAAATCAGCCCAGTTTGATCTATCTCTTTTTTGCTTTGCTCTGGATTTTTCTAGGTTCCACCTTCTATGGATGGAAGTGTAGGCCACTACCATTTCCACCTGGTGTTTTTACATGTGATCCGGTATCTAAGAAGGAATCAGTTCCTTCTTGCAAGGCAAAGACTTAGTCTTTTAGCCATCTCTCATCTCCCAATGAAATATTTTTAAAAGGACAATTTATCTTTTCTTAGTACAGTTTTGGTTTATACAAATTTTAATTGTGACACAAATAATACAGTACATTAAACTACTTTTTGTATCATAAACTGGTAGATAAATATACTTAAGCAATAATTTTTAAATATTCAACATAATATAGAGGAAAAAATAATAGTGTTTATATATCCATCTATGTGGCTGAACCGTGGAGGTATGCTGGAAAAGCAAAATTAAGTTAATGGAGAACTAAAAGAAAATGCTTTCTTACATACTGAAAATTTTTTCTAATATCTCAATTATCTATTCTGAATTAGATCACCCATTAAAAAACCGCAGATGTTTGTTTATAGTTTATAGTCACAAAATATTTATAGAGCATTGTCCTATAAGACTTGATCTTTAAAGAGGCCATCCTATCAGATGTAGGATGTTAATTAATATAAACTTGCTTCTATTGAACAATTCCCTGTCTGAAGAAAATATATGAGTAAGTAGCTGAGGGGACAAACATGTTTGAGAACTTTACAAATGTGCCTCTGAAGAAAAGTAAGGCAGGTGAATCCACATCTCAGAAAACATGGAAAATGATTAAATGGTATGTGGTAATAGGAATTAGCACAGCATCACCCAGCAGGTAGATTTCCTTTTATTGGTGTGGGATGGTACGTAGCTTGCATTAGTGATCATTATAAATTTTAGAAATATAAGGAAAGAGATTAGAAAAAAAAGGCAGCCAAAATGTTTTACTGTGGAATTTTAAGTACTTAAATACAAAGCTTTATGGCATGGTGACATAAAATGTTTTTTCTTCTTTCAACTGAAGATTTGACTTTCTAAAAGAAAAGAGGATTCAAGATGCAATATCCTCTTACCCAGAAGAGCTTAGCATAGAAGAATAAAAAGCTCTTGACAAGGGATATGCTGTTCTTCACCAAAATGACAAAAAATATACCTGTCAGAATACTCGTTGAACTTGTTCAAGGAGCTCTGAACACTAAGAAACAGCATAACAGTAAGAATGAAATAAACAAACATACAAAACATGTGTGCATAAATACTAGGTGAATGTATATTCGCATTATAATCACATATAAATCAAAACAATGAAATGTATGATTGACATTTAAAAACTATATAAAATATATTAAAGCAGTTTAGTGACATTTCAATTGATTTTTGAATTAATGAAAAGCAGCATGATCTGAATAAAAGGAAACATAGAAGGACAACACTTACTCCTTATCAATTTCACAAGTGAGATAATTACTAATACTGTGCACCCAAGCTTGGTTCTGCCTTTGATGGAAGATGGATGTATTTACAATACCTTGTTACAAAATTGGTATCCAATGTATTGAATCATCATTGGAAGAATTCAGAAGATCTTGAATAAATACCACAATTTAATAAGAAGGTACAAACAAGTTACATGTTATAGGAAGATACTTAAAATTCTATTTTAGAATGAATATTTTCTAAGCTTTTGGGAATTCTCTAGTGGAAGCATCCTTAGAGATGACAGATGCTAGACAGATAATTGACAATAGAATGATAAATAGATGATTAATGAAAGATGAAAGAGAAAAAAAACAAAAGTTAGATGATAGACAGATAGATTCTAGATAACAGATGACTAAGGAACTTGCCACACAAGTCTGACAACTTGAGTTTAGATCCTCAAATCTCATGTAAAAGCTAAGTGACCTACGTGCTTGTTAGAACTAGGAGGCGAAGACCCAAGACTCTGTAGAACTGTGAAGGCCAGGTACCCTGGATTACACAGTAGTGGTGAAGAGACCTAGTCTCAGAGAGAAACATCCAAAAGTAGTCTTCTATGTACACACACCGCTGACATGCACACACTCACATTCAAACACACAAAACACATGACAGATATTTAATTAAAAAGACTGATGAATGATGAATGGTAAATAATTGATAGATAATACATAATAAATTGACAAATGACAGCATTATGCAAATTTCACTAAGTAAGAATCTGTAGCCATCAAATATCCTGGAAAATTTTTTCATGAAGACATTTTTGTATGAAGCTGTTACTCAGAAGACTACATTAAACTTCTGTGCTCAGAGTGTTTGAACTGCTTTCCAAATGAAAGCATAATCCAATAGTGGGGGTTTAGAATAATGCTAGGAAAGTGAAACAGTTAGATTTAGGGAAAAAATTAATGCATAAAGAATTTAGAAACAAGAAAGTGACCGATTATCTAGTTTGGATTTAGATGATCAAAAAGTCTCTAAATGATTTCAGAAAATATTATGTAACTTTCAAAATTAATTTTCATATGAGTATATATAATCAATGTAGCTTTGGTATTGCTAGAATATGCATGATTAGTTCATGGAAGACATACCCTTATGCTTATTTTAATATCTCAAAATAGTACAGTAGCTATGTTGTTACATGGCCAGGTTTCTTATTCGGAAAAGAATATGCAATCATTGATGATTCATTTGGGAGATGACCATGCATACATGTAATAATTGATTCATGTGGACACTAAATAGAGCATTGTGGGGCTGGGGAGATGGTTTAGTTGGTAAAAACAATTGCTGTGCAAATATGAGAAACTTTATTCAGATCCATGTTTCTGATGTGAAATCTGGGTGCGGATAGACCTGCCTGTAAACCATATTTTTAGAGATAAGGCAGATGAATCCCTGGACCTAGCATCAGGTTCAGTGAGGGACTGTGTAAAGAGAACAAAAGGAAGAATTCCTGAACAGGACATCTGGCCTTTACACATATGCTCAAGGGCATGTACCCCTACACACACACACACACACACACACACACACACACACACACATTCACCATAAGCCCATATATGCATACTTGCATACCATATACACCTACAAGCATGCACACATATACCATAAACACACACATTTACCCACGTCACAATAATATATAAAATAAAATGAAGTCTTCATTGTGATGACTTTAAAGCAAATAAAAAGTGTTTGGAAAACAAAAACAACATATAAAAGTTTCACTGCAGGACTTTAGAATAGATGGGATTTTTATAATTGGTAATGTGGTAAGGGATTTTTTTCATGAATATATTTAGAGTGAAATATATTTTTTAAAATATAAACTTCTCCCATCCTCTGTGTTTCTGTAATGGTTGAAGGCTGCAGACCAGGGTGGCACAATGTTAAGTTACATACTGCAAATCAATTCCCAGAGATTTGGTTGAAACAATATTATAAAACCTAGTTTTGCCCACATTTTGAAACATCTTATTAAGTAGATTCTAGTCTCTGAATTACTCTTATTAAACTGTTGTGAAACAGCACGCAGTAAAATTCACTGTGGCACATGGAAATACATTTCAAAATCCAAAATTACATTCCATCTTAGAGTGTACCGCAACTCTCTTTGGGAAATTGAACATAACACAACATGCACAAACTATTTGCCATTACACAGATACCTCGCTTGATCAAGGAGGTGACAGGTTGTGTTTGCTTGCTAGTACAGCTTGTCAGAACATTACAAGGATCATTCCAAATCTGACAAAACTCTGGAAGCATTTGAGATTCTCAGTTGCTTATCTATAACTAGAACAAATGTTGCATTTTCCCTTATTGTTTGTCTGGAAAGGAAGCTATTTAATTATAGCTTTTGCCAGACAGAAGAACAAGCAGGGCCTCACAGTTCGCTGGGACATTTTGCTCATCTTCCGGTGGTCATAAGAGCCTTATTTTAAGAGCCATCGTTTGACTGTTGAGCTCACACATTAAATGGCACTATCTCAGCTTGCTACAAAGCTCCTGGACACAACAAATTTGGTAAATAATGAGTTGAACTGCACTCAGCAAGAAATTGTCTGCTGGTACAGATTCTAGGGCTTTGCTCATGTTAAGTTTTATAGAGAACCAAGTACAATGGCCACAGCATGACCTTCTGCATCAAGATTCCTTAACTCCCCTTTGTCATTCTACGACGACTCCAGTCTTGATGCTCTGACTTTGGATCCTGCTGTTCATTTCAGTTTGTAAACATCCTGTGGCCTCATTTGTTTATGTGCCAAACCATAAATGTACCATCCAGCAAGCCAGTATGCTCTGATTCGCACCCCAGAATGTCTTCCTTCAGACCATCTGCCACACTCCATGTTGATGGTCTTTCATTTCTGAACAAACATAGCCATTCATATCTAAGTGCAATGGTTTGCATTAATAAGTAGTTGTTTTATATTTAATCTTGTATACTAAGTTACATCCACTTATTCATCCACAGAAAATATAGACTAACTCATTCTTTGTTCTTAACGGGGCTTATTAACCATTCTATTAATAGTTATTTTATCAAGTGCCATTAAATAGCTCTTCTGGATTTGTTTAACATTTAATGTGCAGATTGTTCTCTCAGTCTCTACCACACTTCTTCCTTCAATGTGTTTACCTTTTATTCAGCATTGGAAAAATTTTTCCAGCCTTCTTGGATATTAACCATATGCAAGAGTTTTAAGCTAGCCTGTACATAGAAGAATGCATATGAGAGACTAAGACATAAATACAGGCACACATGAAACAAAAATACAAATATTGCCATGAACACATTTGCACATGAAGAACACAGGAGTTTGGATGATTACTCATTTAGGAGAAGGGTACAGAAGAAAACATTAGACAGAATTGGTGGAATGTGCTTCTTGGTCCTGGCAGAGAGAGGTGGGAGAATGATGACTTGTAGCCAGATTGGGGTGCCATGGTAAATGACTGGTCAGTCAGATATGACACTGGGAAATTTGTATTAAGAGGAGAGGACAGAAGAAAAGAAGGGGGGAATGGAGAGATTCACTAGTTTCAAAGTTAACCTTTCAATCCTAACTATCAAGTCATTCACAAACATATTGCAATAATGTAATGATAGAAGTAGAGAAAAGAAGAGTATGACGTGCCAGAGAACTCAATGCAATTGTGTCTAATTCTCTTAGAAGTACTCAAAAACTGGCCCTTTAACATTTCTCCACGAAACAGAGAAGATCACATGAGACACAATGCTACCCCAAAAAGCTACATGGGACTGTTGCTGGATGAGAGAGGCGGGGAGGTCCTGTACTCTACAGTTCACCCACCAGTGGACCATTCACTCCTGGGATGTTGACTAGGCCTTATGTAAAGTAGAAACCCTATATGGGAGACAGATGATCGCGCACACAGGGACAGGTGGGAGAAGGAAGAAGAGTGGGGTACAATGAGGGGGACAGGGAGTGGTGGTGGAACATATAAATTCATTGCTAATATAACTTAAAACTAAATTACAATTAAATTATACAACTTAGTCAATTATAATTTAAAATGTGGGAAATTGAGCTCCAGGTAGCTTTCCACCCAATATTGATCATTCACCTTTAAAATATAACATGATGTTTAGTACAGAATGGATTAGTAGAAAGAAGCACATCTGGAATCAATAGATCTATAAATCCTGAAAACAATTTATCTTTTGCTTTGATGAACATGAAATTCTATTTTTAAAATTTCTAGGATTTCCCCATCCTTCTTATAGAAGATGTGATGAGACAGGTGTCCCTACAGTGCTGTGACTCTTCCTAAGGAAAACACTTATCAATCATGACCCCTCAAGAGATGAAAACAAAGCAGACTGTGTGGAACGGTATCCTGTTTAACTTCATTTTTTTTCCTGAGTGAGTCTGAATCATCTTTCCCATTGCTTTCCTCTTCAGTGGGAGCGCTGAGGTGAGAGACAGAGTGGGTTGATGGAGTCAGGAGGGGAGAACCAAGTGCAAAACAAAATGCAGGAAAGAAAAATCCACCATGTCTGAAACATTCAGAGAGAAAATAAAAGCATGTGGTATTTTTATCTCAAGTAAAAGATCTACTAGAATAGATTGCAACAGTTGAAATTCACACTTTCCTGTCTTTGGGTCCAGATTTGGTGCAGGGACAATTTTACATCCTGCCAGAGGAGATCTGAGTGTCTACAGCGCAGTACTTTCAACTGAAGCTGTATAAATGTTAGCAACTGAAGACCTTGATACACCCAGAGATTTGACTGGGAAGAGAAAGTACAGCCATGGAGCATTAAAAAAAAAAAAAAAGAAGAAGAAGAAGAAAAGCGATGTGTCCCAGCCCCTCCCTACGAGACGGTCAGAGAAGTCAGAAGTCAGTAGCTGCCATGACCATCAGAGGACCAATGATGTCTGTGACTCAGGAATGATTATGTGCACTATTTTGTTTAGGCATGGGGATAAAAAGCACTAAGTGTTTTCTTGAAACCCTGTGGATAAAAACAAAAACTTTAAATGATTTTACTCTACAGAGAAATTAAGCACATTATATCCCCAGCTGTGAGTTCTCTTTCAAAGGACAAAATGAAACTATGGGGATATTGATAGCTACAACACTGAAATCCTAAAGCAATAAAAAATAAAATCTACCATGTTCCCAGCATTTCTAATGTGCTCTGGGACATCTGGAAGAATGGGTTCAGAAGCCGCTTGTCTGAACAGCTGTAACAGCAGCTATCCCTTAGCATGACCTCCTAGAACCGGGGGCTTCAGCAGTGCCCAAGCACTCCTCAGAACATCATTTCCCAATGCTCCTCTCAAAGTCTTTCTGTTGTTGGTGGTGAAAATCACATACATGTAAGATCTTCAGAAGAAGAAATCAATGGTATAAAATGTAAATAAAGAATGTAAAAAGTTAGAAAAAATGCTGGATTACAGCTTAATTCTTTCTAAAATATTTTATGTACTTATTTTATATGTTTGTCAGTTTTAATTTAGGGAGAGAGATATGCATGCATATGCTTCACCGTGCTTCTGGAAGGCAGAAGACAACTTTGAGAAGTTAGTTTTCTTCTTCTATCCTGTGGGTTTCTGGAACTGAAGGGCAGATCTGCAAGGTCCGTGAGCCAAGGCGTTCCTCCAAACTTAATCTTCAGAAGGCTTTGTGGCGAGGGTTTGGTCACTATCCTGTGGACTACTGGAAGGTACTGAAACCTTAGGAAGAGCATACTGAACGCATTTCTCCCTTTCATCTTCTGCTTCACAGCGTCTATATCAAGAGTAGTTCTGGTCCCTGGAGGGCCAGGCCATGATGTTTGGGGTCAGTTCAAATTCAGAACAATTGGGCCAAGTGACCATAGACTGAAATAACTGAAGCCATGAACCCACACCCATGTTTTCTTCTTTTTGCTTGATTATTAAGATATTTCATCACAGTAATAAAAACCAGACATAGCACTAGTCTTGTTTGGTATGTATGATGTAAGTTGTAACTTTCAATGAATTTTAATGCTTTGGAAAGTTTGCTTTCTGTTTTTAAAACTATGACTATATAAAATTAGAAAATACACATGAAGCAATAAAATACAGAGAATAATATGAGTGGAAAATATTTATATTAGCAAATTTTCACAAAATTTGATTAATTATTTTTAAAATTGAAAGACAATGTGATTCAGAGTCCTGAGAACAACATAGTTTTGTACAGAATTAAGAGAGATGTCTTTCCTCTCTGAAATTTTGCAGGATTTATAAATGCACTTTACTGTTAGAAATAAGCCAAGGAATTAGTCTGCCAAATCTCTTTGCATTAAATAAAACCTCATCCCTAAAGAGATGGCATGAAGATCATGAAATAAAATAGAATTATTATGGCTGAATAAGGATGACTTACATAAGAAAAAAAAGCCATGTTAAATTAAGTCCAGAACACAAACTATAGCAGAACACAAACTATAGCCTAAGTCTATTAAAAGCATGATATTATGACTCTAATACATTTATCACAAATAGGAAATTAAGAAGATGAAATTATATAACAAGAACTTTTGGGTTTGAAATGACATTTTACAAAGTAAAAGGAACATGTTGAAAAAGGAAACAATATATGAACCAACAAACCATTCCTGCAGTTCTTGATACAATTTTAAAATTTCTTTTTTAGATTTTAATTTTAAAAGAGATTGAATTACTCCTATAGTTGATTTCCTGGAAAGATTATCTAACCAATGGTTCATCCTTCAACTGTAGAATAATACCACAATCTCCAATATACTTGAAAAGTGTTCTCTGAATCATTCCATCTCATGAAATGGACTCTATATTTTAAGATCAAATCATGCGCTACTTTTTTCCTACACAAAGTTAGTAATTTTGCAGTAGTTGCTCATATTTCATTACCTTGAGTTATAAATTATATTTCATGCAATCATTTTTACAACCATACATCAAAGACCTTGAAATCTGGAGGGGCAGGAGTGTGGATTCTGGTGGGTTTAAATCACTGGATTTTGGACAGTTTACATCACTGTCATGCATATCACAAAAGCACATAACCCTCAACATTAAGTAGTAGGAGAAAAACGGTGTTAACTTGGAAGCTGACTGCACAGTTCCTCTTGAAGGAAAACCTGTCTTTTCAAGAAGAGTAGGAAGGAATGGTGTAGATACCGATGATTTGTGAGCTGGAGAGATACTTGTAAAGAACATAAATTTTCATTTTGTATGGGAGAAGATTATTTGTTTTAAAATAAAAGATATTTTCTGATTTAATTAATGAACATAGTGAAAATATTTCAAAATACAATTAAGAAATATCTTTAGAAGTATTCTATTCTAATATTACTTGATGTTTATAGGTGGATATACTTTATATTCAAGCCATTATATTTTGCATACTTCATTGTTTACATTGAAATAAATATAACTTGTCATTGATGATTTCATATATCTTGATAATGGGACTTTATTATAACTGGTAGATAGTGGTTATAATTTCTAGCATTTAATTCATCAAGATGCCCCTTCCATTATGGCCCACTGAGTGATATTTTAAGGAAGAAGCTGATTCTTTTTATTGAAGTATTCTTTCAAATGTTACCAAAAGAAGTCCACCATTTGCTTGCAGTTTTACAAAGGAGTATTTTGACTAAATTCAAATTCATCGTTAAAATTTATAATGATTTCATCATCTGTCAAATGAAGGAGTTCCATAGGGATACATTGAAATCCTTTCAATCTTTTTTTAATTTTTTTATTATTTATTCAATTGTGCGTGTATGCGTGTGTGCACATGTGTGTATGTAGTATGCGTGTGTGTGCAGTGTATGTGTGTGTAGAACCACGGTCGAATTTGGGAACCACCATGGACAGCCTCCACCTCCTCCTTGTTTACTCTGCCCCGGGATTCACAGGCTTCGCCCTACCAGGACCAGAAACACTGGCCGCCCCTGCTTCCCCCCCCCCCCGGCGTCTTCCCCCCCCCCGCGTCTATACGTG
The DNA here is from genome assembly GCA_023101885.1 of Typhlomys cinereus. Taxonomy (NCBI): domain Eukaryota; kingdom Metazoa; phylum Chordata; class Mammalia; order Rodentia; family Platacanthomyidae; genus Typhlomys; species Typhlomys cinereus. Next base: position 14,653,817 of record JALPQD010000007.1, on the reverse strand, counting down.
GGGTCTAGGATCCGAACTCAGGACCTTCCGCCTGCAGGGCAGAGGCTTAATCCCTGAGCCACCTCTCCAGCCCGATATCCTTTCAATCTTAAAATTAAATGTTCTCTCACTCAGGATAGTCTTATTATCTTATTTATTTTTTAATACTGAGTTATAGCTAGGGATGCATCAATGTTAGATCAACATTTTACACTGAGCTGCTTCAATTTCTTCTCTACTTCTTTGTGCTCATTCATTTATTTTTGACCTTCGCCACTGTATAGTTTTTAAGTAATTTGAAATTCTTGACATTCCCATTTCTCTTGGCATGATGAACCAAAACCAGCAACATCTAACTTATTCATTCCCAATGTCCCAGAAGCACTGAGAGCAAGAACTGAGTGGTGGTTTCAAACATCATTCATACGTCTACGTCGTTTCTTCATTGAGTACAGTGTCCACATAGTGTAGTGTCCTCGTGAATTTTAGCACATTATCAGTATTTTTACTTGTGCTATTTGCCTGCTTCCACAAAGCAATCTCTAATTTTTTCTGTTATTATTTTTGTCTTTCTATTATGGAATTACTTCATTGCATACTATCTTCCTGACTTTCAAGACATTTGACTTCTGTCATGTCTATGACTTCTCCTCTGAGACATTATGGCATAATGGGAGATTTGAAAGCATAATTTGAACCTTACAGCTGCTTTATTTAAAGACACCTTCAAGATGCATCCATAAGCCATATTTATTTAGTCATCCATCTTAATCCCATGAGGATTCAGGAAGACAGTGTGCTTGTGATCAGTTGGCATGCTGTAGCTGCTGGCATCTGCCAGCATTCTCTGGTGAGCTACTCAGTCAGGGCTCTCTGTCTGCCTATGTCATAGGTTACTTTGAGCACAGGACACAGTAATGAGTGGAGATTTGCAGAGGAAACATTACAAGTGATATGAACAAATAGCAACAGTGACCAGAATAGCAGAAATTATTAGATGACATTAGAGACTGACAACCCATTCGGATCCTCAGAAGTTCTGGAATAGATCTGGACATTTCTGCATTCTTTGGATGGAGTTCTGAGTCAATTTAAATTACTTGAATAATGTGTGGCTATAGTACACTAGGGAACATCCAAGCAACCACCACTGTGATGGTAATCATGAAAAACATCTTCTCTGTTAAACCTTAATGAAACTCTACCCAAATGACCTTGAGGTCATAAAATGAAGGAAAGCAAAGGGAAATGCAATAGGGGTGTGGATTAACCAGTACCCTACCTACCTATTAGTAGAGGCAAGGTTTCAAAGTGGTAAGCTAGCTTCTACTCCATAGCAGCAGAAAATTGCCAAACAATGCAATATGGGAGACTTGAGGGAGGGGAAAAACATGGAGTGGCAAGCTGCTGAAGGATTGCAAGGAGTCCTTGGATCTGTCTGCATTTGCTTAAAGTAGGAATACGACAGCTTCTGCCATTTCTTGTTTATGTAAACACACTGACAGTTTAGAAACTTTATAAACCGGTGATTTCTTATCCACAAAGATATTTGTTGCATTGGAAGCTATGATGTCTACCAAAGTTCTGAACATCAAAGAAGAGTCTTAGGTCCATTACAATGGTGAACAGCAATGATTCAAGAAGCAGAATCAGGGGACAAGTGGACACTAGTAAAATAATTCAGAATGTTTGGAGATTAGCAGAATCTTCTTAACTTTCCCTCTAAACTTAATGAGATGAATTCTATCTACAGGAGCACATTATCATTTGCATCTCTAATGTGAAGAATTGAACTGTCACTTCCACAGCACGTGTATTAGAAACAATAATGACCAATACTGTTGGGTGGTGGGAGCTAAAAAGTTAAAAAATATCCTTTGATCATACATCGAATAATGACATACTGCTCTCTCTTTTGCTCATCTGTCATTGTAGGGTGTAGGAATTATGCTTGTGCATGCAACACGATATCAAAGCTTGATGACAATGAGTCTCAGATGCTGACTTGACAATGACACTTTAAGCCTTCAGACACACCTATGAGGAATTAGTAAGCTCAGAACAAACCTGTGGCATTAATTGTTGTGGACAGACAAGGTCCTGGTGGTTGGACCATTTCCTTGGCAGTTGGATAAGATAGAGAGTGATGCTTGATAATTGGCATATAGCAGAATAGCAAGATGGAAGAAATCCTGTTCTCTCCCTCTTCTCTGAGTATGGTGTGGCCAGTTTCCTCAGATCCCAGTGTTGGTATGAATTCTTCTGCCATGGTGCCAGATATAACAGAGAATCATAAGCAAGAGTAAGTCCCTTGTTCCCCTACTTAGGTTGGGTCCTGTATTCATTGAGCAGCACATAGATGAAACTGTCAGTTGCATTGTGGAAGCAGACTCTATGAGCTAAATCTATTAGATGATCTCTTAGTTTCTGAATTCAAGAATATGAATAATGGATTTTAATGCTTCATACATTTCTTCAGAAAGTGTGAGACATTTAGTTTCTGGGCAGCAGTATAATACCAGAAACATGTCATCAGACACACTAGGAAAAGTAGGCCTTTTCCTGCCTTCCTCTCTCTCATTCTAATTAAGAAAACAATACAAGAGTGACTAAATGAACATAAAACATGACATCAGATTCTCAGATTAGAATATGAATATATTGATCATATGAGTCATATGATAGGTGTATTTAAGAAATAGAGGGAAATTTAATAAAAACACGATTTGCATGTCTACAAAAGAAAAAAATATGGCTATAAACCAAGGAAGTGAGTGCTTAGACCATATTTTCTTTCTTGACAGGATTCTTACTTCCCAATCAGAATATGAGCTCTGTGTTCAGGTTTTTCTATCAGTATATTCCAGCATGTGTAACAGTAAGTAAGGAAAACTAAGCCTAAATAAAGTTCCTTTTAAAATAAATGGGATGGAACATTCAGGATGACATTTGTTCTGCAATGTTCTGAAAAACTAGTCAATTGCAAATTAATGAGGTAGAAAATTGGCTGAAAAGATCTAAAAGCATGGATTAATATATTAAATCTTATTTGCAGAGAATTTTTTCCTTAACACATGGAGGAAATCCTATCAGTAATGAAGGATCTTTTCAGTTGATATGAGCATTCTAAGTACAAGTGCCTTTCTCTGGGTGAATTGTGTGTGTGTATGTGTGTGTGTGTGTATGTGTGTGTGTGTGTGTGCGTGTGCAGGTGTGTGATGGTTTAAATATGAGTTTCCACACACAGGCTAATGTATTAGAATTCTTAGCTGGTGTTATTTTCTCTTACAATTGTCCAGTTACAGTCAGTCCAGCTTGACAGGAGAGCTCATACCAGCAAGGCCAAGGGAACTGGCCACACCATCTCTACATAACAGCTGACAGAGGGACAATCCTTATTTGCCATACCAGCATGTCTGGCCAAATGTACACAAGGATGCCAACTTTCTCAATCAGCTCTCTGTATTTTATTCCAGGGCCTAGTCCCACCCACCATGGACTGGGCCTTCCCCATCAGCTAGACAATCTCCTGCAGGTTTGTTCTGGGTTTACTCAACAACTAATTCTCTACAAATGTGCCCAGAGCTGAAAACCTCATGTCAAGTTGACACCTGTGCCTAATTATGACAGTGTTTTCATCTTTCATGTGTGTATTAATGCTCAATGCATTAATTACAATGTAAATTGGAATATTCAGATGCAAGTAAATGTACAATAGTAAGCTAAATAGAATTTGTCACACAGAAAACTGCTCAAACTTTTCATATGCAGAGCATAGAAAGTCAGTTTTGTAGGAGAATGAATTAAATTTTATGTGTTGATGTTAAAAGTATATGCCAAATACACATTTTAATATCTTTGATATAACTATTTAAAAACAACTAAAAGGATGAAGAAATATATTTTATTTTTGGAAATATGTAGAGTGGGCTTTAAAAATTCCATCTGAGATATAAGCTCCTCTATTTTCCTCATAAGATTGTGACAAATGCTAAATATCAAATAACGGTATCCAAATAAACATCACCAAAGATAGTTCAGAGAAGGAAAAATTTGATGCTAATCAGAAAATTGCTTATCATAAATGCTTTAATGGTCCCTTAGAGACCAAATCAGGCCTTATGTATAACCTTGCGGAATCTCCAAATGGAACTTCCAAAAACAAGAGAACATATAACCAATGACATTTCCTTCATAGTGATTAAATTATGGGGTTCTTTTTCCCCACATAATTCAGAAAATTAAAGAAAATTTATTTGAAAACCTCTACAACCCTCTACCACCATACACATGTTTCTATCCATCTTTTGGAAAATGTTCACAATAACAAGAGGAAACATAATTTGTGTAGCACAGCCTGATAGTGTTACTAACATAAGATGATTTCAAACATTGCCTCTCCTTTTGTGACTCTCTCTGGGACATATTTGTCATTTTGTCTAATTTAAATATATTTTTCCTCCCAGCAATTTCAGAAGCTATCATAAACATTCTTGTCAGCTAAGATTTCTCTTAAAATTTACCCGAGAGCATATTACATGTACATTTCTTGTTTAAAAGAATGCATCTGAATAAAACCAATGAATGTTATTTGTACATATGGCTCAATTTTAAATAGAAGCTATTCAGAGATAACAAAACATTAACATCAAATTGAGTTTGAATCCTTATTTGCAAGCTGTTTGTGAGTACAGAAAAATAAAGAAAAACCAATCAGGCCTGTATTATATATTATTCTTTTTCAAAAACATCATGTATCATAAAAATATATTGATGTTCACCTTCATTGTCCTTCAAGGTGAAGTTTGGGTTCACAGGCAGCCGTTCATCAAGAAAGAAGTGAAACCGTGGACCGTTGGCAAAGTCATCTTTATCAGTGGCGGTGATGGTGTGAATAACCTAAAGAGAAGACACTGAGTAGTAAGTCTCATTGGTATATTTCCTTGAATTTAATTAAGCTGTATCTATTGTTGCAGTAAAGAATTTTAAAAATTGCTTTTGTAACTCAAGTGATTAAGATTAAACTCACCAAAATGCGCAATCACTCTCCCATTACTGGTTTAGATTTTAGGAAAAAACTTTATAGAAAAATGTATACACAATGTCAATTGACTTTCTACCACGGCACAATCATTTTTAAGTCCATTTGTTTTGTCATTCACAATGACTCTGGGCGAGTGCTCATAAGTTGTTTGTTAAAATAACATTTTAGAGAAGCACGAAGTCTTACTAGCACAAATATAAACATTTCAGTGTTTCTGTAGATGTATATGTTGTTCTCTATCAGCATATGCAAAAACAGTGGGATCTCCTTTTAAATAATTGACGAGACCCATGACATCATGATCAGTGACACTAAATTTCATATGAGAGAAATCTGAGTCCCAGAAGGATTCTGGTATGCCCTCCAAATGTATACAAAAGAACAGTGGAAACAACAGAGCTCTCATTAATTTATGATAATCTATAGATAATCATCTCTGTGAGCAAATCTGTACTCTAGATACATTAAGGAGAGGGTAAGTTATATATATATATAACTTACCTGGATATATACATATATATCCAGGTGGCTGAAGAGCCAAACATAAACTTTTATAGCCTTGATGATAATCACCTTAGAAATAAATATCCAAACAAACAAGAATATGATATTTTCCATCTTCTTCAAAAATTATTATCCTAAATGGGGTGTCACTTTGTGATCCTCTTCTAAGAAAAACAAAACAGATATTAGGTAGAGTTTTAAAATATGTTCTGTAACACATTACACTATGACTACAGTAACAAGTAATGTGATACCTAAGCGAGCCCCAAATCAATATTTTCTGCAACCAAAATAATTCACTTAGAAACAACACTAGCTAAACCTCTCATTGTCTAGTAAGACTGTAAGTTGGTCAGGGAGCTAAAAAGAAGACAAAAAATGTTGAGGACAGGTCTGAGGGACACAGATGAGCAAAATAAAGCCAAAAGCAAACCCCACACAAGCCTTCATGTAGCAATGAGGAGGAACACGCTTCAGTGTGTGGGGAGGAGAGACCAGTGGCTTCCATCTGTCTGTTGTTCACATCACAGTCCTGACATTATGAGCCACCGGCTCATTTACAGCAGTTGATGATCTCCATACCTAGCTACATCTACAGAGAAATCCTCCCCCTATATTTCACAGGATTTTTTTTAGCTGAAAATGTTTTACTGTTTACTACTTGCTTTCTTCTTCCATTTAGATCACAATTCATTCCCTGGATAGATCTTTCAACCTTTGCAGTTTTTGAGTCCAAGAATGCACTGAGAGATAATCCAAAGCAATCTGATCATTTTTCTCAAGAGCATGAAAAGCTTCAGAAACAGTTCAGAATGCTGTGTCAACTCAGGAGTATACTTATACTCTTCATGCATCAGCTCTTAATGTATTTGTAGAGAAAATCATGTCATATTTTTTCAGGGTTAGATAAATATTAGTATTCAACATTTCCTGCCTCTTTTGCTGCTTCTCTCTCTCTCTCTCTCTCTCTCTCTCTTTCTTTCTCTCTCTCTCCATCTTACACACACACATACACACAAATGAAATACACACATTCATATTCATATATACACAAATGCACACACATATAAGTTTACATTTGTTTCAATTTTATTTGCTTAAAATTTTTCATGATTTTAATTCCCAGTTTTCAATCTGATTTACTCCATAACATATTTTAGCAATATGGTCCATTTTAAAAGTCTACCCTTTTTCAGAAGAAAATTTAGAGAGAAAAGTATGATTCACTCATATATACCGGGAATTTTAAGTTTTCCATTCTAATGAAGCTCATTATAATCATTTTCTATTAATATCAAATGTTAACATAAATATTAAAATATTTCTTAAGCATTACAAAATAAGATTATTATATGTAGCAACTTTGGGGACAATTCATATTGTATTTCCCTTTTGGTAATTTTTGTGAGGGCATCCTTTCCATTTTCAAACAGGTAAGCTCGCATTTGAACAGAGTGTCCACTGATGTGGGGTTTTACCTTAAAATGACAACCACCTGCTTCATCAGCAGGGCAATTGATACGCTTATTTATTTTACTTACATTTTTCCTGTTAGGGCCATCTTCAGATCCTATTCTTGTAATAGTGGTGATCCAACGAATATGTTTAAATTTCTAAATATGATTTTTAATAAATTTTTTTTCCAAACATGGACAATTCTCATCTGCTTTGGTAGCGAATTCTGGGGCAGTTCCTTTTCTTGGTGATATATTTACATTTTTCTATAATTTAAATCACCCCTTTCCTCTCTTTTGCATATATTATTTACATAATCTCAGGTTTTTAGTAGCACACATGCATGAGAATTCCTTTATGACATTTTGAAGACTCAAAATTCCAATACAGACAGAGATAACTGAAATTCTCCATCATCAATATTTTCCACTCTGTTTATTAGCTGTAATACCAGTGCATCCTGTTTCACAGTTGGTTGGTTTGCTAGTGAGTTTTCTGCTGTGAACTTGACATTTGAGAACTTAGCATTCAGGCATATTATATACATAATTAAGTAGTTAAGGGAGATCTCTGTGTAAGCCTGTAGCAAACTGTCTGAATTATGTGTGATATTTCCACCTAGATATATCAGGAAGGTAATAATAAAATATTACCTCTTCTCAATTCACCATACACACCTTTCCATTCTACAGTATTACTGACAGATTATAGAACTGTCTATGAAATTTTGTTATAATTTCCCATATAAAGCTATTTCTGATAAAAATTAATGTGATTGGGTAGATATTATTAGTGTTTTGAAAAATTTTTGAGAGGGTATCTGATATAAGCCAAACCAACTTCAAATCATGTAGCAACTTTTTTCTATCTATTATTTTAATATTTTATTCTCTAATCTCTCCCCATCCTAAAGGTCAGGGAAATTTGCGGAAGAGGGTGTGGTTAGATTGTAAGAGCCTAAAGATGAAGAGGAGCAATGATATATATGTAAGATACTCCACACAAGTTAGGGCCGAAGTAATCATAATAGGACTTTGCACTGACCTGCGCAATGGCCAACATATCATTGACCCCTCAAAATCTAGCATGGATCACAGGCACTAGGATCCTTAGAGGCAAGGATTAACAGCCACAATAGTATTCCTTTAGTAAAGGGGAACACAAAAAAGAGCTCTAGACAATGCTACTGAGTCCTTACACCTCATTAGAGAGTAGAACCCAGAGGGAAGTTTGATATGCACATTGAAGGGAAGGGGGAGGGGTGCCCACAGGAAGAAAGGGAAGGAGGGGAGAAAGGAAAGGGAAAAGGAGGAAGGGAGCAAGGGGATTCAGGAAGGGGTAGAGGGAAGCAGGGGGATGGGGTACTTATCAGCTTTGTATGAGTGGAAGAAACAAAATTTTTTTTTCACAAAGAAAAAAATTTTATTTACTTATTTGAAAATAAAAAAAAGACTGACAGACACACACGCACACACGCACGCGCACACACACAGAAAGCACAATAGCACCTCAGTAAGTTGAACTCAGAGGGCAATTTCAAGACTATAGGTCTTTCTAACATATGGGCTCTAAGCATCCATCCCAGATAACCAATTGTGCATGAAGAAATCGTGCTGCTAAAATATGATTTTTACAGTTATATTTCTGAATTAATTCTTAGTAAAATTTGGAGATTAAATATGAATAACAAAGAACCTTGTATTGCTCAGGTTCCAAGGTTTAGGTACATGATAGTTCATTTGAATTCAGTATAGTGTGAACATTTATTTCAAATGCCATGCATGTGTGACTTTCTATTTTATATTGCAGAAGATTAAGTACAGTGACTTCAGTGAATTGCAATATTGCTGTTTACATTGATACTTAATTTGGCCTAAATCACAACCAACTCTGTTGTTGTTTATGATTTCACCTTTCCCAAAAGATAAACCTCTCTGCTATAACAGCTTCTGATAATATCCCACATCTGCAACTCCAACAGTTAAGGAAGGAGGAGCTGTGTCCAGCAAGGCAATACAAAGAAATTTTAGAAAAAATACTCCATAAATCCACATTTCAATGGTTTTCTATTCTAGCTCAGCATTCCTTCATGAATGCAGTCAGTGTGCGCTCCAAGGAAGTGAAAGATGGCTAAATGGAACAATAGAATGGTCCAGAAGACTTTATTCTCTAATGAGTTAGTCACACAGATTACACATATCAGTACTGATCTGCTAAGTACAGATATGCAGTCTATACTCAGAGACTCTTTTTAGTCACAAAAAGTTAATTTCATTTTGTTGGCAGAGTTAGGAACATAGGAAAGCCATCATAAAAAAATCCAATTATGTAATTTGTAGGAAAATGAATGGAGAAAATCTCATTAATCAAAAAGTCAGTCTGAGAAAGACAAATATATTTTCTCTCACTTGGGTGATATAGATTTTATTCAGATACAAGAAATCAGGCACATGCAGATGATATGCAAATAGGAGCAAAACTGTTTTTGAAGAGTGAGGCGTGGTAACAGGAAGGTCAAGGAAAGGGATTGCAGCAGGACTTGGCAGATTTACTTAAAGCACATAATTCAATATAATAAAATTAAAGAAAACAACATTGAACAATGAATATTATGATAGGAAGTACAAATACATTGTAGTCACATGCGAAATAATGCAATGTTAACAAAAGTAATGTTTAAATATATAGTTTTCAAAGAGTAATCACAAAACTCAACTGGAATTCATATTTGAATATTCATGTTCATATTAAAATTTGTGACAAATTTCTGAATGTCAGTAATAATAAATGGAAGGGAAAATGAAAACTTTGAATAAGAGACTTAAGAGTATGTGAAAATAAGTTTATTATGCAAATGACCCATGAGACCTACAAAAGTTACAAATAGGTTACCACAGACAGATACCTTTCCAAATACTCATAGTTTATCATCTAAGAATAATAAGGTAATTCCTACTTAAACTACTTTGAAATTTCACTGTTCATATAATCACATAATTTGAGGCTCAGGAAGATTCTTTTTTTTCTTTCTTTTTTTTTTCTATTATAAGTACCCCATTCCCCTCCCTCCCTCTCTCCACCTCTCCCTGGACCCTCTTGTTCCCTCCCCCCTTTTCCCCTTCCATGCCCCCTCCCTCCCTTTTTTCCCAGTGCCCTCTCGTTCCCCCATTCTGGAGCATCCTTTACTCTGCATGTCAAACTTCCCTCTGGGTCCTCCTCTCTGATGAGGTGTAAGGACTCAGTGGCATTACCTATAGCTCTTTCTTGTGTCCCCCTTAAGTATAGGAACACTATTGTGGCTGTTAATCCCTTGCCTTTAAGGATTCAGGAAGATTCTTAAGTGTTGATAATTGTTTTAGCTTAGATATGAAGATACTACTTATCATTGTCTCATTACATTAGTTCTTAAAAATGTTACAGAAACACAGTAGTCAAGGCAGAGGCTAAAACAGAAGACCCAGGCTAGCTATGGGGCACTGGGAGGGGAGGACACCTAAAATAATGAGAGGGATTTGCACATACAGAAGCACCAATTAGCATGGTAGGTCAATAGAAAAAGTCTGCCTCAGAAACACAAGGCAGCATTTTGTCTTTGGCACTTATGAAAGAGCTCATGGTTCATTTGTGCATGTTGCATGACAAGAAAGCATAATGTATTTCTGAACATAGACTTGACCTTTCAATCAAAAAGACATATATATATAAATTAATGAAAAAGGGCCTAAATATGTATGACAAGTCTGTGTTTGATTATATAATATTTAAAAATTTACCCACTAATTTTTTGACCTCTGAATAAATGAGAAACCAAAAATGTAATTTTATAGAGGCACAGATTTAAGTTTTAGATGTTGCCATTCATGAGGAATAATTGAATATTTGTAAACGTCATATGTGTTAATAGGTGTATTGTTTTTTCATGTGATATTAAGTAGTATAATGTTTAGACTTGGCTTTCTAATTATAGTATAAGGAACCATCAATAATATATTTACATTATATAAAATTTAGAATACATACATAGTTGATTTAAAATTCTTTGCATATATCTTGGTATTTATCACCTAGGATGTTAATAAAAATAAATGCTGATGAACTTTACCAAATTCTATAGATTTACTTGGTGCGGTGACTTTTAATTTGTGCCCAGCTTAATGCATTATTTTCCTTTTATTCAGCTTGCAAATATATCATTTGTGACAGCTATGTCTGGAAGTGAATGGCTATATAACTAACAGATTTAATAGTAAGACCTGACAATTAATTCTGAGATAAATGAACAGAAAGCTGCGTCAACTTTTCTGATTTAACGAAATCAGTATTTGCTAGTATTTTGGGAAGGCTTTTCTTTTCTATATTGCCTTAGTAAAGTTTCCTGTTGCTGTGATAAAATACCCTGATGAAAGTAATTTGAAGGAGAAAGGGTTTATTTTGCCTCCCAGTTCAAGGAACCAACCTATATGGTATAGATAACCCAGGCAGAAAGACCTTGAAGCAGTTCATCAAACTCCATTCACAGTCTAGAAAAGGTCAGCTTGTTTTTCCATTTACATTCCGAGTCCTTTGCCCAGGGCATGGTCCTGCCAACACTGAAACTGGGTCTTCCCATATGGCTTAGTTTAATCAAGGCAATCCCTCACAGACATTTTCAAAGGCTACGTTTATTCTAGGCAACATTTAGGGGCATGCATAAAGACTTACTATCTCTTAGGTAATCTAAATTCTATTAAGTAGACCACACTAATTATCACATATGGGCAATGGATTTAGTAAATAAAGGAATCCTCAGTGTTTATTCCTTCATTTGTTTAGATAAGTTAAAAAACAATGAGTTCTCCCGCCATGCTGATGAATTGTAATGGAAAATTGTGAACTGTAATAAACCCCTAATACCCCGAAGTTGTTTGGATCCTATATTCATTCAGCAATGGGAGCAACATTGCCTCTCACCCATAGTCCTTGGCTAACTCAGAAATTATTTTTCATCCAAGCTGGTCTCACACTCTTGGTGATTCTCCTAACAAAACCCCCCGAGTGCTGGATACACACAGGTGTGAGCCACTATGTGCAACTGAAATGGAACTTTGTTCACTTGTAAACATTCTATTTAAGTTCATCCAAGTTGTGCAATGTATTTGTTCATTCCCTTTTCAATGCTGATCATATTCCAGGATTGGAATTCGTAACCTTTGTTCAACTATTCACCCATTGAAGAACTTCTGAGTTTGTTCCCATTTGAATTATGTATCACAGTCCTATAAATATTTATGTCCAGCTTCATGACTGCCAAGGGAAATGCCCAGGAGTGCATTTGCTGAACTTTACAGAAGTTGGACATCTAGCTCCTCTCAGAAGTGCTGAGATGTATTTCAGACAAAGGTTTTTATTTTACTTCTTTACTACTACTATTTTATCAGCATTGGAAAAAACTTAATTGTATCAACAATTCTGTAAAGAATCATATGTAATTCTTGTTTCCTTCTGATAGAACATATTTGGTGAAATGTATTTGCATGTCTTTTAACTAATTATAAAACTTTTTATTCTAGAGCAATAAAATTTCATTCTTTGTTATCCTAATTCTAATTCTTTTTCAGATATATAATATTAAAATATTGTCTTGCATTCTATAAATCATCAATGCAGTATTTATTTTTAACTTTAGTGAAGTTCACTCTACTCACGTTACTTTACATGGAATATGTATATTGTTATCGTGTTTATCTTTATTCCTTGAAATGTTCTAGTTCCTCTGAAAGAATCAGACCGGTGTTCTTTTTCTCTTTCTCTCACTCATTTACTGGGAGTTAATTTCATTATAGTCAGGCAAGCTTAACATTCTGTACAGCTTGGTCAGAATTGTAGTTCTTCCATGATACTTCAGTTTTCAACTTGATTACTTCCATTAATTCTTCAAAACATAATCTCTTGAGTTATGATCATCCTATATAAGAATTATGTTATGATTTCTTTCATGTGCTTCTAAGAATTTATATATACATATACATACACACACACACACACACACACACACACACACACACACATATATATCCTCATACATGCCACAAATTAAAGTCATACTCAAAGCTTTACGTTGCTCCCATGTTTCTTTGTGGATATCAAACATGATATGCCCACTTCACTGATTCACACTCAATCTACATATGATCTGTTGTTCTTATGAACAGCTGAGTCATCCTTATTAATTTATGAATTTTTAAATATTTTTCCTTGATTCAAATGTTCATATTTTGTCTCATTGACTCTGGAAGAGATTCAGTGAATCACCTTATAATCAGATCAGAGCATGCCCAGATTAGAAGAATGTCCTGTTGTGGCCAATTAGATATTTCCACTTGGCTTCCATAATTTATGTGAAAAATTTGCTACACCTACTGAATCATGAATAAGTTTATTATTCTGAATGTGTTTTGATATAGAAATAAACATATCCACATATATTGACCTTAGAATTTTAAAGTCATATAAACAATGGTTACAGTAACAAGTTACTGCTACTGTCTCTCATGTATACATACTTGAAATAATGTTTTGAAACTGTAAATTCATCACAAACTTCAAAATGTTTGAGAGTAACTTTATGTGGAACAACCACACTGGTGTAAAAAGGACTGCATTAAAGTCTTTATTTTGATACTTTCTATCTCAGGGGCTTTTTGTGTGTCAGAGAGATTTAAAGGTGATTGACTGGAATACACAGCCTTCTTTTTTTAATATGTTCTCTTCAAATGTAGATACTACCTGTATCTTGTCCTCACAAAACAAACCTGCCATATAGATGTATGTATGTGTATGTACGTGCCACACAGCTAGCTTCACTGAATTAAATGAAACTGTCTTGTTAACAGACTCACCTGGAAACTAATTTTCCTATTTAAAGTAAGTAATAAAAAGGACAAGCTCCATAGGACAGGAGACAACTATCTAGGAACTGTGGGGAGCCTCAAGTGGCTAAGAAAATGCTCGAAACTCTCAGGTATGTTGTTGCAAAATTAATGTTGGACGTAACCTTGTGAAACTGTAAAATTCTCCAAGCCTTAGAAGAGAACCTAGTCCTAGTTGCTGACTTGATTTTTTTTCCTTATGACCTTGAGAACAGCCAGCCATAGAAACAATGGCATCTCATATGCTCTTTTCTAAGCTTCAGTTTTTATTCAAATATACATTCTCTTCCTATCCCTCACTTGCTCTGTATACTTCAGCCTCCCCAGCTTTCCTTGAGAGATGCAGTGCCAAGGTTCACCTGGCTTACGCTGTGTCCATGCTGGCTTTCTGTACTCTCCCTATCCCAGTACCACATGCATGCTCTGCATACTAGCATAATCTCTCTCTCCCTCTCTCCCTCTCTCTCTCTCTCCCTCTATCTTCCCCTTTCTCCAGTACCAATATCTCATAATCATCATTTATATGTCATTCCTTTAGTTTCCCTGAGACATCCAATCCAAACTCTTCTCCCCTAAACAGTCTCTAAGTTTCACATGAAAAACTAAAGTTCAATGTTTTTATTTTCTTTACTGAATGTAGAACTATAGTTACAACATTCAATACAATTTTGCTGGCATGATGAATGGATTGTATATAAATAAGTTCAATGTTCTGAATCTCAAATGTGTTTGAGATATGGAGAAAATTATTTTCTATGATGCTTGAAAATATCTATTGGTACTTAAAGCCTCATAAAATTATCTTCACTGAGTATAAAAATTACACTGAGGGATTTGGGGGATAATGTCTAAGAATAATAGAAATAAAGCTGCTTATTTTCTTCCATCCAAATGGTAGGAAGAAAACAATTACTTACCTGGCCAGGTTTAGAGTTTTCACAGACAACAATGTCATAGTCCCTGGCAAGTTCTGGCGGGTTGTCATTGACATCCAGAACCTTGATCCCCACAGAGACATGGCTCAGCAAACCCGGATTGTCTGTAAAACACACGGGGATGCAGTGAGTATTTCAACACACACTTTAGAGGTTCGGCTTAAAACAAATCTCCTTAATGCCGTGGCTTGCCCCCAGCTCCATATGCTGTAACAAGATTTTTGGCAAAAGACAGCTTCATGAAGGCACCCTTTGCAGAAACTCATTAACTTACAGAAAAGTGAAAAATGAACACCAAGGCTTGACGTGAATGCTAAAGTGATATATTTTTTATATCAGAGAAATTATATGTTACTCGGGAACTGGAGTGGGAGAAAGTTGTCAGAACTCGCTATGTGCTGTCATAGCCTACAGCATGAACAATCGGTTGCATCAAAACCCTAAGAAAAGCACAGCAGTTGTTACCAAAAAAAAAAAAAAAGTCACATAATCTTCAGAAAGCTCAAGGTCTTGTTTCTAAATAAAGTCATAAAAATAGTATGCTTCTTTTTCTTATATCAAATGCTTCTTTTCTTCTTATGGGAACATTTATGTTGCTTGACAAGTTAAATCCACTTGGTGAAAATGAAAGAATTATTTCAATCAGAATTGAGCATGGATTTTTATATACAGCTCTAGTCAATTTTACTACCTTATATTCAATGTTTTAAAAACATGCCTTAACTTCTGTCTTCACAGTTGTCTGTAAGTTTGCTAGTTCTATGATATTAAGGGAAAAGCAAGTGTTTGCTTAGTATGCATATCAAAATTGAAGATTACAAATTCCCCACAGAAAAACTAAATAACTTCTTTACTATGTGCTAACTCTGTCGTTCTTTGGCTCTGCATTTATTTTTCTCCTTCTGTCTTGCTGCAATTAATGTCTACTATGAAAAGTATAACATAGATAATATGTTAAGTTTTTTTCTATTTCTCTCTTGCTGTCTTTTTATTATTATGTCTACTAAGAAATGTGCTATATAACTAATAAATTGAGTTGGTTAGCAAAAATGCATAAATTTTGAAGAAACTTAATGCAAATCATCGAAAGATAGAGATTAATTGTGTTAAGAAAAACAGCAAGGCATAAATACTTAGGCAAAAAATGTTACCATTCACAACAAAAATCCTACAGTTAAGCCTAACCTAGCAGACATTTCCAGACTTTTGATATTTAAAGAGGACATTGTCATCTGAAGTTTACACTCTAGGACTTTGCCATCAAATGTCAAAGAAAAAATGTAAAAAATATCTCATGATGTTTAGTTAGGCTTATAATTTTTTATTGCTCTCCGCTTACAATTAACTATGACTGAGCGACCCATGGACCATGGGTTGGAAAGAAAGAGAAAAAAGTAAATGATGTTATATAAATGAACTAAATTTATTTTAGAAAAATCTTCCTGAAGGAAACAATTGTCAATTTCTACCTAAAGCATACATAATCATTTGTTACATAAATTATTTATTTCATAAAACAGAAAGCCATAATGTGTCACAAGATATGTTATGTGGTTTACAAAATTTTGATGCTAATAGGAGAGAATTCTATTTATGACAGAAAACATGTCAAGACACTAAGTAATTAAACCAATCCAGTGATGCCTACTATGGTTATTACAGCACAAGTATACTTCTATAATTTAGCAATAAAGGAAGAGAGGGAAAGTGAGAAGGGAGAGATTGGATGTTTGTATTGTTATAGAATATCTACATGAAACCTTAATGATGGAAAGGATTGTGTTCCTGAGCAGACAAGTACAAGTTTATACGAGAACCTGCTGCCATTCTGCATCCTGCAAAATGTAAATATGATCAATCCTTACTAATGATGCCAGTACATATACATCCCCACAAGGACTGCAGGAGATACTGATTAATATCAATTTTAAAATACAGGAGACAGAGAATGCTCACTGTGCTTTATGGTACAAACTAAAACCTGCTGCTTACTAAGCATACATAGAAATCATGTCTTCAATTCCTTATTAAGACATGCAACTCTCTATTTGTTTATTATATCTACATATGTTTTGAGATCTCTGATCAATTATGATATTAACATTCTATGTTGTGAATTAGAAGCTTCCACTGGGTTTTTTTTACATTGCTTCCAAGGTTCAATATGCTAGTATAATATTTTGATCATCAATAACACTACCTGTGCACTATAAAATTACTCATATGTGTTACAAACATGTTTCTAGGGCTGAAAGTGGATCGTTTTTCTTAGCCAATAACGAGGCATTCTTTACTGGTATTATTTCTGTTTTACGTCTGATTGGTAGAAATCAGATTTTGTATTCTGGTACTACTGCAAATAATGCACGTTGAAATCATTCAAAAGTTAAACTTTAATACTATTTCAAACATTCTTTAAGAACAAGAACCCTGGGAAATTTTTACTTTTATTAACTTTCATTCTTTTATAATTTCATGCATGTATATTGTGGGTCATTTTTTGCCCCATATTATGCTGTCTCTTTCTCACTGAAAAGTTTCTAAATAATTATTGTTATATGTTCATTTAGCATAGTTCTCAGCCTTCATCAGAAGAGCTGCTTTTTGTAGTAGGTGATAGACATAAAAGCTCCACGAAGTGCAGAAAATATGTGAGTAGGTGACTCAGCTCTAAATGAGACATCCGTATCACCTCTTTCTGATGCTCAGAGAACATAACAGAGGGGAGGATAGGAAGAATGAAAGCGACAGACCTTACATCTTGCATTCTGTACAAGTAACATGGCCGTTATACTAATGAACTCTCTTAAATTGTCTTACCTTGTAAGATTCACTAAAGACAGGGTTCATCCATATATTAGCACGGGAGGGGGGAAGCTCATGAGGCACCACCCTCCTCCCTAAAAGACAGTTAATGTTGGCTAAGGGAGGGATGTCAATTTTTTCAGTGGTAGAGCCACTGATATGTCTCCCATGTTTCTGGAAATAACCTACCACTCAGGCAAACCTCATGAAACTCTGCAACTCATATATGAAACTAAAAAGATATGAATGAAAGAAGGACACTTGTAAGGAAAATTGTTGCTTTTATTCCTTAATTATTTCAGCTATTTGTTTAGATAAGTTTAAGATATGAGAAACAACTAGGATGCAATGGAATCATGGAAGAGCAGGATGGACATAGGGAGCTTGTTAAAATATAAACATTACAAAAACAGAGCTGAATCAAAATGGACACTTTGTGGCCAATCTTGAACATCTATTTTCTCTGTTAGGTATTTGTGCCTTATGCAGTAGCAGTGGAAGGGTAGTCTTGAGGACAGGGTAGCACAGCAGAGGTTCACTTCCACCGTGAATGCAATTGATGAATGGGCATTAATGTTTGTAAATCTCCTACATCTTGAGGAATCATTTGTCTAATCCTGCAGCACTTTTTCTTTTTTCAACTGATAAATACATGACCAGATAATTTAAGGGAACAAGGGGTTTTAATCTTGCTTACTATTGTGATCATAGTTATAGCCCAGCTTGGCAGCTGAGTTCATACCAACACAAGGAGTCAAGAAAACTGTCTACAACTTACAAGAATTACTAAGAGAGAGCAAACCTTCTCTCTGCTAGAATTTCTGCAATGCCAAGATGCAAAAAGTGCCATAATATGCCAAGCTAATGAACCAACTTCTCCATCTTATCCTCTTGCCTAGAGAATAGCTCTATGGACTGGATTATGTTACATCGACACTTAGGCTTCATAGAGCTTGCTTTAATCATTAGTTCTTCCTAGATGTCCCCGGAGTCCAACCCTCGATTGTCAAGATCCATGTGTGCATTACCACAAAACAGGCTGTAAGGCTGCAGGAACAATCGTGTAGTCTACATAATGGTATTCTGCCCTGTCTGCAATGAACCAACAATAAAATTAATAGTGATACCTTTCCAACTTAAATCCTTAAGAAACATGTTCAAAATGCTTGATTTCTTAACAAAGTCTTAAAAAATACTGGAAGTAATCCTAGTAATGTTCATTTATACACATTTGCTAGAGAATTTTCTAAATGTGTAATATTTCCATATAATAAAATCAGTATTACCTATAGTCAGGAATATACATGAATTATACTCTATTTCCTTTTTATTTTTTATCTTTCATTTATTGATAAATTTTGCTCTTTAATATTATCTCACATGTATAGACAATTTCCATTTTTCTCCTTTTCTCTATTCCCTTCCCTTTCCTGCCCTCATTTCTCCTAGTATTACTTTGTTTTGTTTTGATTATTTTGATTATCCTGGTTTCTCTAAGATCTCTTGCATATAGTTCTGAAGTTAAGATCTTTTCTAGGTGCCTAGTGAATCCTCCAGTACCCACTAATAGATATATTGGTTCACCTTCCAATGCTATGGGTCGTCCATTCTTCATCAGAATTTTGTAGGGCCCTAGGGCTTTATTATCAGTTGATGATTGATCATTGCCTGTGTAGACCCCTTGTATATGTGCCAGCTACCACACTGCTGTGCGGTTGTGATTAACAACATGCTTGCTCTTTTTATCTTGCCATAACATTTATTTCCCTACCTTCTGTCTTTTATATTTTTTATCCTCTTGTTTATTCTTTTTTTCATTTTTTTAATTAAAAATTTAATTATACATTTAAAAAAATTTTTTACCAGTTCCCTCCCTCCCCCCTCCTCCCCCTCCCCATCCCCCAGTGCCTCCCTCCCAATTCCCAGAGAGTCCTTTATTGTGTACACCTGACTCTCCACTGGGTCCTCCTCTCCGATGACATATAAGGACCCAGTGGCATTTCCATAAGCCCTTTCTCTTGTTCCCCTTAAGCATAAGAGCACTACTATGGCTGTCAATCCCTTGCCTCCAGGGGTCTCGGTGCCCTTAACAGATGCTAGACTTTATGAGGGCAACAGTGCACTGGACATTGCGCAGGGCATGCAAAGTCCCATTATGATTGCTTTGGCCCCACTATTGTTGAGAATCTTGCAAATCGTTGCTCCTCCCATCTTTTTGCTCTTACAATCTTACCGCCCCCTCTTCCGCAAATGTCCCTGAGCTCCAGGATGGGGAGAGATTAGGCTGGCCTAGTTCTGTGTGATTGATATAGAGTCTCTGAAGTTCTGGATTGTGGTTTGTTGATTTTCTTTTGCAGTTTTGCTGCTCCTGCAATGCCCTTCACTCCATCCTGCTGGGCACTGTTTATTCTTTTTTTAAAAAAAATTTATTATTATTTCTGCTCATACAAACTTAATAGGTACACCGGTTCCCTCCCTCCCTCCTCCTCCCCCTACCCCCCTTCTTCCCCTCCCCTTGAACCCTCCCTCTCTGTCCCCCAGTGCCTCCCCCCACAATCCCTGGAGAATCCTATCTGTAAAATATGTACACATTTTTTTCTCTTTCGCTTTATTTATTTATTTTTTAAATCCTTATACAATGAGAAAGCCATTGCCTACAATTATCACAAAGATTTTGCCACAAATATGTATTTTTACTTTTTCAATGCTGCACTTCTGGCGACTTAGAGATTCTAGGGGAGGACCATTCACTGACATCTACTCTGTGCTCAGAGAGTTAAAATAAGATTCCCAAAAATTAGACAAGAATGTGAGAAGGAGATTGGTAGGGAAGGGTGGATAAGGAAGGGAATTAGGTAAAGGGAAGAATATTGGGTGAATGAGTATACACATGTGAAATTTTCAAAGAGCAATTTCAATTATAATTATGTATAATCTTAAAACTACTGTGAAGTAGATTAAAATAAACCTCTTCCACTTTAAATAGAAGGAAAATGAGTTTAGAGATAATAGGATATAAAGGTAGGCAGATGTGGAGAGTAACAGGTTGGGGAAGATAAGCCAAAATCGTAGATTGATGAAGAAGCATAATGGAAAAACATTAGATTTTAAGCATACGCATATCATTTAAAGTGGAATTTCTTCAGAGGTAACTGCCTGGATGGGACACTGCTATTCCCAGCAGAGAAGGGCTAAAAATGGAATTCTCAGGACTAAGTGTGGTATTTCTTCTTATGAGGAGTAACTGCTCAGTGAGGCACTGGAGGGTCCCTAAATAACACAGGCTATTGCCATGGCTCATGGTTGTTCACTCTAACTCAATCATGAGACATGTACATGTAAACACACACACACACACACACACACACACACATATGGATGCACACACGCACACACACATGCAAGCATACATGCTGGATAGGGCGTAGGAAAGTCAGTCTCAAAGACTAGATTTTCCTTTCTTGCTGACTACTCTCCATAGTTTTGAAAGGTGTTATGCATGCTTCTGAGGGCAGAAGAAAACATGAATGGTTTCACCCAGGCAGGACCAAGCATGCTACAGTACTAACCTACCCAGAAAGAACCAGTGTACTGGTTGAATAGTGGAACGATTTTATGTTAGAAGCAGTTGCTTCCTTTTTGGATTTGACACCTGCTTCACAGGAGGAAATTTCATGCCTATTACTTGAAGCTTGGTCCATAGCCAGTGACTGGGAAGATCATAGGCTCTAGGAGGGAACTGACTGCTATCATTTAGCTAAAAGGTTATGTTGTCCAACCCTCATCTAAATACCTGTACTTGTGCCCAAAGATTTTTGCAGATATTAACCATGGCAATTGAAGTTTCTCTTTCAGCGGACAGATGTTAATGTAGAAAACCATAACTGGTCAATGTGCTGAGAATAGTAAATGTGCATTCTCAGGGTACAGACGAGACACTTTTGTCAACATCTAGATCAACTGCCTTCTTCCAGGTCTCAGAGAATGTCATGGTAGAGGGCACAGAATGCAAAGGCCAATGGAAGGGAAGTAGCACCGCAAACTCCCGTCTTCTGGACAGCACATGGCATTACCTGCATGAACTCACAGCAGCTGTGCTTTCCTGCTCAAGACCAAGTCAGGCAAAATTTCAGCAGGAATCGGGGGAGAGAGGCCCTCGAAGCAGTCCCTCTCCTCTCGTAACTGAGGAACTCTGGGCAGCAGATTGTGGCAGAGCAAGGGGGAGTCATTTTTTTTTGGGCGGTGGCCTCTATTGGGTTGCCCATGCCCATTAGAAAGTGTCACAACAGTGAGTGTATGGTATGAATTAATTGCACTCAGTTGGCTATAAGAATGGAAGGAAGGAAGAAAGGAAGGCAGGAAGGAAGGAGGGAAGGAAGGAAGGAAGGAAGGAAGGAAGGAAGGAAGGAGGAAAGAAGGAAAGAAGGAAAGAAAGAAAGAGAAGAAAGAAGGAAAGAAAGAAAGAAGAAAGAAAGAAAGAAAGAAAGAAAGAAAGAAAGAAAGAAAGAAAGAAAGAAAGAAAGAAAGAAAGAAAGAAAAAATTAAGTTGACATGAAGTTTGGGAGGAGATATGTTGGTGGGAGGGATTTTCATGAGTTAAGAGGAGGTGCACATACATGTAATTTTCAAAAACGAAACCACTAAAATCACCTTTATGCAGAGAAATGCATATAGGTGAAAAAATTAATAAATTTCAGTTTTTATTTTCTACTTAATTTTTTTGAGATGGTTTCATGTAGTCCAGGTTGGACTGGAATCCATTGTGACCTTGAATTTGCTGGAATCCTACCTCTTCTGGAGTTCTGGAATTATAGATGGGGGTTGCCACTCTGCTTTCTGGTAACAGCCTCAGGGATTCACACAAAGGCAAAGAATCTGCTAAATGCACTACATTCCTGGATTCCGCTTCTTTGATTTTTCTTGAAAATATATTTTTTTGATATTTTGTAATAGTTGGCTTGGAACTTACTATCTAACCTATGAAGTTATGTCAGCCCTCGGGTCTCAACTTCCCAAGGGTTGAATCACAGGCATAAATGCATGTCATCAAGGTTAAATTAGCTGGGACTGACTGAACAACACAAACACACAGACACACACACACACACACACACACACACACACACACACACATTGACATGAAATTGTGAGTGAGACAGATAGGGAAAAAGACAGTTTAAAGTGGCCAGTAAGTGGGGTGATGGGATTTTTTAATAAGGGATGAAATATCGTGAATACATGTGTAGAGCCATAAAAGCCTATCAGTAATAGTACCAGAGAAAAATATTGATGATTAATGTGTATTTCTGATATCTATAGAAAGCATCTCATTTCTTGCTTTCATATATCCAAATATGGTGATTTCAAAAAAATCATTGGTTGAATTTTATGATTAAAACTTAATGTAGCTTCAAGTATATAAAATCATTTGTTTATTTGACTCTAATGGAAGATAAAACTGTGTGATGCAAATGTAAAAATGCAGAAACATGGAGCATTTAGAAGTACACCGTGCAGAAATACATTATACATTTTTCCAATATTTTTGTCCATGAGCACGATATGACACGTATTCATCACATAGTCATCTTGCAAATCCCAGCAGATAAAGGTTCCTTAACACGAAGGAAGCTTTTATAAGGACAGTGTTTTCACCATCACTCAGAAATCCTTCAGCAATGCCCTGTAGCTGTTCAGTGACAAGGCCTGAAAGCAACATGAGTCAGAAGCTTCTGAATTTAAACTGTGCCTTTGATCTTAGACAGGAGCACCCTTTGTTCTGTAAGTCAGACCTCTGGAGGCAAGAAAATTCACTCCTTCTTGAAATTGGAAGGAATTATGGACTTGTACTGATTATAAAATGAATGGAAAGCATATGACTTTTAACTCTCAGAAAATGTTGCAATTTGTCAATTCAATTATATTAGTAGAACCTAACTAATACGTGCCTTCTAACTTTTGGAACACTTCTGACTTTTACCATTTATTTCCCATCTTGGCCTCCTTACTCATAACTGTGAACCACTTTTTACTTTTCATCTTTGTAGAATATAAAAATTCATTGCCTGATGAACGCTCATACTTTCCTTTGAACTCACATTTACAATCATACTTTGTGCTGGCTGGAAATTCACTCACAGAATCAATCATAAGTTCACAGTGCTCGTTTTTCTGGTGAAGTACCTGTGACATTACAAAAATTATCTTATACAATATAATCAATTGCAGACTACCAGTCTAGAAATCGGCTAATATTGTTAAGAAAATAAAGTATAATTTGAAAATATTATGATAAACAATAATTATTTATAATACATTTGCATCATGATCATTTATCAATTCATAATACTTCCATGTAATGATGAGACCCATTTCCTAGAACTAGTCTATTCTTTTTTTTCTCCCACATTTTATTTTTTTTCTCTAATCATACAAGCTTAATATTTATCCCAGTCCTGTGCTTGCCCTTTCTTCCTTCCCTCCCCAGTCATCTCCCCCTTGTACTCTCCCCCCTTTCTCCCTTCTTTTCACCCCTCTCCCAGTGCCTCCCCTTTCCTCTCTCCCATCCCCTGGAGCATCCTTTTGTGTGAATGCCAAATCTCCCTTTGAGTCCTCCACCCTAGTGAGGGTTCAGGACTCAGTGGCATGGCATGGAGCCCATTCTTGCGCTCCCCATTAGGATGGGAACTCTATTATAACTGTTAATCCCTTGCCTAAGGATCCTATTGCTGGAGCCTTCTTCCTTGTGATCCATGCTAGACTTTTTTTGGGGGGGGGGGAATTGACATGTCAGCCATTGTGCAGGTTAGGTAAAGTCCAATCCTGGCTGCTGCAGCCCTAACTTGGGGAGTAGCTTGCATATCATTGGGCCTCCCCATCTTTAGGCTCTTATAATCTTGGTACACCCTCTTCTGCAAGGTTCCCTTTTAGGATGGGGAGAGATTTGGCCGGTCTGGTTACAGGTAAATAATGGTTTTATGAATTATGGTTTGTTTTCAGTTTTGTTTTCCTACATTGCCCTTGGCTGCATCCTGTTTGGTATGGAAGGTCACCTCCTAACCAATGACTGTTTAAATGAACATCTTAATATAAGAGGAGACTCGAAGGTAGATAGAAGAATAGGAGTAGGACACAGCAGTGAGGCGGGAGGTCAGTGTCCCCTTTGTGGAATGGTTACTGTCTATCTGTTAGTCCCTACCTCCTCCCTGATTGGCAAGATCAAACCTGCTCATAGAACTAGTCTATACTTGCTTGGGGTTAATGCCACTATTGTTAAAAGAAACGACATACGCTAAATTATTCAAAAAGGCAAAATTGATTTAAATGAGAGAATAACATGAACACACCTGAAATATCTAAATATAGCAAAATTCTGCTTTGCCTGAAATTCCTTGGGATTCTATAATTACATTTTCTCCTAAATTGCTGCATTTATTTTTAGAAATTAAATCAGTTTACCCGTATTAGGAATACTTTCTGCTTAAATTATGCAAATCCACAAAACCTGATACTATTATGTATATTACCTTTTTCTTCAGTGTACTGTTCACAAAACCTGATACCATTATGTATATTAGCTTATTCTTTTGTGTACTATTTAAATTAACTAAGTAAGCAGAACAACAACTTTAACTGGCTCAGAAATAAAGCTCAAATAACTTTCATACTACAGTTAGGAAGGAACTATTGATACCAGACTAGCCTTGCATCATAAATTATTATGACAGTAAGCATACTGAGACTACATAAAATATTGCTTTAGATATCCAAAACTGGACAATATGGTGTATAAGAAAAAAGGCAAATCTACTAATTGCAGGATCCCTGGAGTTCTGATAACATCATGTCCATCACAACAAAATGGAATATGGGAATAAGAATGAGTGCACAGATGATCATCTCCTGAAAGACTTGCAGTGGAGCTGCTTTCCAATAACCTCAGGGTCCATTAAAATGTAATATGTTTAGGATGTATTTAAATCTCACGGTCACCTATTCCAGGGAACCATAATCTTTTCTTGACCACATGTCTATCTAGGGTTTTCGAGTTGGCTGTTGCAACTAGAATTATAAAACTGTTGGCTCAGGCATGATCAAAATCCAAATTATTGTCTCTACTAAATACATGACTTTTGTTATGTCATAAACATGTTAGCAAAACCACCATAAATTCATCATATATACACAACCTCACAAATCTGCTTCAATGGATGCCTAGTCATTACTTTTGTTATCGATAAAGAAAACATCCAGCACCAAATGTAAGATGTCTCCTTGAGAGCTGTTATGTAGGTCCCAAAGGTCTCTAAATCAACATAAGCTATTATTCTTTGCTAACCAACAGTCTCTGATGAGAAGACATAATGCAAAAGACACCACATGTTTCAGTGACAGGACATGGAGAAATTAAGATGGAAACGGCTCGGAAACTTACATAGCTGTCAAAATACCATAAAGTGCCATGCAGTCTGCTGAAGGAGAGAAATCATCAATGATCATACCCAGCTGTGAACCTTGTGAGCTACAACCACCATTCTGGGGGAATGCAAAGAAGCAGAGCAATAGCAATGAATGGTATGGGGTCAACAACTGCCTTCTCTTTATGTAGGCTTGCTACACTGGAGAGAACTCATGCCTGGTATGGCAAACATAGCCAAAAACCTAAGGATGGTACCATAAGCCCCCAAAAGAACTCACTGCTATTGTTGTGCTAAATGTATGTGATACCAAACAGCCTTCCAAATTCTTATCTTCACATGCATAGATTCATGCAGCTGCCAGCCATTGTTAGAGAAGCTTCTTTTTACAGTGAAAAGCAGGCAATAGAGAGGATCACAGATTGTCAACATGCACAGGATAGTATCTGTGGAATGCTAGGCCTTAGGCTGGAAATGAATCCACACACAAAAAAATGGAAAGAAAATCTATACAATTTGCATCCTCCACATAAGACTTAGCCACAGTAAAGAATCAGAAAAGCTGGCATGCATGCTTACTTGCTTGTGTGTTGTTTGACTGATTGCTTTCATCAACTTTCTATATTTTTATATATACTTTTTTGATGTCCTGCCTAGGAAGTATTCTATTATTAGTATTCTAATAATAGAAGGGTCTTCTGATCTCAATTAAAACAATCAAGGTAATCTTCCATAGGCATCCTTCAAATTAACCACAACCCCCCAAAAAAAACTGGTCAGAGGAGTCCAAAGTCTTGCTTTCTAAGTATCATATTGACAACATTAACCATCAATTTCATCATAAATTAAAAATCAATCATCTTAGCTCACAAAAAATGTATGATCTTAAAAATGAAGTTAAATAAAGTAGAAACCTTTTAAGATATAAAATGACTATTCGGGCCAGCAAGGTGTCTCAGATGGTCAAGATGTGCAACTTGCACAGTTTAGCGTCTTGAAGCAGATCCCTGGATTTCACATGGTAGATGAAAAGAAATAACTTCAAACAGTTATCCTGCAATCTTTAAACACACACACATACACACACACACACACTCACAAATACTGTACATATTTTTAGAAGAGACAATTGCTAAAAAAAATTCTATACACTATATAATAGCAACTCTTGGCAATATGCACTAATAAGCATCAGAACATTCCCAAATGAATAAAAATATGAATAACGAATACAGAAAACAGAGTAATAGACTATTGCATGTCACTATGAAGACATGAAAATACTACCAGGACATCCACACTATAATGAATTTTTCCTTAATCGAGGTACCAAAACAAATCATTTTCCTTTAAGTTGATGTTTGTCAGATATTTTGTCATAGTCATAAGCTAAGAGCACATGCACATTTAATAGGGTTGACCACACAAAACATAAAATTTTGTGGCAGTGGCAATGTGTGATTGGTGAGGCCGTCATAAATAAAATGGTCATGCGTATGTTACTCATTCATTGACAACGCACTCTGAGACATCAGCAGCAATGACAGCCTTATGCCAAGTAGGCCTACAGAGAAGAGAGGAAAGACTAAATCCCTCCATTGACAACCAGCACCAAGCTGCCAGCTGTGGGAATAAGTGAAGCAAGTGGAAGGTGGATACTTAAGATCTAGGCACACGGTGAAATGACTGCAACCACAGCAGAATCTTTTGACAACCCGATGTTCTACCTGAGCTAGAACCATACTCTGAAGATGTTTTCAGACTATGGGCTATAAAATGTGTAGATAAAATTATTTATAGATATATGTTTGATAGAAATGGAGAAAGAGATAGGTGGTTAAATAGATATATAGGTAGATGTTAACTAAATTATGATGACAATTATGATAATTATAGATAGAGACAGATAGATATATAGAGATAGATAGATAGATAGATAGATAGACAGACAGATAGATACATAGGTGAGGCTGTCATAAATAAAATGGTCATGCCTATGTTACTGACTCATTGACAACCCATCTGAGACATAGATAGATAGATAGATAGATAGATAGATAGATAGATAGATAGATGATAGAAAAATGGATACATGATAGATGGGTAAACAGATAATGAAAGAAAGAAAAAGAAATAAAGAAAGAAGGAAGGAAGGAAGAAAGAAAGAAAAAAGAAAGAAAGAAAGAAAGAAAGAAAGAGAAAGAAAAAAGAAAGGAAGAAAGAAAGACAGAAAAAGAAATAAGGAAGGAAGAAAGAAGAAAGAGAAAAGAAAGAAAAGAAGAAAGAAAAGATACACAATTAAATAAACAAATAGGTAAATATGTAGAGGAAGAGAGAGAGAGAGAAAGAGAGAAAGAGATACATGCTTGTCATAAAAGACAGGTGGAGATCAGAGGACAACTTTCAGAAGTCAGTTTTCTTCACCATATGAGGTTCCAGACATCAAATTGATGTCATAAGACTTGCTAGGAGGCACCATACCCGCTGTGCTATTTTTCTGGCCTATGTTTTTTGGTATCTGTGGTTACACTGTTAGGATCATATTTTTCCTTGTTAGTGTGCACGGATTTTCAGAAAGTGTTTGATTTCTCCTGTTTTTGTTGAAAGCAGTACCACTTTCCTGGCATGCTGTTCCTTTTGTGCACTGAGGGATAAACATGACAATTGGGATCTCCCTTCATGCTGAGGTAAATTGGCAATATGAATGCATTTGTGGGAGACAGATGACATATATCAAAATATCAAAGTGACAGTAACAAATGTTGTGTTGAAGCCTAGGGAACAGAAAACCACTCACTCTATGCTAATAGATTTTTGTATTATTAGATGCACCTGCTTAAAAATAATTTCATATGAAAGACAACTGGGAATATAGTCATAAAATCTAAATTTAATTTATACCACCCGAAGTTAGCAGTTGAGCAGCTGAATTAAATTTCAAATTTGTGGGTTTTGGTCTTTGAATACATTTGCATGCATAAAAATAGAGTCAATGAATAAAGAAAATATAAACAACAATTTTTCAAGTGAGTTATTCACATAATAAGATAAAAAACTGAAGCAATCAGCTGAAATAACACATTGCTATCCCTGCGAGCAACATGCAGTTGTTGCCGACATTGTTTTCTTGTGCATTTTGTCAACTACAAAACCTTTCTGACTAACCAACAAACTGAAAAATATTGTTTTGATTTTGGTAGTACATCTGCCATGCAAGCAATAAATGACAGTCTAATTCTTTTAAATTACAAAATTTTTAAATTTATTTCGGCTCATACAAACTTAACAGGTACACCAGTCCCTTCCCTCCCTCCATCCCCCCGAATCCCTCTGTTACTCCCTCCCCTCCTCCCTTCCCCTCCTCCCTTCCCCTCCTTCCCCCTCCCCTAATGCCTCCTCCCCCATCCCCAGAGCATCCTTTAATAACAGTCTAATTTTTTAAATTGATAAGAAAAATAAAATTCTACTTTAAGTATACGAAATAAGGAATCGTAGGCAATCTAAAGCAACATGCAATGGTTATAGCTCAGTGATAACTCAGTAAGGTAGAGGGAAGTAGAGATAGAGTAAAACACTTGAGAGAGAGAGAAACAGCACAGCAAGAGAGAGAGAGAGTAATTGAGCCAGCAAGTTAGGTTGCTCAAATATTCATGTTCTTTACAAAATAAATTATGTAAGGCAAGACAATTACTATGCATTTTAGAATAAGAGATGAACAAAGATAGACAATTTGATTCCTAAATTTAAATGGTAGTAAAAATGAAATGGAATGAAACTAGAGCTTGTACCATTTGACGTTGCAGAAGATTGCACTGCACAAAAAAAGGAGATGTAAACATTGCTGAACAAGGTAAGAAAGGACTTGTAGGTTAGAAACATTTTGTTAGAAACAAAAACAGATCTTAGAAAGACAGATATGCAAATGGGGCTCTGAGACATGGAAATAGTAGTCATAGAAAAATGCTCTGTTTTGGTGCTATGACAAAATATATGCTAGAGATTTCAGAGGATTGATGAGATAACATAATTTTATCCTGCATGAAGTGTACATGTGATAATGGTGATGTTTGTATATGTCCATGAAATTCACAATAAATAGAGCATATTTTATTTAAATCTGAACACAGAACTGAAATCGCTTTCTTTACTGTAAGTTTTCACTAGAATCACAATGCAATGACTATTTAGCCTATATGTATAATAAAATTACAAAGGCAGAACAACTTAGTCTGCTGGCCACAAACATGTACATTTTTAAAAAAAATTTATTATTATTATTTATTCAGTTGTGCACGTGTATGTGTGTATGTGTGTGTATGTGTGTGTAGAACCATGGACGAATTCGGGAACCACCATGGACCGCCTCCTCCTTGTTTACTCTGCCTCATTATTCACAGGCTCCGCCCTACCAGGACCAGAAACGCAGGCCGCCCCCACTTCCGCCCGGCGTCTATATGTGGGGTCTAGGAACCGAACTCAGGACCTTCCGCCTGCAAGGCAGAGGCTTAACCCCTAGCCACCTCTCCAGGCCAAACATGTACATTTTGACTTATTGATACAGGGTAGCTAGTGACAGAGGGTCTGCTTGTAACTCCATATCACATCACCACAATTTCAAATCTCTTCTTTGAATTAAAAATCACTGAGACCTTTCTCGGCAAATCTCAGGATATTGATGTGGGCAGTAGCCATGTGTTTCTGGGGATGGTTTAAGCATGTATTTGATAGACATTCCAAAAGTAATGATCATCATCAATAGTATGAATAACAAAGAACCCAGTTTATTTTATGTGTTAGCTGGATAGCGTCATGACAAATGAAGATTTTTGGTCACACATTATTCCAGGTGTTTCAGTGAGAATATTTGTGTACAAAATTAAGCTTTTAATTGAGAGCTTCAACAACACTAATTTCCCTCTATACTCCATGCATAACTTTTTTGCACAGTTGAAGGGCTGCGTGTAGCAGCAGGGTTTGCTCTCCAACAATGGAGAAATCTGGAGTATCAGAATCTCCCAGTTCTATTTCATTCTGCCAAACTTTTACAGCAAATTCTGCCTGTTAGACTGATGACTTCCATAATAGTATAAGACAAATTCTCATGATAAAAAATTCTCTCTCTTTCTCACCTTCCTACATGTATGCTGAGAAACTACACAACCACAAGCCCCTTTCCCACAACATTTTGAACAAGCCAATGAATACATGTATATTGGTACATTAAAAATCAGAAAAAAATACATGTAGACCAAAGTTTGCTCCATGTCTTCTTCATGCCTCAATGCATTTATTTATTCCCCCTTAAAATTATGGTTTATGCTATTAGAGATTAAACCACTTAAAATTTTGCCTGTCTACTACTTAAAAATAGCTTGTTACTACAGCATTTATTTGTAGCACAACATTCTGCTTAACTTGTCTTCTCCAATTAACTTTTCTCTCAGAAACAAAATGTCTTCAATATACTTTATACTTAAAATATCACACCATTTTCAAATTACAGTTCATTAGTGTAGTCTGAGTGTATTCATTGATGCATACTTTTCCTTGGAAATTTAAAATATACTTCAATAGTCATTAAGGACATGGCAAATTTGAAAATGAAAAGTGATGGTCATTATGTCTGATATTATAGAAAATTTCGAGAGGAAGAGAAATAAATAATAGGTATTGTTTTTAATCACTTGTCAGTCGCCGGTGACAACATTATGTGGATCTACACAGTGGTTAAGAGAAATCTTATTTCCTAACACTAGGAAGTAAAAAAAAAAGAGGAAGTTTTAGTGGTGAAATGTAAGAGTGAAGGAAATTCCATTTTCCAGAAAAAAGAATAAGCATACAACGTTTTTCACACTGCGTTGTGGGGTCTTCCAAAGAAGAACTCTAAGATGACACATACATCAGCTACACTTTTGCTTTTCAGTTGAACATTATTAATTCAGGTAAAGTAAAATATTTTTCACATATAAAGTTCTGAGTCAGTTATCTTATATTCAAATATGAAAATCATTTGTGTGTTCTGGTTGCATTTGGGAGAATGCACTGAAAGAGACCTTTTCCAGTTCACTTCCCAGACTGTCGAAGAGTTTCATGAATGGGAAGGACCCTGCTGAATGTTAAAGGCGAGGTCATGTGGGATGAACCTGGTATCCTGCAGGTGGAAAGCAAACATTCAACGGACAGAAATGGGAGCTCAAGCCTGCTTTGTCAAGGGGATAGGCTCTGTCAGAAAAAAAGGAGCAGCTTGAGCTCTGTGCATCAGGTGGATGAGTCCTGTGAACAGAGGACTTCAGTGCTGTGAGATTTAAGAATTAGTCTGTAGTCCTGGGTGGCTTAGACCTCATCACAATATTCCTTCCTTATCCCCCGAGTGATTACCTTACAAGAAGAAACTTTTCATGGTTACACCACAGTATCAGTTACTATGATTCTTTAGTGTTCATTGCCCCTAGGGGGCAGATCCCTGTGGTCACCTCTGAAAACATCTCTAGATTATGATAAGCTTCTGGCATGCCTGTGGAAGATAGTTTTAGTTTCATCAATGATCTAGGAAGCTCCAACCCATTTGTGGCCAGGATTACTCCCTAGACGGGTGGATTAGGACTGGATAAAGGTAGAGAGAGTGATCAAGAAAGCTCTTTTCTTCCCATTGCCTTCTGCTTTTCCTGATGAAGGCTACTTGACAAGCTGCTGCACGTTCCTGTAGCTTCCCTGCCATGGTTCTGCAACGTGGATTTGTGAGCTAGATTAAACCCAAGTTGCTTGGCTCAGATACTTCGCTGCAGTAATAGGATAAGAAAGCAAAACTATTAATACATGTTATGCAATGTATGTTCTGACCTTCAAATCACTGACAAAGTATTGATAATATCTGATTTCTAGTGCGTCCTTTACAATTGTGAAAGTAAGGCCACTCCAGTCATTGTCAGCTAAAATAGCTGTAAAAAAGTTAAGACTATGGGGCTTGAGAGAGGGCTCAGGGGTTAGGACTCTGCCTTGCAAGCAGGAAGATCTTAGTTCAAATTCTGTGTAAAAAAATGCCAGATGGAAATCATGGAGACCTGTACTTCCATCTCTAGAAGGCAGAGCATGGGAAATCCCAGAGAGAAGCTAAAAGGAGGCAGAAATGATCTATCATGATTCCTGCCTTGGGCCTCCATTAGCACAGACAGTGCCCTCTGACACACACACACACACACACACACACACACACACACACACACACACCTGCAATCAATAGGTAAATAAAATGTTTTTTAAGATTAGTAGTCTTTTATTTATTTATTTATTTTTCTCCCATATTTTATTTTTTTCCTACTCATACAAGCTCAATAGGTACTCCTGTCCTCTCCCTTCCGCCTCCCTTCCCCAGTACTCCCCCTTGGTACTCTCCTCCTTTCTTCCCTTCCTCCCTCCTATTCCCATCTCTTTTACTCCTTGGCTGCCCGGGATTGCAACCATCATGAAAGACACAGTAACTATCTGGATCTGGAAGTTTCATGACCAACACATTACTGCACAGAAAACAAACAAAAGATCATCAATGTCCTTTACCCGAGGAAGGTGACAGTGCCGAAGACAGAAATTCGGCAGAAGCTAGCCAAAATGTGCAAGTCCACACCAGATGACATCTATGTGTTTGCATCCGGAACCCATTTTGGTGGTAGAAAGACAACTGGCTATGGCATGATTTATGATTCTTTGGATTATGTGAACAGAAATGAGCCCACATACAGACGTGCAAGACATGGCCTGTATGAGAAGAAAAAGACCTCAAGCAAACAGCGTAAGGAAGGTAAGAACAGAATGAAGAAGGTCAGGGGAACTGTGAGGGCCAACGTTAGTGCTGGCAAAAAGCCAAAGGAATAAAAATTCTGCAGCAACATGGGTGGTTTTCTGAGATGATTTAATAATAAATGCTGAAACTCCAAAAATAAAAAAATAAAAAAAAAAAAAAAATAAATAAATAAATAAATAAATAAATAAATAAATAAATAAATAAAAGTTAAAAAGAAATTGAAAAAAAGTCTTAAGACTCCGAGTATAAAGTTCTGTATAAGGAAGTATTAGAAAGAACACAGATCTAGACATGGAAGTAATATTTGAATCACACCTTATCTGGACCTTCTGGACCTTTGTAGGACCTTTGTAACCCAAAATCTGTGTTCTCTGTTTCACAGTGATTTGTGTTAGGGCAATGTTTCTATTAAAGCATGCCATGTTAGAGTCAGTTGACTAATAGTTATCTTTGACAACTTCAGAACCAGACATTATATCCCACATACACATTTTCTGCCTTTACTGTGTATCTAAACAGCTGAATACTGTGTATCTAGACAGCTGAATACTATGTATCTAGACAGGGTCCACAGACCGGATGAAATCATAAGGCACCATGTGGCTCACAACTCTGTATTCCCTGGTCCTAACTGAAAGGTCACATGATCTTCAACTGTCAATCATGTGCACTACCCTGCCTCTGTTTCCCCACGCCCAGGTACTCTTGTGTTCTTAAATCATGATGCATTCCCTCGTCTACCCAGGGAAGTCATCTTACTGTCATTTGTGCAATCCTTTGGGTAAAATAAGAATAGAAAAATGAAGGTCTTTTAAATATTAACTATTAAAAGCAATTCCAGAGTACAATTTGTTTCTCAGAAACTGCTGCACTGGAAGTACTAGCAATTGAGTTTCCGAAGCAGAAGTTGTTTTTTGCTTATGTGGCTGATGTTCCAACCAAGACTGAGAAGCGCGAGCAAGCTCCCAGTGATATTAACTAGGCACGGGAGCTACCCAATAGGTGCCCAGAGTGTGTGTCCATCTGAAGTTGCTCTTCCAACATGGTTATAAAATACTAAATAGTGCTGGTTCTTTTTGTACACCTGCGAATGATTAGGATTAAATTATATTCCAATAATGCACATTCAATGGGTCTCCAAGGCTTTTTTACTACCAACTGTAAAATTTAGAAAATAACAATTTACTGTACTGCTCTACTTAGTAGATACATATTAACTCTCTTCCCATGTGAAGTAATTACAAATAGAAAAAAATAAGGAAACCTTATAAATAAATATTACTTTAGTGAAAACAGGAATTTCCCTGAAAAGGACTGTAACTGATGTAGTTTTTTTTTTTTTTTTTTTTACAATATGCATGATCTCTCATGTATGCTTGCAAATATTTTTCCTTGATTCACATATTATTTGGACTTAGGTGGAGAGTCAGAATTAAAGTAGAGATTCTGATCCAAATACTAACTGAAATAATTTTGTTTCCTTCTTAATATTCTTTTGTGATGTGCTAATATAAAACTCCATGTTTCCCACCTGATTTTAATACCCATTTAATACCTATAGAAATATTCTTGTGAAACTAAGACATACAATTGTATACCTTATCTGACACATAATTTTATACCTTATCTGGAGATTTTGATATGGAAAATTATAAGTAATATTGATAACTGAACTCACTCATGTATTGCTTATAACATAATTTAAAAGTACTTAGTAAATTTTCTTTTCTTATTATAGTAAAACACAATGTAAATAGGAGTTGATTTTGGAGAAGCATAAAAATCAGTGAATAGAATGGATGGCTGGAAAAAGCTGGTGTGACCTAACATTGATTTGTCACAAAGGGAATAACATAAAAAACATAAAACTGAGGGGAACACTTCATACCTACAGCAATGGCCACAATAAGAAAAACAAAGATGTGGAAAATTTAAAATACTGCTGTTTTGGGGACTATAAAACTGTGTGGCCTGTTTGAAAAATAGTCTGACAAGTAATCAAACGGTTAAATGTGGAGTTACCACATGCACCAGCATTCTCTTCCTGATAATACACAAGAGAAATAACATGAGAATGTATCCACATAGAGAAGCCATTCCAATCCTCACAGCAACATTGTTCAAGCAAACAGCTGTGAATGGACTTTGCTGGAAACAACTGTGAAAGGAACTTTCTGGTAAGAAGCTGCATCTACAAGGCTGAACCACTGATGAGAATCACAAATGGAAAGGTTTTGGAATATACAAGTTCAGAAACAAGTTGTGTTGGGCGCCTTTAACATAATATGTATGGCTAACTCTGTATGTGACCTAACATCATGTGACTAGCAGGTGAAACCTTCTGAAGTGTATTAATTTAGCACAACACTGGCTGCCACCAAGCAAAAGACTAAGACTATCATGGGATAGCATTTCAGCCTATAATAAACCTGCCCTTCTCTTCTGTAACTTGCCTGCTGATGGTTCCAATAATGTATTTGAAAAGTGCCTTGATTTATGAGTTTCTTTGTTTTTAAGAAACTGTGAAAACCTTTGGAGGGCATGAAATTCAAAATAGCATAAATCTAAATTACTGGTCATTGTCACTCATATGTAGCTCCGCCACAATGGCAACACCCAAAACATCCTTTTCTTGATAAGACTCTGCTTCCTGCACCAACACAACACAAAGAGAAGAAACAAATAAAAAGCGCTAGAAGCAACAGATTAATTTCAGTCATGAAAAGAATGGCATGAGGAACTATGCACATACCACTCTAAGTAAAAATGACCAGTCACAAGTATCAGTATCAAATACTCTACAATTCTTCTCCAGGAACTATCAATAGTAATTAAATTTCCAGGAAAAAAAAAGCAGATCTTTTCTTTCCCTAGGTGACAGGATCCTTTTTGGATTAATGGTAATAATCAAGCATTGATCATAATGACATATAATATTCTGTGAATATAGCAGACGCATTGCACCCCTGAAAAGATGCCCCATTATTATATAAACTATATTCAGATTAATTTTTAAAGCATTTCTAATGTCTTACATTATCTAAAAGAAAAGAAAGAACATAATTTCACTTTATATAACATTATTTTTCACTATAAAATTTTCATTATAAAGTTTTTCACTATAAAATATCTATAAAGTATTTATGGTTTGTTATGAATGTGTTGAAATATTTCTTAAAGTGTTACATATTTTTCTATAATTCTAAACTCTTGCTAATAAGTATCATTGTTTATTTAACAATGTTGTCATAAAATAACATGTTGTCTTTTCAAAGTATTTTATGCAAAGTTTATCACAACTGTCATGTGCATCTTTTGAATACCCACATGTGATTTTTTGCCATTTATGTGTGTATACGTATATGTGTGTTTTATGAATTTAGATACTTATCAAAATGCAATGTCCTGAATATCTGATATTCTCATTCCTGGTATATGCTTTCTTAAACATTACATAAATGTAGAATAAATAAGTTCATAATATATAAAATATAAACAAATTTTTAAAATATTATTTTTAAATCAATTATGTAAATGTTAATGAAATGAAGAGCATGGTACTTATATATAGGGAGAAATAACAAATGTTTCATTTTTTCTGAAATTCCTTCTATAAAAACTCTACTTGCTGACATAAGAAATGTTTAAATACACAAAAAAGAAACCCTCAGGAAATCAAGTGTGTCTGAATTAAAGACGTGCACTACCAGCACCACAATGTCAGCATTTTATATCACTTCAAGGATTATAGGGAAGGAAAGGATTTATGGTGTATTCAGAGCCCCCAGTAGGAATGCACCTTACATGCTCTGTACATCAACTGGATTGTGATGTAATTGAATTGGTGCGCTCCCTGCTGCCTGGGAAATCTATGCACATGAATTCATGAGCAAGTGACCCTGCTTCCTATGATTCACACACAGACACACACACACAAAAACAAAACAAAACAAAACAAAAAAACAGTTTACCATTTTCTGATGCAGTGACTGTGATATTGTACCATGGTGTTTCTTCACGATCAAGAACTTTTGTAGTTTTAATGGTTCCAGTATTGGCATCGATGTCAAAATATCGGTCCTCTTCAGAATTGTGTTTGATGAAGTATCTGGAGAAAAAGGAGGACAAGTTTCATATTTAAGACTGCGAGGTGGGATATATAATCCAATAAAGGGAGGTGGTAAGCTTCATACATTAAAACATATTTGACTATGTTTTTAATTTCATGACAAATTCAAGGTTTGCATATAAAGTTTATATTTGATTATTAAACTAATAATTCAAAAAAGGAAAGAAAAATGTTAGGCAATTCCATAGGGGAAAAATAGTAATTAAAAACACAGGAGTTGTTAACAGCAAGAAAATCTGTCTCTGGAAATTCTGCAGGATTTTGGGAAGAAAGTATGTTACAGCAGGGCTAAGAGCCAGGTCAGGGAGAGGACTTGGCTGACATGAACTGATTCTGAGCTTGATGTCATGTTCATAAAAATCATACTGTCTAAAACTTCTTATCCATTTAGGCACAGAATGAGAAGATCATAGATGTTGCCAGAAGTAAATGCACCTCAAATTTTAACATAACCAAGTTCTATGAGTAAATATATAAGATGAAAACTTATAATCCGTGCTTTGGACCAACCTTTTCACTTTGCCCATGAATTTTTTAGTTAAAGGATAGAAAATAGTCAAGGAAAGTTAAATGATGGAGGTATAAACTTTCCCTTGTTTACTGAACCTTCATGTTAGGTTTGATCTACACTTCACTGGTTGATGGAAGAACCTGAACAAAATGTCCACAACCCCACACACTTTATTGAAATGTGAATTTGATGAGGTCATGTCTGAGTCCTCTGAAGCTCTGCCTCTTCCACAAAGGCACATTTCTTCCATCGACTCAGCCTCATCCCAGTGGGAGAGAGACTCACAGGGGAGAATTGCCTAAAGATTCATTGGCCGTGGTAAAACTACCCAGCGTACCTGACGACGCATGAATGACTTATCAGAATTTGGCAGAGTGAATCTCATTCAAATGGCTGTCTACTATCTTTCAGGTAAAGATATTGTAGTTATGAAGAACATTTTTATATCCCAAGTTTTAGGTTGTTCTACATTAACAATAACCAGTTAGCATACATATAAATTAATAATATAGTAAAAATAATAGTTTCTAAAAAGATTTAGATAGTTTTAGACTGTTTGAAGAGAAAAAGAAAGCTAATCCTACTTCATTTTTAATTAGTTGTGCTTGAAGAAGGATGGATTAATAAGCCATTTGATAAAACCAAGAATGTAGAAGTGCTATGAGAATAATTCTTCAAAGAGTTAAACCCATGTACCAAAGTTCAAATTAAGAAAAAAGTTGTGAATTGTCTAAAGAAGCATGTTCAGTGCAGAGTGGAAGAGACAGATGACGAGGAGTTACAAATGAAAAGTCTTTAAGCCCATGGTAAAGGTTTTGCTGTTTTGTATAAGTTACAAGAAAGACTTAAATAAAGTAAAAAACTTATAAGTTCTGCTCTGTGAGCACATCTGTTGTGTGACTGCTTTCAGTCTCAAACAGTAGGATGTTAAAAATAATTCAGAAAAGATGAACTCATCTTGGATAAAGCTGGAAAAAATAAGAAATATGAAGGATGTGTAAAAATACGACTGCTTATATTAGATGTAGTTTGCATAAAAATACTGTTATATATTTCAGTTGATAGAACTGTTGCTTGAATGGTATTAATAAAAGGGTATATGTGTGATCTGTGTGTCCACTGTGTGACTTAATTGATGAACTCAATTAATAAGATGGGAAAAGTGTAGTTAAGGTAAACCAGTTACCTTACCATAATTTAACTGAGATGCCACTTAGAAAAATGTATGCAAATGACAGAAAGGATGGTACATAGATCTGAATTTCAAATATGATTTCTTAATAGGAAATACAAATTTAAAGCAAATCAACATACATTTAATGTAGTAGGGACAATATTATTCTATTTCGAATAAAATAGCAAGAGAATATCCAACACAAAATGGAGCACTCACAT
Organism: Typhlomys cinereus; assembly: GCA_023101885.1. Lineage (NCBI taxonomy): Eukaryota > Metazoa > Chordata > Mammalia > Rodentia > Platacanthomyidae > Typhlomys > Typhlomys cinereus. The sequence goes on along the minus strand of JALPQD010000007.1, from coordinate 14,613,937 downwards.
TTATAAGCATTATTATAATGTCCCTAATTCTATAAGAGAGAAGGTAATAGAAAAGAAAAAGAGCAGGACAAAGGATTGAGATCCTGCAGTGATGTGGGAACCAAGAGAAAAGTGTCTCCTACCAGGAGTGCATGGGTCAAATGATAGGTACAATGGGCAATAGTCACATGGAAAAATATTAGTCCTTGGTGAAATAACAATTGAAGCTATACTGAGATTAAATCTAATTACACCAAAAAGAACTGTCCTTAAAATAAATAAAGAATGGTAAAGATTCAGGGGAACAAATATCCCAGAGTCACTGCCAATAGCAATGCAAATTATTCCAGACACTGTGAAAATCTGCATGAATATTCTACAGAAAACTGGAAAGAGTTCGACGATACAACCCAGAAGATAAGCCCTGGGCATATGTCGAACAGAGTCTAAGAAAACATACCACAGAGGTGCTTATGTATCCATGTTTATAGCAGTGTTATTAACAACAGCCAAGTTGTAGACTAAGTCCAAGTGTCAATCAGCAAGCAAGTACATAAATAAAATAGATGATATGTAAAAAGTGCAAAAATCCACAATACAAACAACGACAAATGCTGGAGAGGATGTGGAGAGAGGGGAACTCTCCTACATTGCTGGTGGGAATGCAGGCTCATACAGCCACTCTGGCAAGCCGTCTGGAGATTCTTAAAGAAATTAAAGATTGAAATGCCATATGACCCTGCTATCCCACTTTTGGGAATAACCCCCCAAGCAGCAGAGGTTCGCCTCAATAGCACAAGCTCGACCATGTTCATAGCAGCACTGTTTACAATAGCAAAGTCATGGAATCAACCTAAATGTCCAACAGTTGACGAGTGGATAAGGAAACTGTGGTACATCTATACAATGGAGTACTACTCAGCCATCAAAAATGATGAATTACTGGAATTTGCTGGGAAATGGATGTCATTAGAAAGAATTATATTAAGTGAAGTATCCCAAACCCAGAAAATTAAGCGCCGTATGTACTCCCTAATAGGTGGCTCCTAGTACCAAACTCACCCAGCCCACATTGGGACACTCAAAAGTAAACCTATGTAACACAGTAATTGCAAGGATTATGAACAAGAGAGATGGGTTAGGAGGGCCACACCAGAAACAAGGAGAGAGGAGACCATGTTACAGCAGAGAAAATAGGCCTCCATGAAGGTCTGCAAGTAAGTAATGAGAAACCTGGTTAAGTTCACAGACGTTCTTTCCTGATCTCACCAGAAGGGGAGGGCATATAGTCTAGCAGATAAAAAGTAATCATTTTGCAAATGGGTGATGGACCCCTCCCTCAGTGAGGTTTCCTACTCTTATTACATCTACCCTTGAATGTGCTATTACAACAAGACTCCAGTTTAACAGCTTTTTGTCTCTGGCCAGGGGGTGACATACAGTGCCCAGCAGAATGGAGTGAAGGGAATTGCAGGAGCAGCAAAACTGCAAAAGAAAATCAACAAACCACAATCCAGAACTTCAGAGACTCTATATCAATCACATAGAACTAGGACAGCCTAATCTCTCCCCATCCTGGAGCTCAGGGACATTTGCGGAAGAGGGAGCGGTAAGATTGTAAGAGCAAAAGGATGGGAGGAACAACGATTTGCAAGATTCTCAACAATAGTTGGGGCCAAAGCAATCATAATGGGACTTTGCATGCCCTGCGCAATGTCCAGCGCACTGTTGCCCTCATAAAGTCTAGCATCTGTTAAGGGCACCGAGATCCCTGGAGGCAAGGGGTTGACAGCCATAGTAGTGCTCCTATGCTTAAGGGGAACAAGAGAAAGGGCTTATGGAAATGCCACTGGGTCCTTATATGTCATCGGAGAGGAGGACCCAGTGGAGAGTTAGGCGCACACAATAAAGGACTCTCTGGGAATTGGGGGGGAGACACTGGGGGAAGGGGAGGGGGGAGGGAGGGAACTGGTAAAAAATTTTAAAATGTATAATTAAATTTTTAATAAAAAAAATAAATTAAAAAAAAAAGGAAGAAGTAGACAAGCTCAGGGAATTCTGTAAAGAAGATTCATGAAAACTGGAAGAATTTATAGGCTTTGGCAATGAACATGAGAAGATTAGCTTGACAGGAGTAAACACAAGTTTTATTGTAGACTTAACACTATATCAAACGTGAATATTTAACCCCCACAAGACATTACTATTTTCTGGCGCCACTTTCTGTATGGAAATTGGCAAAGGGAACTGTTTCACTCAAGAGGCATATTCAATGTATTTTCGCTTCATTAGGTTCCTTTTTATTTTCCTAGCAGGTGAAATAGGCAGCAATGTCTTTATTGAAGCAAATGCTCTTTCTCAGAGTATCTATGAAAAGATGAAAGACCCATGAGAAGACAAAAAGGACTGACTTTACTTGAGCAAATAGAGGATTTTCCTACTGAAAATGACAAAACTATTCATGCAACTGACATGCACAGCACATGCAAACAGCAAGCAGAGTTACAATATTCATCGCACGTTTTAGAATAGAATGCAATTGTGAAAGAAGACAATACTCGCATATACAGAGTAAGCAGAGCTTATAGTTAACTGAGGATGTTCATGCCCAGACATAACAGAAGTTGTCAGTGTTGGAGTGTGCAGTGCAGACTGAGGTTCCAGGAGACCAAAGTTTCAAAGGCATTAGGGTAGACACTGAAAAAGACACCATCTAAAGTGAGGTGGAGTGTGTCATTCATCAGTCACTGATTTTATTTGAAAAGGGAATTGATCATAATGCATTGATAGTTCTAATTACATTCAATCACTATTCAATGAATAACAATTCAAATTCACATGTTAGTGAAGGACAATTAGAATGAAAAACTGAAATAAAGGAAGGCAAATGTGCAAATAACATCTTATTTACAGACATGACCTGCAGATTCTGCAAATAGCAAGGATATGGTAAGTCTCCTTTTTCACAGGGTGTGAAAGGACCCTTCAGTGGATCCCTTTGACTTTGCTTCACTTGAGTTAATCTCAACAGAAATCCTTCCACAGACCTCATGCTGGGGAAGAGTGGCTGTATTGCTTCAGATACACGAGCCTTGTTGCATGAAAAGGAATGCACTCTTTAAAATGTGATCAGATACCTTTTTCTTTGTTTTTGATCATTTGAAGTCGATTTCATTTACCAGCTTTTGGGAATACTGCCTTTTTAGTAAATTAAATAAAAGGTGTTTCTCCTTTTTAAAATAAGAGAAATAAAATCAGTTTGGAAGTTTCCTGCAGCAAATACCAGGAAAACTCAGTTGGATTGAATCGTTCCAGCCTGCAAAATATGGCAGTTAGGCAGTTTACAGCAGCCATGACTGGGAGAAGGTCTCCGAAGGTCATCCCCAGGCTGGGATTACCCTGAAGGAACACATCCTATGCCCACTTCGCCCAACCCTCTGCTCATGAAAGGATATGTTGATTAGTTCTCTTTTAGAGATAAGCTCTACCAAGAGTGTGGGCACAAGACAACAGGGTTGGGCCCAATATGAACAGACCAATGAGATGTAGAGGCCCAAAAGCTCCAATCAGGTTTGCAGAAACTGGAGCTAAACCAATGAGGAAGAACCACTTTTCTCAGGCTTGACTAAGGGTATAAATATTCCAGACCCTGGCAGCCATCTTTGTACATCTGCCCTTCATGGCACTCCATATCTGGAGTCCAGGAGTTTTTTTCCAGCTCCGTGCCCCACATGGATTCACATTCCTGGAGTCCATGAGGTCCCTAGGGCTCTCTTGCCTCTCAAGTATTCAGGTACGTGAGTTATTGTTCTTTCTCTCTTTTAATATACTCTGCCTTAAAGATCTACATGTGTTCTGGTTTCAGTCTTCCACTTCAGAACAGAAGAACCTGGACACATACTATACCCCAGGGACCCTGTAACAGTACAACATAGTCTTCAGAGAGACTGGATCACTTCAGAAATTTTCTACACCAAAAAGGGATTTCTTTTTACAAATATTTAGTTATTTTGTATAGATTACTTTTAGATACTAATATATGCTATCATAAATTCTAATATTTCTAAGTATACTTAGAATTATTCTGATTATTTATCTTAAGAATAAGAAAACCAGTGTTTGCCTTTCAGAATGGTAAGCCTGGCTTTTGTAAACAGACTCGTAGTGTTTAATTCTAATTTTGTATGTTCCTTAGTTCTCTTGGGAAATCAACAACATGCGGACTAGAAATTGGGGGATATTTGGCTCCTTAGACACTTATTCATGAAGATGCAATGTAATTTTGACTCAAGTAGAACTAAGTAGATCTGCTTAGCTTCACTTGGATTTGTTCCCAGCTCTGGAGGAAAAAAATAAGAAAAAGAAAAAGGAAAGAATACCAACACAATTAAAATAAAATACAAGAGGAAAATCTACCAAAATTATTTGAGGATTAAACACATAGAAATTCAAAGCAAATATTTTTAACTAAAGCATTATGTAAGGCTTTAATGTTAGCATAGACTTTTAATACCAGCTGTCTAGGAGGCAGGAGGCTTGCAAGGTCAACCCAGGCTTGAGAAAACACATGCCCAGCCAGAGAAACAATGGAATCATGTATCCAAATTTAAGTTCAAATTAGTGCAAGGTATATGACTAAGTGATATAAAAATGGCATAGCATGTATGAGTCCCAAAGTTCAATCTAGAGTGCTTTGAAAACAATTAAGAAATATTAAATACCTAAATCAAGTGATGGTTGGAGATCTAATCTCAATGAAGAGCATTTGCCCAGCATGTGTTGAACCTCAGTACCAAAATAAATAAACAAATTCTCAGTAGGTGTCTTTTTAAAAATAATCTCTTATGAATACACCTTGATATTTTATCAAATGTCTGCCAACATTGAGAAATATTTGCAAACTAAATATAACATTTTCAGTCATCTCATACAAACACAAAACCAAGTAAATTCTTGGCCGATGATACAGGTCCTAAAATAGGATTATCAATCTAACTCGTAGAATTTGTACTTTTAATACTTGTTTGCAATTGTAAACAATAGATTAATTGAAACTGAATCTGAAGGATATATTCATAACAGCAGACTGTTAATGCTGCTCTACTTCCTGAGAAGATACCTAATTCTGAGTACTAGCTGCTTCTCTTTTGTCCATAGTATCTCAAGTAAGTTCAAGTAAGCTCTTTTGTCCATAGGATTTCAAGTAAGAAAGTTCTCTACACTACAGAGAACTTACTCTATAGAGAGGTCTCTCACTTTTCTGTTTCTGAAAGAGCTGAAAGTGAAAATTAATATTCCATTTTTTCTGTGTGTACATTCTTCCAATTTCATAAGTTTTAGAGATGAACACTCTTTTCCTTATATGAACAATATACATATTTGTATGAAATTGATCAATACATATAATGGGGAATGTATCAATGGTTATGTGAAATTAAAATTAAAATGGCAATTTTGAATATTTTTGGAACTATCTTATTTCATTAAATTATGCTATGAAATTTACATCATTGTATACATAGCATAGTTATAAATTATTATAACCACACATTTTGATTAGCACACATTAATTTATAAAATTCTTTGCCTCATTATTCCTCACGTGCTCTTCAAATCTGTCTGTGTATATAAGAATATATTCACATACATAACTACTTTGAACTCAATATAAAACTTTATATAGACTACCAATTTCATGTTTCCAAACAGATTAATTCAGTAAATGACTTTTTTCTTTACATAATGCAAAGGGCATATTTTTTCTTTCATTGGGAAATATCTTTATGTGGATATATAAAATTATCTAAATTTATAATTCCAATGATATATCTTTGAACTTGAAGATTTTAAAAGAAATCTGTGTAATATTATTAATTGCTTTCCTTAAAGTTTATCCTTTTAGATTTTAGATTGACTCTAATAGAAGAAATTATTGTAAAGAAGCTCAATGCACAAGAACAATATTCTAGATCTGATATTGAAGGGGTACCTATTGAGCTTGTATAATTGGGCAAAAAATGTAGTAAAAATGTAATACAAATTATATACCATCAAATTTGACAAGAAAAATAATATTCTAAAGCATATTTTATGAATCTTTAAATGGATCTATTGACACAATGCAGGCGTCTAGAGAGCGTCAAATTACTATTTCATGAGGATTTGAGACAGCACTGAAGCTCGACCACCATTGTCCCTCATTGCATTCCTGGGAAACACAAGGCCACATGTTATATGCACATAATGGCCTATCTTCACTCACCTGAAGGGATTGTGTAATGCATATAAGATAAGTAAGGCATACATCTTGTTATAGCAGGGATTTTTTTTACCCTGTAATGGTCTTAATCTACTCAACTTGTTTACCCTTGATAGGTTCTGCATTGGAAGTCATTAATTGGAAGTGATGAGATGTAGAAGATGGATGGAAGTGCAGGTTATAGGTCCCTGGATCATGAATTCGAAGCCTTGCTCTGCCCTGCCGATCCCTCTTCACGCCATTCCTGTCCAGCAGGAAGGTCATCTTCTCAACCCACCATGATTTTTGCTTTGGAGAAGGCTCCAGAACACTAACAATTAGATGTTCATGAACTAACCCACCTGAAACTGTGAGGCAAACCAAATGAAGTCCTCCCTCAGCTTATTTTTTTTCAGTAACATATTTTTCCACTATGACAAATGAGGCCAATGCATGATACTGAACACTACTTCAGATGTATGACTGATCAATCAAATAGCTACTTGGCAGTATTCATAATTTTTTTGTCTTCATAATATTTTAACTGGAGAAAGAAAAGTCAATTTTCTTGTACCAACTTCTATATACACAGCTCTACCTATACGCCCATGCTTTATCTAATCCTTAATGAAATCTGAAACTTAACACTAGCTGATAAATGCTTTTCTTTGTACCTTATGTAGCAAGAGAACTTGTTGAGCTGTCCTATTTGCAACTATAGGTTGTGATTAATTACTTGTGCAGTTCTCCCTGTTCTGAATTAAGACTATGTATCATTTAATATTTTTGCATATATAGTTTAAACAGGGAGAAAAATGAGGAAAAGTTTATTTTATTAATATAAGATGAAAATTTGTTATTCATATTAGCTTTTCACAGACCAAAAATCAGAAAAACTAGGATTATAAGAAACAGATAATACCAATAATTATCACAATTTTTATGCAAGTGTTGTCTTCAATAGAAGCTACTTTAAAGCAATAACCTATGCAAAGTTCCATTATGATTGCTTTGGCCCCAACTATTGTTGAGAATCTTGCAAATCGTTGCTCCTCCCATCCTTTTGCTCTTACAATCTTACCGCCCCCTCTTCCGCAAATGTCCCTGAGCTCCAGGATGGGGAGAGATTAGGCTGTCCTAGTTCTATGTGATTGATATAGAGTCTCTGAAGTTCTGGATTGTGGTTTGTTGATTTTCTTTTGCAGTTTTTCTGCTCCTGCAATTCCCTTCACTCCATTCTGCTGGGCACTGTATGTCACCCCCTGGCCAGAGACAAAAGCTGTTAAACTGGAGTCTTGTTATAATAGCACATTCAAGGGTAGATGTAATAAAAGTAGGAAACCTCAGTGAGGGAGGGGTCCATCACCCATTTGCAAAATGATTACTTTTTATCTGCTAGACTATATGCCCTCCCCTTCTGGTGAGATCAGGAAAGAACGTCTGTGAACTTAACCAGGTTTCTCATTACTTACTTGCAGACCTTGATGGAGGCCTATTTTCTCTGCTGTAACATGGTCTCCTCTCTCCTTGTTTCTGGTGTGGCCCTCCTAACCCATCTCTCTTGTTCATAATCCTTGCAATTACTGTGTTACATAGGAACTTTGCATGCCCTGCGCAATGTCCAGCGCACTGTTGCCCTCATAAAGTCTAGCATCTGTTAAGGGCACCGAGACCCCTGGAGGCAAGGGATTGACAACCATAGTAGTAATCTTATGATTAAGGGGAACAAGAGAAAGGGCTTATGGAAATGCCACTGGGTCCTTATATGTCATCGGAGAGGAGGACCCAGTGGAGAGTTAGGCGCACACAATAAAGGACTCTCTGGGAATTGGGGGGGAGACACTGGGGGAAGGGGAGGGGGGAGGGAGGGAACTGGTAAAAAATTTTAAAATGTATAATTAAATTTTTAATAAAAAAAAAATAAAAAAAATAAATAAATAAAATCAAGATTGTAAACACAAAAAAAAAAAAAAAAAAAATAAAGCAATAACCTAGCTGGGTATTTGGTACTCAATTGCATTTGATGATGTAATCATAGATATAAATAATTGGTAGTCATCTTAAAGTGTATAGGAAACCTCATTTTACATATCAATGACAAATTTTAATTCTTCATTATCAGTTACTTCATTCATTATATCCTGTCCAATTCACCAAATGAAAACAGTTCCCAACATCAATTTCTATGTTGTTTTATTTTAAAAGACATCAATTACCTTAAATTATATCTCTTTCAGTTACAATTCCTTAGAAACTTGAAAATGCCACATGTTAATGTGAAACAATTTTTTTGATTTCTTTCCTGGTAGCTGTTCTGTAAATTTTATTGATTATAAATAGTTAGACTAGTGTTTAATCAACCTATGCCTGTGGTATAATGTGAAAGTGTGGCCTCCTTTGCTTAACTAAAGGTCAGACACCTGAAATATGGCTAGGACTAATTCAACATTAAGTTTCCTTCACTGGATTTGCTTACGTGATTTATTGTATAAGACATGCACTCAGCAATTCATCCCTCTAAACAACTAAACCATTTGTAAAATGGTAAATAAGGAATTGTAGGAATTGTAGTGTGTGTGTGTGTGTGTGTGTGTGTGTGTGTGTGTGTGTATAAGAAACCTTCAAATTAGTCAGAAGTTTCTCCACTTTTAATGAAAAATAGGCAATGAGGCAAATCACAATCTGTATGAGTAATTAGTTCTATGATTTGGGACCAGCAATTCCACTGTGGATATGATCACCTATGGAAGCATGTGGTGGCTTTAGTCATTTCAGTCATTTTAGTTATTCTAAAATCATGCACATAAAATATGTTCATGATATTTTTAAGGATAAATTCTTAATAATTGTGTTTTTTCAGCAATACATAAAATTATACTTCTTCAAATCATAATTTTTAAGTAAACAAATCCCAGCTTTCTGTTTATTTCTGCTCATCTCATTAAATGACCCTTATGAATTATCTTCTTTGTATCATTAGAAATTACGTTTCAGATAAAGCATATTTAATATTACATTGAAACAAACATGCAAATTAGGCCATATTAACAGTTCCTTGAACTTCTGCAAAAATTTGTCCGCTGAAAAAAACTGTATATTAACTAGTATCTTAAATGTGGTAGTGATTCATCATTACCTTCAAAAGTTTGAGCATAATATTAAAATTCATTCTTCTTACTTTCTCTTTTATTTTGTGAGCATGACTGTGTCAATGTTTTGAAATTTCATCTGCTCCTGCTGTGACAGCATCCATGGAGAGTAAATATTCCTAATTGCTGTCCATCATCAACATGAACTTCCAAGAACACACAAGAAAGCAAGCAAACCAATAAGAATGCAAGGAAGGTGCTGGCAGCATTTTTGCAGCAATATAATAAATCTCAGAATGTGCTGAATAAGTATTCAGAGTCTAAGTCACCATTTTTAAAATGGCAACTTACATTATAATGATTATGTTTTTACTTAGCTAACAATTTAGAATATGACCCCACTTTCATTTCATTCATTTCACTGCCTTCTAAGTTGAAGCAAGCAATTCAGTGAGATATTTAGTGTAAGTCGGGGAGATGACTCAGGGATTAAAGTCTTTGCCTCAAGGAAAAGGACCTGAACTCATGTAAAAATGCTGGACAGAGTGCCCTCCTGTATAAGTATACCCAGGCACACATACATACACAGTGATATTTAGTATTTGCATACTGTTCTTCCAAATAATTAAAAAATAGTCTAATTCTCAACGAATGAATGCATGTATAAATTCCTAAACTGAATCAGAGTATAAAGAACTAGAATTGAAGGCACCTACAATTTTATGCAAAATTGGTTCCTAAAATTGTTCATCATTAGAGAAACATGATTGGGGGCTCCGGTAATATCTCTTTGTGTGTCGTGTATCATCCAATGCACAGTTCTGCATTTAGAACATGTGGGAACTAAACAGAAGATCAATCTCAGTCTCAAAGCAGAGGTCAGGTGCGGGAACCTCTCTTCACCATACTCCATTTATTGAGTACTCAAGAATCTATAGCAACAACAGAGTCTAGGCAATGAAATTTGGTAGCAGACTTTCTGGTCATTTATAACATTCAGTAATTTGATTATAAATTAAAATGCAAACTTTTAAATATATAAAGCATATTTTTATTCCATTTTATTTTTCATTCTTTATCAGCTGAATTATATGGGGGTCATTACATGTCATTTTGAGAGATATTTTGAGAATAGAACAAAAACTGAATTTATATTCTGAATCTAAGGTTTTACTCTGAAGATGGGACCAAATTAGTTACATTTCTGAAAGTGTTTTTCATAATAAATATAATGTAAATATAAATATCAAAAAGCGACTAACAAAGTCCTTGGCCACCTAAGAACACTGTATTTAAGAGTTCCATGGTACATAGTTCATATTTCCACACGCTCCATTGTTTAAAATAGCATTGTTTATCTCGCAGTGCCTAGTTAGACCATACCTGAATTCCTCTGTTTTTCCCTAGCTAATTAAATGATATTTTCAGTGTTGATGATTGGACAGACTCTAATTTTCTGTTGTATTTTTAACCAAAAGGGGTGATTCTATATTACTGCTTCAATTTATTATTTTTATTTTAAGTATAAAAACAGAAAACTTAGCTTTGGCATAATGAAAAAAAAAAAACCTGAAGAATTGAACAGTTTAGAATTAGAATTGGAGAGTTGAACTCAATTTTCACAAGGGTCCATAAGACTCCAACTCTTTTTTATTAGCTGTTCTACAAACATAGAGCCATTTACAATTCCTGACACATTTCAGGTTTCAGCTTTTCAATAGGTCTGTCTTTCTTAATTAGTACAAACATTTGGTCCCTGTGAAAGGTAGAAGTTTGTGGCTTGTCTTTGTGTTCATTATTAATTTCTCATTCTTATTCCCTGTTTGTACCTGTAGGGCTGTGAAAGTGAAACATTTTTATTAAAATTGAGAACAAATATTATGCAAATTACACCCCCAGACAACTTTGGAGTCTCTAATTATTTTAAGGCAACCTTAGTAGATTAATTTTACATTTCAATCAAAACAAAGCAGAAAGAATAATGTGCATGTTAATAAATCCATCAGCATTTGAAGATGATGTGTCAATCACCTTACATCAGCAGCTAGGAGAATGCTGTGAGTGTTTGTGTTCACAATAATAAGGGGTAAGTAGACAATTAACAGTGTCATGGGACAATAAATTATCCATTGAAATAGTTAATTTTACTGATTAAAACATACAAATCACTATCCTTACACATGAGTTATGCTTATTGATACTAGTTTCTCTAATTTTGTTTTTGCCCTGAGTATTTGTCTACCAGCAAATTTGTTTTCTTTTGCAACTAAGTTTCTCAACTTTAGCTTATACTATTTGAACATTATCCTTGCTACATTCATTAGAAAATTATCATCCTTATGCACACTGGCAGTTAATTTCAAGTGCTGATTTGATTGGTGCTGATGTATTAGGACAAACAGACAATCTGTTGAATGATTGATTCATTTAAGGATTTATTGATGAGATTAATATTTAACTAAGCAAATTTTAGTTAGATCAGATTATGATCGCTCCATATATTCTGTGAAAACTCTCCAAGCAATCCTGCGATCCAGTCTCTTATGAACAGGAAACAAACTGCTCAGGCTGCCTTTTTTCTCTCCAGTTCATAGATTTGTAAATTTTATAAACCTATTCCATGTATATATACACATACATATATATATATACACAAAATTTTGTTTATGTACATAGTATATATGTGTATATAGTGTATATATTGTTTATGTATATGGTATATATAGTATATATGTAATATGTATAGTATATATATTGTTTATGTATATAGTATATATATAGTATACATGTAGTATATGTATGCTTATACAATATATATATTATATACATAAGCAAAATTTTAGTCTTTTTGGCTCTGCTTTTGACAAGAATTTGGCCAAGATATCTTTTTACAAGCCAAATGGATCATTGATTAAATATGCCTGCACACAAATTTGATGATCTGAGATCAATCCCTGAGTCCACTTGGAGGAAAGAAAGGACTCATTTCTCCACAATGTTCTCTCTTCCATTGTATGCTCTCACATGCCTGCTCTCTTGTTCTCATTCTTGTACTCTCAAATAAGTAAATAAAGTGTTTATTCAAATGGAATCTTCAATTTTCTCTAAGTCTAGCTCTTCATTCATGCCATTCTGCATCATAGAGACCATGTCACTGTCCTCCCATAGATATTTAAACCATCACTTTTCGATCATTGCATCTTTAATTTCTTTGATAAATTGAAGATGAAACCATTCCCATTAAAAATCTAGTTCTCTTGACCCCTCAAAGTCTAGCATGGACTAAAGGCACTATGATCCCTAGAAGCTAGGGATTAACAGTCACAATAGTGTTCCTATACTTATGGGGAACACAAGAAAGAGTTCTAGGAAATGCCATTGAGTTCTTACACCTCATCAGAGAGGAGGGCCCAGAGGAAAGTTTGACATACACATTAAAGGATGCTCCAGGGATGGGGGGAAGGAGGCACTGGGAGATAGGGAGGGAGGGGGGCAGAAAGGAAGGGGAAAAGGGGAGAAGCATCTAGGGGTTCCAGGGAGGGGTGAAGGGAGGGGGGAACCGGTGTACCTATTAAGTTTGTATAAGCAGAAATAAATAAATAAATAATTCAAAAAAAATCTAGCTCTCATATAAATCTTATCAACTTGATCTTAATCTATTAAATTCCTCACATAATTATTATAAGAACAAGTTAATGGTAATAATTTAGCTCCCACTTATCATTTAATTCACATTAAATTTCCATAAGAGTCAATATATATCTTCGAATGACAGAAAAATCAGGAATTGACATACCTTACCACACTGTTAGCACTGTCAGGGTCTTGTGCCAAAACAGTTCCCACAATTGTCCCAATCTTGGCATTTTCTTGGACTTCCATGACATAGGAAGGCATTGAAAAGAGCGGTGGTTCATCCACATCCCCCACAATGATCTTTAGCATGGTGGCATCCTTAAAAGGACCCAAGTGAGAAAAGCGGAAATCGAGGTGTGTATTTGCTCCTTCTATGTTGAGTGTGTATGACTTCTTTTTCTCATAGTTCAGTGGCTGCAGAAAAAAATAGATTACTAAGATTATGGCTTCCATGTGTTTCAAAAATGCAACCACTTATATTTCCAATTATTTTAAAAAGAAAAGCCAGAATTAGTTTAGTTTAAAATGCATGCTATAATACTTATTTTAATAACGATAGCTAAAGAAGAAACCAAGCACAAGGCTTACCCTATATTGATTTTATATAGCCATGAGAAGATGGTAACTACATACAGGAAAACAGTATTACTTCTGGGAACTTTAAAATTTTCAATCCCCAGTAACTTCTTACATTGTAAACTTAAAAATAACTATTAACTTTTCACACTTAATTGGCTTCACAATAACTTTTGAAAATTAAAAGCTTGCTTTTATTTGACATTAGTTACACATGTCTTTGTGTGACACCCTAATATTTTAATGCATACATGAAATGTATAATGACCAACTCAAGATAGATTATCCATCGTGTCAATCATTAGTCATTTGTTTGTAATAAGAGTGATAAAAATTGACTCTCATAGTTATTTTAATGTATACAATATGGTATTTAGGCAGCAATCCAGAAGAACAGATTTCCTTTAAATATATGTTTACAGCATGTTAGCAGATATCTTCCTAATATCCCCTCTCATTCAGCCTCTGGTAACTCTATTCAGTTTTCCATCTGTACTCTCACCCCTTTCACAGCCTGTGCACATCTGCAGATGCATTCTTTACGTCAATGATGAATATTTCATACCTTATTATTTTCAAATTGTTTTACATAAAAATGGAGCTGGGAAAAGATTTTTTTATAGGAATTAAACACCAAACTTAGAGAAGCAAAAACTGACAAATGAGAAATGAAAGAATAAAATTTTTTAACATAAAGAGATAAAACTCAATGTACAGAGAGAATAAACAAGGACACACATACACATGCACACACACACATGCACACACACACACAAATTTACAAGATATAGACAAAACAAAATAAATATATAGTAAATCATACATTTAAAATGTACATACACACACACATACACACAAAAAATCTGCAAGATATACATCTGACAATAAAAGTCTAGAAGGAATCTGAACAGCTAAACCCAAAATAAATATATAACAAATCATGCAATTTAAAATGTACAAGGAAATGTCTAGATGTCTCTCAAGAGAAGACACACAGACAGGAGACTGACATCCAAAAATTGGATCAGCAACGTATTCTTTAAAAAGCAAAAACAATCCACAATGACATTTCACTTCATTCCAGGTAAAATGGACATTATCCAAATGACACATGGCAGCAAACGCTGGCAAGGATGTGAGAAAAGAGATCTCTTGTACCAGTTTGGCAGGAATGTCTACTGGTAAAGCTACAATTTGAACAGTTATATATGCTTCAGGACTGTCAAATACAAACAGAGTTGACACATCACCCCATCACTTGATACTTAACCTTTGAAATTCTAATATAATATAATCAACGTTTTACCAGACTGCAGTCTAATTTGACATATTATTTTGGAATCTGTCCAGTTGTATTATCAAGAGAGAATATTTTCATGGATTGATAGCAAAATATTTAAACATAGCTTTAATGTTATTTGTTCTGTGGCTTGGCTTATTTGTAGTATCATTTTATTTTATTGATTTGTTTCTAACTATTGTATTTTGATTAAGGTTTCAATTATAGCATTTTCTTTTTTATCTTGTTTATAATGTGTCAGTATCAAAAGTTCATTATAATTCATTTAGTTTCTTGTTTTATTTGTCAATTTTCCAGTTGACTTTTGTTTTTCCAAGTACTACAGAATGAAAGTCTGGTGAATCTCAAAATAATATTCTACATCTACACACTGCACAAGCCATCCTCCAAATATATTCATATATATATGTATATATATATAAAGAATTCAATGTGGAATATAATAAAATCATCCTGCTTTCATCCCTAAGACTATGGTTTATATTTCCTCTTGCCCAGTCACACATAGTGTGAATACACGGGAATCAATATAGACACAAACAGATATAGATGTGCACATGATTAGCTAGGTAATGTCACTAAGAAAAAGGTTTTTTTTATAAGAATTAATTTGTTTGCAAAAAACTAAATGTTTTGTAATATTAGATTTTTAGTTGTCTCTGGTAGCCAAACTGAAGTCAGGTTAGGTTTTAGCTATAGGAAATGTTTTGTTGGAGACATCAGCACAGATCACACAGGTATCTGTCATTCATTGTGAACTTGCAGAAGCAGTCATTGATGCTAATATCCCTGATGAATATGTGCAAGAAAGAGAGAAAGAGAATTTAAAAATATTTCATTCTCATTTTTACCTGCAACTTTGTCCTGGCCTGTTTCAGCTATCAAAAGTTTCTTCCTTGGTAGGTCAGAGAAGAGATGCTCTCTCCAGAAGAACCCTATTTTACTTGACACTAAATAGCCAATGTCCTAGACTTCTACTAGACACTTGGTGACTTTAGCAGCAAATATCTCATCAGAAATATGAAGACTTGGGAGAAAAATATCAATATAATGTCAGATCCATATTCAGTGGAGACCATTCACAATTTTAGAAAAGATTCCCTTCAATATACTCATATTTTAGAGAGGAAAATGTAACCACACAAAAACAAAACAAAATAAAAGACTTTTGTTTCTCTTGTTAGTAACTGATATCACTCACAAGGATTTAAACCCTAGATTTACTGAGCTCCCCAGATCTTTGTAACCAGTTTCTGTCATGTCAGGAATATATCAGTCTTCAACACAACATTTTCTAGTCACATATGTTCCATGGACAGTTTCCTAACAAGCATAGGGATCTAACAATTAGAATCATTAATCCTGATCACGATTGTTTCTCTTATCCATTCTTGATTAACTTTGCTTCATCTGCAGTGTGAACATAGCATAGAAAGCACATTTTTTAAGTCCTTCAATTAGAATTGAAAAGCATATAGTGATATGTATTTATAAAGATCATTATAGTGCTTTTAATCAACTTTCACAAGGGTCCTTATAGTACTTTTATCAATTTATGAAAGATTTTTAAAAAAGCCTTGAAAAATTCAAATTGTGAAATCTTATGGAAAATAATGCAAACATTCATACACAGAATAAAATCTTATGTATTACTGATGCATGTCTTTGAAAAGAAGGGTAAATGCTCCCATTTATAACTACCAATTATGATTTTTCTTCTAAGAGAACCTAAACTACAAATAAATACTCAAAATAGGAACTTCTTGTTTGAGAAAATACATAAGACCTTTTGGGATCAATATGTTATTTTGTCCATATTATCCATTAAATTAATAAGTGAGAAAGAGTCTTTGTTTGTTTTATATACTCCATCCAAATTAATATGTATTGTCTTCAAAAGTATGAACACTTAATTCCAATGAAGAAGAGATGGATGATGATACTCTGCTGTTCTACTTGGCTTCAGAAAAGAACTGTCAACATCTGCAGAGGTCATTCACATTGAGGCAAAGTCTTTCAAGGAGCCCTATTTATTTAATATCAATGTCTGTAGTATTTTTAATCGTGTGTTACTTATGCTCTACTTTACAATAATTAGGTTTCTTCTCCATCACTTGTTTGTAAGTTACGTAAAACTAAAATTCAGATTGTATTGACTACTGTAGTGATGTTTAGCTCAACTTTTTCTAACTGTAATGATGAATTTCAAAACATTCATATCCATTTTTTGCTCTTTCAAAATGACATTTCCTTCTGATTCAGTGAAATTTGCAGAGAAAATTTTGGCTACGTCTTATGTGTTCTGATGCTACTATCAGGCTGTGATTCCAAGAGGATAGAAGGCTCATTTCTTTTTTAGCCAGTCCCTTTGGCAAGTTAGATGTCACATGTCTTAATGCTGCCCACCCAGAGCGAAGGTGCAGGCTGTTTATGTAAGCACGTGGCTCCATGTTGATGATCATCCAATATAAGTTTAACTACCTCCAGGCAGGGATCATAATTCTGGGAGACTTGGTTGCCAAGATTGACAGATGGATAGATGGGGACCATCTGCAGCCACAAAGGAAGGGGAGGATTATTTCAGGTTGGGTCAGGAATTTAGAAACACATGTATTACGGCAAACGGTAAAATTTTAGCCGTGTCATTTTTGAAGAGAAAATGCTGAAAGTGAATCAAACCTATTCATGTTTGTTTAAGATTCTTGTCTGTAATGCAGAAAGTGTGATGCAGAAAACTGAAAGCTAAAGTAACCTAAAACAAAAAAAATATGAAAGTAATCATTAGTTTTGCTTATTTGCCTTTATTATTATAAACACTCAAGGGCATTTGAACAAAGAACTCATAGTCAGCATAATACAGTATTACTTTCTGGTCACCTTAACTAATGCACTCATTACAATAGCTTAGAAGATGTTTATAAACAATGTTAATAAAACATGATTATTCATACAATGAATTATTTTTTATACATAAAAAATTGAAGACATGATGTGGGGAAAAGTAATGTATGGATGCAATCAGAGATCACTACATCAACAAGGTAGGCCAAATTCAGACAAATTCAGATTGTTTTCTAACATATGTGAACTATAGATTCTATATGCTATATGTATATTCCTTTGTATAATTTATGTTATGTACAATAACACATGTATTATAAACATGGCAATTCTATACTCACTTTGAGATTCTTATTAGAGACCATGCTCCCTGCTTCCTTTAGTTTCTTTGTCTGCCCAGACTTTCTTGGGAATGAAAGCACCAGTTGGAAAGCTAAACGTTCTACCTGCACTGTAATTCAACTTTTCACAAACTGAGAAGTCAGGTGTGTGGTCTGGAAATTTCAGAAATCTCAGCATGGCCGTTGTGGATGATAAAGGCTCTTTTTGAAGGAGGCACAGACTTGTACTGCAGACACTTGTTTGAGACAGTGACTGGCAAGTTCACAGGCTCAAAAAACCAAGCTGCATTTGAAATTTACTTGAATTGAGACTCCTTTATTCCATCCATTTTCTACACATCAAGATGTCAGTGATAACAGGCTTTTATTCTAGGCTCTCTTATGATTGCACTTTGAGAAGTGATGACTTCCCCCAATATTAAGCTTCTATATTCAAATAACCATGTTTGCCTTAAGAAGGAACTACCTAGAGTTTCATGCATAATAAATGTAAACAGTAAGATTAATATGAAATTTTATATTTAGCTTTGACTTGTGCCCCAAAGTTTATGGAGGTGTTGTACTATGAGAGAGGAGGTCTAGGTATGCTGTTCATTGGATGGGAAGAATTTTAGACAGACAACAACACACAACAGTGATCCAATTATAATATCAAGTCCATTCATGTAGCAAAATAGACCATTAGCTTATGTAGGGGAGGCTTATCTAGGATTTGTAGGTGGTGGCTAAGAAAATCAGAATATCTAGGTAGAAACTGCTACCACATTCACACAGATAGGGGAGTCTTATTCCTCTGAACCCCAAAAAGTCTTGAGTCACAAAAAGGAGAAGGAAGTGTGGAGAGAAACTGGGCAATGTCCACGGGACACGCAGATCAGCAGTTAAAACTTTGAGGGTTTCTTTTCCAGTCAAGCAATGCTAATCTGACACAGAATTTCTAGGATTTAATAATCATTTATTTGTTTTCTTTAAGAACATACAATTTAAAAAAAAAAGCACTCCATTCTAGTTTGAGAGAAGACCTATGCAACTTGGAAGTATTCGACTTCTCAAATTTGTTGGAATCTCTAGGTGAGTCATTGGCTAGAAAATGATTTAAAAGTAGAGTTCACTCACACACTTTTTATTTTCACATCTTAGACTGCAGGTTTTGTCTATGATGCTGCAGTTGTTCCAGCAATGTTCTCAAGTGACATTGACCTAAAATTCATTTTGTATAATTAAGAAGATGCTGTTAACTTTTCAATATTTTGTAGCTGTTTATTTTGATTTTCATTTGCATGACTGAAATAAGGTTGCTTCTTTATAAATAAGCATTATTTATTATTTATAAATATTCAGGTTACTAAGCTTCATTATGGATCCTGTTTCAAGTTCCTTTGATATTATTCATTTCTTGCTCCTTAATTTCCACCTTTAGCTATGTATTTGACTTATATAATCTTACTTTTTGTCTTTAATTAAGGTATAAGGATACTTGCAGAACTACTTATTTTCTTAGTTTCAATGTATGAACTTCATTAGATTTAAGTATTTGTCCTAAAATGTCGTGATGTCTTATGCTCTTTTTCTCATTTGCTTGACCTCTTGTTAGCAAAGTTTTGAAGGGAAGATCTTCAGCTGCTGCAATGGTCCTTGCAGGGTGTGTTGTTAAAAGATTCATTTTCATTTTCTCACTATTTGCCATGGGCATCTAATTGCATTTCATTTCTGCACTCATACATTTATTGTATTCATTAAAGCTCTAGGTTGCACGGTTATTATTAAAGACAAACATTTGCTCTATTTTGCTAAATATTGTATGCTAAAATAAGCTTTGTTTTTAAGTGCATATTGATTTATACCAGCTCATTATTCAGTTATCAACTTCTGAAATGTATGTGAATGAACTGAAAGAAGAATATAGTCTCTTTCCATGGTTTCTGCTTTGAAAATGTTATCCTTTGCCATGTGTTGTTATATGGCTAATTTTTGCATATTGCACACCTTCCTAATAACTTGGATTGTGTTTGGTTTACTAAATTCTGTTTAGTCTTCTTATGGTTTTATTTTACAGTTTCTCAAGATAATTAAATGAACAGAATCTTTTCGTATTAATTTACACTGTATTTGTATTACAATCATAATTTCTATGTTTTAAATGTCTCTTTTGTGCATTTCATCTGATACTTCTGTTATTTTAACAGAATTATACCATTTATGATCACTAATTCTATTTTACAAATTTATTTCTTTAATGATGAATTACTGGAATTTGCTGGGAAATGGATGTCATTAGAAACAATTACATTAAATGAAGTATCCCAAACCCAGAAAATTAAGCGCCGTATGTATTCCCTAATAGGTGGCTCCTAGTACCAAACTCACCCAGCCCACATTGAGACACTCAAAGGGGGGGACATACAGTGCCCATCAGGATGGAGTGAAGGGCATTGCAGGAGCAGCAAAACTGCAAAAGAAAGTCAACAGACCACAATCCAGAACTTCAGAGACTCTATATCAACCACCTAGAACTAGGCCAGCCTAATCTCTCCCCATCCTGAAACTCAGGGACATTTGTGGAAGAAGGGGCGGTAAGATTGTAAGAGCAAAAGGATGGGAGGAGCAATGATTTGCAAAATTCTCCACACTAGTTAGGGCTGAAGCAATCATAATAGGACTTTGCATGCCCTGCGCAATGTCCAACACACTATTGACCTCACAAAGTCTAGCATCAGCTAAAGGCACCAAGATCCTTGGAGGCAAGGGATTGACAGCCACAGTAGTGTTCCTATGCTAAGGGGGACATGAGAAAGGGTTCAGGGAAATGCCACTGGGTCCTTGTACGTCATCGGAGAGGAGGACCCAGAGGAGAGTTAGGCATGCACAAGAAAGGACTCTCTGGGAATTGGGGTGGAGGCACTGGGGGATGGGGAGGGAGGGGAGGGGGTGCAGGGGATTCAGGGGGAGGAGGAGGGAGGGAGGGAACTGGTCTACCTATTGGGTTTGTGTGAGCGGAAATAATAAGAAATGTATTTTAAAAAGTCCCTCAAAATATATGGCTTCCATTAATACAAGTCTGCTAATAAAAATGTGAAGCAGCAAAAAAAAGAACAATTCTTATAATCATACATGAATTGACAATAAAATAGTGTTTCTTAGTCTTACTACTTCCCTTATGTATTATTGCAACAATTTATTTTACTTCTTTACTATTTATTATTTTATGAAAGCAAAGTAAGCTTCCTGGCTATGACTTATATTTTGTTTTTATTGTTATATATTATCAAGGTAGCCTCATTTCTGCATTAGATGTGGTACTCTTTCACAGTTTTTAGAATGCACACTCATTTCTGTTTCCTTCACATTACTGAGGGTAACACTTATCACTATTCCTACTTCATAATTTTCCATCAATATCCACAGCTAGTTCTCTAAGAAACAAGGTGTTTCCCAAGAGTTTTCTCACTTTTTAATACTAAAAAATCATTTTCTTATAATATACATACTGGAAAGGCAATATGACTACATATAATATTATATCCTTCTATGTAGTTTTCAGAGTAACTGGTTGATAACATTCCACACATTTCAAAGACTTTTAAAAGTAACATTCTACTATCATTGAAACATCACAATTGTATAGCTGAGCTCTTATGAATATAAGTAGAATTATACTATTATTTATATCTTGCATTATAACAGATTTTCACATCTATATAGCTTTCCTTCAGAGAAGCTGTATTATCAAACCCATCTCTATATTTCCTGTATCTGAAATTATTTTAGGACATGGAAGGCTACTAATAGCTCCCACTCAGTCTCAAATACAACTGCATTTCATGTGCTAATATATTTAGACACAAGATCCCATATTACATATCTGAAATGCAAATTGTGAACAGCTGTATATTTGATAAACAAGTAATGTACATGAACCCATTCACTCATCAGAACCTTTCCCCCAGATGACAATATCTCCTTGTAATGAATCATGAAACAGAGGCACAGAAGACTGAAGAAATTTCCCAGCAGCAAGAGTTGCAGCAAGTGATGTACTTGAGATTTCAATGGAGGCAGTGAACACTACTGTATCTCAAAGGTTTAGGTGATAATGTTAAAAGCTTTGTAGGAAAAAAAATTAGTGTGATATAACATTCTAGGTGAGTGAATGCAAAGAAACAGATATTTCATGGTATACAGTGTTCTTGGTATTAAATGCCTCTGGGACTTCATTCCTAGCACCTACTATTAAACAAAAAATGAATTGATAAATTCACCAATTCTGACTATTTTAATTCAAAGACTCTTAGAACTAAGAAACCGGAACACTATTTGGGCAAAGTCCAAGATTCTCTTGGTTACTACAAGAACTGATTTTCCAGAGATAATTTTATCTTCCCCAGGCAATTGGGTGTCTCTTTCTATTCTTCAGTTACTGTTCAGTATTCTAATTTAACAGCTCATTGTTCTCAAGTTGACTCCAATTTTCATCTTAGATTTTTGTTTCTTAATTTCATACTATTATTCTTAATAATTACTTTTACATATCACTGCTTTTTCTCACTTATAAAGCAATATATTGTCCATTTAATATTAATCAATTTCAAATTAATGTAGGTAGTTATCATTTTCCTATCAATCTAATTCTAAAAAACTTTACATACTTAAGACATTGCAATAGTTTCTCATTGGTCACCTATACTGTCCCTTTCATCATCCTCATATCTAACTTCATTGAATTGTTAAGAATATAGATACTGAAGCTGTTGTCTAACTAACATGGAATTGTAGGTGGGCTTAATGTTCTATTCTAGAGAGTAATAGAGAAACTCATGTTGGCCTCATCATAATTTTAATTTGTATGATTAGCTTTCATTCATTTTTTTCCATTTCAAGGGGTGGAGATAATTAGAAAAGAAGAACACAGTACCAAAGACTTGAGATAATATTACCCCTGACTTAAATGGCAAGATCAAGCTTTAACTTTCCCCTTTCCAGTAATGATGCATGCACATCCGCTATCTTTTATTCCCTTAAACAACAAGTTTGAACATGAGGGCTTCAGTTAAAGATGCCACACAGGAAACTGAATAAGCTGGTAAAAGATAAATCTTAGTGCAAAGGACACAAGATAAAAATCAAGACAGCAGGTAAAATTTTGAATGTTAAATTGAAAATAGCGGCAATAATATTTAAAACAACTTCAGGAAAGAGTGCATATCTAAACAGAGACCACGGAAGGAGGTTTAGAGAGGGGCAGCTGAAGAGAGATGCATCCTGTCCCTGCGCAGGCTTATGTCAGAGGACAGAGCCCATGACTCACATTCATCCTTATCTTCCTCGCCTTTCCACCCAGTCAGGCTCCATTAAACAATGAATGAAAGTTATCAAAGTGTATTTACAATGTACTGCGTCATGCATCAGTGGATTCAACTTGGCAATTTTCTGATGAAGGAATGATACAGACAGGGATGTGCCAACACTCCTGCTGGCTGGTTTATAGAGCAGCACTGATTTTGATCTCTGAGGAGATTAGTTTTTCTGCCTTGCTGACTAAGGTGAGCTGCCTTAGAGATTAAATAAGGAACAAGTTTTTTTTGAAAAGTACAGAAGGATGTAACAGTGGAAGGAAGACAGATAGCATAGGAGAAGGCCTGAAAGGGGGAAAATGGAAACTGGGATGACCTAATAAAGGGTGAAAAATGATACAAATATGTCTTTAAAGGAATAAAGTAATAAATAAAAAAAGAAACCAGTTTTTTAGGATTGTTTAATCTATTTCCTGCCATCCACAGCAGTATCTTTTGAGAGTTAAAATGCTCTGAGGTTAGAATTCTCTTGCAAAATGTAATTATTTATAACATGAAACATACAACACTGACATTATCTGTGAGGCTGATAATCTGAAGAATTTAAAAACCAGATGAATTCAAACATGGACTCAGTTAGATCACACACACAACATATCCATTGTGTGCATGCTAAAAGAATTGTATGTGACTGAAATCTCCATGCACAATATCAGTATTTTCCATATTTATTTGGATTAAAGAAAACTGATTGTGTCCACGGTGGGTGGTAATATTTTTCCACTATCCTCAAGGTATCAAAATATATTTTAACTTCTGATCATACATGTAAAAAACATTATTCATTACTCATTTTATTGTGTAAGTGTAGGTATATATTTGTGTAGTTTGTGTGCATGTATGTGTGTTTGCGTGTGTATGTATGTATGTGAGTGTATGTAGAAGCAGGCACTGTGTGTGTCAATGGAAACTAAGAGTGACTTGGGGAATCATCTTGGATTGACTTACCTTATGGCTTTGCTCTAGGATTTCTCTGGCTCCACCTTCTAGGCCACAGCCTATCCAACTAACAATTTTACGTGGGTGTGGTATCCAAACCCAAGTCCTTATGATTGTGAGGCAAAAGCCAAACCCCAGAGTCATCTCTCAAACCCACATCTCATTTTTAATATAATATTGTTCCCAATTTTATGATGAAAGTAACTCTTAGCAAGTAGAGATGAGCACAATACAAGATTATAATAATCATGCCTGGAGTCATTCATTTCTTGCTCCTGCATCCAATTATCTCATTGAAGGATATGGATTATTATAAATCACTGTTTTCTTCTTCCTGTGACTATGACTCCTTCCAGGACTCTCTCTCCCACAATTTCACCTTTCAGTATTAAGGGTTCACTTATCAATCTTCCCTCTGCATAGGAACATTCATCAGTCTCAGATCTTGAAATTTAAATCTTTCTTTCATCACAAATCAATTTACTTGCTTTGCCATCTTTCCCCCTACATTAATGTGAAGTTCTCCAGAGAGGGTATGCTTCTGTCTTTTCTTCCAATATTCTTGATCCCCAGTCCTTATCAGTAACATTTAATATTCACATTGAGTCAATACAAAACTATAACTACTAGGAAAATAAGTAATGACGGAACAGATTTTAAAAATTTTGAGTGAGTGATGACAGATGACAGATAATTAGACAGATGGATGGCTCATTTCAATGTGTTTAGATTAGAATGCAATTTCTCAACCTATTTTCTACACATATGCATATTGTAGAAGAATAAACTGAGTCCTTGTCAAAATACCAAACATTTCACCTCTATATTGTCTCTTAAAAATATGAATGTAAACACTAGGACTTTGATTTTCTAGCATCTTGAAAATAACACTTGAATTGTTTTAAAGAGTCTGAACTTTGCTTTTGTAAAATATTTTTTATTTATTTACTTATTTGGGGACTTTTGTGTCTCTTCCTGTGTGCTATGAAATATATAGAGATTTCATATATATTGGGGAAGAGGGAAGGAGGAGGAGAGAAACAGAAAGTGAGACAGAGAGACTGAGACAGAGAAAGAAAGAAAGACAGAAAGAAAAAAGAAAGAAAGAAAGAAAGAAAGAAAGAAAGAAAGAAAGAAAGAAAGAAAGAAAGAAAGAAAGAAAGAAAGAAAGAAAGAAAGAAAAAGGAAGGCAAGAAGAAAGGAAGGAAGGAAGGAAGGAAGGAAGGGAAAGAAGGAAAGAAGGAAGGAAGAAGGGAAGGAAGAAGGGAAGGAAGAAGGGAAGGAAGAAGGGAAGGAAGGAAGAAAAAGGAAGGAAGGAAGGAGGGAAGGAAGGAAGGAAGGAAAGAAGGGGAGAGGAGGGGAAGGAAGGGGGAGGGAGGGAGGATAGGTCATGCTTGTATGACATGGCATCCAAGGGGAGGTCATATGGGTTTCTGTGGATCAATTTTAGTTCTCCAGCTTTGTGAACAGGTGCTCTAGTCTCGGAGCTATCTCATTGGCTCACTGGATTCAAATGCAGAGCATTTCAATGTTGTGGGCTCTCTACTTAAATTTAAGGGAACATGAACATTCTTTGCTCTTAAAAACAAAAGTAGCTGGTTAAATTCCTACTGCCAGGTTCGTTGGCAGGAAATAAAAAGAGGAGAAAGGAAGACATTAATAGTTTTAGTGTGATGGGCTATAGAGTTCCATGAATATCAAGCAATTTTGTGTCTCTTCCTGTGTGCTATGTAATATATAGAGATTTTCATATATACTGAATGTACTGATTTCAAGAGGTTGAAGAGCAATCCAGTATAATTCTCCTTATCACACTTGGTCTCCATATGGAACACACTTAACTTTTCTCTGTGTGCCTGCACACGCATGAACACTGCCTCCCCCCCAAAAAAAAACAAACCCTAAAACTTTTCAGTAAGATTTACAATGAAAAGGGACAGAAAGCTTATAAAGCAAGAAGTAATAGCATTATGAAATAAAGTTAAATGTAAGAATGTGCCCCCATGAAGAAGGTTGAAAGCTCGTTAGACAATGACATCAACAATAGGGCTGGAAGCTATCGACTGGAAGCATGTGCTGAAGGGAGAGATGGACTTCGATGGCATCTTGGTCACTGGTAGAAGGAAACAAAAACTTATAACACTCTGCCGCATTTCTGTATTATTTTAATGATCCGGCAACACACAGATCCTTCATGTTTCTGCCAAATTTCCATTTCTGAAATTATTGGTGAGTTGTGTAGTTCATGAAAGTGATTTCTCTTTACCTTCTTTAAGGAAAGGATCCCTTCTCTGGTGTCTCTGTCCGTGGAGATAGAGAAGATCCCCATCCCGTCGCCATTTATGATGGAATATGTCATATCGGCATTCAAGCCAGTGTCTGCATCATTTGCCTTGATTTTCCCAACAGGTGAGCCAACTTGAGCTGATTCAGGAACATATAGTTGATAGTGTTCTGCAAAATATAGCATATGAAACTTATGATAACATTCAAAGAAAATTATTACAAGTATTTCAACAAAATAGTCAAATAAGCACTACATTAGGAAAAGAATCAAATGGATTGTTCCCAAGATTCTCAATTATTACTATAGTATATTTCTATAATGCTATAGTATATGTAACAAAATAAAAATAATGTGAATATCATAATATGAAATTTTATTATCAGTATACCATGAAACAACAAAAAGAAAAGATAATATTACAGTGAGTATAATTACATTGAATGATAGTATAATTCTAGTTAGTTTATTAATCCGTTTGTTCTGAAAACTCAGATTTGCTTGTTAGAACTTGAATTTGACAGGATAACTAACTACCTTTGAATATACTCTTATAACAAGACTCTAGTTTAACAGCTTTTTATCTCTGGCCAGGGGGTGACATACAATGCCCATCAGGATGGAGTGAAGGGCATTGCAGGAGCAGCAAAACTGCAAAAGAAAATCAACAAACCATAATCCAGATCTTCAGAGATTCTGTATCAACCACCTAATCTCTCCCTATCCTGAAGCTCAGGGAAATTCACCAAAGAGGGAGCGGTAATTGTAAGAGCACAAGGATGGTAGGAACAATGATATGTGGATTCTTTTTTATAAATAGATTTTCTGAGTGAAATGTGTACATATTTTGCAGGTATTAAAAATGTACTTAATTTTTACTTATTGCCCAACAGTTTCTGGATAAGATTTTATATCCATTTATAATAGATACAAAGAAAAGTAAATTTTCAAAATTCAAATCAAACCCAATTTATTTTTCTTGATCAGGCATTCTAAACTGAACTTAGCTGGGTCTAGCTTTTAACTAGAAGTGAGAAGAGTGGACTTCTTCCTTTTATGGGAATGTTTATCTGTAATTGTAGGATCACTATTTAGCTTAAATTCAATGTGGTTGTACCTCTAGGGTTACAAAGACCCAAAGCAAAGGGATACATGATGGAATGACCAGTCATGAGCACTCTCAGAACTCAAAGGTCACATGCTAAGTGATCATCCTTCGAAATCTCCTTTTACAAACACAACAATGTCGGAAAACTTTGATCATCTTAAAAGACGTGGTAATAACGAGAATTTTGAAAACATTTGTTGATTAGCAAAACATAACAAAGAAACATGGTGTAGGAATATAGTACTAATAGACTTGCTGAAACTAATCTATCATAAGTATTCAGTAAAAAATTCATTACTGGAAAACCATGACAAACAATATAAATTGAACCAAATGAAATAAAGTAAAATAAGGACCAATCAAATTCACAACTGTTAATGTCAAATACAGAACAAAGTATTAGCAAGTAAAATTTAACTTTATATTAGAAAATTATGCACCATGGCTAATGAGGTTCATTCTTAACATAAAAAAGATCATTTAATATGTGAAACTGTTGAATTTATCTGGTCACAATAAAGGAATAAGTGTGGGGTGGGAAGTTATAGTTTCCTGACAGAGCAGCAAAAACGCAGTTGATGAACTCAAGTCTTTTATGATAAAAGATGATTAAAGATCTCAAGATATAATAAAAAACCTAAAGAACTAGAAAGAAAAAAAATTCAGCATACTGAAGGCCATAACTTAGAAGATTCCACCTATACAGATTACCTCAAATAGTCAAATTGGTATAAATGGACCATTGATTAACATATCCAGGAAATGAAAAAAGAGAAACAAGGGCCTAGTGTTTATCTGGTAAAAAAAAATTGCACAGTGTGAATATGGGAATTGCTACTGGACTATGCATCACAAAGTTTTACACTGCACATGCATATGTTTATATATATATATGCATAAACTTCAAGAAAAACAAAATTAAGTCAAGATGGTATCAACTAATACATAAACCTTATTTTAAAACTGGAAAGGAGAAATATCAGAAAGGCAGGTGATTCAAAATGTTAAGAATCTAGTCCCTAAACAGTAAAATTTTATTCTAAAACCCAATCAGTCTATTCTAAAGGTCAGTTCTAATCAGTTTTGCTATGTTTGAAACACGATTTTGTCAGATGTATGGTGAGGCATCTAGAATAGAAACATCTCTTGCTTCCAGCATGCTCAACAGGCTGCTTTCTGTGTTTGAACGCATGTGGCCAGCACATGCCTACTTGTGTTCTGCCTCATTAACACATTTTTCTTCTAATATCTACAAATGCTGAGAACATTGCTGTACTGTAGATGAACAGATCTCATTAATTCACATTTTTGTTCTTCAATGTGTGATAATTTTATACACCATATGTGATATTTTACACATCATTTCTTAGACTTCATCATGAGATGGAAAACATTTGTTAAGTACACTTTTGAAATGAAAGCCTGGTGGGAACCATGTAAACATATTTGGTCCAAGGATTTTTGGCCATTTTTGGCCATCTACCCAACATAGATATAAATCCAGTGAAAATTTTGAATGCCTTTTTTTTCCTTTGCTTCATTTATTTTTAAACTGTCATTAGTCATAGCTGTCAGTGTGTAAAGCCTCCAGTGGTCATTTGGTAAAGATCACACCTCCTGTCTTTACTGCCCTGCCTCCCTTTTTAACTCCTGGACACAGCAATGCCTGAGACTATTAAAGATTATGAGCCCCACGCAGACTCTCCCTTCTTCTCCTGTTCTCCAAGCCTTCAGGTCTCCCCACCTCTCCTTCCTCTTTTCCTCCTCCCAGGAGGCAGTTATAGTAGCTCTCCCCATACCTTGTCTGACCTTAGGCTATGTCATTAGTTAGATGTTTCTAGTTAGATATAGCATGAGTCAATAAATCTTTATTGAGAGGATAAATCACAGGACATTAAACATCTCTTCAAAATTGACATGTTTTGATAAGTTGATGCTTAGTATACATGCATATATATGGATATACATATATATATGCATATATTTACACACACACACACACACACACACACATATATACCATCTTCAAAGTAAGAAGGCAGAGAAGGAAAACAAAACACCAACGTTAGTAATGTGAGATTTATCTAAAACAAAAGACTCTTTGCAAGTATCAATTATAATTATAATGTGCATCTTAAGCTCTATAATCAATAGTCAGGGATCCTGCTGCACCTCACTTCCAGTTTCCAGGCTAAATAAAGCTGGAATCTCAGCTTCCAACCTTAAGTTAATCATCTGGGTCAGTTTTCCTGGCAGGAATCACAGCTCCCAAAGAATTTGATCTTCCTGGTGGTAGCCTGGGAACAGGGATGAGACTTCCTTCTAAACCAGAGAGAAAATGTCCCATCTACTCCCTCTTCCTTTCTATGCAAGAGACAAGCAAAAGAAGATTTCCACAAAGTACTTGCAAGCTATTTGTTCTTTTAGCTTCTCAAAGAGTCTCTCTTTCTTCTGTGCTGTTGTGTAAAATTAAAATTTTAGCATCCTTCTCATAATATTTAGGATGTTTGCTGTTTTTCTAAAGACCAACATTACCAAGTGGTCAATTTCTAATCTCTAAGCATGGATGCCTCTTCCTGGCTGCTTGAATTCCCAGAGTATCAGACCCTGCCCTTTTCTTTGCTTGAATAAACCTAAATATTTTCAATTGTTTTTTCCCTTGATAATTCTTTATATTGCAGAGAAAATGAACCCAAATACTCAGTGAAAGTAAGTTCCTTAAAAAAAAAAGCTGTATTGACAGGAACTGATGAGAATTTCAACAGCTGTGCTGAGGATTGGAATGTTGGGTTCCATAAACTAGATCCTCGGAGCTTCCCACCCCTTTGACAGCCATTTTTTTTCCTTCATCTGAACCTGTCCTATCGTCTTGTGACTATTAGGAAAATCTTTTGAAATGCATCAGTTTAACAATCACTAGCAGCCACTAATCAAAAGGTTAAGAATCTCATTATATATAACATCTCTGGCCCCTAATACAGAGCTCCTGCCATTGCTTTAACCCATGTATAATATGTGATGTTTCTACCAACATATTTGAAAAGTGACTTAATTTATGATTTTCTTTGTTCTGTTATTATAAACATGAAGAAACCATTACCATTGTGGAACACAGAGTTTGGGGCAACCTGAATTTGTATTACCAGCCCATGGTTGCTCATATTTGGTTAGAATAAACTAACTATTGTACATTTGAGGTGAGAGCTGTGATTTTTTTTTCATTTTGAACCCCTAAAACTGTATTACTATGTTTACATAATACATGAGTAAAGCAATGTAGATTCTGTAACCATGAAGATTTCAAATATAAAATGTCCAGTTCTTCCTCAGATATTTAAGTCTTTTCAAAATTCTTTAGAACTGTTAACATTAAAATATTGTTAGTATATAGGAACATGTAGCATAAAAACTCATTTATATGATAGGGGAATTTTGGTTTCTTGATATATTAATAGCACAGTGATTTATTTATTGGAAAAATATGCTTTCTGTTAAAAGAGTGAATTATAAGTGCTCTTATAAGAACCATGAGTGGAATATACCAGGAGACAAAAATAACTTGGTATTCATGGATACATAGGATCTCTGTTGTTACAAATGACTATCTCACCAAAAACAATGTACAGGTTCAATGCGGTCATTATCAAAATTCCAATGGAATTTTTCATAGAGATTTTAAATGCAATCTAATAAACTTCATATGAAAACATAAAAAATCTCAAAATAGACAAACAATACTGTACAAAACACACACACGCACACACACACACACACACACACTTTGCTGGATGGAGATAGCACCATATCTGATTTCTACCTATAGTACATAACTATGCATTATGGCACAAAAGCAAAAGCAATAATGAACAGAATAATGTTTGAGGACCCCAGATTAAGTTCAGGCACCTATATTTCCTTGATATTTGACAAAGTTGCCAAAAATATACATTCCAAAAATGACGACATAGCTAACAATGTTGCTAGGAAAACTGGATTTCTATATGTAGAAGACTAATATTTGATCTCTGCCTCATTCTGTATAAAATGCAATTCAAAGGTTATCAAATCTCTGTACACTAAATCAGAAACTATAAAACTTTGCCAGAATACATTTAAGGAATAGGCTTACATAAGGTCTTTCTTAATAGTATCCAGTTTGCTAAAAAAAATAAGATCAACAATTGACAAGTGGGATTATATGAAGCTAAACACTTCTTTTTAGCAAATGGAATGATTACCTTCGAAAAGAAGTAACATGAGCATGGGAGAAAATACTTGCCACCTACAGACAGAATACTAGTGTCAGTAACATATAAAGAATTCAAAAATCAAACTAAAAAATGCAAACAACCCAAACAGAAAGTGGACTAAGAACCAAACAAATAAAATAAAAGAAAAATTTGTAACAAAGGCACAAGCATGCAGAAGGCTGTGCATCACTTTGAACATGTGCCAAGTCTCTCTAAGCATCCTTGAACTATTCATTATATTATTAAACCACACACATTTGTTTTATACAATGAAATCTAAGACCTTGCTGGTCATTGATCTTAAAGACCTGAGAAGTTCTCAGAAAGTAAAAATTCATTCTGATGTGACACCATGAAAAACTCCAAATCTCCACTGCTTTGTCCTGTGAAATGAGATCTTCTCTGATGGTCATACAGCAGTGGTGGTCATAGAATGTCAGTGTTAGTGCAGATAATTTTTATTAACATGTCATATAACTTATAAAATTGATGACCAAAGAGTAATTCGAAATTTGCAGAATTATTCATCAAATTTAATTGTAAGTGTGGTTAGAGGTAATGGAGTCTGACTGTAGTTAGTGATCGTCTTTCAAATACAACTTCTATATAACACAAAGACCACAAAAATTAAAAGCATGTAACCTTATCTCTACATCAATATTTAATGTCAGTTACATATCACAATTTATGTGTGCTTTTAAACTGTCACATATATTTTTTGAAAGAGAGTGAGAGAGAATGAGCAAACATGAGTATACAGGTCAGAGGATTAGGAATAGGAAATACTTTAACATGATGTGCTCTTTTGAACTTCCCATTGCAGGAGAATATCAGAATAACCTAGGAGAATGAAGGGTCTATTTCAACTTAACAATATTTAGTTAAGTTCATTAGCATGTCATACTGTTCAACCAACCTCAGGAACCAAGGAAATGCTCACAACCAATCCACAGGAATTGTTGAGAAAGGAGCATTCCTTACCTCTTACCACTTCCAAATGTACTAAATTAGTCCTCAGCATCTTCTCCACCTGTTCAGGGAACGGTCCCACCTACTTTGAGTTAGGTCATTCCTCATCAGTTAAATAACTTCCAACAGGCTTTATCAGGGGTTGCCTTAACTGAACAATTCCTCACAGATGTGCTTAAAGGCTCAGCTTATCAATTGACAAGTCAACATCTGCAGCAAACTGCCAAATTCGGGAAAGGCTTATCATACTGACAAGAGACAAACTTTTACTGTTGTACCATCATTTCTGTTTAACTATGATCTATTAAAGTTAGTATGAGATGGACAGCTGTGAGATGTCACATGCAGGATTGCTATGGAAACTGAAAATTGCTTCATAAAATGGTGTCTATAGTATCCATCATATTAGAAAGTCCTTCATGTGTTACAAGTGTAGTGTTGACATTCACTCTGAGATGTGAAACATGCTATCTCTTTTCAAATTCTCAGAATGATGAATACCTTTCTGACTCTTTTATGTTGCATTTTGGATTATTGTCACTGTGTTTTGGACTCATGATTGATTTTGAAATTCTATTTTATTAAATAAATTATAGGGGCAGGAGAAATGGCTCAGTCAGGGAAGTTATTTCTGTATAGACATGACTACCTGGATGTGGACTCCAGCACAGATATAAAATTCAGCAATG
This sequence comes from Typhlomys cinereus, assembly GCA_023101885.1. NCBI lineage: Eukaryota > Metazoa > Chordata > Mammalia > Rodentia > Platacanthomyidae > Typhlomys > Typhlomys cinereus. Next base: position 14,580,347 of record JALPQD010000007.1, on the reverse strand, counting down.
AAACATGTTTCTGCAACAGCAGTGCTGTCAGACACAAGTGGATCCCAGAGCATCAGCTGGGAGCCAGTATAGACAAAATAGCAAGCTCCAGGTACACATCCCAAGGGCAGCATAGCAGCACGTCGATGCATATGAGTGCTGGTAGAGATAGGTGCACCCTAGAGCATGTGCTTTCCAGCTAAATTAGCAAGCTCTAAACTCAGCAAGAGACCCTACCTAACAAAGCATGGAGAAGGGAAAGAGGGAAGACACTTAACACCAACCTCCACATTGCACATATGCACACATGGGCAAACGCACCTGCACTTTTGTGGGCACACATTTCAAACACCGCGAATAAGCACACGCACACAATAGTAATAAATAATTAAGTGTAAACTGCGTCTAGTTCATACTTGTGCTCTAGCATGTGCATGTGCTGTTCACAACTCAACTTGTATTTAAAATTTCAGTTACACAATGTCCATATGGAATAAGACTGTATAGATGAAATGCTCAAGTCAAAATGAATGGCAAATATGTCCTGAGTATTACAAAGCATTCATAATTCTTTTGAAAATGTAATAATTTGTCATTTAATATCCAGTATCAATTCTTAGCTAATACCAACACACTAACAAAAAAAACCCATATATTTAGCATGGAGTCAGGTAACTCATATTACAGAGCTCTTATTTCAAGTGATGTCTTTACTCATGAACAAGAGAGAAAAAGAGAGACAGACAGATAGAGAGATGGACAGAGACAGAAAGAAGGAGACAGAGAGAGACAGAGAGACAAAGAGAGATAGAGACAAGAGAGAGGCAGAGAAACACAAAAGAGAACTAAAGAAAACATGAGTCTTACTTTAGGAAATACAACACTGTAAAAATCTCACTTAGTTTGGCACGTATGCACAGTGACAGATCCAACTTGTAGGCAATAAGTACATACTCTGAGGAAAGCGTGGGGGGTTGTCATTGACATCCGTCAAGGTTATGTTGACAGTTGTAGATCCTGAAAGCCCTCCAACTTGCCCGGCCATGTCTTTGGCTTGAATGACCACTGAGTAATGCTCTCTGGCTTCTCGATCCATATTATGTAAGGCTGTTCTAATGACTCCTGAAATACAAATTTTTTTAAATTTAGTGCAAGTTCAACACAAAACCAAAATCAATTTTGACGCACATATAGGTTGTGTCAGGGATAACTATCTATGTACATATTGTCTTCAAGAATGACTTTTTGAATGGCACACATTTAAAATTAATGTTATTCATTAAGTCAATCAAATCATATAACTGAAACAGCAAATTTTAAGGCAATTCAATAGAAACAAGTGGACTTTTACTCTATGAGATTACCACCAATTAAAAAAAAAAAAACAGAATTTGATTTCCATGGGCATGGTACCAGAACACTTGTCAAAGCCAAAACCTCTCGGCAGTTGAGAATCACTGACCATTTTCACTCCGAGTCAAATTAATAGCTGTAAGACAAGCATCACACCAAATCAACACTAATCATGTGGATCTACTAGAGTCAGAAAAGTAACAACAAATGCAACAAGAAATGTGAAGCCCAGGCAACTATCTCTATCTGTGTTAGCCTGAGGTTTTTTTCTTCTTTATAGAGTAATTCAGAGACCACAATGGAGAAATGCAATTACATAAGCTGAAATTTTTAGGCAAAAAGCACTTTAACTGCATTTTTAGAAAGAATATACACTTTTTCTAAGAAAATAACTTTAGTAAGAATAAGATCTATATTTTTAGACAAAATAAAAAGATCAAAAGATAATAGAAGTAATGTGAAAAAGTCAGAGTCTATACCTTATGGAGTCACACACATTCCCACCAGGTATTTGGCTCCTGGCTCAAACCAAGCTGAGTTTTAACATTTTATTTTTATCTAATGTTTGCATAATTTCAATATACAAATATATATGTATTTGTTGTTGAAGTCTTCAAATCTGTGTGAAAGTTCCCAGAGAGGATAATATGAATAATATGAACTTATGCCCCACCCCACAATTGACCACATAGCGTCTGAATTCCATGAATGAGCATACTCTTAAGGAGGAAGTCACATTTTTGGGAATAGTACCTGTATAACAGTCAAAAACTGATAAAAACTGAGTCACTGAGACTTTATATCATAGTTTATGTCTCAAAATCTCCTTCCATGTCAAAGGAAGCAGTCTTCCCGAGGCCAGCTGAACATTTTGCAATGTGTTCTCCTTGGACATATTCTTTAAGATGGTAATGCTATGTTAGCCAAAATTTTTTTTTGTCTTCTTTATAGAGTAATTCAGAGACCACAATGGAGAAATGCAATTATTTAAGCTGAAATTTTTAGGCAAAAAGCACTTTAAATACATATTTAGAAAGAATATACACTTTTTCTAAGAAAATAACTTTAGTAAGAACAAGATCTATGTTTTTAGACAAAATAAAACGATCAAAAGATAATACCTTATAGAGTCAAAATAGACTTTTAATCTTCATAAAGAATTTCTAAATTGAGCAAAGAGATGAAAAGTATTATGTATCTGTTTTGATCACAAATACCTTTTCTAATAGATTAGATATTGTTATTACAATCTTAAACTTAAAAACTCAAAGCATCCCTCTTCACAGGACCAAGTTTGACTACATTTTATTAAATTTGTCATGGATTTTTCTCAAATTCTAATGTAACAAGATATACTAACCACATGATGATGCATATGAATGTCTTTGTGTTCTGGATATATAAGCATAAATATGTAATATGAATATATTCACTTTTATTATTAGCCATAACTTTAAAATCATTTTTAAAATTTTTATTAGCATAACCATGTCACTTTGTTTTAGAATTTTCTTTTTTAAAAAAATTTTTATTTATTCAATTGTATGTGTGTGCACATGTGTGTATGTATGTGTGTGTCTGTGTAGAACCACGGGCGATTCGGGAACCACCATGGACCTCCCCACTTCCTCCTTCTTTATACTCTTTCCCGGGATTCACAGGCTCTCCCCTGCCAAGACCAGAAACGCAGGTTGCCCCCGCTTCAGGCTGGCGACTATATATCCTTGAGCCACCTCTCCAGCCCCAGCCATGTCACTTTTGAGAAAAGTCACTTAATTATTTAGCATTGGAATGTTTAAAAACTGACCAATTGCAACTCCTGTTACAAAATATGCTAAATAGTTTACGTAAAATATCTTAGCATAAAGAAAATGATTCATTGTATGCCTCATGTTCTGAAAAAGCAGGTGTACAAGACAAAAAAATTTAGTGAACCAAGGGTCTTGAGTGCAGGATATGAAAACACTTCTTCCTTATGGTCTTTTCTTCTTTTCTTCTGAAAATGAATTGATTGGATGTGAAATGACTTTAACTGGAAAATATCAGGCACCAGAAAAAAACAAAGATGCAGTAAATTTCATACACAGTGAGCATATAATTGAGGCCATTCAGGAAATCTTTCCTGAAGCTAAAAAAAGAAAATTACTCTTGTGAAAATAAATTATAATGGCATAATAATAAACAATTCATCTAATTCATACATACAAAAATCCTCAAGAATACTTATTGAAAGGAACAATGTTTTATTATTTATGATAATTTTATAGGTAGGAAATGAATTTGTTAAGAATGAACAAAGTCAGAATGTATGAAAACATTTTTGAAAATGACATGTTTATTACAAGTTTTTACTGTTTGCAAGAAATAAGGATGTCTTCACTAAAAGAAAAACTTTGATGGGACTTGTGTCTCAGTAAAGAAATACATAAATGCTGCCAGGAATCATTTTTATTATATAATTTTTAAATTGATATTTTACAAAATTTGAAATATCTGTAAATAAAACTAATGGTTTTTCAGCAAATGATGGGATTATTTTTATACAAAAATTGTAATTGTAATTGTAATTGTTTCTAGGAGAAACAGATAAGGGTAATAGTGAGAATTTCGGCAACTGGTCAAAGAGACATTATTTCACTTCTCTACTGTATCTACTTTCTGAGCAAAATGAAAAGAAACCTGGTCTCAGGGAAAGAAAAACTCATCTCCAGACAAAGATTCCTGGACTAATTTAAAGATGCCTGTCTGGAACACAGCCCTGGGAGTAGATAAGGAGTCTCAATTTTCATAGCATGATCTCTTTAGCTGTTAGTTCCTTCATGATAAAATGCCAAGGTGTTGAAAAATGGGGTGACCTAAAGATACCAGTCAATTTTCCTTTTCCTCTTAGATTGATTTATGTTTAGGGAAGATGTAGGTCCATTGACAACAAAACTAAGAAGGTAAAAAGAACAAATTCCCTTCAAATCCTCATTTCTGCATCCTGACAGTCTCACACATGCTCCGTGCTTTTTCTCCGAGTAGAGCATTTATAGCATCTAATGAGCCTACATGAGCGTCTCATTAGCACATAAAGCCCTGGATTTATAGGAAAGCTTACTTTGATGCTGTGAATCCTATGAATTTTGACAAATGTGCAATGACAGATATCTGCAGCCTTTTATCGGATGAAATATTTTCATTGCCTTAGAATCCTCTGTCCTACACCTGCTCCTTTCTTGTTTCCTTCTCCAGTAAGTGGAAACCACTAATCCATTTACCTGTTTCAAAATATGACATTTTTATACCCATAGAATGGGAAGTTACAGTGGAAACCTTTGAGACTAAGGCGGGATGAGTGAAGGGAAATGCACATATTAGTGGGGTGGCCTAAAGTGAGGTACTTGGTATACCAAAGAGGCATGAGCCCCCTTAGGACAAGCCAGAGTGAACCCTGGTGGCCACTGGAGCATACACAGACAGAAGAGTCAGAGGGAGTGGAAATGAATGGCAAAAGGGAAGGGAAGGGATGAGAAGGAAGGAGGGAGGAAAGCTGGGATGACTACTAAATATGTTTGTAAAAGTAGAAAAAATAAAATATTTAAAAAGTGACTTTTATAAATATTTGTAATTGAAATTGCTGGTAATTTCCCATAGAAATTGTCTTCTTTCACTTAATAGTCTCTTAATTTTGTATTAGCTCTTTCATGGCAGCTCATTTCATAATTTCTTTTTGGTGATCAGTAATGCTTCACTATCTGGGTGTAACATATAGTTATGTAATATTGAAAGAAGTACTTTTGCTTCTAATCTTTACCCTTGATAATTAATAATGTTGTTATAAACAGCTTTGCAAGTACATTTGTGCACATTTTACCTCATAGACATTAATACCAAGAGGGTGATTGCTATACTATAAGATACAAGTATATTTAATTTTGCTAGAAATGGCGTTGTATTGATGTCAACTTGGCAATTGAAATACGGAGATCTTGGCACATTTGTAAAGAATTGACTGTTGAGTCAAGCTCTTAGCGATCCTCTGAGGAATTTTCTAATTTAAAGAGAGGAACCCAGCCATGGTGGGTGGGAGTGTTCTTTAGGCAGATGAAAAAGGATAGGAACTGATCACGAAAATTGGCATACTTTGACATACTTAGACAAGCTACCTGCAAAGGGAAGTTTGCCCCTCTTAGTTAGCCTACAGATATGGTGTGGCCACTTCCCTTGGCCCTTGTGTTGGTATGGACTCATCTGCCAAGCTGGAAATTCTAAGCTAAGAATAGAATTCCCAGTTCCATAGGTGTTTGTTCCTATATTTATCAGCAACATGCAGAGTTGCTGATACAAAGGGACAAATCATCTTCAAATATTTGGTAAAATTTGTACTTCTTCAAGTGGTGAATATTGTGTTGCTCATTTTTGTGCCATCCTTTGATTACACAAATGCTCTTAATTCTGCCCTTTCCCTAACTATTCATGATGCAATCTAATTTTTGTCCGGTATCAACCTATGATTTTGATTATTTATTGTTAATTTTCCATATGTATAACTTCTTTGTTGTGATTGCTTACATGTTTGACAAATTTTAGTTAAGTTGTACATTTTCATTTTTTAAGTATTGTATTAATGTATAACTCTATATATTAAAGTTATACAGAGGTAATGAAACAAGAAAGGTGCTTAACAGATGATAGTTATATGGTACATAGGTGATAGATGAATAGTTTATACATATAGTTGATAGATAACAGGCATTTCCACCATATTTCAGCATTTCAGTCATGTGGAAGATAGAAACATACTAATTTGAATACTGGTAATAAGTGGAAGCACTTTTTAGTGGACATCCAGAAATATTTTTGTACCACAGCTAGTAAACTAGCTAGCACAATGTAAGCAACATACAATTATTCATTGAAATTTGCCTTTCATGAATATTTTCTCCCAGTATTTGACGTGATTTCTATTTCATTTGAAAATGATTTTCTGAAAGCATAAATTTAAAATAAAATACTGAAATATGTTGTATATATTATTTCTTTCTCAGATCATGTTGGCAATATTTCATTTAAAAATTCAACATGATGACAAAGATCACTTCAGTGTTTTATATGTTATTTTCCATGAGTTTTTAAACGTCTATCTACGCACTATATTCTATTTTAAGACATTTGTGTTAGGGATATAAGGAAGAACTTCATGTTGTCTGCCTTACTTTTTTCTAAATTTATTATTGCCCTGTTGACATGAAGTTTGCTATATGTGATACAATTCGCTTTAGATTTTATTTTACTTCCTTTTCAAAATTCATCAACTATGTTTAATAACTATTTCTATGATGTATATTATATTCCATTTATGCATTTGTTTATCTTTTCACTAATTTAACACTCTTGATTACTGTAGCTTTTTGGTTCATTAAATTTGGGTAGAAAGTCCTTTGAAGTTTTTCCGTCCCTGAATCTCCTGTTGGGTATTCTGAAATTTTGAATCTGTGTAGCAATTAGTATCAAATTATCAGACTGTATGTAACAGCTGTCAGTATCTTAATTTACATAGCAATTAGTTTATAAAAGAAATATCCATTTGAAGTTCTCTATATTCATCTGTGTAAAGTATGTCTTCATTTATGTAGTTATTTGATTCCTGTCAGCACCATTACACATCTACACAAATTGCATATATACATATAATAAATATGAATGGTTATTAAATTAAATTTTCATATGTTATCTTTCTACCTATCTGTCTTGTACCTATCATGATCATCTGTCTTCTGCAATGACAAACTTGGGGGAAATTAATGTGAATACTATTATATTTTTCATTTCAAATCTCATTTGTCAATTGCTGGTGTAGAAAAAAGTGATAAATATATATTTAGTAAGTTTTATCCTACAGGCTTGCTAAAATAACTTGTTTGTCTTTATATATTTTGCACTTATTTCTTTAGATATTTTCTATAGACAATCATTTTATTCATTAAAAAAGTTTTAACATTGTGATAATGAGGTTAGATATGTCATAACGTGGAAAATCAGCAGCAATGAGAGGCAACATCCTTGTCTCTTTTTTAGAAATTTCTTTATTTATTTTTCAGGTGAGTGTGAGTGTGTGTGTGTGTGTGGTGTGTGTGCATGTATGTGTATCAGAAGGCACTGTGTGTCTCTGTGGAAGACCAAGGGTGATTTTGGGAATCACTATGTATTGCTTCTACCTCATTTTTACTTTCTTGTGACATTTTCCAGGCTTCATCCACCAGGGCTGGAAGAACAGGCCACTGCCATTTCTGCCCAGAATTTTCAGTTGGGACCTGAGATCCGAAGTCGTGGCCTTCTGGTTGTGGGGCAGTCTTAACCCCTAAGCCATCTCTCCAGCCCACTTGCCTTTTTAAAACAATTTTAACAAGAAAAAACATGGATGGCTGACTATGTGATACTAGGTTCAGATTTTTCCTAGATAATTTCTTGACTAATGATAAAGTTCCTCTGCTCTTAGTTAATTGAGCAGAAACTGAAAATGCACTTTGTAGCAGTCGACATAACTGGTACTGTTGAAGATTCTTTTTCTTATTTCAAAGGGTAGAATTTGTGTGTGTGTGTGTGTGTGTGTGCAGTTATTTAAATTATTCATGTAGTCAATCTTAGGCAGATCATAACAACAAAATATGATCTACTTCTTAATTACATGACTTGAAGTAAAGCTTACTACCTAGCTTTACTGGAAATGATGTCTCCACTTTGGGGATCCTCCCCATAACTCTCAAGAATCTTTCTCCCTCTCCGCCACTCTCACCATCTGGGAGGTTTTTGCCTGTTTCCCACATGCAGCGTTTCCCTTTGCTCTTCTCCTGTGCAGTGCCTGCTTTCACTGCTATGGATTAAAAATTTTGTGGCAGAACATTTGTGGACATACTCAATCACTGCAAATGTATGACAAATTTTCCAGCTTTATTAATTTATCAAAACAATGATAAAAAGATAGAAACAGAAATCATTAAAACTTCTTGAAAGCAGAGTGCAATCACCTGGACCATAATTCAAAACCTTCTTGTCAGGCTCAGTGGTTAAAATGAGGATTTTGTTGTTTTTGCTTTCTGTGGTGAGGGTGGCAAATAAACATATAACTAGCCCCATACCTTCCCCCCACCCACACATCCCTGCTCCCACTTACACACCCATATTGAATTATGGACCATTCTTTTTAAAAGTGAAAAATGTTAAAGGCAAATGTGACTTACTTTACTGTTTTTCTCCAAACATGTTCAGCTTACCCTAGTCTTGAATTGCTGTCTTTCCTTCTAAACAGTTCTGCACTTTGTATTTATCATTTATCATTTTATTTGTTCATTCACTCATGTGTTTATTATTTTGAGACAGGGCCACTTGTAGCAATCTGACTATTTTCCATAGAGTTGAAGATGCTCTGAACTTCTCTTAAACTCCTGTGCCGTGGTAACGAGTCTATGTGGAAATCAGGATCAATTCAAACTCAGGGATTCACGCATGCTCACAAGACTTAGACCACCTGACCTATGCCATCACCCCTCATTGTGCAAGACGAAAAACCAGCTGCTCCTTTACCCTAAGTGTAACGTATGGTCACTGGATTTTAAACCCAACTATTTTTAAACATTGTTTTACATTTGTGTGAGATAGCAAATTGCTGTTTATGATCCATAAAATCTAAAAGGATTTTGGTGGCACTTCTCTCCATGTCTCTAATTGTTGTACATTTGTAATTGAGATACTATGACAAAACACTGTCTTATGGATGCCTTTCACAGCAGTAATTTGTTTCTCATAGATTTAGAGTAAGTAAAGAGCAAAGATTATATGATTGCTGTCATGTTTTGAATGTGAGTTGTCTCCCATAGATTAATATGTTTGTAACCTTAGCTGATATAAAATTTGGGAAGCTTCAGGTACCTGGAGGAGGTGGGACCCTGTTGGCAGAAGGCATGTCACAGGGGACCAGCCTCGAGGATGGGTAACCCTTTCCTGCTTCCCAAAGCAGTCTGCTCTTGGAGTTTGCTGCTTACTCTGTCTGTCTCCATGATGGCTACGTTGATCTGAGATACTCCCAGATTCTGCTGCCCTGCATGAGTACATGCAACCACTTAGGGATTCATTCCTAGCTCGACTGGATGTGATGTGACCTGGCTGTTTCAATCCCCTACTGCTATAACATCAAGTTAATAGTGGAACTGCGGCAATATGATTAAAACTCCACTAGCGATACCTTTACTTCAGACTGCTTAGTGATGCATTCTTAGAACATTTATCATTGCTTGAATTTGAGTTGTCCCCCACCGGCTCATGTCTTTGAAACCTTAGTTGGCATTAATATTTGGGAAGGTCCTAGCGCCTTTAGGAGGTGGAGGCTTGCTGGAGGAAGTCACAGGGAGTAGGCTTGGAGGTTTGGCAGCCTGACCCTCCTTCCTCTAAGTCTGGATTTTCTTTTTGCTTTCATGTAGGATACAGCTATCCAAGTAGACCTCCTGTTTCTGTCTCCAGGTATATCTTCAGATATGAAAATTTATAATAATACATATATACCCTTTGTAACTAAAAGTCCAATAAATTTTCCTATCTCTCTTATGTTGTGAAGTATTGTCTCATAGCAAGAAATATAAAAGTAATTCCAAGATGTATTCAGAGAGGGGTATCTTTGGCTTCTTCTCTTATGGGGCAATCATTATCATCATGAGTCTCCCATTCATGCCTTAACCTGTTATTATTTAAGCCTTTAATATTTCCAATAGGTTCCATCTCCAAACACCTTCATAGTGTATATTATATTTTCAATGTGTTTACAGTTCATGATGTACGTATTTATTTTGATTACCAAAGCAGTTAAGAGGAGCATATTTTGAAAACCCACATTTAGAAAGGCAGGATTTTGATGGTTATCATCTTTTTCAAGTCATGTCAGTAAGCTATATAAATAGATGGATAGATGATTGATAGGTAGATAGATAGATAGTTTGATATAAATAGATAGATACTCATGTTCAATAATATTCACTTTTCACAACTCTAAAATTTTACCTTATGAACAAGGGTAAGATAACATAGATGTAATGGTCAGTCTTGGCTGTCAAGATGATCAGGAAATGTCTGGGATGATATTACCAAAAAGATTGCATCATGATAGTTCTAATTTAACCAGCGGTTTTGACCCATTAATGAAATAGGAGTTTGAATAAACGGTTTGTAAGGCGGTAAAGTTGTGGAAGGTGGGGCAAGGTTTCTGGGAGCTTGTTTTGAAAGGCAGTGTGTTAACTCTGGCTGGGGCTTGTCTCTGCATTTGTCCTTACTATTATGTGGTGGAATAACTTATCTATCACGTATTCATGCAGCTCTCAAGTTGTGCTTTGCATGTGGCCCAAAAGGGTAGAGTCATCAACCCTCGACAAGAGATCATAATACATGAGCCAAAATCAAGCCTTCATCTTTTAAATTATTTCTCTGAATTTGGTCATCGCAACAGAATATATATGTAACAAGATAATATTTATTGTTTTCTTTGTTGGCTGCTTTTGGCACGCTTGTAGGTGTGCATTCATATACTCAATAGGTCCAATATAATGAATTTAAAAGAAAATTTCAATAGAAACACATCATGTGGCCTTTTAATTTATCAAATTTATGAAGCAATAAATGCCTAGCAACTCCATTAGTTACCATAAATGATTACATAATGCATTTGATACAAATGCTCTTTTCTCTATATGCAATGAAAATGACTAAATACAATTCTGAATGTTCGACTCATATGCTATTCTAATGATGTTTTCTAGAAAAATTTACAAGGAATAGAAATAGTAGCCCTTTATTCTTCCTGTGATACTGAGCTAAATCAACAGGCTATGATATGAATATTGTTTTGGTTTGTTTCTTATTCTGTTCCTGTTAAATGAATATAGTCCTTCATTCTTGCAAATTGCCTTCTGACTTCTGCTTCTCAATTACCTTGCTAGGCAGGGGTTTGCAAGTAGGAATGGTTCTCAGCTGAATACCGATTCACAATAAGGAAAATTCATCTGAGCTCATGAACTTTGCTTGCTGAGCTTCGCTGAATGGTCTTCCATATGTTTATGTTCTCTGACTAATAATATTCACATAGCAATGACTCTCAAAGTTCTTTTTTGTCATTTCACACATCAAATCAGAATCCAAGATGAAAATATATACCAATTTGGTTCATGAGGAGGCACCAAAATTATAGCAAAATATCTAAACTCAATCAATAAAAACAAATAAATACACAGGCACAATTAAATTTTTACAGAAACTTTTCTAGGTTCATGCAGGCTTTTATGGAAAGAACATTGTCAATTTCCTTTCATGTGTAAACTAGACAGGTACCCTTTTCCTAAATTGCTTATTTTTCCTGTTCTTTTGCTCAGGTGCTCATTAATTCTTGTGATGTCTACTGTGCTGTAGGAAATTGTGTTAGATTCCACTGATTATTCTAAAAGGACACATGATCCAAATAATCACTAACATAGCTTTTTGCTTAAATAAATAAATTCAATCAAGATATTGGTCAAAAATCAACATATAAAAATCACTAGCAATGCACATAGACAATTGCCTTAAAGTAAAACGAGCAGCATTATTTCATTTAAAATAACTAAAAATATCTAAGAATAAGTTTAGCTTTAATTTAAGTATATCTACCATAGTAACTGAAAAACATTAGGTAAGGAAACAGATGAGGAGCTACATAAAGGTACAGGAAGGAATCTGTGAGGATGTGTCAGTGACAGCCACAGATGGATATGTAGAAGAAAAAATATTTAGAATTTATAATACATGATATGTTGATATAAGTAATCAATTTTAATATAGAACTTACTCATAAAATATGGATACTGAGAAGTTTAGATATGTTTAGAGACTTCATTTACTATTTTCTGAATGATAATTGTAGCAACTTAATTGTTTTCTCTAATAAACAGAAGTGGTAGTATTGGATTTTATAACACCTTTCACTTTTTTTTCCTTCTGGTTGTATCGATTAATTCAGCTCCTATAAGCTCTTGACTTGATTGATGAACATACATATACACACGCATACATACGCACAAGAATACCACAGATCAAATTTATTCATTTGTCATCGACATTTCTGTGTGTGCTGGAATTAAGTTTCTAACAAAATGTAAGGAACCCTAAGACATGGTTTATGACTTGAGAATGTTATGACTTCCTGTGATAGGGAAGCAAGAATGCCATATTTAAATCTAAGCAATATATTCAGTTACACAGCACAGAGAGTCAGCATTCTGAAGTGACAGAGATGAATATGCTTAAGGAGTACTTAAGGAGAACATTAATGTGGTAAGGAGTACTGAATCCCATTACTTTGTATGCTATCTCAAACTGATCTACACACCAGTTTGCAACATGTAATATACAGAAATATATGCAAAATATAGGGGCTGGAGAAGTGGTTCAGGGGTTAAGCCTCCAACTTGCAGGTGGAAGGTCCTGAGTTCGGATCCTAGACCCCACTAATAGACGCCAGGCAGAAGCAGGGCGGCTTGTGTTTCTGGTCCTGGTAGGGCGGAGCCTGTGAATCCCTGGGCAGAGTAAACAAGGAGGAGGTGGAAGTGGTCCATGATGGTTCCTGAATTTGCCCATGGTTCTACACACACACACATACACACACACACACACACACACGCACACGCACACATGCACACATGCACACATGCACAATTGAATAAAATAATAATAATTAAAAAATAAATATATGCAAAATATAATATACAGAATAACATATAACCTACAGAAATTTATCTTCTATGCTGTTCTTAGGAAGCTTAGAAATATCTTCCATGATCTGTAGATCCTCTGCCTTCTCAGGTAAGTATTCTCTCTACGCTAATAAAGAGAACATGCAGCGGCCATGAGGTCACATGAAGAGACCAGAGGTAACTCAGCACAGGATCCCAGCTCTTTATGCTGTCTCAGCACACACATGAACATGTCTGGACATGCATACCCATTGGCATAGCTCCTGAATGCTACCAGTAGTTGAACTTAGCATGGTGCTACAGTTTAAAAAAAACATCAAATACTCCCATACTTCTGTTTAGGATTCATATTTTAGCTTTATATTAATATTTATATATTTATATTCATAGCTTTAGCTATAAATACTAGGTACTTTTAGGTGTAGCTAGAATAATAGCTCACGACTATTATGTTAAATTATTAGTTTATGCTAAGCTGGTGAACATCTGCAGACAATACCTAAGTTACTCTCATCCTATCAAGCTGACCACAAGAGTCTTGTTAATAGGAACAAATAGAACATTCTTCAAAGTGTGTAATGTGGTGAGCAGAGGGAAAATGTGGAGCCAGACACCACACAAGAATGTGAATATCCGGAACAGGAACCAAATTATTGTGATTGTGGAGAGTGCAGGGAAAGTGTAGCATAGGGTTAGAGAAGTGAAGCGAAGCAACTTTGTGTGTGCTATGAGGCTCGCAGTGATAAACACATTGGTGTGTGAAGTGCTTTTGCATTGATTGTAACCATGACAACCTGCGCTTGTGACCCCAGACCCCTTATCCATGTGAATACATGTGTGCTCTGAGTTCTCTGAGTGATGTATTTTCTGAGTGATGTGATTGGTTGAAATAAAGGGGCACATGTCTACGCCAAAGGGGGATAAAAATGGGGATCTGAGAGAGCTCATCGGATCCAACGTCCCATCGCTACCTGAGACGTGCTGGGCATCTGGCCTGCGAGCAAATTTGATGAAGTGTCTGGTGTTCCAGAGTCGGACTCCCCATAACCTACAACCAACAGAGGCCTGGGGAAACGGAGTGACCGCTGCGCTAGAACTCTCCTGCTCCCACAGGACCTTATCTCTCTCAGACACCCGGCACTGCTCCCCACACACACCCGGGACTGCTCCCCCACTGCGCCCCCAGGTACTGCAGGGCACTACCTTGGCACTTCAACTGCTCCACCTACTCATTTCTGAAGTTATGTATGTGTCATGCGTACAGTGCTCAGGACACGTACCCACAAAAATTTTCCTCTCCTCGAGGTGCTAAAAACTTTTAACAAATACTTGCAAACTTGTTTTTTGTTTGTTTCTTTGTTTTTATATACTCTTTAACAATCTAAAAAGGGAAACTTGAGGTTTTTTTTTTTTTTAGCACGAGTTCGCACAATTCACCTGCCAGTAATAAAGATTAATACAAGGAGAGAAACCAGACTGTGATGTGGTCACTTCTAGACTGGTATTTGATTTCAGTAGTTGGATGCAGGTGTCCATTTGACAACCTCGGGGCAGAGGTTAGTAGTTGAGTTAAACTCTGAGCAAACTTACAGGAAACTGTCTGACTTATGAGGTCACCCCTTCCCAAGGTGGGTGGGAATAGTCACTGGGCAGGTGGAAGAGATGGAGGGAACTGGATAGAGAAGTTGGAGATTTCGGTCACCTTCGCAGACGTGTTGACTGCCAAGATAAGCTGACTCGCTTTCAAAAGTCCTGTGAATATGGTGTCCCTCAACTCTGGTGTCCCATGAGCTAGTCCCAAAAGCACTGGACCAAGAACTGCAGCCAGACAGTCAAAATTAGAAGAAAATACTTTTTTATGCTTCCAGCCCCAGGGACTTCAGGATCCTGGAGTTATCATACAGACATGACCAAGTGTAAGAACACACAACTAATCCCAAAAATGACACAGAAATGACTTCAAGAAACCCAGTCCACAAAGATATGAGATAAATGAAGCAGAAGCAGTTTCTGTTAAAAAAAAAATCTTATTCCTATAAACTATTTTGTTGTGAATCTATTGACAACATCCTGGTATAGATTGACTGCTCACACTCATACGCCTTCAATTTCCTGATGTCTGAGACCATTTCCTTAAAATCTCTGAGTCTAGGATAATTCACTATATAGCTATAGCTTAACTTTTTATTTTTATTTTTTGCTTTTAAACACCACACACACACACACACACACACACACTCACATGAAGACATATTCCTTATTTACATAAAGAAACAAATGAGAGATTCACCTTTGATTCCATCATATTGAACCTTCTCATTTCTCATATTATTTCCTCTCTTTTCCTTTCTTTTCCCTTATTCACCATTCTACTCTTTCTTCACTTTTCAATTCCAGTTATGAATTGGAGCACAGATACATATTAGAAGTGAGAAAGAATTAGAGAAAGAAAAAACATGTGTCACAAAAACAGATTTAACTATACTAATATGGAAATACTCTTTTTGAGATCATACTAGCAAATAGAAATCAACTAGGAAATAGAAACTAAATTTCCCTCCAAATAATTGATGGACAGATATTCCAGGGAGGAAAATTTCCTGTGATCTGTAGTGAATGAATATTGACAATTATCAGAAAAGAATAAAACTAATTATGAAATTTATATAATGGTATAAGTCAAAATATATATAAATAATTAGAGAGTAAAATAGCAATACTATTTTGTTGAAAAATGTTGAATATCTAAAAAAGTTTTTAAAATGCATATACATTTCAACAACATTTTTTATAAAACAACCTTGATTATTGGAAATAAAATGCAATGTTTATCTTGCATTTTTTACTTATTCTTTTGTGCAATGTATGTGTATGATGACCCATATGTGGGTTTGCATGTAGATATATGTCAGTCATCAAAAAAGATGAATTAATGATTGAATATGAAAAAAATATATTGAGTGAAGTCTCCCAGACACAGAAAGTTAGACACTGTATGTAATCCCTCATAAGCGGAGCCTAGTACCAAACCCATTTAATGCCATACACAAAAGTAAATTTCTCTAATACCCATTGTAATTGTAAAGGATTATAAACTGGAGGGATTGGAAAGGAGGGGCTCAAAAGAAAGGAGATAGGGGAACATGCTTCAGTAGAGAAAATAGCCCACAGTCATATATTGCATGTAAGTAGTGAGACATCTGGTGCAGCTCATTTTCACTTCCCTTCCTGTTCATTTAGAACTGAATGTGTTTGATCTCACCAGTCAGGGAGGATGTAGGGACTGGCAGACAGAAGATAACCATCCAGCAAATGGGACCCTGACGCCCTCCTGCTGTGTCCAACTTTCATTCTTCCATCTACCTTTGAGTCTTATATTAAGATCTTCGTTATGAGGTGACCTTTGATACAAATCAGGATGCAGGCAAGAGCAGTGCAGGAAGAACAAAACTGAAAACAGCAACAACAAACTACAATTAAGAACTCCAAAGACCCTGCAATATTCAACTGGAACCAGACCAGTCCAATCTCTCTCCATCCTAATGCTCAGAGAACCTTGCCCAAGAAGGGGTGGAAAAATCATGAGTCTAAAGATGGGGAGGACCAATGATATGCAAGATATTCCACACAAGTCAGGGCTGAAGCAGCCAGAATTGGATTTTCTCTGACCAGCACAATGGCTGACATGTCAACAACCCCCCAAAATATAGCAGGAATCACAGGGGAGAAGGCTTCAGGCAGTAGGATCCTTAGAGGCAAGGGATTAAACAGTCAAAATAAAGTTCCCATACTTAGGGGGAGCCCAAGAAGGGACACCAGGATATGCCACTGAGTTTTGAACCCTCATTAAGGTGTATGTGCACTAATACACTTTAGTGTGTGTTATCAAATGGGAAGAGAATCAAGAATTTAAGTTTATTTCAAAAACAGAAAACACTATGTTTGGAGATTCTGTGAATACAAGATTGGAATCCCAGACATGTACGTGGACGTGGTATATGGTAAAGAAGTTAGAATCCTTAGAAGGAACAGCAAAGCATCCACAATAACAGGAATAGCACGTTTAAAAGAGAAAAGGCATTTTCACTCTCTGAGCTGAAGTCATGACACGGAGATGAACACACTAGTGTTTGTAGCAACTCAAAGGGTAGAAATGATGTCGCATATGCTGGTGATGAGCAACCCTGAATTTCTCCATCTTCAGCGTCTCATAATGTCCTTGCCCTTAGTCATATTGAAGCACCCGCTGGGATCCACTCATTGAAGTCTGAGAAAGAAGCGCCCTCTCCAGAGAAGGAATATGTGTTAGAGACAAAAACATTACGCTTAGTAAGATGAGGTGTTACCAATTGCTAAAAGGGAAAAAATGGACTTGGGGCTTTGGGTTTTAGGCAAGATACACTGGTGGTACATCACAAGTATCATGTACTGGCCTTTTATAAGACCTGCCTCTTTAAATATTCAATGATTTTGCATGCTTGATAAATATAGCAATTGTTAAAATAATGTACAATTATAATACAATACAAGGTTTTGAAATTATATTAACAGCCATGCATATCTTTGTACGGTAGATATTCCATGGTATGCCATGCTACCAACTTCATAGGGAATGAGGTCAAGACAACTTGTGAATGACTGGCAAGGGAAGTATTTTCTCCAAGGCAATCATGAGCTGCTACTAAATCAGGGCTTGATTAATAAGTCTGGTGATTGTTTAGACTTGTAAAGGCAAAGGAAAACAAAGCTAAAGAAAGCCAATCCAATTCAAATGTGTAGCCATCCCATGGAAAGCCGTAAAACTTGGAGAAATGCTATGTTATATAATGAAACCATTTTTCACCTTGTCAAAAAGTGGCTCATAGTATTGATGAATGTCTGAAGTTGAGACGAACATAAATTATGTACACATTAACATAAATGAAAGAATGAACCCATACCCAAGCCAGAACTGAATGTATTTATCAGTGAGCCAGAAAATATGTTTGTTGAATCAGATAATAATCAAGCATTTATTTCTAGCAGGATATTGTCAGTAAACATCACATTGCAATTGATAGTCAGGAATCAATGCAAAAGTGGAGCAAGACTCACTGTAAACATTTTGTCAAAAGCATCCCTAGTAAAGGTAAGGTAAATTTTAAAATTACATGAAAATGATCTATTATTTATCTTTTATCAGCAAACAATCTAGAAATATTCCAATATATGCAAAAAATCAGTACTGTCAGATAAATACATTAGACAAATCTGAGAGAAAGTTCTATGCAATACAAGTCACATGTACAAATGCTTTCATGTGGTGTTTTTTTAGGCTGAGAAAAAGCAATGAGTTTAGTTTACCTAAAGCCAAAATATAATTAAACTTGAAAAGCACAGGAAAATCTGGTGGTCTGATTCTACTGATAATAATGGATCACATCATGATTTAAAAGCACATGTGTTATGCTTTTGGCTTTGGTTACAAATGAAATTTGAGCTCACTGAAAGGTTTTATGCAAAAAACCAGCATAGTCTTCCATTCTGACATAATCAATTTGGATGTGCAATTGGAATAGAAAGTTAGAATTGTTTTAATATCAAGGTAATGCTTTAAGTGACGGAAACAGTAAAATTATGTGAAACAGAAGTGAAGAGCAGTGGTCGGGTCTTGAGGACGTCTTGAAACTTGTGATTGAAAGAGTGGCAGAACTGATACAAACAAAATGGAATAGAAGGCAAGGCAAGTGTTGTACTGAAACACAGCAGACTGTGTAAAGTATGTGGTGAGCACATTGTACATGAGCTTTGTGTGTGTGTGTGTGTGTGTGTGTGTGTGTGTGTGTGTGTGTTAATGCAGGTGTTTGTTCATGAGTGTGTGCATGCATGCATTTTGCTTTGACACCAATTTCATGCAAGTGAGTACTGTGTATTTTAGAGACTAAGTGGAGATTTTATGCGCATGCCCCAAGAGCAGCTCAGCACCTTACATTTGCTAGTAAATCAGGTTTATAGCAGCCATGCTGGGAAGGTCTTAGAAGGTCTTTGAAATTTCTGGAGACCATCCCCCTCTGCTGAGATCACCCAGAAAGAATGTCCCTGCTGAGGAACTGACTGCAGTCCTCCCCAGAGATGAGATGGCCAATTTCTGTATGAAAGGATGTGGAGATGAGCTCTTTGTATCAAACAACTAACCCAGTAAAGAAACAACTCGATCTCCAGCCCCACCTGGGCCAAGATCAACTGGGTTGGGCATCAATGTGAGCTAACCAAAGGGAAAAAGCCATTTTCCCTAGCCTTAGCACTTAGTCTGGAGTCCATGAACTCCATCCTTTTTCTCCTCTTCTATACTCTACCTTAATCCTCTACACGTGTCTGGTTTCAATCTTTGACTCCGAACACAGGAACCCTGCAACACTGGGACATTCATCCCACAACATTTGGAACCCGAGATGGACATTTGGTGAGCAACGGAAGACTGTTCTCCATAACACTAGCGTAGCAATCATACTGAAATCTTGATAAAATTAGCAAAGCAACAAGTATTTAAAGTTGACCATAAGACCGAGAAAATGAAAATGCTGTGTGGACCAGAGAACACAGAGTGGAGACGAAAGGCCAAGGGATGAGTCATCTTGGAAATCAAGAAGAATTTCACAGAATACAAACTGTTCAAGTGTAACACATGCCGCTGCTAAGTCAAGGAAGATGGGCCCCGAGCAGGGTGCAGAATGAATTGAAGTGAGAGACATAATAACGGGAAACGTGGCAGGCTGACCTAAATTTTAAAAGAAGAAAATGTTATGTGAGGCATTTTGAAGTGAATTTTGAGGACAAGAGAACTGAGACAAGATGACTGATTAGAAGTGGAGTGTGAGAGCAGGGTGTGACCCCGGTGGCAGGCAGGCATTTGTTACAAGGGTGCAGGTCAGGGGGGGTGTCCCTCCACAAAATGAGAAGTATCAGACAAAGATCAGTTAAGAGAGTGTTAACACCTGGCTCTATTGACCTGCATGTGGTTAAGAAATACCTGTGAAAAAGATTGATGTGCAGTTGAACACAATGTGCTCGGAAAGGTCTGGGCTGGAGAATGAAGGTAATAATGAAGATTACAAAGAGAAGGATGAGAGCGAACTCACCCTTGCCTTGGGCATTGAAGAAAATGTCAATTATTACGATAATGGTGAAAATTGCTCTCAATTGAATCTTCATTTCTTGAATTACATATAAAAGGCTTCCAATCAGGACAGAAAAGTTAGTTTTTAAGATAGGCTCCTGCGATGAAAAATCAATCTATTATATCTTAATGAATATGAAATTAAAAAGACTTAACTGCTTTGACTGAAATGGGCATTGTTTCATTTCTTTGCCTAATATGTACCCTATTGATTGCACAGATTAGTGGAATTATTTCTTTACCAAAGAGCGTATCGGAGAATTTAAGAGCTATTTACTACACTCAGTGCACCTTAGTTTCATGGAGAGAAAACTTTTTTGCTGTAAAGACTTTATTTATAGACAATCAGAAAAAGATAAAATCAATAGGTTTACAGAGAAACAGAACAAAACAAAAATATTTGTAAAGAAAGAGAGGGTTTTTCAGAAATAATTCTTGTTATTGACTTGG
Organism: Typhlomys cinereus; assembly: GCA_023101885.1. Lineage (NCBI taxonomy): Eukaryota > Metazoa > Chordata > Mammalia > Rodentia > Platacanthomyidae > Typhlomys > Typhlomys cinereus. The sequence continues at coordinate 14,559,659 of JALPQD010000007.1, read as the reverse complement.
CTGTTCATTTGTATGGTCACACATGCTACAATGAAAATGTACATGACACACAACTTTATGCAGACTGTTCTCCCATTCTAGCCTTAAGGTGGTTCAAGACATTAAACACAGTTGTCAGACTTACACACAAGCGTCTTTATCCACTGAGCCATCTGCAGCCATAGAAATATGTTTTACATGAAATCTTTCCTGTGGTGCTTTGTAATCCTGTTTCCACATTCCCTAAGCATATAGATTTATGAGGAATCTTTGTTTTGTCCCTATTTGTGAGTTTCTACTTAATTTTGCAGCTAAAAGCATGAATTTTTTAAGGTAATCCCAAGTTCTGCCCTGACGAGCAATCGATTTTATTTCTTATGCTAAGAAACTTCCTCCCCTGCTAACTAGCCTTGTAGCATATTTCCACTTTTTTTCTTAGAAGGGAGAACTGACAGAATCAGGCATTTAAGACAGCCTATAAATCAAGTAGTACAAATACTGCATTAATGAAATCAATGTAACAAGGGCTGCATATAAGGTTCAGATTCCCTGGACATATCTCAGAACTCTCTGCATGGCATTATTTAAAATTTGAAGAATGAACTATATAAGTGAACAAGAAAATAGGGAGGATTGTGAAAGAAGGACTACACTAGAAAGGGAATTAACACAGCACTTGATGGCTAAGAAGAAATAAATAAAGCATTGATTAGGCTGTTCAGGGACCATTTTTCTATTAAAATAAGCAGAGAAGCTATGCCACTTTTATTGATTTAGCACCTTTTGCTGTTTATTTTAGCTCTGCTCACACTTGGTATTCCAAGAACCTATAAATGTCTTTTCCACTGATTCAGGATTACTGATCAAGCTCACTGAGGAAGAGTTTTGGCTTTCAGAAATGATCCTAAAGGGGATTTACTAAAGGGATGACAAGACACAATCCCGAAGGAATCACAGGTCTGAGACATGTCCATAGATGGATTAGAAAGGTGCAGCACATGTGGAATTTAAATATTCACAGGTAAATTGGAACTATCACAAGACTCTGGATGAAACTGGAGTCTTTCATTTTCACTGTCTCAGTAAATCGTTTGAAACTGAAGCTCATTCTCCATCCGTCTCACTTGTTTTGTCTGCAAGAGAACATTGCTTATTTGTGATTAAAGAAATCCACATTTTGTTTATTAATCTTTTTGTTTTGAACTTTCCAAGCAAAGGTCCTAAACCAATTTTATTTTTATGATTTGGAATCATTCTACACACCACAGCAATATCCTGGGCTTGTGTAAAAACCTTAGAAGGTTAACACATTAATTTCTATTGTTCATTAGTTAAAGGATCCAAACAATTAAAAGGACAAGGGTATTATTCATGCTCACAATAATAGGTTATAGTAAATCAGCATAACAGGAAAATTATACCAGCATTAGCAACCTACAGTAACTGGTTATACCATATCTACAGGAAGAGATGAGAGAGAGCATGTTTTAATACTTGCCAGTCAAAGCCAACTAGTCTCTTTCTGTCTTATCCATTTATCCAGGGAATATTCCCATTCACCATGAGCCGTGTCACAGTTTTTCTGCATACTACTAATAAAGTCACGACAAACAGCTGATAAGAACTACCATATTCATTTTGGCTTTCTTGTTACAATTCCATGTTCAACTTGGCAGGAGAGCTCATACCAACACCAGGATCTAAGGGAACTGGTCAGGTCATATCCACAGGATTCTGAGAGAGGGACAATCCTCATGTGTAAGACCAGCATGTCTGGCTAAGTATATCCAAGGAGTGTCGCCTTCCTTAACCAGCTCCCTCCAACTCATTCACCTGTTCACATACTAAGGTTTCTCACCATAGTCTGGACCTTCCATGTCATTAGAAAAATTATAAAGATTAGAGAGATTAGAAAATCTACCCACAGGCTCCCTCAGGTTGTAATCAAGTATTAATTCTTTGTAACTGTGAACTTGAACCTTCAATTGCTAATTTGAGACCTGTATCAAAATATAGCAGGTTGAGACTTTCCACATGAAGGAGAAAATACACGAGTTAGCTCAGGGTTCACCTTAACTATATAAGTCTTCACAGATGTGGTCAATGACACAACCTTCAACTAATTGTCCAGTAGATATCAGTAATTGACTAAAACATCCCATATTTTTTTTGTTTGACAAACACATTACTTAAAAAAAGTTTTTTCACCTCATAGTCCCATAGATGTCACATTCATCTAATAATATAAAATATAGTTAGTCTGATTTTAAGTTTTCATCATTAACATGAAAAGTTCTCATATTCAAGTTTAAAATATTCACCGTAACTAATAGCTTATTTCTAATATTTGAACACTCAAAGTCTTCTGTCAGTTCCTGAAAAACTAAAATCAAGTTCAATACTACCAATAACTACTATGCAGAATACACAGTCATTTTGTAAAATGGAAGTACCAGGACACAGATAGAAAATATCAAATAAAAATTAGATAAACCAACTAAAATTAAATCAAAATTCCTGAAAGTTTAGGCTGTAGTTCAATGTTCATCATCTTTCACCTGTAATTTAGTCAGGTTGGGTCCAAAACACTAAGTAACTCTATGATTCCTGTTTTATTCTTTTTTATTATTATTATTTATTCAATTTTGTGTGTGTGCACGTGCGTGTGTGTGTGTGCATGTAGAACCACCTCCTCCTTGTTTACTCTGCCCCAGGATTCACAGGCTTCGCCCTACCAGGACCAGAAACTCAGGTGGCCCCACTTCCACCCAGTGTCTATATGTGGGGTCTAGGATCCGAACTCAGGACCTTCCATCTGCAAGGCAGAGGCTTAACCCCTGAACCACCTCTCCAGCCCCTCCTCTTTTATTCTTAAATACGAACAACTTCCTTCAGAGCCATATCCAGTCTCTACCTGCTTTTTTGGCCAGTGCATGTCTAATTCCTCTGTCACTTCCAACAACCTAGTTTTTCTGCTTAAACTCAGATTTTCGCCTTCATGCACAGGAATTCGCACCTTGTCACACCATGCCAGGTTCATGTGCCCTCCCTATATCCTCAATTCTCCATCAAAACCATTACCATCTGGATGATGTCACCACTTCTGCCAAAAGGTTGAGACAGTGGGACATACTTGAAACACAGCCATATTAATTTCCATGTGTGGACCCTGGAAAGGTATTTTCCTGGGCAGTTATCTCAGAAAAGCAAGAAAATGCTTCAGCTTAGGCTTTCTTCCACTAAATGATTTTGCATATGTACAGTAAAGAGTCTCCACTGTATTTGTCCCACCACCCAACGCTAAGGCCAGGTCCCTCTGAATTGATATTAAAATCTCTGACAGCCACAGTGACTCTACCTATGTAACTGCCTCATCCAAAAACCTCAAGCCTGGCCAGAGAGCTCTCTTCCCTCAAACACACTTTTTCTCATAATTACCATTTTTCAAGTGGCTCATTGCATGTTGTCTCCTGAGCTTCAAGTCCTATATATACCAAAAATCCCCCAAAAAAGCAACCACAGTTTTTCTAGTACCAGGGTCTTGAATAAGCTAGGAAAGAATTATATTGTTGAGCAATATACCCAGTTTCCAAGTTGTGCTTGTAATGCACTGTCTGAAATTATGCACTTTTCCATTGAATAACTCCATTGGAGTTATTTTGCTATCTTTTACTATTGCAACTATTTCTTATCACTGATTATTTATTCATGGGTTTTTTCTCTTAGTCATATTTACTGACACATTTGAATGGACATAATGATTTAGCCAGAAGGAACACTGAAGTGTTTAGGGACCAGTCTAATCAGGTTTTCGTTAATCCCTTGTTGTGATTTCTTCAAATCTAAATGAAGATATTGATGTTACACTCATTTGATTGCTACAATATGATATTGGCTAATTCATGGAAAATTTTAGATATGATTGGTACATGGTTAGCTCTCAAAAATTGAGAGTCATTACATGTGTGAATAACTTCCTGTCAATTTTGTTCAGAAACAAGCATTATTTTCCTAAGGCAAATACATGCCAAAATGTTACAATTAACGAACAATTCCTGCAAACTCCAAACTCACAACTAGTAAATGTAGAAATTCATGCTGTTTCCACTCATGATAGCCTGAAAAATGCCCCCATCAATTGCATAGAAGGGTATATTATTATTGCAATTGTAATTAGTATGCATTTCCAATTATGTTTTGTACAGACTGAATGGAACTTTTACAATTCAAATGTATAATATTCAATCCATATGAGTTATTGGTTCATGTGTTTTGCTTTGTTTTATATTAGACTAAAAAGCTCTTTTGCTTTTTCTAAATCCTGCATGATCTTTTTCATCATGTATATTCTACTATAACTCCCACTACATTATCAAACTTTTATCTGAAATTAACATAAATCATTCCATTGTCTTAAGGTTTATGTATATAATCCTAATAGAGAATGCCTTCAATAAACCAAGCTGTGCATTAAATATGATCTTGGTGACTGTTTAATTTAATCTTCAGATCTATACTATTCCTTACTAACACTTAGGCATATAGACTATTTATAATTCCAGTGGTTTCCTACCTTTGTTCTATAATTTGGGCACCATGGTGCAAGTGAAGAAGCCGACCTTAGTTCCTGTGCTCTGTGGACACATGCTCTTTATTGAGGCATCACACCTATGCCTTTGTGTGTTTTCTTCAATCAGCTCCTGTCTCAGCATCACAGCTGGCTGCAAAGATTGTTCCCAGACTGCTGGAGCCTGCAAAGCACGGAGCACAGTGTGCTGCCTGATGCAGGGTCACTATATTGTATTCATGCACACTGGATTAATTGGCCTCCAGTGTGCTTACCTCCTTTCTTGTGGAATATAAAGAAAACAGGAAAATCCCTACACATCTTGGTTTCTGTCATGCCTTTTTCCACTGCAATAATCACATTTCATTTCTGCTCTCAAACAGAATTTAATAATGAAGCAAATATATCACCCTAATCTTTATATGACAACAGATGTTAAACGCAGTCTATTTCCTCCAATTGCACTTTGCAGGCTTAAAGTAGAAAGCTCTAACAAATTAGAAGTCACTGAAATAACTCACAAGCAACTTAATGAAATCATTAATTCAGTTGACCTTGATTTCATTATCAAGTATGAATTACACAATACAAGAATACACATAGAAAACGTTTCTTAAATTGATGTCCTAATAGATTTGAATCTGATATTTTCAAATTATCAAATGATCGTAAGTCTCTCTTCTCTCTCTCTATGTCTCTCTCACATGCACGCACACACACACACACACACACACACACATTCTCTCTCTCTCTCTCCTCACTTTCTTTCTTTAATCAACAGAGTGAATTGCAAAAAAAGGGGTAGAAGAATGATAATTCCAAACATTTACAAGACCTTTCATTTTAAAGGACACTGAAAAGAACTGTTGCACTTCAGTCCCTTCTTACTTGCATGTTGGGAATTTGTATATCAAATAAGTGACCAATGGAGTTCCAGTGATTAGCCTCAGTCTCCACTCACACCCTCTAAGATTATAGTTACTTGTAGGAATGTGAGTTAAGAAAAAAGAATGTTTTTCTCACATGTAATATTACATGTAACTATGTTAATTTGTTTTCATGTTGCTATCAATAGGTGAAGGTTGTGTTTTCTTTTTATTTCCACATTAAAAATTATGCAATATTAAGTAGAATAACAGGTAATAAACTATTAAAGATGACTGAAGAGGTCCAAAATCTATTATCTCTGAGTGTCTTTGATTATCAGCCAATGACTCAATTTCTTACTTCAAAAAATGTGGGTCATGAATTTTCATAAAGTTTTTAGGTTATTAAAATGCTTAAATAAAATCATTTGCCACAAGTCAACAAGCACATGAATAAATTAATAATAAGAGTAAAGAAGAGATTGTAACACGAGCTCAAAGGCAACCCACAGAATGGGAGAAAATCTTCACTAACCATATATCTGATAGAGCTCTATTGTCCAGAGTGCACAAAGAACTTAGAAAACTAAACTCCAAAGAAAACAATGGCCCAATTAAAAAATGGGCCCTGGAACTTAAAAGAAATTTTACCAGGGATGACATTAAAATGTCTAACAAATACCTTAAAAAATGCTCCACTTCCTTAGCCATCAGGGAAATGCAAATCAAAACTTCCCTGAGATATCATCTCACCCCGGTCAGGATGGCGAAAATCCACAATACAAACAATAACAAATGCTGGAGAGGATGTGGAGAGAGGGGAACTCTCCTACATTGCTGGTGGGAATGCAGGCTCATACAGCCACTCTGGCGAGCCGTCTGGAGATTCTTAAAGAAATTAAAGATTGAAATGCCATATGACCCTACTATCCCACTTTTGGGAATAACCCCCCCCCATGCAGCAGAGGTTCACTTCAATAGCACAAGCATGACCATGTTCATAGCAGCACTGTTTACAATAGCAAAGTCATGGAATCAACCCAAATGTCCAACAGTTGAGGAGTGGATAAGGAAACAGTGGTACATCTATACAATGGAGTACTACTCAGCCATCAAAAATGATGAATTACTGGAATTTGCTGGGAAATGCATGTCATTAGAAACAATATTAAGTGAAGTATCCCAGACCCAGAAAATTAAGCGCTGTATGTACTTCCTAATAGGTGGCTCCTAGTACCAAACTCACCCAGCCCACATTGAGACACTCAAAGGTAAACCTATGTAATACAGTAATTGCAAGAATTATGAACAGGAGGGATGGGGTTGGAGGGCCACACCAGACACAAGGAGAGAGGGGACCATGCTACAGCAGAGAAAATAGGCCTCCATCAAGGAATGCAAGTAAGTAATGTGACACCTGGTTAAGTTCACAGACGTTTGTTCCTGATCATGTAAAACTGAGGGGGTATGATCTCACCAGAAGGGGAGGGCATATAGTCTGGCAGATAAAAAGTAATCATTTTGCAAATGGGTGATTGACCCCTCCCTCACTGAGGTTTCCTACTTTTATTACATCTACCCTTGAATGTGCTATTATAACAAGACTCCAGTTTAACAGCTTTTTGTCTCTGACCAGGGGGTGACATACAGTGCCAATCAGGATGGAGTGAAGGGCATTGCAGGAGCAGCAAAACTGCAAAAGAAAATCAACAAACCACAATCCAGAACTTCAGAGACTCTATATCAACCACATAGAACTAGGCCAGCCTAATCTCTCCCCATCCTGAAGCTCAGGGACATTTGCGGAAGCTCAGGGCGGTAAGATTGTAAGAGCAAAAGGATGGGAGGAGCAATGATTTGCAAGATTCTCCACACTAGTTAGGGCCGAAGTGATCATAATTGGACTTTGCATGCCCTGCGCAATGTCCAACACACTATTGACTTCACAAAGTCTAGCATCAGCTAAAGGCACCAAGATCCTTGGAGGTAAGGGATTGACAGCCACAGCAGTGTTCCTATACTTACAGGGAACACGAGAAAGTGTTCAGGGAAATGCCACTGGGTCCTCGTACGTCGTTGGAGAGGAGGACGCAGAGGAGAGTTAGGCATACACAATAAAGGACTCTCTGGGAATTGGGGGGGAGGCACTGGGGGATGGCGAGGGAGAAGAGGAGGAGCAGGGGGTTTGGGGGAAGGAGGAGGGAGGGAGGGAACTGGTCTACATATTAAGTTTGTATGAGCAGAAATAATAAAAATGTATTAAAAATAATATTTCTATTTTCATATTGTCATGTAGCCAAATGATCAGAAAACATAATCAAAGTTACAAACAAATATAATCCAAACAATGTGTCTGAATGAATATTGCTCTTGTAATTTCAGAGCATTTCAAGATAAATCACATTTTATAACATACACAGCCTGACTTTCAAATCGAAACAGATCAGGGAGGTAAAAACCAAGCTCTGTATATACATCGGGATAACTAAAAATGTATTTAGATATATTTACTGATGGTGGTCTTACATTTCCAGGCAGAGAAAGCCTTGAATACAAATATTCTTTATATGATCAGAGTTTCCAGTGGAGTTATTTGTATATTCCACTGTCAAGTCATTATCATACACATATTTGACATGCTAATCAGAAGGTGATGGTAATCATCCTAAAATATAAAAAGCAGAACCTATGATGGAAACATATGCAGAAAGTCATTTTTTGGTTTTTGTTTGTTTGTTTGTTTATCTCCAGGCTGGAAAAATTGCTTAGGTGTTAAGCCTCTCCCTCACAAACAGAATTTCCTGAGTTAGGATACTAGAATCCAAGTAAAAACATCAGCTGCAAATGGAGGTGGCCTATACTTCTAGTACTGGAAGGCAGAGCCTTGGAAACTCCAGAGCAAAGCAAACAGGAAGTAGAGCAATCCAGACTGATTCCTGAAGTCACCCTTGGACTTCTGCAGGCACACACATTGTCCCTCTGACACACACACACACACACACACACACACACACACAAATTAAATAAATAAAATTAAAAAAATTTGCAGTTTACTTCTCAGGTCAAATACACTGCTGCTCGTTCTATTTATCAGACCAGAAATGAAAGCCCATAAGTCGGTAGCCCCTTAAATATAAAATCTTTCAATTTTTTAGTTGTTACTATATAGCACAGTTTGAAACGAAATGTAATTATTACAATGTTGGCATAAGGGATGACACTTCATTTAGATCAAATCGACAAAATAGAATAAAAATATTTAAATACTTAGCAGAATCATGTATATTTATTTATCTATCTTCCTCTCATCTATCCTTCTAACCACATACCAACCTATCCAATTATCTATTTTTCCTTTTTGCTTCTCATGGCAACCTCTCTCTGAACATAATTTTGAAAGATGATTTAAAAGATATATTAGCAAGCTCCACCAAGTTGTGCAGAATATAACTCTGAAAGTAATCGCCTTGAAGAGTAACATCATTTTTATGGGATTTGACAGAGAAAAACCTAGATATTGCCATTAATTTTGGTCAAGATATACACTTATTAAAGGTGATAGCAGCCACGGAAAGTTCTGTGAATGTAAAGAAGTATTTTCACTTAATAAAATGCCAATGAATTGTGAAATATTACCCATAAAACCACTATTTGCTGAAACAGAGTTGGCTCAATCGATGGATTTCAATTACTAAGTGAAAAAAAAATCCTCCCTTGACTGTAATATAGGCAGAGTCAATTCAGGGAATAAATACTGCAGCAAAAGGTTATAGGCAGGGATTTATAAGCTCACCTGACTTTGGAACTTTATTAACAAATGTACATCCCATCTTTCATTAGTACTTTTTCTCTTTTTTAAATTGATCCATTTGTATGTACGCTGGCATAAGCATTTGTGTGTGCATATGTATATTTGTGCACAAGCACAAGGGCATTAACTTTTGTGTCAAGGGCTCAAGTCAATATCAATAATCTACATCTATTGCTGTTCCACCTTATTGCTTGAGATGGGTTTCTAATTAAACTCAGAGATATCTGATTGGGATAATATTGGTAGCTGGATTGTTCTAGAGATTTCTAGATATCATCTCACAAGTCTACACTGACATATGGTCAATTCGACCACACCATCCAGCACTTTGCTTTGTATTTAAGGACCTCAATTTTTGTCTCTTTGCTTATATAACAAGCATTTTAAATGTTGAGCCATCTCTCCAGCACTTTTATTTCCATTTAAAAATTCTGTGAAGTTCTGTTTAAAATTTAGCCAGATACTTACAGAAACATATATGTCTTGGAGGAAGTAAATCTCATTAATTTCATTAATTAACATATATCTTATCAAAAATAATTAACATTTTATCCCAAAGGAAGTGCCTATCGTATTTTAACTCAATTTTAGCATTGTGATTAAATTGTTATCAGTGCTTCTCAAATGGTTTGGTCATGTGATTTATATCAGAAAAAGCAATGAAATTTATTTAGGATTTCCATTTTAATTGTTTCCTTTTGAAAACTTTACAATCAATTCTTTGTTAAAAGTTATTTTTGCATGTGTAGGTGTGGTTGCAGAAGAAGGCACTGTGTGTCCCTGTGGAGACCTAAGGGTGACTTTAGGAATCATCCTGGATTGCTTCACCTTCCTGTTGCTTTGCTCTGGGGTTTCTCAAACTTTACCTTCTAGCACTGGAAGTGCTGGCATTTTAACTTGGGATTCAGAATCTGAACTCAATTCCTTACACTTTTGAGGCAAAAGCTTGACCCTTGAGCCATCTGTCCAACACCAAATTACCAAATTTCATGAGTATTAGCATCACTAATTACATGCATATATTATGAACAGAGAAAAATTTAAAAAAATGTTTCAACTGATAAAGACAAAATTTTGGTAAAAAAGTGGGGAGTTACCCCCACTTTTAAGTATAGCTCTATAATCTGTACTATATCTTATTTTCTATCATAATCCCACATTATGTTCATAATTACAACTTAAAAAACATCTATTTGATATAAACATAATAAAAACCTAAGGAAAAAATACAACTGAATTTACTGTTGTACACTCTTAATCAAGTCTCTAATCCCATTGACATTTTGCAAGCATAAGTTTACCTTAGCATCATATTTACATAAAAATGGATTTACCTTTTATGAGCAGTTTGATTCTTCTCTTTCAGCCAGAAATAATAAAACAAATATCATCTCCTCTCAAGCAAAACTAAGAGAAAAGTCTGAATCCAGACCATCTGTGCTTTTTCTCTAATGAGGTTTCATCCCTCTGGGGAAAGTGAGAATAGAGTTTCTGGAAATGTACAAATCTAAAGGAGAGTTTCACCTTCATATTCTGCCATTGATTTCACCTTCTTGCTCCTTTATAAAATTTTTAATGGAAAATAAGGTTTACATGTAATGACTGTGTACAGCATGCTATTTCCAATGTGAACATGCAGATGTAACTTGTGAAAACAGTAGTGAACACGGAAAGGGAGTAGGCAAGCATCAGGGTGTCATCATGTAGACTGTGTTTCTGCTTAGACATGCTTAACACACTGCTGTATATCAAACTTGACCATGTGACCAACACCGGAGCACATTGTGCTCAACTCTCAATACATTCCTGCATCCCATTTACTTAGTGGTAGTTACCACTGGCAAAAGTTCTAGTCTTTATTACCAAATTCCATTTCTCTTGAACTCTCTTCTCAACCAAGCCTGGACATCAAGTCTTTTGTCTTCATCTCTTTATCATATTTTTTAGTAATGATCCAATCAGGTCATGATGCCCAGAATTCCCCTCCCTCAATGGCTACCAATTCTTCATTTTTTAACTGTTATCATACCATGTTAAAAATTAACTTAAGGGGCTGGAGAGGTGGCTCAGGGGTTAAGCTTCTGCCTTGCAGGCAGAAGGTCCTGAGTTCGGATCCCAGATCCCACGTATAGACACCAGGCGGAAGCGGGGGCGGCCTGCGCTTCTAGTCCTGGTAGGACAGAGCCTGTGAATCCTGGGGCAGAAGGAGGTGGAGGCATCCATGGTGGTTCCCGATTCGTCCGTGGTTCTACTCACACACATACACACATGCACGCGCACATACATAAGCACACACGCACAATTGAATAAATAATAATAAAAAATTTTTAAAAAGTGACTTAAAATAGATTAGAACTATGTAAAGCTGTCAGTTATAAATATTGCTATAAGGCGATATCAGGAAAGAACTTTTACATTGCTTAGACAATGATATTTTTGTGTCTGTGCACATTATGCCAAAGACAACAGCAACAAATGCAAACAGAAGATAACAGTTCTTTATCACACTGAATACTCTCTGAACTACAAATGGAGCAATCACTGTAATAACAGGAAGACCTTCAGTAAGCAAGGAATATTTGTCAACCATATGTCAGTCAAACAGTCAGTATTCAAAATATTTAGAAGCCTACAAACAGAATAAATAACAAGCACACACATATACAAACAGGCAACTCAATGTAACCATGAGTAATATGACTAAGAGTAATGTGACTAAGTAAAGACACAATGAAATGATGCTATATTACTAATACTCAGATATGTAGAAACCCATAGTAATATGCTTCTTCATATTTTTCATAATAGTTAATGATTGAAAGAAAAGATAATTGTTGGTATGAAAAGGAGATAAATAACTAGGAGTTTGCAAAAATATACAGAATTAGTAGATTTTGGTACGAAGGCAGTTAGTTACAAATGCACACTCTACTAATGAAAGTATGGATCTAGACCACATGGTTAAACCTTATATATGGAAGACAAGCATGGAGTGTCCTCTATGAGATTAGTTGATGTAGAAAGACCTTCCACACAGTGGATGGGACTAATCTTTAGGCAGATGGATTAGGTAAATAGTAGTTGGTTTTTAGAGATTGACAAGTGTGAAAGTTCTTTCCTCAATTCTCAGTTTATGAGTACCGTAGTAGTCCTTTACCTCCTGATGTTGGTATGAACAAGACTGCTTCTCTGATAAACTGTAGCCAGAAACTGCAAGCCAATAATTAGCTCTTTGTTAACCCTAATTCTTTAGGATTACTCAAGGAAGTTACTATTATCATACTTTAGGGTACACATCTAAAGGACATGTAACCCATACCCTGAAGAAACACCTATTCTTACTTCAGCTTGATGGGAGAGCACGCACCAACATCAGGGCCAAGGGAACTGGCCACACCATCTCTACATAATGGCTGACAGAGGGATGATCCTTACTTGCCAGACCAGCATGTGTGGCCAAGTGTACAAAAGGATGCCAACTTCCTCAACTAACTCTCTGTATTTTATTCACCTGTTCATGGCTTAGTCCCACCCACCATAGCCTGGGTCTGCCCCATCAACTAGACAATCTCCTTCAGGTTCGCTCTGGGCTTAACTCAACTACTAATTCTCTACAAATGTGCTCAGAGTTCAGACCCTCAATCATGAAGTTGACATCTGTACATATACATTTTCTAGGATTTTTCAGGATATGATATCAAAAACCAAGGAAAGAAAACAAATGCAATAACTAGTACTGAGACGCGGGGGCATTGGCAGTAACAAATATGAATGTGATCCTTATCAAACATTACAACTATTTTGTGGAAGAGTTTGGAAAGTCATTAAATGCTACAAACAGAAAGTAATAGGCTCTTACAATATGAGCATATGGATTGGAGAGACTGTTCAAGGGTTAAAACTCTGCCTTGCAAGCAGAAGGTCTTGAGTTCCATATCTCAAGTTCCACATAAAAATGCCAGGCAGAAACTGCTATATAGGATAGCCTGAACTTCCATCCTTATGAACAGAGCCTGGGAAATCACAGAGGGAAGCAAAAAGGAGGTGGAAGCAATCCAGGATGATTCTCAGAATCACCCTTTGGTCTCCCAAGGTACACACAGTGCCCTCTGATACACACACACAGACACACAGACACACACAGACACACACACACACACACACACATACACACACTACACGTGTCAAATAAATACATATGTGCTAAATGAATAAAGTTTAAAAAAAATGGTAGCCTGGAAGACACTTCTATGCTGAGACAAATGCAGATAATGGAAGTCTGGCTCAGGAGGGATCGGAGGGGAAGAAAGATGTTAGCAGGAACTGCCAGGACCCATTAATATGTTTTGTCCAAGAATCTGGCTTCATTGTGCCTTGATCTTAAGAACTAAAGTGAAATTGGATTTAAGGATAATGTTTATTTTTTTTTAGTGTGGAAGAGGAAAATTATGTGCATAAGCTTGGAACAAGGACAGTACAGTCAATAGAGTCAGCATAACTATTAAAGCATTTAATGGCATTAAAAAGAACCCTGACACTCTACACTTGGGAAAACAGGAAAACATTCTTCCATACATGTCATGGGACAAGAACACATTTAAAAAAATCACGCAGAGAAAATGTACCAAACATATATAAAATAATATTAAGAGCAATGCAGTTGCAAATGAATTTAAATTAACAAAAAACAAATTAAAGGAATACCATCTAGGTTCAGTGGGACGAGGATACATCTTAAGCTGACCATAGAACTTCGCCATCTCATCTAGAGAAAAGTGGTTTTGTGGACATGAATTATGCAAGTGATTTCCATGCTATGAAATACCATGATCAGTAATAATGAACTAAATACCTCATTTCTTCCAGGGCTGCTGTTGTCTCACATTATCTCAATAACAAGGAAAAAATGAAGAACCCACGGGAGCCCAGTTCCTGATGGCCAGTGTCAGACTGGTGGCATCAGTGAAGCGGAAAGCTAAAGCCCCATCCCTGAAGTCGTGCATTTTAACTCTAGGGGTGACTACAGTGTTCCAAAGGCAACTGAGGGCAGAAACTGCAAGAAATGACAGGGATCACAGAGAATCTAAGGTAATAGAGGTCAAGAAGCCTTTAGGAACTCGAGGAAGAAACCTAAGCAAGGAGACTGCTAGACTCCCTCTTAAAACACTGTGTGAACTGTTGGACATTTGGGTTGATTCCATGACTTTGCTATTGTAAACAGTGCTGCTATGAACATGGTCGAGCTTGTGCTATCGAGGCGAACCTCTGCTGCATGGGGGGTTATTCCCAAAAGTGGGATAGCAGGGTCATATGGCATTTCAATCTTTAATTTCTTTAAGAATCTCCAGACGGCTTGCCAGAGTGGCTGTATGAGCCTGCATTCCCACCAGCAATGTAGGAGAGTTCCCCTGTCTCCACATCCTCTCCAGCATTTGTCGTTGTTTGTATTGTGGATTTTTGCCATCCTGACCGGGGTGAGATGATATCTCAGGGAAGTTTTGATTTGCATTTCCCTGATGGCTAAGGAAGTGGAGCATTTTTTAAGATATTTGTTAGACATTTTAATTTCATCCCTGGTAAAGTTTCTTTTAAGTTCCAGGGCCCACAATGGAGTGCTACTCAGCCATCAAAAATGATGAATTATTGGAATTTGCTGGGAAATGGATGTCATTAGAAACAATTATATTAAGTAAAGTATCTCAAACCCAGAAAATTAAGCGCCTTATGTACTCCCTAATAGGTGGCTCCTTGTACCAAACTCACCCAGCCCACATTGAGACACTCAAAAGTAAACCTATGTAACACAGTAATTGCAAGGATTATGAACAAGAGAGGTGGGGTAGGAGGGCCACACCAGAAACAAGGAGAGAGGGGACCATGTTACAGCAGAGAAAATAGGCCTCCATCAAGGTCTGCAAGTAAGTAATGAGAAACCTGGTTAAGTTCACAGTCGTTCTTTCCTGATCTCACCAGAAGGGGAGGGCATATAGTCTAACAGATAAAAAGTAATCATTTTGCAAATGGGTGATGGACCCCTCCCTCACTGAGGTTTCCTACTCTTATTACAGCTACCCTTGAATGTGCTATTATAACAAGACTCCAGTTTAACAGCTTTTTGTCTCTGACCAGGGGGTGACATACAGTGCCCAGCAGGATGGAGTGAAGGGCATTGCAGGAGCAGCAAAACTGCAAAAGAAAATCAACAAACCACAATCCAGAACTTCAGAGACTCTATATCAATCACATAGAACTAGGCCAGCCTAATCTCTCCCCATCCTGGAGCTCAGGGACATTTGCGGAAGAGGGGGTGGTAAGACTGTAAGAGCAAAAGGATGGGAGGAACAACGATTTGCAAGATTCTCAACAATAGTTGGGGCCAAAGCAATCATAATGGGACTTTGCATGCCCTGCGCAATGTCCAGCGCACTGTTGCCCTCATAAAGTCTAGCATCTGTTAAGGGCACCGAGATCCCTGGAGGCAAGGGATTGACAGCCATAGTAGTGCTCCTATGCTCAAGGGGAACAAGAGAAAGGGCTTATGGAAATGCCACTGGGTCCTTATATGTCATCGGAGAGGAGGACCCAGTGGAGAGTCAGGCGTACACAATAAAGGACTCTCTGGGAATTGGGGGGGAGGCACTGGGGGATGGGGAGGGAGAGGAGGGGGAGGAGGGGGTTCAGGGGGAGGACAGGGGAGGGAGGGAACTGGTAAAAAAATTTTAAAATGTATAACTACATTTTTTAATTTAAAAAGATATGGTAAAAAAAAAAAAAAAACACCGTGTGAGCGCTCATTTGGGTGGATGAACCAAAGGCCCGACTCCAGAGCTCAAGGGCTGCCCACTAGCCATAACTAACTGCTGGATGCAGTTAGTCACAGCCTCAAGTAAAAAGGCTCTGCTTGTGCACTTGCTCACAGCACTACAACTCTGACTCTGAATGCTTCAAGTCTTAGACTTCTAGTTCTCATATTTGAGCACTCAACAAGAAGGGAGACTTGAATAGCCGTATTTTCCGTCTACATAGGACAAAATACCATCAGCCAGCTCATAGAAACAGTTGGATGTTGAGAATTATAGGACAATGTTTTTTCAGTATTGTTTTAAAGATGTGAATAACTTGCATAAAGACACATAGAATACAAGAATTCAAACTCATTTGCTTATTATGTGAAAGTATTAGAAAATGCCTTTATGGAACTGAGTATTAACTAAAGAATGGAAAGGAAGGAATGAGCCATGAAGTTATCTAAAAGAAGTATTGCAGTGAGAAAATAAGTTAAACACCATCTTAAAACAATAAAGATCAAAAAGAAAGTGGGGCTGGAGAGGTGGCTCAGGGGTTAAGCCTCTGCCTTGCAGGTGGAAGGTCCTGAGTTTGGATCCTAGACCCCACATACAGACACTGAGCGGAAGCAGGGGCAGCCTGAGTTTCTGGTCCTGGTAGGGTGGAGCCTGTGAATCCCAGGGCAGAGTAAACAAGAAGGAGGTGGAGGCGGTCCATGGTGGTTCCACACACACACACACACACATGCACACACACACAACTGAATTAAAAAAAAAAAAGTGTGCCTGTGTTTGTATGAGTCAGAAGGGAGGAAAAGGAATGCCAAGTAAGTTAGACTCAGAAAAATAGGCATCATAAACCTTGGCTGTAAGTTTGCATTTAAAAACAGCTTAAGGGACATTTCCAACTCTACTTTGATAGATGCAAAATTGTTAAATACATCAGCATCTTTTGAGCCCCCAGAATTATGTACACTCTTTCCTCATCCTTCTGTCCTCTTTCCATCTGTCCTAACAAAAGTTTTGAAGTCCCCTTCTGTCCTAGGGCTGGTTTTCTTTCATGTTCAGAATATAAATTAAAATAGACACATAAAACTAAAATAGTGATCATTTTGGAAGTTGAAGGGGACCAAAAAGAGGTAGCAGAGAGACAAGAAATAGTGAAGGTTGGAATGTTATCAAAGAACATTGCATGCAAGTAAGATCATAGTGAAAAACAACATAGTCTATTATTGGCATTTGCAGTTAAAACACGTTTAATAGTGAGGAATGGAATGTAAAGAAAGAGAGAGAGGGAAATCAGAGAAGATACTGAAGTCTTAGGTCCTGATTCTCATGCTAAGAATCTTGAAATGTTTGGCCTCCATTTGTTTGTTTGCTTTGTGATTGCTGATTGCTTTCTTGCAGAGGTAGCTTTTGGGAGGACCTTAGTGTGCAGACACTATGCTATGATGCAAATGTAAAGTACTTCTTGTTCATGCTATTTAAGTATCTAGATGTGGGCTGGAAAGGAGGCTCAGGGGTTAAGCCTCTGCCTTGCAGGCTGAAGTCCTGAGTTCGAATCCCAGATCCCACATATAGATGCCAGGCAGAAGCGGGGGCGGCCTGCGTTTCTGGTCCTGGTAGGGCGGAGCCTGTGAATCCCGGGGCAGAGTAAACAAGGAGGAGATGGAGGCGTCCATGGTGGTTCCCGAATTCGCCCATGGTTCTACACACAGGTACACACACACACACACACACACACACACACACACACACACACACATGCATACGCACACAATTGAATAAATAATAAAAAAACTTAAAAAAAGTATCTAGATGTGCAGCAACAATCTTTGAGTCTTTTTGTCCTTAGTCATGTTAAGTAACTGTCCCCCAAGAAAATATGAATACCAAAGACACGGAGGAGCTTTTTCTGGAAACCATCTCATCCTTCAGCTGCTCCTGTCTCATTACTTTCTCATTACACGAAATGACAATGGCACATGCCAGAGAAATGACATAAAGAACACTCGATCTCTCCAGAATCTCACAGTAGAGAAATGTAGATGTACTGTAATTAGAAAAGAAATGAAGACAATAATGTTGCTGACTGAACCGAAGTATATTTTCAAAGGAATCATTAATGGTTTGCATGTGCATGTGATAAAAGTGTAGTGTATGAATGCCGGAAGAGTGTAAGCTACCGGAACCATGGCATTAACATTGGAATATTCTATTAAGATGATAATGCTTTTACTAGCAAGGTAAAAATGGTAAAATTGGCGAATGAATATATGTTGAAAAGTAAATAAGACTTGCTATTGGATGACTTGAAAGGTGTTAAAGAAATTGAAATGCTCTGAGGAATCATCTCTGCTGAATTATAGGACAAAGAGTTTGCCGTTTTCTAAGATAATAAATACTAGAAAAATACATGTCATGTGAGAAAAATGCAGTTTTCAAAGACCCACACAGTGAAAAATATATCACATGTGCAAAATATTTTCAAACCAATGAAATCAGCAACTGAATTTCAGTTTATTAAATAAAATTAATTTGAGCTGCATTAGTCGAACAGGTAGTTAAAATTAAATTTCAAAGAGATGAACTCCAAAATTGGAACTGAAGAATCCATATGTTGCAGTGGATGCAGTAAGAAAGAGATATTAAATTAGCACATAGAAAAAAGACAACATAAACAAATAAAGGAAGGACAAGACTAATAATGGGTGTAAATTTCCACATCTTAGGAATGCTAATCATGTAGTAGTGAAAGTTACCAGGATGAGGGAGAAAGAAATTGTGATGAAGATACAGTAGGAGAGGAGTAAGTGCATTTGGTGCACAGTGGAGATTGCATTACTGAGGAAGAGCAGTGTATCAGAAGACTCCAGCATTTCAATAAAGTGAAATAAATTATAGATTTGAACACAGATTGTCCTATATTTTAAAAAAGTAACACTTCAGAAAACAGTCATGGTCCCACAAGATAAAAAAGGATGAGTTATGGTTCTTTCTACCTGTGTTACTAAAAAGCAATGATAGCAGACAACCTTAACTAAAGAATGCAGAATTGTGACTCTCTCAGGCTCTTGTTGATTTGTTCTATTTAAAGATGTCCTTTGTAGCTTGGGCCCCGGAGACCAGCCCCAAGCATGTGGAAGCATTTTAGAAATAGCAATTTTGGCTCTGCTCTCAGGAGAGCTTACCACAGAAGGAGTGAAGTGTGATTTTGGTATCAAATGAATTGTCATAGTTTACAGTGTTCAAGTGTAAATTCCAGTAATTGTAATGCAGGAATACCTGATATGATCTGCATAATATAGTCAGCATACAAATAATGGAATACTTCACAAGCTGTTGATTGATAATGGGCCAAAGGATGCCTTTAGCATGTAATTCAAGTTAGTTTCTCTGTTGTACATGTAGTAGCAAATCTCTTTTTTTCTAAATACTGCCTTGTAAATCTATATTTTAACAAAAGAGAAGAAACCAACAATTAAAATGCTGAAAAGAAAAAAATCATACGTTTTCCTGTAAAAGTATTTTTCAGATGGCTAAGATTTTTGGTGCAACATCATTTCTATATTTATGTTGGTAGTTCAAGCACTCTATTTAAATTTATGTGAATTAACAAAGAAAGCAAATTATACACAGTAACTAAGTATCTTTATTTTTAGAAGCTAGAATAAAGGTTTTTTTAATGAGTTCTCCATAAAACCTGATAAACATTTGAAGATCATACTATTTGTATTGTTTTCTGCTGTTAAGGATGAATGAAAAGATATTTTGGACTGAGGAGATAGCTTAGTGGTTAAAGATTTTGCTTCATGAGGAATAGGACCTGAGTTCAGATCACCAGGTCAGACCAAAAAGTCAAGTAAACATGGCAGCTTCCTCCAATTTCAGTGTTGGAAGGCAGAACATGGGAAATCCTAAAACAAAGTAATTAGCAAGTAGAGTGGGCATATGATTATCAATTTTTTCCCTGAGGCTTCCATGGGCACATACACTCAAGTGATCTTTTGTATACACATTCACACACACACACACACACACACACACACACACACACAGAGAGAGAAAAATGATATTTAATATGACAAACTGATATGCAAAACGAAATGCTAATAATAGAAACTGAATATCATATCATAGGTATTAATAGCTCTGAAATAATTTAAATAAAGATTGAAAATGTGAGTCCAATAATATGGAAAAATATTAGACTTCAGCAAGAGCAATAATACTATACATATTTTCTTGTGACCTTCTTCCTTAGGAATATATGAACACCTGAAATTTAATTACAGGTAGTGTATTACCATGAGCAAGATAAGGAAGTTTCTGTAAACAAGAAAATTATGGTAAAAGAAAATAATCTCCTAAGAAGCCCTTATGGGATTGCAGACAAATTCACTTCTTAATATTTGGAGCCAAATTTTGTGGACTAGTGGAAACAGACCCCATGATAGTGAGTTCATGTTGCAGACTCCCTGTCATGACCAGAAGATGTCGTCTGGCTGCACTCCTCGCAGTCTCACTGGTCCGTCTTCTATGATGTTCTCCAGATATAAAGTAGGGTATGGCGTGGTTATCTTAAGGTTAGATGGGAGAAAAGGGATGAACTCGTGCCAGTGATATGCCCACTACTATGTTGTCCTTGTTCGAGATACAGCCTCCAATAATATCAGTGCCACACACCACAGGACTCAAGATTATTCAGTAAAGGTTTTGCTCACAGACTGGATTTTATCTCAGGATGTTCCAGTGAGTCCTGGAAATTATCTCTAATCACACTCGTGTTATAGGACAAAACAAAATGCTCTTGGCTTGCTGCCATGATATGAATGTGAGATGTCTCCCCACAAGATCATGTATTTGCATCCTTAGCTAATAGTAATATTTGGAAAGATTGTGACATCTTCAGGAGGTAGAGCCTTGCTGAGGAAGGCATTTGATGGGGGTGAGCCTTGAAGATTAGTCGCCCAGACCTAGTTCCTCTGTAGTTTTCTCTTGCTCTCTCCACATTTCTCATGGTGGTGGTGACTAAAACTATCCTCCTGCTTCTGCCTCCTGCCAAACTTTCTGCTATGGGATTCCCAGCATTAGGCACTATGTCCACATTTGGAACCTTAAATTAAATGAATCTCTCTTTGTACCCTAAGTTGTGCAATGAGTGTTGTCTCACACAATAATGAAAAGTAACTGTAATACTTGCCTACTTTGCAATGAGGACTTCTTGGGCACACTCAGAAAAAAGGCAACATCGCCAACTGAATTTCTGCCTTTATTTAACAGCATTCAGGTGTATAAGAAACAGATAAAACATAAGACTCCGGGGTGTTGTGGGTCATTTTGTAAAGTCAGAAGTCCACTGTGAGAATTTCAGAGTCACAGCAATTTAAGCTCAATGTGTGTGACACTTTTATTAAGTTTGTGGATTTGCTTAACCTCTCAGGACCACAATGTCTTCATACAGAAAGTGCAGAGGCATAGAATACAATGCATGTTTTGAATTTTTGAAGTTTCTTTACAAGGTCACAAAGCTTATCTTTTACATAGTACTTCTACTTGATAAAACACATGAATTATTTCATTCTACTATTACATGTTCAGGAAATTTATATAGAAAAAAATTAGCTTTCAAATTTGTAATTATAATTATCACTAACTTCCTCACAGAAAATTCATTTTTTTACAAAATAGCTTTCATTATACTCACAAATAGGCAAAACTAAGTATTTATTATATTCATAGATGTTCATTTTATTCTCAATTTTTATTTTCTTAGCATTGTCTTCTTGATTTTTTTCTATTGTAACTGAAGGTCGAGCATTAAGAAATTGTCAAGTAATTAACATAGCTAGAAAGGGAGATGTGGCTCAGCAAGAACTGAGAAAATTTAAGAATAATTCCTGAAGAGCTCACCAGAACAAGAGTCTCAGATGCTTAAGGAAAAATGGACAGTAATACGGTAATGAAATTGAGGGAAACACAGGCACTAGCCCACCTGTTTCATGTACCTTGGCATGTACCTTATTTTTTGAGGAAATATCAGATCAAAAGATGTTTACATAAAACTTAGTTTGCATAATCATCAACAACGAAGACATAAATCACAAAAGAGATAGATCATAAAGAATGTGTCATGAAAAAGATAATTTTTATTCACAAATTTCTGAAAGAGAAGGAAACAGTTGTAGTTGAGCAGTTAGAGATTAAAAACACATATAAGAAGAGAAAAGATTGGCAAACGATGAATTTAGTAAGAGGCGGATACACAAAAGCACATAAAGAACTCAAACAACTCATTATCTCATGGAGTCCAAAAGTAAAGACCAGATCAGGTTATTTTTTAAGGCCTTCATGCAAATAATCAGCAAGCATATTTTGATTGCTCATCAACTTGATGTCTTGAAGGCAGGATCTAAATACACCTGATAGGTTAAAAGTGACTCTTTAGATTAATGTTGGCCCATGAGGAACTGTCTAGATGGTATTACTGGTGTGAGAAGAGACACCAATCATAAAAGGAGGAGAATGAGCATAAGCAAGCAAAGGGTCTTATATCCCATAGCACAATAAGGTGATTCTAGGTAATGTTATTCCACTGTCGTTTCAGAAGTTAAGAGAATTTATTTCTAATATATTCACCAGAAAGAAATGATAAATCATGATTAGCATAGATGCAGTTACTCTGACCTTAACATTAAATGATTTTTGTTCAAAAATGTCACATGGTTGTCTATTCCATAAGTATACACAATTTTAATGCCTTTATAGTATATGGGATTCAATGTATATTTAAAGAGTTTCTTGGGATGGTAGATCCATTCATAACAACAGCATTTGGAGTAAATCATAAGCAAGAAGTATGGTAGATTTTAAGACTGAAGCCAAGCCTAGGCTACATATTGGTATTCTTTCTCAAAACACACAAACACGAAAATAAAACTAAACATACCAGAGAAGAAAATAACATATAAAAATTGCAAAATGGTTATATTTCATGAAGATAATCTAAGTTTTCAATGTCCAAATACATTGAAGCAATCCTAGAGATTAGATTTCTTCGCACTCAGTAGTTAGGAGCAAAACTATTAAAAATGGCTATGGAGTCATGCCAACACATGGGCAAAAAGAATCAGTAGAAACAGAAATTCAAAGTTAATAAACTCTAGATCATATTTTTCTTTATTTACTGTCAAGGCCAAGAGAATTACGATACAACTTAATTAGTCAACATTTACTTTCCAATGTGTGTAATAGACTATTTACATAGTAAACATGCAGAAGGAAGAAATTGAACACGTCCCACTAATGAAGCGCCACATTGGATATCTATTCTCCAGATTTTCTCCTGCATATCTGAAACAAACCTTTCACACTGCAGGGAAAAGTCACAATAAACCCCAGGGCAATGCGCTGTGATTGAGAGAATCAGTTACTCTGGGGTGTCTCCTAGCAAAATCAATTCACGTGTTCTGTCATCCTTAGAAAGAACTCTCTAGCATGCTGTCAGCCATAAATTTTACAGGATTTCCCCAAAGTCAATTGCTCCTTCTATTTGGGATTAAGATAAAAGCAAATTGATTTTTCTCATACATGGAGGGAACAGCATAGAAGAGAATTTTAGTCTACTTGCGTCTTTTTTTTTCCTTTCTCATTGACATATTTCTCCTGTCTCTCTAATTAATTTTTTTATTATTTATTCAACTGTGTGCATATGCGTGTGTATGTGCATGCGCGCGTGTCTGTGTCTGTGTGTCTGTGTATGTGTAGAACCACGGACGAATTCGCGAACCACCATGGACGCCTCCACCTCCTTCTGCCCCGGGATTCACAGGCTCCGCCCTACCAGGACCAGAAGCGCAGGCCGCCCCCGCTTCCGCCTGGCGTCTATACGTGGGATCTGGGATCCGAACTCAGGACCTTCCGCCTGCAAGGCGGAGGCTTAACCCCTGAGCCACCTCTCCAGGCCTCTCCTGTCTCTCTAATGTAAGATCCCTGTGATTGAAATTCTGGCTGGGACATATACTCAGGCATAAACAACATGAATGCAATTTCCATTGTTTTTCTTATATTTAGTAAGACAGGAAATAAGAGCAACTTAGGTTGGGTACATAAAAAAGAAGGCAACTTTTCCAATGTTTTCACTGTGTGACCACACAGCTTTTACATTTCATTAGTTTGAGTTTCCTATATCTTCAAAATCCACTGATAATCATTATTCTGTTATTATTACTATTGAGCAAATTCTGAATTAGCATCTTAAATGCCTTCCAGAATCTTCGTTGTTGAAATCCATAAGTGATAAAGAAGATAATTTAAAACTCTCATTTATACACAATCACAAGTAAACAATACTGATGTAAACAAGTTTTATTGTGTCTGACTCCAGAGAATGTATTAGCAAAATGGAGCTAGATTTTTCTTCTTATGTGGGCAACATAGATGTGTAGATGAGTGTCAGAGTGTTTTCCATTAGAATATTGTAAAGGTAGAGAGTTATATGAAAGGTAGAGAGTAGGAGAAACAAGAAAGTGAACTAAACTACAGGCTGATAAACAGTATTTAAAAATCATCATTTTAATAGACTGGGGGGGGGCTGGGGAGGTGGCTCAGGGGTTAAGCCTCCGCCTTGCAGGCGGAAGGTCCTGAGTTCGGATCCCAGATCCCACGTATAGACGCCAGGCGGAAGCGGGGGCGG
This sequence comes from Typhlomys cinereus, assembly GCA_023101885.1. Classification (NCBI taxonomy): domain Eukaryota; kingdom Metazoa; phylum Chordata; class Mammalia; order Rodentia; family Platacanthomyidae; genus Typhlomys; species Typhlomys cinereus. The sequence continues at coordinate 14,534,956 of JALPQD010000007.1, read as the reverse complement.
CCTGCGCTTCTGGTCCTGGTAGGGCGGAGCCTGTGAATCCCGGGGCAGAAGGAGGTGGAGGCGTCCATGGTGGTTCGCGAATTCGTCCGTGGTTCTACACATACTCAGACATACACACACAGACACACACGAGTGCACGCACATACACACACACATACACACGCATATGCACACAGTTGAATAAATAATAATAATAATTAAAAAAATTTAATAGACTGGGGGTAGGAGTGCATGATGAAAGCACATAAAATCATTGATAACATAAATAAAAATAAAAATATGCAAACAAAAATATCATCTTTGTTCAAAAAATGTATATATGGTTGTGCTGAAAACTTTGATATTTTGCATAAACTGAAAGATACCATAGTATTCAGAAGGAGATTATGTTCTCTCTCTCTTTAGATGTATGTATGAATTTGTGTATGTGTGTGCGTGTGTATGTGTATAACTGCATCTGCGTGTCTGTATGTTTTGCTAGAGTACAACCATTTGTACACACCACTTCTTGCCAGCAAGGTATGCTTATAACTAAATTTAAAGACCATGGTATGAAGATGTACAGAAAAACAAATGCATCTGAGTTTTGGAAGAAGGATGTTACTCTCCGATCTTAAAAAAGATACATAAATTTTTGTAGTCCAGTTTATGGATTATGCTGAACTTCTTTCAGTTTGGTAAGATGCATTAAAACTGACCAGAATCTACTTGACTGAAGCTGGACCCCTGGGTGCCAACAGTTTGGTAAATAAATCAAAATCTTCTGCAAATGAGCCTTTCACTTGAATAGAAATACAACTCAACCAAAGCAAAAGAAAACTTTTCATTTAAGTAATTACTTACCTAATGATAGAAAAAATAGTATAAACATTTTCTGAAAGCTACAGCAACAAACCCCACAATGAATATAGATCAAAATAAATGCCTTCATATAAGTCTTGGGGTATATTCACATGTTCTCAAAAAAAAGAAAATCTGGTCACAAAATGCCAAAATCTGGTTGCAACAGAGTTTTAAACACATAGTAGAATTCAATTAATTTCAATTAGAATTTCAATTAATTGGTTATGTCTGCACCTTTACTCAAAAGGCATGATCAAGGATGAGAATGGAAAGTCTGTTGTCTTCTTAAAGTTATGAGATTTGAAATAGTTGTTAGAAAAGGTATTTTCTTAAGTTTTGCTGATATAGCTCTTTCCCACATTAAAAACAAAATAACATTCATTTCAATAAAAACATTTTCCCTCAGGAAAACTGAGCTTTGAAAAAACCTATAAATGATTAACTATTTCTGTCACTATGAGAAATTCACTCTTCTTTTTTTTTTTTTTTTTTTTTGGACCAGGAAAGAAATGGTGATTTCTTTTGTATGTTTGCTTCCTCTCCTTCTTAACAGAAACTGCAAACTGCCTCAAGGAATTGTGTGGTAGCCCACAGAGAAGCCCCCAGGCTTCTCAGAGACATAAAGCTCTCTCAGTTGGCATGAATTGTCTCAGGAGATAAATGACCTTGGACGAAACTAATGACACATTGTGGTTAGAATTTGGTCTATCTGATCTCTAGAACAGTATTTTATTCCAAACTGATGCTACTTTTGCAAATATTGCTGAACTCATCATTCCCGATTTTATATCAAAGTGATTTCTTGACTGATGCTATTCCATTTTCATCTGTAGTTTCATATTTATATAGATTTGATTCCTCTTGCACATAGCATCATCGATAGTATGGATGGAGGTGTACGGGGAAAAGAGCGAGGGTGCCCTGGTATGGTCGGCTATGTTTTATGCCATCACATATTGTTTAGAAGTTTCCTGGAGCTGCTAGGAGGTGAGGCAGTTAGGAAGAATACTCCATTTAGGGAATCCCCACATTCCAGCTAGGGCGAAGGAAACTCTAAAATGTCTAGGCTAGAGCTAATGCCTAGCTGCCATTTAGCATTTAGAAAACTAGGAAGTGCTATTATCAGAAGTGAAGTTAGGAAAGACAGGAGAAAGACTGGAAAATGAACAAAACAATAACTGTGGTTTACTGTTTATAGGCTGAAAAAAGAGACAGTAATTGAAGAACTACTAGGAAATGTGAATTGAAGGAAAAAGCATATAGGGAGTTAATGGTGTGAGTACTGCTTTTCACAGTGCAGGGATTAGAAGAATATCAAGAGAACACTACATCATTGAAAGGATGTACTTTTGATTATGAAGACAAAGGTCAAGTTTTTGGGAGTATTAAACCTCTGAAGGCACATACTCAAAAGTTCTCTTTCTGTTATTCCAACATTCTTCCTGTTAGATATTGTCAGCAAAGATTGAAATTGAGGGTCAATGAATGTTTTGGTGGTCTAAATTTTTTTGACTTGACCCACTTTACTTATGTAGAATACCTCATTATATAAGATATAGCAGATACACCATGTGCACATAAAACTTTCATGTAGTAGACTTCAACAACGCTACAGAAAATTTTAATACATGTGTAATAATTGATGTCATAATATCTTTATGACATCATCAACATCAAATAAAAACCAAGAACTAAATACATCCTACAACATGCATAAATATTTGGAAGTTGAGAAACAGATTTTTCATTACTCCATGGTTTGAAGAAAGCCACAAAATAAATTGCAAAGTAGTTGAATAACACTACATTTAAAATACAGTATTAGAATTCTCAGAAATGTGACCATGATTTTAGACAAAGATAAATCACTGAGTGGTAATATTAGAATGAGAACAGCTCACTACAGCAGTCTAACATATCAATTGAAACAAAAAACAGTAATAAATATAAGCTAAAATAAATAGCAGCAAATAAGTAAGGAAAACCCTAAAGAATCTTTTGAAGAGATGGATGTGCTTTTTTAAACTTTCATATACTGATGAGACTATCATGCATGCATGAAAAATTTTCCATTTTACCACCCCCCTCGACATTTTAAGCTAGAAAATCTATAGATAATACCCAGAGTACAGAAAGTTTATTTCATCACATAATCTTCTGTTTAAAGAAAAAGGAAATAATAAACTACAGGAGTGTAGGGTTATAATTCACTTGAGAGACAACTGCTTGATTGAAGCCCTAAAATAAAATCCCAGCACCCCAGAAAACCAGAATTTATGTATCTTCCTTTAATCTAGTATCTAGTGAAGACAAGAGAATCAGGAGTTCAAGGTCATATTCCACATGGTATTTTCTTTTTCAGCTTAGGTTACATGAAACTGTCTCAAAACACATTCAAGAGAATAAAACTACCCACCAAGCAAGCAAACAAACAAAAGAATAACAAAAACCACCTGCAGGAATGCAAAACCAATAATCCATCATGAGAACATGGAGATGTAGAGGTGTGGTAATCTTCCAAGAGATTGGTAAGAGTTTTAGTGTGTGTGTGTGTGTGTGTGTGTGTGTGTGTGTTGGGGGATGGTACTGCACTACACTTTGTTCAGATGGCTAAGATAGGACATAGTCTGTCAAAATATTTAGCAATATGCATAAAATAGCACAATCTTCTAAATGCATATAAAGGACATGTCACTAATGACATATTGAAATGTTCATTACTACTTGATGTTGACCCAGGTTTCCCAGGTTATGATCTGAGATTGAGATAGGATAAAAGCAGAGGGGAAATCTAAATGATAGTTGGAGGGGGGAAGAGCCTTGCTCTAGCATTGGTGAAATTAATTTGTGAGCTGAGAATTTCAGTGTTCCATCACAATTACTATTTGTGATAAAGATGACAACAGAAAGATAATATGTACTTTATACAAGAAATATTATCCGTGTCTCATGACTGAGTGTCCATAATAGGATAAAGAGGCTTATTTCACTTCTGTTGGAAATTTTCTCTGATGTTCATAAACAAACTATTAACTCATGCTTCTAGCAAAGATATCTGCACTGCTTGCATCCATTTAGTCCAGTATTGGGTATTATCAAGTATAATCCTGTACTAAATGTATGTGATCCCATTTAAATTACCTGGCTACCCTTTATAGATATTAGCTTTACAATTCATCATGCAAGCACAGTGGAAATAATAAGAGCCTTTTTTTTGAGAAGCCTTCAAAATGCACTCAAATGTGCAACACATTCTTTGCTTGCACATCTCTCTCAGTATCAACTATGTTGAAAACCTATGTTCAAATGTCATTTAATGAGCTGAAACTCCCTTATCTGCCTCTAAGTAAGTATTCAGCTTTATGTGAGTGGAATTCCTTGGGGCTAAAGTCAAGTGGCAGCTGCTTGTCCTTGACACTACATGATTGGCAAGGATATTGCACTTTAATTTCACAAGATCCCAACTGTTGAGAGTTGTAGCAGTGACTGTGCCATTGGATGTCTGTTTAGGAACTGATGGCCTAGCCCAATTAGCTCAAGGGAGTTCCCTATCTTTTCAACTATGATTTTTATAGTCTCTGGCCTTGTATCAAGGTCCTTGATCCATTTGAAATTAAGTCTTGTACATGGTGACAAGTACGGGTCCAGTTTTAATCTTCTGCATGTGGAGATCCAGTTTTGCCCAGCACCATTTGTTGAAGATACTGATTTTTTTCCATTGGATTTTTTGGGCCCCTTTGTCAAAGACTAAATGGCTGTAATTTTGTAGGCTTATATCTGGGTCTTCAACCCTTATCCATCTGTATGTCTATTTAGGAGCCAGTACTAGGCTGTTTTTATAACTATGGATTTGTAGTATAGACTAAGGTTTGGTATGATTGATACCTCCAGCAGTGTTTTTGTTACTCAGGATTGTCTTTGCTATCCTGGGTCTTTTGTGCCTCCATATGAATTTAGAGATTGCTTAGTCAACCTCTTTAAAAAATTGCTTTGGGATTTTAATTGGTATAGCATTGAATTTGTATATTGCCTTTGGTAGAATGGTCATTTTTATGATGTTGATTCTGCCTATCCAGGAACATGGGAGGTCTTTCCACCTTCTGGTGTCTTCTGCAATTTCTTTCTGTAGGGTTTTAAAGTTTTCATTGTAAAGGTCTTTTACCTCCTTGGTTAGGTTTATACCAAGGTATTTCATTTTTTTAGGGGCTATAGTAAATGGGATTGTTTCTCTCAGGGCTTTTTCACTTCTTTCATTCTGGGCATATAGGAAGGCCTCTGATTTTTGCATATTTATTTTGTATACTGCCACCCTGCTGAACTTCTCAATTAGTTCCAGGAGCTTCCTGGTGGAGTTTTTGGGATCACTCAGGGATCATGTCATCTGCAAATCGGGATAACTTGACTTCTTCCTTGCTGATTTGAATCCCTCTTATGTCCCTTTCTTGTCTTATGGCTTCAGCTAAGACTTCAAGTACAATATTGAATAGAAGTGGTGAGAGTGGACAGCCTTGTCTAGTTCCTGATCGAAGTGGGAATGCTTCCAGTTTCTCCACATTGAGCATAATCCTTGCTGTTGTATACAGCTTGTTGTATACAGCTTTTATTATATTGATAAAGGTTCCTTCCCTTCCTACTGTTCAGATAAAGAGATTGTAACACGAGCTCAAAGGCAACCCAAGAATGGGAGAAAATCTTCACTAACCACATATCTCATAGAGATCTACTATCCAGAGTGCACTAAGAAGTTAGAAAACTAAACACCAAGGAAACCAATGGCCCAATTAAAAAATGGGCACTGGAACTTATAAGGAACTTTACCAGGGATGAAATTAAAATGTCTAAAAAATATCTTAAAAATTGTTCCACTTCCTTAGCCATCAGGGAAATGCAAATCAAAACTTCCCTGAGATATCATCTCACCCTGGTCAGGATGGCAAAAATCCACAATACAAACAACAACAAATGCTGGAGAGGATGTGGAGAAAGGGAAACTCTCCTACATTGCTGGTGGGAATGCAGGCTCATACAACCACTCTGGCGAGCTGTCTGGAGATTCTTAAAGAAATTAAAGATTGAAATGCCATATGACTCTGCTATCCACTTCTGGGAATAACCCCACCTACAGCAAAAATTCACCTCAATAGCACAAGCATGACCATATTCATAGCAGCACTGTTTACAATAGCAAAGTCATGGAATTAACCCAAATGTCCAACAGTTGAGGAGTGGATAAGGAAACTGTAGTACACCTATACAATGGAGTACTACTCAGTCATCAAAAATGATGAATTACTGGAATTTTCTGGGAAATGGATGTCATTAGAAACAATTATATTAAGTGAAGTATCCCAGACCCAGAAAATTAAGTGCCCTATGTACTCCCTAATAGGTGGCTTCTAGTACCAAACCCACCCAGCCCACCTAGAGACATTCAAAGATAAATCTCTGTAATACTTACAGTAATTGTAAGGATTATGAACAGGAGAGAAGGGGTAAGAGGGCCACACCAGAAACAAGGAGAGAGGGGACCATGTTACAGCAGAGAAAATAGGCCTCCATCAAGGACTGCAAGTAAGTAATGAGACATCCGGTTAAGTTCACAGACTTTCATTCCTGATCATTTACACCTGAGGAGGTATGATCTCACCAGAAGGGGAGGGCATATAGTCTGGCAGATAAAAAGTAAACATTTTGCAAATGATTGACATCTCCCTCACTGTGGTTTCCTACTTTTATTACATCTACCTTTAAACGTGCTCTTATAACAAGACTCCAGTTTAACAGCTTTTTGTCTCTGCCCAGGTGGTGACATACAATGCCCATCAGGATGGAGTGAAGGGCATTGCAGGAGCAGCAAAACTGCAAAAGAAAATCAACAAACCACAATCCAGAACTTCAGAGACTCTATATCAACCACCTAGAACTAAGCCAGCCTAATCGCTCCCTATCCTGAAGCTCAGGGAAATTTGCGGAAGAGGGGGTGGTAAGATTGTAAGAGCACAAGGATGGGAGGAGCAATGATATTCAAGATACTCCACACAAGTTAGGGCCGAAGCAATCATTATTGGACTTTGCATGCCCTGTGCAATGTCCAACACACTACTGACCCCACAAAGTCTAGCATTTGCTAAAGGCACCAAGATCCTTGGAGGCAAGGGATTGACAGCCACAGTAGTGTTCCTATGCTTAAGGGGAACACAGGAAAGGGTTCAGGGAAATGCCACTGGGTCCTTGTATGTCATCGGAGAGGAGGCCCAGAGGCGAGTCAGGCATGCACATTAAAGGATTCTCTGGTGTTAGGGGGGGAGGCACTGGTGGATCGAGAGGGAGGGGTTGGGGGAGGAGGAGGGAGGGAGGGAACCGGTGTACCTATTAAGTTTGTATGAGCGGAAACAATAATAAAAAATGTTAAAAAAAGGTTATTGCACTTTAAGCAGCTGTTCAAAACATCTCATTTCATTGTAACTGATTAAGTATAGAGACCATTGGATATTGCTTGAAAATTTATCTTAATGACTAATACATATATAACCCTATAGAATTACTCAGTACATTTTATATTCATTAAGCATTTATGTGCTATAGGTATTTTGATAAAAAATAAGATGATAGATGTTCTGAAAAGGGCCAAGGGTCCAGAAATGTTGGAACCAGTATTATTTTTGTGGTTTTGCAGGGTTTTTTTTCAGATGTGATTGAGGCTAAATATCATTTGACATTGAGAAAGAAATTATCTAGGTGAATATATCATACCCAAAGGTTGAGAGAGTTTTCTTCTGCTGGGTAATTTCAGGGGAATTAAAATCATGGGGAGAATGTAGCAGGACAGAAGCATCCTGGTGCTGGATTTGAAGAGCAGGTGTTCCGGCCAGGTGCGAGCGTCTGAGGCCAGCTTTCCAGAGCTGAGCATGACCTCCTCCCTGGCACCAGCAAGGGGGCTGGGACTGCTGCCCTGCCACTTACAAGAAACTCTGTTCTACTTTGCTGCTGAATGGACTTGAAAGCAGGTGTTCCAGAGAGCTGTCGTTGCAACACCTTGAATTCAACTGGAGCTCCTCAGCAAAGTAGCCACATTCTCTCCCTGAACTTCTGAACTGTGCCACTGGAGGATGCAGTGTTTCAGACAGATGTCAAGTTAGGGGGAATCTGTGCAGCATCGTGGCCTATTGTTGTACTTACTCTGTATGTTCCTAGAAAACTCACTACTGAACCACAAAGGGTTTCATTCCAGCTCACAGTTGTCTGGTTATGGATGTGATTGAAGCTTAGGAGAAGAGCTCATACCACAGGAGGGGCCTAGGGAAATGTTCAAGAGGGTCAAGCCTTACCCAGCAGAAGGTAGGTCTGTCCAAGTATGCAGAAGGATGCCAACTCCAGAGACATCTTTTCAACTGGCTAGAAAAATGTCTTGCCCAAAATGGTCTGGGCATTCCATCAGTTACACTCAACTACTGGTTCTTTACAAAAGTGCCTAGAGCTTAAGCCTTCAATTGCTAAGTTAATTCCTCTAGCGAAGCAAAGGAACAAACAAACAAACAAAAATCTCAAATGGCCATATTCTTTATTTTGATCAGCATCAATTTGCATTCATCAACAAGCTAATGCTCCCTTTTATCTGTTAATCTTTTAAAGAGATCATATATAATTTACTCCCTCAAACTTATAGGGGACTTTTCTTGGATTATAAAATCAATTTCATGAAACATAAAAATACAATATTTGTTGATTTGCATAAAAATATATGCATTTGTTAAACCAACACACTAAGTGGTAAAGAAAACTTTAAATAATTTATTTATGACAGTCAATATGTATGGAAACCATATGCATAGAAATAATCTGTAAATTGAAAAATCATTTACAATATATCCTTCATATAGTCATCAAAATAATTTTACATATATTAATACCTATGCATACAGCTACACTTTCTGCATAGACATTTTTCATTTAACTTTATACATTTGAAAATCTTCATGTTCATGAATCAACTTCACTTAACTTGATTCAGTTTCATTTTTACACTTTTGTGTCAACTTTAGATATAATGAGTAGGCTTTAGAGAAATGTAATTTTTTTGTGTGTATATGTGTGTCATTGTGCACATGTATGTGCTGTGTATATCAGAGGACAATATGTGTCCTTCTGGAGGTCTGAAGAGGACATTGGAAATCATCCTGGATTGTTCTACCTCCTTTTTGCTTCTTTTATTATTTCCTAGGCTTTGCCTTCCAAAGCCTGTAGTGCAGGCTGCTGTCATTTCCCTCTGGCATTATTATGTGGATGGGATCAAGGATTTGAACTCAGATCTATCTGCTTGTGAAGCATAGGTTTAACTCCTAAACCTATTTATCCAGCTCCAGACATGCCATTTCTTATAAGAATTTGTCTGTTTTGCTGTGCCAGTGTGTCATCTATGTTCCTTAGTTCATTAATGAATAAAATTTTCACATATCTTGAGATACTTACTTTTTCTAGTCAATAACCTAGCTATCCCCAAACTACAAAAGGCCTGTAATCTTCTTTTAAAACAGTCTTATTATTTATACTACAAGTAATAATTACACATTATATTCTACTGTAAAAATATATAGTCACACATTTAATGCTATATGGGATGATTGTGTGGATTTTTTAAGTGTTTCCTTTAGTAATTTTATTTTTTATTATTCATTTGTCTGAGCCAAAGGTCCTGTGAATAGACTTTGTATATCATTATTATCTCTTGTTTACCTGTATTGAAAAATGACACAAAATTCTCATTAAAATTCTATTTGTTGCCATGATTCTCATTAGTAATGAGAATAAAGCAAGATGATATTAATCTACTTCTTTAGAAAGTTTCTTTGTTCTAGGGGACTAGACCACTGTACAGAAACTTAAAATGAATATTCTGTGAACATGAAGAATACCTGGAAAAATTATGGGTTCAGTTTTATACAGACTAATACAAAAAATCAGCTTAGTTCAATTTGGATTAAGATGTGTGAATTGAACGAGGTTTTATTTTTGTAATTGAACAGAGCCTTGTAATGAATGATGTCTTTTAATTAATTATCAAAATCAAGAAGTTAAGGTGAGTGCAAGGTGTGCAAGCTCTGTTTCCTGACAAGATGGCATCACAGCTGGGGCATAGCTCACCAGTGCCAGCATTTATGCCCTTGTGTCAAACATAGAACGTATGAAGCGAATTTCATTGACGTCAACTGAGCAGGCTGTTAATATCATTTCATTTCCAAGTAATCCATTGTGCTGAAATGAACTCTGCTATGTGATTTTATATTTAAATGTATAATAGAATGGTATTACAAAAGCTGAATCCTAAATCTTTTTCTTTTACTGTTAGCTAGATTGCCCACCCTTGATTTTAACACATACCCTAATTCTACAAAGACAATTTTCCCATAAAGTAGCAAAACTTTTTGATCATTATAATTACATATAGAGTAATTATATAGTATTTATATGATAATTATATTATGTATAATTTATATTTAATTATTATTAGAGTATATATAATATATTTAATTATAATTATAGAGTATTATAGAGTATATTATAGAGCAATTATAAAGAATTTGATTTTCACAGTCTCATTTACATTATTATTGTCTGAAAAAGAGAAGAAGCCAGTCTAACTAGAGAATTCAGGGTCTCATTAATGAACTGATGTGTCTGTCTATCCCATCATCTCTATAATGAGGTTATAAGACAAATGAAGAACATGGCAGAAAAAGAGTGATTTCCCCTGCTTGCTCATTATTCATGAAGTTTTTTCTGAGCGAAATTCTATGAAAGACCTTGAATGAACTAACTAAATCCAGTGGTGAATAGCAGTAATTACAGAAATTACAAATGAGGAGAATGAATGCAAAGCCAATTTTGATTTTATGTGTCTTACTATCTAGTGAGGATCTTAGTGGTGAGTCACAGTGCTCTATTTCCAGAAGGTTTCCAGATGATGCACAGCTTCTCAGGAGTACAGCTCTTTACCAAGTACTGGGAACAGATCTGAGCAGTTTGGAAGTGACATTAGAAATGTTATCTGTAGAAATAATGACAGCAAATGAAGAAAAAGAATCAATGAGTAGATTATGTGATAGATATGGGGAACATGATCCAGCAGAGGAAAGCACGTGCAGAAAACACTTACAGGAGGACAGAAAGAATATTACATTAGTAAAATCCAACAATGAATTGCACAATTATGAATTGGTAATGTTTTTGGCTAAAAGATGAAAATGATTCAACAGTTTTTTTTCCTTAGGTAAAAGGTATGAATAAGCTACACTTTTTACACATAAATTCTAGTGAGTTGACTTCTGTTCATAAGATGAGAAAATAACCTGTACATTTGCATAGAAGGAAAGGAGTAGCAGTTGTTATAAAGGGAGTGAAAGATTAGTATGAGTGACTGTATTGGGGCACATGGATCTAAAGTAGACTCTTTGGTACACAGAACAAATGAACTGTTGTCACAGGAGACCAGATGGCTGAAGGAGAGAAAAGACTTCAGAAAGTTGCCCTCCGAGCACAACATAATGAAATGAAGATCAGTTGAGAGACTTTGCCACACTACAGTGTTGATAGTGATAAAAAGGACAATCTAATATTGAAATCAAATGAATACAGCAATATTCTGAGATGATAGACTAAGTAGAAGTTGGTAAAATAAAAGAAGCAATCTGGACCAAGGTCAAAATTTGCATGTCTAGGAAATAAATGCATAAAGGATGAAAAAACTGAGAGCAACACGAATATTTGTCTTACATGTTTAACTTTATCATTGTGGTAAATTTTCCCTGTAAGATGTCTGATAGGGCTTAGATCTACCCACATAATGTTCATTAGAAACTTATGGGTAAGACATTATTTAATAATGGTATTTAAACAATTTATCAAAGGTAAAGGAGGGGAAAGTTCAAGGACTGAGCAGTCAGTTAAAGAGAAATTCTAAGAATTTATGAGCCCAAAGGCCTCCACCTTTTGAACTTTCATTTCATTAAATCTAAGAGTGTTTGACTAGAATTAACTTGCAATTAAAATAGAAGATGATTAAGAAAATCAATCTAAGTGATAGTAATGGCAAAAGGATGGCATACATACATAAAAAACAAAGACATTTAATTCACAGGTATCATTTGGAGGATCATTTTTATTTTATTTAGATGACATTGTGGAATCATTTGAATCATGCAAGGTTGGTGTTGTTCACACTTTCACCTTTTGTATCCTTTCATACCCTGCTCAAAACTATGAAACTGGGCAAAAGTTGCCTAATCAGAATTGTTCTTAGGGTTTAGTTATATAACATTTGGTAAAAACTACCAAGTATAGTTTTGAGAGCAGTTAGTTTAAGGAGTAGGATGCAATACAGTGTTTCAGCATTTGCCTAGCACGTGAGACTCCGAGTCACATTCAACACCACCAATAAAGTAAAAATCAGTAACTGAACCTGAAGATGTGTGACTATTTTATAATTTAATAAAATAAAGGGGATCATGATATGAAGAGAACATGCAACTTGGGATGTGGCATGGATGGTAATGTTTAGTGTGCAAGCATGAGAATCTTGGTTCAGCACAAAGCAAGTCATAAACTAGGAATTGTGGTCTAAACAATTTGGGAAGTGTTGGCAGCAGGATCAAAGGTTCAAGACCATGTTGTAAACATAATGAGTTCTAGTCTACCTTGAGATATGTGGTAACGTAGCACCAAAGCAAAGAAACAAACAGAACAGGGAATAATTATAAACACGTACAATAAACTAAGAATTTAAACTCTGAAAATGGGATGCCTATGAATATCCATCAGATATTCCAAGAGCATACTTGAGATAACACTACATTCTGCATATGAGGATTTCTTTCTATTGCAGTGTATCAGTAGGTAGAAGGGAATGCTGACATGGACAACCATACTTTTGATAAAATATAACCTGATAATTTATTTTTATCTCACAACGCTCTTTAGTATTGAAAGAATATTTTGAAATTTGAGATGTATAAAATACTCGGTTAGACTTCTGTTACTGGAGCCATGGTCATTCAAAATTCCAGCCTATGATCTAATTTCAGTGTTGTGCTCTGATGTAGGAACAACATGGGTTAGTTTAACAGAATAAGGATACTGGTGAGTCTAACATGCAGTTTAAACTGCACAGCAACTGCCATTGAGCTGAGTGGCCATATTTCTCCTAGTTATATCCAAATTTCCCCAGCCATAAATCCAGACAATAATATTACAGCATTACATGAGAATTAAATCACTTATAAAATACTTAATATGTGATAATTCACTTTTTGCTTCAGAGAGAGGGCAAGTGCTCTTTTCTATTCATATTACCACCACTAGAATTGAGAAGCTTCACTCCTTCATTGAATCAAAATTCTTCATAGTCTCTGAAATAAAACATTTGCTCTCCAATTACTTTCTCCATGTGACTATCATAAGCAGTCAAATCCCTTGAAATTAGAATAAAAGATCAAACAATTTAATGGAACTTTTTTTATTGGTCAGACTAAGTTTTTATTGGTTTTTAATTAGTAAGGACTAAGAGTCCTTTGTAAATTCAGGTGAGCATAAGAAAAGATGACTTTATAGCACTGATATTAAGGGAGAAAGCAATGAAAATTGTGAGATTAACAGTTGATATCAATTATTAATAGCAGAAATATATAAGCTCTTAGAAATATTACTCCACACCTATATTGAGAAATGTATAATTTTAATAAAAATGTAAACATTGACCATATGAATATTTGATAGAAGACTCTCACTCAAAGCTCCACTAATACAGCCACACTATCCTGTCCTCTTGAGAGCTGTTCTAGTACTTAAAAAAAAAAAAGCACTAACCAAATCTAGCTCCCAAACTTAAACTTCCCAACTTTTACCTGATTACCAGGTCGGGGCTTACATACCCCAAGTGCAGTGGCATTATTGCACCCACAAATAGCACCAAGTAACCCTAAACTAACCCTTAAAGACACCATCCACGCCAAATCCAGTGAAGCAGTTTCAACAACTGTTAAAATCAAGCAACCACATACGACTCAAAATTCTGAACTAGAGACACATGTGAAAAATGATAATCATAGACCAAACACAAAATTTCTAAATAACATCATAAGAACACAAAATACTTTTACTATAAAAGTCAGAAAAACATTTCCCCTACAAAATGTACCAACCACTTATTGACATGAGTCCAACCTGAATAGCTTCTTGGATATTAACCTGGAAAACAACAATCAAGGTAACTTTTCCCAGAGGTATATTACTAACATTTTTCAGGGAAATGTGAGAATAATTCCAAAGGGAGTTTTGAGAGGAAAGGATAGGTGCACGAACATTTGTGAACAAAAATAAAATAAAAATAAATAAATAATAAATAAATAAATGGCTAGACAATATAAAAAAATGGGAGAAACAAAAATAGGCATGGAATAGTTAAAAAAATGTTTGCCAGAAATAAAACTGGAAGTAAAATCAAAGCTAACTGCAATAGAAAATTCAACTCAAATTATCACTGGACCTAATATAACAGAAGATAAAATAGCAGTTTTCGAAGACAAGCTAGTAGAACAGTTAAAAAATGTTTTAAAATTTTTTAAAATAGATGAAAGAAAAATTCAAGAGATATGGAACACTATGAGGAAGTCAAACCTGTGCATTAATGGAATTCCAGAAGAACTAACTCAAGAAAACACTAATAAAGAAATTTTTCACAGTTTCTTGTAAATGGAGAAGAATTGAAGACACAGATCTAAGCTTACATACTTACTACAGTCAAGTGATTTTGACATTGTGCCTAGAAAAACCATTTGAAAAAGGACATAGTCTTCAATAAACAGTGCTGGTAAAATGGATATCTACATGCAGATTAATGAAACTATACCATTATCTGTCTCCCTGTATGAAAATTTACTCTATATGAATCAAAGGCTTGAATGTTAGGTCACGAACCATAAAAAAGGAGGAAAGAATAGAGAATACACTTGAATGGATTGGACTAAGTCAGAATTTTCTGAATAGAACCTCAAATGCTCAGGTACTAAGATGGACCCACAACAAGTGGGATATCAAGAAGTTAAAAAGCTTCTCTGGGTAAAAAATATTGTTTGCCAAATATCCGTTTACCTGCATTGCTGCTGATAAGTTCACAACCGAACAGCTTGCAAAGTAACTACATTTCTTTTTCCTGCTTGGCAGGAGAGCCCACACCAACATCAAGGGACAAAAGAACTGGCCACACCACTTCCCAGTAACAACACATCTAACCAAAGATGACAACATTCTCAACCAGTTCCATTCATCTTATTCACTTGCCGAAGGATGTGTCCACCCCACCATGTGCTGGACCTTCCCCAACAACTATACTATCTCTTCAACTATCTTTTAACTCAACTACTGTTTGTCTACAAGTGTGTTTGGTATTTTAATTCCCAATTGATGACAAGTTGATACCTGTACCTAACGATGACACCAAGCAAAAAGTCAACCCAGGAAAAAGGAGAGTCTTCACTGATCACATATAAATGCTGCAAGCTACCACAATTCTGGGGAATAACAGCAGTATGTAAGACCCATGGATAATCAATTACCCTCTGAATGGGTTCTAAACACCCTCTTATTAATTTGGAACTCATGCCCAGTACTGTGAATCTATCAAAATTACAGTAGAAGGGAGAAAATTACCACTACATAGAAACTGATGTCTTAGTGTCATGATAAACACTTGATAGGAATTCACATCTAAACACTTCCTATTTAACCCTTAGATAAGAAAATCTCTCAAAACTCAACTTAGATGCATCTTATTACAATGGAAAACTAGTGAGGCAGAAAATCACAACTGGCCAAAGTACAGAATATTGGTTACCTGGAATGTTCAGCCCTAATCATGCCATCAAAATATTTCCCCATTCCAAGAATCTGGTTACCTTGCAGAAGACAGGGTGGTAAAGTTGTACTTCTGACCAACACATGCCAAACACCACGATACAGCTGCTGTACCTGGAGCTCACGGCAATGACAATGTCTGTCATGAGATCTACACATCTGCCAACATATCAACTCTCCTCTAAAGGCGACTGAAGATCTCAGGAGAAACAACTGTACTCAGAGAGTCTCTGAGGAGGCAGGCAACGGGCAAGGAAAGAGGAACTTCTGCACTTAGGACTTTGCCAAGTGAAGAACCACATATGCCACAACACATATTTGATCCTCTTATCAACACAGGTGCCCCAGAGAGAGCCCTGTGGTCTCCACATGCAAACGGATAGGAATGTGAGAGGGACATGGCTGGAGTGAAGATGGGAGGAGATGGTGAGATGAGGTGCTTGGGCGACAAGGGTGCTAGAAGAGGAGGTAGGGGTAAGGAGGAGATCAGGGCAATGACATGAACTCATTTTGCTTGTGTATGAAAAATTCTAAATAAAACAAGTAAATTTATCTATATTACACTCAGTCCAGTATTTCTT
Source organism: Typhlomys cinereus (assembly GCA_023101885.1). NCBI lineage: Eukaryota > Metazoa > Chordata > Mammalia > Rodentia > Platacanthomyidae > Typhlomys > Typhlomys cinereus. The sequence continues at coordinate 14,518,628 of JALPQD010000007.1, read as the reverse complement.
AAGAGTATTAGTTACAAAAGTCACTGATTGATTGCTGAAGGAGTCCACATATGTGCATGTGTATGTAAATATATGATGATAATTCAAATATCCTTGAATACTTTGACAATTAAGTTTGAAAATTTGCATGCAATTTTGTTCCAGATTTCCGTGGTATAGGAAGCTTTGTAAATAATAATATAACTTATGAGCTGAAAGATACTTGGCTCTCTGTAACACTCAGCTATTTCATTGTACAAATCCACTGAGATTAACGTTTGAGTTGAAAACTTTTTCTCAGAGCTGCATCCTCTAGTACAATTGCTTCAAAAAGGTGTGCAATTTACTTATATTATGGTAAGCATCTGAAAATATTTATATAATTTAGCTAAATATGCGTAATGAATTTAAATGTAAACTACGTGTTATGTAGATGAAGAAAGTACCTGAGAATGCCTATGAGGAATTATTTTATCTACCCATGTGGAAAGACCCAACTTGAAAGCAGAAGGCAACATTCCTTGAACTTGGGGTTCTCCACTGCATAGGATGGTAAAAGCAAGCTGAGCACGGGCGAGTAGGCACGTGTGGATTCATTGCTGTCTGCTTACTTTGGATGTGCTGTGACCAGTCGCTTCGAAGTCCTGCTGTTGTGACTTCTCTGTGGTAGTGGAATCTGGCCTGGACTTCCAAGCTGCAATATACTCTTTCATCCATTAATCTGCTTTTGTCAGCTATTTCTCCACCGCATCAAGAAAAGTAACTAGAACCATATCATAATCACAGTGTTTCTTAAAGTTTTTGATGATTTCCTTAAATTTCAACTGAGGAAGAAACATGCCTCTGTATGGTACTTGCCTATGTATATGACTGTTATGAAAATGGACTTTCATAGCTCATAATCACTCTTCATTTCCACCTTTTTTACATTTGGATCCAAGTCTCCTTCTCTGTTTCTGCACACGGGGACACAGTAGGAGGGTAGGAGTCATTATGGCAGCAACAAGACTTTCTTCTATCCCTCTTTCTGCTTTGGCTTTTGATATTTGGCATTCCAGCTGCCGGCTGATTGTTCTCAGAACCATGAGCCCAGGATGACAATTCTCCTTCTTAGAAATCTGATTTTCTACTCCCTGAAGTCATGATTGCAAATTTTTGAGATGCAACTGCTTGTTGAAAAGAACAGTCACCACACCATCCTCACATATTGCTTGCCCTGTCTGCAGGCTCTACGTACCATGCTGTGCTCAAGTCTTTTTTAACCCTGATGTCCCAAGCATTCTCACCTCACCCTTTGCTCCCCAGCCCTGACAGAAAATGTGGGGGAAGATGCACTGCTTCTTCCTAGTCCTTTCTGCCCTATTCAATGTCATATTTTTTAATGTGAAGTTTTACAACTCTCTAAGACACCTTTAACAGATTTGTCATCTTTTTTTCTCTCTGTTAAAATAAGTAGTAGAATAGCATTTGCCTGACAAGGTGTCAATTGACAATGTTGAACTCTCATGTAAGCAGGACATTAGGTGTGAACTCACTGACGCCCTCAGAGCTGTATCATGCAAAATAAATTGAAAAGAAAAGGAATGTAACTGTGTGGATGAAAAATGTATCATAACAGCTCTCAAAGACTTTTTCAACAACTAAAATTAATTGCCTTATATTTATTCTATTTTTAATTGCATTTAAAAATATTGTAACACTTAAAACTATTTTACTCTCAGGTATTTAAGCAAATTTTCTTCAGTTCTAAGGAATCATTTGCCTCAATGTTTACGCATGTGAATTAGCATTTAGCTGTATTATTAGGAAGGGTTTAATAGATGAACAGAACTAATATTATTTATATTTATTTAGATTGACATAAGAGATAAGGTCTGAGAAGTCCAATGACAGGTGTCCTCGGCTTCTCATTTAAGGGGCTGAATATGTAGATCATCTGTCCAGGTGCTGGGGGATTCCTGGGTGAGTCGCTGGTCTTCAGTCCACATTGGAAGATGAGTGCAGCTGAATTCTAATATGACGCAGCAGGAAAGATGAACTTGTCAGAACCGGGAAAGGAGAGATAGGAGAGGGAAAGTGAAAGAGGGAATGAAAGGGAAAGAGAAAGGGAGATAGAGGAGAGGGAAAGGGAAAGGGAAAGGAAGAAAGAGAAGGAAAAGGAAAGGGAAAGGGAGAACTTTTTACCTTTAATGCACTTCTTTTATCCGGTCTACTGTGGGGAAGGTACCACCCATTTTAGGGTCTGTCAGTGTTAATTAAATAGCTTAATCCAGATAAATCCTTCCAGTATAAACAAATGCTGATATGTTAGAGAACTCCAGATCCAGTGTGACCATAATTAACTGTCACGGATTAAGGATCAGGAACCTTGGGTTATTTAATTTTCTAGTTTCATAATAAAGGACACATGCCACCAGTGAAGGCAAACTTCTGGCCCTCTATGCATTTCCTACCTTTCTCCATAACACTGTATCATGTATCTGCCTTTTCTAAGCCTCTCCTCTTATACTTCTAGGGGCTTTTCTGTAATTCTGATCGCCAGGCTTTTGTTCATAATCTGTCCATTGGAAGCACCCACTGTGGTTGCCCTGTCTCTCTGTACATCTGTACCTTGAATCCCTGTCCAGTTCTGTCTTGATAGGCTCCAAGAACAGCTTCTGCCCTGCTGGCCTCATCTCTGCCTCTTTCATCCCCATCTGCTGTTTGTCCTTGATGCTGTTTCATCATTTGTAGACTCAGATTCTTAAATCCCCGATGTTTGAAAGAAGATATTCACAGCCTAGACACTGTCAAATCACAGCTCAAGCAGAGATGTCTAGATCACTGAGGAAAGATTTAAGGATCACATACAGAAGACATCTATATCATTTGAGCTGAATTCCTTGCAACAAACACTCAAACTGACAGCAAAGAAAGGAAAGAAATTTACAAAGAAGAAAATGGCATGCTTGGCATAAAGCATGATGTGACATGCAATAAGGATAATCAATCAATCACTACAGGTGGTTGTAAGTGTTGGGGTCCTTATAGTCAACTGAATATTTACAGTTAGCTCTGATAAAGTATAATTCACTACACATATCACACCCACACACATACACACATATACATACACAAAATACTGTTAAATATTATCATGAGATGAAAAGTGACAAAGTGAAAACTAAGACATATAGAGTACTGGGGTCTAGACAAATGATCTTAAACACTACCAGTAATATAATAGATTAAAAGTATATTTAAGAAAAATAATGTTCATATGGTGATTAACAAATACATTATACAACATACATTGTTGAAAAATAACCATAGGTTCGCTTGTGAAAATTACTTTTGAAAAAGTTACAATTTGTGAATTTCTGTCAGGTGATGGGAAGCATGTTCTCAGAAGTTCAATATACATTTGCTCCACCTGATGTGGATGTTGGTGGCTTAGTACACATGAAATGAGGTAGCTGGTATGAAGGTTTGAAGTGTGTGAGCATGCACATTTTGCATATTCAATTAGGTGAAGTTCTCTGAATTTGTCTATGTTCTCTGATGAAACTGTGCACAGAAAATGAGACATCAATCAAAATTTCTCTTGTATATCAAAGTTGAGAAACGTTTATTCAAAATGTTATTTGTAGCTCAGCTCACTATAGTTTTCACATGGCCCGGGGGGAGGAAGGACTTCTAATGGCAATGAAAAATACTGTATTTCTAGTCATAGAAGCATACTAAAATTTTATTCAAGGAAGGATTAATAATCTATAGAGGCAATTATTTAGGAAGTAGTATACATATATATGAAGCAAAATTTAAAGCATCTTACTTGCAGTTGTACTCATATATTCAATACAGTATTAGTAATTCTGAAATAATTTGAATTTATTGTGAAAATAAGAATGCATATTTTTGCTTATGCAAAGCATTTGACTAATAAGGAAGAATAAATTACTATTCACACAAGTAATTATAAAATTGTTTTTACATATAAGAAGACATTAACTCTGTAATATTAAAGAAGTCAACTACCACAGAATCTTAGCACTTAAATCTCTACGTTAATATTTAGATGTTTGAGCTCCAGAGAGTTGTACGAAATTTGTCTGAAATGTGAATTGAAAACATTTGAAAAAGCTTACAGTTCTTGGAAGTTGAATTGCTTAAATAATAACTCAAAACCTAAAGTTAAAGACATAGAATAATTTGAATAGTGAATTTCATTTATGATTGTTTTACTCTTCAATCTTCACTCATAAAATTAAGTAGATATAAATGATAATATTTAGTTTTAAAGTTTTTTAATTATTTATTCAACTGTGCATGTGTGTGTGTGTGTGTGTGTGTGTGTGTGTGTGTGTGTATGTGTCTGTGTGTGTGTAGAACCACGGACGAATTCAGGAACCACCATGGATCCCCTCCACCTCCTCCTTGTTTACTCTGCCCCGGGATTCACAGGCTCGGCCCTACCAGGACCAGAAACGCAGGCCGCCCCCGCTTCCGCCCAATGTCTATACGTGGGGTCTAGGATCTGAACTCGGGACCTTCCGCCTGCAAGGCAGAGGCTTAACCCCTGAGCCACCTCTCCTGCCCCGATAATATATAGTTTTAAGCCATAAATATATTAAGCAATTGTGTGAGCAAATGAATGAACTAAACATTTAAATTTTCACATTTAATTTTAAAATTTATTAATGATAAAATAACTTTGCATATAATGAGATGGGTGAGTTTGTTCGTCTACTTTGCATTCTTTTTTCCTTCTTTCATTCTTAATATTTCAGCAGAAATATCTATATATTTTATATCACCATGCACACAATATAGGTTGAATAACTTTGAAACTTATCCTACTGTGTTGTAACAGAATAATAAAGCAGCATTATATGCACCAATTGGGAAGATACTTGGTACATACTGTCAAGTTTTTAAAAGTCTCGAAGTATTGCTATATTAATTTTGCACATGGATAGAACAGAATTATGAGGTTTGTGCATAACTCACATATAGAGTATGTTCAAAAGATATTACACATACAGTTACTCATGGTTATCTTCACAGGTGACCATGACGAGGCCTGAAAGAATAACAGTTTTCATTCGTCACTTCTCACCTTCTTAGTGTTTTAGTTTCATATTCCTTTCTTCCAAAAAAAATTCCTGATCCTTGAAAGAGGAAGATTGGGTGTCCCCCCACCTAGAGCTGAATGCTCTGCAGTCTCTCTTCTGTGCCAACTGCAATCTACTGTTCAGAGGCATTTGGGCTAGAGGTTGTAAACTACACAAACCTGGAGGTTTAATGCTAATATCCTCATTTAATGGAGAGCATGAGGTGTTTATCTTTCTGGCTCTGAGTTATCTTTCCTCAGTATAATTTTTTGTAATATTATCTATTTATTTGCGAATTTCATTTTTTCATCTTTTTTCATAGCTGAATTATATTGCATTGTGTATAGAAGAACATTTTATCATTCATCATCTGTAGATGGGCATGTAGGCTGATTCCTTGCAATTGGTGATTATAGCTGTAATGAGGAAGGGTGCACACATATCTCTATCATGAATGGTGCAGTCCTTTGTGAATATGCCAGGAATGGGTTACCTGACTCATATGGTCTATTCCTGTTTTTGGAAGATCCCCATATTGACTTCCAGAGTAGTTGCACTAGTTTAAAATCCCAACATTGAGCTATGTGTGCCATCCTTTTGTGACCTGTTGAAATATTATGTCAGAGTTTCCATGGCAAGATTTGAACAAACTTTACAGATCAGCAAGGGCTAAAATTCAGAATACTACTCCCATATCCTCCCAAGAAAGTCACTTATATTCTTCTCTGGCTGTGGTTCTGGACTAAATAAAATGGAGAAAGTCACTTGACCACTTACACTCATTCATTCTTCTCTGCTTGCTTATTGCATATATGATATGAGCAGCTACTTTCTGTTCCTGCTCTCTGGAGGTCACTGCCATGCTGGGGTGAATGTTTGACCTGCTAACATAGATCTTTCCCTAGGTTTCTTTGGTCAGGGGATTTAATAACAGGAACAAGAAACAAACTCAGATTACAATGTGATCAGCTAGCTTAAAAATCCTAATTCTTTACGTAAAAACTCTCATATTACTATAATAAGCTATATAATTAATAAGCTTATAACAAGCTCTTTTGTTTTTCTTTCTTTTTCTTTCTTTTTCTTTCTTTTTCTTTCTTTTTCTTTCTTTTTCTTTCTCTTTCTCTTTCTCTTTCTCTCTTTCTCTCTCTCTTTCTCTCTTTCTTTCTTTCTCTCTCTCTTTCTCTCTTTCTTTCTTCTTTCTTTCTTTCTTTCTTTCTTTCTTTCTTTCTTTCTTTCTTTCTTTCTTTCTTTCTTTCTTTCTTTCTTCTCTTTCTTTCTTTCTTTCCAATTGTACTGGATACTAAATGTACTCAGCCTCACAACTGACAACAGACTCTTTACTACTACGGTATATTTAACTTCTCAATTTTCATTTTTAAGACAGGATCTTGATAACTTCCTCATGTAAGACTTGAATTTAAAAATGAATATGAAACTGTACACAGGGCTAGCCTTGATATCACTCTGTAGTTCAGACTAGTCTTGGTTTTGCTTTGTAACCACAACTAGCTTTGAATATGTTATCCTCACACTTGACTTTTTGAGTGATTATAGTCTTGTACTTTTAGATATGACTAGAAAGATGATTTATTAAATTATTCTTATTGTGCACTAGATTTTTTGACCATTTGTAGGAGGTGAATAACTTTGTGCTGAATATTAATTGAAAATGTTTTATATAGGAGTGCAAAGGACAATTTGCTGTAGTAGATTATAAATATGTGATATAATAGTAACCAAACTACATGTCTCAGGAAAGTCTTTTAGAACAAAATTCACATTGAGAAGGAAGATGATCTTCCCAGGGGAACCTTGGAAAATGCTTTGTCACTTGATTGTCTATGATAGAAAACAAAACCCCTTTTCTGGAGAATGATTGGGGTAGTGATTGAGTGTTTCCATGTGTGGAAAGAAGGACAGGATATGAGGTTAGCTGTAAGAATCTCTGTGTTGATATACAGAATAATGCAAAAGCCTCCTGGACAGATGTATTCATAGTTGTTTTTTGCATTGAACTTTTGTCTCAAAACTAATATTTCATTTATTTAGCATGTGCATATCAAAGTCATAAACTCTGGTTTTAGTGTATCTTTGCTAAAAGGATATTTTAAAATATAAATTCAGTTAGATATATGGATACGAAAACTGCCTATATAACAGTTCATGTAAAATTTAGAAGACAATAAGCCTATTTTGAAATTTTTTGTCTCCGTTAGTGTTAGCAAAATATTTACAATTTTTATTTCATAGTTCAATGACAAGAACACAGTTTCTCCAATGTGTCAGTAGCAGCCCATGGAGCTGTCCCGGTACAGGTCTCTACATGTATCAGTGGGGACAACAGACAGACTGTCCCTGTGCCAGAACTCTATATGCAACAGTGACAATTTTACGAGAACCCGCCCCCATACAGGTCTCTATATACATTGGAGTCCATGACGCACGGGCCTGCTGAAACATATTTGAACGAGATCTGTCATCTATGATGTCCTCACAGGATGTATGTTCTTATTCTCAGTGAGACTGAGTGCATTTCTCAATCACAAAAATTACCTCTAAAATTATTTTTCTGAAAAAGAATTGCTTTTCTTTTCAACTGCGGAAACTTGGACTTGAGTAACAAGATTATTAACGTTAATTGTCTTTGTGACATAATCCAGAATCACCTGGAAAAACGGGTCTCTAGACAGACCAGTAGGGAATTATCTTGATGACTTGAGGTGGGAAGACCCACCCAGATTTGGGAAACGTTCTCGGGCAGCAATCCTGGGCTGAATGTCTAGAGAAGGGAACAGAATATCATCATGTATTCTGAGGTCCAATGACACTAACTAGCTCAGACTCTTACTTCCTTGAACTGTGACCCAAAAGACACTCTTTCCCCCTTGAGAAGCTTCTGTCACAGTTACCTTGTGGTGGCAACAGAGGAGAACCTTAGGCAATGAGGTTGTACATTTGAAAGTTCAGTTTCTGATCACTGGTGAATTTAAAAATTCTTAGAACGAATATGCTGCCAGCAGTTCAGCTCTTCATTTTATTTCGTTAACTGAACAATTATAAGAGTCAAAAAATTTTCTGGATATTAGTGGCAAGTGCTGCTGACCCAAGTCTTACAATGAATAGCATTGCTCATTTATGAGGAAAAAGAGAAGCTGGAAGCTGCAAAACTATGTGGCAATCTATAAATCAATCAGATCAGATGCAGGATAATGCAAAATGCCACCTATTTTATATTTTAAAAATTATAATCCACTTCTCTCTATATCCCAAGATTTGACAGCTACGGCAGACTGTGCACCAACTTTCCAAAAGTAAAATGAGATTGAACCACTTCATTTATTTTTAATGATAATAATTAGTTATAGATAAATTTCGGTTCAATATTTCATGTAATTCATGTTAATAAGCCTGAATAAAAATGATGAATCATTTAAATTGTGGTTTAGATGCAAAACTGTATATTAAATATGATTCATTTTGATTACAAGCATTTCGGTTTTTATAAGAAGTTTATATTTGAATGCTTAATGTGTGATTCAAATACTTTCATTATTCAAGCACTACTAAAATTGCAAAAATGTGGTTTACTTTATGGTAGATTATTCACAAACTGTTTCATTTCATCTAAGTTTAATATAGAGGATCATTTGAAGAGTATTTGAATACATGTTACAATTAATTACTGTGGAAATGAAAATTCAGATTTTCAGCAAAGATGTAGAAAGAAAAAAAGTTCAATATTTCTGGAGCAAGAGAGCACAAAAGTGCTTTTTCATGGTAGATTGCAAATCTAGTTGCAACTTACATATAGAGGAATAGATGCCAGAGAGTACAGGACTAATACCATTGATAGATCCTTCTACCTGTTAGGTCAGGGTCTTCCTCTCACAATCATCAAGCAAAGGCAACACTTCTGAACATTTCTGCATTGAAGATCAAAGTTTTAACACATGAAATCTAAATCATTACAATGTCTAATTATTTTTTCAGGATATCTGTATTATGTTTTCATGGAGAAAACATCTATATGTTCAATAGCAAGAGTGCATGTAATTGGGAAGTCATTGCAAATACAAGCAATTTTGAATGGTGAAAAATTAAATATATAATCATAAATATCATTCTTATTCATTGTTAGTTGTTGGGAACCTAAATATAAGAACTAGTCATTAACCCTGATGCAATATCATATTCTAGTGGTTAAGGATAAATGATGTAAAATTGGTCATGTTCAATTGTAAGACCAATTCAATTCATTCCTAGTAAAATTTAGAAATAAAAATATCAACATAGATTAAGAAATGCAGACTCCTAAACAAATGCCAGCAATTCTTTTGAGTATTTTGACTACATTAGTATTATTTTCCATAGTAATCATTTTGAGACATTTTTTTAGCTTTCAGATTTTATATGTGATAGAGTAGTGGTCAAAAAAATGGATGCTTTTTCTTATGTAACAATTATATACATTTTTGTCTAAATCATGCTAACTACTTATGTAAATTATTTACTGCATTATATGAATGAATAATACACCATTAATTGAAATAGTAAAAAATAAATTGAAGAAAGCTAGTGTCTTAGCTGCATGTTTCAACATACTGTTCTAGTGGGTTCTCCTTCCCATTCATACTTGTCCATTCAGAATCACCACTGCTAATACTGTTGAAGAAAGTGTGCTACCAATATAAAAAATTCAGGCAAAATAAGAAGTTTTATGTAGAGATGTGTAAGGATATTACTGCATCAAAGCATTATTGAACAGAAATTAAACATATAATCAATATTAGAGGCTCCAAAATCCTCAGTTCCTTGACTGTATACATGTATAACAAAAGCAAGCATGAATTCAAGAAATAATGTAAAAGTAGATCAGTTCTTTTGGGTTTATCAGCCCCATCAGTCAGCTAGCTCTAGCATTTAATCAAGTGGTCAGCTGAAAGGAGATCTGAACTGCTTAGCAGAATTGGGAAGGATTTGAGCAATGAAAACCATCTTGATAGGTATAAACTGCTGCTCGATTTTACTGAAATCATAATTCAGAGGGAACTGTGAGTCCCCAGAGGCTGTGACAGAAAAAGGTAAACAAAAGCACTCAGCAGTCAGAGCAGCAGCTACATACTTCACATGCAAAGCAAAATGCTTGTTCATTCCTGGCAAAAATTCACACACAAATAAATACATCAAGATCATAGAACTAAAAACTTCTGTAAACCATACTGTGTTTGGTAGAGAAATAACTGTAAACTTCACTATTTTATGCACTGTTTTGAGGTATGCTAGATTCTCCCCTAAGTGTCTGAGGCATGCAGGTACACCATTGATACAAAGAAGCTCTGGGACCAGGAACCCTCATCTGTTATTACATAAGTTACTCCTGTCTCACATGAATGCTTCCCAAGCTAAGAATGACAGTCTCTTGTGGGTCTTCAATAATCATGGGGATACTGAAAGCAAAGCCTGCCTGTCAACAAATTTAGAAGATCCCCAGGCCTACACGTGGATTTGTCTGCTAAAGATTCCCAGTAGGAAGTATTTGTTTGTTTTTTTGTTTTCTCAGAAAATTATTTCATGGGCTTTGTTACTACACTAATACAGTTATATCCAAAAAGATTCTTTGGTATCCTTATATTCAAAGAAACATTAATAAATTTGTAAATACATAAAAATATGTATGTGGTAGTTAGATATATAGCTGTCAATCTGGTAATTGCAGTCTGAGCTTTGGGCACGCCTGTGAAGAACTGATAGCTGCAGCTAGTCTTAAGCAACCTGCAGGGGAGTGGGTACCTGACGTGGAAGAGCCAGGGTCTTTCACTGGGTGGCTGGACAACATGAGTGGAGATGGTTCAGTGCATTGGTTTTCTTCAGCAAACTTAGATTTGCAGCATGGGCAGAGAGGAGTCCCCCCTCTCAGCCATCCCTGTGGATGTGATGTGCTGCTTCCCCAGATTCCTGATAGCAGTATGTGCCCTCCTGCAGGGCTGAGTTGGGACATGTGAATGGACATTTGGAAGGAAGAATTAAACCCTTTGTTCCCTTAAACTCTTTGGGTATGAATTTACCAGCAACATACATGTATATAAATTACATATAATACATTAATATATATATAATACCTATGTTAGAATCTAGGACCTCAAATCTATGCAACGTGGGGACTTTACTCTGTAGCTGTATCTCTAATCAGTTTGTTTTTCCATGTCTGTAAATAATCTGTCATCTATCTATCTATATATCAATCTATCTATCCACCTATCTATGTTAAAAGTAAAATCAAATGATTGAAGTATAGAAATACAACATGAAAAAGAGAAAATTAAGAATACAAGTAGGGATGATATCTCAGGGAAGGCTACTAGTATCAAGCCCACTTAGAGACACTCAAGGATAAATCTCTGTAATACCTACAGTAATTGCTAGGATTATGAACAGGAGTGATGGGGTAGGAGGGCCTCACCAGAAACAAGGAGAGACGGGACCATGTTACAGCAGAGAAAATAGGCCACCATCAAGGACTGCAAGTAAGTAATGAGACTTCTGGTTAACTTCACAGACTTTCCTTCCTGATCATTTACAACTGATGGGGTATGATCTCACCAGAAAGGGAGGGCATATAGTCTGGCAGATAAAAAGTAACCATTTTGTAAATGGGTGACTGACCCCTCCCTCACTGCGGTTTCCCACTTTTATTACATCTACTTTTAAATATACTCTCATAACAAGACTCTAGTTTAACAGCTTTTTATCTCTGGCCAGGGAGTGACATCCAATGCCCATCAGGACGGAGCCAAGGGCATTGCAGGAGCAGCAAAACGGAAAAAAAAAATCAACGAATCATAATTCAGAACATCAGAGACTCTATATCAACCACCTAGAACTAGGCCAGCCTAATCTCTCCCCATCCTGAAGCTCAGGGAAATTTGCGGAAGAGGGGGCAGTAAGATTGTAAGAGCACAAGGATGGGAGGAGCAATGATTTGCAAGATACTCCACACAAGTTAGGGCCGAAGCAATCATAATAGGACTTTGCATGCCCTGCGCAATGTACAACACATTATTGACCCCACAAAGTCTAGCATTTGCTAAAGGCACTAGGATCCTTGGAGACACAATAGTGTTCCTATGCTTAAGGGGAACACAGAAAAGCATTCTGGGAAATGACACCTTTCACCTCGTCGGAGAGGGGGACTTAGAGGAGAGTTTGGCATGCACGTAAAAGGATGCTCTGGGGATAGGAGGGGGAGGCACTCGGGATGGGGAAGGAGGAAGAGAGGAGAAGGGCACAGGGGGGTGGGATGTTAGAGGGAGGGAGGGGACCGGTGTACCTGTTACATTTGTGTGAGTGGAAATAAAAAAAAAAAACAATAACAAAAACAAAAAAAAAAGTATAAAAGTAGGGGTCATGAAATCCACCGTTACAAGTAGCAATTTTGATGTTTATAATGTTTCTAAATAAAGTCACATCCAATGATTCTAAATAACAACAAATACAATGATTCTGAATAACCAGGAATTCTGGTAATAGAGGTGAAAGGGGTGTAATACTGTAAAGCTTTAATGATAAAAACTTTAGAGTCCTGGAGATGAATGGAAATCTCCACTGAGCAAGGTAGGAGAGGTAAGCCTTGGCTTTAATCAGGTAGCTCAGCTTTGTAAAGGAAAGGCAATTCAGCTTAAAGGAAAGAATATTTTCTCTATGTGCCTTTTGATAAGAGGTTAAAAGTACCTCAAACCTATTGATGAGCAAGTCTGAAGTCAGGGAAGATTCTCAGGCCTCTACATCATAATTGTGTGTGTGTGTGTGTGTGTGTGTGTGTGTGTGTGTGTGTATGTGTGTGTGTCTCAGAGGACACTGTGTGTCTGTATGGACAGCGAAGGGTGACTTTGGGAATCATCCTGGATTGCTTCTACCTCCTTCTTGCATTGTTTTGGAATTTCTCAGGCTCCACCCACCAGAGCTGGAAGTGCAGGCCGCCATTTCCGCCTGACTTTTCTCACATGGGACTTGAGATCTGAACTCAGTACAATCTGCTTATTAGGCATAGTCTTAACCCCTGAGCTATCTCTCCATCCATTGCATTGTAATTTTTGAGTGATGCACTGTAGAACACATTGGCAAGGGAAAGGCCAAAAAATATGCCCCCCTCCCAAAGTGAGGAAGATCGCATTTGCGGGAGTTCACAGCGGCTGCAGACGCGTGAGATCCTGCCCCAGCAAAGCGGAAGACAAGCACTGACTCCTGAGAGTTGTCTTGCAACCTCCACACTTGTAACTGCACTTACACAGACACTGGACATAAGCCCAACACACAGATGATGAAGAAAATGAGCTTTAAAAAATAAAAGGAAATAAGAATCGCTGTTTAACCCCCAAGGATCATGCCATAATCTTCGCCCCAGCACCTTATCATGGTCAATGAGTTTTCATAACCACAGTATTTTCTCACATACTGCCCACACTGGAAGTTTGAGCCATTTTTTTTGGAGGGGTGAGGAGTGGGGTTAATGGAAAGATGTATTCCTCCAAAATTGGAAGACTTAGTCTTACAAAGACAAAAATAAAGGAAAATTTAAATAAAATACAAAATAATCCTTTGAAACACATTTATTTGATGTGGGTTAAGACAGTATGTGGAAGTCATGAAATATTTTCAAGCCAAAGAAATTGTGGGAAAAAAACACTATAGGAAGATTTACATTATAAACGAATACAACTCTGAGGACACTTATCCAAAAATCTGTATTTTATTTCTATAAAATAGACATGATTTTCTTTCATATATCATTTTAAACTTCCCTCTGGGTCCTCCACTTTAATGAGGTGTAAAGACTCAGTGGCATTGCCTAGAGCTCTTTCTTGAGTTCCCCTTTAGAATAGGAACACTATTGTAGCTGTTAATCCCTTGCTTCTAAGGATCCTAGTGCCTGTGATCCATGGTAGACTTAGGGGATCAATGATACGTTGGTCATTGTTCAGGTCATGCAAAGTCCTATTATGATTACTTCGGCCCTAACGTGTGTGGAGTATCTTGCATATCATTGCTCTTCCCCATCTTTAGGCTTTTACAATCTTACTGCCCCCTCTTCTGCAAATTTCCCTGAGCTTTAGGATGGGGAGAGATTAGGCTGGCCTGTTTCCAGGTGGTTAATGTAGGGTCTCTGATGTTTTGAATTATGATTTGTTTTTTTTTTTTCTTTTTTCCAGTTTTGTTCGTCCTGCACCACCCTTGGTTCCATCCTGCGATGTCATTATTTAATAATAACTTCATTTATTCCAATGTCCAAAATATTTTCTAGCACTGGCAAAGTAGTAATTTTCTGACAGTCATTTGAGACCATTATATAAAATTGTTATAATGTATAGCTAAAAGAAAAATAAGGACAACACACAAGCAGATTTTTATGTTAAAATAGACATGAAACAAATATTATATTGCCTAATAGAACTAAGACAAATTTCCATGCTGAATAGTGATAAAATGGAACTGTTGAATTAGTTACAGAAAATTCAGCTGAGAGAATTTTAGCATGTCACTGAAAGGTAAAGCATATTAATTTCATGTGTATGTCCACACAATCAATCACAGAAGTGGAATTTTGGTAGAAAGAACAATCCAAAAAAAAAGTTATGGAGAAAAGAGTTGGAGATAGAACCTTGCCTGAGAATTTAGGAACAGAGACCCTGGACTCTAATCTATAATCTCAAAGTGTCATTAGTTCTGGATAAGAAGCTAGAAACGTCAGAGGAAGTCTCTGGTGTCTCTTCTGGGTTATTGAGAACTTTCTACACTTATTTCAAGACACAGAGGAACATAACTTCCAGGAAACCACACACGAGGATCTGACAAAATTGATAGGCACTCATACACCTTGTGGAACGACTACTGGATTGACCATTCCTCTGTCCCATATTTCTCCGCAATCTTGGAAGTCTCTAGAACTGTCCCTAGATTAGCTGTCCAGGTATCCCAGCCACTGGGACCTGCTTGTGTTGGACAGGAGCTCTGACTGCTTTCTTTTTCGCAAGCTCCCACCTGTAATCCTAAAATAAAAGTTCTTTCTAGAACTCACCCTTCCGTTGCCCATGCATTTCAGAATTAAATAGCTTGAACTCATGATGCAAAGTCTCAGGAAACCAATGTGCCAGGTGGCTCTTGTGGCTATCATTTGGTGCTTCTGATATTTTGATTTGATTAAAAAGGATAAAATGAATACTTTACAATTGATGAGATGACCATTACCTCCATCAATCATTGGTTAATTTTTGTAATAAATACTTAACGTTTAAGGAAAAAATGAACTCAACTGGTTTCATTATCTTTAGCAATCTTTTCTTATGACAATATACCTATCGTAAATATGAAACAGGGCAACAGGGAAGCTGGAGCACATATCTAGCTATGTTTGGCACTTCAATTAGTAAAATCATGAATAAGGATACAATTTAACTGATGCGATAAGGGTTTTTAGATACTTATAACTAATGTCTACTGGAGTCCATTAACTTTTTCCTTTTTAAAATGTCTTATAAAGGGGGTGAGATGCCTCAGGTGAAAAAGTAGTTTTCTACAATCTGGAAATCTAAGTTTCACAAGTTATCCTCTGACCTCCACATATATGCAGTAACACATATGTACCAGCATATATTCCCTCTCCCTCTCTTTCTAATAAATAATTAAAATATCTTATAATATGCACCTTATTATTTGTAGAAATGAACCGTATGGGGGAGCATTTCAGGATTGCATGTGCCAGTCTCACATGTGGAGGTCAGAGAACGACCTTTGGAAGTCTATTTTCTCCATCCTCCATGAGACTCTGGGGAGCAAACTCAGGTCTGCAGGCTGCTGAGATTGTGTCATTTTGCAGAATGGCATTTAATGGCATTTTCACATTTTTTTCCCCTGCCTTTTGGCTCTTGCTGAAGATTCTTTATGCTCCTTTTCTGCAAATGTCCCTGAACTTTTAAGGGATATAATAAACTTCATGTCGCGGACAGAGTCCTCAACAGTGTGTTTCCACAGTGACTGTTTTAGAATACCTTCTTTCACTAATTCCTTGCCATGCTTTGTGGTCATTTGTTTTCTGGATGGCGACTATTCTGAATGGGATGAGACAGAAACTTCTCATAGTTAGATACAGGTTTCAACATGAGTTTGACGGCATTGTGCTTTGGGCATATTTGTAAGGAATTGGTAGTTGTATTAAGCCCTAAACACAACTCTTGGCAACTGCTATTGCTGTGGACTCGCTTGACAAGCTGGGCAAGGAACTGTGAATGGACAATAATGAGTCAAAATAAAACCTCCCGTTCCTTTAAGCCATTTGATGAAGAATTTATCAGCAACATACTGAATAATTACAACAAAATTCAAGCTAATTTTAACTTACATTTCTCTACTAAATAGAGATTCTGAAACTTTCATACTAAATGCTAACCATCTATATTTTTTATTTGAAACTTTACTGTTTAGATCATTGTCTCATTTGTTGGTTTGTGGCATTTAATTTTTACAGGTCTTTATATCTTGTCTGGCAATATTTTTGACTTTTTCTTCAGTATCTGTTCATTCTGTTGAGAGATTCTTTTGCTGCACAGAAACTTTTTAATTTAATTTTATGCAGCTGTTTCTTGCGATGTAGGTGTTCTACTGAGAAATGTGTTTCCCAAACCTATGTATTAAAATAGTCTATAGTAGGACTGTCTACATTTCTAGCTTCAAATTAACATTGCTATACAGCTTGATTTTATACTAAAAAAATCCTCAGACTTAGAAAACAACAAAACCCTAACTTGCACCAATTTACTTTCATTAAAGTAGCAAAATACATAATCAACATGTAAAGAATCAGAAGCTTCTTAATGGATGAAGGCAGATTCTCTGAAAAAGAAATGAGGAAAATTACTCTATTCATAATAGCATAAAAGAATCTAGGAAGAAATTTAACCAAAGAGGTTAAATGTCTAGAGAAAATTTTAGCTTGGGCACCAGCACACACACACACACACGTGGGCGCACACACACACACACGCACACTCACATGTGCACACACACACATACACGCGTGGGCGCACACATACACACACACTCACACTCACATGCACACACACGCATGCACAGAGAGAGAGAGAAAGAGAGAGAGAGAGAGAAACTGGGCTGAAGGACATTCAAGTTATATTCTGACGGGAATATATCTGCATTCTTCCCATATTCAAGGACTCAAACAATGGCCTAACTTCTTCGGCAGAAGAAATCTGAGAGTTGGATACTGTGAAGGCTGTGTCATGTTTATGACTCACTATTTTCATTCAGACTGATAGTGAGAGAAAGAAATAAATGAAACAATGAAAAAAAGTGAAGTTTATTCAGGAAAAGTGTTTGTCCAAGCTTACAGTACTGAAAAGGGGAGTACAGCGGAAATTGTTGGTATTAGTACCATTGAAGAGACACCTAATATTGTCCACTGAGAGACTGCACCCATAAAACATGAAAGGCTCCATTTGAAGTGAGAGCTGGAATTAGAATGCTGATAGGGTTCTCTCCCTTGGGAATACAGCTGCTTAGAGAACTGTTTCTCAAAGGTCACCACGTAGACATGTGGTCCAGGTGGCAGGCACTGTTCTAGGAGCAGCTGAATGTGGCAGGTTATCCTCAGGATGTTTGTTTGTAAGACATGGAAGAAACAGTTTCATAGAGCTCAAGTTTTAATGAAGATCTCCAGATGTTGGAAACGCCAGGTCATGACATATCTTTTGATACAAGCTTCAGCCATGGCATAGAATCAGTCTAAGAACAGGAAATACATACCACAGAGACAAACTAAGCTCCATAGACACTCCCATGGTTCTTTTATGAATCCTGGATGCTGAACAGTTATAGAACATGGTACTGAACCTGTTGAGTGTTTACGTTAATCTGGTTCAATCTTTCCTTACTATTCTTTCATTCCTTCCATTTGTAATGGAAATATCCTTTCTATGTCATTACATGTTGAGAATACACAATGTTTTTCTTTTTCTTTCTTTCTTTCTTTCTTTCTTTCTTTCTTTCTTTCTCTCTTTCTTTCCTTTCCTTTCTTTCTTTCTTTATTCTTTTCTTTCTCTCTCCTCTTCCTTCTTCTTTCTTTCTTCTTTTTTCTTTCTTTCTTTCTTTCTTTCTTTCTTCTTTCTTTCTATTTCTCTTTTTTCTCTCTTTCTTTCTCTATTTTCTTTTTCTTTCTTTCTTTCTTTCTTTCTTTCTTTCTTTCTCTCTCCTTCCTTCCTTCCTTCCTTCCTTCCTTCCTTCCTTCCTTCCTTCCTTCCTTCTTTCTTTCTCTCTTTCTATTTCTCTTTATTTCTCTTATCTTCTCTCTTCTTTCTTTTTTAGAGAGGTTGAACTTACAAAATTGTCTTATGTCTCAGAAGAGTCTTTCACTTTAAATTTTCTAACAGTGAAGACGATGGATGCATTTGAAGTAGGACTTAATTGCATCTTGTATCAGGGGCTGTGCTTGAGCCTATAGAGACATGGAGCAGAATGTCATGGATTACTTATGAATACTTTGCTATCAATAGTAGCCCTGTTTAAGAAATTTGAAGTAATTCAGGAGGTGAAGTCTTCCTGGTGGCTTCATGGTTTAATTGGTTCAGTAGCACTCATATTCATTCTCTGTTTTTTGAATGTAAAATCATTATGAACATCCGGATTCTGCTACTAAGATCATGCTTTCCAGTCTCCAGCCATGTCTTCCTTACCATGCTAGGTCGCTTGTCTTTGGATCCCTTAGTGAAAATAAATGTTTTATCTATTTAGTTGCTCATGTTAGGTGCCATTTTTTGGTATTTATTCTTTCTTTCTTTTTTTTTTCAAAGCAATTTGAACGCAACAAAAGCATTTGGTTTTCATCTAGATTTTCAATTTTACTGAACTAATCATCATGAGAATTGGGCGCATGTATCTGAAATAAGCGTGGACGTATTTGTGTGCCTTAGCAGAAAATAATATGGAGTATCTCTGGTAATTGACAATGAAGAATCTTGTCAAGAGAACTATCAGAGTAATGACACTTAACCAAATTTCTATTCCCAATTAAGAGCTGCACACTGTTATTTTATATCATCACTGCATTCTGTTCTTGAGACACTTACATGATACTTTCTAGGCTAAGAATTCTTTGACCTAACTTAAAGAAATTGCTCCATGGGAAGTAAATTGATCATTTAACTACTTCTGTCATAGACTTATAGAAATGCCACAGCTTCTGAAGAAGTATTGAAGTCTTGAACATGTTTTAATGACACTATGACAGCAGGACTAGGAATGAGAATTATGCATGGTAAAGCAGTGATTATTCCTGATTCCCCTTCAGAACAGTTGTTTGACCGCCTATGATTCTCACTCATCAGCTTTCTTCCAGTGTCTTGACTCAGAAAGCTTTAAGAATGAGTAAAATATTTTCTCTGCTACTTTTACTTCAATAATATTTTACCTTACTCTCGCTAGAAATAGAATATTTTCTTATCTGCCTTCCAAGTACAATTGATGTTTCAAATGATCTTTTAGTATTCATTGCACATTTATTTGAGAAACACCATGTCATGTTTGCTTCAAAGTTACTTAGTTTAAATTATTTGCAAGAGTTTTAGCTCACGATGCTAATCAATGAGACTTCAGTATAAAAACTTACAGTATTAAATCACTTCTATGCAGTATAGGAACTATACTACATATTACTTGCATCTTTTTACCTCTATTAACAGATGATTTATATATTATAAATTCAAGATTTGTTTGGAATCCAATTATTAGAAGGTCAAGGTGAGTACCAAAATGTGCTTTTTAAAATAAAGGATATACAACAATAAAATTTCTAAGTTTAGAGTTGAGCACTCAATTCTCTACTTTGTTTGAGAATAAAAGTCATTCTTTATTATAATTGGACTTTAGTGAAAGCAAATGAAAACATATTGAGACAAGAGTCATTCCAATTAAGGAAAGGGAATTAAGTACTGCTATTAAGATACACCTCTGCAAATGACTAGTATCAACACTCATCTTATATAATATCTCATCAAAGCAACTGATTCTTTAATTTTCACTGTGTGTGATTAGATTATATTTCAGCAACTCTAAAGGATGATTGCAACACTATTCATTAGTCCTGAGCAAGTTCAATTGCATAGCAATATGACTACAAACACGAATTGCCTAAACAAGTCTTAGCTTTCAAGAGAATAATGTGTATTTATCTTGGAACTCCTCCTAACACTGTCTACAAATAATGTCTCTCTAATGCATTTGCATATTTAATGGAGCTTCAAAATACTTTCTTCTCTAAATGACACAGTAGGTAAGACATTTATCCACAAGTTCTCAAGATACAGTAACTAGTAGAATATAGATATTAGCACTGATCAACTGGAAGTATGCATCTCATTCAGTAAATTTGGTAACTTGAAGAAAGGAACAAGTGAGTGAAACAGAAAAGAGAATTTTATGCATTAGAAACTGAGTGACAGACTATTTATCTGTTGGATAAAATTTTGTGTTTTGTTTTCCCCTTAACCATTCTATATATACTGCAAAGCAGATGTTACATGTTTTCACTAATAAGTGAGTGGATCCTAGCATTGAACATTCAGAATGATATAGCTAAAAAGAAATGTTTATAAACCCTGCAAACTACTAAGTGACATATGTCAGTGGGGGAGAGATACAAACAATGGGATGATAGAACATAAGCAAATATATAGAGGCAATTATTGAAGAAAGTCCCAAAGAGGAGGGAAAAAGGAGGATGGAACTTGGTACAGGGTAAGGGAGCAAAGGAAAAAAATGCAAACGACTGAGGAAAAAAGATCAATTCAATAGCCATATCCAACTATAACCTCTGAAAGCAAAAATAAATAAATAAATAAATAAATAAATAAATAAATAAAACCCTTGTAAGGAGGAATCAGTGGAGCAAATGGAAGGCCCATGATCAACCAGTTACCCTCAGAATGGATTTCAAAACCTCTTACTCCCATTATTTTCAGGAAACTAATGCCTTGTATTGTAAACCTTTTTAGATAGTGGAAGAGGAGGAAATAGATCCTAGAGATGGAGAGATATCTTAATGCTAATTAATAATATTTGGTAATAAACTACCATCTAAACACTTTTTTATTGTAACCGTAGATAAGAAAAGCTCTCAGCTCTGAACCAAGATGCACCCTATTGTGCTGGAAGGTTAGTGAGACAGAAAAGCACAATTGGCCAGAGTGCAAAATAATGGTGACTCTGGAATGTTCAGCCTCAGTCAGACTATAGAAATCTCTCTCCATTCCAAGTTCAGGGAACTTTGTGGAAGAGGAGGCAATAAGATTCAAAGAGCCTCAAGGTGTGGAGATGTACCACAGGCCAAGAAAGCCCAACCACAACTGGCTGCTACATCCAGAAGCTCGCTGCAATAAGGTATACTATCATCAGCTCTAACAATGACTGACATAGCAACACTTTTCCATGGACCAACAAGTATCTCCTAGAAACAGCTACATTCAGAATCTCAGGGGGCAAGGGCTGGACAAAAGAACAGGTGGTTCCACACTTTGCACTTTTCCCACAAGAGAAACATATACTACCACAGAGACCTGTTCCTTACTAGCATAGATATCTCTAAAGCAGTCCAGTGATCCACATATAAAAAGGGACAAGAGAACAAGAAGCACATGGTGAGATTGGTGAAGAATGGGGAGGGTGGGAGAGGAGGTGAGTGAGAGGAGAGAGGGATGGAACTAGTCCATAAATGTACTTTGAATGTTTATGAAAAATTTTTAATTGAAAATAATTCTGCATGTGCCAAATGCTTATTTTAATTGAATATTGCCACTGTGTGCTATAATAAACCACACTCTGAAGCAAAATACAAGCATATAAATAAGTCAAATCTTACCTTGAAAAGCATCCTTTTTCCTTCTAACATCATGCCAACGTACTTGTGCATGTACTGACATGTAAATATATGCAAACATTCATATACCCAGAGACAAACAGAAGTGGCATTTATTCATCAATAATATGCATAATGAAAACAATAATGTTGATCACATAGTTCAAGTAGGATGTCTCTACTTTTTCAACAATCCATTATATAAATATGGAATATACTTACAAATCATCATTTTATTATTTATAGGGAGGTATAATGGAGCTAAAAATATGTGTGTACATTTGTGTTTATAAATAGAGGTGTATGTGTATGATACGAATCAAAGCAATTGGCATAGTTGGTATCCATTTTCCCCATTAGTGATCATTTATTTAAAGTGCTGCTATATTTTATATAAAAATGTTTAGAATAAACAATAAAATGAGCAACACCAATATCAAGTAGCAAGTTGATTTAACCTCCTCAGTAAATTTTAAGTTGCTCAACCCCTTCAAAAAACATGGTGCTCCATATATGGATGCTTTGGTTCCATAACTTTGATTACAAAATTTCATATGCCATAGACACATTTTGATAATATCATATTATTTATTTTTAATATTCCTTTTTATTTCATTTAACAAAGTATCACAGAGTATCCAATAATAAGGATACAAATATATATGTATATTAATACAGGTTCTTTACAGTATTGGTGGTGGGATGTAGAGAACTAAGCATTATGCTTCAGTCTGTTCAAGACAGTGAACTTGAAAGATGGAGTACCTTAAAGAAAAGAAGGGCCAGTCACCTTGTCTATTCCTCTCATATAGATAAGAGTACCAAACTCCTACACTAGTCTAGTCTTTTTTTAAATTTTTTTATTTATTATTTATTCAATTGTGCGTGTGTATGCATGTGTGCGTGTGTGTGTATGTATGTGTGTGTAGAACCACGGACGAATTCGGGAACCACCATGGACGCCTCCACCTCCTCCTTGTTTACTCTGCCCCGGGATTCACAGACTCCGTCCTACCAGGACCAGAAACGCAGGCCGCCCTCGCTTCTGCCCGGCGTCTATACATGGGGTCTAGGATCTGAACTCAGGACCTTCTGCTTGCAAGGCAGAGGCTTAATCCCTGAGCCACCTCTCCAGCCCCTAGTCTAGTCTTATAAGGAACAGAAAGTGTGATCCGGAATTAAATCTTCTTACGGAGATGCACGAAATTATGCAAGACAATTGAAAAAAACTGTGAAAACACAGAACTTAGTTTCTTATCAACTGAAACTAGGACCACGCAATCTTGTGCATGAATGGAGATATTTACAAAGACACCTGGCTTCCTCTATGGTCGTCATTGGATTGTGATGGCACATGAGGGATCTAGGTTAACTGATTCACACTACACATATCATTTTTTTCACAACGGACCAATGGGCCTTCTGGATCATCCCTACCTCTACTTGATTTGATCAAATCACTTTAATATCTTTTACAAATTAGTAAAAGTGGAGAGTAATTAATGAACATTTGGCTAGCCTAAAATAGACAATTAGTCACACTACCTATTTGGAATGAAACAAACTTTCACTGTACAACATGATATTTGGTTTGATGATTTTTGCATTCTGTTGAGGTAAGTTTTAAAATATGCTGTCCGTTACTACACACTCTCATTTTGGAGCAATACGATGTAATGTTGTTCATCTATATAATTAAAGGAAGAAGGAGAAAAGAATTGCCCAAAAGATATTTATGTTTTTGAAATGATTCTTACCTAATTTCTTTTTCATAATATACTATTTGAGGGCAGATTAGTTCTCTCATGAAGGAAAAATAAATAGAATATTCAGAGGTCTTTCAATATAATCTATTTTACACATTCACATGTAGCATGTATATACAAATATACATATATAAATATGCATATGTATGTTCATGTCTGTGCAACTAACAACATATGTGACAGCTAAATTCAAATAAAGTACTGAAATCCTATTAAATAATTGTTCATATTTGATAGAGAATTGAAATTAATATATAAACCAAAACACATTTTAAAGTATCAATCAATGTAATCACTAATATCTGCTTGAAATAGCATATTTATTTAAATGCTATAATACTTCTCAGAGGTGAACTTTTAAGCTGGTAGGTATATGAAAAGTGGATGAAAAAACAATTTCCTTTATTATTTCCATTGTTTTAGAGAAATGGTTGCAAATTTGAAAGCAGAAAAGTGACAAGATCTACTAAATAAGAGAAACCTTAATAAAACAAATCTTTATGTTTTATTGCCACAAACACTTGAATAAACATAAATACACTGACCTGTCTTGGGATCCACGGAGAAGTAAGGTTGTCCCTGGAGGATGCTGTAAACTACCCTGGCACTGTTTCCATAGGTGGGGTCGTCTGCATCTGTAGCTGTCACCTGTAGAACAGAGGTACCTGTGCATTCAGGAAAACAGATTTTAGTGTGTGAATGTGTTTAGCACAGGACTCATTTGAACACAAAATGGCTTTGCTTGAATATCTATGCAAAGGTGAAATGAATGTGTCCTAATAAATTAAAATGAATAAAGTCTTAACTTCCTTTCCTTGCTTTCCACTGCATCGAAAGAGAAAAACAGAACATTTCTAGGCAGATATTCTGACATGTATCTTATGTGGTGGTAACACTGGAAATATCAGGCTTTCATTCATGTTTGTCAGTCAAAGAACTTTTGGATCTTTTACTAACTTTTTGGTTAAATCAAGGCAATAGTGGAAGTCCTACATGCCTCATGACCAGTCTTCATCTAGAGAAGTAGTAGGGTGATTAAGATTAAAAGGTGGGATAATTAACATGAAATCATCACTTGAATCGCAGTGCTCATTCACCTCATACCCATCACTTAGTTGCCTTTCATGACTGTTCCCTAGGGTGAAATTTCATGCATTTTGACCAACCTAAACAATGTGACACCATTAGGTTTCTAAAATAAGGATTATCATATGATTCTGAATAAGATCTTTCAAAGTAATTAACTGACTCTGGCACAATACATTTTAGGGATTAATAAATTTGAATTTATTATTATGAATTTAATGATTACATGTTGTGAGTCAATGGTAAAATGAAGTACATCTATATATATGAATCACATTGCAGTTGTTTCTGAATGAAAAATTTTCAAACTGCATGGTGACAGTCATGTATTAAGGGTCATTCAACTTCATTTTGGAATTAGAGGGTAAGAGCTCTTATCAATTCATAACATGCACTTTATGAATCATTTCACAGTACATACTGTACTACTAGAGAAGAACTGCCTACTAATTGGAATCATGTTTCAAACAAAAATATTTTTACAATCAAGCATGCTTTTAAGAAACTTAGCACCCGTTTAGTGCTTGAATGTAAATTCATAATAACATCCCATTTTGGATTTAGTAAGTTTTTAGGCACCAATATCCAATACCAATTGAATTGAAATTGAATTTCAGATGAAATATTAAGCAAAGAATAGTTTGTGCCTTTGAGGCATCCTAGAAAATGTAATATAAATAGTGTAAGTTCGTCTGACCTTCTTTATCTTTGAATCAAATGTGTATATGTAATTCAAATAACATATTAACATACTAAGCTCAAAACTTCTTTTATCACTGAGATTATAAGAAAAAATTTGATTTATAATCACCTCTATGTAGAACTGGAGGAGTGTGTGCTACCTAAAAAGTGCTCTCAATTTGACCATTAATGAAATACAGTGATTGAGCAAAATGTTTGTAATAATTCAGTGAAACTGAGTGATACATAGGTTGATGTTAGAAATGTGGGCACTTGGTTGTTTCTTAGAAAACTATACAATAATGCAACCCAGAAATTTGTACACAGATTATAATATAAAAGATATAGAAACTTCAAAAACTGTTTACAAATGTTTGTGGAAGCATCATTTGTCATAGCATCCAATTCAATGTCTCTTTGTGGGACAATCAGTAAACAAACCTCACATTCCTCTCACAGATTCTTACTCAACAAAGAAAATGAAAATGCTCTGGTCACTGATACATATAACAATTTAATTAAGTTTTTAAGGCCATCTTATAAAAATATATTGAATGATTTCATCTATAATATTCTTGAAATAACAAAATTTTAGACGTGGACATTTGATTCTTAATACTGTCCAGTAATCAAATTAGTCACATTCCTATATTTCCCATACAATCACCCACGCACACACAAACACATACACACACATACACAGACACACACACATGAAAACATAGTTTTTTCTTACATTTTAATAGTTTCTAACATTAATTTAATGAAGTATAATTATTTTTACCTACTCCTGTTCTCTGATGCCATTCCCTCTTCTGCTGAGACCCTTTTGCCTGAAAGGTTTCCAAATATTTTTGTCTTTTTATCCAACAATTTTAATTGGAGTTTCTTGCTCAAATGTGATAAGAGGTTATTTACAGGTGAATGTATCATGGCTGCACCACTGAAAGAAATGAATCTTCTCCCTCCAATAAAACTTTAATGCAATTAATCCCTCAGGGAAAGGTGAAACCTCATGAATCTATCTCCTGCTCATAGGGAAAGTTTGACAGGTCTATTAGTACACAAATCTTCTGCAGATGCTAAGTGCATTTTGCAGAATATCAAAGACTGTCTCTTCACTATTTCCCTTCATTCAAACTGTCAAGGTTTATGTGTAAATTGTCCGCTTAAGGCTCACATACACTGTTTGATCCTAAGCTGGTAGATTCTACCACTGAAAGATGATTGAACCATATGGACACTGATTTCATCAATATAGTGATTGGTTCATGAGCTCATAGGAGATGGAACTATTAGATGTTGAGAGCCGATTGGATGACACAGCAGTGAAAGCTTGACTTCAAAAAACATTTTGTGCTCTGGATTTTCCTGCCTGATCCACCTCTCTGTTTTTGAGTAATGCAAGGTGAGCATCTCTGCTCCAGCCCCCAGTTTATGCCCTCAGTCCCATGATGCTCTCGGCTTCAATGAAGACCAAACACAGTGGAATAAGCAGGAAGTGAACAGGAATCTTTGAAATTGTGAGACAAAATATGCATTTTCTCTTTAAGATTGTTTATTCATGTATATTGTCACAGTGATAAAAACAGCAAGAACTAAATAAAAAATATTTTAAGTGCATACTACTCAGTTTTGCATAAATGAATAAAAACCTGTTCAGAAGACATTTCACTGCTACTTCACCTGGAGGGTGGAGGTCGGAAACACATAGTTAGGACCCAGGTCTGTACATTTATAAGATGATATAAATGTCATACAATATCAACAAAATCATTGATCTACCAGAAAAACAGAGTTAATAGTCTAGGCATATTGGAATTACTAAGTCTCAGGAAAGTGAAGGATTGCTACTAAGAAATCATGTTTACAAAATTCTTAGGCTTAAACAAGCTTTGTTTCTGAAATAGTGACTTAAGACAAACATATTTTTAAGGTCTCAAAAAGGCCTTTCAACAAAAATTGTATAGGCAATGTTGTAAAAGACAACCTATAAAAACAGACTTACCTCCCTGGTCATTAATAGTTTTGTTCTCACCAATCAGGGAGGATATAGGGATTGACAGATAGACGGTAACCATTCGGCTAATGGGGCAGTGACCCCCCCCCATTGCTGTGTCCTTCTTTTATTCTCCCATCTACCTTTGAGTTTCCTATTATTAAGATGTTCATTATGACAGCCTTTTATCTTTGGTCAGGAGGTGACCTTCAATACCAATCAGGATGCAGTGAAGGGTGGTACAGGAAAAGCAAAACTGAAAGCAACAAACCATATTTCAGAACACCAAAAACTCTACATTAGTCACCTGGAACCAGACTAGCCAAATCACTCCCCATCCTAAAGCTCAGAGAATCTTGGGGAAGAGGAGGTGGCAAGATTGTAAGAGCCTAAAGATGGAAGGACCAGTGATATGCAAGATACTCAACACAAGCAGGGGCTGCAGCAGCCAGAGTTGAACTTTGCCTGACCTGCACAATGGTTGACATGTCAATGACCCCCCAAAGTCTAGCATGGATCACAGGGGGGAAGGCTCCAGGCAGTAGGATCCTTAGAGGCAAGGGATTAAGCAGTCATAATAGAGTTTCCATATTAATGGGAAACCCAAGAAGGGGGTCAGGGCTATGCCACTGAGTCCAGAACCTTCACTAGGATGGATGACTCAGAGGGAGGTTCAGTGCTCACATAAATGGATGCTCTGGGGGATGGGAGGGAGGAAAGGGGGAGGCACTGGGATAGGGAGAAGAAGGAAGGGGAGTGCAAGGAAGGGGGTAAGGAGGGAGAGTGGAAGGGGGACGATTGGGGAGGGAAGGAAGGGAGAAGAGGATGGGGTACCTATTGAGCTTGTATGATTAGGGAAAAAATGTGGGAGGAAAAAAAACGAAGAATCACTTAGTTCTCTCAACAAAGAAACTCAGTTGACCTTAGATTGAGATTCTTACAGGATTTCATCTTTGGTAAGTAAGCTTTGAGATATATGAAGGCATTGGAAGTGAAATAAGATAGAACAAATGTAGACAAAAGAGAAGGAAGAATAGTTACTTGGTAAGGATCATGATTGTCAAATAGTTTCTTATCTATAATGTATTAATACACAAGGATTATTGTGTAAAGTGGCAAAATGGAAGTGAGGTGAGTAGAAGAAAAAAGTGCATAAAAATTTTTCATCCTGAGCTAGTGGGTGACTATTCACAGCTACAAGTGTCTGTGCAATGGAGCTCACAAACCTTGGATAATTCTTTTGGTTTTGAAACTGGGAACAACTAAGCAACACTATTTCCTTACCTTGGTGCTCAGCAAAGGAATCAGGGTAACATTCTGACCACAATGGTTACAGGAGGCAAAGACATGAGGTCACACTGGCCTAATCCCAAACGTGCAAGCCAGAACATAGCCCAAATGGCAGTGATGGAGAGAGTCATTCACACAGCTGCCCATGAATTTCTTAATAAGAACGATGGAGAAGGGAGATATTTTGATGCTACTTATTATTTAAATATATAGGGAACATACTAAGTCCAAAACTTGTACTTTCACAGATTATTTTTGTTTAGAATAGAAGACAGTTCTTTTTCATGATGAATGGTATAGGGTAAATGTTCATCAAAATGCCTATACAAAATCCAAATGTCTAGTGTGATGGTTTATCAGTGCAGAGACTTAGAAAGTGAATGTTTCTTATGACTGGGACTGACTTCCTTGGGAATAAGGCTTCATAACTTCCAAATCCCTTCTCTTTATTAAGGACAGAATGCAAATGTGATCTTCGCATTCAGTATGTGTGCCCTCACTAGACACTGCCCATATGGCCTACTTGATCTTCAATTTCCCAACTGTTTGCTGATATTCTGTATAACAGTCAAACTAACTAAAACAATAGATAAATAAAATTAAAAAGATGGATTTTATAAGATATAGGCTGTAGGTTTCATGGCTGTCTGTTGAAATTCAAATTATTAATCCTTAACTCCTAGAACTTCAATATGTGATGCCATTTGGACACAATGCTCTGACTTTGTAATTAGCTAAGATCAGACTGGATTCTTTTGAACCCCTAACCTGATGAGAAGTAGATATCTGAAGACAGAGACAAAGAAATATGAACACACACAGACACGTGTGTACACACAGAAATAGATATACACTGAGATGACCGTGTCAAAATAAAGGCAACTGGATGATTCATCTGTCAGAACCAATTCTACAGACACAGCAAACAACAATGCATTATTAGGAAAGTTCTAGAATGTATGGAAAAACTTCTGAGAAGCTAATCCATCCCTATCTCTACTTAGAGAGAACATAACCCTTGTAACATCTTGGATCTCAGAGTGCTGCTTAATAGAAGACACATAATAAATGAGATAAAATCAAAACTAATATCTCTGTTAAAACTGATACACACTTACAGTAAAGTGGCAGAACATGAAATTAACCTGAAAAGTTCAGAAACTTCCTAAATACTCAATGACAAACATATACAGAAAGAATTCAGAGAAGCAAAACCAAAATGTACCAAAACAAATAAAAGACATGAAACATAAGAAAACCAACAACAATGATAGAAAATCCCATCCTAATAAATAGAATAAATTTCATACAGATTAATGCTTAGAAATAGTTACTCCTAATAATGCATCTGTTGGCATTTCTAAAATAAATTGAAGAATTGTATTGGTCATTTTAATATAGATTCTTATTTCTTGCTAGAAAATTAAATGACCAAAATATTGTTTTATGACAAAACCCTCTACATTGGACCGAATATTAAATTCTTTCACTATAATTATATGGTAAAAATCATAGCCATGGTAAAAAGAGAAAAAGAAATTATCTTCTGCATGGCCATATTCCAAAGGAATGTATGAAATAATAATAGTTAAGCTTTCATAATTTTCTCATGAATTGAAACAAGAATCTCTTGGGAAATTACTTTTCTTTGAATCGTATATTTTAAACTAACAGCTCCTCTCCTGCTTGACTGGTTCTATGGGAGGAAGCACTTCAGGGAAGGAAGACTAGCAATGGAAAGGGTACAAACATCCCAGATGAAATCCAGTGAGCTACATATGCAAATAAACAGACAAACAAATAGACAAAAGTAAAGATAGGTGGAGATTGGAAAAAAGAAAGTATGAAGTGTGACAGGAGGGGGGATAGGAATGGATGATAATAGGTGTAAACACATTTATTGTATTTACATGTGAAAATATCACAGAGTTAAAAAATAAAATTATTATCAAAAAGAAAAGGTGGATGGGGAGAGTATTCAGAATATATTACATATACCTATTGACTTGTTGAAGAAAATAATTCACCAGTAATGAGAAATGAGGGACATGGTATTTGGAAATATTCTTTATTTTTGTTCAAAACAACATGCAAATAAATCAAACTATTCCAAAGTAGATCAGCAACATTTTAATTTTCTGTATTTCCTGAGGCGTACACTTAGCTTTTCCCTGTCTAGGGATTAGTGCCTCTTAGCTGATGTTTTATACAAATCTGAAAGAGATTTAAGTACATAAGAAAGCTTTCACAGTATCTTTTTCTGCATGAAATCTAAAGCTTCTTTCCTTGGGGGATGGCACTATGTCATTTTCTTCACTTGGCCTCTGCTTGTACTACCGTGTTTTAAATTGCACATATTTTGTAGAGCTGCATATCAATGAGAAACAGAGAGTGAACTTCCTGAAAGTCTCTGAAGACCAATTTGAAATATTTAATGCGGCATTTTAATGCCAAGCAAATACTCTCTGATATCACAAATTGCTATGCATGACTTGCTAGAGTCCACAACTCTGTAACAATCTCAAGAGAATTGATGTTGAACAAGAACCCTGGGTAAAAATAAGCTAAAGAGTTAGAAAGCAGAGAGTACCTCTGAAAAACTCTCTCAGGGCTGAACACTGAAAAGGTTTCCTTACACTCTTGTGAAAAAGCACAGTCATCAAAACACAGGAGGACAGTAATTTCAGCAACAGAGCAATAACATGAAATTGTAGTCATTCTGTAATTTGATAAAGCTTTATTCACTCATCAGTTATAATATTAAGAAAGAATGCAGAGTGATGACACCATTAAAATATCTGAGTTGGATACCAACAAAAATCACCGTAATTTTCTCTTTATTCTAACTGTATATTTAAATCATGGCTTTTATTTATTACAGTGAGATGTGCTCATTGAACTACACAGATTGTAGATGTAAATCACTTGAGTAAGTTTTATACTCTTTTTCTTAAGACAAAAGCAAAAGAGCGACATGTTATGCAATTAGTATGGATTTAGGAAAATACTGTCTATAAGACATTACCTTTAGTAATGTCTTCAATGCATGGAGAAAGTTACATTTAAAGTCATTTACAAATATGGGTTATTGAGATTTAAAAAGATTAGGCAATTCAAATCCAGATCTTTGTGTTTTGAAAGAATGCCACATACTCTTTCCAGTTACTCTACGCCCATTGCAATATGCTACCTCTTGTACAATCTAGTTTTTCCTGGCTACAAAAGCACATGTCTTCTTTATGGAATATGCACAGCTGTGTGTGATAGTTAAATTTAGGAGGCAACTTGACAGTTGTAGGCAGTTTGGGAAACAGCTGTGAAGAATCAATGGTTAGGACAAGCCCTTAAACAAGGCTAGAAGTGATTGTTTAGTTGATAGGGAAGGCCAAGTTCATAATGAGTGGTGCTTTTCAGTGGGGAGTCGCATGAAAGGGACTGTGAGGAGGACAGACTTGCTGTTCCCTTGCCCTGGGCTGACTTGCTCTGTCAGCCAATTAATGGGCATTGCTGCCATTTTCTATGCTGCTGCTGCTGCTGCTGCTGCTCTTGCTGCTGTTCTTGGCTGACTTCATAGCTCAGCCTTTGTTTCTTTTTTCTTGTTTGCGGCTGTTCTCACTGTGTTTGGAGTCTAGTCTCATGGGCCTTGCGGCTGTTCATCTCTGACATCAGAACTCAGCATCTTTGTCACCCCAACATTGATACAATATATTTGTTCTGTTTCTGCAGAGAACCCTAACTAATACAGTATGTTGTAGAGCTTTTGTTGAGCGCAGAGATAGAGTTAATTATGGTAAGATGAAGCTTGTTGTTCTGAAGGGAAATAACACTAAAATTACATCTTCTATCAGTAACTGTTTACTTCTCATGAAAATATCCAAGAAGATCATGGCAATTAAGAAAATTAACAAAACATGATGAACTGGTAATGTTACCCTACTGTCTTTCAATAGAAAATATGCACACACTTGACTTGGAACAGTTTTATTGTTAAACATGCATATTAACTTTGTGTACCTCAATGCACTGAGGCTAAGACTGAGAAAGGCATGCATAACTGAATAGTTCAATGAAGCATTGTACAACATCTGGCTGACCAGATTTATTTTCGTGACTACCATCTATATCTCTTTATTTTCATAATATCTGTTTATCTCTATCTATCTACTTACCTACCATCAATCATCTTTTTACATGTCTGTCTGTCTACATAGCTATCTTCTATCTACCTGTTATCTATGTACCTATGTATTATCTGTCCAACATCCATCTATTATCTATGCCCCTACTTGGTGTCTACCATATATCTACCTATCATCCATTTACCTATCATCTATGTACCTACTTAAAATCTGTTATCTATCTATCATCTACCCATCTGTTTATGTAACTACTATTCTTTTAATCATCTAATCACTTATGCATAGACCTATTCTCAGATATAGTGACAAAATAAGGCAATACAGTCATATACTTTGATTGACTGGATTAGATGTTATGAAAACATTTTCCTTTCCATTGAAAACCAGAATATCATCCATGTGATATTTTCATGTTCTACGTATCTCACATGTTCTAGATAATTTGTTTTAATCATTGGGTCTCATTTGAAAATGTCTTTGGGGAATCCATAGGAAAGAACTAGGACATACACGTGACGTAACTAAAGCAAAGAACAAGAAATGCAAACATAAGTGTTATGTAGCTTTGTGATAAAAAACCTTATTTCAATTTTTTTTTCAAGTCTCAGTTCAAGTGAATAGTAAGGAAGTATTAAGAAGCGTTGTCATTGTGGAAGAAGGTGACTTGGTGGCCTTTGTTCCTGAAAAGGACCAGCTTACCGAGAAGCCGCGGCAGCTACAATGTGAAGCTGAAACAAGCTGGAATCAGGTTTACTGATTAAAGCCTCTCACAGGTAGATCCTATGGGTTATTTCGGCCTGAGATATGTTGGATATAACTTTTTGTTGCATCTCATCTTGGCACTTCTCAGGAGAAACTATAAATATTTCAGAAAGACATGAAAACTACAAGATGAGACATGAACAACTGACAAGAAAGTCTGAAAATTTGGAGAGCATTAAAAAGATGGAAATGTCACAAACAGGGAAGTCTCTCTCTCTCTCTCTCTCTCTCTCTCTCACGCACACACATACACACACATGTGTGTGTGTCTACATGTAAATGTTCAACAATTTTTCTAAAGAGTCCTTGTAAAGAAAAGAACAATGACTAGAAAAATATCAACTAACATTTTTTTAAAATTAAAGTTACACAACAAACAAGTTTTTATAATCTCTCCTCTATAAAAAAAAAACAAAATAAGCTTTCATTCTATCATAATATCTTTGGTGCTTATTTTTCTTGAGGATTGCTCACAATAGCACTATTGGGAAATAAGAATAAGGCAGAAAATATGTTTCAGTGAACTAAGAAGTCCATATCAAAATAAAATAAAAACGGTAAAATGATTGCTTAACAAATATCACAAACTCTTCTCTTACAGTGGATAAGGATGGATTTACAAACTAAATTAATATCATTGAATAATAAAATTATTTTAATTAGGATGTTTGGGACTGATCAAATGGCTCAGCAGGTAAGAGGGTTTGCTGTACATGGGTGAATACACGGTTCTGCCTCCACTCACATGTAAAACCTAGCACAGCCAGGTGGACCTTTGACAACCTAGTGCTGGTCTGCACAGGCTGAGACAGGAGTCTCATTGGGAACTACTGACCACCAACCCCACTCCAATTTCAATGAGGAAAAACCAGCATTAAAAGGGTGACTTCAGGAATCATCCTGGACTGCTTCTATCTCCTCTTGGTTTTGCTCTGGGGTTTCCCAGGCTCCATCTTCCAGGGCTAGAAGTGCAGGCCACCACCTTTTGATGTTTTTTTTTTTTTCTCTCTCTTTACATAGCCTTTGGGATCCAAACTTAGGCTCTCCTGCTTGCAAGGCAGAGGCTTAAACCCTGAGCCATCTCTCTCCAGTCCCTAGACCTCTAGTTTCATATTTTGGAATACTTGATCTGAAGCTGCCCTTCCGGTTTTAGAGGGCTGAGGAACCTCTAAGAGGTATATATTACCAAGAGGGACTGCACCATAGAAGTCCAAACTTGAGGACTGACAGATGGTTCCATGCCCCAATTGTGACCCTTGCTATGTTTCCTGAACAGGGACAAAATGTGTTCAATTGCCTCATGCTCCTGCAGCCAAGTTTTTACCACCAGGATGCTCCGTATCCCTTAAAACTATGGGCCTCGGTAACCTTGCCTTAAATTGTTTCTTGTCAGATTAAAAGTAACTAACACAAACACTGCTGAATTGCTTTGCTACAAAATGAAAGCTAAGTACACTGAAGAAACAATCTCTGAAGATGGCAGAGGAAAACGTTATGGAACTTGATTTGTTTTGTACCTCTAATGATTCCTTAGTTTCCCCCATGTGATCCGTGTGCATAATAATCTACCATGAAGAACTGTATTAACAGTCTCACTCTTACTGAAATTATCTCATTCTGAAGTGTGCCTCCGGGGTGACAATTTGAAATGGTTGCTGGAGTTCTGGCAGGTGTCCAGGATAAAGCTCCAGAGATGTTGGGGCAGACCTAAATCAGGGTCCCAACAAGCAAAGCAATAAAAACAACACAGCTGGAGCATCTTGTTGCTGTGCAACAAAGAACTCAGCAGAAACTCTGGGCTTTCCAGAGAATGGAGACAATATGGAGACATAAAGAAGATTATGACCCTTTCAACATATTCTCAGAACAAATGACTGTATGGAATTAAGCATGATAAGCCACATCAACTGCCTCATCTTTATGGAAAAAAAAGTTTGTGTTCCAATAAATCTAAAGTTTGTAAATGATACACTCATAATTCTGATCAAATATATTCTATCCTATCATAAATTAACAATCACTATTTCTGTAACCCTCAAAATCTA
This sequence comes from Typhlomys cinereus, assembly GCA_023101885.1. Classification (NCBI taxonomy): domain Eukaryota; kingdom Metazoa; phylum Chordata; class Mammalia; order Rodentia; family Platacanthomyidae; genus Typhlomys; species Typhlomys cinereus. Next base: position 14,482,873 of record JALPQD010000007.1, on the reverse strand, counting down.
GTATATCATTCTCAAACATGAATATAATAGAGAGGTGCATTATGCCATTATTTCAAACTGGCAATTGATAGCTGAGATTTTAGGCACACCTCCAGGGAATTATTCAATTAGAAGCCCCAGTAAACTTTTGTATGATTATCTAATAGATAATGGATGGAATCATTCTTTAAGTATAAAATGGAGCAAGCTAGTTCAGAAAATTAGGAGGCTGGCAAGCAAAATTGTATGTCTCTCTCTTATCAATTCATATTATTACATTGTAGCTACTGATTATGGTAGGACTTTTTTTTTTCTCCTGGCTTGCTGATAAACAATGAGAATGTTGAGAATGAATAAGCTCCATGTTCTCTTAAGTTGTTTTGGTCATGTATTTATATCATCAGTTGGAGCATGAAGTATTTTACCTTTCTATTTGAAAATGGTGCAATTGTAAAATAAAGAAGACATAAAGTACAATTTAATCGTTTGTAGTCTAATATGACTTTTCTATGTACAGGTATACGACGCAATTGAAAATTATACAGTGATTTTATAATACAATCAAGTCATAGTTATATTAGACACCTAGATTTTCAATAAAAGGAAAATGATGTGTCATGAGTAGTGCTCCTTTGAGTTAAAATGTACTGCTACAAAAGTTAGCAATATGTTATCTCATATTTTGCTGTCATTTATGAAAATTTTAGACAGTTAATAAAATTATAAGAATAATTTAGGACATTTAGAAAACCTGGCCTTTTAAATATAGAAAAATGAAAGAAAGTTTTCATGGAAGGTTTTCATTGCTGTATTTTGGTTCTGGTTAGAATGTGTCCCCTGGAGGTTCATATGCTGGAAATTTTTTCCCCAGTGTGGTGATACTGAGAAGCAAGGGCAGCTTCAGGAGTTGAGGTTTATTGGGATATAACAAGGTCATTGGGGGAAACCAATGCCCGAGGGAATTAGTATGGTTTTTGTGGCACTCAGTTTAGCTCCCTGAAGAACGGACTTCTTTAGAGTAAGGCCAACTCCTGAGACCCACAAGCTCCCCAGAGCTTTTGCTGTGAACCCCATAGGGGTGGGGGCTACCTGGTCAATGTATATTGTCAACCTCCAAAATGGCAAACTCCTTTGGCATGAAATTTAGGATCAGCCATTTCATAGAACAATGAAAATGAACTAAGATGATGAGAAACAATGAAATAATGAAGATAAAAAGAGATGATTCGAAATTTACTTTGATAAAAAAATATAAGTCTCCTCTGGGTCTATCTACATTACACTTACATAATAACATTACAACATGAATATTTTCAAATATTTTCACTTGATTAAAACTGATAATACATATATATCACTAAATACACAAATTTATATTCATAATATCTGAAAACCTATGTATATAGTTATATAATATACACACATATATAATCACTTATATGTATTGCATCCATTAAATTGGTTTACTTCATATAATTCTATGGTTAGTTTTCTAAATGATTGTGAAATACTTAAAATTTCTTACAACAGTGTGAGGCTTTATAGCTCTTCACTGGATAAACCATTGTTCTTCTTTTTGTAGACTAGAATTTTTCATGGTTTTCATTAGTACTTTCTGGGGAATTTAACTTGTCAATTAATATCTGAAAATCATAATTACTTATGTACACTGACAGAATAATTTCTGATCATCGAGTATAAAGACTGAGCTTTCCAGCATGTAAAATTATATTTGAATCTAATTATAAAAATTATAAGACCATTTTTATATCCATTGATCTTGAATATTTTCTGGGTCAGTAAATGGAAAACCGAGATTTGAGATGTATCACTTTTTCCTATAGGTGTTATGTAGAAATGTCTAGAGCTACCACATGAGGGATGTGACTATATCCATGGAGTAAAAGCTGGTTACAATGTTAATAATTCTCAAAAGCTCGAGGCTGGGAAATTTGAAATCTATTTCATCAGGGAAATATGACAGCAGTTGAAACTGCATTGTATAAATGATGAAATGAAAAGGAACCTTAAGCGAGTACTCAAGTGAAACTATTTTCACTAATATTCAGTCTTTATTAAATCACCTAGAATGTCGCAAGTCTTTGTCTGCTGATTATCACCCAGTGACAAGAATTTCACAACCATATTAGCATTTTCTCACTGTAGATATAGCACAATTATGCAGAAGTGAACACACAAATCTGGCACATTCCATAGTATAAAACATGTTTTAGGTAATACCCTATCTTTCCCATAGCATCTTTGCAAAACTTGACTAATGTACATCTGTCATGATGATCCATGATGCTTTCTTTTGGCTTCTTGGAGTTTTCAAAATAAATATCCATGAATAACATTCAGTTCCATTTTAAACCATTTTTAAAATGGGAACTTAGAAATAGCTAAGAATATACCTAACATCAATTTTTTCAATACGTGATTCTGTATTTCATTATCATCCTCTCTAAAGGTAAGGATAATCATGGTACTGATGCATGATGATGATGATGACATAAACTGGTATCAATGAATTTATGAGGTTCCTGACACACAGTAAGTATTCAACAGATATTCATTTTATTTCTTTTTGATCATTTAGACAGTTGCTATAGTGACAGACTTAAGTAAAATAGACTTAAAATTTTCTGGTCATTTTGTGGTGACAAATTCTAGGATTTCTTCAGAATAGATTTTTTTATAAATATACACAATCAGAGCAAATTCATCATCTTCTACTTTTAAATAAAAATACAACAGTAGATTCATCCCCTAGTAATTCTTTAATATATTCATAATGCAATGTAAGTGAAAGCATGATGATTATTTTTATATTTGGCTTTTCATAACAATGAACTTATGTCCATAGTCAAATACTAATGAAATATAACTTAAAATAATCAGCCTCTGGCTTTCAATAAATTGATGCTTTAATATACATTTTTACCTGGAGTCACATTAATTCACAAGAATTTGCATTTAACTCCTTCTTGTCCTGTCTCAATATTATAGTTTCTCTCCCTATGTTCCTGTCAATATAAGAATTTAAAAATCTTAGCAGTTATCCATTCCTCCCAACATCTCTTATTTAGTAAAATATTTTGAAATCTTTGGACTTTTTCCCTCGTTCTCAACTCATGATTTTCCTGAAATCATTCCTTTAGAATTGTAGATTCCCACTTAAAATATGGGGAATTACTTTCTGCCTTGCAAGTGCCTATTTGTGTGCAATGCTCTGCTCATAGATACATATCTACACTAACCTATCATAGGGTTCATTTTAAATAACTTGTCATCCTTGATTTCCTTGACTTACACTGTTTCAACTACTTTTTCTGTCATGTATTGTCTCAAACAGTTTTTCTTGTGTCATTTTGTAAAGTTGGCTTTACGATCATGTTTTAGAAATTATTCCAGGATTTCATTACTTTTCTACTATTGATTCCTGGAAAGTAAACTCTTCATGAACAGATTTCATTCATGAAATGTTTTATCTCAAGGAGAAATACTGTTTTCTCTTATACTTTGGAATTTCTGCTCTGTGGAGATGTGTTTTCCAGGGTAGTTCTAATGGATATGGCCTGCGTGTGTTGGTGCTTCCTTAGCATTTACTTCAATAAATCTTTAATATTCAGTTGAAACTTAAGTCTAATCAATGACCAGTTATGACTTTTATCCACATGTATTTTTTGTTGTTCCTATACTTTACTTGCCAATAAAATGCTCCTACTTCACTGTGCCAGTTACTTATGCTCTTTTACTGAGAGAATACCTACTCAAAGTCAAACAACTAAGGGAGAAATAAAGATTTGTTCAGCTTATAGTTCCCAAGGGAGATTCAGTCTTTCATGTCTGAAAAGCCATGGCTGGTTGGCAGAATATGGAGACATTCTAAGTTATGTCCATCAAGGAAGCTCATAGCTACAAAACTATCTGTTAATCCACCTCAAGGCCCCACTCCCTGTGACCGCCTTCCTCTAGGAAGGTTCCACCTTTGAAGGTAGGTGCCATGACCTTCCTAAACAAGTAAAGATTCAAACACATGTGCTTGTGGAGGACAATTTACGTTTCAATTCATTACACTCACCTCTTAACCTCTGAATCTTCTTAATGCTTCTGTTTCTCTTATAGCTATTGCTGCAAAGTTCTCTCACTATAGGTCTGTCCCTCCACTGTGGTGATGCTACAGAGAGTTTTGCACTTGCAAAATAGAAGTGGTTTGTATAAAGGCCATCATTCCCATACCAGGCCTGTGGAGTCACGTGTGATTTTACCCAGCGTCTTACTCATCAGAAGTAACAACAATGTGGAACACATCTATTTTCTCTCAACTATTCTTGTAGACTAATACACCTGAATACATTCTGGGCATCTGTCCAGGCTGATAAAGAGTGTTCCCTATGTCCAACTTTTTTGGCATGTGGTGAAGTAGTTGAAGAATGGTTTTCTTCCTCGAATCTTGAAGCTGAGAACACCTTGCTCTTGCTTTCTGACCTACTCTCCGACATCTAAGGACCAGCAGGATCCCCAGAAAAGGAAAATGGGATGGAATTCTAACAGAGAGAAGAAAACTCTTATATTTCAGGGAAAAATCGCACTTTATGTGAATATTTCATTGCACAAAGCAATTGAAGAGTATTCTAATTAAAATGCATCCTGATATGTGAATTTAAATTAAATGGAAGAAAAACACTCCAGTAAAGAAAGTGTTCTAAAACCAAGCTGAGTCTCTCAGAGATAATAAAAAAATACATGATTTAAATCTTATTTTACTTACTTTTAGGAAAATTGATCTATGTAATAAAAATAAATGAAACAGAAAGAATACAAAACCACTGAGACCCATCATTGCTATAGAATCTTGTGAACAGCATGATAATGTCAACAACTTGATACAGTTTTTGTATCAAGTTGACCCATTAATTTCCTCCTAAGGTGGAGGAAGAGGCTTACATTCTTTACTGTTTGTCCAATTTAAAGCAGCTTTAAAAGACTAGTGATAGTTTGAAATTGATGGGGAAGGGAATTTCATTTTCTTCTTTGCTGTAGTCACTTAAATGTTGCCCTTACTCAGAGAGTTACACAGAAAAGAAGGCAAAAGTAGGAGAGAGACTTGGAAAGAAGCATTTGAATGGGAAAGTTAGAGGGATGAGAGGACAAAGGGGCCCATGAAAAGTGACTTACGCTCATTACAATTTTGTCACAAACTGTTAAATAATAAAGAGATTAAGAGATTAAATATGCGTGTCATTTATTTGGAGATTTTAAAATAAATAAGGTATTTAAATGCTCAGGAGTAGCCGGTTTTGTGGGTTAATTTAGCAATAAGTTCTAACTTTAATGCTGCTGTAAATCTCCTAGATATTGCTGCATTGAATGTTTTGGTATGCACTTCACTGTATGGAAGAAAAATTTATATTCTCAAGGGCAATGTTAAAAAGTACAGATGCCATCCGAATGACCACACCATTTTCCGTACTTAAATCAGAAAATTATCATGATAACTATTCATCACAATAATCTGTAATGCTTTGTGAAGACTAACCAAGCATTCTGAAAGTTAAACATGTTTCTAAACACAGGCTCAACATTTGAACTGGCTGCTAAGTGATAATCTTTTGGTGGTCACTCATAACATGCAGTCATTGTCTCACAATGAAAGTGTCCTTACCCATATCTGACATTTCAGGCACAGTAACAATGTAGGGTCCATCTGTGAATTTGGGAGCGTTGTCGTTGATGTCTTGCACTTTGATAATGAACTCAGATTCGGGTTCAAGAGGTTTGTTTGTTCTCCTGTCGATCGCTTGAGCATGAAGCACATAGTGTGTCTTCTGCTCTCTGTCCAGACTTTTCGTTGAGTGGATGTCTCCTGTGGTATCATCAATGATAAATATAGTTCCAGCACCTTCTCCAGTAAGGATGTACTTCACAGTCCCATCTCCTTTGTCAGAATTGGAGTGCAGCTGTGAAATACACATGAGACAACTTAGGTGGAGGCATATGTTCTGTGAAATCATTTGCAATTCTAATATTTACAAATTTTCCTTCCAGCAATGTATTTTTAATGATACCACAGTCATTCAATTTCTTGAAATATTGTCTACCTGTATTAATGTGGACATTTCATCATATGTCTATGATTCAACTATTATTCAAAAATAAATAACTTATTTATTTTAAAATGATAATATTTCTTTTTCATTCTTCTGAGTCATTATTCCAGTCAGTAGTATGAAGGTGGGAAAGATATTCTCACATTACACCGAAATTCACACTGGTGAAATAATGTTGTCTTTGGAACGCATTATCTGACACCTTATTTTAGCATTTGCATAGAAAAAATACAATAGGACAAATGGAAATTCAAATTCATTATTTAAATTTCAGTAAAATAACAGATTTATCACAAAGCATACATTTTTATAGTTAAAAAATAAACTATAATATTATATAATAGAAATGTTTACATATAAAATTCAAAAATTATAGTAGTTTTTTTCTTTAGGGAGTGATACTCTGTATGTCAATTATAATAAGCATTGAATGACTTAAGAAAATACTAATTAATTGAATTGTGGCATATTAATAAATTCTCATTATACAAAAATAAGCAAGTTCTTTAAATATTTACAAAATAGTAGCTCTATAGATAAAATAATAGACAAATTGCTAACATTATATAATAATGTTGCTTTCTGCATCATTTAAAACTATACATATGACTTTAAATTACACAAAAGTTATACTTAAGGTATTCTGGGTTAATTTATAATATCACATGTAAGTTAGAAAGATGTACGGTTCCCAAGTTATATCTTCAGATGAGAGAAGAAAACAGTATTTTTTGAAATTACAAAAATATATTTGAAGAATTGCTTCTCCAAAAGATAGGAGCAGTTATCAGTAGTATGAAATCTTTTGGTCACATAACCTCAGCTATTGACCTTTTTCTCACTCCTGTCACTTGAAACAATGAAAAACATAACCTTATTCACAAAGTATTTCAGTTTTCTGGCCACAACCTGTGAAAAATTTGAAAGTTGATTTTAAAGTGTTTGACCTTTTAGAAGACAATTGAGAAGACAAAATAGTGGGAAAATTTCACACAAAAGAGGGAATATGTTTTTTTAGGAAACAATAAAGTAACAGATATACATTTGGCATGATGTCATGAATAAATTAACTTCTTTCTTGAAAACATACAAGAGATAACTGCTAATTGAAATCACTCAGTAAGATTCAGCATGCCATATCATCAAAAACAAAATGTAAATTAATAAAATGTAGAAACCAGTTTCCAAAGTCAAATAAGGATGCATACTGGATTGACTGTAGACATTCATATGCATGTAGGGAAACACTTGTGGGTTTTTTTGCATACCTCTACAGAAATTATTTTACCACTGACAAGAAAAAAAATTACTGCTATAAAGCAGACACAGAAATTATGGACAAATCAAATTACACATTCCCTATCTCAGCACAGATTCAGTACAAAAAAATATTGCAAATAACATATCTATTGAGCAAATATTCCTAGAAGCTTTTCTAAGAACACTGAAGTATCAAAAATTGCACAGTTCAGAAGTAGTTCTATTATATTAAATTTAAATAAGTGTATATTAAAAATTTAACAATCATAATTTATGCAATTTTTAAGAACTGTTTATGCCTATCTACCAACTAACTTTAGAAAGATTGACCATACTCCCTCTCCCCACCCCGCTCTGCCGGTCCAGACACACGCGCGCGGTCCAGCCGGGCCTCAACCCGCGACCTAGGTAAGCTCCGCCCGCGCCCGCCCACCAGAACCCCAGGTCGGCCCAAATGGACCCAGCTCCTACCCCAACATGCAGCCGGAGCCATGCGCAGGGCCGAAGGACGAGGAGGACCTCCCCTCTGCGCCCGGGCCGCCCCAGCTCCCCACGGGTTAAATAGCTCCATGCTAACGGCCCCATCCTCCCATTCCCCACCCCGCTCTGCCGGTGGGGATATGCGCGCTGTCCAGCCGGGCCTCACCCGGCGACCTAGGTAAGCTCTGTCCCTGCCCATCCCCAGAACCCCAGGCCAAATAATTCAGTTTAGTGAAATTGAAAGATCTTAAGAGTTAAAACAACAATGCCAAAGTCAGAGTGCAAATCCAGGAGAAGCAACACTCAAGTAAACAAATTTCCCACTGAAGAAATTAATCCCATAATGTTAGACTCCAACCAGAACAAACCTGTGGAAAAAGGCCAAGAGAGCCTGACCCAGGATAACGACTTTCAAAATATGATCATTACCATGTTCAATACTATGAAAGAGGAAATCCGGGAGGATTTACATAATCAAATCAATTGCTTTGAAGAGGAACACAACAGACATTTGGAGGAGTTGAGAAAAACAGTGCAAGAAACAAAAACTGGCATAGAGCAGTTAAAACAGACTCAAGCAGGGTTTAAAACTGAGCTACAAGACAAGTTATCTTCAACCCAGAACTCCACAGAGAGTCTTATCAACAGAACTAAGGAAGCAGAAAACAGAATTTCAGACCTTGAAGATAAAGTGGGAGTACTAACCAGCTCAATGGAAGAGGTTGTTAAAGCCAAAAAGATACTTGAGAGAAATATCTAAGAGATATGGGACACCCTGAAGAAGCCTAACATGCGTATTCATGGAATACCAGAGCAAGAATCTCAAAATACCACCCCTGAGGAAATTTTTCAAACGATCATCAAGGAAAACTTTCCTCATCTAAAAAAAGAGAGGCCCATTCATATACAAGAGGCATTCCGCATCCCAAACAGATACGACCAAAACAGAAGCACGCCACGGCAAATAATAGTTAAAACAATCCACATTCAAGATAAAGAACTGGTGCTGAGAGCTTCAAGGGAGAAAAAACAAGTCACTTTTAAAGGTAAACCTGTTAAAATAACAAATGACTTCTCAGTCGAAACAGTAAAAGCAAGAAGAGCTTAGAGAGACATACTTCAAGTATTGAATGAGCAAAAATGTCAACCCAGGCTGATATACCCTGCAAAACTATCAGTCATGATCGAGGGAGAAAGAAAAATCTTCCAGCACAAAGACAACTTGAAGGGATACATGTCCACCAAACCAGGCCTTCAAAAAATGCTAGAAATGATACTCAAGCGTGAAGAAAAAAACCTGCATATCCAGGAGAACAGAAGGCAAGTATAACACCATTAAAAGCAAAGCAATATATTTATAAAAACTACTAAACATAATAAATGTCTGGAATTAAAAATAGTTTCTCCATTATAACACTAAAAGTTAATGGAATTACCTCACCGATCAAGAGACACAGATTAAAAACTTGGATTAAAAATCACAATCCATCAATCTGCTGCCTGCAGGAAACCCATTTCACCACAAAAGATAGGCACACTCTAAAAATAAAAGGCTGGTCAACAATTCTACAAGCATGTGGAAGAAGAAAACAGGCAGGGGTAGCCATTATGCTATCAGACAAAGTGGACTTAAACCAAAGAAAATTATAAGAGACACGGATGGATACTACATTTTAGACACAGGTACAATTCACCAGGAAGACTTCACAATACTAAACATATATGCACCCAATACGGGCACCTCCACATTCATTAAGAAAACCCTACAGCGTCTAAAGCAAGAAATCAACCCCCAAACGATAATTCTTGGGGACTTCAACACCGCCCTCTCAACATGGGATAGATCAACAGGTCAAAAGCTTAACAGAGACACTTTGGAACTTAGTCAAACCCTTAAAGAAATGGACCGTACAGATCTCTATCGAACTTTTCACCCACATATCAAAGAATACACATTTTTCTCAGCAGCACACGGAACTTTCTCCAAAATAGATCACATACTGGGCCACCAAACGAATCTACACATGTACAAAAAAGTTGAAATTCTAACCTGTGCCCTATCAGACCACCATGGCCTGAAGCTGGACATCCACAACACATCAAACAAGAGAAAATACACTAACTCCTGGAAACTTAACAATATGATGCTGAATGAGAACTGGATTCAGGAAGAAATTAAACAGGAAATTCAAGATTTCCTGAAAGTGAATGATAGCAAAAATACAACTTACCAAAATCTCTGGGACAAAATAAAAGCTGTTCTAAGAGGTAAGTTCATAGCTCTTAATGCCTACATCAAAAAAATGGAGACATCAGAAATAAACAACTTAACAATGCAGCTTAAAGCTTTAGAGAAACTAGAGCAATCTGATCCCAAAAGTAGTAGAAGAGAGGAGATTAGCAAAATAAGGGGAGAAATATCTGAAATCGAGATTAAGAAAACGATAGAAAAAATCAACCAGTCAAAAAGCTGGTTCTTTGAAAAAATCAATAAGATTGATACACCCCTAGCTAAATTAACCAAAAGCAGGAGAGAGAAAACCCAAATTAACAAAATCAGAAATGAACATGGAGTTATCACTACTGATACCCAAGAAATCCAGAGAATTATATCATCATATTCAAAAACTTATACTCTGTGAAGTTTGACAACACAAAAGAGATGGATGAATTTCTAAGTAAACACAATTTACCTCAATTGAATCAGGAAGTTGTGAATTATTTAAATAGTCCTATAACATATAAGGAAATGGAGGAAATAATCTTGAATCTTCCCACCAAAAAATGTCCTTGAACAGATGGATTCAGCACAGAGTTCTATCAGACATTTAAGGAGTTAATAATACCAATACTCCTTAAATTGTTCCATCAAATAGCAAAGGAAGGGACACTACCAAATTCCTTCTATGAAGCTAATATTGTTTTAATCCCAAAACCTAATAAAGACTCACTTAAAAAAGAAAACTATAGGCCGATCTCCCTGATGAACACAGACGCAAAGATTCTCAACAAAGTTTTAGCAAGTTGGATTCAAAAACATATTAAAAAGATTATTCACGGGGGCCAAGTAGGCTTCATCCCCGGCACACAAGGTTGGTTCAACATACACAAATGAATGAATGTAATTCATCATGTAAACCAGTCCAAAGTCCAAGACCACATGATACTCTCGATAGATGTAGAAAAAGCTTTTGACAAGATCCAACAGCCTTTCATGATCAAAACGCTAGAGACAGTAGGAATGGAAGGAACCTTTATCAATATAATAAAAGCTATATACAACAAGCCCACAGCAAGGATTATGCTCAATTGGGAACAATTGGAAACATTCCCACTTCGATCAGGAACTAGACTAGGCTGTCCACTCTCACCACTTCTATTCAATATTGTACTTGAAGTCTTAGCTGAAGCCATAAGACAAGAAAGGGACATAAGAGGGATTCAAATCGGGAAGGAAGAAGTCAAGCTATCCCTATTTGCGGATGACATGATCTTATACCTGAGTGATGCCCCAAAACTCCACCAGGAAGCTCCTGGAACTAATTGAGAAGTTCAGCAGGGCGGCAGAATACAAAATAAATGTGCAAAAATCAGAGGCCTTCCTATATACCCAGAATGAAAGAAGTGAAAAAGCCTTGAGAGAAACCATCCCATTTACTATAGCCCCTAAAAAAATGAAATACTTGGGATAAACCTAACCAAGGAGGTAAAAGACCTTTACAATGAAAAATTTAACACCCTAAAGAAAGAAATTGCAGAAGACACCAGAAGGTGGAATCCATGTTCCTGGATTGGCAGAATCAACATCGTAAAAATGACCATCCTACCAAAGGCAATGTACAAATTCAATGCTATACCAATTAGAATACCAAAGCAATTCTTTAAAGAAGTTGACCAAACAATCTCAAAATTCATATGGAGGCACAAAAGACCGAGGATAGCAAAGACAATCCTGAGTAACAAAAACACTGCTGGAGGTATTACCATACCGAACCTTAGTCTATATTACAAATCCATAGTTATAAAGACAGCCTGGTACTGGCTCCAAAATAGACACACAGATCAATGGATAAGGATTGAAGACCCAGATATAAGCCCACAAAATTACAGCCATTTGGTCTTTGACAAAGGGGCCCAAAGAATCCAATGGAAAAAGAACAGCATCTTCAACAAATGGTGCTGGCAAAACTGGATCTCCACATGCAGAAGATTAAAGCTGGACCCATACTTGTCATCATGTACAAGACTTAATTCCAAATGGATCAAGGACCTTGATATCAGGCCAGAGACTATAAAAACCATAGTTGAAAGGATAGGGAACTCCCTCGAGCTGATTGGGCTAGGCCAACATTTCCTAAACAGACATCCAATGGCATAGTCACTGCTAATAACTCTCAACAGTTGGGATCTTGTGAAATTAAAGAGATTCTGTTGAAATAAAGAGATTGTAACACGAGCTCAAAGGCAACCCACAGAATGGGAGAAAATCTTCACTAACCACATCTCTGATAGAGCTCTACTGTCCAGAGTGCACAAAGAACTTAGAAAACTAAACTCCAAGGAAAACACTGGCCCAATTAAAAAATGGGCCCTGGAACTTAAAAGAAACTTTACTAGGGATGAAATTAAAATGTCTAACAAATATCTTAAAAAATGTTCCACTTCTTTAGCCATCAGGGAGATGCAAATCAAAACTTCCCTGAGATATCATCTCACCCCAGTCAGGACGGCAAAAATCCACAATACAATCAACAACAAATGCTGGAGAGGATGTGGAGAGAGGGGAACTCTCCTACATTGCTGGTGAGAATGCAGGCTCATACGGCCACTCTGGGGAGCCGTCTGGAGATTCTTAAAGAAATTAAAGATTGAAATGCCATATGACCCTGCTATTCCACTTTTGGGAATAACCCCCCATACAGCAGAGGTTCACCTTGATAGCTCAAGCACGACCATGTTCATAGCAGCACTGTTTACAATAGCAAAGACATGGAATCAACCCAAATGTCCAACAGTTGACGAGTGGATAAGGAAACAGTGGTACATCTATACAATGGAGTACTACTCAGCCATCAAAAATGATGAATTACTGGAATTTGCCGGGAAATGGATGTCATTAGAAACAATTATATTAAGTGAAGTATCCCAGACCCAGAAAATTAAGCACCATATGTACTCCCTAATAGGTGGCTCCTAATACCAAACCCACCCAGCTCATCTTGAGACACTCATAGGTAAATCTGTGAATTACCTACAGTAATTGCAAGGATTATGAATAGGAGGGATGGGGTTGGAGGGCCACACCAGAAACAAGGAGAGAAGTGACCATGTCACAGTAGAGAAAATAGGGCTCCATCAAGGACTGCAAGAAAGTAATGTGACACCTAGTTAAATTCACAATTCGTTCCTGATCATTTACAACTAAGGGGGTATGAACTCACCAGAAGGGGAGGGCATATAGTCCGGCAGATTAAAAAGTAACCATTTTGCAAATGGGTGATTTACTCGTCCCATTGCCAAATGCCATATGACCCTGCGATTCCATTTTTGGGTATAAGTATTACATCTATCCTTGAATGTGCTCTTATAATAAAACTCCAGTTTAACGGCTTTCTGTCTCTGGCCAGGGCGTGACATACAGTGCCCATCACGATGGAGTGAAGGGCATTGCAGGAGCAACAAAACTGCAAAAGAAAATCAACAAACCACTATCCAGAACTTCAGAGACTCTATATCAACCACCTAGAACTAGGCCAGACTAATTTCTCCCCATCCTGAATCTCAGGGACATTTGTGGAAGAGGGGGTGGTAAGAGTGTAAGAGCAAAAGGATGGGAGGAGCAATGATATGCAAGATACTCCACACAAGTTAGGGCCGAAGCAATCATAATTGGACATTGAATGCCCGGCACAATGTCCAACACACTATTGACCTCACAAAGTCCAGCATCTGTTAAAGGCACCAAGATCCTTGGAGGCAAGGGATTGACAGCCACAGTAGTGTTCCTATGTTTAAGGGGAACACAGGAAAGAGTTCAGGGAAATGCCACTGGGTCCTTGTACGTCATCGGAGAGGAGGGCCCAAAGGAAAGTCAGGCATGCACAAGAAAGGACTCTGGGAATTGGGGCGGGAGGCACGGGGGGATGGAGAGGGAGAGGTGAGGGGAGGGAGAGCAGGGGGTTCGGGGGGAGGAGGAGGGAGGGAGGGAACTTGTGTACCTACTAAATTTGTATGAGCTGAAATAATAATAAAAAATGTATTAAAATAAAAAAAGAAAGATTTACCATAGTTAAAATTAGCTCATCTTTACATGCAAATCAATCTGATAAATTAAAAATGTCAGTTATTTTATGACTTTTAAGGCATAGATCTGGCTCACTTGTATTTTCATCAATCATTCAACATATGTTCCAGAAGTTCTGATTGATTTGTGCATACAATTTTAATTAAATATTAAGAAATATTTATGTTATTAGAAAACATTAGCAATTGTTATACCAAATTTTCAAAATATATTTGGGTTATTGCATCAGTTTTTCACAAAGTGTAGCTTAAGTTTTCAATTAATGGAGAAGATAATCATGTTAATGAATTTTTTAATCTTTGAACCAGCTTCTTTGAAGCTGGGAATGTCATTTTCCAGTAGCATGGATGAGAATCATTCCATTAACAATTAGTCTCCTGATTAGTAATTAATAGCATTTTGAAGAAGCAAAGTGATCTACAGTTAGGATTTGTCTTCCTTTTTCTCATTCACCCCTAAGTATTGAATTTTTTTGGCTCTACACACTAAAGGAAGAGCCTAAAATTAAGCATTACTGTACATATTTGTTGATATAATGTTGAAAAGTTTTAGAGTGAGCACAAAATTTATATTAGGTGTTATGAGACAAGATATGAGAGGAGAAAAAAACTTAAAAGTCAGAGATTATAAGAAGGTGGACAAAGAGGAGGAAGAATGAGAGACAGAGAGAGACAGAGAGAGTTTTAGAAATAGACAAAAATGTACCAACTGAATCTTGGGGGAAAGATGCAGTTACTGGAGCATAGATAAGAGCAATAAATCGGTATCTTAGAGTGTGGTCCACAGGAGACATCAAATAAGAGGGATTAAGAGGAGATGGCAAAATTTACTAAATTACTAATTTGACATGTAATTACAGTATTAAGTAGATAGCAAAATGTTCTGCATGCACACAAATTTTCACAGTTAAATTATTTAAAATACTTCAAACATACAGGTGAAGTATCTCATCACAGCATTGAGGATTGGCAATATATCTAGGGTATCCAAATTTTGCCAAGTGGCTTACATTGCCAATCTGAAAGAGAGAAGTGGCATTTTCTTATTGAATTAAGAGAAATACTTGCTTCATTTGATCGTGTGATAGAACAGTGTTATTCAGCCTCTATAGAAAATAGAGAAGTTGTGAGAAAATATGGAAATGTTTTCACCAAGCAAAACAAAATGAACAAGCTTCTAGCCTAACCTCCACCATGATTCTTTTTTCTTAGTGCTAGTAGTAACATATGGCTAATGGGACTCACATGAATTCACTCCAGAAAACTGTTTATGCACCCTAGAGCACACTAAATTCACAAACTAAAAATTTATGGCTTTCACTCCAATGCACAATTTTTCACTAAGATAATATGTTATTCCTTAGGGAAGAATAATTTCCAAAGGTTAAGGACATAGTGACAGAGTCATTAATTTTGTAAGCTGCTTCAAGTTAGGACGTCAAGCTCTGTTACAAAGGTAGGTCACTGAGATAAAATGGTGATATTTTATGCCATATAAAGCTTCCTTTTAAGTGGAATACTTCATATATTTCACTGAAAAAGAGAAATACAATTAAAATATAAAATTATTAGAAATTTTACTGACATCATTAGCTCCAATACATTTTGTATAAAAAAGGAAATGAAGGACTAGCAAGATTACTCAGTGAATGGCAGGGTCATTCTTGGAGCCTGCATGATGGCAAGAGCTGACTTGTGAAACGACCACTGATTACCACAAAGTACATGACATGAGGTTGTCATTGCACTCCCTGTCTGTCTGTCTGTCTGTCTGTCTGTCTGTCTATCTATCTGTCTATTGATGAACCATCATCCATCTATCACTGTTTCTCTTCTCTCTACTTGCAAATAAATGTTAAAAATAAAATCATTAAAAATATGGAAAAATGTGAAAATGACAGAAAATTCTTGTTATCAAAATGTTATTGAGTTTTGCCATAATTACAATAATTCATTGTAATAATTAACTGTAACATTAAGTATTTAGCATGAAAAGCACACCAAATATGAGTTATTTGAAAGTTGATAATATGCCAGTTCATTTGTGAAAAAATAAAAATAATCACAATTTCAATCATGTGAAAATGTATGAAAGCTAATATTAATAAAGTTATACATTCATAAATCAGCTGAATGTAAATTAAATGAAAGAAAGCAAAAATTTAGAAATCATAGGGGAATAAAGTATTGATTTAGAAATGTCAGAAAAATCGGTATTCTGCACTGAGTAGTATCATTTAACTTTTAACTGGTTTGCATTCATTATCTAGGAGGGAACTAATAGATGTTGAATAGGAAGGTCAGGAGCAAAAAGTAGTGCCCATTTGGGTGTTGTGCCTCTAAATCCATGTGTCTGCTGAGGTTTGAAGTTTTGTAATTTTATTTCCATAACCATGTCCCATCCTCTTGAGCACTACAGAGCGCAGCCAGTGACTGAGACATCACTATTAATTTTGGAGAAACCTCAAGAAGTGATCAGTCATTGAATTGTAACTGGAATAAAGTCTTTAGAACACATGGGCTCCATTGAAGACATGAAGATTAATCCAATCCTTGTCTTATAACAAGGTATAGGGAAGAAATGGCACTTGTAACTTAATATTTTAAAAGTCTCAGAATAAGACAATATATTAAATCCATGGTAACACTGTACCAGATCCACTTTCCACACAGTAAAATGAGCTATTCCTTTATCTCAAGACTTAAGGAAGAATTACTGCTACCAGATTTTTCATGGAAGTAGGGATCACACAGAATGGGGAATGGACGGCATGAAGTAGTGAGGTGTCATCATTAACTCAATCTTAGGATCACAGTGGCTTTATAATTAAGAGTAGAAAGTGAGGGAGCAACAGTGAGAGGAAGACTGGTTGCTAGTGTTGTGAAAGCCAGAAAGTGATGGACAACACCGTTTATCAAAACTGTGGTAACGAAAAGAGATGAAAATGCAGTCAAAAATTTATTTTGAGGGCTGGAGAGGTGGCTCAGGGGTTAAGCCTCCGCCTTGCAGGCGGAAGGTGCTGAGTTCAGATCCCAGATCCCACGTATAGACGCCAGGCGGAAGCGGGGGCGGCCTGCGCTTCTGGTCCTGGTAGGGCGGAGCCTGTGAATCCAGGACAGAGTAAACAAGGAGGAGGTGGAGGCGTCCATGGTGGTTCGCGAATTCGTCGTGGTTCTACACACACACAGACACACACACACACACACACACACGCACGCACATACACACGCACATGCGCACAGTTGAATAAATAATAAAAATAAAAAAAATTTAAAAAAATTTATTTTGAGAGTAGAAAGAAAAAAAAGCCTTTTTCAAAAGAATTGATATGAATTCTAGATGAAGGGAAGTAAAACAAAAGAGTTTGGCTATAACCAATGAGAAGAAAATAAGGGAAACTGAACCCAACTGATGTGTGAAGGGATGAGAGCATAGAATGTTTGAAAGGGTGTTCAGACAGTCCACTTGGTATGCTGAATATGAATATTTGTTTGGACTTCTCGGAAAATACACAAAGTTTTTATGGATATTGATTGCATGAATTTGAAGGGCATTATCCACAGGATACTAGGATGCTAGATAAAGATGCTGTTGAGCTAAGAGGCTAAGGGTAAATGAGAAGATGAGATATGAATACAGAAGTCTCCCTTATAATGTTTAGATATTAAAAAGTTAGGGAGACACAAGGCTGTAGAAAAATAGCAACTAGGAAAGTAGAAAAATTATGAAAGCAGATAAAATCATAAATGATAAAAATATTTAGGAATGCTACACAAGAAAAAATATCAATTATTTGAGATGTCAAAAAAGCTATAGGTCAAAAAAATAGAAATACCTAATAAATTAGAAAATTAATACAAATAGAAATCTTGAACAAGAAATAAGATACTTTCATTTAATGAATATTTATAGACAACATTAAACAACAGCATACACATGCTTCTAAATATACACACTTCAGAAAAATTGCATGTAATATAATACTGATATAATTGAATATGCACAGGTTTACATAATATTAAATACTAAAATTAACAGATGTTTATAGACTAATTAACTCACTAGTATGTACATGTGTACCAATACACCTTCCTCAGTATAGACTATATTGTAAATAATAGTAGCCTAATCAAATAGGCTGATATCATATATAATGAAAACAGGCTGTAACTAGGAATCGGTAAAAAAACAGAAACTTATGATACTCTCAAAAATATAAAAATTAAAGTGCATACTTATGTGATGCAATGAGTCAAGGCAGTCATTTCAAAGAAAATGAAGAAAATATTTACATTAAATGAACAATAAATATATAACAAACTCCCAGCATTGATAAAATTATAATACAATAAAATTAAGAAAGGGAGAGAATCAAAAGTTGATAATTTGAAAAATTAAGAAATTCATATAAGTTTTAAACATTAAATATTTTATCCTTTCAAACCTCTTATCAGGGCTGAAGAGACAGCTCATGGGTTAAGATTCTGCCTTGCAAACAGAAGTCCTGTGTTCAGATTCCAGGTCCCATGTAAAAATGCCAGGTGGAAATTGCTGTGACATGCACTTCTAGCCCTGGTTGGCAGAGCCTGGAAAATCCCAGAGCAAAGCAAGAAGGAGGTAGAAGCAGTCCAGGATGATTCCCAAAGTCACCCTTGGTCCTCCTCAGGGACATATATGCCTTTTGATACACACACACACACACACACACACACACACACACACACACACACACTAAATGAATGAATGAATGATTAAACAGTTTAAAAACTCCTATCAGGGGCTGGAGAGGTGGCTCAGGGGTTAAGCCTCTGCCTTGCAGGCAGAAGGTCCCAGTTCGGATCCTAGACCCTACTATAGACACAGGGCGGAAGCAGGGGCGGCCTGTGAATCCCCAGGCAGAGTAAACAAGGAGGAGGTGGAGGCGTCCATGGTGGTTCCCGAATTCATCTGTGGTTCTACACACATACACATATACATAATCACACATACATACACGTGCACACCACACGCGCAATTGAATAAATAATAAAAAATTAAAAAAAACAAAAAACTCCTATCAATAAATTGGAAAAACAGCTTATAGAATGCATGAAAATCTGTATAATCCATGTATTTTACACAGATTTTGTAACATGTTATAAATATCACTGCTCAATATGATAAAGAAAATGAGCTCAATTAAGAACAATGATCATACCACTGGAATACACATTTGCCAAAGAATATGTAAAAATATCTGGCAAGTACATGAAACAATGTTTTTTACCATTCATCATTTGGCAACGATAAAATAAAGTCTCAAGGAAATGCTATATCACACACGCTGGGAGACCTAAGATTTAAAGAATACAGAAAATATAAATAGGAAGACTATACATTGCAGATGCAACTGCAACATGTAGCAGTCATTTTAGAAACATTTGCTAATTCTTTAAAATGTTAAACATATAGAAACCATGTTCACCAACAATTCTAGTCCCAGAAGCATTGAATATGTCTGGTGAAGGTAGAGGGTGGAAGAAATGCAATTGGCTGGTAATGCAGATGAGGCTCTTTGGAAGAAGGCAGATGTAAATTTTCTGGATTTATATAGTTTTTTGTCTTCACACTTTTGAATATCGTGACAGTGAGTAAAATTTGATCTTGAAAATGTAATGTTGGATTGTTATATCCTATCAAATGTTGTTGCAATTAATCTGTTTTATATCATTATTAAGCAAAAAATCAAAAAGCACATCAATTAAAAAAGATTTTTAGATTTTATGAAAAAATCTGTATATGGTCTACAATGAAGTTCTTTACATGAAAATATATTACACAACAAATGCCGAATATGACATCTAAACTTTGTCATATACATTAAAACCTGGCTTATGCTGAATACGTGATACAAACCTGTGATCCTAGAACTTGGCATTGGACTGGGAAGCAAGTGGAAACCTCTTTCAAAACAAAAAACATAAAACTAAATGGTCTTTGAAGAAAAATCCATACTTAAAATAGGATAAAATACAAGAGATAGAGCAGACACCTGCACATTATAAAAATTTAACTCTATCAACCAGCCTCTTTAAAATCCTGAAGCATGATGAATACTTTGTTATGTAAGATCTTTTGAGAAGGTCTTGAAGAAAACAAAGCTATTTCTCATTCAGTACTGTGCTGGATATACTAACCAATGCATGAAGGCCAAGAAACAAGTGTCCAGGAAACAAAAACCCACACATCCGCTGAACAGATTGAGAAGGAAGCAATACAACTTCTGTTGTTAACACATAGCATGGTATGATTAATTGACTTGAAGATTCTAGTGATCTGCATGCATAGACACATGAAAAGCACATATGTATTTGTACAGGTGAAAATACCTAAGGCAGAAGACTTACAGTGAAATTGACTCTTATAATATAAGCTGGAAATGAACCATGTCACTATTAATGACAACAAACATTTCTGGTTTCATATGAAAGCTATGGAAGTAGAAGGAGAGATGTATAGCTCAAGAGGTATAGCATCCAAAATAGGATCCAATGAACATGAGCATTTAAACTAAAATTTAGTTTAATTACAAGTTATTTTGGCATCACAGTGCAAATTGATATACATAAATTCTTCAAAATATCTAGGTAAGGAGGTAGCAAGATCTCAGACAAGTAAATAACTCAATTGTAAACTCATTCTGCTGTATAAAAAAAGTGAGATTTGACTGCAGAGAAATAGTAACTCTCAGAGTAGAGTCACAAAAAATATCCCTACCTCTTATGTGAAATTCATACATGTCTAACAAATTTCAGAATTCTAAGGAGCAGTAACCCCCTTGTATGCCTTCTATTGTGCCTTTGAATAAAGATGTTAGTTGATTTTGGGTGTATTTCACCCTTATGTGTTTGGCGTCTGACTGGCAAATGAAGTGTCTCCCAATACATCTCTATGACTCATGTTGATCATTCACACCCTGATTTGATTTCAATGAAGATACTTTTGACTTTGTGCTATCACACTAAGGGGATGATATCTTTGGGTGAGGATTGTTGAATTATGTGGGAATGGAGATTCCTGAATTATGTAGGAAAAAAACAATCCTGAGATTATGGAAGAGCAGTGCATGGAATGACTCTCACTTCCCTTCATTAGTGTATGGCCTTTTTATAGTTATGCTTGTGTATATATTCCATTCTTTGTGTATTAGGGGGAAGGCACAGGGACATCCTGAAGTTAGATGAAAGTAGGAGCATGCCACTATGAAGGAAGGAGAGCTTGATAATGACATTTGCTTCTGTCACACATGTCTGCTCATGCCAATGATCAAGACTTGCTCCTTTCTTTCCTGAGCCCCTCCTTTCTCAAGGAATGAGACTACTACGTATTGATATGATACATAGATGTGGATAATGCAAGACAGGGATGAGTCCAGATCACCAACTAGAAGCCCTGCAATAAAACTGTGTGTGAACATGAAAGCAGTTTCTCTATAAAACCGAGGTGCAAATCGAGAGTAGTTCCATTTGATGCCTTGATCCTTGCATCGTGAAAGATCTGATGTCAAAGACCCTAAGCAAACTGTGTCTGGATCCCAACTTCCAGAACTGAGTAAGTAAATCGTCAGTAGGATTTTGAGTAAAAATCATCTCTTTAGGACTGCAGTGCCCAAGTTTGTATTGATTACTGATGTCTTTATTGTACCATACTTATCATATTTGAGATGTGTGGGATTTGTTTACCTTACTGGAACTTTTAATTTTGTTGTGGAAAAAAGAGTCTGAGTTTCTTCATATTTTTTTCTGTTATTCTTCAGGTCTGTGTTTTATGGCACTTGGGTATTGGGGGAGGGCCAGTAATAATCTATGAGAGATGCACTTGGATTTATCAAAAACTCTATTTTGAGTTAAATAAACCAGTTCTTCTACAGTATGTACATGAGTGGACAGAACTGGAGAAATGGGTCAGGGATAAGACTGATACTCAAGCAGGAGGATCTGACTTTGGATCTCAGCTCTCACATGAAAACACCAGACAGAAATGGCAATGACTTCCAATTATGGAAGGAAGAGCCTGGGAAATCCCAGAGTGGAGTGAAATAGAGGAATCCAGGAAAGTCGTCTTCGACATGCATGAGCACACCCAGAGCACTGTGACATACATATACACACAGAGACACACACGCACACACACACACACACACACACACACACACACACACACACATACACAAAGAGAGAGATTAAACAAATAAGTAGATATATTAATAGATGTATCAAAACTCAGCTGTAGTGACAGAGTTCAAATCAATTGTTGTCAGGAGGAGGGATAAAAAGCTTGGACAATAATATGACTTTAAAGCATTTGCAATGTTTGCTATAGTATTCAAATATATTCAAACTACATGTTTTCATACTTAACACAAGACAATTAAGCAGTTTAACTTGAGAGTTCAAAATAAATGGCTAAGATTTTCTAGAGTTTACTGGATAAATATCCAAATTGCATTATTTGTTATTGAATAAATTATGAAAGCCTTCATTATGATGTTTGAACAATTTTCCCTCCTAATATCATACAAATGAAGGTTTTAAAAATTAGGTGTTAATTAATATCTGTAACAAACTATCAGATGATTGAGATAGCTTATAATCATTTTAGGTACCACCAAATTGGTACCACCACTTATTTGTTACCTATTTAAATGTATCACACATTCCTTCAAATGTCTATTTTCTAATAAGAACCCCCTACAATAACACTTTATGTTAAAAACTGTATTTTGTTAATGTGAATAATTTAGGGAAGATGATTTTAGATTACTCAGGTAATGTACTCTAAATAAATCTTATAAAAGAAAAGGAAGGTAAGATATTTAGAGAAGAGGAATAACATTAAGGGAAGTATCTCAAACACAGAGAAACAAATGTTGCATAATCTGCCTTATATGTAGATGTTAGAGTTTACATCTGATTGATGTACTCAAATTTGAAAGTTCTCTAGAAGCCAGTAAACTTGAAAAAGACCATTAAGCAAAAAGAGTATGGGAGAGGGAGCATTAAGGTGAAGACTTTAAAGGAAGAGATAAAAAATATCACAGGCAGGAAAATAAAAGAAGGTGTAAATGGGTAAAATCCTTATGTGGGGGAAATGAAGAGACAGAATATAGAAAGGACTGAGGAATTTAATACCAAGAATGTTTTGACATATTATTAATATGTCAAAAAAACATTCACCTTTTTTTCTTTTTAAAAAAAATGAAACAGACATTCACTGATGAGGGGATCACAGCCAGTGTAAGACAGGGAAAAACAAACAAAAAAAGCCATTGATGCTCCAACTCCAACCCAGAGGGCAGTATTACAACTGACTGGTATGTGATATTTCATGATATATTGTTGGTTATAGGCCTCTGTAAAGCTCCTCCAACAGTATAGACTTTTGTTATTGCTTTTGCTTGTTCTCCAGAAACCGATCCTATACTGAAGATGTCACACAAGTGCAACACAAGACATTGACAAAAATCAACAGCTGGAATTGGTCTGAAAGATTTCTCCTTGGTAGATAACTTACATAGTACCAGAGAGTACTATGGAAGTGGGAGTGGGGGAGAGAGCAAAACAATGAAAAGTGTTATTGATTTATGCAAACTGTAAGCTGTAGTAGCAACCACCCTGGCAAGACCTGACCATCAGTGGAATACATCAGGAAAACGGCAAAGAGCTTTCTGAATGGATTTAAGGCCCACTTTTTCTAGTTCTGAAAACTAGAACAAGAACCTATAAGAGGCCTTAGGGAGAATATAAGTCACACAGATTTATCTATAAAGACACTCCCTCAAACTGACACTAAACAACTGGCATTATATCCAATGATTGGAGGAACATTCAGCACTCATTTTACAGGCCTGTCTCACAGCACAACTGAACAAAATATGGAAAAATAAATGATTGCACATTGCAGGGCCCAAAACAGTACATCTAAGCAACTCCCACCCCAAGATTCGGGGAATATCAGAGAAAACGGTGTAACCTGGATATGGGACAGCATTGTGGCCAGACACTATCTTCTGAACATGACAGGGTTCCTTGTATCCATGATTTCATAGCTATATATATTTTCACAAGTCCTACATAAGAATTGCCCTATTAACATTTCACCATCTAAGGGGAAAGACCTCAAGAGAACCCAAAGCTCCCCTAGGGACTGATGAGGATTAGTGCTGAAAGGGAGGAAATAAAGATGCTTTCCTGGAGGGTATCCCCACTGACACATGATTCATGTTGCTGCAAGCTCGCAGGCATATATCATCAATGACAAATCATATTAAACATTTGTGAAAAGACTTGAAAAAATAAGGGAGTCTGACAGGGAAGAAGAAGAGCTGTAATGAGAAGAGGAAGAGGGACGAACTTGGGAATTAAGGAGCAAAAATGTCATAAATTCACTATATTCATGTATGAAACACTAAAAGAGTAAAAAAAATTCCCTATAAGATTATTAAACTCTAATTTCAAAACACGCTGAAATGATGAAAATCTGTGACCAAATTGGTACAATTCTAGAGATGCAAAGTGGTTCAACATATTCAAATAAGCAAAACTAACAAAGGACATAAATAGATGCAAGAAAAGGAATCACAGGATCATGTACATTGAAAGGCCAAATCATTGACTAAGTTCAACATCATTTAATGATGAAGTCTGTAGAAACTGAGTACGGAAGAAAAACAACCTCAACAAAATGCAGGCTATATGTGACATACCTTTAGACAATATTGAAAGGTAGAAAACTAAAATTGTTTTCCTCTAAAATCAGAAATGCCTATATTCATTGGGCTCTGTGTTACTTAACATAGTACTAGAATAATTCTAGAATAATAAAATAAGAGCAGAAAAAAAGGATGATAAATAGAAAAAGTCAAATCATCTTTTTTTAATGACAGATTCAGCTACTTAAAAGATTTTTGAGATTGGTATGATAAAAATAAAAGGATTATAAATTTATTTATTTATTTATTTGTCATTTACTTTACTTGTTTATTAAAGAAAAGAGAGAGAGAGAGCAAACACATTCATGTCATGGTGCATGGACAAAGGTCAGAGGTCACGTCCCTCCCCTCCTTTGTTTGGGCTCATGTGTTTCAAATGCAAGTCACTCAAGTCACCAGACTTTTCAGCAGGTTCTTTGCCCCCTGACCTATATCACTGACCCTCCCAATAGGTTTTCTATATTATATTACCAAACTGGCCAAGAACTATATTAAGAAAATTCTTCCATTCAAAATTGCTTCAAGATTTTAAGTTAGTAAGACATAAAATAACTAAATGAATAGAAGATTGTTACAAAGAATCACTTAGCACACCAAAAAAATAAAGAACTTGACAAAGATAGTAGAGGATAAAGGAATCCCAATGATCATAGATCATTGAAATAATATTGAAAAAACAGATGTATTATCAAATGAACCTTTGAATCCATGTAAATCACAAAAAATTATCATTCTATTCTTCATAGAAACAATCCTATAATTTATATGGAAGAAAAAAAAACACGAATAATAATCTAGGCAAATAAGCAGCAGAAAAAAAGTCCAATGATTCACAATATGCAATCTCAAATTTGATAGAATTATAGCGATAAAAACAGTATGATTCTGGCATAAAACAGGACAAGCAGATGAATGTAATAGTTAGATTAGAATTGAAGCACAGAGATCTGACCTATACTTTGACAAAGATGTTGCAAACATACACTTAGGAAACCATTTTATACACACACACACACACACACACACACACACACACACACACATAATGCTGGAAAAGTAGAATTTCTTCAAATAGTCAAATAATAGTAGACTGATAAATCTAAATTTGTACTGGAAGCTAATCAAAATGAATCAAAATCTTGGGTTTAAGAACTGAAATTACAAAAAAATGACAAAAGGAAACACAAACAAAGCTCTAAAAGATATAAGTTCTTTATATATGTATATATATATATATATATACACACTATATATATATATGATCACAGCTTATAAGCTTTACTAAAACCTATCAAAGTATAATATAGTTTACAGTAGCATTGAACTCAACATTTGGCAATTGCTTTGAACAATAGTTTTTAATCTTAATGTCTTTCTTTTTTATTATTTTTAAATTTATTTATTTTTCATGTGCATGAGCGGGCATATATGTGTGGGTATGTGTATGTATGTGTATATATCAAAGGGAACTTCCCTGTGGAGGATCAAGGGTGACTTGGAGAATCACCTTGAATTTCTTCAAACTCTTTTTTGTTTTGTTTTGGGATTTCCTAGGCTCTGACCACAATGGCCGGAAGTGCAGGAGACCTGGGATCCTAATTCAGTACCTTATGCTTGCGGCACAGATTCTTAACTCCTTTAGCCATCTCTCCAGTCTTTTTCTACATTTTTGTGATAAAACACCTTGATGAAAGCAACCTAAGGGAGAAAAGGCTTATTTTCTCACACAGCTAAATGGTACAGTGTACTCTGATGGGGGAAGTCAAGACAGCAGGAACTTAAAACAGCTGAGCACGTTGAATGGATCACAAGGAAACACAAAATGGCAACATTGATGTTCTAAGACTTTGTAGGTTTCATTCAGTCCAGAATCCAAAGCCAGAGTTACCCACTATGGACAGTGGATCTTGCCTGAGTTAACATAGTCAAAACAGCCTACCACATGCATACTTAAAGACTGACCTCTGAAGCAATTGATGATCTTATCTGACTTACAATCCAGAACAACAATGAAACTTGATAAAGGCAACTCTTAAGACTACATTTGCTAAGAATATCAGAGGAGGTGATATTAGTCCAGTGGTGACGACTAATCTTCTCATATATTCACAGAATTTGTAGAAAGTGAGAAAAGTTCCCTGCAGAATGTGTTATTAAAATGTGCCCATTATTTGTACACCTGGATTTATTGCTATAATACATTTAAACTGACAACTAGGAATATGTTCACTTGATCATCTATTTATCATAGGTCAAAAGCAAAATGTGTGATTTATTAACATAGAAAATAATTCTGTAATGTCAAAGACATTAATATGTTTGTAATTATCAGAAACTGATATAAACATAAAAAACTAACATCTTGGCACTGGGATGTAGCTCACTGGAGGAACTTGTGAAGAGCATTCTCAAGAGCCCCCTGGAGGTGGAGAAAACAAGCTGGAACTGATCTTGTAATCTCCTCCCTACTGACCCATCATCATAGGTCATATGTGAGAAACATGGGGGGAATGGCCAGCAACAATCTCGCCCAGCCACAAGGTCAAGAAGCTAATGAGAATCAACACCCCAGTGTACACTAGACCAACAGTGGCACAGAGATTATGGAGGTAAACAACCACTCTCTGGAATAAAAGGCCCCTTTTTCAACAGGAAATATATGACTGATGATTTAAAATAGATCAGGAACCTATAAATACCACAGGTCTTAGGCAATAAGAACAACGGTTACTCAGTTATAAGTACTTGATAACAAACTGACACTAGACACATCATTAAACCCATAGAAACAAGCAGTTCTTAGTCATCAACCAAGATGTCTTTCACACTGAAAAATGCAAAATACAGTGAACAATATAAACGATTATGGACTTTCCAGCACTAATTTACACATCTGAACCAATCTTAATCCATAGACTTAAGCATTATCACAGAAAAAGAGGCAGTAATATTCAAAGAGCAGATGGTGGGGAGATTTACACCCAGGTATGTATTCTAGACATGGCAAGACAGTTGCACCCAGGACCACATTGCAGCTGTATCTAATTCCACAAGACCCAAACAAGAATTGGCCTATCCACAGCTCACCATTCAAGGGGGACACATGCATGCATGAAACAAGACACATTCCTAAAGAATATTAAGTGTTGGTAGAGGAAGAGAAGCTACTGCTCTCTATGGTACACCATTGATATAATGTCTATACACCATTAAGGACACAAGCATGTTTCAACATTGGAAACATTTCAACATTGAAATAGATGGACAACTTTATGAGAGAGAGAAAGAGAGGAGAGAAAAAGGAGAGACAGACAGACAGACAGGCAGGCAGACAGACAGACTGGAGGAAGAACAATTGAGAAGTGTTTTTGTTTTGTTTTGTTTGTTTGCTTGTTTGTTTTTTTGCTACAGAGGAAGTGGGATAGATTGGGATAAGAAATGGAAGAAAAGACTTAACCTCATTGCTTTTTCTTGTATAATATCATAAAATGCAATAATAGCCATTATTTCAATAGATAATGAAAAGTAGATTTTTTCCAAGTGAAAAGGGATTACTAAACAATTTGATATTTTCACACTTTTTCACCATTAAACTTTCTAAAACACTAATTAGTATCTCTAAATAGAGACTAACTTGAGAAACCATTGCCAGTGAAAACAGAAAGCACAATAGGGATTGAAGAGAAAAGGCTACTGCAAATCCTCATGTTCAATGAAAAGTGAAAGTCTGACAGCTTTTCAAATTCATTTATTAATTATTTATACATTTCTGTGCTGTGCCTAGACATCAGAATTTTCTTATCTTGTAAATTTGCTTTATCATTGACTAATTCCTGTAAATAAAACATGTATTCTGACCCAAAGCTCTATTCTCAGTGTTAACAATAATTGTGCAGGAGAAATGCTTATTTGAAAAAAAAAGAAAATATAAAGTGTCTTTTATAGAGTCTATTGCATTATGTGTTTATGTGATCTATATAAAAGTCAACCCTTATTTCTGCATCCCTATCATTTAGGATATATTCCTGAATGTGGCTGAGAAGATGGCTCAGGTCATACACTGCTGTATATATATACACTGCACAGAAACTGAGAGCCAAATCTGGCAGAATAGATGCTTTTACATTAAGGCACTTGCACTTACTTTGTGGTTTAGAACAAGTCACCTAAACTTTTAGAAACTCAGTTGTTTTCATTGTTAAAATAAGATAATAACAATTCTTCCTTGTTTGTGTGTGCCAGGAAGATCTCTTAAACTGAATGGTATAAAATGCAATTTGAACAGGCAGTAAGTCTCTGAAAAGGAGAGTGTCTCGGGTATTGCTGTGCCTTCAGACTCTATTTAATATATAAAGAGAACTTATGAAAGCTAAGTAATTAATTTTTTTCATGGCCTACATAAAACAATAACACACGAACATTTATTGAGATAAAATATTTAACTTAAACAGACGCCTCTCTATTCTGGGGAACAATATTTTTTTCTCTAAGACTTTTGAATATACCATATGGCTCACAGATGTCAAACATAATTGAATGAAAGTTCTTTGCACTAACTTTACTTCTTTCGAATGGGAAAATTCCTTGATAAAGCCCATCTTATGCACCATAGAGAGAAATTAATCTGCGGCATTCTTATTTGTATGATAAATCAAGAAAAAAAATACAGCATATGTGACAGAGGCATATTCATGTTCTGATTCCACCCTAAAAACAGTTAAATGAGAAGTCTCCTGAAGACCCTGAAGAGTTTTGCATGAAGGCAACAATGTGGAAAGATTTCATCAATTGAATAAAAAATAAGGAATACAAAAGTGTTTATAAAACTCATATTTAGGGTTGGAGTGAGATAGTTCATGGGTTAAGACTGTGCCTTAGAAGCAGAAGTTCCTGAGTTCAAATCCAAAGTCCCAGTAAAAACACCAGGCAGAAATGGCAGCTGCTTGCAATACCTGTTCTGGTGAGCAGAGCCTGTGAAATTCCAGAGCAAAGCAAAAAGGTGGTATAAGCAATCCAGTATGATTCCCAAAGTCACCCTTGGTCCTGTGTCCTCTGATACACACAACAAAACAAATAAATACATAAAG
This sequence comes from Typhlomys cinereus, assembly GCA_023101885.1. Lineage (NCBI taxonomy): Eukaryota > Metazoa > Chordata > Mammalia > Rodentia > Platacanthomyidae > Typhlomys > Typhlomys cinereus. The sequence goes on along the minus strand of JALPQD010000007.1, from coordinate 14,452,900 downwards.
TTAAAACTCACATTTTATAAGAAAATTCTTGAGGCATTTTTCTTTTTTGAAAGCATCATTATTTAAAAAGAGCAATGAATTAATGTCCTGGAAGAAAAAATTACGTGTCAAAGCAACTTCAGATAGGATGCCTGAGGTTACCTGAGCAAAATAATTGTTATCTCCACACAGAGTACTACATAATAATGCTAAACATTTCTTTTATTAGAAACAAAACCCTAGGTAACATATGGGAAAATATGTTTTCTTATTGTTGTTCCTTTTTTTTTTTTTTTTTTTTTTTTTTTTGCATTTCCTGCCCTTGTTTTTGCATTAGTTTGTGATGCACTGATTTAACTGAAAAGTATAAAACAAACAGTATCTCTTTATAAAGAACAGCTTTACAGTTGTGGAGGTTTAGAAGTCAGTCCAAATTCTGCAGGTTGTTGATCTTCTGTTTGTTGTCAACTTTATATCATCAGAACCATAAAGAGTTCATTTTATAAGAAGCCATTCCTGGGCTGGAGAGATGGCTCAGGCGTTAAGACTCTGCCTTGCAAGCAGAAGGTCCTGAGTTTAGATCCCAGGTACCAGGTAAAAACGCCAGGTGGAAATAGCAGCAGCCTGCAGTTCTGGCCCTGGTGGCCGGAGTGTGAGAAATCCCAAAGTGAAGCAAAAGGAAGTTAGAAGCAATCCAGGATGATTCCCAAAGTCACCGTTGGTCCTCCACAGGGACGCACAGTGCCCTCTGATACACACACACACACACACACACACACACACACACACACACACACACAAAGTTTTAAAAAAGAAGACATTCCTTTCATATCTGATGTATCCACTGAACCATTAATTCATTAGTGGATTCAAACACTTAGGCCTTAATATCTCAAATGGCGATCAAATTTCAGTATGACTAAGGTAATGTCACCTTCCAGCTTCCACTGAGTGCAGTTTTGGAAACAGATGCGCATTTGTTGATGTCAGATACATAGATACATTCCCTTCCCCATATACCATGTCTACCTGGGTCATTAATAGACACTGATGATACTCGCTTCTAGTAATTAATTGTGCCTTTGGGCTCATAAATTTGGAAATGAAATGAGTTTTGTGCCACATGATCAGTGTGCTTCTCAATTACATAGATACTAAGAATAATAAAAAAGCTGCATTATATAAGTGTTTTCAGATTAAACTGGGATTGAGAATTAAAAAAGGCTTGGGGAAATAGTTTACATAACCTGACATTCTATGGCTAAATACATGGCCTTTAATGTGTGAAAAATGAACACAGTATATGCATGTATATTATCACCTCATAGAACAACTATACTTCTGTTTTTTATTAAAATGGGAGATGTAAAAAGATCTGGAATCTAGGTGAGATAATTTCACAATTGTAACTCTGTTTATAGTTACAACGTTCTTCACACACACCTTTCTGTGTACTGTACATGTGTTACAGAACTGGTATTTTGCATAGTAGCTGTGATGTTTTCAGCTTCCTTCCCATCCATGAAATGTTCTTTGTGATAAATCTACCATTCTGTTACCGATCCCTTCTATCTGTGTACTGTCTCTGTTGCTCTTCTCACTTCCTTTCCTCTCTTCCTCTCCTCTCTCTGTTTCAATAGCTGATTCAGCAATGCGCTGACTTGAGAAGTCCTTTTCCAGATGCCTGAATCCTACACTGATCCTTAGCTTCTCATACTTTGGAACAGTAAGACATGAATTGTGCCCTTTATTTTTTACAGTCTCTGTTATTCTCTGATATTTTCACAAAAATGACTAAATAAATAACCAAGTTACAAATTTCAAGGCAGTATTGATGGAAAAATGAATACATTTAAAAATAATAAAGTTGGGGCTGGAGAGGTGGCTCAGAGGTTAAGCCTCTGCCTTGCAGGTGGAAAGTCCTGAGTTCGGATCCTAGACCCCACGTATAGACGCCGGGCAGAAGCGGGGGCCGTCTGCGTTTCTGGTCCCGGTAGGGAGGAGCCTGTGAATCCCGGGGCAGAGTAAACAGGAGATGGAAGCGTCCATGGTGGTTCCCGAATTCGTCCGTGGTTCTACACACACACATACACATACACACAAGAGCACACACACATACACGCACAATTGAATACAAAATAAATAATAATAAAAAATTTTAAAGTAAAAAAGTAGTATGTAGTTCATGAATGATAGTTAAACTTGGGTGTCAACTTAACCCCACCTGGTATTAACTAAAATCAGCTGGGATCACCTGAAGAGAATATCTAGATCAACACATTTACAATCCAAAGACCAGCCCAAGATCTGATTGGAATCTCCCTAGATCTCATTGGCACCTCTTAGTAGCAGACCAGATAAAAGGAAACAGCAGAAGACTCAGATAAAGAAAGACTCTCCAAGAATCCTCCAGTCTTCAATAGTCACCCACTAGCCTACTGGGTCCTGCCATGACTTAGCCTGCCTCTGGCTTTAGCCACCTGCCATGTCACCTCTGCTGTGAAAGTCTGTTTTTCTCCTCTAGAACTGTAAGTTGAATAAATCTCCCTTCTTCCCTTAAGTTGTTTGATTTTGAATGCTCTCTCATAATAATAGTTAAGATAACTGTTACAATGATATTGTTACAAAGCCTAATTCTGGAAAGAAACATGTATATATGTGAAAAATGTCCTGAAGAATTTAGGGATCCTACAATAACACACTCAGTCCGTGTGCCAAATTCATGTGATTAATGTTTGCCATTTTATGTATTTATGCAATTTTGCAATACTACATTTTAGTTCCAATATAGTACTTTTATGTTATTTTAATTCACAGTCATGTAAAATTCTTCATATATTTATGCTTTCAAGTATCATAATTTCAGTAGCTGAAGAATTATAAATTTAAATTTATGCTACAAATTTGTACTTCAAATTAATTTTGGATTGATTAAATTGTTTAAAACAAATAACGTTATCTGTACACTATGATTTCTATCCTTCAAGCAAGTATGCTGTGCATCACTTAAGTAAGAATTATTAACCATTATACCATTCACCTTAAACGAAAGTTACACATTCCATAACTAGAACAATCATTAACTATTTTAAGTATTTTAATTTTTGTATATAATTTTCTAAGTCTATATTTTATCTGTGTCAGGAAGTTTCTACTTCTTTTGTGATGATTACTATTTAAATAATGCTGATTTTGTTTCCCTACTAGGCTTCATTCCACCACTGACTGCATAGTGACAATATTTGAAATATGAAATAAAGATGAGGGGATGTAGGGAAAGTGATACATTATGAGATGAACTTGCCTTGATTGTCAGATGAAATATAATGGGAAGCATCTCTATGGAAGGTTTCAATGTTCAAACAAGCAATAAAATTATATTCTAGAAATAATAATAATGTATGGTAAATAGGGAAAAATTCAAACCAGATCCCTTTTTAAGATTTTTCATGTGCATTTTAAGTGCTTATCATATTTACTTTATTTGCTTAAATATCTACTAGCATTTATCAGATTTTAGAAGCAATCTGTCTATTTTTATAATCTTGATTTTTTTAATGTTTCATCTCTTAAAATATGGCAACAAAAAACACAGTGCAGAATATTTTCTGCTTGGCTCATCTTAAAGTGTATAATAAACACTGGAAATACTGGAACTCTGTTATTCTGAGATCTTCAACTATCCTACATTTTTCTCAGGGTGCTGATATTGGTAACCAAGCAACTGTAGTAAGAACTCAAATCTGTATCTGTTAGAAAATTTATAGAATGAATTTTAATGTAATTTTTTAGTCTTTGACAGCTTCATGTATGAAAACAATGAAGTTTTGTTACTTCACCCTTTATTATCTGATCCTGCCCTCATCCTTTTTCCATTGTAAACCATCCTTCTTATGACTAGTCTCCATACTACTTTACATGTCATTTGGGGTTTGTGCTCTCTGAACTTCATTTACCTTGACTGTATTGGCAGGTTCCTGAGTACTTACTAAAGTATAGTCAGTATTTCAACCAGGATACCACTGAAGAAAGTTGCTTCTCTTCTCCAACCAGCCTGATATCCACATTCTAAAGGAGGTGTGCAGCATCGTTAGATCTACTCTCGCTCCATGGTGCAGTGTTAATAGGACATAGCTTGTGCATATCATGAGGAAGGAAACATAATTCCTGTGAGTTTATGGATTCAGAGAATATTTTCTGACAGCACACTACCCTTCTCTCTGTCCCTTACATTCTTACCACCTTTCTTCTATGATGTTACTTTATCTTTGGAACTGGGGATAACTTAGCCATCCTTAATAGAGCTGAGCTACTCATTAGACTAATGCTTTCAAATGCAATAATGAAGCACTTTGAGACAAAATGGAGGAAATGGAGGATTTCTCCTTGAAGAAAATATTTGTTAAAATTTGTATCAATTAGTTTATTTGTATCAAGAGATTCCCCCAGGATAATGTCTACAACAGTTTAATGAATTAAAAATTTAAATAAATGCATGTAGTTGTTGTGGAACAAGACTCTTAACACATTCAATTATGAAGTAATTTCCACAATTCCATTTAACTGTGAAATGTATTCTATTACTGCATCTTTGTCACTCCTATTAAATCTTGCCCTCACATTCAGTCATAATTTTGTGATCATTCTCACCTGCAACATTGCTTTGAAAAGGCTTTCCAGATTATATATTAGTGTTCTGTCATTGACGATGTCAAGATTAGACTCAACTTTCTAGTTGCAGAAAAGGCACAATTTTCTGTAATCAAAGCATGCAATATTTAGTGGAATTTCTGGAAAGGCAAGCACTGTATCCTATGACAATTCAAAACTAACTTATTAAGAGAAAAGGTAGATAAATAGAATTCAATTAAATATCCATTTTTGAATGTGCTTGGTGGCTCAGTCAGATAGTGTTTGCTAGTCAGGAAGAGAGGAGGGGATCTCATCCCCATGCTACAGAGTGAGAGCAAGGCCAAATTGTGTCACTTGTGAGATTCTGAGTCAAGACAAAAATATGAAGATCATGGGAATTTAGGTCAGGGGCAGAATACTTCACTTGCGTGAAGAGATGAATAGTGCATCACAAGATGAATGAGTGTGTGTGTATATGTGTGTGCATGTGTGTGTGTATGTATCCATATGTACATACATATATGTATGTGCATGTGTGTATATGTATGTCCTTCTTGATTCTTTTATAGCAGCTTCCTGGATTCTTACCTAATGATAGAGATCATCCTGTGACTGTCCAAAAATTTTATAATCATGCAGTAAAGTTTATGTCTGTGAGAACCAAATACACCTTAAGCATGTATGCTGTCTTTCTCAACCTGACATTAATCTAAGTAAATCCAGGCATCTGGCAGCAGGATGTACTCTATTCCAAAGTTAAAAATCAGAATTATTATTCCATACATTTTTCTAGGGCAATTAACTTTTTAAAAAGTTGATTTCATGAAGACTAACCACTTCTGTAATTTGACTGTTTTATTCACCCATTGTTTGATGGTGAACATGTTAGTTAACCTCACTGAGTCTAATTTATATGTCAAGTGAAAATACTAGTACTTGGTCTTCCAAAGTGGGTGCAATAGGATGAATATTAGCTGATGTGTGAAGGGCTTAATAGACTGATTATACATCATGATGGCCAAAGAAATGTGACACTCAATAATTAGAACAGTTATTAAGAAATGAGAATATTATAGTTCTAGTTCATTTGCTACTTGGCAGTCACTTAAGTAAAAAATAAAAAATGTTCAAGGGGTGGAAAAAATCAAGTCAGAGTATTTTAACTACTTACAATAGGATAGAAATGAATGTAATTATTGGCAATTTAAAATAAAAGATAAATAGGCTAAGTGTTAAGAATAGAAAACTGATAAATAGGTAAAAATAAGACAATACAAATTTCCTTTCAAATAAGTGTATGGAATCTTCCAGCATTTTACACTAAGTGTAAAATGAGAATTGCCAGCAATAACAGCCATCAGCCTTCATTACTCTCTAGCTAATTTGTTACTGTGATAGAATGTAATCTTCCTTGTACAGGCTGAACTTCGTAGTTATATCGAGATGTGAAGTAGCACTTTTAGCAATCATAATAATGATTAGCATTAAATATTATAAGGAAAATCCTTTAGAACACATATTATGCATATGTATGAATGTATATATGTACCATATATAGCTACATATTTAAGCATATATACCTTCTATTATAAATGCTGTTGTTTATATAAAATATACTATTAATTATATTTAATTGTATATAAACATGCAATACATGTTAAATGATCTGTATTATAAATGTAATTGATTTTATTTTAAAATTGAAGCAAATGAGTAGCTATATATATATGTGAATAATGCTTATCTACCTACTTTGTGTACATAAATAATAATGTTCAAGGCACATGTGCTTATTGTTCTACTTCTGATTTTTGCTCTGACTTCAATATTTTCATGTATCAAAACAGCATTCCTATCTACAGAAATCTTTTGTCCTTCTCTAAAACTTTATGTCTAACCTTAGATTTAAAATTCTAGGCATATAGGTTGATATTGATCTGAGTATTATTGATATAGTTACAAGCAATTGAAACAATTGTTTTTATTTTCTGCATACTTTCAGAGTTCATGCAAAATCTATACTTGTCCTTCCTTGCTTCATTTCTTTCTGCCTTTCCTCTTCTTTCTTCCTCTCTCTCTCTTTCTCTCTCTATATCATTCTTTCCTCTCTTTCTCTGTCTGTCTCTTACTTCCCCCATTCACTTCTTTTTTGATTTTCCTCTTCCTCCTTAAATTCCATTATTTCAAATCATCTACTATGTGTCATTACTTAGCTATGTTCTCACGTTAACATCATTGATGAGTAAAAGCTATAAAATATTTACTAATGATCTGAGATGTTAATGAACAAATAACTTAAAACATTCCATTTCTGTGCTTTCTGCAAGTGGTGGCAGGAACTTCAATGAGAAGACATAGAACAGATGGACAGGAGTGAAAGGAAACACAGGTCTTGCTGCTCTGTTTATGTTAATGTTTTGGAACTTAAACTTAATATACTTAGATGCTATTCAGTGATTGGACATCTCATAAATAGCTGACATGAGTGTTGAGTTCAAAGGGAGAATAGGAACCTGAATTGGAACCTGCTGCAACATTTTAGGAGATTCCAATGGTGAAGTAACTTAGTGTGCAAGACCTATGATATGAGAACCAGACATCCGTGAAATGTACTCTGGAGAGGAACCAAAAAGTTTCATTAATGCCCTGGGACTAGGGTGAGGTGAGTGTAAAGATGTCGGCAATGATTCTCAGGGCTTTGATTCAAACATTCGGGGCTTATTGAAAAGAGAAGGCAGAAAAATCTGTGTCAAGCCAATGTTAGGAGAAAATTTCAAGTTAGTTTTGCGGTGGCGGCAGAATCATCCAGTTCGTACATTAAGTCTATATCCCCTGTAGAAATTTGTAACTCAGAATAGGTTAAGGCTAGAAATAGAAATTTTTACATCATCACCAGATAAAGCATGATTAAGGAGTCATTTACTTCTTTAAAGAGAGGATGAGCTTTCTGCCCCGAACCCTGGCCCAGGTGGACTCCCTGTTCTTCAGGTAAGCCCCCTAGATCACGCCCAGGCCTCAGGTCATCTGCCTGCCTCACTAGTAGCCAGCTTGCATTTCTGGCACTGGGGAAGGCCCCTAGGCCATGCCCCAGGTCCCAGGTCATCTGTGCACCCCACTAACCACTCTGCTTTTCTGCCCTGGATCCAGATCAGGGTGAACTCCCTGCTCCTCAGAAATCCACAGAGTCCAGAGAAAACCCAAGCAAAGCTCTAGGGGATCATCACCATTCATCTGAGGTCCTCTAAAATCATCCCATCATATGGGAGAGAATCTTCACATTCAGCTCTAAGATAAGTAAACCCTTTTTACCATCTTGTTCCTTCAGTTATTAGTCAGTGTAGTTTAACATTTCCATATAGCCACCCAAAAACACATACAACTTCAGGGACTACATATCACCAAGGAAGTAAACCTAAAAACTGCACTACCATACTAATTTTCATTTTCTGTCTATGAAACTTAATTGATATACTAATAGTCCAATAGCCTCATTTGGAAATAACACTAACACCAGACAAGCATTCCCAACTCCAAGGCAAATACTAGCAATAACTGCTCAAGTGCAGTAATACTGTTTAATTCAGTTCAGCCAAAAATACACAGAAACAAAAAGAAGGTCTTAAGAGATAAAACAAAAATGTCCATGTCACAACACAAATCCATGCGAAACAAAAACCAAGGCAACAAATCTCCTACCAAAAGAATTAACCCCATAACGATGGAATCCAACCAGAACAAACTCACAGAAAATCCTAAAGCTCAGGAAATTTGTGGAAGAGGGGGTGGTAAGATTGTAAGAGCACAAGGATGGGAGGAGCAATGATATGCAAGATACTTCACACAAGTTAGGGCTGAAGTAATCATAACAGGACTTTGCATGACCTGAACAATGACCAACCTATCATTGACCCCCTAAGTCTATCATGGATCACAGGCACTAGGATCTTTAGAGGCAAGGGATCAACAGCCACAGTAGTATTCCTATGCTTAAGTGGGACACAGGAAAACGTTCTGGGAAATGCCACTGGGTCCTTGCACCTCATCGGAGAGTAGGACCCAGAGGAGAATTGGGCATGCACATTTAAGGATGCTCCAGGGATGGGAGGGGGAGGCACTGGGGACAGGGATAGAGGGGGAGGGGTAGGGGGCACAGGGCGGTGGGAGGTCGGAGGGAGGGAGGGGACGGGTGTACCTGTTAAGTCTGTATGAGTGGAAATAATAAAAAAAGAAAGCATTCCCAAGATAATGGTTTTCACAGCCTGACGTTTACTATGATCAAAACAATGAAAGAGGAAATCCAAGAGGAGTTAAATAATCACATCAACCAGTTTGAACAGGAACACAACAGGCCATTGGAGGAGATGAGAAAAGCAGTTGAAGAAACAAAAATAGACATAGAGTAGTTAAAACAATCTCAAGCAGAGTTTAAACTCAAACTAAAAGACAAACTATCTTCAACCCATATCTCAACAGAGAGTCTTATCAGCAGAACTAATGAAGCAGAAAATAGAATATCAGATCTTGAGACAAAGTGGAAGAACTAACCAGTTCAATGGAAGAGGTTGTTAAAGCCCAAAAGATATTTGAGAGGAATATTCAAGAGTTACGGGATACCTTGAAGAAGCCTAATACGGGCATTCATGGAATACCAGAAAAAGAAGCCCAAAATACCACACCCAAAGAAATTTTTCAAATTACCATAAAGGAAAATTTTCCACATCCAAATACAAGAAGCATTCTGCACCCCAAATAGATATGACCAAAATAAAAAGAGGATGATACTGAATGTGGAAATAGTGTATGTGTGTGTGTGTGTGGGTGTGTGGGGGTGGGGGTGTAAAATTATAGGCAGGTAACACTGAGCATGTTTTCACAGTATACAATGTTAGTTATCCAGGGACTCAGTGATGGTTTGACCCTTCCAAACACACAGACACACACCCACATACACACACACACACACACCCCACAACCTGTCCTACATGTGTGTAGACTAAATTCGTCTTTGTCAATAAATCTTTTGGGGTCAACCTTTCCTTGAGCAATACTCCCATCACAGGTAACCAAATAAGGAAGTCACGATGCTAAGAGGAAAGGGAGCTTCCAGCAGTATCCATCACTCCTGTGGTCACACATGATAGAATTTCTGTTTCACAGGAGCAGAAACCCATTCCCAGCCCCACAGGCTTTCACTTTCAGAATTTTGAAAATAATTATCTGACACAGCAGAAGGCAATCCATGCTCGATTTTTATTTTCAATTTCAAACTCCAAATGTGAATCAAATTCTCTTCAAGAAATATGACAAAAGTGGGAAGAAAAGAAATAGAGTGGTTTATTTATTTACACTATCCGATGAGTCTCAGAGCTTCAAATGATTGCGCAGATTTTCCCCACGCTTCTGCAAATGATCAAGCAAGATTTTCCCCATGCTTCAACAGTGGTTGTTCAACCTACCCTTCTTTTGTGTTGTTCTACAACTGACTCCTTTTGGAAGAATCTTAAGAAATTTATAGTTTTTGTGCTTCATTTCAGTACACACGAATCTAATGGGTGTGATTGTAGTGTGATGTATGTGAATATGCAGTTACATATCTGGATTCTATGTTTAGATGTTGGTGAATTTACTGTCAAAATTACTCTGGTTCTAAACATTCCCTAAAAGTATGCTACAATAGTATTTCTACTTGTATTCATAGAGAAGTTCCTGAAGAATGATGTGAGGAATTAGTGGACTGAGTTACAAAGATTGCAAACTCATTCCTGGACAAGCAGCATCCATTCCATGGACAACTAGGTAAAATAAGCATACACAAGATGATCTGTCCTCTGGAATCAAGATGTATATATATATATATATATATATATATATATATAGAGAGAGAGAGAGAGAGAGAGAGAGAGGACACTCTGGGAAATCTCCACTTTCTATCTATTCCTCTTCCCCAAGAAACTTTCAACTTGCATCCCTTGCATATCTTCTTTCAACTTGTGTATCTTCTTCTTTATGTTTTCCTCCTCCATCTATCCTGTCTCCTAGGTCATCAGTAATGATTTCTGTGGTTATACTGTATCCACTTCTCTATCAAAAAGAAGTTCCCTGTCTCAAAAACTCTTTTTCTTTTCCAAATGTACAGAGATGTTAGTTTTATTTTTTTTCCCCCTGCAAGGTAGTAGTGACAGGGCTTGGGGTTCAAGATATGCTTATCTGCTCACTTTGGCGTTTGATTACTTAGGCACACTCAGGAGACTGAAAGGAGAAGGTGAAATCAGCTTTGGATGCTTCAAGTCTGTGGAGTCTCAAGGATGTCAAGGGCTACGCTGCTCTTGGTGTTCAATCCATGAAAGGTTTGTGTGTAGCAAGTAAGGGTGGGAATGGGAACACTGGCTTCATTCATCCTGAGACACCGAGTATTCCCTTCTGAGCATTTCTGGTCAAGTGCATCCTTTAATCCATAACATCCTATAAATGCCTGGCAGTGTTCTTTTTGATCTCGGTGACGCATGAAGCCAAGTATCTTTTCAAAAAATAGCTTCTGGCGACAAAGAAACTGAAGTCTAGGCTAGCAGTAAAGAGATTCGAATTACTGAAGAAGTGGGAGACCTCAAAGCATGTCCAGTTCTCCCACCCAGATGATACCATCTCTCTGAATCCTGGCTTGGCTTTTGGCAAACAGGAGCTTCTCAAAGGCAAGTTGCCCAGATCCCTCAATAACGTGGTCACAGTCTCATAGGTTTTACAGCGTATTCCAATGGGCAGTCAAGGTGAGAAGGGGAAACTGGTCTTATTTGGTGCAGCTCAGGTAGGCATCAAACAGCATTAATGGGGAGCCTGTTGCCTCCTGTCACCCCAGCCTCAGACTCAGTGTTCCTGAAAAGGAGCTAGTCCAGTGATCTGTTTCCAAAAAGCACTAGTCTTGTGCCAAAGACATGTAGGACCCTGGAAAATATGAACTGTAGGGTCTGAAAAGACAGGCAGAAAATTCAGTGAAAGGAGCCCATTATTTTTGAGTCAACTCAGCATTTCACGGTGTGATCTCCAGTATGTCACAAATCCTCTCTGTGTCTGTAGAGTACATGGCTCACCTGGGTGACCTTGAAGTGCCTTTGAGTTTACACTTTCCCTAAGGAACCTGGGAACTACCACAAATGATCAAGAAGGCAGCAGATTCAGATTCTGGCTCGGGAACTCTGGTCACCTATGGCCCTTGCATACCACTTCTATCCTACTCTGAAGGAGCCTAAGAGAGAAGATAGGAGATGCTCAGGAGACTTCCTGCACTCACTCAGATCCCAGAGTCTTCCATTGGCCCAGTCCTTCCCACCCATGCCTACCATCTCCACTTTCTCCATCCTGGGAACTGCAAAGACAGAATAAGATGTCCAACAGCAGAAGACTAAAGGCTAAAGAATAGCAGACAAGTACATCACAGAGCACTACAGTGAGTGAAAGGAATTCAACATGGTAAGTCAATTCTGGGCAGAGAGACCCCAAGGACACATGACAGGGCCTAGCCATGACTGTAGGGCCAGAGTACCAATGTGAAGTGGGTGGAGGGCACCAGAAACGCTGAGGAGGAGCCTCCTGGGAGGAATTGCTTAGCGACCCAGGCAGGGGCCACAGACTGCTTATTCAAGTTGTTGCAACCTGCTTTGGGGTATTTCAAATAAGTTTACAAATATTCCTACAATGACATCATGAATAACTGTTTGTTAGAGCTATGGTGAAATTAAAATTAGTCATTGAATGTATATACAAAAAAGTTATAAAAGGAAAGTCATGTAAATAAGGCCATAGAGAATAAAACCAGAATATTCTTACTTTTTGATATTTCTAGACATCTAGATATTTCTAGAACAAAATCTTTTGATCTTTTATATTTTTCTGTGCACATACACAGGAGATTGTTATTTGATCTCTAGTTATGTCCTGTGCACTGCGCATCTGCTCACGCCCATCTCTCTCTGTCTCTCGCAATAAAAGTTTACTGTTTTAGGGTTGCAGAGATGGCTCAGGGGTTAAGACTACCTTGCAAGCAGAAATTCCTGAATTAGGATACAGGATCCCACATGAAGATAACAGGAAAAACTGGCAGCGGCCTTTACTTCTAACCCTAGAAGACAGAGTCTGGGAAACTCCAGACAAAGCAGAGGAGGTATCTCAATCCAGAGTCACCATTGGACTTCCACAGGCACACCCAGTGTGCTCTGATACACAAAGACACAGCCAAAGACGTGCACGCACACACACACACACACACACACACACACACACACACACACACACAAATTAATAAAAATGTTTACTTTATCAGAAAAGCAAATTACCAAATTGCAAAAGAATGTATATTTCAGAAAATAAAGGTTGGCATGAATACAGAGCTTCCAAATGAAAAAGTATAAACATCCAATAAGCACAACAGGAATGTTTACTATCTTTAGCTGGCAGAAAAGTACATATTTAGACTACATTAAGATTAATTTTGCTGCAGTCAGAATGACCGTCATCAAGAACAAAAAAGCAACAAATGTTCATAGGGATTCTGAGAAAAGGGAATCCCTCCATACAGTTTTGTTGAGCATTAGTAAAATTGCTAGTTCACTTACACTTTCTTCATAAAACTAAAAATAGAGGTAATGTGATCTTGCTACAGCAGTCTTGGGTACATATATAAGCAAAGAAAAAGTGAAAGTATTTATTAGAGATACCTACATACCCATTTTTCACTGTGGCATTATATGCAGTAGTGAAATCATAGAATCATCCTGAGTAACTTCAACAAATAAATGGATAAAGAAAACATGACATTTACAAACAATAGAATATTTGTTCTCCATGTAAATTACAAAATGTATAGGAATGTGGTTCAGACATACATTAACTGACTAGTCCAATCAAGACAAAAGTTTAAACTCCCAGCATTACAAAACAAAATACAAAATAAAATGTTAAAAAGGATAAAATAAAATCTTCTGTTTTGATGAGGATGTAAGTTAGTGGTACCTGCTCATCTATACTGTTTGAGTCCCGGCATCTATTCCCAGCATAGAGTGTGTGGACAGGGAACATAAAGGAGCTGATTTGGCAGGAAAAAAATGATGGAATCAGAGATTATTGTGGCAAGTAAAATAAACCAGACTCAGAATAACAAATCCACATGCCACTCTCAAAGGGAACATGAGAGAAGGAAGCTCGTAAATGACAAAGGAAAATGATAGAGAAGGAAGGAGAAAGAGGAACGTCATCAGGGGCAGGATGAAAGTATAAGAAATGATGACACTATGGAAAAATGACCTGAAATACATTGTCTCCATGTAAGGAAATAACACCCTGAAAGCTGCTCTCTATAAAATGAATTAGCACGGATAGCTGCCAATGACACAGATGTACATTTTCAGATTCCTTGATTGACTTCATTAATCTGACGAATAGTATGGCATGAAAAATTTCAGAATTTCCCACCTGATTCCAAAATCGAAGCAAGTTTAAAAATCATATGATACATGCGTTTCTTATGGAATTTGTCCCATAATAGCATATATGATTAAAACTTTAGGTTGATATATTAGACCTAATTTGGCATGCACCTGTGTCCTTAATTTTTTTATAGTCATTAAGAAAACTGTAGTTGTTAGGGGTAGAAGAAAATGCAACCCACCAAAGTCATCAGCTGTCCAGTTGGTCTTTGGCATCTCACAGATGCCTTGCATTGTGGAATTCACCACCAGAAACACATCAATGTTTACATGACTTCTGTGCAAATAATTAATTTATAAGTGTACTTTGTGCTGCCCTTCTCTATGCATATGTCCATAAAAAGAGGAATGAGACTGAAGAATCTTCAGTCAATTTAATCTGGTTGAAAAATAATAAGATCAAAAGGACAGGAATAACAATGACAATCAGAGCTTAGGGAGAAATGAAAAAAGAAACCATAACATAAGTCACACATAAGAGGGAAGTGTAATTCCAAGCAAAACATATATGTCTTTCCTACAGCACTTCTTTTCTGCTTAGTGTTCTTTTATTTTAATTAAAAGTACTTTACACTCTCTAGAATACTATAAATGTGTTTAATATTTCTCATAATTTTGATGTAATAGTAGAACGAACTCATGCATACAAAGTAGCTAATGAACTGAACAAGCAATTACCAAGCAGACAAGATGTTCCAGAACAACTGTATGAATCATTATATATATATATATATATATATTTCCTGATAAGTAATTCCTTTCCTTCAAAGTAATTTCAATATTGGTTGCTCCATTCTGAATATCTTCTTTTCTTATAATAAGATGAATTCTTTAAAGTATACCTTGGAAGCACAAGGAATAAAATAATGAAATATATTATATTTATGTATATAGTGAAATATATTAAATTTACCTATATAGATCTAGGATCATATATTAAGTTATAGCTAAGTGAGCCTCTTTGTACGTACCTAAAAACACACATATGAATATGAGTATGTATATCTTTTGCAGACATCTTATTTTGCAAGCCAGATACTCCATATAGGACTGAGAATTTGGTTGCATTTGATTTCGTTTTAAAGACCAAATTTTTAATCTTTCTTAATTGCTCCAAAAAAAGATCTGGTCCTTAAGTAAGGCTTGACCAACACATGTTCTGGCCTGGGGGTCTGGTGTATGACTGAATAACATAATGAGCCAGGGAGACAAATTTTATCCACAGTTTCTCAGTATATAAGAGTACTAAATCAGTAGTAATTCTGTGATCCACAAACCAAAGTGCATTGGTAATATTCTGGTCAGTCTATATCTCTTCGCATCTGTACTTTAGCCCTTATTCACTAACAATAGCTATCTGGAAATTTTTGGAGATCTCAAGGCACAGATTTCTTCCCTTATAAGGATGTACATAAACTGAGTTCCATCACCAAACATAGTGCTTCATTATCATTTATGATATATAAGCATACCATCATTTTTAGTCTTTTTAACCCTAAGTATTCTTTGAATGCACCCCTTCACTCAAACTCATCTTCTTTTGTACTACCTAAATACACATATTTCCTCTCCGCCCCAACGCTGCTCCCATTCCTCCATACCAAGTGAGTTTGCCAAGCCCCCCATTGGCCCCATGTCCCAGCGACACCCAGGCTGCCTCCAGTTTTGCCTGGGCCACAACCCGGGACCCAGCCCCTTTCTTCCTCCCGCCCGCCTGTCCACCCCACCAGACAGTACTGCTCACATTCCTCCATTCCTGGAGCATGGGTGGGCCACTAAGCCAAGTTCCAGGTCCCAGGTGTTGATGGTCTGCCATCAACATCAGACCCTCTTTCTCTCTGGCCCACCGGGGACCCAAGCACATGGTCCACAGAAGACACACTGCTACTGAGAATTCAATGGAGTCCAAAGGAAACTCAAGCAAAACTCTAAGGGACAAAGGCCATACATCTGAAGCCCTCTACAATCATCCTATCACATGGGAGAGATTCTTCACATCCAACCCAAAGATAAGTAAACCTCCTTTTTTTCACCTTACTGTTCCTTTCTAGTATTAATCGCTCCAGATCAACTTTTCCATACAGTGACCCCAAAAACATATACATCTCCAAGGAGTACACAACTCACCCTCCCATATCACCAAGATACTAAATCATAAAAGTGCACTAGCATAATAATATTAACCCCTGTCTACTTAACCTGACTTAACTGATGTACTAACAGCCTAATAGCTTCATCTAGGAAACAATAACAAAAGACAAACATACCCAATCCAAAGCAAGTGTAATGATACCTGCTAAATCAGTTCAGTCAAAAACACACAGAAACTGAAAGGTCCTAAGAAAAAAAACAATGCCCAAGTCAAAGTGCAGATCCATGAGAAGCAAAATCCAAGAAAACCAATCCCCCACCAAAAGAATTAACTCCATAATGACTGATTCCAACTAGAACAAATTCACAGAAAATAGCCAAGAAAGCCAGACCCAAGATAATGACTTTCATAGTATTATCATTACCATGATTAATACTATGAAAGAGGAAATCCGAGAGGAGTTAAAAAACTGCATCAACCACTTTGAACAGGAGCACAACAGGCACTTGGAGGAGTTGAGAAAAACAGTTTCAAGAAACAAAAATAGGCATAGAGCAGTTAAAACAGTCTCAGGCAGAGTTTAAAATTGAACTAAAAGACAAGTTATCTTCAACCCAGAACTCAACAGAGAGTCTTATCAGCAGAACAAATGAAGGAGAAAATAGAATTTCAGATCTTGAAGACAAAGTGGGAGAATTAATCAGCTCAATGGAAGAGATTGTTAAAGCCAAAAAGATACTTGAGAGGAACATTCAAGAGATATGGGACACCCTGAAGAAGCCTAGCATGTGCATTAATGGAATACCAGAACAAGAATCCCAAAATACCAAAAATGAGGAAATTTTTCAAATTATCATAAATGAAAACTTCCCTCAACTAAAGAATGAGAGGCCCATCCAAATACAAGAGGCATTTCACACATCAAACAGATATGACCAAAATAGAAAATCGCCATGGCAAATAATAGTCAAAACACCCCACATTCAAGACAAAGAGGGAGAAAAAAAGCAAGTCACTTTTAAAGGTAAACCTATTAAAATAACAATTGACTACTCAATGGAAACAGTAAACGCAAGAAGAACTTGGAGAGACGTACTTCAAATATTAAATGAGCAAAAATGCCAACCCTGACTGATATACCTGGCAAAACTATCTGTCATGATCGAGGGAGAAAGAAAAGTTTTCCAGCACAAAGACAATTTGAAGGGATACATGTCTACCAAACCAGGCCTTCAAAAAATGCTAGAAATGATACTCAAGCTTGAAGAAAAGAACAAATGTATCCAGGAGGACAGAAGGGAAGTATAATACCACCAAAACATAAATGTCAAACAATACGCTTACAAAATTCACTAAACATAAAAAATGTCCAGAATTAAAAATAATTTCTCCATTATAACATTAAATGTCAATGGTATTAACTCACCGATCAAGAGACAGATTATAAACTTGGATTAAAAACCACAACCCTTCAATCTGCTGCCTTCAAGAAACTCATCTCACCACAAAAGATAGGCACATCCTAAAAATGAAAGGCTGGTCCAAAATTCTGCAAGCTAATGGAACCAGGAAACAGGCAGAGGTAGCCATTATGCTGTTGGACAAAGTAGACTTCAAACCAAAAACAATTATAAGAGACACAGATGAATACAACATTTTAGTCACAGGTAAAATTCACCAGGAAGACTTCACAATACTGAACATACATGCACCCAATACGGGCCCCTCCACATTCATTAAGAAAACCCTACAGCATCTAGAGCGAGAAATCAACCTCAAAACAATAATTCTTGGGGATTTGAACACTGCCCTCTCAACATGGGATAAATCAACAGGTCAAAAGTATAACAGAGACACTTTGGAACTTAATCAAACCCTTACTGAAATGGACCTCACAAATCTCTATCAAACTTTTCATCCACGCACCAAAGAATACACAGTTTTCTCAGCAGCACATGGAACTTTCTCCAAAATAGATCACATATTAGGCCACAAAACGAATCTATACATAAACAGGAAAGTTGAAATTCTAGCCTGTGCCCTATCAGACCACCACAGCCTAAAGCTGGATATCCACAACACAACAAACAACAGAAAATATACTAACACCTGGAAACTTAACACTATGATGCTGATTGAGAACTTGATTCAGGAAGAAATTAAAAAGGAAATTCAAGATTTCCTGAAAGTGAACGATAATGAAAATACAATTTACCAAAATCTGTGGGACACAATGAAAGCTGTCCTAAGAGGTAAGTTCATAGCTCCTAATTCCTACATCAAAAAAATGGAAATGTCAGAAATAAATAACTTAACAATGCAGCTTAGAGCTTTAGAAAAACTAGAACAATCCAAATCCAAAAGGAGCAGAATAAAGGAGATTAGCAAAATAAGGGGAGAAATATCCAACATCAAGATTAGGAAAATGATACAGAAAATCAACCAGTCAAAAAGCTGTTTCTTTGAAAAAATCAATAAGATTGATACACCCCTAGCTACATTTACCAAAAGCAAGAGAGAGAAACCCAAATTAACAAAATTAGAAAATGGAATTATCACTGATACCCAAGAAATCCAGAGAATTATAACACTATATTTCAAAAACTTATACTCTGTGAAATAAGACAACACAAAAGACATGGATGAATTCCTAATAAACACAACTTACCTAAATTGAATCAGGAAGTTGTGAATTATTTATATAGTCCTATAACATATGAGGAAATCAAGGACGTAATCTCAAATCTTCCCAACAAAAAAATGTCCTGGACCAGATGGATTCAGCACAGAGTTCACCAGACATTTAAGGAGCTAATAACACCAATTATCCTTAAACTGTTCCATGAAATAGCAAAGGAAGGAACGCTATCAAATTCCTTCTATGACGCTAATATGTCTTAATCCCAAAACCAAATAAAGATACACTTAAAAAAGAAAACTATCGGACAATCTCTGTGTTGAACACAGATGCAAAAATTCTCAACAAAGTCTTAGCAAATCAGATTCAAAAAAATATCAAAAAGATCATCCACGGAGATCAAGTAGGCTTTATCCCAGGCACACAAGTTTGGTTCAACATACTCATATCAATAAATGTAGTTCATCATATAAACCAGTCCAAAGTCCAAAACCACATGATATTCTCAATAGATGCAGAAAAAGCTTTTGACAAGATCCAACAGCCTTTTATGATCAAACCCCTAGAGACAGTTGGAATGGAAGGAACCTTTATCAATATAATAAAAGCTGTATACAATAAGCCTTCCGCAAGGATTATACTCAATGGGGAAAAACTTGAAGCATTCCCGCTTCGATCAGGAACTAGACAAGGCTGTGCACTATTACCACTTCTATTCAATATTGTACTTGAAGTCTTAGTTGAAGCCATAAGACAAGAAAGGGACATAAGCAATTCAAATCATCAAGGAAGAAGTCAAGGTATCCCTATTTGCAGATGACATGATCTTATACCTGAGGGATCCCAAAAACTCCACCAGGAAGCTCCTGGAACTAATTGAGAAGTTCAGCAGGGTGGCAGGATACAAAATAAATATACAAAAATCAATGGCCATCCTATATGCCCAGAATGAAAGAAGTGAAAAAGCCCTAAGAGAAACAATCCCATTTACTATAGCCCCTAAAAAATTGAAATACCTTGGTATAAACCTAAAGAAGGAAGTAAGAGACCTTTATGATGAAAACTTTAAAACCCTAAAGAAAGAAATTGCAGAAGACACCAGAAGGCGGAAAGAATTCCCATGTTCCTGGATTGGTAGAATCAACATCGTAAAAATGACCATCCTACCAAAGGCAATATACAAATTCAATGCTTAAACCAATTAAAATCCCAAAGCAATTCTTTAAAGAAGTTGACCAAACAATCTCAAAATTCATATGGAGGCACAAAAGACCCAGGATAGCAAAGACAATCCTGAGTAACAAAAACACTGTTGGAGGTACCACCATACCAAACCTTAGTCTGTACTACAAATCCATAGTTACTGGCTCCAAAATAGACATACAGATCAATGAATAAGGGTTGAAGACCCAGATATAAGCCAACACAACTACAGCCATTTGATCTTTGAGAAAGGGGCCTAAAAAATCCAATGGAATAAGAACAGTATCTTCAACAAATGGTGCTGGCAAAACTGGATCTCCACATGCATTAGATTAAAACTGGACCCATACATGTCACCATGTACAAGAATTAATTCCAAATGGATCAAAGACCTCGATATAAGGCCAGAGACTATAAAAACCATAGTTGAAAGGGTATGGAACTCCCTCGAGCTGATTGCGCTAAGCCAACAGTTCCTAAACGGACATCCAATAGCACAGTCACTGAAACCAACTCTCAACAGATGGGATCTTGTGAAATTAAAGAGATTGTAACACGAGCACAACGGCCACCCACAGAATGTGAGAAAATCTTCACTAACCACATATGTGACAGAGCTTTATTATCCAGAGTGCACAAAGAACTTAGAAAACTAAACACCAAGGTTTCCTCCCCTTGGCACAATTAAAAAATGGGCCCTGGAGCTTAAAAGAAACTTTACCAGGGATGAAATTATAATGTCTACCAAATATCTTAAAAAATGCTCCACATCCTTACCCATCAGGGAAATGCAGATCAAAACATCCCTGAGATATCATCACACCCTGGTCAGGATGGCAAAAATCCACAATACAAACAACACCAAATGATGGAGAGGATGTGGAGAGAAGGGAACTCTCCTACATTGCTGGTGGGAATGCAGGCTCATACAGCCACTCTGGCGAGCTGGCTGGATATTCTTAAAGAAATTAAAGATTGAAATGCCATATGACCATGCTATTCCACTTTTGGGAATAACCACCAATACAACAAAAATTCACCTTGACAGCACAAGCATGACCATGTTCATAGCAGCACTGTTTACAATAGCAAAATCATGGAATCAACCCAAATGTACAACCGTTGAAGAGTGGATAAGGAAAGTGTGGTACATCTATACAGTGGAGTAGTACTCAGCCATCACAAATGATGAATTAATGAAATTTGCTCGGAAATGGATGGAATTAGAAACAATTGTATTGAGTGAAGTATCCCAGACCCAGAAAATTAAGCACCATATGTACTCCTTAATAGGTGGCTCCTAGTACCAAACCACTTAGAGACACTCAAGGATAAATCTCTGCAATACCTACAGTAATTCCAAGGATTATGAACAGGAGGGATGGGGTAGGAGGGCCACACCAGACACAAGGAGAGAGGGGACCATGTTACAGCAGAGAAAATAGGCCTCCATCAAGGACTGCAAGTAAGTAATGAGACATCTGGTTAAGTTCACAGACTTTCCTTCCTGATCATTTACAACTGATGGGGTATGATCTCACCGGAAGGTGAGGGCATATAGTCTGGCAGATAAAAATAACCACTTTGCAAATGAGTGATTCACCCCTCCCTCACTGTAGTTTCCTACTTTTATTACATCTACCTTTGAATGTGCTCTTATAACAAGACTCTAGTTTAACAGATTTTTATCTCTGGCCAAGGGGTGACATGCAATACCCATCAGGATAGAGTGAAGGGCATTGCAGGAGAAGCAAAACTGAAAAAAAATCAACGAACTATAATCCAGAACTTCAGAGATTCTATATTAACCATCTGGAACTAGGCCAGCCTAATCTCTCCCCATCCTGAAGCTCAGGGAAATTTGCGGAAGAGGGGGCGGTAAGATTGTAAGAGTACAAGGATGGGAGGAGTAATGATTTGCAAGATACTCCACACAAGTTAGGGCCGAAGCAATCATAATTGGACTTTGCATGCCCTGCGCAATGTCCAACACACTATAGAACCCACAAAGTCTAGCATCTTCTAAAGCACTAGGATTGTGGGAGGCAAGGGATTGACAGCCACAGTAGTGTTCCTATGCTTAAGGGGAACACAGGAAAGGGTTCTGGGAAATGTCCTTACACCTCATCGAGAGGAGAACCCAGAGGAGAGTGGCATGCACATTAAATTATGCTCTAGGGATGGGAGGGGGAGCAGTGGGGATGTGGAGGAGGTTGGAGGGGAGAGGGGCACATTGTGGTGCGAGGTTGGAGGGAGGAAGAGGACCAGTGTACCTGTGAAGTTTGTATGAGTGGAGATAAAAATAAAAAATACACATATTTCACATTACTTAACAAGTACAACATATGTGACAATCCTTATCACAGTTTATGCTTGGGATTTGTATTTGTGTGAAGCGCATGTATGAATACACATTTCATGTGTGTCTGCATGTATATGTTGGGTGCTTGTAGAAGCCAGAGGTCAACATAAAATGTTTTCTTCTATTGCTTTCCTCCTTATCTTTTCAAATCCTGGTCTCTCCAAGCTTAGAATTCACCATTTGGCAAAAATGACTGGTCAGTGAGCTCCAAAAAGCTACCATTCCTCCGTCTTCCACTGTTATGTTACTGTAATAAAAATACTCTGACCAAAGCAACTTAAGAGAGAGTTTATTTTGTTTGCCAATCAGTAATGATAGAGTCCATCATCTGGACTGAATTCACAGACAAGACCATTAAACTAATTGAGTCCTGCAATGGGGAGAGAATAGGAGGTATATGGATGACTATAGTCTCAATGCCTGCCCAATGCGATGTATTTATTCAGCAGTAATCCAACTCTGAGGACTTTGCAATCTTCCCAAACAGCTGGAGACCAAGTGTTCAAACACCATGCCACTGGGGGATATTCACATTCAGCGACATTTACAGATATTTGCTATGCAACCCAAGTTTTTACATAGGTATGAATAGCATAACTTATGTCTGTGCATGTGTCTAGACACAATTCTGATTGAATCATCTCTTAGCCTTTCCACATGGTTATTAAGTATATGAATACTGTTTTACATCCACTTTGTTCATGACAGCGACCAATATAATTGCCAGAACACAGATCATGGTCAATGAATTTTCAAGGAAAGGCTATGTGCTAAAGAAAAAATAAAAACTTAACCTCTGTCAGGTAAACTCAGTATCAGTCATGCTATATCTTCAAACGATGAAACCAAAACCATGGAGTGAATGACATATGTACTTGTGTATTTATAATTACTATTTCATTTAAACACAGTAAAACATTTTAAAGCACATTTTGTTCCATATTTAATAGAATATGAAACAGGTAAATTATTTGTGGATTTTAAGAAGAAAGGAAGTGATTTTATTTCTGAATTTTTTTACATTAAATGCCCAATTATTTTATACAAGAAAAATTACAACAGAACAGAATAAGATATAAGTGAATACTAAAAAATCTTGCAGCTTCAATTTTTAAATTAAATACTTTGTGTGCACGTATGTGTTTGTCTTTCTCTGTGTGTGTGTATTTGTATTGCATTCCTGTGTGTGTTTCTGTCTCTGTATATGTATTTGTATTATATGTCTGTGTGTGTGTGCATTTGTCTGTTTGCTTGTGTGTATTTGCATTGTAATCCTGTGTATTTCTGTCTGTGTGTGTATTTGTATTGCATCTCTGTGTGTGTTTGTGTGTGTCTATTGTATGCTTGTGCGTGTGTTTCTATCTCTGTATGTGTATTTGTATTATATGCCTGTGTGTATGTGTGTGTGTGTGTGTGTGTGTGTGATGTTTTGAGTCAGAGTCTCATTCAGCCAAGATGGTTTTGATTCAGTAAGAAAATAAGAATGATCTTGAAGTTGTACTTCTCCTGCTACTCATCAAATTTTGGAATTAAAAGGCATTCACTATGATACTAAGCCTGAGTCAAGATTTTGGCATATGTATTTCTTCTTCACATTTTGGGATATTTTTATTATCACCTCTAGACTATCAAGAAAGTACTGAATCATGACAAGAGAATTTTTTTTCTACCCAGAAGGGATATTAAAAATATTATCTAAAATACAAACATTATTTTTGTTCAATGAAAAACCTGAAGCAAGATATGACCATAATGATAGCAGACATTACTACTATAATATCAAGGCAGTGTGCAAAATTGAGAATATAATACCACTGAGGTAGAACCAGGAAGCAATAATTCACTGGAGACCTTTATGAAAGAAAAGCCATATCAAACCATCTGTCTAGTATATCTGGGAAATTTTCAATTCAATTCAGGTGTTGGTGATGGAATTTGATTTCTCATAACTTGAAGAATTTCACTACACTTTTGGGAGTGAATTTTACTAAAGATATTAGAATACAGTTAGAATAGTTGGTTATGACATAAAAAACATTTAGTGTGTATAAGAAAAAAGGAGGCTACTGGCCTCCATGCAATTCATTGCAGCTAAATAATGTTCAAGAAGTTAAAAGCAAAAGAAAAGAAAAAAAAAAGGAAATATTTATCGAAAACTGAAGCTTAGATGAAAGGTATATCGAATTTATTTTTCAGTGTTATTTTCTTTATATTAAATTTAGAATATTACTTAGGAAATAAAAGTAAATTTTATTCAAATTTATAAAGTTGTCAACTGGGAAAAAAACATGAGGCTGTGGGTGGGAATTTCTCAAACCTCATTTGGCAACACTCCATCTGTAACCATTCTCACACATTTCACACAATTGAAAGCCAAAGTATATGAGAGCAAAACAGAGGCATAGCTGTCAAACTTTCTGTGAAGACTGTGTATAGACAAAGTAAATAAGCCAATATGAATGCCAAGGGAAGATTAGGAATTACAGGAATTAGAACATATAATTGAATGAGCAATTTACAATAGTTTAGTTAACAAATAAATGAGGAGAGATCAAAAATATGAAAGACATTTTATATAAAAATGGGAAAATGAAAGCATATTCAAATCCAAAATCATATTCCATGGTGTTTAATTATAGGAATACATGAAGGGCAACCCATTTTAATTGAACAGTGCATTAAGAAGCTATAAACAAATTTCACGGAAATTTCATTGAAAAGAATTTTTGGCATTAAAAAAACTATAAATGAATTAAAAGCCAGATGAATGAAACAGCATAACGTAGTGTTTTAACAGTAAGAGTTACACAAGTTACACAAGAGTTACTAATTTAAGACTTCCATGGATAAATTATGTACCTAAAAAATAACTGTGCTGAGATCCAGTAACCACACATGTGAGTTTATCTGGATGAAGGGTGGTCACACAGAGGATCGTGTGAATATTATACCATGAAAGTAGACTATAATTCAATATAATAGCTACACCAAAAGGAGACATTTCAACTAAGGTACACAAATGGAAAGCATACCACATACACATCAACAAGGAAATTAAGCAAAAGAGGAAAGGGACAGAAGGAATCAGGGCCAGTGGCATTGCTAAATATGGGAAAAATCAAAGTGTCTAGTATTTAACTAACTTGAACAATAATGGAAACAACAAAAGAAAAGGTGTTATTCAAATACATTGTGAGACAGAATGATTAAACATCCGGCAAGCTTACTATTTTGAAGGCAAACTATAAATATATCACAAAGATTTTTAAATGCATTCTCATAACTTTTGTTCTTGGCAACTTCATATATGTACAGAATGCACGCTATTCTCTCTTCCCTCCAAACCCTATCAGATTTTCTTTTTCCTCCACAGTTTGTGTCCACATCCAGGACTACGTTTTCTGTGTTTTTCCCACTTGGTTTAACACTCACCCTCTTTCGTGTTGGCACTGGCTTAGGAACTGCCCACTGGAACTGAGAGTTCGCCAATGTGCCGGGAGGAGTTCTGTGTCCCCCAACTATTCCAGCTGTCAACCGTTCAGCAGGAAAAGGCAGCACTAGACATCTGAAGTGTTGTGATTTGACTCTGTGCAATGAATCTCATGAATGTGAAGAAGTCACTAAACTGTTCTAATCTTAGACTCTCTTCCTCCAGGAGGGCCACAGATATTTTTTCTTTTTTTTTCATTTATACTGCTAGAAGTCCTTCCTTATATTCTTCATTTTTTTTCTTAGTTAATAACTCGAGTCTGGAACAACTGCTTTCAACTTACCATTGATAACTCATATATCTACATTGTGAAACAGGAGGGGAAGTGCGGAATACTTTTAGTAACCCAGTTCTGAATGATGAATTTAATATCATCTCAATACTCTGATTTAATAGGGAAAGTTGTATCAGCAACACGCTGCTATCCAATATTGAAAATATAATGCATTGGTTTATTCAGAAAAAGAAAGCTCTTATTAATGACAAAATTCTAGTAAACCATTAGTGAAGAGATTCCATTATGTTAACTCACAAATGGACTAAGTAGGAACTCGTTTTTTGGTATCTTATTGCTTCCTAATAATTTTTCTTCTGCCTTTTTCAAAAATCAAATAATTTAATGTTGATATGTTTCCATTTGTCAAATGTACATGAAATGGAGTATATAAGAGTTATATAGGTGTTTTCTGACTCTATAATATCACAAAATTCTACCACCTACTGCTCTCTGAGAAGTTTTCACATGCAAGTTGATTAACACAGAGTCCAGAAAGTTAGCTTAGAACTAATCCTCTTACTGAGGATATATCTTTATTTAAACAAGTTGTGCCAAGAGCAACTTTATATCTCTAATGTGTAATTCTCTTTCCAAATCATTTCATTATTTTATTTAGTTAAATTGAAATTAAAATGACTGTGTTCATCAAAATACTTAATAACAATAATAATGAAACAATATCTTTCTAAATTATTTCCCACAAAAAATATTTTTGTTTCTTCTATTTTTCTATTAGTCTTTATAAACTGATAATTTATTGCATGTGTATGTGTGGATGAATACATGGGTGTGAATGTGTGTAGAAGGGGTATTGTGTGCCTGTGGAAGCCCAAGGATAATGATGGGAATCATCCTGGATTGATCTTCCTCCTTTGTTCTAAGGTTTCCCAGACTGTGTTTACCAGCGACGCAATGAGCGTATGGGTGAAATCTTGGAATCTGAACTCAAGTCCTTTTGCTTGTAAGGCAAAAATTTAACCACGGAGCCATCTCTCCATCTTCTGTTTTTCTTCTTTTCAAGAACTGAAGTGATTTTTGAAGTTCTAAACAATAGCTCCTTAGTAATCAACACATTAGATTATAAACGTAATATATTTAATTTCATTTCATGCAGCACGTGACAGCATAAATGCTAAGGGTGCAGACTAACTTCTAATCAAATAATGGTATGTGTAAAAGAAAATGCTAGAATTGTTCTGGATCCTTTTCAGTGTCCACACCGATCAATCCACGGATCCCACGGTGCACGAAGCCATAGCTGCAGCCTGGTCTCTGACGGACATGGAGCAGGATAATGGCCTGTGATCTAGCAGAGCCGATACTCAAAGTAAGCACCACAGTTTGGATTGAGTACATATTTTTCGATAGTAGTGAGAAAATAAAAATAGGCAATCAGGGAAATGAAATCTGCTGGTGCTGTATGTCCTTGTGATCGTTGTGCAATATCTGTTTCTTCTTTGGGTTCCAAACAACTTCTAAGTACACCTGCTTCCAATAGTCAGCAGTCAATCAGCATTAAGCTTCACTTCCCTCTACGCATGTCAGCTGTGTGAAATATTCTAATTTTTTCCCATACAGTTAATCATGATTTCCTGAAGGTTTTGGGTTAATACTGTACAGACTTTTTAAAAAAAATTATTATTTATTATTTATTCGATTGTGCGTGTATGCGTGTGCGCATGTGTGTATGTATATGTGTGTATGTAGAACCACGGACAAATTCGGGAACCACCATGGACACCTCCTTGTTTACTCTGCCCAGGTATTCACAGGCTCTGCCCTACCAGGACCAGAAGCGCAGGCCGCCCCCGCTTCTGCCCGGCGTCTATACGTGGGTCTAGGATCCGAACTCAGGACCATTTGCCTGCAAGGCAGAGGCTTAACCCCTGAGCCACTTCTCCAGTACCCAGACTTTTAAGTTATAAAGAACTTGATGTGTTTATTAAGCATTTATCAAATATATTATTTGTCGAGTTATCAATACCTTAAAGCACATTTAAAACATACAGCTGAGTAGCTATGAATACTATTTTTGAAGATTCATCATTCTTTTGCATTTCGATGCCAATAAAACTATGCATTTCTAGTAATTCACATAAATATTAAATGTTAAGCAAACATGTATTTTTAAGCACTAGCCAGAAATAAAACATCTCAGTTATCAGCTGTGTATCAATAAGTGAAACAATCAACTCTAATATACCTTTGTTATGCTAAAGGCAGATTAGTTCATTGAATGTTCACTTTAATATATTCTGTTTATCAGAAAAAAACAGCTATAGGCTGGCCAAGAACATTTAATTAATATGTTCTGTATAATGTATAAGGAGATGTGAAAAAATATGCCTGCTTTTACAATTGTTTTTGGTTCTTCAGTTCATGAGATACTTTACATCTTTTTAGTTCACATCTCATAGCCCTTCAGTTCTTATGGCAACCCAGGATTCCAATTTTCATTCCTCCTCCTACACCATTTTTCAAGAGAAGAAAAACAAAACAAAGCAAAAAAAAAAAAAAAAAAAAAAAAAAAAAAAACAAGGTAAAAGAAAACAAACTTACTTTTCCAACATATTGTGGATCTGGTCCCATGTGTTCTTCTAAAACAAAGAACTGATTCCATACCCATCCTCTCTTGGGGCGATGGTGGACTTCGGTCTCACCTTCAGGGTGCTTGGTTTGGTTTCTGTTCACTTTGATGGAGCTGTGGTGAGCAGTTCCGTAACACCTCTGAACAAAACAGAGGCACACGAGGACTGGACAGATGCATGATGTGCCTGTAATTTTCATTGTAAGATCACTTTCCCATTCACGGTATTCCTTCTCTTTGCAGACTATGCAAGCTCAGTGAGCATTTAAGCGTGAAGCCAGAGCATCTTTTGGAAGGACAGTCCAAAGTATGTTGCTTATCCTGTCCATGATTCAGCTGCCCATCAGGGAAAGTTCAGACCATATTTACATCCTGAGACACTTGTAGAATCACAGCCACAGATTTGGGTAATTAAGTCTTCACTGTCGATGAACACAGGTGACCATTTTCCACCTGATGCAAAGAGAGAAAATTTGCACATTATAAACATTAATTTTAACTACAGGCTTTGAGTACAAATTATACTATATTGGACAAAGATGATGATAGCTGTGAAATCACCTAAAATATGCACATCTGTGCATGTCTATGAGTGCATTTCCTGAGGGGCTTAAATGAAGGAAGAATCACACTGCACGTGATTATCAGCATCCCATGGGCAAGACTTTATATTGAATAGAAAGGAGGAGTATAGAAATCCAGTGAGCCTAGCAGCTATCTCTTGCTGCTCCCTGACTATGGAAATGATAAGAGTGACCTTGCATTCCACTGTCCTGCCTTTGCGGAGATGAACAAGCTATATCAGCTCACACTTTGAGCATCCCTTAAATCGTATCTCTAAGGTATTTTGTAAGAGCAATGAGAGAAATATCTAACATAGAACTCAAAGAAAACACATAAAATTTTCCAGAAATACACACAAACACATATGCCTGAGTGCATTTTACATCTACTTCACTATCTATTCTATGATCACTCACACATCTGCACACAGGTGTATTTTTGTTTTTTGTTAGATATAACACAATATTTCTTCATATATTATACTTCAAAGGATTTAATGTACTAAATTTATCAATGTTGAGGAATAGAATTCCACAAATTCTATTAGTACCATCACATAATCAAAATTATTCTTAAGAACAAAAACATATATTTCAATTAAAAAAAAAGAAAAGAAAGTTTACAGAAGACAATTGTGGAGAATAGGTATGCAGCTCAAAGTAAGTCCAGGTTTGCCACAGGTTAGCAGACACACATAAAAGGACAAAGACAAATTATCTGTGCTTCAGTTTGAATGGTCCTTCTTTGATCTTAATATTCTAGGGTATGGACTGAATGTCCATAAGGTAAGACAGAATTTCAAAATTAGGACTGTCATGTAAGAAGATTAGATGTCTGCTATAAAATTTCAGCAGGCATAAAAAGGTTAAAGGGGAAAATAGTGACAAAAAAGAGAAGGAAAATTGTTTTTATTGTTTCACATGAGAAATCTTGACCTTAGATTTGGTTACACCTGGAAAAGTACAACATGTGTAACTTCTTTGGAATAAAAATGACAAGATTTAAAAGAGCTCAGACATATTCTAAGGTTATTCATTTATGTAAAATACATTTTGTAACAGTTACTCTTAACTATTGCTGTGAGAGAATACCCAAGGTCAACCAACTCAAAGGAGAAAGGGAGGTTTATTCAGCTTACAGTTCCAGAGGGAAGGTACAGTCTCTCAAAGCAGAGGCGGAATGGCTTGCTGACCAAAGCTGGAGGAGGCTAAGTCACCTCAGACATCTTGGAAGCTGAGAGCTGTAGACTGCTTGCAGCAAAGGCAGACTTCTCCTGGAGGTAGGGTGGGACTAATCCACCTCAAGGCCCACCCCTTGTGACTGCCTTCCTCCAGCAAGGCTTCACCTCTCAAGGTGCCATGACCTTGCCAAACACATGAGACTGTGGGGGACACAATTCAAACCATGACACATTTCATGGAAAAAAACAACTTAAATAAATATACATTTGTGTCTTGAAAAATTGGTAAAGATTCAAAATGTGACATTTTTATTGAGTAAAACTATTGGATGAATTTTTCTATTGTGCAAATTTTGCCCATGCAAATAATTATAAACCTGTATGTAGATCTAAATGAGTTTCATAAAGTTGGCTATGAGGATAAAACACTATTTGTGAAAGATCTTATATAAGTTGAAAAATTGTTAAGGATGAAAATATTGAAAAACCCCCCATCCAGAAGAAATTCTTCTTTATTAACACTTTTCTAAGAATTGGGATTAATAATATTATTTTGTCAATTATATACAATTATATTGAAGGATTAGAATTTCAGGAATATTTGAAGAACACTTGGTTTTGATTTTGCATGTAAATGTATGTATTTAGCATGTGGATAAGTGGTCATGTGTATATGGATATGTCACATGTGCACAAGGGGACATCTGAGTGTGCATGCTTGCAGAGGTCTAAAGGTGACATTGGGAATCATCTTGGATTATTCTACTTTCTTAATGATTTACTTATGGGTTTTACAGGCTCCATTCAGGGCCACAATTACATGCCAAAACTATACCCATACAATTGTTCATGGGATCTGGGGATCTGAACTTAGATTCTGTTGTTTCCAAGACAAAAGCTTTCCAAGCCTTCTCCTAAGACTGTATAGTTTTATTTAAATTTTAGATAAATGTGTTTTACAAGTTTTAAAATATTTTGTGAGGGCAAAGCTATGTTTTTCACTGACTTATTTAAAACAATTCAAAATATTTCCTAACATGCACCAAGAGCAATAGCATGCTACATCCAAAAAGGAGAAAGAGTCAAAAGCACAGAATTTATCATATCATTTAAATTTGTAATGTGATCTCACATATACATAATATAATTTATTCAAATCTCCCTGTTCACATCCACTAAAACTTTTAGCTCAAATAAATCTGTCAATACTCTATCAAGCCATTAAATAATGGGGGTAGTTTTATTTATTTATAAAAGGTTTTTTTAAATTCAACTCATGAATTTTAAAAAGAGACTTTATATAGTCACTTTTCTTAGAAGCCAAACTGCTGAATATATCGAAGGTGTTGTTATCTTAATGCCTTCACACCATTTGGTGTGATTTTCAAATGAAATTAGCATTTTTGCCCTTTATGTTAAGTTATTTAACAAAGCATAATTCATGAGTAAAAGGTGGAGAAAGTGGCTTTTGTAGTGCAACAGATAAGTTGAATGTAAGTTTTCTTTATTATGTTGATTTTTATGATTCATTGCAAGAATACATATCCCCACTTTCAACTACACATGCATTTCTGGATCAATTAGGACAAATTGAGAAGTGATAAATATGTCTTGCTAGAATGAAGGAGCAACTACAGAAATAACCATTGTGCTTTTGACCTTAATTTAGTCAGAGTTAGAGATGGCAGAGGAATATATGTGAAAACAACCTTCAAGAAAATAATGCTCAACCAGCTATTGAATAGCACACAGCAGAAATATATGATAAATATCACTTTTGACTGATTGATATTCAAATACCCTTTGTGTGCATGTGTGTGTGTGTGTGATGTGAGCACTTGAGTGGAGTCATGTGTGTGCCATGTTGTGGGAGCGGAGGGAGAGACAAACCTTAAGGTGTCAGTCCAGGTGTCAGTCCCTGCCTCCCTCTTGTCTAAGGCCAGGTCACATTAGCACTGTGGATGGCTCATGCCATGGTCTCCTGTGATCTGACACTTATTCTCAAGCACTTACAAGCATTGCTATTCCCTCTTTCGAGCTCATTCCTCTAGCCCATTCATGCTTGTATAGAACATTCAATTAGTAGAGTTCACAAGAGTAAAGCTAAATCGCCACACATTTAGTGGCCAAATACTCCTGAATCTGTATCCTGTAAGTTATATTGCATGCCATGGACACGCATTCTAAGTAGTGATAGGTGAATCCAGGGAGGAGAACGGATTTTTGACTTAAAAGTCCAGTTACAGTGATAGTGAAATCAGTATCTCTGTCAGAGTTCAACAGCAGCTGCTTTGAAGAGGAATTCCATCTACTCCTCAGGTGGTTAAGTACTTATCTTTCTCTTGTTATTACCGATTTCTCTTGAAACTGATTCTTATGTAGCTTGGATCAGTTATTATAGTTGAACAATATTTTTTTCAGTAAGTTTATTTGCTGCTTTTCAGGGTCAAACTGCCTTGGATTCGAAAAGTAGAATTTCTGGCATTAGTATTACTATGCAAGTATTTCTGAACTGTAATTTCTAAACATTGCAATGTGTGAAGGAATTCATAACCCAGGCTTTCCCCATCTGATCTGTTGAAATCTACATGATCTGACACTGTTTTTACAGCTTGCCTCTGACTCACAAAAGCAACCCCTTTTCAGAACTGGAATTAATGGCACTGATGAAATCAGAGGATGCTTTAAATGGTGATTTTTAAAGAACAAACCGTATACATGGTTCATTGCCTTTGTCTCTGAACTTCCTCTTCCTCACTTACAGCTTCCATATATTGCCTTTAAATATAATTTCCAATATACTCTTGCAAATTTCATTACTTTCACTTATGTACTCAGATTTCACAATCTTTAGTCATAAACAGTTCCCTTATATCAAGGGTCATAATAACTGAAAAATACTGCTTTCTTAGATCATTGGATTCTCACATTCACTCCAAAAATATTATTTATTACTGAGGTCTTTAATGGGATTTTCTTATCACTATTGTGTCTTAATATCTGAACCTTGGCCTTCAAGGAATTCCTGGATGATATTTTCTATTTATTTTATAAAAATGATTTCCTTTTCTATGTTATTTGTTTAAAAACTATCTTTGTCAAAAAATATTGAACAATTTTATTTCATTAATACTTTTTTGAACTCTGTTTGGAGCTTTACATAGATATATCACAAGTTCATAAAACAAAAACATAATTGCCACCAAATTTTAAAGTCTTGTATTGTATCATTGTTAGGAATTTTCTTGACCCTGTAGAACACGTTCTCAGTTTAAGTAGAAATGTCAAATAAGATAACCTAATGCAGATATTTATTTTGTAATTTTTCTTTTGAGATAATAAGGAAATCGTGAATGAAATAATCCATTCAGCACAAGCACAGTATTCAGTTCACATAGAAAAGAACAATCTACCAAGATAGCTTTATATATTTTGGACAATTATATATATATATATATATATATACCAAATTTAGAACATTTAACTTGTCATAGCAAATACTATCAAATCCTGAGTTTATAAGATTATTTTATTTATGTTGAAATATCAACCACACATATGCCAAGAAAGGCCAATAGGCCTCTTAAATCAAGCTCTAAGACCACATCTGATGACAAGGTATTTTTCGAGAAGATGAATCATTCTGAAAAGACCAGGGCTTAAATTTTCCTTGAAAAATACTTCAGAATTTGTGATACTATGAGGCAGATTAAATACGGAACAATTATGCTAGAAAGTTAAGTATGATGAAAGTTATAGGCACTTAAAAAAAGAATCATCATATTTCCTTAAAGTTAGTGAATCATTAAGTAGAATACATTATACAGCATATAATAAATATGCTCAAATTCAGGTTGTTAACTTCTTTCATTAAAATCCCTTAAGTGACTCTCTAGTATAATAGCTATGGATATATATCTCACTACTGGAAAAGATGTCTTCAGATACATCTCTAGATCCAGAGATAAGGTTTCCAGTATTGTTTGAATACATTGATGTGTTTGGAGAAAACTCATGTCTTATGTGTAGTTCATTTCTTTATGTAATATTTGTTTCTCAGTTTTTATTTTATGTTTGTTACTTACTACTTTTAAACCATTTTCTCTATAACTTTGTGGAGGTATTTACTTCAATGTACTATTTATGAGTTGAGTAATTAATTCCCTTCTCCATTTGTCATTTGATGTAAATAGCTATTGCTTACTGTTAAAATACAAATACCACATTCTCACTTTAACATTGTGGATAGCCTCACCTAAACTTAAGGCATTTTGTGACTGACTCACGAATCACATCTTCTGTCAGAATCTACACAATTGTCACTCTAATTTTTAAGCTTTCTGGAGGACTAAAATCCCAAGCCCACTCCTTGATTATTAGTTCATATACAAAACCTCACCATTTGAAAGAGTGAATCAATATGACCACCTTCGAGGACAAACTGGCCTCCATGTTGAGAACAAGGTCAGACTGAATTATATAACAAGAGCTTTTCTCAAAGTTAATAATAAAACTGAACAAAATTGTTTCATAAATTTCCAATTTCAGCAAAACTGGAAAAAAATCAACAAACCATAATTCAGAACATCAGAGACTCCATATCAACCACCTGGAACTAGGCCAGCCTAATCTCTCCCTATCCTGAAGCTCAGGGAAATTTGCCGAAGAGGGGGCAGTAAGATTGTAAGAGCACAAGGATGGAAGAGCAATGATATGCAAGATACTCCACACTAGTTAGGGCCAAAGCAATAATAATAGGACTGTGCATGACCTGAGCAATGACCAACACATTATTGACACCTCAAAGTCTAGCATGGACTAAAGTCACTAGGATCCTTGGAGGCTAGGGGCTGATAGTCACAGTAGTGTTCCTATGCTTAAGGGGAACACAGGAAAGGGTTTTGGGAAATGCCACTGGGTCCTTCCACCTCATCAGAGAGGAGGATCCAGAGGAGAGTTTGGCATTCACATTAAAGGATGCTTCAGGGATGGAGAGGACTGGTGTACCTGTTAAGTTTGTATGAGTGGAAATAAAAAAAATTCCAATTTCATTCCTTGAAAATATGAATACCAAGGTTATGTTTTTACATGTTTCTCTGAGATTTTTCAATATCCTTGATTTAATTCCTTATTAAAATTATTTTTCCTTGTGAAGTAGTTACTTGTTGATGTAACAAAATAGCTGATGAACTGATGAATGGAAATCTTATGCATTTTCTTTTTCTTTGGCTCCTAGTTTAAACACATTACATATTATCTTTGTCGAGAAGCATGGCAGCCCTTGAGATGACTGATAACACTGTGTGTATTGTCAGGAAGTAGAGAATAATTAATGCTTCCAACCAGCAAGCTCTCTTCTTTTTAATGTGCCAAGATTCCAGCCCAAGAGATAGTATCACCCACAATTGAAAAAGGTATTTCCACTTCAATTAGCCTAATCTAAAAAATCCTTACCAGGAATATCCAAAGGATGACCTAATCTCAATATCCCATCAAGAATGTCTTAAGAGAATTATCTACCAGTTAGTTCTAGAAATTATAAATTTGCCAATGTTAACTATCACATTTTGGTGTCAAAGTTTCATTCATATTTCTCTTCATGTATTTTCCATTTTCTACACTGTCTGCTTATATACATTTCATATTGCAATCATTAAACATTTATTGTTTAGAGCATAATTGTGAAGTACACAACTTGATTCTTAATTTCTGGCACCAAGTATGCTGTTAAGACATTAATTTGAATTTATACTATTTAAGACCATGGTTCCAGATAAGTAGTTTAAAGCATGCTTTGAATTGGCTAAGATACTCTGTCTTTTCCTTAAACTCTGGTTGTAATCAAGTTCTGAAAATACATGAAAACGAAGCTCCATTTCATCAATAAAATCCTGCCTTAATAAGTTCTTCATGGAAAGGAAATTAAAGAAACTGTTTAAAACCAAATCACTGACTGCTACTTCTGCAGTTTGTAAACCCAGTGCATTTTCTACAACCGACAATCCCAAAGCAGATACTCAGTGAGCTCACACAACAAATAATATTGGACATGAATAGTTTTTCCAGTTCTAATGAGCACTATGCCCTATTATATACTGAAGTAGTCTCATAGGCTGTAGCGAAAACATTTGAAGTTTGAGTTCAGGTAAAAATTTCAGCATGAATTTATTCCTTTCTTCTTACAATCCCACCAACGGCATATTCATTGTATCCATGGATTATAAGTATTTGAACATATTATGCTTTATCTTTTACCTTGAGAAATTTCTTTCTTTCCCCTCAAGGAACACATTGTTGGTTGGTTTCTTTCTTTTTTCTAAGAAGTGTTTGCATTTTTAGCATCAATACACATGCTCTTCATGTTTTATAAATATAATAATAAATCAAGTATTACTCGAACATAAGCACTGACATATAATGAAAACTGAGACATGAAAAAACTTTAGAATATTTCCCAGTGATTATTGAGAGAATAATATACAGGACATCGACATGCTAGGCAAAGGGATGACTAATAACCATGAGAGAGGGAGGACTGGTGATTTCATCACATTATTCAATATAATACAATTGGAAGCTTGTGCATCATTTTTTTCTGCATCTTCAATTTAATATTTTCAGACAAAGTTTGACCATGTGTAATATAAACCATGCTAAGAAAAAACAAATATGCAAAGAGACTAAAGTATATCTCAAATACAGTTATAGACACTCATCATTTTTATGTAAAAAGCTTAAAAATTTAATGATTTATATTGTCCTTATTTAATTATTTATTATTGTCCTCTATTAATGTGGACATTCATTGTTTTTAGATTTATACATGCCTGTTTAATGTGTTGAGTTTTATTATAAATATCAGATATGCCTGACATTAGATGAATAGGACAATGTTGTGAAGAGAATTGGAAAATGAAAACAATACCTGGATGTCGTGGTGCATGCCTATAATTCTGGCCCTCAGAAGGACTTATGGAGAAGGATTGCCAAGAGCATGAGAGAGAGCACTGTGGGTTAGAGAGTCCATTCAAGCGCAGTGTGATTACAGAGCAAAACCTTTTTTAAAAAGAAGGATGCCAGCAATATTTATCTGTTTAATTATTCATCTACTTATTATACTAATA
The DNA here is from genome assembly GCA_023101885.1 of Typhlomys cinereus. Taxonomy (NCBI): domain Eukaryota; kingdom Metazoa; phylum Chordata; class Mammalia; order Rodentia; family Platacanthomyidae; genus Typhlomys; species Typhlomys cinereus. The sequence goes on along the minus strand of JALPQD010000007.1, from coordinate 14,415,296 downwards.
ATATTTTATCCATTCAATAATGTGGAAGTTTACCAAGATTTTATATGATGATTATGAACCTTTATATTGAATACTTGCAAATATTTATTTTTGAAGAAAACTAAGTGAAAATGCTGATATAATCAACGAAGTTCTTTCCTATCATCTACTGCTTTCATGCATATTATATGGAGTGATGTGTGTACAGTGTGATATATATGTGAATATATATATTTATAGCCTGTATGTCAGAATGATGAGCACTTTGAGAATTTATTATATCTTGCCTTGTATGAGACAAAATATGTCAAAATGTTTTATTAATTTTATGCTTCATCTGATTATTTACTACAGTTATATATTTTCATTCATTATTTCATTAAATATCCCAAACATATAAAAGATTGTGGAGTATTATTTTATGGAAGCACATATGATATCATCTTCAATCCATTTAGTGGATCTGAGTTCTTTGTATTTCTGTTGAAAATGACTTTTACTTTTCACTGTTGCAATCATACTCTTCCCTAGTCCAGTCCACAGATGAACCTCATTATAGACCTTTTATAACAACTTGAAAATGTTTGAAAACCTATACTCTGCCATCTACATTCTGATAAAAGTTGGAGAGGTTTGCGCACCACCTGAGAGTTTCCAAGCTGGACAGGCTCTCTGGGTTCCCTCACATTACATCATGTAAACCAGATAATCGTGCTGTTTCTAATTAGACCCCATATTTTTTACTTTATTTGTCCTAATCTTAAAAGTCATGAAATGATAAAATATTTTGGGATATGCTTTACACTCATGATTCTTGTAGCTCACATGCATAAAGTTTTAGTATTTTGAACACATCTTGGATTCTTACATGACAGTACACATTGTGTTTGTTTCAAATTGTCCCTCGCACAATTATGACAATTTTACTCTTTTTTTTATTTCTAATGACAATTACTCTCCAAAGGTTAGCTGCATTCCTTTCTCTGTACCAGTAACATACACTTAATACCATTTCTAGTGCTTTAAGTTTTTTTACAATAACTTCTGCTTCCTAAAATCATATGTTGTGAAACAGTTTCATTAATAACCTGTCCCAAGGAGAAATCCCACTGTGTAGAGGACAACAATAGTATCACTATACCTATCAGCTTGGGTAGGAAATCTGAAGATTTCCAAATGCTGCACAATGGACTGCCGAAGCTCAGGGCACCAAATATATTGATATTCGAGAAGCCATATGAAGTGAGTCCATTTCTTGCATGTGTAAACACACCATGAAAGTGAAGAAATGCAGACACATTTTTAGTGTAGCTACTCAAGGTCATGGTGTCTGCAGGAATGTTGGTGGGTCTTTTGGCATTCACCCCACTTCCACTGAAGCAGAGTATTGGCAATACAACTTTGGTTCTTTGCCCAAAAGGCTACTTGGCTCACTAGGTGAAATTTTGAAGGATGTATGAGTTCTAACAAAGTCTAGACTATCCAAGGAAATTCTCCAACTCAAGATGTTTTATTCTGAGGAGGGACAGGAAGAAGGCAAAGTCTATTTCCAGCAATTCCACACTGTCTTAAGATGTAGTATTCTACAATATTCTAAATTGAGAACTACATATTAAGGAAGGAGAAAACTATGACAACCCAGACTTATTGCTTGTCCACAGTCAAAATGTCAACCTTTTTCAAACAAGATATGTATGGCTAACTTTCACTTAAATATTTAGCCTAATAGCAGATATAAAATGGCATTTACATATTTTTCTTAATTACCTAATAAAAATGAACTCCCTCACTAAATGAACAGTTACAAACACATTAAATGATCTAAGAATAGACTGAAGTTTTCAATGCAAGTTAATCATCACATGACTTAATGGCTTACCAATCTAGTAAGATCAGTATGAACTGAACTCCCACACCTCTAGCTGTGCAGGAAATTAATGTATCTCTGTAATATTTTCAATAGAAATTCTATAAATATCCTGTTAAAAAAGAATACACTGCACCTTTACATGATAAGGAAAAAAGAAAAATAAAGAAATCTAAACAAATCCTTAAGGTAATCACACATTAATGAAAAATACTATATACAGAAACAATAGCTTTTTATTTTGTCACTTTGTGATATAATGGCGATTTCTCATTTGATGGGATTGTGTTTGTGTTTATGTGTGTGTGTGTGTATATGTGTGTGTGTGTGTGTGTGTGCGCACCAGAATGCACTTCTATGCATCTGAAGAGGCACGCGTGGGTGTGTCAGACATTATCTTAGATTGCTTTTGCTCTGGGCTTTTCCAGGCTCTGCCTTCTAGACTTGGAATTCCACCATTGTTTCCATCTGGAAATTTTACACGGGATCTACAGATCTGAACTAAGGTTCTTTTGCTTTGGAGGCAAAGACTTTAACCCCTGAGCCATCTTCCCAGTCTCTGATGTGGTTTTTACTTAATGTTCATTAGATGTAAAGAGGGATGAGCAAATTACAGAGAAGAGGAGGAGAAATACCAATGCTTCACATTTGAGAAACACAAGAGACTTTATAAAAGAATACAGTTCAGATGTTTCCAATACAGATATTCCCATCAAATGCTTTAATCTCATTCAGTTTTCATTCAAGAAAGGATTATAGAACATGCATTACACATTAGTCACTATTATAATGCTTAGAGTGGCAGATTAACCAAACACAGGATGTTCTTGGTATTATGCTAATCAAAAGAAAAGAAATTAATACACAACTATGTCACAGCAAAAGAAAACCCAGGAAAATAGCAGCATATTTTAAAGAGGAAGGAATGTACAGTATTATGAAATGAGTTGTTACAGAGGAGAACCCATAATCTAGTTTCAAAATATTCAAAGTCACTATTAGTCTAGTTCCAACATCTATAAGTTCAGTCACTTTTAATAAAAGCCCAAAATCTCCTATCTGCAAACATTTACAAAATCAAGAAAAGTGAAAGTTCCAAAAAAAATGTAAAAAATCTTTTTAAATTTTATTTATTTATTTAGCTTGTGTGTGTGTGTGTGTGTGTGTGTGTGTGTGTGTGTGTGTGTGTGTGTGTGATAGGATACTATGTGTCTCTGTGGAGGGCCAAGGGTGACTTCTGTAATCACCTTGGAGTTTTTTACTTCCTTTGCTTTGCGCTGCGATTTCCTAGACTCTGCCCACCAGAAATGGAAATACAAGCCTCTACTATTTCTGCCTGCTGATTTTTAAGTGCATATGGGATCTGAACTCAATCCCTTCTGCTTGTGAGGCACAGTCTTCACACCTGCGCCATCTCTCCAAACCAAAACATTGTTATTTTACAGAGAGCATCAGGACACAGCAAGAAAAAAGCAAAATTAAGAACAAAGTCCAGCAAGGTAAGTATCCATCTTTTGTTGCTTTCCATATAAATCAGATTGGCTTCAAAACTCTGAGTTATTCCATCATTCCAGTTTTACAGCTAACAATACAAGTAGCTTTTCACTGGATCTGTTGCTTTGTCCCCACTTGCACCCTTCCTCAGTTCCTGCTGGGGAGTTTTGGTATTTCAAACATCTTGTGTCCTTTACTATACGTATAAACTTGAACTTCCTTTGCAGGAACTGAAACCTGACACAAGGTGTCAAAATTAAGTTGCTCTCCCTGAAACCCTCAATTTTGCATCAAAACCAGGACCACCTGGACTATGCTGTCATATTCTGTCATGAAGTTGAGATATAGTGTGGTTCACTTGATTCTCTTTTTATTAGGTTTTCATGTAATGACTTAGGAAAAGCTAGTCAGCCACAACTTTGAAAGAGCAGGAAACAACTCTGCTAAGTCATTCTTCACCTAGACAAAATATAATTAAATATCCACAAGGTGGTATGCATCTTTCCCAATATCCAAATGCAAAGCACTAGTTTTTTTCTCCAAAAGGTAGTTAATTTCTCTAAAAGCACAGCATCTGTTCTTCTTTCTCTTTCATCAGCCTTAAGGATTCTAACATTCCTGCTTTGCCAAGCAATGCAACTTCACCCAAGTCTTTGCTCCAGTTAAAGACACTTTAAGTTTCACTCAAGCAGCCCATATCTACTTTGGCATTACTATTTTACAAATGACCTACTAAGTTTTGCTTAATGTCTTTAATAGCCCACAAAGTCCTCAAACATTTCCACATTTCTCCAAGGAAATAGCTGAAAAGATAAAATATTCAACATAATTTCAGCAATGAGACCCCCCACTTCTCTGCTACCAAATATATCAGTTTCATCTTTCTATTGATGAATAAATGAAAAACTCAAACAATATAAGGAAACCAAGTATTTATCCATGGTTACAATTCATAGTCCAGCTTGGCAGAAGAGTTCATATCAACAAAAGGAGCTGATGAAAATGGTCACAAAATATCCATAGAAATTGTTGACAGAGAGACATACTTTCTTGCCTTCCAGAATGGCTGAATGAAAAAGTATGCCTGAATATATCAAAGCAACAAACCAGTTCTCCCTGCCTTATCCAACTGTAAGAGAATGGTCTCACCCACTGTGGGCTAGACCTTCCTTTATCAATTAGATAATCTTCCACCAGCCAACTCCTGGCTTGCCTTAACTACTAATTCTTCAAATGCTGAATTCTGAATTGTCACATTGACCTATATCTAACTGGCATAGGGACCATAAAGACAAAGTGGATAAGACCTGTACTAGAGTGTGAGCATAATACACATGGTAATAAGGTAGAAGGGAAAAGGCTTGTGTGGAGTGGAAGATAAGGGGATATGACATAGGAAGGGGTGGGGAGGACTTAGTCACACTAGGGATATAGGATAATGCTAGATAGAAACCCCTTTTATCCAAACCAACTTTATCACAAATCTAAATAAAAATATATGAAAGTATGAACAGAGATACACAGGGGTACATAGAGTTGGTAGGAAAACTAATCATAAACACTGTCTTGAGGCTTTTGAAGTAAATAATTCCCATTGTGAAGTATATGATGACTCCTAATGAACTATTGGTCAGAAAAGTCTCAAAGGACTCCCAACAATATAGTCACCCATGATTACTATTTTTTGCTGTACAGAATCTATTGCTGAAGATAATACTGAAGCTAATCCCAGGGCATGAAGAAAACAAGCTGGAACAGATCTGGAAGCTTCCTTCTTAATGACATGCTTTCATAGTAACAGAAAATATGTTTGAAGCTACTTGGGAAAAAGAGCAAACAATAATCTCTCCCAGCTGTGAATTTGGTGAGCTACAACAAGAAGCATAGTGTAATGTGCTGACATTTGGTATAAGTGTGGCATGAATGGTACAGGGGGCACCGACTGCTTTGTGATTAGAAATAAGAACTCATGGAGGACTGAGAACTATTATCATCCATGAGAATAATAAGTATTAAAAGGGCAGTTTGATATCTTACAAGTGCAGCTGAGAATGCTAGTTTGTCCACCTCCAGGGCCTATAATATACAGGCCATGAATCTGTAGATGAGGAAGCTATGGCCCTGGGGGTGGGCTTATTTACTTCCACAAAACCAAAGCAAATTTGACCAATAAACAGTAATCTTTTGGGAAATTATTCTGAATTCTTATTAAGTGGCTTTAATACTTATATTTTTCTATAATGCTGAAAAATACTGGCTTCTGTAAGTGAGCCTGGTTGGATTTTTCTCACTTGACAAGTCACCTCTAATTCTTTTCATGAAGTAGCTTCTTTCAAAGATGGACCTTCTCCAAACAAACTGCCTGGAGATTCTGCAGAAGTCTCAGAATCTCTCTGAATATCTTCCATCTTTGATGTGTGTCTCTACATTATCAATTGAGGAATCCAAGGTTTGCTTACTTTTTTCTCCCAGCATCTCCTGACTTCTCGTTTTCTCTGCTGAGCATCTGTTGTGCCTAAGGCTCACACAGCACAGCCTGTTCCCCAGACGTTTTCCCTAGCCTGCTATCCAGCCAGCCACCCCCCCCCCAGTCCCACAAAAACCTCCCACCAAGTCCCATCTCTGGTGGACTCCTCAGCCCTTTCTGTTCTTTTGTGCAACCAGGCAACTTATAACGTGATGAGTCTCATCAGTGCCCTAAACTGAGCTTTCTAGAATTCAAACAACACCCTGTGAAATAAGAAGAATGGACACATTGTTCACTTTTCTCTTTGACTCATGTTGGGGAAATCATTGAGCTTTATCAAACCCTTTCTGTTGCATCACTGAACATCTGAGCACAACCAGACTAAACAGCATCTTTTTAAACTTTCTGCATTCCCAAGTATCTACACTTCTATCTGATCTTGCCACAATTGAAAGGCAGAAAGTTCGTTTTCCATTCTCAGAGGGAAACCATGATTTTACTTATTTCCATGTAACATTATTCTACAACTTAAACTTATGGCCAAAGAATGGGCTCTGTTTCCTAACTGAACTCATTTGAGCTTTTTTGTGATATAGCATGGACAAAACTTCTAATTGCATTCTCAATTTCCCATAGAAAGAAGTGGTCTGTACATTATTATTGAATTAGGCTTAATATGAAAGGAGAAAGAGTCTTGGTTTCCTAGTCCATTATCTTTTCCAGAATGTCCTTTAGATTTTTATACTATTAAAAATAAGAACATTGTGGGGGATTTTGAGGAACAAATAATATAAACTAATTTGAAAGAAATACTTTAGCTCTCATCATAACATGGAATATACAAGATTTAACAGAAGATTTATGCTGAGAGCAAAATGGGAGTAAATATAGTACAAACATAGTATACATCTCCACAAGATACAAATTAAGACAATATACTGGCTAATCTATTGTAGATGGATTAGAAGATTTACAAATCCCTGAAACTCAGAAGACATATAATTGAATTGTAATAAGAGTACTAATATGAAACCTAATAAAGACATGCTATCTATGAGCCTCTATAGAATATTCTGAATGTTTTCAACATGACTCAGTATAGATGGTCTCAGGCTGCCAAGTCTGGTGACCATGGGATGCACTCAGCTCTTGGAACACACATTTTTCCATGTAAATATAGTAGACCTAGAGCATTACTTAGAGATAAAATTAAAGCTGTTTTTTTTTTTTTTTTCTGAGTCCCTCAGTTTTTTGGAAGTTAGAGGTATACAATCATGAGTTTTCATCACTATGCTTCTGCTTACTTGACATTGGCCTTTAAAATAGTTATATCATTTCGATACACAAAGTATTGAATGAACAGGAACAGAACACAACATCAGAAGTAGAATAACTTGAACCCAAAACAAAATAGGAAAAAGAAGTATGATATCTTTATGTTTCAAAGAAATAAGAAACCTTTCAGAATTGAGCTCTATTTTCCCTTGAATATTTATTTTATGTCTCTGTTCACACAAGTGTGTGTAGGTGGAAGGGAGGGGTTGGAGGGGAGAGGGCTGGAGGGGGCGAGGGGGATGGAGGGGAGAGGGCTGGAGGGGGAGAGGAGGATGGAGGGGGAGAGGGATGGAGGGGGAGAAGGGTGGAGGGGGAGATGGCACAGGTGTATCTGTGAATGCATAGATATTGGAGGTCATTCTCAGGTGTCATTCATAAGAAGCTGCTCACCTTTGCCTCTCAGTGATAGTATTCCAAATAGGTGTCACCATGCACCGCATTTTTGCTATTTCTGGGGACTGAACTCAAGTTGTCATGCTTGCAAATGAAGCATCTTGCTAACCAACCTATTTCCTCAGCATCCAAATTTCTAGTTAGAAACTTTTTAATCTATGAATATAATCATTTGAATAATTATTATATGAACATTTCTATGATTATAGTGTCCTGTCCTAAAATTAAAAAGTAAATATATAAATGACAGCCAACACAAGTAACTATTAAGAGACATGAAATTTTTAATCAAATTATCTTTATATTTCAGGCAGCTTAGGAATAATCAGTCCTATCTCCTTAAATGCTTTATAAGACTTTCATTGAGGTAACCAGCTTGCACTGTCTCAGTGAGTTTGACTTCAATTGCTAACAACTTCCACAGAAGTCAAATTTAGTTAAATTTTGTTTATTTTGTTGATTTGCAGCAGAGTATAGGTGTAGAAATTGTCGATGTATTTAATACATGTGGCTTGCTTTAGATTCCCTGACCTATGAAATGATATTTAGCCAAATATTTTCAAGCAGTTACCAAGTTTCAAGGAAGTAATGACAGAATGCCCATAAAATACCTCACTTTTAGAAGGCACATAGCAAGTACAGGTTTTTGCTTTTACTATGTGAAAACTCATTGAGATTTTATTTGCAATTTTGCATACACATTTCCAGTTATTGCATTATCCCATTTATGCTGCTTCATAGCTTATAGCAATTAGGGAATAAGCTGAGTAAACGTTGCTAATACAATCATTCAAAAGATTGAGTAGAATGAAGGGTCTCATGGTTGTAATAGTATCCCTGTGGATATTCCAATTAAGTTTTGCTGCCAGCTGAAGTGTTATTTTTTGAGTCTTGATGACATAAAATAAAATGCTGCATAAAAACTGAAAAACAACAAAATTCTGTAATGTTCTCCAGAGTATTATTAAGTAAGTTGCAGATATGTTTTCCGAGGGATTTTGCCACATTTTTAATATAATTGCTGCTCTGTGATTCTATAAGTATAAAGATTTTCAGCTGATATTGCTTTACTGGGAATATCGGGGGTGGAGGGGAGCTTGCAGATCCACTTCCTAAGTTAAAACTATATTCTATTGGAATTATTTCATGAAAGTATTTGCTGCTATTGTCAAATTCTATGCTCATAATAGGAAAATAAATAAGTAAAAAATGGATATAAGAAGAAAAGAAGAAAGGGCATTCTTCACTTGCAAGTTGTAGTATTCACTTACAACAATAAGAGTCATAGGTTCTTTTAGAGACATAAGTGAAACAATGAATATGTCTACAGAAGATAAGTAATAGAAAAATTCTGAATTGGTACCATTTCATTGAGTCATGCTGTATTAATATTTTTCAAAATAATGGAAATGTGTTACATATGCTGCAAAGCTTTCTGAAACACTTAAATAGAACATATTACACAGCAATAAAATTGCATGGTAATTTAAATATTTAGTAACTTAGCAATGGATACATACATTTATATATGTGTGTATATTACAAACTTAAATACAGCAAAATTTTGAAGCCATTTACTTTTAAGAGAGAGTAAACCATAGTCTCTTGGTGTTCTAAAGATTAATTGAAAATCTAAAACTTTATGGCTAACAAAAACATAGCCAAATTTCATGATAGTGCTTTAACATATCAATCGGTGTAAGCACACCAAGATTGTGTCATAGCAACACATGATCTTAGAATATAAATTATAGAAGTGGGCTATGAGTAGGCACAAGAATAAGTTGGCACAGTTTTAATGGTGCCAGTGTGGTCACCTATATAACACCTTGTCTGCAGGGGACTATAGGGAAAGATGGTGAGTTTTCCAGCAAGTCTACTAGACATAGGAGGCTCCACACAGAGGTCAAAAGAGGCCTAGCATCACATAAAAGGCAAAGTTATAGAAGATGATCTGTCTGGCAGGAGAATTTTGAATTGTATAAATCATCTCATGAAATGAACTAATGTGTGTGGATATAACGTGGGACAAATCATAATTTCTAAGACAAATCTCTCATGAAAGTGGCAAATACCTACATGGCATAAGCACAACACTCAGTGTAGTCAAATGCTGAGTAACCTACCACTGAGAGCTGAATTTTGTGCATGATACAAGAAAGGCCTGCAGTTTAACAACAAAAGCATTAATTTCACTCAGCAACAGACATGGAAATTAAAACTACATTCACACCAAATTTCTCATCCAACAGCCTAATAAAAAAATAAGATTAGGTAGTTGATTTGTCAAGACTTTAAGAAGATGTTTGAACTCTTACACATGCTTTCTTTCACTTACATAAAACAGGCTGTTTTTGAGTGAAACTTCTACATTTACAGATTATGAAATTTATTGACTAATAAATTCTACTTCTAGGACTCTGACCTTTAGATGTGTAATGTTCATGTTTCATAGGTGAAAGCAAGCATGAAATTTGGTCAGTACTTTATTTCATGCTACATGAAAAATCTGTTTTACATTAAATAATACACATAGAAAAGACCTATGTGAGATGATTGAAATAGGTAGTAGTATGTTGGGTAGAAAAATTTGAGTGTAACATGATGTTACCCATTAGTGTTTATGGATAATGTTGAGCTACACTAACTTTTGAAGACAGTTCCACATCATAGAAGAAGAGGCAGCTTCTAATATGATAAATCTCAGATCTCAGAGATGTGTTGGTAAGAGAACATTTGCCTAAAGTCATGTAGAGTGTGCAAGTAAAGATTTTAAAAGTGAATGAAATGAGCCTGCATACCTATTGCATTGTGCATAGATATTGTAATGAATATAAGAAAAATTTAGATCTCTCATTTGTGGAAAAGTAGACATCAGGTAAAGTTAACAGAAAGTTGTCTTCTTCATGTAAACAGTTGGTTATTAATTCTTCTCATCATTTTGTGGTATATTTCATGCTACTTATTAAAAGTTAACAAAGTTTAAAATAAGAGACTATCTGGAACCTCCTCGTCCTTCTGTTCATTCATGCAAAATGTTTAAATAATTCTAAACCAATGAAAGAAGATGGAGCATCTGTTGCTCGAGGTAGCGCATAGCTCCCAGCTGTGCCCAATGCTCCAAACACAATATGTTTTTCAGAAGCAATGGTTTAGTAATTACTATCCTTCTTAGCTAAAACAGATAAAGCTGCATGTTGATTTATTGACACTAAAATAAATAAGAGTTTAACAACTATTATGTTGATTAAGAAGTCACTATAATTGGAAGGCTAAACTTGGAACAAAAAATTTTAACTTATATCTTTTAAAGTTTGATGCTTTGTTTTAGACATTTCCAAGATGATTGCATGAATAAAAGCAAAGATGTATTGGATAATGATAGATAAAGCACAGTTTTTGTCTTTATTGAGAGAAATTATACTTACCAAAGGCCATAGAAAAGCTTGAAGAGCACTTTATCTTCAGTAGTTTTTAAGGAAAAGTAATATAGCTTAACTTAATTCAGTGTACATGCTTTTGAGCTCTGCTACTTAGCTTTCAAGTTCTGTGGAAAAGCAGCTTCAGCTTCCAAAGGGAGTTCATGAACCGGGACAATTCACAGGCCATGATGACATCCAGTAGATTGCTTCAAGTGTAAGATTGCTTACCAGTGTTTTAACATTATTGTAGTCACCAGTGTTCATTAGCCTCATAAGATTCCCCATGTAAGAGGGAAATGCACATTACTTCAGATGCTGAAAATGCTGAGCTGTTTTTCAGTAAGATGCCTGAGAAAACCCAGCACAGGTGTAAAATGCATTATCAGTTCTCATGAGGAGAGATGATGTGGCTCCTACATAATAACCTCTGAATAATATGAGGTTCAAGGTTGTGATGGGAGATGTGAATTTTTTTAGAGGACAGCCTTTGTGAATCTAAATATTTCTTCAAATGCATCAAATTAGCAATCAGTATGTCAGAAGGAGGATACATTTGGAAATGATATTATGAAAGAAGTTATTAAGTCAAAATGTGTCCTCTAAATGATGGGATTAACTTCAACATTAATGATGTCACAAACGGTGTGTGTTTTTCCTATGTGAAGAGCTAGATAGAAGAGAGTTGTTAGTTTAAGTCAGGAAGAGAGAGGAGACATGAGCATGTGAAGGACCTAGGTTTTCAGTACTCCACGTCCAGAGTTCTAAGCTTAGAAAATCATATTCAGCTATTCATTCTGTAGCCTAGAAGTTTGTTAATGCAACCCCAGCAAATTAGCATAATTACCAACTCGACCATTTTTTTTTCTGAAAGTAGTAAAATAATTTTTAATCAGATTAGAAAGTTGACAGCTGGAAAACTTGGGTACAATTTAGACCGTACAGTATATGATTTTGTGTTTGCGAAGTCAAATTACTATTTACAGGAAACATGAATTATATGGTGCAGCTTTTCCACTCATTAGCTTAACTGTGTAAAGTGACCAGATACAGCTACCATAGCTAGATGAGACAATAAATTTTTAAGAACTTGATTTCAATTTCCATTACTACAAAATAGCTAAGAGTAATTATAAAAATAGTAATAGTAGTAATGATAAGATTCGTGGCTTTTACGTGGGTATAATATTTCAGACAACAAAGTGCACAAAATTACTTATAAGTCTCTGGCTGGTAGATCATGGTAGAGAACTATGAATCTGTTTAAAAGTGAAAAATCCTTATTAAACATGTTTTAAAATGGCACTATGACCATGTTACAGTAGAGAAAATAGGCCTCCACCAAGGACTGCAAGAAAGTAATGTGACACCTAGTTAAGTTCACAATTCGTTCCTGATCATTTACAACAAAGGGGGTATGAACTCACCAGAAGAGGAGGGCATACAGTCCGGCAGATTAAAAAGTAACCATTTTGCAAATGGGTGATTGACCCCTTCCATTGCCTAACGCCATATGACCCTGCGATTCCAATTTTGGGTATAAGTATTACATCTACCCTTGAATGTGCTCTTATAATAAGACTCCAATTTAACAGCTTTCTGTCTCTGGCCAGGGGGTGACATACAGTGCCCATCAGGATGGAGTGAAGGGCACTACAGGAGCAACAAAACTGCAAAAGAAAATCAACGAACCACTATCCAGAACTTCAGAGACTCTATATCAACCACCTAGAACTAGGCCAGACTAATCTCTCCCCATCCTGAAGCTCAGGGACATTTGCGGAAGAGGGGGTGGTAAGAGTGTAAGAGCAAAAGGATGGGAGGAGCAATGATTTGCAAGATACTCCACGCAAGTTAGGGCCGAAGCAATCATAATTGGACATTGTATGCTCGGCGCAATGTCCAATACACTATTGACCTCACGGGGTCTAGCGTCTGCTAAAGGCACCAAGATCCTTGGAGGCAAGGGATTGACAGCCACAGTAGTGTTCCTATGTTTAAGAGGAACACAGGAAGGGGTTCAGGGAAATGCCACTGGGTCCTTGTACGTCATCGGAAAGGAGGGCCCAGAGGAGAGTCAGGCATGCACAAGAAAGGACTCTGGGAATCGGGGCGAGAGGCACGGGGGGATGGGGAGGGTGGAGTGAGGGGAGGGGGAGCAGGGGGTTCGGGGGGGGGGGAGGGAGGGAACTGGTGTACCTATTAAGTTCGTATGATCTGAAATAATAATAAAAAATGTATTATATATAAAAAAATAAAATAAAATGGCACTATGTTAAAATATCAGTTTTTTCATGATACTATTCAGGAAACAAACGGAATACCCAGATGACTTATTTGAGGTACCAAGAATGATATTTGAACTATTCGTTCAATTTTCAAAAGTGAAAGATAAATGTGTTATTGTTCATGAGGAATGCAAATTTAAAATATATTTATGCATATGTGTGACATGAAAGGAAAAGGTAGTACTACTTGGAGGAGGAAGAAAACTTCCAGGAAGGGGGAAGAAGAACCAGACAAGTCAGCAAATCCCAGATACCTGTGGTTATTTGCTGCCCAAAGAAACTTAGGATAACTGAAGGAATACCTGTGTGGTTGAATTCAAGAACGAAGAGTAGAAGAAGGAAGATCTATCCAGAATGTGTAATCACTAACCTGTGGCCTGGTGTCCTGAACTAGATTAAAGGAAAAGGAAGAAGGAGACCTGAGCACCTATGTTCATCCATCTCTGCTTCCTACTTGAACACACAGGTGCAGTGTGGCACTGGCCTTCTGCTTTTGCTCTCGCAATAAATGTTACCTTTAAACTCTAAGCTAAATAAAGTTTCCATTCCATAAGTGACTTCTCATGTGGTTAGTCAAAACAATAAGAGAAAGTATCTAAGTCAGAAAAAAAAATATTAGGATGGCGAGGTGAGTCAGATGTGGACCATGGGATACACAGGCCTTTGTTTTTCAGACGAAATGTAGACTAGTGTACAGCTGTATCCTAGGGAAGTCTGAGAGAGTGAAAGCAAAGCTTGGCAGGGTACTCCGGTGAAAGTTCTGCAGACCAGAAGGAAGAGAGAAATGCAGGCAGTGGAGGCTTGAATCATGACATCTCAAGCAAATAAAGATCAGTCACAAACCTAGAAAGAGATATTCCCTGCTATTCTGGCAAAGAATCTGATTATCAATCACAATATTTGTATTGGCAGTGCTCAGAGATGCTTACTATGTCTCACACCAGACCCATTACAGCACCAACATAGGATAGAGGAAATCCACAGTACTTCTTTCTAACTCCATGGTGCTGACTTAACCTGAGCCTTCCCAGGTTCACACTCAGACTCCAAGGTCAGAGAGTAGCAGCAGAAAAGGATCTCACCTTCTCCACCCAACAATGTAATGCTTTTCATTGGCCATGACAGAATATGGAGAGCAATCTATGAATTACATGCGATGGAAGTCTCAGGACATGCATGTTTGCCTCTCTAGTTGACATGAAGTGAACATTCAAACATAAAATTCATGAAACTTTTCTGGCATGTTCAGTCCTCATTGAAAGCCCCTAATGAGCATAATAATCTGTGTGGTGTTCTTGTCACGTTAATGAAGCGATTCCTGAACCCAGAATACACTTCCCATCCTCTAAGAGATGATTTATGATGCCTTTGGATGGAGACACTATCTGCTCAGATGTAATATACACAGCAAATTGGTTCAATGCTACTCACATAATCTATCTCAAGGATTTCTGCTGCACACGCCTATGCCTATATCCTACTGTATCTACCTCTGTCATACATGATCACACATGAGGGGGAGGCAACGAACAATGGAATGTGAACAAATGTCAGCTGAAAAAAATCTGCACAGACTCCTGCGTGAACACAGCTATAGCTCATTCTGCACTATTGAGTCTATCTGTAGCTACACAACATAATCTTTTGACAGATTTTCTTCTTTGCTCTACCTACTACCCTTAGATATTACTTAAACCATATCATGTAAAAGTACTTTTACATGAATCTGGGAATCAACCCACACTTTGAGGTGATCTCAGCTTAGGACTCTAAATATATGCTGTTTCTAAGGATAAAAGGCAAATGACAAAAAGAACAAGTACAGCACTGAGTAAAACACAGTTACTTCATTTATGCCTTTCTCTCTGTGTGTTACAATTGTTCCTTACTCTTCTAAATTAGAGCATGGCATAGGTTAAGTATGGCTTTTTGTACCAAAAAAAGAAATCAATCTCTATTTCAGTACTGAATTTAATCAAATGGTGATAGATTTCAGATCAACACTGCAACAGTCACAGTACTTTTTCCTTTTCAAGGTCACAGGTAGAGATGGAGGAGTGGGAATGATAGATGCACATGTGTTCATTTCTTCCTGGGCAGAGCCAAACCACTCCTGCCTCTGCCCTTAACCTCAGTCCATCCATTTGTCTGTCCTATTGAAGGGCCACCCATGTCTCATCTATGCTTCTGCCTCGCCTCTTTGCAGACATCAAATGACTTTGCTGATTCTCTCCTGGCCACAGCAGTTTGACTCCAACTTCTGTTACTCTTTAGGTAACATGATTATTATTACTCTCTTTCCAATGTGGCATGCTGGAATGTCATGCACAGAAGAGCATGATTGTCCATATTGCACATTGAATTATTTTTTTTTGAATTTATTCCCCAGCTAGACCATATTACAGAGTAATGGGGCCAGTACTATATTTTAGGGAGTGATATACTAATTCCAAACTATGTTTCCATCTTTTTTCTCTTTGTTCCTTGGTTAGTGTTCTCTTTGTCCAGTGAACACTATATGCAGTAAAAAAAGAAAAAAAATCCTTCTTGTTATTTAAGGCACAAAATTATGAATTAAAGATCTCCAGTACTGAATCATACATACTAAAGTTAGAATGACACAGAGAATATTATCATGGACTCGTCATAAGGAAAACATGCTGAAAAAGAAAACAGAAAGCACAAGTCTTTCAAAACAGACAAAGCATTTTCTCTCTACAAAACTAACTATACCTTGAGGCGTTTCTATAATAAACCTCTAAGAGCAATCAGCCTAGAATGGAGACTACGCAAAAAGAACACATAATCAGTATAATCAAATTATTATCCTGTCAAGAAGGAAATGTGTCCTTACAAGACCTAGCTTCTAGAATGCCTAGTCACTAGGCATCCAGTGACTGTTCAGTTCAGCCTCAGAGAAGACTGGAAGCCTCAGGCACAGAAAACAGAGTTAAGGAAAGAATCGCCCAATTTGAAGAACTTCAAATGTTGAGGGATGAACAGCAGATACAATGCATAAAGTATAAAGATTTCGAGAATTTCCCTTGCACTAATCAAAGAGTATAACACTTGAAGTGCCAGGACGTGAAGTGGGAAGAACTCAGATTCGCATGTGTCTCAGTAGGACATGCACATTGCAGTTTCCTACACAATCGTACTTTGACTGTGTTGCCTGAGAAAATGATTACTATCTATATTTTCTACCCTTAAAAAATGTTAATTTTGGTAATGAATTTCCGACACTCTGCTCAAAAATCAGTCTGACTACATCCTTAGGACATAAAAACCGTGAACTATTGACTAGCACCCAATCTTACCCAAGCAAAACATGTTTGTAATAATTCTAAAATGATATTAAAGTTGGCTTTATGGGAGAATATAATTATTTGACTTCTTATCTGTTACATGATAGTTTTCCTTTAGATGATAACATGTGGGACTAGATGGGAGAAACATGAATATTCTGCATTTTCAGTCTTATCAGGCAGGTAGCATAAACCAAATTTGAATTGAATGGAATGACATTAACTATGCAAGATATGACACAATCCAAGAGCACACTATGAGGAAGGAAGAAGCAAAGTCATATCTATATAAATATGTATTTATTTATGAACTTCATAACATCATTAGAGAACTCCTATGGCTTATCATGGATTAAGAGCTGTGTTCCTCAGAGATTCTACAGAAATAAAAGCTAGGATGCAAGTTACTTGATGTTAATACACAAGTTACTTGTGTATTTAACCAATGGTGTATCTTCTGTTCAATGGATTTAATTAGTAGAGTTTCAGTTTTGAATAAAAGCCATAACGTGTGTAACAGATGTACATATAAAATTATGTAGCCAACATGAATTTATTACTGATTACAAATAATTAAGATATAAATATGTGTTTAGAGTTGTACCACATTATTTTAATTATGTTTCATATGTGTCTATTACACTTCAAACTCAATGTAAAAATATTTTATGTAACAGACAACAATTATTATCTTAAATACTTCTTCCATCACTCTTCCCATTTTATTACTCTTTCCTAGCTCCAGTTTAGGTCAGTGTTAGATAACATGATTACTGATCCAGGCAGAGGGATCTGGAGAGGACATTATTACTTTAAAAGCTTCTGGAGAAATAATTATCTGTCAGAACAAGGAGAAACAAAAAAAAAATAGCAATGAAAAATCAGGATATTTTTCAAGATGCTGTGATCTATCTATACAGTATGCTGATGAAACAATGCATCAGGATGTGATATCAAGTTGAAATTCTCCATCTCATAAAATATTGACTGTCTTAAGAACCCCTACATGTTCAGAATAATCTGTTGGAGAAAACAATTGAAACAATAAATTTAAAGGTCTCTCACAATATAAATGTGGGCATTTTGTACATAATGATCCCTAGCCACGTAATCTTTCTTCCACTGTGCTTATACAGTGGAATACACCATGGAGATTTCATACAAAGAGGATGAAGAACAAGCACACCGCTCCTGTCTAGCTACCAGTAAGAATCCAAGATCAAATCTATACTAAACATGAAGAACATGAGTGGGGAGTAAAGAAACAAGAATAGTAACTATGGATAAAGACATAAAGAGAATAAATTTTATTTTTAACTCTGAAATTTTTCTACTGATCTTGAAAGTTTTTAAATGAAAATTTCCATGAAATTATGACACATAATTAAAAGATTATAAAAAACCCAGAAAAGTTAGAATGATATAGCTTTTGACAATATAATGTTTGGAGAAAATAAAACTAATGGTCTTTTTTGTACTCACCATATACACATAGAAATATTTGTTTAAATGCTTCTTAAGCATGTATGAATGGCTACTTAAGCAGTTAAGCATGAAGTGAATTTTTACATGTGTACATCCATTAAAACTTGGAAGTTCCATTGTATGTTTAGCTATGAGTATATTAATAATTACATCAACTTTCAAAAAATTTGTTTTTCACAGTGAGAAAATATAACAAGATTTTTGCTTTCATTAATTTTTACCTAAAGGAGAGTTTATAAACAATGTCTAAGTCAATTTTTGATTGGGTTAATATCTAAATGTCTAAAAATCATATTACCAGCATCTTTTTCTGGGGATTTAGTGTGAATTAAGTGTTTTTACATCTTACATTTAGTGTGAATGAAGCATATTTACATACATATGAAATCTTATATATGCAACTGTCTTGTATCTACCATTATGGAACACAGATTAGTGATGCAGACCTACAGAGAAATCCAACAAATATTTTTGAAGTCCAATTTCTCCTAAGCCTGAACTTTCATTTTATACTCTAAAGAGAGATTTTTTCAATTGATGCTTCTTCCCAAACACAATTCTGCACATGCTTGCAGAGTTCTGCACAACAGAGGAATTTTGAGCTAACTGTACCATAATAGATGATATGATCAAGTAAAAAGTGAAGAATAGAAAATGAATTATAAATGATAGCCACACAAAAAGTAAATCCTTGGTGACTTATGTCTCATTTCAAGTTTGATCACAAATTGAAGAAAGATGTTTAAAGTTGAGGGACATCTAAGTTGAGAAGAAAACATTACTATGTGTTTCATAGTGTCAAAATATATACTACTTATTGCCAGAGAAGTAGAGAAGACATAAGCTGCTCTTGGAGTAGCATGAGGAACAGGAAACAATACATCATCTACAGACTAGCAGTTGGTACCGGTCACATTTTCTCTAACTGGCAACTGCAACTTCCCAAAAGTTCATGAGCTTGGAACCTATTTTCAGAATATGATCACACAAATTGTTATGCTCCAGTGAATTTCTGTGTGTATTTCCCTGACACTCTCTAAGTGCCCTGAGAACCAGACAATTAAACTCAATTAGGCAGAAATAAGAGATGAAATAAGTAGCAAGTTGCATAATGTCACAGCACCATCCAGGGCCTTACCTCTTTTAGGAAGGAAAATATTAAATTAAGATTTTATTTAAATCAGGCTTCTAAACAACAAATACCAACCACTTATCCTAAGGTGAATGCAAATTGAGTAATTTTAAGCAAGAAGAGCCATTTGCAGAAGCCACAAATGAAGAGTAATTATACTCATTTAGATTACCATCAGATCTATAGGATTCAACTTTCGAGCAAATTAAGTATTGAAGAGGATGGATTTATTTGACAGTTTGCTGAAGAGCTCCTCTGATTTGCAATAGTTTAGGTTGATATGCATGTGTACAAGACCCACCACTTTGAAAATGAAGTGCTGTGAATAATGTCAAGAGATCAATTTGGGAGCAATCACTGCCCTGGACTTCACACCTTGCAATGAGCAAGTAAATTACTGAAGTGTCTCACTTTGAAGGGCACATTAAATAGCATTTAATTATATCTGTTCAAAACATGAGAGAATTTTAATGCAACATCCAAAATGTCTAAAATTAGATTGAAAAATCTGTTTGCAACATTTGTATATTCACAGAGAATCACCAAAAAAAAAAAAAATCCTCTGAAACTTTCCTAACAAAGATGCCATTAGCTCTCAAAAGAAGTATCTCCTGTTTAGGGGCTTATCTATTGTTAATCTTACCCTCAGTTCCTATTGACTCTGTCTGCTCTAATTGTTGACATCTCAAACAATTTCTATTTACTCTGACTTAGTGTGAAGCCTATAGCCCTGCAGGGAGCCCCTTTGCATTCACACACTTAATTACTTTCATCTCTCTGGGGAACAGTTTCTCTGGCAGAAGCATAGTAAAGGGAGTTTATCAGATGGTGCCATGAGCCATACAATAGAAGGCTGTATATGAAAGCAGAGTGCAGAATTGACATCCTTTTAACATAAATCACTTAAAATGAAGGCACCGTGTCATATAATGCCTTATTTCTACAGAATAATTAAAGGTTATCAGAATCTCAAGAGGAATAGCGTCTTGTCCTACATGTTATCTGGCCGAAGGTCAAAACTCAGTGAGCTCGATCATTTCTTGTTAAGTTTTTTGTTTAAATCTAGCCAAATGCAGATGATTGATCTCTATAGAATAAACCCAGCCTTCGCTTTTATGACCTTATTGTCCTGAAGGATACCAATCTGGTTACATAATCATATAGCTTTGTTCTTTGCATCATAACTGATGAAGGCAATATAAATAGAAAAATCACATCTCTCACTTTAATGAGAGAAGAGAAATTTTATACTGGTTCTAAATATGAATGACCATGACTAAGGAACACAGGTTCAGGTTTCCCCAAACTCCCTGGTAACAACAGTTTCTTGGGGTTTTTCTAATCAGAGAAGCAAAGAAAGCCATGAGTCCATAGGCTTTTAAAATATATTGGCAGATGAATCCTGAACCCTCACTAGGGTGGAGGACTCAAAGGGAGGTTTTCTTTCACCCTAAAGGGTGCTCCAGAGAATGAAAGGTAGGAAGGGGGAGGCACTGGGAGAGGGAAAAGGAGGGAGGAGGGTGAAAAGAAGGGGGGAGATGGGGCTGGAGAGGTGGCTCAGGGGTTAAGCCTCTGCCTTGCAGGCGGAAGGTCCTGAGTTCGGATCCTAGACCCCACGTATAGACTCCAGGCGGAAGCGGGGGCGGCCTGCATTTCGGGTCCTGGTAGGGCGGACCCTGTGAATCCCGGGGCAGAGTAAACAAGGAGAAGGTGGAGGCGTCCATGGTGGTTCCCGAATTCGTCCGTG
Source organism: Typhlomys cinereus (assembly GCA_023101885.1). NCBI lineage: Eukaryota > Metazoa > Chordata > Mammalia > Rodentia > Platacanthomyidae > Typhlomys > Typhlomys cinereus. Next base: position 14,394,385 of record JALPQD010000007.1, on the reverse strand, counting down.
GTTCTACACACACATACATACACATGCACACACATGCATACATGCACAATTGAATAAATAATTAAAATTTTTTAAAAAAAAGAAGGGGGAAGAGTGCAATGGGGGACTACTGGGGAAGGGAAAAGGGAGGGAGAGGACTGGGTATCTATTGAGCTTGTATGATTAAGAAAAAATAAAATGTGGGAGAAAAAACTTTAGAGTAAACATCCTAATAAATATATTTGTGGAAACATCAGGGAGGTAGGTTACAACAAAGCAGGAATATCTTCTTTTTAGACTAAAGATGCTATCTAAGGACAGGTGCCTTTTACTTGCTGGGTGCTAGTAGTCTTTAAGTTAATATATTTCAAAATTTTGACGGATGGTCCATGATGCTAGGAGAGTCACAGAAGAAGGGCCCTGAATAGCCATCAAGAGTATATAAAGGTCACACAAGACAATTGAAGTTAGGCTGTGAATCTGTATCATTCCAATCATTTCCACAGTCATTCAAATTCAATTCAAGTCAAATCAGTCAGTGCTGCTTTTTTTTCAGGAACTTTAATTGAGTGACATGTGTGTCAAAAATGCTCATTCCCGACTCTAGGAGAGTCATGACAGACTTCACTGTGCTATATAGGCATATTTTTAAAACTAAACTTCTTGTATTCTCATTCAGTAACAGTGATTTCTGAAAGTCTCAGTTTAGGTGATTCTAATGTGAAAAGAAGAGAACATAATGCTTCTGCAATTTCCTTTCCCTGGTCCTGTTTGAGAGAAAATCATTAAGGGCCCCTCAAATTGCATCAGTCACAGTTTTATTACATTTGACAGTAAGCAAAGCATTTCATAGTCACAAGCATAGCTTTGCTCACAATTTATGATTTTTTTGTTGTTCTGAAACTATATCCCATTATTTTTCTACAAAATATTCCGAGTAGAGGAATATTCTATTATCTTTTGTCATTATTGCATAAAATAGTGAGACACAAGTAAATTTAGTGATAAACCCACGTTTAATGAAACTTATATGAAGAAAATATGAAACAAATTAATTGTAGTTATTCTATATCAAAGGTTGCACCAGAAAACTTAACTTTATTATTAACTTAGCTGAATAAGTGAATTATATTTGATATGGGTCTACATATGTTTAACTTAGTTGTGTTATGTTTCTGTCCATATGATGAAAGTTAAATTATTTTAATAAATAAAATATGGGAGAAAAAAAAGTACAGTAAGCATCCTAATAAAATATGTTGGTGGAAACATCAGGGAGTTAGGTTACAATAAAGCAGGGAGCTGTCTGCTTTAAACTAAAGATGTTATATAAGAACAATTGCCAAAACTCTGTTTCTTATTATCAAAAAGCATGCTAACAACTTCAAATAAACATGGAGTATTTGACATTTCAAAACCAAGAAATAGGGATACAGGCCTTATAACAATGACTCCCAGTTGACAGGAAAATGCATCCATGATTTCATTTGCTCAATCAAGAATCTATGACTTCTTTGAGGACTTGGCAGGAATTTTCCATTTGCCTTTTAAAGAACCAAGTAGAGGGCTGGAGTAATGGCTCAGGTGTTAAGACTCTGCTTCCCAAGCAGAAGGTCCTGAGTTCAGATCCTAGTTCTCACATTTTAATTAACTGAAATGCAAGGCAGAAAAGGCAGTCTGCACTTCAGAACTTGATGGGCAGAGCTGGGAAATAACAGAGCTAAACAAAAAGATGTAGAAGCAATCCAGGATGATTACCCAAGTTACCCTTCATCCTCAACAGGGATACACAGTGCCATTTCACACACACACACACACACACACACACACACACACACAGAGTAATTTTTTTATTATTATTATTTATTCAACTGTGTGCATATGCGTGTGTGTGTGTGTGTGTGTGTGTGTGTGTGTGTAGAACCACGGACGAACCCGCGAACCACCATGGACGCCTCCACCTCCTTCTGCCCGGGGATTCACAGGCTCCGCCCTACCAGGACCAGAAGCGCAGGCCGCCCCCGCTTCAGCCTGGCGTCTATACGTGGGATCTGGGATCCGAACTCAGGACCTTCCGCCTGCAAGGCGGAGGCTTAACCCCTGAGCCACCTCTCCAGTCCCCACAGGTAAAATTTTAAAAATAAATAAAAAGAACTAATAAGAATTAAAGAACTAAAGAGCAAATATGATTATTTTGCCAAAAAGATAGCTTCAAAGTTCTTCTTGTAGCATTAATTAAATTACTGTAGTGAGAGAAATAATTTGGGTTAGGAAAGCACAAACATTTATATGTGTTTTGTATTATTTCTATGTTCTGCATTTTATATATTTCATAATTTCAGTTAATTAAAATGTTATATTTTGTATACTCATCCATATCTTCAATATAGAGGTTTTAGATATTAAATATGTGTGAAAATTCATGCAAAGCAGAGTCTACTAGAAAAAAAGAACATTTTAATGTTTTGCTTTTTCTGGAGTAGAGACTTTACTTCTAAATATAAAAATAAATATCAACTTATGAACACATAGAAATAGATTTGAGTTTACTGAAAAAATATGTTTATTTTTAAATGTTAAATACATCCATTGCTTAATAGTATATTGCATTATGACATTACAGAATATTCAACTACTGTTCATGGCATCTGGTTTAAATTCACTTCACTTTCTGAAATATAACTTAAGGAACACAATTTGTTCTATGTGTATTACAGACCATAAAGTGTTTATTTCTTTTCAATGTATGATTATTTTTATGTGCAGTAAAGCATGGGTTGTCAGTTGAATGTGGTGAAATGTATAATCTTTAAGCCTTTTATGGAGAATTCTGCAAATAGCACATCTTTTTCTATATATTTTCAACTGACAATCAATGGGAAGTTAAAATTACAGCTACCATTGGAAGACATGTTCTACTAAAAATGTCTGAACATAAGTTCTACTACAAGGTCACCTGCTTTAGAACATTTATTGCTAGGAAAGACTCTTAACAAAATTATTTTCTCTCAAGTTCCGACAATTCTTGCAGGTGGCACTCTGAGAAGATCTTCAGACATGTTAGTGCAATACAAGGAGAATAATGAAAGGAGAGAGTGGAAGAGAGAAGGGCTCACACAGCAAAGTAGTTCTTCTTCACACGAAAACATGTCATCTACTTTCATCTGAAAAACAGTTTTGATATTAAAAATATCAACCGATGGGAATGGCCATTGTCGATTTGATCACTGAGGGTTTGAGCTCTGGGCTTATTTGTAGAGAATTAATAGTTAAGTCCAGAGTGAATCTGCAGGAGCCTGTCTAGTGGATGGGGAAGGCCCAGCCCATGGTGGGTGAGACAAGTCCCAGTGCAGGTGAATAAAGTGGAGGGAAGTGTTTGAGAAGTTGACATCCTTATCTATATTTGGCCACCCATGATGGTCTGGGAAGTAAGGATCTTTTCTCCCTCAGCTGCAATGTGGAGATGGTGTGGCCAGTCCCCCTCAGTCCTTTGCTGCATGCTGTCCTGCCAACTGTACCCAGACTATTGTGAGACAATAAACCCCTTTAAGCAATTTAATGATGATTTTATCAGCAACCATACAGGTGAACTGCAACAGTCATCTTGCATGGAATGGCTCTTATAAATAAAAATGCCAGAGATCAAATATGAAAAATCGATGCTACAAAACATTTACATAGGTTTGGATGTACCATTAGCAAAGTATTCACCAGAGGACAAATAAGAATTTTAGACAAGCGCAGGTTACAATGCTAACAAACAAAAACTCTCTGAAAAATCTTAATTTTTTGAATGACCTTGTGGTTTCCTAATGCCAACTATAAAAAATTAAAAGAAAATTATTATTGATGGTATTTTCAAAACATTTTTTTCAAGTCAGTTTTATTTTTTACACTTTACCCCCTCCCCAGCTAGCCATCTGATAATGTTGAATAAATACAAGTGGCCCTTGAGAAAAGATATAGATAAGACATAATTGATTGAGTAATTTCTGCTAATATTTCATGTTATTGAAACATTATATACTTTTCTGTATTATCTAGGTATTTTTGAAATCCCACAGCAATTCAAATGAAATGAACTATCAATGAAGAGTCATATATTCATAATTTTTCTCACTTTTCTACTCTTTTATGTATTATAAGTGATAATAGACTATGTCTATGTTCTGAGTAAGAGAAAGAATTTTGATCCTGAAATGCCAAAATTCTTATACCAGATCTGTCTCTGCCCGTTTCTCTAAATGAAAATAAGTGACCATGTTCTCAATTTCTTCACCTGTACTTTCAAAACACATAATGAAAATCATGCAAGATTGCTGTTAATTAAATTAGTATGCAATTCGGTTGTAATCCACATCAGTTTAATCTGAGTACTAGTTCCTCTTACACAAATCAGATTTGCTTAGATATTCATTTCACAAAATTAAAACTGATGTGTTCATAATTTATTTCTTTTTATGTTTGGTGTGATATATATGAAATTAACATAAACAAAACACTTTGATGAGCTTCAATAAATGTAAGATTTTCTTTAAAAAGCTTGAAACCAACTGTACTACATGCATTTTTTTATAGCTTCACTGTGACTGAAAATAGGTTTAAAATATTCTTACCAACCAAAGCCCAGTTTCAGCTCAGTGGGTCACAAAACAACAGAACAAAACAAATCTGGACAAGAATACAAAAAATAATTGTAAGAAGCAGGATAGGGGGCTGGAGAGGTGGGTCAGGGGTTAAGCCTCTGCCTTGTGGGTGGAAGGTCCTGAGTTCGGATCCTAGACCCCACGTATAGATGCCAGGCAGAAGCTGGGGCTGCCTGCGTTTCTGGTCCTGGTAGGGAGGAGTCTGTGAATCTCTGGGCAGAGTAAACAAGGAGGAGGTGGAGGCGGTCCATGGTGGTTCCTGTATTCGTCCGTGGTTCTACACATACACACACACATACATACACACGTGCGCACACACACACACACACGCACAATTGAATAAATAATAAATAAATACAAATTAAAAAAAAGAAGCAGGGTAGAGAAACTTTGTTAAGAAGAGAGTTGAGGGCTGGAGAGATGGCTCAGGGGTTAAGCCTCCGCCTTGCTGGCGGAAGGTCCTGAGTTCTGATCCCAGATCCCGTATAGACGCCTGCGCTTCTGGTCCTGGTAAGGCGGAGCCTGTGAATCCCCGGGCAGAAGGAGGTGGAGGCGTCCATGGTGGTTTGTGAATTCGTCCGTGGTTCTACACATACACATACACATACACACACACGCACAGACATCACACACGCACGCACATACACATGCACATGTGCACAGTTGAATAAATAATAATAAAAAAAGAAGAGAGTTGAGGCTGGAGAGAGAACTCTAGGTGTGTGCTATGTATGTGAACAAAACTGTGAAAGAACAAATTAAATAATTAAAGGATAAACAAGCTGTTCACCATTCTGGCGAGCCGTCTGGAGATTCTTAAAGAAATTAAAGATTGAAATGCCATATAACCCTGCTATTCCACTTTTGGAAATAACCCCCCATGCAGCAGAGGTTCGCCTTGATAGCACAAGCACGACCATGTTCATAGCAGCACTGTTTACAATAGCAAAGTCATGGAATCAACCTAAATGTCCAACAGTTGACGAGTGGATAAGGAAACTGTGGTACATCTATACAATGGAGTACTACTTAGCCATCTAAAATGATGAATTACTGGAATTTGCTGGGAAATGGATGTCATTAGAAACAATTATATTAAGTGAAGTATCCCAAACCCAGAAAGTTAAGCGCCGTATGTACTCCCTAATAGGTGGCTTCTAGTACCAAACTCACCCAGCCCACATTGAGACACTCAAGGGTAAACCTATGTAATACAGTAATTGCAAGGATTATGAACAGGAGGGATGGGGTTGGAGGGCCACACCAGACACAAGGAGAGAGGGGACCATGTTACAGCAGAGAAAATCGGCCTCCAAGGAATGCAAGTAAGTAATGTGACACCTGGTTAAGTTCACAGACGTTAGTTCCTGATCATGTACAACTGAGGGGGTATGACCTCACCAGAAGGGGAGGGCATATAGTCTGGCAGATGAAAGGTGATCATTTTGCAAATGGGTGACTGACCCCTCCCTCACCAAGGTTTCCTGCTTTTATTACATCTACCCTTGAATGTGCTATTATAACAAGACTCCAGTTTAACAGTTTTTTGTCTCTGACCAGGGGGTGACATACAGTGCCAATCAGGATGGAGTGAAGGGCATTGCAGGAGCAGCAAAACTGCAAAAGAAAATCAACAAACCACAATCCAGAACTTCAGAGACTCTATATCAACCACATAGAACTAAGCCAGCCTAATCTCTCCCCATCCTGAAGCTCAGGGATATTTGCAGAAGAGGGGGCGGTAAGATTGTAAGAGCAAAAGGATGGGGGGAGCAATGATTTGAAGATTCTCCACACTAGTTAGGGCTGAAGCAATCATAATAGGACTTTGCATGCCCTGCGCAATGTCCAACACACTATTGACCTCACAAAGTCTAACATCAGCTAAAGGCACCAAGATCCTTGGAGGCAAGGGATTGACAGCCACAGTAGTGTTCCTATGCTTAAGGGGAACATGAGAAAGGGTTCAGGGAAATGCCACTGGGTCCTTGTACGTCATCGGAAAGGAGGACCCAGAGGAGAGTTAGGCATACTCAATAAAGGACTGTGAATTGGGGGGGAGGCACTGGGAAATGGGGAGGGAGGGAGGGGGAACAAGGGGTTTGGGGGGAAAAAGAGGGGGGGAGGGAACTGGTCTACCTATTAAGTTTGTATGAGCGGAAATAATAATAAAAATGTTAAAAAAAAAACAAGCTGTTCATCCCCCCATCCTGAGTCAGGCATCTTTAATAATGGTTTCATCTATTTCTGTTACCTCCTAATACTAGGAACCTGATTCGTACATACCAGACAGAGATTTTCCTGAGGATTTATAATTAGGATTGTAATTGCTAAGATACTGGATGACTATTGATACCAAATTCAAGAATTATCTAATATTAGGTGTAGTATTAGAGCTGCTGTAAGTTACATGGAAGGTAAAAGTACAATGATGAAAAAAATCCAGGCAGCTAATGGGCAGATATAAAGAAAAGCATAGATACAAATATGAAACGGCAACTGCTACCATGTCACAAAGGAGGTTATAACTCAGATTTCCAATATCTTTTTATTCTGTGAGCATGAACAAATACAATGTTTATGCAATTTCTATATTATATGCCACATAATTTTTTTGTATGTATTTGTGAGTCTCTGTGTGTGAGGGGGTGTATGTGCGCTTTTGTATTAGGAGGAACTGTGTGTCCCTGTGGAGAACCAAGTGTGACTTCTAGAATCATCCTGGATTTATTCTATCTCCTTTTTGATTCCCTCTGGGATTTCTTAAGCTCTGTCCATCAGGGCCAGAAGTGCAAGTTGCTTCCATTTCCTCCTGGCATTTGTATGTGAGAGCTGGGATCTGAACTATGGACTTTCTGCTTTCAAGGCACAGTCTTAACTCCTGAGCCATATCTCCCGCCAATATGTCACATATTTCAAAGTAACTTCATTACATGAGACACAATTTCTGGACTACACACCTGCTCAGAACCTGTAAAAACAAGAAACCCATATTTAGGAAAGAAACCTTCATTTGCTCATAGAGTCTGGTATATAAACACATCTGCTAATGATGCTCAATCTTTATAGATTTTTCAGTTGTCTCAACATAATTAAACCAAATGCTATGCTACCCTTGGTACATGGATTCCTTCAATTAACACTGTACAGGAAGAAATTAATTTTCATTCCTTCAATAAGGCTACTTATTGCTTTCTCATAGCTTCAAAAAACTGCATTTAGTGCATATGTGTGTATTACCCATGAATCTAATATTCTATGTGGACAATAATATAAAGAAATAATAATATTATATATAATATATAATAATAATATAAAGAAATGGATTTTTAATATGCCTTTTCCTATTTTTGCATTAAATCGTAGAAACTCCTTTATATTTCAGCACCTTTTTACCTTTATAGATACATGATGGGAAAAAGATAGTTACATAGAATACATAGATAGATTCTTAGACTGATGATAGATAATAAATGAAGCTCCTGTGGTAAACTAACTCTTTATGAGTTGTTTTTCACAGATATAGTAATTTAAAATTTTATTAAGCCATAAACATTTTCATCAATGGTTATTGATTTCTGCTATTCTTCAGTAAAGAAAATTATGGTAATTTCATGGCTTTCTAAAATTTGTGTATTTTTCCCATTTTCTTTATATACGCACTACAACTTAAATCATTTATGTGATTTGGGATGTAGATTAAGGTTCAATTAATTTTGTGAAATATAATTGCAATTGATTGCAAAGTGCAGATCAACACAGTGTCTAACAAATTGAATGAAGTTACCATCACCTAAGTCATAAGTCAGATAATAGGCCATTAAATGTCAAGTGAAATCTCTTTTCTCCATTCTTCTTGGTGTGTGTTCCTAAATATATGTCACACCATCTTATTTGTGACATTAAAACTTGTTTGTTTATTCATATTGCAAGCATTCTGCCCTTTCTTCTTTATATTTCTTGACGATGGACATTTGTGCCTTCACATATATTTTATATTTAGCCTTTTAATTCACTATAAATATACAGTTATGCTTTCTGATATGGACATTCAAATTCAGAAGACTGGTGCTTTTCAACCACCCTGTTGCCGAGCATATCACTTTCCTTTCAATTCAGAAATAATTAGAGGAAGTTTTTTGTGGGAGTAGAATTCTTTCATATCTATCAATAAATTTTTCTCAACGATATTAAAAGCTTGCTGACATGGATATGTTATTCTTTTAATTTTAAATTCCTGATGCTGAATTGTTCATTAGGAGTAAGTAAAATTAATGTTTGTATGTTGCCACTCTATAATCATACTTACTGAATTGTATTCATGTACTTGTGGCTTCTTTTGGATTGACTATATGAACATTCATTATCTTTTTTTATATCTTGGTGAAAGTGATATTTCATCTTCTTTGTACTAGCAGCAATATCCTGTGTCAATTTAAATTTAAATATTAACTTCTTGTATTTATATTTCTTGATTTCTGGAGAAATAGTTTCATATTTTATCAAATACTATTTTTCTAAAAATTACTTCTTTGGTTAAAAAATACTCAGATATTTATTATATTTGCTATAATTCTAATTATGAATTGATATTGAACTTTACAAATGTGTTACCTATTGAACAATAGATTAAATTTTTCTTTCATGTTATATAAAAATTTTTGAAGTTGTTGGTTCAAATTTAAATAAATTTATTCTTGTGAAATGAATTAAACCTAACAATTTTTGCATTAGTTTTTATATTATGATTATATAATTTGTTTTCGTTTTGGAGAAACAATGACTTATTCATTTCTCCTATTCTGTGTCTGTCTCTCTCCCTCTCTTCTATTTTCTTCCCTCCCTCCCGCCCTTCCTCCCGCCCTCCCTCCCGCCCTCCCTCCCTCCCTTCCTTCCTTCCTTCCTTCCTTCCTTCCTTCCTTCCTTCCTTCCTCCCTCCCTCCCTCCCTCCCTCCCTCCCTTCCTTCCTTCCTTCCTTCCTTCTTTCCTCCCTTCCTTCCTTCCTAACTTCATTCCTTGGATCAGTTTTTCTCAATGGATTATTTTTTTCCTGTTTTTATAATCCAGAAGAATTTATTATACATGTTGCAATTTCATATGTCTATATTTGGAAGAATTCAAAACTAATGTTATCAGGACTAAGGGCTTCTTTCAGAAAACTTCAAAAATGCTATTTAATCTCTAAGAAGAAAAAATTTCCGAACATAAATTGATTAATAGATGGATATAAACCTACATGGCCACAACCAAAAAGAATATAGAGAATTTTTAAATGCATATACAAAGCATAGTAGAGAGCAGCAAAGAATAAGAAATGCCTAGTGATGTTTTGTTCCACAAGAAGAATGTTTATGATGTAAACATGTAAACATTTAGAAGAGAAAAGCTCACAATAGCAGATTCAGCTGTACTTAAGAAAAGGTCACTTGAATAACACCTAAAAGCACTTAGAAGATGAATTGCTATGTTTATTTCTGATCTCTATTGCAAATATTGGCATAATATTGGCAGTTTACCACAGCACAATAACTTATTTATTGCTCTGGAGTTTAGAAATTGGAAGTCAGCCTAAGATAAATCTGAGAGAACTTATCTCCTGGAGGCTCTGGCGGAGGGGGGATCCACTTCTTGGTTTCTCCAGGTTCTAGATGGCCATTACTAGACTTTCTGTGTGTTTCCTTCCTCCTCTCAGAAGCTTCTCCTTCCACCTCATCTAGAATTGAACCATCTCTCACTATGATAGTTAATCCTGGGTACCAACTTAACACAACTAGTATTAACTAAGATCAGCTGAGACCATACCTGGAAAGATCAACTGAGACCATCTGATAAGATTATACCAGCCCTAGATCCCATTGGAACCTCCATAGATCTCATAGGCACCTCCTAGCAATGGACCATATAAAAGGAATCATAGAATATAGGAGAGAGAGAGAGAAATGTTCCAGGAAAGCTTCAGCTACGTGGATGTCTGCTGCCTGCCAGCTTCAGCCATGCTGTATCTGCCGTGTATCTTCCCTCTGGAACTGTAAGTTGAATAAATCTTCCTTTCTCCCATAAGTTGCTTGACTTTGGGTGCTCTCTCACAGCAATAGTAAAGAATAATCATTACACTCACTTTGACTATCTTCGGACCCTTTTCTTTCAACAATCATGTGACCATACTATGCCTGCCCAGATAATCTGAATTATCTCAACATTTCTGGTCAATGAAGTAATGTGTGTGGATTTCCATGTATTCATTTACTTGTTCTGAGAACTAGGATACATCTGTTGGGAAACCATCATTCAATACCAGGTTTGTGTTGAATATAAAATGCTTAGCTTAATCAAGTAATTACTGACTTGCACAGAAATTCCTATTTATTTCATTTACCTTAAATTTTAGAAGGTAAATTTAATCTTGTGATATATGTTTCACATTTCCTTTTCCAATATTAAAGTTACAAATCATAAGAAGCTAATTTTATTGTTTTTGTGTTGAGGAGCTATGAGAAAACAGAGCTTGTATAGAAAACAGCCAATGTGTGATATTAACATGTGAATGCATCCGTTCTATTGCATTGTTTTGTGTTAATTATTTGCACTTAGAAACAGTCTCTAATGATATGTACCTACCTTATATAGTACCTGTTGGCACTTATGCCTCTGTAATTCTCTCAAGCACTGATTTAGGCACAAGTGCAATCAACATGGACACTCTAGAACTTATAGGGTGAGGCTTTCTAGAAACTTCTCCCTTATAATTCTTTGGATCCTTCACACAGAACTGCCATCAGACAATGTAGATTCCTTTGGTTGAGGATCATGTGAATGGAAGGAAGTAAAGTCTCTTCAATCACAGAAAGCACGTGACTGTGTTCTCCAGACCTAGGGAGGCTAGGGAGCATGTTTCCTAAAGCCGTTCTGACAGTGAGCTCATAAGAATCACTGAACGAAGGTTAGCCAGGAAAATTGTTCCTGCTGTGTCCAAAAAAAGTGAAGTAATAGAGGCTGATTGTCATTTATAATAAGTAGTCACGTTTATAATTTTATGCAAATAATTCAGACCCAGACAGTCCATATTAAATAAAATATATAATGACAAGTTGAGTTTTGGCATAAGTTGGCAGGCAATGTAAAAATTCAATGTGCATTCCACAACTCATTGTGGAAGCCTCATCAGAAATAGGTGGTAGAGCCTTTGGTTCAGCCTTCATGAGTGCTATTACGTTGTAAAGCAAGCCCATAGCACTCCTTTGGCCCTACAGTTTGGCCCAATCTTCATGATATCTGCTGTGGGGTGGTTGTAGCTATTCTTCATGTTGTTGATATGACTGCATGCCAAACAAATTGGAGAAATAACAGAATTTTAATTTTGCTTATGAATCTTCACTATAATTTAAAGTCCAACTGGGTGGGAGAGATCATACCAGTTTCAAGACACGAGGGAATTGACCATACCATAGCTGCAAGAATTGCTCAGAGAGGGATGAACCTTGCTTGCCAGTCTCCAAGTCTGTCAAATTATGTTAAAGTACTGAAACAGCCCTCTGCTTTTTATCCATCAATCCAAGAAATGGTCCCATGGCTGGGTCTACCCTGTTGTATCAGACAATCCTTTGAAGGCTTGTTTAGGATGTGTCCTAACTACCAAATTTAAAGATGAGACCAGAGCTTAAGATTCAGTTTTCAAGTTGACACCTATATAGGAGGAACACATTCCAAAACTTGTCAACTTGACACAAAGCACATTAATTTGAAACTGTAACCTTTCAATATAGAAGTTTCTTTGGATTCTTACCATATGAAATAGATTCAATCTGATTTTAAAGTTCTCACAGACCAATGTTAAAAGTTCTCATTCTGCAATCCAAGTCACCCCCACTTCCATCAAAAAGCTCATGGAATATGGCAGGAGAAGAGCTATTGGATTGCAAGAGCCTAAAGAGGGCAGAGGTGTAACCAACACTGGAGTCCTCGTGGGTGTACACCAATAACTCTTGCCCACTAAATCATCTCCCCAACCTCTATAACTTCTTTCTGGTTTACTCAGTACGTCATTTTGTAACCTTATAAAGCAAAGGTGAAGTTCAAATGAGAAAAAAACATACATACTTTCATTTATTGTACAGCAGCAGTACATAGAATCATGAATTATTAGGATGGCTTTTATACCTGCTATATTTTTGCATTCTTTAAAATTTATAAATAATTTCTTTTAAAATGAATGATTATATTTATAGTAAAGTAAGATTCTGATCATTGCTACAGAGAAAAAGAGAGTTGGAAAGACAAAATTGATCACCAGCATCTAATGATCTCTTATCAATTAAATGTAGAAATGGACATTAAATTGAGCCATTTTAAGAAAATGGCAAAGTTTCAAGATACTATGATTAAAAAAGTGGGTGGGGCATTCCAATTAAACTAATGAAATTCAAATTTTTTCAATTTTTTAATTGCTAAAATTAGATGAACTAAACTTTCTGTAATTTCAACTCCTTTCTTGCTCTATATTGCATATGTTCTTCATTATCAGAAAAAAACTTAAAAACTAGATAGGCATAGAAGCTGGAAAAATCTGTAGTTGATATTCTGCGCGTGTGTGTGAGATGCTGCAACTTTTTGAAGTGGATTCTCATTTATCTTCACAATTGTTTTTACAAGCATTTGGGGACTGGAAAGTTAGCGACATTTGACCCTGGAACATTTCTATCTCTTCTCAAACTTGTCCTATATTAGTGAGCATGGAAGGGCAATCCATCACAATGTCACACTTGGCCTGGAGAATTTCTTAGGGGCTTAAGAAGAATGATGTGGAGAAGCTTCTGGCCCTGAAAATTCCTGATGCTGAATTTTCTTTTTCATGTTGGGGGATAATTCTGTCTTTGCTCTAAATTTGCTCATGGATCTGAGTCTGCATTGCCAACCATGAGCCTTTGAGTAGTCTATGGCATATTCCTATACTGATGGAATTTGGATCAACATTCTCACATAAATGCCAGACTGTTTTGAAGATAATTCAACTTAAACAGAACTTGGTGCTCGGGTTGAGGTACATGATCGGCTTGTGTGAAATACCCAGGAAAAATTTAATATTGTGATAGTACATTAGAACAGGGATATGTTGTATGAAGGAATTTGAATTGCAATGTGCAGATTTCAATTTTTATTGGTCTTTTGTAATCTGTGGTGGTGTCCATACGAATAGTTTTATAGGGAGTCTGAAAAGAACCCATAGTTGTTGAGCTTGAACTTGTGTCAGGCCATAATTTTTATAAAGGAATTTTTTTTCTCAGTAATGCATTGGGCATGCTTGAATTTGTATTTACTCTGAAATCCCAAGTCTTGAAAAACAACAGGGCCAGGGAGTTAAAAATGACAGAGTTCTAACCCTCCCAGCAGTTCCAAATTACCCAGCAATTTCACTCCCGGGCACTGATCCCAGGAATTGAAAAGTTATGTTTACGCCAATACCTGTACACATTGCTAAGGGCAGGGTTATATGTTACAGCACGGATGTGGAAATCACTCACTGGCTCTTCCACAGGTGCATGGGTAAACAATTAGGGTTTTATTCATAGTTTCAACACTATGCATTAATGAAAAGTTTGACAGTTTATAAAGAATATTTGCATGAGTCTATAGAGAATGTACCAAAAACAAAAAGACAAGACTCAGAAATGTACATATTCTCCAGTATGTCTCCACATATTCTCCACTCATAACATTATTGAAATGGTCATGGGTGAAGGAAGGGAAAGTGTCAAGACATTAAGAAAAAATTGGTAAGTGTTAATCATTAGAAGAAAAGGACAGCAAGCTCATGAAAGTAGAATTCTGCATCTGGATAGTCCTGGGTGATAGATTCAGTTAAATCTGTGAGATTAAAAATTACATTCTCCAAAAGTTTTCTATGCTCCAATCTCTGAAACCTTCAAGCTTTACATCAGTCAGAGAAATAGTTTTCTAAGTGTAGTAAGAAAAAAGTTTTAAATAAAGGAATCACCTGGATGGATTTCACAGTTTCGAAGTGTCAGGAGCATGCAGAGAGTGAGATGGGGAAGACATCGCACACACTGCACAATAAAGGAGGCAATGTGACGATGCAGACGGGAGAGATTGAGGTAATTTCTATTACAGAAAGGTGAAGAGTCCTTCAATACATTGCCCTCTCAAGATTCTAGAGGAAACACGGTCCTGTAACCCTTAGAAATCACGATAAACTGAAATGCATTAAATTTATGAAAGGGTACTTCGTCATTTGATTGATTTAATAAAAATTCAGGTTCCGTAGAGAAGAACACACAGGGAGGAAGATAGCATAACATATGCCAGGGAAAAAAATGTCCTGGGATGCTTCACCTACAACAAAGAGGCAATGAAACAGTACTGGAAGTAACAGATGTGAAACTTCCAGAACATGTGTAGAGTATTAAGACAGAGGTTATTAGAGGAGAGAAATAGTGAAACTCATGGTCTCCAGAGGCCAAGTACCATAAGCGGCAGTCCCCCCCCACCCCGAGACCTCAAGGATTCCAGGCATGGAATCCAGGAGAAGGCAAGGAACTAGAAACAAACTCATGGACCCCCTACATGTGCAGTCCCATAAGGGGCAGGTGCCAAAGCATGGCTGCCAGGGTGCAGACTATTTACACACCTAGGTAAGTAGAGAAAGAAGGCCTTTCTTCATTGGTTAGCTCACATTCGGAACCAAACCCCCTTGATTTGGGCCAAACCTCAACGTGTAAAGGAGAGCTAACGTCCATATTCTTTCATAAGCAAGGGGCTGAGGAAGTTATTCTGTCAGGATAATCCCAGCAGTGGGGAATGACTTTCCAAGACCTTCAGAGACCTTCCCAGCATAGCTGTTCTAAACGTGCCTCAATAAAGCTCTCGAAGACCCCCCCCCAAGACAGTATGGAATTTTGCTATTTCTCTTGGTTGCTATTCAAGAACTGATGAAAAAAAGTCTACATATTGTAGCTCAAATTCCTTCCCACAACATATCCCTGCTCTACTGTATTAACGCATTTCAATATTAAGTTTCTCATGGGTTTTTCAGCATGGAGTTTGACTCCAGAAGCTTGTCACATTGTGTGAGGTTGTTATTGGCTCTTCAGGGTTTGTCCTTTTTGTGCAGAAATGCTTATCTGTGTAAAGGGAAGATGAGTGAACTGATGCAGTCCAAATCAATCAAGTTATCCAATTTGTGTTGTTTTCTAAATAGATATAATTTAAGTATATTTCATGCACATAATCTTTGGAAGTTGTTTTAATTCTAAAAGATATGGAATAGGAAATACACTGAACTAGACTTGAAAACTATTTTACATTTCTTATCATAAATTTTTAATATGAAAACATGTTATACTTTTATATTGTTTGTCATTTATGTATAAAAGTATTGTTTCACATTTTTCTCTTTTTAAAAATGTAATGAAAGATTTGTGGTAACAAAGGTGAATTTCAGAAATTGCTGCAATGTGAAAGAAAACTTTTTAAATTTAGCACATTTTCTAATTTATAAATAATATGGCAAACATATATGTAAAGTTTCAGACAGAATTTCCTGCCATTAATCATGGACATGCATAAATGTGCACTTCCTAAAAGATATGACTGCTTCTGCTTAATAAGCAAATTTATCAACAACTATTACTACTAACAAATTTTATTTTTATAGGTGAATAAGAAAAAATCAAAATAAAAGCTTATGGGCTTATAACTATCTAGACAATGTCACTGAAGCACCAGGTTACAAATTAGAAGAAAACAGGATCATAATTATCTTTGAGTAATCAATGATTTCTTGGCTATGGATACTAAAAGCACAATCACAAAACAAAAATCAGGAAATATAAATATTTGCATATTAAAGACTGACTCATCATTGTAAATATCGCCTAGGAAAATGAAGGGAATATTTGTAAACTATCTCCGAGAAAGGTTAATTTCTAAAATGTATTAAGAACTCCTAAATTCAGTAGCAAACATGAAAGTAATTTGAACAACAAATGGGTAAAGATGTTAGATACTTTCCAGAAAAGAGATATTAATGCAGCTAGATATCAAAATATGCTCAGCATCATTATTGATCAGGAAATGAAAATTAAGTCAATGAAATGTCTTGATGGAGTATGAGCTTTCTCCCATGTGAGTGAGACAACTGAGTAAAATGATCAAAAAGCAAAGTTTTCTTGTATGTACACTGCTACATTCTTACCTTTAGTTCTTTGGTGGCCATGTGGTTGCTGAAGCAGGTCACACATGGCATAGAATCTGCTCACCTTGTGGTACATGTGGGAACAGTAAGAGAGGAAAAAACCAGAAGTGCAAAGTTGCTTGTCAGACATTCTTCCGTAGGTTTGCGAGATGCCTCAATGGATAAAACACCTGCTTGCAAACGTGGTGATGTGAACTCAGTGCTTGTCTGAGAGGAAGAGATGTGTATGTATGTGTGTGTCTATATCTTTCTCTCTTCTCATCTCAAAAGTAAATAAATGAAAGGCCTTCCTCAAAAGATGTGCAAAACTCCTCCAAGTCCTATTTTCCAAAGTTACAACACATGACCAACATAAATGAATCCAGCTGAATCACACAGCTGAGTGTATATCTTGAATAAAACTCCCATTGTGCTCTCTTGTGATAAATGAAACAATAGCTCATAGATGAAGTATCCTTATAACCCTTCCTTAACACATGAGTCCCTGACTTGCCCATTCCTGACAAACTCTGCCTGCACACCAAGTAACTTTCAGTGATTAGATGTAACAGTCTTCATTGTGCTTTCTTTTGCTTTATTCTTTTTGACCATCACTTGAGTTTGAATACTAACTTTCTTGTTAAGATCTTTTAAGACATTGTGTTCAGTGAAAATATGAAGTTATCTCCTGTTTGGGAATAATACCTAAAGACAAAGAAATAGCAATGAAGACATTGCATAAAATCGGCAGAAAAACTGTCACATGGGTGCCTAAGTCAGCAACAGACTTTGGATGGAAGCAGACCATATAGAAATCACGTTTTGCTTATTCCTTTCTGGGGAAGTCCCTTTAAAATCTGTGAGGTTTAAATTCTTTTCCTGTAAAAGTTGTGAAATAGCTTGAGCATGTGGGAGTCAGTGAAGCATTGTTGCTCACAATATAAATATACTTCATGTTGATATTATTTTTATGAATATTTGCACAGTAGAGAAAATTTCTCCAATTACCTTCTCCAAACAAAACTCAATACTTTACATTTAAAGCCAGTAACTCTTGCTTCAAATACTGCTGACTGTTTTGATATTGAATATCTATATAAATGAAATTATGAATTTTAATGAAAATAACAGAAAAAATAGAATTAAATATTTTATTTGTTTATTATTTTTGTTTTCTCTTTTCAAGACATCTTTCTTCATCTTAAAATGATCCAAGCTAATTATCATTCAGTATATCTAACTACATTTCATTCTTCCACATTAATGGAATATGACAAAAATGTGTTCTTGAGAATTCTGAAATTTAAGGATCACTTCAAGTTTCAAAGTTCCATTTTACTCACTGAGTTTATAACAACTAAGTACCAACCTATACATGATCAATCTTCAAGTTATATTTAATAAGTTTTAAAGGCAAATATTCACATGTAGACTACAATATATATCAAACAAACCATTAAGATTTATGAAATAGATGATGGAGATGGTTCAGGGGTTAAGACTCTGTCTTGCAAACAGAAGATGCTACCTGAGTTTGGATCCCAAGTCCCATATAAAAATACCAGCTGGAAACTGCAGCCTCCTGAGCTTCCAGCCATGGTGGGTGGAGCCTGGGAAATTCCAGAGTGAAGCAAAAAGGAGGTAAGAGCTATCCAGGGTGTCCTCTGATACACACACACACACACACACACACACATACACAGTTGTTTTTTGTTTGTTTGTTTTTTTAAAAAATGATCTCAACTCCCAAACAAGACCAGCCTGTAGGAACAGAAGAGCTTTGAAATACACAACCACCACCAACCAGAGGGCAGAGTATTGGTGACCCTAAAAACCCTCAGTCAGAATCAGGCCAACGAAGCCTCCGCATCCAAAGGCTCGGGGATTCTTGCAGAAGAGGGCAGGTAAGATTGTAAGAGCCCAGTGGTGGGGAGGTCCATGGTTGGCTGTCATTCCATTAAAAATAGGACTGCTGTTTCCAGAAACTTACTCCAATGAGACTTATCTGCATCAGACCTGAAATATGACTGACACAACAACATTCCCCTGTAGACTAGTGATGAACTCAGGAAAAATAATTACATGCAGGTGAACCTTAGGGGCTAGGGATAGACAGATAAAGGAAAGTACCCCTATTAGTGGGTCTGCCCAAGGATGGTCCACTTCATCTGCCACAGAGACCTGAGTCCATACCAATGCAACCAATCCAAAGAGAATCCTTTGGTCCACACAATCATATATACAGGAAGGTGGGCGGGAGCGGGATGGATTGGTGAAGGGAGTAGAATATGGGAACAAAGGAGGGAGGAAGAGGGGATCAGGGACAGCTGCCCATTAAATTTGTAGCTAAGAAGACTAAATATTATACAAACATCTTTTGTGATAGAAATTGAAATATGAACTGTAGCTGGTTTATAAGTAAAATTTAGTCATGTGAAATTATATTACTGTCTATAGCTAATGTCTATCAAGTTCAAGTAAATGATAACTGCTATCACTTAACATTTATGAACTGCTTATTTGTGAAAATAATTGAAATTTTAGATCATTGTCTCAATTAATAGTGGAATAAAAATACACAACCACTAAATTTTAGACAAATTTTAGATCATTGTCTCAATTAATAGTGGAATAAGAAATAAGCAAAATGAAGCTTATTTAATGTAATGAATTCTTAATATCTCTGTCTTTAAAAGCTAAATGTCATTCTAAGCTTTTCTTGTATACCATTACCTGACATGTTCCTAATGCTCTATTTCTTTTCAACAAAGACGTGCACTTCATTCCTTTATAATGTTTATTCACTGCTAGCTCTTATATAAATAGAACATTGACTTCAGTTTTTACATATCGATGAAAACAATATTTTTTTTACAGGTAACAATTTTTAACAAATTCTCCATGTAAGGGGATTGTACAAGTTATAGACACTCAAGTGCCCTCTTGGACACACTCATGAATAAAAAGAGAAAGAGAAACGAAAAAAGAGTTTGTTATAAGGTGTTAGAGTAGCTCATAGTGACTCAGAAAAAAGCTTGCATATAACTTTGCAAGGCAATCTGGAAATGGAAACAAAATCCCAGCTAGGCGTGAAGACCAGTGCATCTGGAGCCAAGAGAAATCTGGTGAGTCAACTCGCCCCAGTTCCAGCTGAGCAATATTTGATTCTGAACCATGAGCAGTGTATTTGAGATTGCATCTTTGTCTTGCCCCGCTAAGTTTAGTAGAAAGTAATGCAGGCAGGAAGAATGTCAGAATGTGGCATTGTAACTTCGAATGTCCATTGCTGCTTCCCTTGCCTCTGGCATCCTCAAAATATTAGCTTTTTGTTCCCTTAAATAGATCCTGTAGATCTCCACCTTATGGAGTGATTACAATGAGGAACTCTTGTCAAGTGTTGGCTAATACATTAAGCAAACTGACATACAGAAAAATCTGTAAGTGCTACATATTTTTCTCATTATTGTAGTTATAATTTAAAATATTTTATGATTTTTCCATATATTTGAAGTAAATAATTTTACTGAAAAAAATCATATCTCCATATATTACCTTTTAGCAGTACGGTTTTTATTTGCTGATTCTGATCTTAAATTTAATAGTGTGAATCTCATCAGAGAGTGTGAAACACCTCTACAACATAAAAAGAGAAGAAACATTATGGAGTTAAAAAAAAGATGTGCTAATTTATGGCTTACTTAACACCAGAGGGCTACTATCATTGGAGGTGATTCCCCCTGAAACCTTTGGAATGACTGATTCTCTGTATCTTTACCTAATGATGCTCAAAAACATGATGTTGTGTTATCTCCTCACTTCTAAGTGATTTTCCAAACAGAGGTGGGAAATGTATTTAATTATAAAAGCAGCTTGCAACATTGTGTTTCTAGTTTACACTCAAATAAAGATACTAAATTTGAAAAGATTCCACAGTTCCTCAGAAGTGCATAAATTTGCTTTGGTTTGTTTGTTTTTGTCTTTCCTTTTGACTCTATTCAAATCCTGAAGCATATGTTAACAGTATGTGGACACAATCAAATGTGAAGATTTACTTGTCTGTAGCAGAAAAATGAAATATTCTCCATTCCTCCCATAACTTCAAGGACACAGCTGGTTCCTTATCAAGAACATGCTGACAAAATAGACAATATGCTGAAAATATATTCCATCTTTCCACTGAATTTTTTCCTTTTTTTCCTGTGCTAAGACAATTGAAATACATGAAACTTGAATGTTTTCAATAGTTATATCTTGCAAGTAGATCTACTCCAGGAAAGCACAGAATCCAACAATATAAAAAATAGCACTTGTACATATGAATACAAGTAGTGGAAACATAGAGATTAGCCATCTATATAAGACATGAGAGTTGCAGTAAGCATTACATTAGAGACTGCCTGCCTCAAGAAAACAAGGTCATAAGCCTTATCATTCACACTGTGAGTTTTTAGGCAAAGTAATGGATCACTCTTGTTGAGTTTTAAATTAGTGCTGTGAATTAGTCAGATGTGTAATTTAGATAAATGGTATTACCCAGATATTCTGCTTTCCTTATCTGAAAAAATACTATGTATTACATAGTTAAGAGCTTCCCGTCAAGTGTATTTGAACTGGAAATTGATTAGGTATAACATGTAGATTTTCAAAGCTATGAAAACTACATCACTAACTTATCACAAACTTTGAAAAAGTTATATGAAATCCATTTAAGAATATGAAGACGATTGTGAATTCCCTTTCTTGAAAATGCAGATACAAAAAAGTATAGAAATTTGAATGCATCTTAAAAGTAAGTCCGAGGGGTGGCCAGGGATGTTCAAATATCTAAGACTGCAAATGCTTCTATTTTCATTTTGCTGAGAAATGTTTCTCAATATTCATATAGATCTTCAGTTCATGTGACTAAGAAGAGAAGTTCCTGAAATGTGAAGTTGGAAGAAGTTCAGTTAAGAATCTGAAATGTGGAGGAAAAAGTGAGGTTCAATTTTCCAATTTTCAAACTAGAAATTGGAATCTATTTTCCAAAGAAACAGTTGGATAAGTACTAGCCAGCCTCTGTAATGAACATACGTATATTTTAATTGCATCTGGTTTAGGTAGAATGTTACAGGGTTACTTTGTTTCTTAAATTCATTCAAAATAAGAGTTATAAATTGTCATCAGTTCTCACAGAAGCTCATAAATGAAATTGTAGAGCACAATGTTTTCAAATTGGGAATTCTTGCAATGGTTTACAATTATGAATATTTCATTATAATAACAACAAATGAAGTGATGAATGAGAAATAGCTCATTTATAATATATGAAATTTACATGAAGTATACATGATTTTACCTGAAATAAATAGGACTTTCTACATTAGTTTATGAATTGTAGTTTAATAATGATCATATGTTTGTATTCTTTCTTACCTTAACTCATGAGAAAGAATTAATGCTCAAGTAAGATAAACATGAATTTGGGGGTTATTTTACTATACACTATATTTTATCACTTGTGACATTACTGGTAGACAGAAAGAAAGACCAGTTTAAAATAAAAACCACTTGGGCCATGGGCCATAATACAGAAGGATCAGGGAATTATCAAAAATCATGATTTACAGAGAACACAGGTGAAACTAATAATTTGAAATTGCATTTCTGCAATATTCATTACAATTGGTGATATTCAGAAACACCTTGTAAAGAGTGAGGAGGACAGCTGTGCCATTTAGCAAATGGCATTTTGAGGCTAGTATACATAAAAAATAGCAGGCGATTTCTTTTTCCTTTCTGCATTAACAAACTTTTAAATATGCATGCTTTAATAAATTCAACTAACTGAATTACCATTGGAGAAGAAAAAAATAATTAACTTATTGATTATTAGTTCACATAGATATGAAGCCTGGATGTTAGTGTTTTTCATATCTGGTGATAGAACTTATAAAATTTATGAATATTGCTGTAAATTTGTTGAGAGGCTTGATGTTATGGTACAAATGTAATGTATGAGAGTTTCCTTTAGACTGAACATATATTAAAAGTTTTCAAACAAGTATTTTCAGTCATTGATCCTTACAATTTAATCCTTATTAATTTAAAATATGTTAAAATTTAAAGTTTTATAAAAGATAATATAGCTAGTATTTCCTAAATTAAATTAATAAATTATAAGGTAAATTGGACAAATATTCATCTACATTTATATGATTCATCAAATGTAGAAAATAACACCTCATCAGGCTGAAGATATTCCTGATTAACATGAGCAGGATTGTATTGGTAATGAAATGTTCCAGAAATTTCAACAAACCCATCTTAAGTTGGGTTCCTTTAATTATATGTAGCACCACAGCAATTGGTCAGCTTTGCTGTACAAGATTCAAATTTTCATAGAAAAAACTTGTTATACTTTTAAAATATGTAGGAAATATATTTATAAATATATTTTATAACACTAGGAAATATATTTATAAAACCAAACCCATTCATTCATCTATTAAAAAACATTACCAAGATCAACTAAACAAAAATATATTGTTGATGTCGTACTTTTCCAGGCAAAATTAATTTTATTAAACATGATCATCAGTATATCCAGTATTGGAAGTAGGTAATAAACAAAGTAAACCTACTATCGATCAATAAAGCAACAATTATCTAAATTTCACTTTATGCTTTTTCTCTCTAAACTATCAACATCACCTATTATAAGGCAGTCCAGGATACATGAATATAAAGGCAAATGAAGCTCAATGAAAAAGAGACTGTTCAGTATTTACTCATGGCAAATAATAAATCATAACAACAAGTAAAACTAGCATGACAGACTTAAAGAAATATGATAGACGAAAATAGTAAACAATTCAAAACAAGTTTCTCTGCTGTTCAGTGAAACTAACCATTATTTTAAAAAGGTGTAGAAAATAAATACTGCAAATATTTCCATTTAAAATAACCTATGGGGGCCAGGGAGCTGCATCAGCAACACTGCATCTACCGAGGAGGAAACTTCTTCTGAAAATTTCCTAGTGTCCTCTGACCTCCACATGTACTGTGACACTTGTAAGCATTCTCTCTCTCTGCCCCCATTTTCTCTCCCATTCTCTCTCTCTCTCTCAAAACCCATAAATGATTAAAATATTAAATAGAATCCAAGGTGATAGAGATTAGAGATGTTGTCCATTATGCCCAAATATGTATTTTTGTTGCCAATCATAATATTTAAACATTTTAAATAACATAATTAAGATAAAAAGACATCAGATAAATGTATCTTGTGACACTTAATCTGTAATTTCTAATGATATTCTTGGCTTTTAATTAAAAATGAAATAAATTAGGAAAGCAATGCATTTCAATAAAATTGTATCATAATTGGTTGCTGTTGTATTTATTTCATGACAAAGTTCAAAAGCTAAATTACTTGGTGTGACAAGATGACTCTATAAGAAAGTCTGATGCACAGAGATACCATGGTGGAACGAGAAAACTGAATTCAGAATGGTGTTTCAAATCCCTGCATCTCTCTCTCTCTCTCTCTCTCTCTCTCTCTCCCTCACTCATATATATAACTAAAATATTTTAAGATTAATTATGTGTATTTAATGAAGTTTTTAAACAATCACATCTTCAATATTTGAAAATAATGTTTCCAATATTTTGTCTTGAAAAATAACATTACATTTTATATTCCAGCTTTTGTTTATATTATTTAAAATCCATGGATAAGAATGGGCTAAACTTTAATTTTTACTAATGAAAGACTCATCTTTGTTAATTTTTCAGTAGTGATAGATGGTTTTCATGTACAGAAAAAGCTAGTAGAGCTAATATGATTAAATATACAACAAAAAAATGACATTCTTAGATTTAAGATAACTATTTTGATATAATTTTATCTGGACCATTTTATTTACATTTATACATGTGGAAATTTAATTAATCTCATGTAATTAAAACATTTTCATGATTGAAATAGTTTCTGTAAACTCTAAGCTATGTAAATGCTATGAGAAGTTAGAATTTTAAAACATATTAACCAAGACACACAACAAGAATTCAAAATGTAAGTATATATACATAACTATTATATCAGCGTATATATTTTTATATATTTATTTATGTACATATATGTGTAAATGTATAGAAATTTTCAAAAAAATAGTTATTCTAAGATGACTCCCATAGACCTATGAATTCTGGCCACTGTGAGAAAGTAATATGTTGAAGTGAAGCTCTTGAATTTATGCACGCTTTTTAAAGTTTTGAGAGTTCATCCTTATCCTGTGTACTTTCTGTGCAAGGTATTGGCAACCAACAGTCAGTTAGAAAGCTGTTTTCTCCTTTTTTTTTTTTTTTTTTTAGGACAACAAGGGGTTTCTTTGTGCTCAGAAGTCCAGGTTAAGGTGATCATCATGGCAGGAAGGTGATAGCAGTGTCCAGGGCCTAGGGGACTGGGACACATCATATGCATAGCAAGAGCAGAGAGCAAGCAAGGACCTGTGCTGCTGTTTAGCTTACTAGCCTGTTAATTGCCAACTAGTTAGTCCTCTATGTTATCTCCCCGCCCAGGGAATAATTCCACCCACTATGAACTAGGTCTTCCTACATTAAGGATGGATTTAGACAGTCTCCTACAGACTTGCCTTCCTTAGGTAACTCCTCATACGTACGCCTGAAGACTCTGTTCTCCAGTGTTGCATTGACAACTGAAACTGTCACTCTTACTGATCTCTGCCAGACCATGACTGACTTAATCAGAGCTGTTTAACAGGAATATGTACACACTGCATTTTCAATTTGCTAGAAAGGGGCCTGGAAAGGAAACAGTACTAAACTTTTTGATCATATTATAAATTTACCATAGGGTATATTGTGTACTCTTTTCCTACCAGTCTTTTTTTTTTCCTGTTCCAAATTCTTTTTTTAATTTATTTTTCTGCTTATACAAACGTAATAGGAACCCCTGTCCCCTCCCTCCTTTCATCCCTCCCTCCATCTCTCCCTGGACCTCCCTGTTCCCTCTTCCCTTTGCCTCTTCCTTTCCTCCCTCCCTCCCTTTCTCCCAGTGCTCCCTCCCCATCTCTGAAGCATCCTTTAATGTGTATATCAAACTTTCCTCTGGGTCCTCCTCTCTGATGAGGTGTAAGGACTCAGTGGCAATTCCTAGAACTCTTTCTTGTGTTCCCCTTAAGTATAGGAACACTATTGTGACTGTTAATCCCTTGCTTCTAAGGATCCTAGTGCCTTTAGTCCATGCTAGAATTTGAGGGGTCAATGATATGTTGGTCATTGCGCAGATCATGCAGAGTCCTATTATAATTGCTTTGGCCCTAACTTGTGTGGAGTATCTTGCATATCATGATTCCTCCCATCCTTTGCTCTTACAATTTTACCGCCCCCTCTTCCGAAAATTTCCCTGAGCTTCATGATGGGTAGAGATTAGGCAGGCCTGATTCCACGTGGTTGGTATAGAGTCTCTTTTGTTCTGAATTATGGTTTGTTGATAGAAACAATTATATTGAGTGAAGTATCCCAGACACAGAAAATTAAGCACTGTATGTACTCCCTAATAAGTGGATCATGGTACCAAACCCACCTAGAGACACTCAAAGACAAATCTCTCTAATACCTACAGTAATTGTGAAGATTATAAACAGGAGGGATGGGGAAGGAGGGCCCCACCAGAAACAAGGAGAGGGGACCATGTTACAATAGAGAAAATAGGCCACCATCAAGGATTGCAAGTAAGTAATGAGACACCTAGTTAAGTTCACAGACTTTCCTTCCTGATCATTTGCAACTGATGGGGTATGATCTCACCAGAAGGGGAGGGCATACAGGCTGCCAGATAGAAGGTAACCATTTTGCAAGTGGGTGATTGACCCCTCTCTCACCACGGTTTCCTACTTTTATTCCATCTACCTTTGAATATACTCTTATAACAAGACTCTAATTTAACAGGTTTTTATCTCTGGTTAGGGGGTGCCATTCAATATCCATCAGGATGGAGCCAAGGGCATTGCAGGAACAGCAAAACTGAAAAAAAAAAAAGAAAGCTGTTTTCTTCTGAGCAGAGATTTCTATTTTTCCAAATTCACAGTGGTGTAAAGAAGTTAATTTATAGTAATGAACTTAATCTTATTTTATCAGACACAAATGCTGGCAGAAAATTTAATATTGAAATATGATTGTTTGAATTCAGATTTCCATAAATCCAAATTGCATCAGAATTTTAAGTTCTGAATATGCAATTGAATATTATACAATGCATCATTCTGGTGTACTGGACAAAAGGCTTGGGCTTCAGTAGAGAAAATAGTCTATTGTCATGTATTGCATGTAAGTAGTGAGACATCTGGTTCAGCTCAGTCTCACTTCCCTTTCTGGTTTATTGGGACTGAACAGGTTTGATCTCACCAATCAGGGAGTGTACAGAGACTAACAGACGGTAACCATCTGGCAAATGAGACACTGACCTTCCCCACAATGCTGTGTCCTACTCCTATTCTTCCATCTACCTTACATTAAGATCTTCTTTTAAACAGTCTTTTATCTTTGGTTAGGAGTTGACTTTCAATACCAATGGGGAATACAACTAAGAGCAGTGCAGGAAAAGCAAAAGTGAAAACAACACCACCAAAGACCCTACATTAATCACCTGGAACCAAAGCAGCCAAATCTCTCCCAATCCTAAAATTCTGGGAACCTTAGAGAAGAGAAGGCAGCAAGATTGTAAGAGCCTAAAGATGGGGAGGACCAATGATATGCGAGATACTCCACATAAGTTAGGGTTGCAATAACCAGGATTGGACTTTGCCAGACTTGCACAATGGCTGACATGTCAACGGCCCCCCAAATCTAGCATGGATCACAAGGGAGAAGTCTTCAGGCAGTAGGATACTTAGAAGCAAGGGATTAAACAGGCATAACAGAGTTACCATACTAATGGGAAGTCCATGAAGGGGCTCCTGGATATCTCAATGAGTCCTGAACCCTCACGAGGGTGGAGAACTCAGGGGATGCTCTAGGAGATGGAAAGAGGAAGGGGAGATACTGGAAAATGGGGATGGAATGAGGGGGTGAAAGGAAGAGGGAAAGGGGGACGAGTGCAATGCTGGATGACTGGGGAAGGGAAGGGTAGGTAGAGTTCTGGGGTACTTATTGAGTGTCGATTAGGAAAAAAATAAAATGTCGAGAAAAAAGAAGTCAACGTGGGAAGTAAGTTGGTCATGTGTGAGTCCACATCATCATCTTTATACTATCTGTATACCTGTGTCAGAAAGTGGCTATCCTCAGAAACACCAATATTGTCCATTGAAAATTTACATTAGAAGTGAAAGAACAGAAACAAGGGTTTTCTACATTCGCTGAAAAATGCAAGGAATATAACAGCTTCTATCCATGTCAACTAGAAATCATTTCTAAAACAGATCCTGAGATATTTTCTTTCTAATGATCCTAGCCACACAACAACACAAAAGCTCTTTATGAAGTTACTCTACTGAAGGGAGAGAGAGATTCAGAAAGATCATGTCTTCTAACATAAAAGAGCTACTGCATCCATAATTTGTTGTAACTATTTATTTCCAAGAGACCTGTACAGGACCTATCAACCTATCACCATGGGAAGGAAAGAGCTAAGAGCTGCCAAACCTCCCTGAAAGACTAATGAGGGATAACTCTGGATGAGGGGAAAGGGAGGCTAATTTCCTCATTCATGTATGTATCATCCTTTCTCTTGAGATTGCTCAGGTGCACACCAGTAATGGCAACCCAAAATAAATTTAGTGGGTCACAAATACAAAATAACATGAAAGTAGGTGACACTGAAGGGGAAGAGGAAGTTCTGGAGTGGAAGAAAAAAGTGATGCAATTTCATTGTATTCATGAATGGAACCCTAAACTATTTAAATCAAAAAGTTGTTCACAATGTAAATGAAGCAAATGAATTGATTATACCTTTCTGTTACATGAGAATATTTGATACATAATTGCTTTATTTTAATAAGCATGATTGCATTATGAATTTGATGTCAATGGTTCTTGCAGATGAAACATAAAGAAAAAAAGTAACAATTTTTGTCTGTGATAATAATGGTTTTTCTGTACTCACATCTATTGCACATTAATAACAAAACAGCACAAGAACAAACAGAAGTGTTGAATTTTTTGGCAAAAATTTGGTTCTTTGGGGCTGGAGAGGTGGCTCAGGGATTAAGTTTCTGCCTTGCAGGCAGAAGGTCCTGAGTTCGGATCCTAGATCCCATGTATAGATGCCGGGCGGAAGCGGGGGTGGCCTGCGTTTCTCACACATACACACAGGAGCACATATGCACAATTGAATACAAAAAAAAAAAAACTTTAAAAAAAAAATTTGGTTCTTTACTTTCAGCTAAACTGTTATTGTGGCAGTTCACTTTCACTATATCAATCCCACATGAATAGAGGCAGTTTACATACCTTCTTCTTATACATTAAAGTGCAGTAAATATATAATTTATTCAGGTGGATAAATTATGCATATAATTACCGCATTTTAGGTCTCAAAATACACATACTGGAATGCAGGCCACTTTCCTGTTTTACATGTGAACATAGAATAGCTTCAGCTCAGTCTGTGCATTTATTTTTATCTTGTTATTACAAACATACTGCTGAGGCCCATCAAATAAATTTTTCTCTCCCTTAATGTATCCGTTAACCTTAACAATGTGGGTAGTTTATTTTCAACTCAGAAAATAAATCAGTCTTAGTTTTGTCCAATAACTGGATCCACAGTGGGCATAAATGAGGAGGGGGAGTAAAAAAGCTGCTTGAAAATTGGTTCTCTTTGCAATTATTGAGGAATTATGACGTGCTGTGAAATATATTCTACTTAACAGGAACCCAAATTAGTAGGTGGAACCACAATCATTTTTGTAAAGTGTATCTGCTACCTAAATGAAAATAACTCTGGACAGGTTTAGATAACCACGGGATCCAAACAGGCACATTTTCCTTAAGGACACAGTGCACTGCCCTGTACTCCATTAAGCTGTGCATTACGAATTCATGTGGGAATCATTTGCTTTCTATCTTCAGATTTGACTATTTAGTTACACCCCTTATGTGAGCTCCCTCCTGATGGATTCACAAATGGATTTGGTCAAAGATATTTCTAGGCAATCAAATCAATATTTCTTTTCTTACATTAATAATTAATGAAGCTTATAGGCACTATGTGAAAGGAATGATGAGACACAACAATAATGCTGAGAAAATAATGTAGCAAAGAAATCAGATACAAACAGGATGACTTCTGAAAGGAACCCATGACATGAGTGGATCTTCAGGTATTTTTTTTAGAATGTATGATTTTAGATATTCGTGTTAAAAAGCATAGTGGTAGGAAAAGACCTACGCCTTCCAATTCTCATAGTCTAGGAAGTACAGTACTTACTCTACATGTAACAGCACATGTTGCAGTTATTCTACTTTTGCTATGAGACAATACTCAGACTCACACAGTTTAAGGGAAAAAGAGGTAAGTATTTAGCTTACAACTCCAGGTGGAACGTAGTTCATTGCAGCAGGACTCACATAGCAGAAAACATGGCTAGAAGCAGAAGCAAGAGGCTGGCTGAGGTGACTGCAGCCATCAAGAGTCATAATGAATAAGAAAAAGAAGAGGCAGAGCTGGGCTACCAAATCTGAAATCCTACCCCTGGTGACATCTTTTCCTATGAAGTCTCTGACATTGAAAGTTGCATAGCTTTCCAAAATATAAATGCCAAATGAGGATTTAAGCACATGAGCCTGATGAGGACAACTCATAATCAAACCTTAAAAATATAATTCTATAAAATATTCTCAGTATTCTGAAAAAATGAAGCTCAATGAAGGAGGAGTCATTCTGCCTATGGAAAGATACCCACCCAAGAGTAACACCTGCATGTGAAAATATGTGAATACAACATAGATATACGTAGAAGGTACTCTGCATTTTTGCTGATAAAGTCATGACAAAACAGTTTAATGGAAGAAAGGGTTTAATTTTCCATGTCTAGTTACAGGTCTTAGTCCAGCTTGACAGGAGAGCATGCACCATGACCAAAGGGCCAAGGGAACTGCCATGCCACATCCACTAACAGCTGAGGGAGGGACAATCTTTACTTGCCAGACCCGCATGTCTGGCCAAGTATTACAGAAGAATGCCAACTTCCTCAACCAGCTCTCTGCATTTTATTCACTTTTCCAAGGCCCAGTCTTACCCACCCTGGACTAGATCTTCCCCATCAACTAAACAATATCCTCCTGCAGGTTTTCTCTGGGCTTAACTACTAATTCTCTTCACATGTGCTCAGCGCTCAAACCCTTAACTATCAAGTTAACACCCATATCTATGATAGTATCTCTCAGACTACCAAACAAAAGGATGGGGGAAACTCCACATTGAAAGTAGGACATCCTCAAATATCTTTAAACATTAGCTTTAACTGAAGAAGACTAGCTAGAGAATGTCAGATAGAAGAGTTTGCTTGACATTTGATATACAATGTCATGAATAGATCTCCATCGTCTTTAAACAGCATTCTAGTTTCTATGTAATGAGAAATGGGGGAAGAATCGTGAGTGCAGATGAATAAGGAGATTGAAAGATTGTGCTTATATTGGAACCTGAAATAAAAAAAGAAGATTCTGAACAAAGGGCATTAAGATAAATTATCTGTTGTGTACTGACTGTACTGCTGGTTTCCACCATGACTCACACTTCAAAAATATCTGGAATTGGGATGTTTGGAAAATAATAAAGTTTGGATGAGTCTAGATGGGAGCAGATTAATAATGTTTTCTAAGAGAAAAAAGATCCCCCTTCACTGACATATGATGTAGAGAGAGAAGTCAGCAAGTAAAAGCTAGGACTAGGACTGTTTCTTTAAACTTCTAGCCATTATGACTATGAGAAATAAATATATGTGGATTTTGTTGTAGCCAAAACTGACTCAGGAAATAGTCACAGAGGTAAACTGAATACCAAAATAGAGAAAACACGCCAAGAATTATTCTGAGCCCTCAAGGCCTCTGAGAAATGGAGCCAGCCAAGAAGAGCCTGTATTAAGTCTGGTACACTTGGGAGCCTAATCACACATTTGTATGTGGTGAAGAGGAACTGGAGCTGCCTTTGAGGTTGTTAAGTGTTGATATCACTGAAGTGGCTGGATTTACAGCTCTGGAAATCAGAGGAGGCGTCTGAATTAAAGATGCTCTTTGAAAGGGATCGATTCTAAACGATAATTAAAGGCATGGGTGAGAGCATTTCAGAAGAATACAGAGAGGTAAAACCAGCCTGCATTTTCTATCTACTACTGTACAACAGCTTATGGATTAACAAGCTTGGCTAATACAAAGCAAATTGAAGCAGAATGGCTTCAGAGGAAGAGAAGTGTGTTTCTTAGGGGGAACTTGCTTGAAGAAGAACCCTGAATTCAAAAGATCCTGATCTTGAGATAATTAGAGATGATCACTGACTATTCTACCTCTGAGGACCTACTCATTTGAAGTAAATGATGATGTTTCAACAATGAAATCAAATACTAAACTGGCATCAGGAATTTGGTCAAACTTATAAAAGCAAATAATTTGCTGTCTTACTGAAAGGAAATTTAGAGAAATCTCAGTAGTTTCCTACTTTAACATCAGTCTTTCAATCCCACCAAAATGATTCAACCTTCAACTAAGGGAACAGTTGTTTAATTATTTTACTAATGATCACTTTTTTGTGTTATGAATTATAGACAGTAGGTATTATAAGATAAATGATGTGTACAAGACTCATAAATAACAGCATAAGACAGGCATGCTTGAGCTTAGCCTGTAGAAACAATGTCTCATGTGAAAGGCAGGAAAGGTTACCATGCTCAGTATGGTGGATCCAATACAGGAAAGTAAAGTGTGCTAGAGGAGAAGATACTGGGCAGTGACATTAGCACAAAAAAAGAGCATATATACTGAAGTTGAGTCCCTACCTGCTCTAAATGATTCTCTATGGTAATAACTGCAAGGCAAGGGAAGAGACTTCTGGAACACTGAGAGAAGTCTTTGAAGTATTTCTGCAGACACCAGTGGAATAAAGATGATGGCTAAAGAGAATTGGTACATTTTAAACTTCAAAATTGTGAGAAATAACCAAAATTGGCACTATTTTTTTTCAAAAATAGTAATTTATTAAATATGTATATCAGATACTTTTTAACTAGGAAAAAATCAGTTCCTTAACTAGTTGCAGCCTAAAATTATGACTAACAGCTTGCATAGTAGCAAAAGGAATGTGAACTACATTTCTCTCATTTTTTCTAACATTTCTAGTTCTGGAAAGAAGAAAACATATAAATAATATTAGTCTAAATAAAACTGTAGTTCTGGAAAGAGGAAAACATATAAATAAAATGCATGATTATGTTGGTATTTCGAAGAAGGAGTTTGTGATAGAGGTAGGGAAAATTAAATTTGTAAGCAGAAAGAGTTAGCAACTTTACTGCAAATGTTAACCTTTTATGACAGGTGTCTTCTTTTTCATATTCTGTTTCTGCAATAATTACCTGAGCAAAACAAGTTAGGGAAAGACAGATTCTTATTTAGGTTCTCCAGTCTGGGTTGCGGTTCATTATTGCAGGTCACCAGCGGCACCAGAAGGATCTGGTCACACCATGTCCGCAACAAGAGCACAGGGCAAGGATCAACCTTGCATCCTGTTTTATAACTTCCTAGCTAACCAAAAAGGTGAACCAGCTCCTCCATCCTGTCCACCCCATGGAGAATAATCCCATCTTCCACATTAATTATGTCATGAAGACTGTCTCTTACAGGCTTGCCCCCAGTTCTGCTTAACTAAATAATTTCATACAGATGTATCCAGTAGCTCAAATGTTAAAATCTGAGGCTAAGTGGCACAACAAATAAGGAAGAATTTCCACGATTATAGCTTTCCTGTGCGTTCATGTGCCTTTTGGTTAAGTTCAAACACCCAAGGGCGGAGGGAGGAATTGACTTATATCGCCCTTACAATGTGAGTATGAAATTAAAGAATCGGTATGAATGGAAGCATAAAACTGAATTCAAGTGGCTAGAAGCAAAGTCCCATAAGCAGCCTCTACAGAAGAATCGCTGCATGGATGTGTCAGGATGACAGAAACTCCCAACAACCAAGGTAGCATAAATTGTCCCTTTTCGGAAGTTTGACATGCGCACTAAACGATGCTCCACGAATGGGGGGGGGAGGGACCACTGACAGAAAGGGAGGGAGGGGGGGAAAGGAAAGGGAAAAGGGAGGAGAGCAAGGGGATCCAAAGAGGGGTGGGGGGGAAAGAGCAGAATGGGGTACTTATGAACTTTGTATGAGTGGAAGAAGTAAATAAAAAAAGAAATAAAAATTTATTAATATTTTCTAAAAAAAAAAAAGAAATAGTCACATTTCAGAACAAGACAACCACACCCTTATTGGTCTTTCCTTCACTGTTCCACAAGACAGGAACATTTACGTTCTGAAAATGGAGAAGAATTGAGAGGTATTGCAAGGATGTTTTCAAATACCCTCATGTGCAGGGAGGTATGTTAGAAAAGGACAGCAGGACACTGCTACCACCTTGTTACTATTAAATATGATTTTCCAAATACTGAGAATTCCCCAGGCATTTTACAGACAGTGAACTTCTGTTATGAACTGATTTAATACATTCATCAAAAAGTCAGACAGATGTCTCAACTGGTTTAAAATGCTTGAAAATACCATGGAATTTCATAATTATGGAAGGGTGGGATAAAGCTTTATACATATATTCATTTTTCCAGATGAAAAAAAATCTGATTCTCTTTTACACAGTACAGTAAAATATCAATATTTTCAATATATTTTTGTTAAGGCAAAAAAATGCACAAAGAAAATCATGTCATTACACCTCTTTATTGTAGTAGAACTGCCTGTGCCTGTGTCATCTGTACAAAAGTACAGACCCATGTGGTCCAGTGATCTCCCTGTTCCAGTATGCAAATACCATGACAATGGTACATCAAAAAAACAAATGCCTGCTAATTTTCATACACACATGTATTTTCTATCCATATACACATACACAAAAATGAGAATTAGGGCCATAGAATTAAGTACTAAACTTAATAAAATTTCATTTTAATATCATTAAGAAGATTTTCAACCCATTGCCAGTGTTGTCTACACAGTGAGCTATTTTTCAAATGAACCGCTGGGGAAATAGCCCTATGTTAGAGAGATTGCTAGGATTTGCAAAATACTAAATTTAACACTTAGCATGGAAAATATGTCTACATCTACTAGTACTATTATTATTACTACTACTACTACCATTACTACTATTAATAGCAATAACAGTAATAAATCCTTTCCCTAGGGGAATAATTGAAATCTATATGTGAATCTGTATGTGAATGATATGCTGTAAGGAAACTTGTAATGTCTTTATGCTTAACAAACCACATTCTGAAAAAATCTCATGGCCTGAAGGAACTTTGATATACTTAAAACTATAACTTCTTTTTAAGGGATACATAAGTGGCATTGTACTAGCATGCTTTGATTTTTTAATCCCTTAGAGATATTTTAGACATTTTGTTTGATAAGATGTGTTTTCACTATTTTCCTGGTCTTTTCTTAGTTGTCTTCTCTCTAGCTCTTTTCTTCATCTGAGTTTTTAACTCATTCCTGCAAACCCTTAAATCTCATATTTTTATTATGGTTTTACACATGATGAATTTGAGCAGCCTTTTCTTTTGTGTCTACCAACTGAGGATTGAGAAAGCTCGAGCTATCCAAAATGAACTCTTTTGTTGAGCTACTATGAACAGTAACCTGATAATCACAGCAAGAGTAAAGCCTTCTTATTCCTTAAGCGATTTTGTCATGAATTTGTCAGCAACATACAGGCAAACTGCATCAATGAGGAATGGACAGACAGTAGAGCAATGTGATATTGGAGGAATTAACCACATTGGTGACAAGCCAAGTACTTTGCCTGGGGAAGATGACTGAGATAAATCCATGGTATGGAGATTCCATGTTGTGATCACCCTGACTTGTATAGCAGAAGAAAGCCTAAACTGAAGCAGCTTCCTAATCTTCTGAGGCAGCTGCCTAGAAAAAGGCTTTTTGGGGGTCAGCACAGAGAAGTTGATATAGCTGAAGATGGAATGGGCTAAGCTACATCTCAACCCTCTAAAAGAACCTAACAAAATAATTCAGTTGCTATTAGTTGTGAAGCAAGACTGAGGGGCTCATGATGAAAAGTGAATATTAGTACTATGTGACAGGTTTGAAGTTCGTGCAAAGGAAGGTGAAGCTAATACTTAAGAAGTGCTAGGGTGTTGAAGATTTCAGAACCCAAGGGGACATGTGATAGGAAAGTGGCCCAGAGAAAACTTGCTGGTGTGACTGTGAGCGGTAAAAACTGAAATGATAGACCGTACAGCATTTTATTAAGCTAACCTGACTATATGACTAGGTAAAAGATAATGGATATTGAAGTGTATGATGTGATATTTTACTTACCAGACTCTAATTTTGACTTGCCTCGGTCTTAATTTTGATTTGGTGCTTTTTTGATGTTTCCTGATGCTTCCATGTAAACAAGAGTGTTTATTCCGTGTAGTTATATTTTGGAAGTATTTTACAGAAGTTCACAGTTAAGAGATTTTCTACTTTTGAAAAATAAACTTTGATCTTTTAAAGTGTAGAACCACACTGCTGATTTAAGCAGTTTAAAGCTGGACAACGAGAAATTTTAGTGTTGAACTTTGAGGACATTTTAAATTGAACTGAACGTAGTTTATGTCATACAATAAATATGATGTCTATGGGGAGGGAGTTGAAAGGGTACGATTGCAAAGTAATATGTTTTATATCAAGTTGATAAGAGATGGAGTGTTAAAGTAGAACACACGCATCAGATTGAGAATGAAGTCTAGGTTTGGGCATATCCGTGAAGAAGTGGGAGTTGAGCAGAAGTGTGGGAGATTGACTGATGGATGTGGGAGGACCCAGCTTCCTCATTCAGCCATTCCTGTGGATGTGGTAAGGTCAGTCAGTTTCCTCTGACTCGTGACATCAGTATAAACATTTGTGTCAAGCAGAAATATAAACTGTAACCAGAGTCATAAGCAACAATTAAATTTCTTGTTCCTTTCACTCATTTCATCATGTATTTATCTACAACTTAACAAGACCTGCAATGCTGACCAAAATTTCTCTCCTCCCATATTTATTTACTAATCATACAAGCTCAATAGGTACCCCAGTACTCTCCCTCCCTTTCCCTCCCCAATAGTCTCCCCTTGCACTCTTCCCCTTTCCCTGCTTCCTTTCACCCCCTCCTTCTACCCTCCTGCTCTCCCAGTGCCTCCCCCTTTTTCCCTCCCATTCCCTAGAGCATCCTTTTCTGTGAATGCCAAACCTCCCTCTGAGTTCTTCACTCTAGTGAGGGTTCTGAAGTCAGTGGCATAGCCCAGAGCTCATATTTTGCCTCACTTTCAGTATGGGAACTCTATTATGACTGTTAATCACTTGGCTCTAAGGATACTACTTACTGCCTAGAGCCTTCTCCCCCATTAGCCATGCTAGACTTTAGGGGGTCGTTGACATGTCAGTCATTGTGCAGGACAGCAAACTCCAATCCTGGCTGCTGCAGCCCTAACTTGTGTGGAGTATTTTGCATACTGTTGGTCCTCCCCTCTTTAGGCACTTACAATCTTGTCACTCCCTTTTTCTGCAAAATCCCCTGAACTTTAGGATGGGGAAAGATTTAGCTTGTCTGGTTCCAGGTGATTCATGCAGTGTCTTTGGTGTTCTGAATTATGGTTTGTTGTTGTTTTCAGTTTTGCTGCTTCTGCACCACCCTTGGCTATATCTTGATTGGTATGGAAGGTCACCTCCTAACCAAAGATAAAATACTGTTTAAAGGAAGATCTTAATGTAAGAAGAGACTTAAAGGTAGATGGAAGAATAGGAGTAAGACACAACAGT
The DNA here is from genome assembly GCA_023101885.1 of Typhlomys cinereus. NCBI lineage: Eukaryota > Metazoa > Chordata > Mammalia > Rodentia > Platacanthomyidae > Typhlomys > Typhlomys cinereus. The sequence continues at coordinate 14,356,557 of JALPQD010000007.1, read as the reverse complement.
GTGGGGGGTGTCAATGACCTATTTACAAGATAGTTACTGTGTTCTGTCTTTCCCTATACCCTCCTTGATTGGTGAGATCAAACAAGTGTCATACAATATGTCAGTTCAGTTGCAAGTGTTCAGGAAGGGAAGTGAGAGTGAGTTTCACCAGATATCTCGCTAATTACAAGCAATAGTTGATGGTGACCTATTTTCTCTACTGAAGCATGATCCCCTACCTTCTTTCTTTGGAAGACCCTCTTTCCTCTTCCCTCATGTCATTAAGTGGGTTTAGAACTAGGAGTACATATGGTGTCTAACTTTCTGTGTCTGGGACACTCATGTATTTTTTTTTCCTGATTCTATCCATCTTTTTGATGGCTGAATACTATTCCATTGCATAAATATAGTACATTTTCATTATCCATTCATTAACTGTTGTGCATTTGGGCTGATTCCATGATTGTGATATTGCAAATAGTGCTGCAATGAACATGATCGTGTCCATGTCACTGTATTGAATTTCTGCATTGAGAGGGATTATTCCCATAAGTGATATAGCAGCATCATATGGCATTTCAATCTTTAACTTTTTTAGAAATCACCAGACTGATTTCCAGAATGATTTATATAAGCCTGAATTCCCACCAGCAATGTATGAGAGTTCCCTTCTCTCCACATCCTCTCCAGCATTTGTTATTGTTTGTATTGTGGATTTTTGCCCTCCTGACTGGGGTGAGATGATTATCTCAGAGAAGTTTTGATTTAAATTTCTGTGATGGCTAAGGATGTGAAACATTTTTTAAGATATTTGTTAGACATTTTGACTTCATCCTAGAAAAGTTTCTTTTGAGTTCAGAGGCTCATTTTTTTAATTGGGACATTTATCTCCTTGGTGTTTAGTTTTTTAAGTTTTTGTGCACTCTGGATAATAGAACTCTATCAGATATGTGGTTAGTGAAGATTTTCTCCCATTCTGTGGGTTGCCTTTTTGTTGGATTTACAATCTTTTATCTGAACAGAAGCTCTGTAATTTCATAAGATCCCATTTGTTGAATGGGTTCTAGTGACTGTGCTATTGTACTTCTGTTTAGGATCTGTTGGCCTAGTCCAATCAGCTTGAAGAAGTTCCTTACCATCTTAACTAGTGTTTTTATAGCCTAACATTTGGGTCTAATATTAAGATCCTCGATCCATTCAGAATTAAGTCTTGTGCATGGTGACAAATACGGGTCAAGTTTTAATCTTCTGCATGTGGAGATCCAGTTTTGCCAGCACCATTCGTTGAAGATACTGTTCTTTCACCATTGGATTTCTTGCGCCCCTTTGTCAAAGATCAAATGGTTGTAATTGTGTGGACTTATATCTGGGTCTTCAACCCTTATCCATGTGATCTATGTGTTTATTTTGGAGCCAGTACCAGGCTGTTTTTATAACTATGGATTTGTAGCATCTACTAAGGTTTGGTATGTGATACCTCCAGTAGTGTTTTTCTTACTCAGGATTGTTTTTGCTATCTTGGGCCTTTTGTGCTTCCATATGAATTTTATGATTGTTTGGTCAACCTCTTTAAAGAATTGCTTGGGGATTTTGATTGGTATAGCATTGAATCTGTATATTGCCTTTGGTAGGATGGTCATGTTTATGATGTTGATTCTGCCTATCCAATAGCATGGGAGGTCTTTCCACTTTCTGGTGTCTTCTGTAATTTCTCTCTTTAGGGTTTTAAAGTTTTCATTATAGAGGTCTCTCACTTCTTTGGTTAGATTTATACCAAGGTATTTCATTTTTTTAGGATCTAGAATAATGGGATTGTTTCTCTCAAGGCATTTCCACTTCTTTCATTCTGGGCATAGAGGAAGGCCACTGATTTTTGTACATTTATTTTGTATCCTGCCACCCTGCTGAACTCCTGTATTTGTTCCAGGAGTTTCCTGATGGAGTGTTTAGGATCACTCAGGTATATGATCATGTCATCTGCAAATAGAGATATCTTGACTTCTTCCTTGCCAATTTGAATCCCTTTTATCTCTTTCTCTTGTCTTATGGATCCTGCTAAAACTTCAAGTACAATATTGAATAGAAGTAGTGAGAGTGGACAGCCTTGTCTAGTTCCTGATCAAAGTGGAAATGCTTCAAGTTTTTCCCCATTGAGTATAATCCTTGCTGTTGGCTTGTTGTATACAGCTTTTATTATGTTGATAAAGATTCCTTCCATTCCAACTGTCTGTAGGGTTTTGATCACAAAAGGATGCTGAATCTTGTTAAAAGCTTTTTCTGCATCTATGGTGAGTACCATGTGGTCTAGGACTTTGGATTGGTTTATATGATGGATTACATTTATTGATTTGGGTATGTTGAATCAACCTTGTTTGCCTCAGATAAAGCCTTCTTCATCACAGTGAATGATCTTTTTCATATGTTTTTGAATCTTATTTGCTAAGATTTTGTTGAGAATTTTTGCATTTCTGTTCATCAAAGAGATTGGCCTATAGTTTTCTTTTTTAAGTGTATCTTTATTAGTTTTTGGGAATAGTATGATATTAGCTTTGTAGAAAGAATTTAGAAGTGTTTCTTCCTTTGCCATTTCATGTAACAGTTTCAATGTCTGGTAGAATTCTTTACTTAATCCATGTGGCTGACCAATGTTTTATAAAAAAATTCATGGAAAGAAAATGCTACCTTTCAAAATAAATTGAAATTATAATGTTTTAGCTTTAAAAGAGTATGACTTTGTGAATTGTTCACAGCCAGATATGATAGGTGTGAGGAAGGGACAAGAGGGAGAGAATTTTTTTCTTTTTTATTATTCTATTTTTCTCACAGCACATTTGTATATATCAAAGCAGGTAAAGCAAAAATAGTAAGTACAGTACAATGTTAGGTTTGGAATAAAGATTAAATAAATATGTACTTTCTATTTTGTTAATTAAGAGAAGTTATCATTTGATGCTTAATAAACCATAAGAAAACAAATTGCTCAGTTAGTCCATAAATGCTACTAATCTATTTATCCTCTTGTTCATCATCACCATCATCATCATCTTTAAAGTTATCATCATCATCACCTTTATCACCACCATCATCATCATTTGCCCAGATGTAGATCAACCCAAGCTCAAAAATACTAACGCAGGGACTGGAGACAAAGCTCAGGGGTAAAGATTCTGCCTCTCAAGTGGAAGGTTCTGACATCCTAGGACACAAGTAAAAATGCCAGGCAGAACCAGCAGTGGCCTGCACTTCCTCTCCTGGTGGGCAGAACTTGGGAAAGGAGGCAAAAGCAATCCAGGATGATGTTGGAAGTCACCCTGGGTCCTCCACAGGAATACACACACACACACACACACACACACACACACACACACACAAAGTAAATAAATATTTGAAAAACTACTGAAGCAGGTCCCCACACACTAGCTTTATGTTCTTCCATTGGTCTGCAGTCTTTTTCTCCTCCCTCATGTAAAGTTTCATAATGATACATGAACTTGTTCACCTTTAAACCTTCAGATTTCAGGCCTTGTTCCTGATCCACTTGGCTCCTGGTGACTGGCTGACTGGATCTGGTACACCTACCCTGTCCTCTTCTGCCATGTAACTGAACCCTGGGGGTATCATCACTCATCAGTTTAAAATTGTCAGACACCAAATGTTCTTCATGTCAGAAAACAGAGTACTGCAACATCTGGCTTTCAATAACCTTTGTGGACCTTTTTGGTGCAAAAATTGTCTTTTTTATTTTTACATTGATATTCACCATCCAATTTCGTCTCCTTATGCCAAAACAGTATTTTCGGCCTGTGAAATTGATCTTGCTGCCAAGCCTGAAGATCTTTTTTGTCTTGAATCTCACATGAGAACTGACACTTGAAAGATTCTTAAGAACTGCATGTAAACTGTGGCACAAGCGCACCCAGCCCTGAATGAGGTAAATCTATTTTTAAAAAGGTAAAGAAATTAAAACTGTTTATTTCCACATGGATTAAACATTCATCTTCACCCACTTCTAGCTTAATCTTAATCATTATCTTTACAATGGGGCACCTTAGAATTTGATACTATGTCTGCATCCCCGGCCAAACTTGTAAGGGTCCCAATTCTTGTTATTCTTTGCATTACACATATTCACACACACACACACACACACACACACACACACACGCATACACAATTTATAACATTCGAAGCCTCAATGCCACATCTGGCGATCATTTTCTATGTGTCTCAGCTATGTGACAAAGCCCATGATCCATAAATGCAAAATACCTCAAATATAAATCACCAATAAGGTGCATGTTTCAAAAGAAGCTCTGATCACAACAGTACATGAGTTTTAATTATTGATTGAATATTTATTTTATGCCATTTTCCACTAAACTGTAACTAATAATCATTAGCTTACAAAGGGTCTCTAGTTTTGAGATTGTCCTGAAAATATAAAATAAATCCAATGAAATTGGCTAATGTAGATCCTCTAGAAATGCTGAAAAAAAGATTTTGATATTTAGGATTCTGTTTCACATAGCCAAGTCCCCCCCTCAAAAAAGTATGAACTTCATATATTAAGAGAGCTATGATCCTACCTGAACATTTTTATGATTCTTTTTGAAGGTCTAAGTGTGAAGTCAGTCAAATCTATAGTCTCCAGATCATTTGTGGCAAAGTAAATATTAAATACTTATCCAAACAATGTACATCTGTATAATACATTTTAAGTGAGCTCATTTTGAGATAACTATTTCATGTTGACCTGTCAAATTTAGTTTTCATTTTTTGTTTGCACATTAGTTTTATACATATATATATATATCATAAACTATATATATATATATATATATATATTTCAGCATTCAATTCAAATTGGGGATATTTTGGATAGATTTTTCTGCTAAATGTTTTCTTTTTCCTGAACTTCTTTGGTTCTGTATTTCAATAAAGACTTTAAAATCTTATTTGCATGTTTCTTCAAAAGAATGCTTGGCTGTAAACATCTCAAAGTCTCAGTTTCCTTACATGTATTGTAAACAAGTATAACAGACATTAACTTCATTAAAAATACCTGGTTTTGCAATCATGTGCCCCTACTTAATGGCCTTGAGACAGGTGAATATTGTTTACTTCCCCTGAAATGTGGTCTCATCTATATAAATGCAACATGTTCAGTTTACCTCTCCTGGGTCACCTATAGCTAATGGAGGTGCTTCCACATCATATTAATGCATCATATTAATGCATGGCATTACTGCACTATTTTGGGAAGAAGAACACTGCAATAATTATTGTCATATTGTGTCAATACCAAGAGGTATGGTACAGGTAAATAGTCTAAATTAGATTTTATCACATAGTGAGTAACACTTCTATTTTTAGTACTTATTATATTATTCTACATTTTATACTTTAGTTTTTGAATGTAATTTAACAGTTTTGAATTAAGTAATAGTACTCTAGTAATATAATGGCCAAGTTCTTCTAATAAATCCCTACTGGATGATTATCCCTAATTCCCCTATCCTTAGGGATACATGGTTTAAGGGGAAAATTAAAATGTGGGGGTAGGGGAAAATTCTCATGGTATCCTCTATCTCAATGAATCATAATCCTATAGAAAAGTAGACAATATTACAGTGCTCTTAAAATATGTATATTCCTAAGGAGCCCTATCATTTTCAAGTCTACTGAATTTTATGTATTGATGTAAACATATATATATATATATATATATATATATATATATATATATATATATACATGATAGCAGGAGTTTATTCTGCAACATTATGTCAATATTAACCTTGATCTCTGAGTGTTAACAAGCAACTTGCAATAGATTGAATCCTTATGACAACAATTCTATTGTAGCATACTAATTTACCAAGATAACATAAATATGTTTATCATTATAGGATGGCTTCATTTATTGATTAGATTTTATTATAATTTAGCATTAGAACTGATTTTAGTTTCTATATAAAAGACACAAGTCTTTAGCACCTTTTATATGTTTCATATAATTTAGGCAGTATATAATATATCTAGAACATTTTTTCTGCAAATTAATATGCTTAATCCATCATGACTCATGACAAGGTGATACTGTAATATATTAAGACTCATAGAACAGATTATTGAATGCTCACATTTTCCAACTTATGCATTAATACCTACTTTTTAAGCCCTTTAATAAATAATAATGCAGATATATTGTTGTAACTATAAAAACATGCATAATTTAATGACATGGAGAGTTTTGATATTTTGTTTCAACTACTTAATTAGAATTAGAACCTAATTGGACTTTCTTTAGAAAATCATAAGAAAATCTCTGCAGTGTCAAGTAAGTAAAGTCAGATATATGGTATGACATTGTGAGTCACTTAAAAATATTTTTTGCTTGTGCTTAAGAGTCTTTAAAATTCTTAGAATATGCAGAATGATAAAAATAATGCAGAAGAATTTCTTCCTATTCAAAACTAACCCATGGATCACACTTGGGTCTATGTGAATGAGATGAATGTAAATTTAATATCACTGCTGTCACAACTGTCATCTTCTTCAAAATCATCAGTTTGCATTCTGTTAAATAACACAAATTAAGCAAGACACTTCATTTGCTATTCTCAGTTAATTAATATAAAATAGAATAAACATAATATATGCTTATAGAAATATATTCACATGCAAACATATTATATATACCCACATACATACTTGTATACATGTATACACATTTATTCTACATAAATATACACTTATACCCAAAGAAACACATACATTATTTATATACTCATTGTACACATACACACAAAACATATGTGACACACGTTTACATGCATATACATATGGGTATGCCTATTCATGCTAAACACATATACATAGAAATATAAAAGTACACATGTGCAGAAGCATAAGATAAACCTTATTTCTAGCAAGGGATAAAGAATGTAGTGGCAATTCACTAATCATATAGAAAATGGATTGAAATTTGGAAAATGATGCAGAAGTTAACATAGGACAGATCACAAATTTAGCCATACACTAAGAAATGCACTTTAGAAAAGAATGAAGGAAGCAATTTGTGACATGAAGTCAGAAAGAACTTTGTAATTACCAACTAAAATGACAAGAGAAATTGATGCATCCAGTTTTATTACTTTAAAAGCATCCACCTCCAAAACATCACTTACAAAATGAAGTTCTAAGGCAAAACAAACAAATACTTGCAACTCATATCAAGGACAAACTAACCTTCTTTTTAAAAGAGAATGCCTGTAGAAGTAAGGAAGAATTAAATACATTGGAAAAAATACAAGAATATAAATTTTTAGTTCATTAAGCAGAACTACATGAAGAACTAAACAACTTCAATCACAGCTGGAAAAAGACATGGAATTTTTTTTTTAATTTAGAGTCTTAATCCTTTCCATTTAGCATCCACTTACAGGAGAAAGAACCTCAAAAAGGAGTGTAAACATCAAGACATTTCTTGTCCGATGAATGTTTCACGTTTTTGGGCTCAGCTAGGTCAACTGAAGCAGTCCTCATATTTCTTTCCATCAGTTTCTGATATGGTTAAAAGAGCTTGAAATTGCTGCAAAATGATACTTTTAAAAAATGATTGGAATGTTCACAAATGCTAAGTTTAGAAGCATGAAACTTTTTTCAGTGAAAGGATTTTGTAGACATTACAGAGTATCAGGCTTGTCTAGAAGCATTAAATGCTATCATGCAGCTTAATAGTATATCTTTGATCCTGCCAGATCTATGGTTTGACATGAAAATCAACCCAATCTTTCTCACTGTGTCTGTTAACAAGATCCTTGTCAGTTTGTGACAGAAGACAAGGGAAATGTAAAATCAAGAGGCTAGATACTTCTTATGTATCTAGGAATCGCTCTTTTATCCTGAGTAATTTGTATTAATTTGGTATTTAATTTTCTTAGCTTTTGAGGCATATATTTATATTATAGTATATATTATTTTTATTATATTTCTGATCCGGTGTGAATTTAGTATCAACATTAAAACTGCAGCTTTCTAGCTATACTTATGAAATGGATCAGTATGAAATAAACATCTAAAAGAGATAATTTTCTCCAATATTTTATGACTTCCTATAAGTTGAATTTATTATCCCTGTTACATCTCTAATTTCACACATGTAACAGAAAAACATAATTCTAGGATCTGGTATTTAATGAAATTTGCTACAATATATCCTTGTGGAAAAGTTATGACAAAGCCAGATCTTTCTTCACACTATGCCTTACCACTGCATCTGTAACTCAACCCAAATAAATGAGCTGGATAATATATAAGCTGACAGTGCAGTTATATATAAAACTCTAAATACCATGCTCAGAGGTTGTTAAAATATCTGCAGCATTCTGAAAGGATTTGCTATTACATCACAATAGGCTCTTCTGAAAAGGACAGCATGTGAAAGATTCATATTTAGGCTGTAGAAATTCTGACAACTGCCTAGAGCTGTTGTTTGCCCCTCGTGGGGAAAGGCTACAGATCAAGTACCACTGCCTCCCCCCAAGGAGAATAGATACTTGCAGGGATAGTGCTGTGTGTGCTGAACAGGCAAGAGAAGCATGGCTTATTGTTAAACTATGATATGAATACATTGTGTGAAAAAGAACTTATCTAAAAGATGTTAAAGTACAATATGATTATGTTCAATCATGAGTATAAAGATAGAATTTGACACACACACACATATAAAATTGCATATAACATGCATGTATGTGTATGGACAGTTGATGGGTTAGCAATTACGGGAGAAAGACGGAAGCTTTGTAGGACTTATTGCTTTGACATTAAAAGTTTAACAATAAATCAACAGTCTTAAATTTGCAGAAGAGGGGGCTGTAAGATTGTAAGAGTCTAAAGATGGGGAGGAGCAACGATAGGCAAGATACTACACACAAGTTAGGGCCGAAGCAATCATAATAGGATTTTGCATGACCTGCCGAATGACCAACACATTATTGACCCCTCAAACTCTAGCATGGACTAAAGGCACTAGGATCCTTAGAAGCAAGGGATTAACAGTCACAATAGTGTTCCTATATTTAAGGGGAACAAAAGAAAGAGTTCTAGGAGATGCCACTGAGTCCTTACACCTCATCAGAGAGGAGGACCCAGAGGAAAATTTGACATACATATTAAAGGATGCTCCAGGGATGGCGGGGAGGAGGCACTGGGAGATAGGGAGGGAGGAGGGAAAAGGAAGAGGAAAAGGGTGGAGGAAGCAAGGGGGTCCCAGGAAGGGGTGGAGGGAGGGGACCAGGGTACCTATTAAGTTTGTATGAGCGGAAATAAATAAAAAAATAAGTCAAATGGTGTATCATTATATATGCATATGTGTATGTATATCATTATATATGTATATGTATATGAATATATATGAAAATATATATCCACTGTAGTGTTTTCTATTTCCTTATCCATAGTACTCTATCATTCTCAATCTGGCAAATAGGACATTGGGGATCATTGTGCATATGATTAAAACTCTGCCAACCTGAGGCAACAGACTAGTGACATAATAGGCAGGTTAAAGCATTTCACAGTAAAGAACAGAAGTGTAAGCAAACCTCTAGAAGCACAAGGATCAACTAACTAATTAAGTGGAGTACACCTTGGGCACCTCATTCTCTATTTCTTTCCCTTTTTTTAACAGTTATTTATTTTTTTATTTTTGTGTGTGTGTGTGTGTGTGTGTGTGTGTGTGTGTGTGTGTGTGTCAAAGGGCACTGTGTGTCCCTGTGGAGGCCGAAGGGTGACTTGGGAATCATCCTGGATTGCTTCTACCAATTTTTGCCTTGTTCTGGGATTTCCCAGGCACTTTCCACTAGGGCCAGAAGTATATTTCTGTCTGGTGTTTTTACCTGGGACTTGGGAAGCAAATTCAGGATCTTTTGCTTGCAAGGCAGTCTTAACCACTGATTACAGAACTCTCCATACTTCTCTCTATATATTTTATCCAGTGATCTTTAAACTCAAAGTAGACAGAAACTCAAAAATTCTTTGCTTTGATTTTTGTATAATTACTGTAAAAATAAAATGTCAATGGTTTCACATCAAGCTTCAATACACAAGCAACTGTTAATTCAGGGTGTTTCCCAGTTAACTCTGAGCATAATTCAGGATAAATCTGTCCCAACTTACTTAATTAAAGACTGCTCTGAGACTTAAAAGGGAAGTTATGAAAGAACTGATTGCTTGTAATTTCTTGTCTTTGATATTAAACATTTTCTCAACTATGTAAAGGGAAGTAACCTAAGACTGAAGGATACAGAAGTTAAATTAGGAATATCATTATTTAAGCCTCAGTATTCAAATTTAATTTTAATCAACAAAACTTCATTTTTATTTACTATTTTGTGAATTACATATAATAAACTGGTTCTTGAGTATTGTTTCATCAAATATCGATGAACTGACAAAGGTTTTATTTACTATATATAAAGTCAACAGTCTAATTATAGAATCAACAGTCTATAGATTCTATGTAAAGAAACTTTTTTTTTTACCAGAAAATCACAGTTAAATTTAGTAAGACTCCAACTTGACATCTTGACTTCTCAATTACTCTATTATGTCGATTTTGCAAATGTGCATATGTGGCATCATGGTGTCAGACACCTGCACTCATACCACTTGAGAGGCCAAGACATGAGTGCCCATGCATGGGAAACTTTCTCAGAAAATGTGTAAATTTAGCCAGCACTTCAGAAGTAATAATGATATAAATTATATCCTTTAACATCAGGGACATCTCACTGTGAAACAAAATAAGAAAGAGAACACAAATAAAAAAAATTATGAAATTAACATTAGGGACATCCCATTGTGAAATGAAATAATAAAGAGAACACAAATAAAAGAAAATTATTAAATTTATTATTTTTTAAAAAGTGGGTCTGATTAGAGAGACAGCTCAATAGGTCAGGAATCTGCTCATAAATCAGGAGACCTGAGTTTCACACTGGAATCCAACATAGTAGAAGGAAAGAACTACCTGTATGTCATGAAATGTTCTCTCTCTCTCTCTCTTTTTCTCTCTCTCTTTCTCTCCCTCACTCTCCTTAAATAACTAACATACTATAAATAATATTAGATAGATGGTTTATTTTGGTGCATGTCACATACCTTTTTCACAGAATTGAAATTCACAGAAGTTCAATGCTAAAGGTTACATAATTAATTGGTTGTGGTTCAATGCCTGCCAAGATGCAAGTTAGAGAGGAAGGATTGCTTTTGGCTTACAGTTCAAAGCAATGTAGTAAGTGCCTCAAGGTAGGGAAGGCATAGCAGAAGGAAAGCAAGTCTATTGGTTAATTTGTCTCCTATCAGGAATCTGGGAAGAGACAGGAAGTAAGGCTGGGCCCTCAAATCCCAAGACTGCTCCCATGATTACTTCTTAATTCAGAACATCAGAGACTCTATATCAACCACCTGGAATCAAGCCTGCCTAATCTCTCCCCATCCTGAAGCTCAGGGAAATTTTCGGAAGAGGGGGTGGTAAGATTGTAAGAGTCTAAAGATGGGGAGGAGCAACGATAGGCAAGATACTCCACACAAGTTAGGGCCAAAGCAATTATAATAGGACTCTGCATGATCTGCGCAATGACCAACATGTCATTGACCCCTCAAATTCTAGCATGGACTAAAGGCACTAGGATCCTTAGAAGCAATGGATTAACAGTCACAATAGTGTTCCTATACTTAAGGGGAACAAAAGAAAGAGTCCTAGGAATTGCCACTGAGTCCTTACACCTTATCAAAGAGGAGGACCCAGAGGAAAGTTTGACATACACATTAAAGGATGCTCCAGGGATGCGGGGAGGGGTCACTGGGAGAAATGGAGGGAGGGGGGAAAGGAAGGAGCAAATGGGGAAGGAGCAGAGAGGTCCAGGGAGGGATGGAGGGAGGGAGGGGACAGGGGTTCCTATTATGTTTGTATGAGCAGAAAAATAAATAAATAAATAAATAAATAAATAAAAAAGGAATTTACCTTCTAAAGGTAACACAACAGTAGCACCAGGTGACCAAGAAATTAAACCCATGAGCTGATGGAAGACATTTCACATTCACAATATATACAAAAAAGTTGCATTTCCTAAAGAAATTTTCTGATTCTTTAACTGCAGTGAAAGCTTTAGAATTAGTGTCTTGAATTCTCACTACAATGCAAACACATGTCATGATACAAACATTTATTTACAGACACTGTGAAGAAATTGCAAGCTGTGCTCTGTTCTCAACCAAGGAAGCAGTGGTATGTCTTAATATTCTTTTTTTAAAAGAAAATCTGGCAGGAAAAGCATAAGAGACTCTGTGTATCTTACATCTGTTTCAGTGTACTGTGTCCACTTGAGGAACATCTATTTATTTCCTCTATTTACCCTTTGATCATGCAGAGCTCCTAAAATCACTCCTGACTGAGAAGCTCCAGGGGCAACACTGGAAGAAACATTGGGAAGGACAAAAGAATCTTTTGGTTATCTATGAAGAATCCCACCTGACATTAATGGCCTCGGTCTAAAGACACATTAGATTGAATACCACCCAAATAGTTCAAACTCAAATTAGTATGCAAGATTAAACTAAAAATGCTGTTTACCAATGTGTCGTTTATTTTTATTTCAGTATCAAAATTAATGAACCATTGTTTACGAACAACAAGAAAAAAGGCCTGGCATAAAAATAAGCCTCATGGGGAAACTATAGAGGAATTTTTTAAACTAATAATCTTTCAAATACTCAGGACTACTTATCTTCATATTTGATTTGGAAATTATCTGACATGCACAATGATATTTTAAGACTGAAATATTATCAAGATTTTGTTAGTATGTACAGGCCAGTGCGATGAGATACATACTCAATACTAGTGTGTAAGATTTAGGGTGTGCTTAAGAAATGGACAGTTCACAGACTTTCCTTCCTGATCATGTACAACTGATGGGGTACGATCTCACCAGAAGGGGAGCACATATATTCTGGCAAATAGAAAGTAACCATTTCGCAAATGGGTGATTGACCCCTCTCTCACCGCGGTTTTCTACTTTTATTACATCTACCTTTGAATATACTCTTATAACAAGACTCTAATTTAACAGGTTTTTATCTCTAGCCAGGGGGTGATATCCAATACCCATCAGGATGGCGTGAAGGGCATTGCAGGAGCAGCAAAACTGTAAAAAATAAATCAACAAACCATAATCCAGAACTTCAGAGACTCTGTATCAACCACCTAGAACTAGGCCAGCCTAATCTCTCCCCATCCTGAAGCTCAGGGAAATTTGAAGAAGAGGGGGCGGTAAGATTGTACGAGTACAAGGATGGGAGGAACAATGATATGCAAGATACTCCACACAAGTTAGGGCGGAAACAATCATATTTGGACTTTGCATGCCCTGCGCAATGTCCAACACACTATTGACCCCAGAAAGTCTAGCGTTTGCTAAAGGCACTAGGATCTTTGGCAGCAAGGGATTGACAGCCACAGTAGTGTTCCTATGCTTAATGGAAACACAGGAAAAGGTTCGGGGAAATGCCACTGGGTCCTTGCACCTCATCGGAGAGGAGGACCCAGAGGAGAGTTTGTCATGCTTATTAAGTGATCCTCCGGGGATGGGAGAGGGAGGCACTGGGGGATGAGGAGAGAAGGGGGAGGGGAGGGGGACAAAGAGGGGTGGAGGGTGGAGGGAGGGAAGGGACCGGTGTACCTGTTAAGTTTGTATGAGTGGAATAAAAAGAAATAAATATATATAAAAAAAGAAATGGACAGCTACCCAAAGGGTCAAAAGCAAAAAATGAAAACATGAGAAAGTTGTGGGTCAGATCTTTTCACAATGGAATACATTGCGTTCATAGAAAATAGCTTTTTGGTAGAAGGGGTTTATGCTATTGTCTGGCCTTGTTTACACTTATGACCTTCCTATTTCATGTATCACCACATCTAGCTTTGACTTTGTACACTGTCATTTATTTAGCTTATTTGTTGAATTTACAGATACATGAATAGAATGAAACTCTGTTTATGGAATGACAGGTAAGACACAGCTCTTTGTGTAAAACTGATTGAGTTTCAGCCCAACAGCGTAAGTGATAACCATTGATTGCTCACTTTATACCCAAATGCACCTAGTGAAAGGCAAACCCAGAAATGTATTGGAAAAGGCCTTGAAGAGTTTTTGCTTATTTTCTTTTTAATTTTCAGTTTTCAGTTAAACATACAAGGGTCCATTACCCTTATTGAATAACATCAATAAACTTTCATAGAATTTTTTCCTACTTTACTCTCAATTTTAAAAAATATTTTCTTTTTAATATAAATATTACTTATTTATTTATTTATTTATTTCTATAATTTTATAAATTTTATAATTTATTTATTTCTATAATTGTATTTATGTGAGCATTTGGATGCCACAGGACGAGAGTGGGCATCTGAAGACTAATTATAGAAATCAATTTTCTTCTTTCACTATGTGGCTTTCAAAGATTGAATTAAGGTCATCAGGTTTGGAATAAGCACATTCACCCACTGAGCTATATTCATATCTTTTTGGATGAATAATTTAAGTTTAGAATGGCATCTGACAGATGTAGCTATAGCACATAAAATATCCATGTTCTGAACAGACCAGTAGTGTTTCTACATGCATAATTCACAACAGGTAGTAAGACAGAGATTGGGTCCTTAAGCTCAGAGAGAATGTTCACTGTACAATATGGCAAACAGCTTGAATAAAGAAAGACCTGTTTATAGGATAGCATAGAATAATGATTAAAAGCTGGAAGAAAGGGTGAATATACAGGCAGTACCAACCAATAGCATATAAGCATTCTGAATGCCCTTAGCTGCTTTCATGCATTTATTATTTGCCTTCTGTATTTTTGTGCTTATTCTTTCTCTTGCTGTGAGACAATGCTTAAAGGAAGAAAGAGAATATTTATTTGGCTTATGGTCCAGAGGAGAGAAATAGTCCATTTTGGCTTGACTCTCATAGCAAAAGGTATGTGTGGAAGCAAAGCAAGGAAGGGGCTTCAGATCAGTAATGTCGCCATGGAGACAGACAGAGCAAAAGAAAACTGTCAAAAGCAGCAAGACCCAGATACAAAAACTTCAAGGTCCATTCACTGTGACAATCTTCCTCTAGCATGGCTGTACCTCCTAAAGGCACACCTTCCCAAACATTAGCACCAACTAAAGATGCATATACTGAGCCTATTTTAAGCAACTCACACTCAAACTATGGACCAATGTTATATTTTGTCCTGCATATGATACTCCTATAAACATATATGAAATTCTGATTTGCAGAGAATTTCATTTTCTAGACCTTTGAAAACTGAAATGTAGAAGTAGATTGAGAGTCAAGCCAAAATGGACTATTTCTCTCCTCTGGACCATAAGCCAAATAAATATTCTCTTTCTTCCTTTAAGCATTGTCTCACAGCAAGAGAAAGAATAAGCACAAAAATACAGAAGGCAAATAATAATAATATCTGTTAGGAGGGCCAATGGATTCATGGAATGGATTATGTCTTAAAGAGTTCCCTTCTTTCTTGCCTGGATTTGAAACTCAAAAACTTGGAATGTTCTTTATGACATTTAAAATCTGTGACTGACCAAGGCTTTTAACTTAAGAAATAACTTATCAAACAAATTACAGCTTCAGATCTTGCTATATTAACATGATTGTGTTAAGTAATTTTCTAGCATGCACGCTAATTATCATTAACATAATAAGGTAAATGGAATCAGACAAACTTTTTCATACATGTTGAATTTCTTATGCTATCTATAAATGGTTATTGCCAGAATCTCTACTTTTCTATTTTTACTAGAGAGGAATGAGAGAGAGAGAGAGAGAGAGAGAGAGAGAGAGAGAGAGAGAGAGAGAGAGAGAGAACGAGAGAAAGAGAGAAAGAGAGAGAAAGAGAGAACAACATCTCTCAGAGATAGGACTAAAACTGGTCAGTCTTCGGTCACACTAAGAAGAGGAAAGGTGCCCAGTGGGATGAATGCATTCAGATATGTAGTAGGAACTGGAATAGAAAACGAGGAGGAGGATTTGACAACATTCCCTCCTTTTTAGCCATTTGAGAGTGACACTCCTTTTGTTTTCAAAGAATACATGACAGCTTTTATCACCAGACTAAAGTCCAATAAACTTAAACTTAGTTAGGTTAAAACACCTACAATGGTGTCATCTACATACATTGATTAGCAATGTTGACACTTCAGCTTTGAGGTTTTACCAGTACAATTAATTACAAATAACAAATTTATTACCATAAAATGTTGTAGTCTGGGACCCAGAAAATTATGGGCCCTAACAAAGAAGAAATGCACATTCACAGACATTTCTAAATGAAATGTAGAAGTAGACTGAGAGAAAAGAAATAGATAAATTCAGTGCAAGGACTATGTGCTATTGAAAGCAGAAGTCTGTATCATACAGAAATGTAGAAAGCACCACAAAATTCAGCTCTATACTTTATACAGTGCTACTTGGTGTTTCACAATCTCATCAATCAAAGAGGAACTATTGATCAAGCAGTTACCATCTGAGAGACCCGTGAAGCTCACAGGGACACTTGTATAGGAGAAGAAAAATAGAGGGGCAGAGTTCTTAAGTGAAAAGGTTTCAAAGTGACTGAAACAACAAAGGCTTTAATACCAGCTTGGAAAAAGTTGCATCTAGGATGACTCTACACCATGGCTTGCACTGTGCACACAAGTTAGTACCATCATTTACATAGCTTAAGACATCAATGTGCATAGCTGTTTCTGTATTTCACTAACAAATATAATTTACAACATCTTACAGTACTAGGGAGATGTCTCAGTGGATAAATGCTGGCTGCACAAGCATGAAAATCTGAGTTTGTCTCCTTAACACTACGTGAAAGCACAGCTTGAGGTCTCAGGTCCAGAAGTCTGAGACAGGAGGATCTCAGGGGATCACACAACTCTAGCCACATTAGTAAGCACTGAATTCAGTGAGAAATCTTGTCTTGATAGACAAGGGAAATAAAGACACCCCGCTTTCATCCATAGCTTCTACATGTGCATACCCAAACTCCATACCCACACTCACAGATATTACCCACCATTCTTTTTTATATAAAATACATATTATGACATTCTTTTTACAAGTCTGGGAATAGAAAAATATTTGTGCTTAGGTTTTCCCAGATACAACTTCTATAGGTTACACAAACATGCACAAAATTACAGTCAAATGGAAAAATATTTTCCATTAAGGGTTGCAAACTTGTGTCACCTGTAGCATTAAATAAACAATGTCATTAGTGATATCTTAGCTAAGACTATTTAAGAATATTGTAATTTGTCTTATTTGATAAGTGGATTTATCCCTTTTGGTTAAAATCTAGCATTTTTCAATGCTAATTTTATATCTTTTCAGTCTCATCTCGGTTGTGATTTTATCTGTCAAAACAATGTCAACTTAGTTAAAATTCTAACATAATGCAGTGACTTTTTTCTGTTGTACAGTTCTGACATATAAAATCATTTGTGACTCCAACAATGGAATCTTATTTTATTCTGAAATTGACACATATTTTAAAAATTTGAATATTTTTCTCATGAATGTAGTTAAAATTTATCCCTGGATATAGTAGACATTGTCACATTTAATGACAATTTGTCTTATTCACATACTAGCAATATTTGCTTTAATTTATTAGAATTACATTATTTTAAGTAGTCATTAGACTTTTTTAAAGGTTTTTTATAATTATTTATTATTTATTCAATTGTGCGTGCTTGCGTGCGTGCGTGTGTGTGTGTGTGTGTAGAACCACGGGTGAATTCTGGAGCCACCATGGACGCCTCCACCTCCTCCTCCTTTACTCTGTCCCAGGATTCACAGGCTCCGCCCAACCAGAAACGCAGGCCGCCCCCGCTTCCGCCTGGCATCTATACGTGGGTCTCACATCCGAACTCAGGACCTTCCGCCTGCAAGGCAGAGGCTTAACCCCTGAGCCACCTTTCCAGCTCCGCCATTAGACTTTTTAAAAAATTTGTTTTAAAAATTTAGTGTGTGTTTGTGTGTGTGTGTGTGTGTATCAAAGGGCACAGTGTGTTCCTGTGGAGGGCCAAGGTTGACTTCAGAAATCATACTGGATTGCTTCTACCTCCTTTTTGCTTCACTCTGGAATTTTCCAGGCTCTGCCCACCTATACTGGAAGTACAAGCCACCACTGATTCTGCCTGGTGTTATGTGTGCGTGATCTGAGATTTGAACATATGTCCTTCTGCATGCGAGGCACAATCTTATCTCCTTGTCCATCTTTCCAGCTCTAGATTAATATTTTTAACCCAAATAGAAAATGTGAGGATTTTTATTCAAAATTCCAATCTCCAAGTCTTTCATGTATGTCTGTCCTTCAAATTAACTCTTGTATCCCTCTTCTTTGCTTGCTCACATCAAATGTATATGTCAAAAATTTTTGCTTCTATCTCTATTTTTTCCAGTTCCTCATTTTATCATCTGTCCACAACCTTTTCTTTAGGATGAACAAAGATCGCTCTGAGTAATTGCCTTTTTCTGTGCTTTATTTTACTCTATTAACAGTTATGAACATCATTTTAACATCATTTTAAACTTGTATATAGAAAGAAGTTGTGTGATCTGTGACTTTGAAGATGATCATGAAGCATTGCACATTCCACACAGGGATTTCCCTGATTTCTGAACATGTAGGAACTGTCACTTAGAGGTTGAGGAAGTAGGAAGTGATAAAGCTCAGACCACTAAAGATGAATCCAGATTTTCAGTCACAGGCATATTGAGAGAGTGCTACTTCATACTTGATGTTTGTTTCAAATTCTAGATCTAATGTGCTCCAGAATTCCAGCATGCACTATGTTATCTGCATTGATACACCTACCAAGACACTGTTCAACCCAGTATTTAGGATACTACTAGTACCAATTGGAGTATTCTCAATGAAAACTACTAAAGAACTAAGAAGAGATGGATCAAAAGGAGTAGGAGTAAAGGTCCCCAGAAAGCTGGGACATTAGTTTTTGAAGAATTTTGTACTTTGAACTATTTATCTATTTACTGATCATGTCAGGAGGTAAATCCTGATTTACACAGACACACTTGCTTCTGTCTCAGATTCCTTTCCCTTCCTCTTTCAGGGAATATGGTGTTGTAATGAATGATAACAATTTTTGGAAATATGCTATAGTAATGTAAAGACCCTGCCCACTTTTAGAAAGTGTTTCTCATAAATTATTGCTCCAGTCTTTATGGTCTCACAGGAGTGTGAAGATCATGCCCTTCTAGATGGTTCCCTAAAGTATTTGTGCTAAGAAAGATGCCTGAAAATATGCTAAATATTCAAACATTTTAAAGGTTCAATTTAATTCCATTTCATACAGAATTAAAAACAAAAATGGATCTTATTCATACAGTGAATATATACTAGTGTGTTAGAGGGGGGATTTTACCAAAGAAAATTGTGGTTTACACAGACAAAAGGGATCCTAGGATGAAATTCCATTATACTCCCTGAACACAAGTAACTCTGCATATTTATAGGAATTCTTTTTGTAACTTACCATGTTTAATTTTATATTTATTGTGTTTTAAATCTTGTACCAAATGGTAAAGAAATGGTCAAAAAGCTCTCAATTTCCCAAGAAGGTTGACTTGAGATTTTACTACTAAATGTTACTCTAAGCAAATAATTGCTTTAAGGAGGGAGTGTTGCAAAATGAGTTTCCTAACAATAGCATTTTGTTTGCCAAAGTTCTTCACCTATAAAAAAAAAAGAGAGAAATTTCACCTATAAAAAAAGAATATAGTCTTTTTCCCACTCCGCCGACCCGGACACTCGCGGTCCTACCCGGATGCACCGTGACATAGGTAAGCTCCGCCTCCGCCCACCCCCAGAACCTCTGGCAGCCTAAGGGACCCAGGTCCTCCCACCAGGCAGCCGGAGCAGCTGGAGCCATGCAGGATCAGGGAGGAGGACCCCCTGTGCCCTGGCCCGCCCCAGCTCCCACAGGTTAAATAGCACCCCACCGACGCCCCATCTTCCCTATCCCCACTCCGCCAGGAATGCGCGCGGTCCAGCTGGGACTCACCTCAACCTAGGTAAGCTCTGTCCTCATCCACCCCCAGAACCCCAGGCCAAATAATTCAGTTCAGTGAAAAACACACAGAAATTGAAAGAAGATCTTAAGACTTAAAACGACAATGCCCAAGTCAAACAGCAAATCCATGAGAAACAACACTCAAGTAAACAAATCTCCCACTGAAGGAATTAATCCCATAATGTTAGACTCCAACCAAAACAAACCCACGGAAAATGGCCAAGAAAGCCTGACCCAGGATAACGACTTTCAAAATATGATCATTACCATGTTCAATACTATGAAAGAGGAAATCCGGGAGGAATTAAATAACAGAATTAATTGCTTTGAAGAGGAACACAACAGACACTTGGAGAAGTTGAGAAAAACAGTACAAGAAACAAAAACAGGCATAGAGCAGTTAAAAAAGACTCAAGCAGAGTTTAAAACTGAGCTAAAAGACAAGTTGTCTTCAACCCAGAGCTCCACAGAGAGTCTTATCAGCAAAACTAATGAAGCAGAAAACAGAATTTCAGACCTTGAAGACAAAGTGGAGTACTAACCAGCTCAATGGAAGAGGTTGTTAAAGCCAAAAAGATACTTGAAAGGAACATTCAAGAGATATGGGACAGTCTGAAGAAGCCCAACATGTGTATTCATGGAATACCAGAGCAAGAATCTCAAAATATCACCCCTGAGGAAATGTTTCAAATGATCATCAAGGAAAACTTTCCTCATCTAAAAAAAGAGAGGCTCATACATATACAAGAGGCATTCCACACACCATACAGATATGAGCAAAACAGAAGCTCGCCACTGGCAAATAATAGTTAAAACACTCCACATTCAAGAAAAGAACTGGTGCTGAGAGCTTCAAGGGAGAAAAAACAAGTCACTTTTAAAGGTAAACCTATTAAAATAACAAATGACTTCTCAGTCGAAACAGTAAAAGCAAGAAGAGCTTGGAGAGACATACTTCAAGTATTGAATGAGCAAAAATGTCACCCAGCCTGATTTACCCTGCAAAACTATCCGTCATGATCAAGGGAGAAAGAAAAATCATCCAGCACAATGACAACTTGAAGGGATACATGTCCACCAAACCAGGGCTTCAAAAAATGCTAGAAATGATACTCAAGCTTGAAGAAAAAACAGGCATATCTGGGAGAAAAGAAGGGAAATATAACACCATTAAAAGCAAAGCAATATACTTACAAAAACTACTAAACATAATAAATGTCTGGAATTAAAAATAGTTTCTCCATTATAACACTAAATGTTAATGGAATTATCTCACCGATCAAGAGACACAGATAACAAACTTGGATTAAAAATCACAATCCATCAATCTGTTGCCTGCAGGAAACCCATCTCACCAAAAAAGATAGGCACACCATAAAAATAAAAGGCTGGATCACCAATTCTACAAGCTAATGGAAGCAGAACACAGACAGGGGTAACCATTATGCTATCAGACAAAGTGGACTTCAAACCAAAGAAAATCATAAGAGACACGGATAGATACTACATTTTAGTCACAGGTACAATTCACCAGGAAGTCTTCACAATACTGAACATATATGCACCCAACATGGCCCCTCCCAAATTCATTAAGCAAAAGCTACAATGTCTAAAGCGAGAAATCAATCCCAAGACAATAATTCTTGGGGGTTTCAATACCGGCCTCTCAACATGGGATGGATCTACAGGTAAAAAACTTAACAGAGACAATTTGGAGCTTAACCAAACCGTTACTGAAATGGACCTTATAGATCTCTATCGTACTTTTCATCCACACACTAAAGAATATACATTTTTTTCAGCAGCACATGGAACTTTCATCCAAAATAGATCACATATTGGGCCACAAAATGAATATCCACATATACAGGAATGTTGAAATTCTAGCCTGCACCTTATCAGACCACCACAGCGTAAAGCTTGACATCCACGACACAACAAAAGACAGAAAATACACTAACTCCTGGAAACTTAACACTATGATGCTGAATGAGAATTGGATTCAGGAAGAAATTACAAAGGAAATTCAAGATTTCCTGAAAGAGAACGATAATGAAACACAACTTACCAAAATCTCTGGGACACAATGAAAGCTGTCCTAAGAGGTAAGTTCATAGCTCTTACTACATCAAAAAAATGGAAACATCAGAAATAAACAACTTAACAATGCAGCTAAAAGCTTTAGAGACACTAGAGCAATCTGATCCCAAAAGCAGTAAAAGGGAGGAGATTAGCAAAATAAGGGGAGAAATATCTGAAATCGAGATTAGGAAAACGATAGAGAAAATCAACCAGTCAAAAAGCTGGTTTTTTGAAAAAATCAATAAGAGTGATACACTCCTAGCTAAATTAACTAAAAGCAAGAGAGAGAAAACCCAAATTATCAAAATTAGAAATGATCATGGAGTTATCACTACTGATACCCAAGAAATCAAAAGAATTATAACGTCATATTTCAAAAATTTATACTCTGTGAAATTTGACAACTTACATAAATGGAATGAGGAAGTTGTGAATTATTTAAATAGTCCTATAACATATGAGGAAATTGAGAAAGTAATCTCAAATCGTCATACCAAATAATGTCCTGGACCTGATATATTCAGCACAGAGTTCTACCACACATTTAAGGAGCTCATAACACCAATACTCCTTAAACTGTTCCACCAAATAGCAAAGGAAAGAACACTACCAAATTCCTTCTATGAAGCTAATATAGTCTTAATCCCAAAACGTAATAAAGATACACTTAAAAAGGAAAACTATAGGCCATTCTCTCTGATGAACACAGATGGAAAGATTCTCAATAAAGTCTTAGCAAATCAGATTCAAAAACATGTCAAAAAGATCATTCACGGAGATCAAGTAGGCTTCATCCCAGGCATAAAAGGTTGGTTCAATATACGCAAATCAAAAAATGTAATTCACCATATAACAGTCCAAAGTCAAAGACTCACCATAGATACAGAAAAAGCTTTTGACAAGATCCAACAGAACTTTATGATCAAAACCCTAGAGAAGGTTAGAATGGAAGGAACCTTTATCAATATAATAAAAGCTGTATACAAAAAGCCAACAGCAAGGATTATACTCAATGGGGAAAAACTTGAATCATTCCCACTTTGATCAGGAACTAGACAAGGTTATCCACTGTCACTACTTCTTTTCAATATTATACTTGAAGTCTTAGCTGAAGCCATAAGACAAGAAAGGGACATAAAAGGGATTCAAATCAGCAAGGAAGAATGTCAAGATATCTCTATTTGCAGATGATATGATCCTATATCTGTATGATCCCAAAAACTCCACCAGGAAGCTCCTGGAACTAATACAGAAGTTCAGCAGGGTGGCAGGATACAAAATAAATGTACAAAAATCAGTGGCCTTCCTATATGCCCAGAATGAAAAAAGTGAAAAAGCCCTGAAAGACTCAATCCCATTTACAATAGCCCCTAAAAAAATGAAATGCCTTGGTATAAACCTAACCAAGGAGGTAAAAGACCTTTACAATGAAAACTTTGAAACCTAGAAGGTGGAAAGATCTCCCAAGTTCCTGGATTGGCAGAAACAACATCGTTAAAATGACCATCCTACCAAAGGCAATATAAAAATTCAACGCTATACCAATTAAAATCCCAAAGCAATTCTTCAAAGAAGTTGACCAAACAATCTCAAAGTTCATATGGAGGCACAAAAGACCCAGGATAGCAAAAACAATCCTGAATAACAAAAACACTGCTGGAGGTATCACCATACCAAACCTTAGTCTATACTACAAATCCACAGTTATAAAACAGCCTGATAATGGCTCCAAAGTAGACACACAGATAAATGGATAAGGGTTGAAGACCCAGATATAAGCCCACAAAATTACAGCCATTTGATCTTTGACAAAAGGGCCCAAAATATCCAATGGAAAAAGAACAATATCTTCAACAAATGGTGCTGGTAAAATTGGATCTCCACATGCATAAGATTAAAACTGGACCTGTACTTATCACCATGTACAAGACTTAATTCCAAATGGATCAAGGACCTTAATATAAGGCCAGAGACTATTAAAACCATAGTTGAAAGGATTGAGAACTCCCTCGAGCTTATTGGGCTTGGCCAACATTTCCTAAACAGACATCCAATGGCACAGTCACTGCTACCAACTCTCAACAGTTGGGACCTGGTGAAATTAAAGAGCTTCTGTTCAGATAAAGAGATTGTAACAGGAGCTCAAAAGCAACCCACAGAATGGGAGAAAATCTTCAGTAACCACATATCTGATAGAGCCCTATTATCCTGAGTGCACGAAGAACTTAGAAAACTAAACACCAAGAAAACAAATGGGCCAATTAAAAAATGGGCCTTGGAACTTAAAAGAAACTTTACCAAGGACGAAATTAAAATGTCCAATAAATATCTTAAAAAATGCTCCACATCCTTAGCCATCAGGGAAATGCAAATCAAAACTTCCCTGAGATATCATCTCACCCTGGTCAGGATGGCAAAAATCCACAATCAAACAACAACAAATGCTGGAGAGGATGTGGGGAAAGGGGAACTCTTCTACATTGCTGGTGGGAATGCAGGCTCATACAGCCACTCTGGCGAGCCATCTGGAGATTCTTAAAGAAATTAAAGATTGAAATGCCATATGACCCTGTGATTCCACTTTTGGGAATAACCCCACATAAAGCAAAAATTCACCTCGATAGCAGAAGCACAACCATGTTCATAGCAGCACTGTTTACAATAGCAAAGTCATGGAATCAAGAAAAATGTCCAACAGTTGACGAGTGGATAAGGAAACTGTGGTACATCTATACAATGGAGTATTACTCAGCCATCAAAAATGATGAATTACTGGATTTGCCAGGAAATGGATGTTATTAGAAACAATTATATTAAGTGAAGTATCTCAGACCCAGAAAATTAAGCGCCATATGTACTCCCTAATAGGTGGCTCCTAGTACCAAACCCACCCAGCCAACCTATAGACATTGAATGATAAATCTCTGTAATACAGTAGTTGCAAGGATTATGAACAGGAGGGATGGGGATAGGAGGGTCACACCAGAAACAAGGAGAGAGGGGACCATGTTACAGTCAGAGAAAATAGGCCTCCATCAAGGACTGCAATGAGACATCTGGTTAAGTTCACAGACTTTCGTTCCTGATCATTTACAACTGAGGGGGTATGATCTCACCAGAAGGGGAGGGCATATAGTCTGGCAGATAAAAAGTAACCATTTTGCAAATGGGTGATTGACCCCTCCCTTACTGTGGTTTCCTACTTTTATTACATCATACCTTTGAATATACTATTATAACAAGACTCCAGTATAACAGCTTTTTATCTCTGGCCAGGGGGTGAAATACAATACCCATCAGGATGGAGTGAAAGGCATTGCAGGAGCAGCAAAACTGAAAAAGAAAATCAACGAACTGTAATCCAGAACTTCAGAGACTCTATATCAACCACCTAGAACTAGGCCAGCCTAATCTCTTCCCATCATGAAGTGCAGGGAAATTTGCAGAAGAGGGGGCGGTAAGGTTGTAAGAGCACAAGGATGGGAGGAGCAATGATGTGCAAAATACTCCACACAAGTTAGGGCCAAAGCAATCTTAATTGGACTTTGCATGCCCTGTGCAATGTCCCACATACTATTGACCCTATAAAGTCTAGCATTTACTAAAGGCACCAAGATCCTTGGAGGCAAGGTATTGACAGCCATAGTAGTGTTCCTATGCTTAAGGGGAACACAGGAAAGGGTTCACGGAAACGTCCTTGTAAGTCATCAGAGAGGAGGGCCCAGAGGAGAGTCTGGCATGCACATTAAAGGATTCTCCGGGGAATCGGGGGGAGGCACTGGGGGACAGGGAGGAAGGGGTGAGGGGAGGGGGAGCAAGGGGGTAGCGAGGAGGAGGAAGGAGAGAGGGAATCGGTGTACCTATTAAGTTTGTATGAGTGGAAATTATAATGAAAATGTTATAAAAAAGAAAATACTAAAAAAAGTGTTAATCTACTGTAACTATACACCAAACCACACCACAATAGCACATCATACAATTGAAATATACCGTAGTACTCTAACTCAGCACACTACTGTACCTACTGTACTCTACTGTAACCTACTACTACTGCTCTAAACCCACGAGTGTAAAACACCATGCTACTCTAATACAACATACTACTGTGGCATACCATACTGGTGCAATATACCATACTATTTCAATATGCATACTACCATTACATTCCCTATTATGATAACATGCTATATTCCTTTAATATGCTATGTCAACATACCATTCTATAGTTATACACCATACTACTTAAACATACTATACTACTACTGTAATATATCACACAACTTCAAAATAGTACACTACTATGACACACCATATACTGCAACATCTTGTATTACTATAATGTAACATTTATTTCCATAATAAAGTGCTTCCATATTATATAGTGAATTTTTTTCAAAGATATTCTTAGAAGAATGTCTTCCTATCATTTTATGTAATCCTTTCCATCCCACTTTACAGTTTTGACATAGATCATGTATTTTATTAATTTTAGCATATTTTATCAAATTGGATGCAAAGGTATAAAATATATGCATTAAATTGTGAAGCTACAACACTGAATAGTGACTATGAAATCTTACATCAAGTAAACAACATTAAATAGTTATTTTGAAAAAGATTCCACAAATATTGTAATGAAATTAAAACAAATGTATGCTATATGACATTAGCATAGATTTGGGGACATTGCTTTGTGGTAGAACACTTGGCTGAATTTTAAGAAACCTTAGTACATGTTATGAAATAAAGTAAAAAATTAAAATAAGAGAGGATAAATGTTGACCACTTAACTTCGGTAATGATAAAGAGATAAAAGAGGAAGAAAAAAGAAAGAGGTTCTGTATTTACTGTCTATAATATACAACATGAAATTGTTTTTGGAATTGTTGGAATATATATGAAGTCTCACACCATAACTCCAAATAATAGCATTCAACAATGTGATCTTGCAAAATATTTTGTGTAACAAACAGCAAATCCAATTGCCAGTGAAATAACTTAATGAACTAGCTATTGTTTTAATGACTTTAATATTTACAAAATCTAATTGTGGAACCAAATCCCCATAACAGTGTAGAAAGATGGAAAATGAAGACAATGGTGATAACAAATGAGTCAATGTCTAAAATTATGCAAGCACTGTGTTTTCTAATTAACTTGAATTATTTTTATTTCTGCATGTATTCATAAGTTTCAGAAACATTTCCTCTTGTGCTTTACTACTGTCTTAATTAGAAATTATTTGATTTCTGCTGTGCCATTAGATATAATTATTGATAAAAGATGATTCTGTCCCTTATCATTTTATATTGTGAATAACAACATCTTAAGTATATTTTTAAAGTCAAGATTTTCTGTTTTAAACAATAAATAAATACTGATACATTCTGTAATATGTCAGTTAATATAATCTTTATTTTTTTATAATTTTTTTTATTATTTAGTCAAATGTGAGCATGTGCGTATGTATGTGCGCGCGCATGTGTGTGTGTCTGTGTGCGTGTGTGTGTGTCTGTGTATGTGTCTGTGTAGAACCACGGACGAATTCGGGAACCACCACAGACGCCTCCACCTCCTTCTGCCCCGGGATTCACAGGCTCCGCCCTACCAGGACCAGAAGCGCAGGCTGCCCCCGCTTCAGCCTGGAGTCTATACGTGGGATCTGGGATCGGAACTCAGGAAGTTCCACCTGCAAGGCGGAGGCTTAACCTCTCAGCCACCTCTCCAGCCCATAATCTTTATTTTTAAAAGCATAGAACTGTAGTTTATTTAAAAAGCAGTGAGCACCAACATTTTATGTTTTCACTTAATAATTAATTGAATAGCATTAAAATTAATTTTTAAAATTAAGTTCGGTGTCACAATGTTGCTAGTGTATTAATACTTAAAAATTTGATGTTATCATCTCTTCTACTTATTTCAAATTTAATGTCAGTGATAGAAGAGAATCATAACAACTAGTTGAAATATCAAAGCTTTGTGTTTTACATGAAGTGCCCATTTTTATTGTTGGTTTTTTAATAAAGTCTCACATAGTCCACACTGAAAAAAAAGAATATAATTTAACCCCTTTGCTTATGATGATGAGTCTCTGCCTTTCAACATTATTTCTAGTTTAGAGTGAAAGAAATTGCCTTATTTTTCCAGACCGTTTTCTGCCATTTTTTTTTCTCCTCCTACCATGTTTAGGGAGGGAAAGCTTTGAAAATCTTAGCTAATAACAGTTTATTAGCTAAATGACTGTGACCATTGTGACCTCTCAAGATAAAATTACATTGTCTTGTTCTGTCCTGGAACAATGATTCCTGATAAGCCCTGCATTTTTTCCTTGTATGTTTATCCATGTTTTCTGTGGGTGTTCATAGCCTGGGCTATTGTAGTTATTTGAGACCATTTGCTATTGGGGAAAAGGAAAAAATCTTAGTCTGTCTATTGTTTCTTCCCACACACCTTCCCTTCCTCCCTCCTTTCCCTCCTTTTCTTCTTCCCTACTTCTATCCCTCTCTCCCTATGTGCTTAGTTATTTATTAATAATCATTCTTCCTATGATGGATAAAAGTTGGAGTTTTAGTGCCTGTTACTATTCTTGATCTACGGGTTATGAATTCAATCCTTCATATTTTCCAAGTTATTTCAACACATTAAAGCAAATTGATTGATAGTGTTGAAAATCTACATTTGGACAATCTTTCTGTGTTTAGTTGAGAAAACACAGTCTGTCATCACTGTATGACCCTTTCATTTTAATAATTTTGTATTTGTGATAACTCTGAGAGTTACATTGGCTCTCTACATCATGTACTTGACTGAAGTGTGGCTTAGAAACTATTATTTCTTTTTGTTAGCTTAAAAAATATCCCCCAGGTAGAAACGCAAAAACTAAATAAATAAATAAATAAATAAATAAATAGGCCATTTTGGTTTCCTGTCTTCTTTTCAACTATAATAGCATCTAAGAAAAAGCTAAAGGGCATTTAAAATAATGAATTATAAATAGTACATGCTTCTCTCATTAAATTTCTGGGCACAATATTCAAGAAAACTAAGGGAAAGTCACAGAAAGTCTATTATTAAAAACTTCCCTGAATTTAATGTTTTCAGAACTTGTACATATTTGAAAAATAATAAATATTTAATAGCTCTGGAGCAATGATTAAAAACAAAGAGCACAACACTTCAGCAGTCAAGTAACTACATTATTGACTTAGATCTAATTCTTTGCTTTTTACTTTGCTTTTTAGTTATTTTTGTTTTTTGAAATGGAATTTTTAAATTTGTTCAACAACATACAAATTTGAAAAGTTTTGAAGTTTTTTGATACAGTATAGTTTTAGATAAAATAACACCAACATTGTCTCTAATTATTCTACTGTATTTCCAGCTATCCACGATCATGATTTAATGCATTTAAACTTGAGAGTACAAATACGTCTTTCATGACAAGACATTTAAAAATAAAATATAAAGGGAACTAAAGAGAGAAGTTAGAGGTCAACATACTGACTGCACAAGCAAGAGAACTTGGATCGCTAGATCCCACGGGGGTTCTGTGTGTGTGTGTGTGTGTGTGTGTGTGTGTGTGTGTGTGTGTGTGTGATGGTACACACATAATTTAATGATCAGATCCTGAAGCCTGGGAATCCTCAGAGCAAAATGACTCCTATCGATGACCCCTTTGGTTGGCTAGCGACCCTCCAAAGAATAAGAAGGAAGAGCAATCAAGGATATCAACCTGGTGCCTCCATATGGAAGCTTCAAATGAGCAGAAATAATGGAAGCAGGCACTAGTCATTCTTCCATTCTATAGTAATAACTTCAGAAATTAGAGACTGTAATAAATTTTTAATTTTTTGTAGAGCAAGCCAATTTTCACACATAGACCAATGATAACACTTCTCAAAAGACACAACATATAAATTCAAGAAAATATTAAGCAGACTGACTTTATTCATGATTAAGAGTTCACATTGCTGATTCATTATATTCTAGTCTATGTAATTTCTTTCCTACACAATCCTAATTGATTCTGTCTTCTATTTCTCCACTTGTTACATATTTCCCAAAGTAAATGGGGAGAAATGAGGGTTTCTTTTCGGTCTTGAAAAGCAAGAGTGATACAGCATTTCTTTATATTGAAGTAAAACCTGAAAAAATGTTCTTGTGTGTAATTGCCAAAAAGTAACAATGTAAGAGAATGTAATATGAGAAAGTGGAGTCAATTAAATACAATATTTATTTTTCACCAGGAAATTTGTAAAATTTGAAAGCATCAGAGTCCTGGGTATTCTCTGGAAAACTACCTTTGTGGTCCTAGTTAATGGTTAATTTTGAATGTGGATATTCTGGCAAGAGAAATAGCAGACAGGTACATTCTGCTCTATGTTTCAAAAGTTACATAACTTATGATCTTATTTCTAGCTGGAAAGCATGAATATATTCTATGGAAACATGCAGCTAATAATTTTGTGAACATGACCTCATTTTGTCCTTATCTACTATCTAGTTTTCATATGCAGTGTGTTAGATAACAGGATTTCTTTGTCGTAGTTTGTTTTTGACATAGATTTGATCCATATGGAATAAAATTAGGTTGTTTTATATGTAAATGCTAAACTGGTCAGAGAAAAATTAAATAATTTTGATTATTTCATTCCTTTACTATTGTCAATACACTTACAATTACAGTACACTCTACATGATAACACTTTAATTTTTTAATTAGGCATACAGTCGCATAGTTGTAAAAGATTAATTTATAGTGTACTGAAATGCATTCTAAGTATTTCATTGTTTTAAAATTAAAATTAGAATTACAAGGCTGGAGAGATGACTCAGAGGTTAAGACTTTGTCTCACAAACAGAAAGTCCTGAGTTCAGATCCCAAGTCCCACCTGCACTTCTGGCCCTTGTGGGAGGAGCCTGGGAAATCCTAGAACAGAGCAAGAAGGAAGCAATCCAGGATGATTCCTGAAGTCACCCTTGGTCCTCTACAGGGACACAAAATGTCTTCTGTTGGATACACACACACGCGTGCGCGCGCACACACACACACACACACACACACACACACACACACACAAAATAAATAAATAAAATATAAAAATATAATTACCGCAATTATTGTCAACAAATGTGGCAGATCTTGAAACTAAACACCCTGAGGGAGTATTAGACAGTGATATACAGTCTTCATGGATGGGATCAAAGATCTTCATTCAGGTAATCCTTGTGAATTTGATTATCTTTTCTATCATGTAAAATACTAAACAAACTGTGCATCAGAATGAAGGCTTCAATAGCTATCATATCTATTAGCACCTTAATCTTGAATTACCATCAATGTGTTGTAAGAATAAAGCACATTTTATATGTAAAATACCCAGTCAAGTGGCTGGAGGGATGGCTCAGGGGTTAAAGCCTCAGTCTGCAACCAAAAGAACTTCTAGATGACATGCAAAAACACTGATCAGAAATGGCAGTGGTTTATATTTCTGGCCTTATAAGGCAGAGTATGGAAACTGCAGAACAAAGCAATAATGAAATAGGCAAGCACAGTGTCTTTATATACATGCACTGCACCACAGGCATGCTCACGTGTGTGCTCAGACACACACATACACACACACACACACACACACACACACACACGGTATCCAGTCAATGGTTTTCTGTCCAGCTGAATAAGAAATAAATAACTTTGAGAATTCACCCAGTATGTGCTTGATTGAGAAAAACCTTAATAAAGGCACTCTGTGTATACTTCCAGCAAACTTCCTGACTGCACTAGATTTTCCTATGTTTTCATTTAAGAATTTCCTTTCTCATTCTGCCATGTTCTACACATAAGAAAACATTGTGAGTTATAAACAGAGATAGCTTACTTAGGTACTAAAGCTTAGGTTAAAAAAAACTAAGATTTTATATACACATACTAATAGTTACCCATTTTCATTTTATCTCTCTCTCTCCATCTGAATTCTCTTTTTTTTGTCCCCACCCCTTAATTCTCTGTTTTTATAGAACTATAAAATCTGTTGCTATGCTTAGTTGCAAGTAAGGAAGTTATAATCAGAAAGCTGCATTTTAAAAGAAATTATGGCATGGTAGGTGACTAGATAATTATTCAGAATCAAGAAGGACATAAATCTGATGTTCCTAGCAAGGGCAGACCTCCAGCCAGTACTCTATCAGAAGGATACAGACTCCCGTGTGGAAGAAGAATTTTTTGTAAACTTAATGTATCAGAGCAGCTGACTTTCCCCTTCCAGCAGATTCTCTTCGTGTCCTCAAATTAGCCTGGATCTGCTTGAAGCGTTAGTCCTAGAAAAAAAGCACTCTTCTTCAGTCATGAAACTGCTGATAACTGAAGAAATGAAGTCTCCATGTGAATTCACTCCCCAGCTCTGAGTCCATGGGCAAATTACATAAATTTATCTGTCCACAAAGAATGCTGTATGCTTGACAAAGAAGACAAGAAGTATGTAAATTTTCCAAGGGACAATGAGCATACTCTATAGAAAATATGACTGGGCCATGATATCTAGAGTTTAATCTTCAGTTCCTGATACTTTTTGTGAAATGACAAGTCCAAGTCTTCCCAAATGACTCCACTGACATATGACATCCTTCAGGTCTATTTCTGACCCGATGCTTCCTGGAGGCGGAGAGAGAGACTGATTTGACATCAGTGTCAAAGGCAGAACGCAGTCTGAGTAAAAGGTTGATATCAAGGCAGAAGCAC
Source organism: Typhlomys cinereus (assembly GCA_023101885.1). Classification (NCBI taxonomy): domain Eukaryota; kingdom Metazoa; phylum Chordata; class Mammalia; order Rodentia; family Platacanthomyidae; genus Typhlomys; species Typhlomys cinereus. The sequence continues at coordinate 14,323,588 of JALPQD010000007.1, read as the reverse complement.
CAGGCGATGCTCAGGTGAGCAGCCCATGTGAGGAAATGCCCTGGCCTCAAGGCGGAACCAGTCAAGGAATACTTTGGGCTGGAATTCCTGACAGTGATAGTTTGGCTGGCAGCACATTGAAAACCCAGTACTTGGAGAAGGGCAAAAAAGTCTCTGATATTCTCTGCTGGGTGATTGCCCTGCCTCCTGATGACGTGATTGTCTTTAAGTTTACTGTTGACTAACTGTGAATTCATTGCCAAGGGAAAATGCAAGAAACATATTCAGAAGGCACAATGATTCCCAACGTGTTTTTTCTCATGTCATCTCAGTTGAGTCTCGCAACTAGACGGTCAGGTACACAGAATAAAATGATGGCAATACTCAGTTATTCAGTAAGCAAAGTAAGAATCAGAGAAGTTAAAAGATTTGACAAGCATGTGGAATTGATATGCGGCGAGGTTAGAATTCAAATGTGGTCTCTCAAAATGAAATGTCATTTTCCTTCCTGTCCTCCATGTCAATCTGAGCAATTCAGTTCTCAAAGTGAACTGAGAGGAAGAGGAAGCTGTGTGCAATATTTCAAGGAGAGACAGAACGAACTAAACATATGAATCCCGAGACAGAGCCCAGATTGTAAATAACCAATCTTGTCAAGATATGAAAGCCATTCCAAGCTCTGAGCTGAGATGTGATTTAAATGTCATATTTGAATAACAGTCCTCGGATCCATCATCTGCCATAAATTTTAAAACTTAATTTTAGAAAAATTAAAACAAACAAGTTAACTATTTTATATTAATATATATAGTCAACTTAAATCTTTAAGTGATAGTTCAAATCAAGATAGTCTAAATATTTTTAAAACATTATTAAGAAAACTAAAACCTTAAAATATGATTATGTTTTATGTGTAGTAAAATTTATATAATTTTAAATTATAGCAACATCAATAATTAATAAATTTTCTTTCAGGAGGCATTCCAAGGTTTACAGATTATCATGTGTGTATGTGTGTGTGTGCGTGTGTGTCTGTATTTGTGTGTGTGGTGTGGGCCTGAATGTATCACAGCATACTGTATATGACCATGGAGACCCAAAGGTGCCTTCTGGAATCATCCTGGATTGCCTTACCTCCTTTTTTGGCTTTACTTTTGGATTTCCCAGGCTCTGACTTCCAGGGCCAGAAGTACAGGCCATCACAATTTCTGCCTGACATTTTTATATGGGATCTGCAATCCAAACTCAGGTTCTTCTGTTTTTGAGGTAAAGATGTAACCCTTTCAGGCCCAGAATGTGGAAATCTTATTACTTGTTAAGTTATAGAAAAGAAACCATGTGAGACATGAATCAGAAAAAATTTTCACGACAGTTATTCTGTGTTTAGCAAACAATAATTATGCCAATTCTTTTTGACATCCAACATTCCAACTGTCAGAGTCTTAAAATGCTAGGTAAATAAATCAACTAATAAAGCAAAACAAAATAACACTCAACTTTTATTTTACAGTCTAAGTGACTGGAGAGGTTTGGATAAAAGCAACAGGTGGATTTTAGATCTTTATTGTCCTTTTTAATACATTCTGTACATTATATTTCTTCAAATGATTATTCTGGTCTCCTTAGACCAAAAGGAAATAAGCAAAAATGTACTAACATATTAATATCATGTTTCTTATGTTTTTATTTAAATATCTAATCTTCGTGTGTATTTCATATATGATTATTCAATAATAATGCCCAAATACAAATGCCAAATTTCCATTTAACATTCAACATTGATGAACTAAAAATAACAGTGTTCACATTAAATAATACAATTCTTAGGAAAAAACCATACTTCCTGAAGTATTCATACACAATTTCTTAAAACTGGTAGATTAGTCTTTCTTGTTGCTAAGGTCTTGTCTTGTATGAGGGATAGAAGATAAATATAATAAACCTCAACTAGATAGATGACAGGAAAATTCCTGATGACCTGAGCCATAAGAAAAAAAGCACAGCCTCAGCAGTGTGCAGAAAACTATGTGCCAAGAAGTGAAATGACAGTGAGACATAAAAAGGCATCTGAGGGCTGGAGAGGTGGCTCAGGGGTTAAGCCTCCGCCTTGCAGGCGGAAGGTCCCGAGTTCGGTTCCCAGATCCCACGTATAGACGCCAGGCAGAAGCGGGGGCGGCCTGCGCTTCTGGTCCTGGTAGGGCGGAGCCTGTGAATCTCGGGGCAGAAGGAGGTGGAGACGTCCATGGTGGTTCGTGGATTCGTCCGTGGCTCTACACACACACACACACACACACACACACACACACACACACACGTGCGCGCGCACGCGCGCGCGCACATACACACGCACATGCGCACAGTTGAATAAATAATAATAATAATAATAAAAATTTAAAAATAAATAAATAAATAAATAAAAAGCATCTGAAAACTGAATCAGAAACCAACTTATAGGAGAAATTCACAACCTATGCACTAACACTAGGCAAAGAAATTCAGAAGAATACTGAAACAGATATTAGATAAGACTTGAAGTCTCCTAACAAACTCAAAAAGTACAAAGAATATGACATTTATGAATTTACAAATTGATGAGAAGATAATTAGCTAGCACCCAAATGGGATTCATTAAATTTTGACATTATTTAACAAAGACTTTCAAGCAGGAATTGAAAGTATTCCAACAACCATGATGAAGTTATCTTAAAACAAATAAAATGACTGGAAAGTTCATCAAATATAGAATCAATATTTTTATAAAAGAGCAAAGAGATTACAAAATGAGAACTCACAGTAAAAGCAAGGCATGTTGGAAATTTTCAGTGGCAAATTGGAAATGACAGGGGGTAACTTCAGTGGACTTAGGAGCAATGAAAAGAATGTGGTTGAAAATTGCTACGCATGCAATTAGAATTGCAGATGAGAGGAATAATGTCTGAAAGTTTGACACATATGTAATGCTGAAGGAAATAAATCTAGCCTACACAGGATAAAGCCATGGACAGCCAACTAATGGAACATCAGAATTCAACAACCCAAAGGTGGAATATCATGGTGGAAATATAATTGTAGAGAAAAATAATTCATTTTTCCCTGAAAATACCAACTTGAATAACAGCAGATATTTCACTTCTAGACAGAAAAATATGAAGATATGAAGAAATTACTACATTGGTGTTGTCAAAAAGCAACAAAGTGAGAGGATTATCAACTGTGAATTCAGTATGCAGTGAATTGCATTCACTATATGAATGTTTGAATTGTACAGTAAAAAGAAAAGGAAAGTAGCAAACACCCAAAGGAAGTAAACCAAGAAACTCACTATCAACTACAATTAAATCACAGGTAAGAATGAAAAAACTCAACCAGGAGGTTAAAAAATTAAGAAAACATGCTTTCAATTTTCGTGCTATATTTTCTGAATTAGGTTATTTCACGGAATCAAAAAAATAATAATACGGCATCATGCGGCACTCACAAAACACAAAGGATATACTTAAGAAAACAGTATTTCGGACTGGAAAGGTGGCTCAAGGGTTAAGCCTCTGCCTTGCAGGCGAAAGGTCCTGAGTTCAGATCCTAGACCCCATCTATAGATGCCTGCAGAAGCAGGGGCGGCCTACATTTCTGGTACTGGTAGGGCGGAGCCTGTGAATCCCCAGGCAGAGTAAACAAGGAGGAGGTGGAGGTGGTCCATGGTGGTTCCTGAATTTGCTGGTGGTTCTACACACACACATACACGCGCACACACACATACACGCACAATTGAACAAATAATAAATAAATTTAAATAAAAGAAAACAGTATTTCAATAATGGAGAGAGTCAAAAGAAAAACTTAGTCAACATAAAATAAACTATACTAATTAATAGTCCTACAAGTAGCAGAGAAATTTTAATACATAGATGGCTCTACTGGAGAGTTTCCAAAGAAGTTCTAAACTCTCCACTGGAAAGCTCTAAAGAAGAATTGTGACTAATTTTCACAATGTCTCAGAAAATAATGGAAGACTACACAATAGTAATTGCACATACTCGATTAAATTTAAGGTCAACACAGTTAAAGGAAAGTCCACTACTTTAAAAAGGAATAAAATTTCAGGTGGATATATGTCATGAATGAACAGGTAAAATTCCTCATCAAAGCATTGAAAAAGACACTAGCTATTTAGAATTATAACTATTTAGCTTACACTTTGTGTAACTTTCTTCTGTGATTTATGTAATTTTTGTGTAATTACCTTTGTGTTAAAGTTCATCTTCAAAACTTACATGTAAACAGGAATGTGACACTCCTGATAAAATGTTGGTTTGAGAGGTCTTAAATATCCTCAAACATTATAGGCTTTTGCCATTGCTCTTGGTAGCTCTATAAAAACTGTCAGTAAGACCCTATTACTGAAAATGCAACACATATGGATCACAGATCATGGGAAAGATACATCATCAGAACTAGTCTGAGAACATTCTCCTTGAAGGATAGCTTACACAGTATCAAGGAATACTGTAGAAGTTGTGGGAGGAGAGAAATAATCACAGGCCCCATCAATGTAGGAGATCTGTAAGTTGCAATAGAAATCACCATGGCAACAGGTAACCAACACTGTAATAGTGGCATTGTATCAAAGAGACAACTAACAGCTTTCTGATTGAACTCAAGACCTGTTAGTCAGAATGGTACACATTCCTGTTACTGCAGACTAGAACAAGAACATAAAAAAGGAACAGATCAACAGAAAAAACAGCTTATGAACCAATAGGTATGAAGACAAATTGCTCTGTAAATAGCTATTATTATATTCACAAATTGGAAGATCACTTGATACTAAGCCTAGAAGTCATCTTTTATAACAATGGTAGAGGATTTCAACACCCTGAGAGGATGCAGCTTAAGACAACAGAAGAGCAGTGAAGAAGACAGCAATGACCAACCATAATGCAGAGTACTATTGTCTCAGCAAAGCTAACCCAAAATCCAACCAACCTAATCTATCCCTGTCCTAAGGCTTTGGCAATCTCACAGAAAAGGGGACAGTGAGATTGTGAGAACCTAAAGATGGGAAGGTTCACTATTGGACAATACATTCCACTCAAGGCAGGACAGCTGCATCCAGGGATTCACTGTAGTGTGACATGCCCCCATAAACTACTTAGGAACTCAAGAAAGATAAGAAAATACAGTAAAAACCTTAGGGACTAAGCTGGATGAGTGAAAGTTAATGCCCCTATCAATGCATGGTTGAAGAGAGTCAACTTGGTATGTCACTGAGGCCTGAACCCCCACAAGAGTAGCCAAGACAAAGGGAATCATGGGGTTCATGGAAGCCTACAGACAGAAGGGTGGGAGGGAGTATGAGATATTGAGGAAGAGAAGGGAGGGGATGAGAGGAAGGGGGACGGAGGGCAGCAAAGATGTTTGCTCAATATGCTTGTAAAAATAGTAAAACAAAAAAAATTAAATGTAAATATAGAAAGACAGTTGCAGAAAAAATAATTGCCACCCACTGTGGGAGATTGAACTGTGCTTAGAATTGTGGCATCTCAAGTTTCAGCAATAAAAAATAAATATTTACAATTACAAATTAAAAACAAGTAAAGGAAATTATCATGCAATTCACTGAATTTTCCACTCAGTTGTCATATGAGGATACTGAATATATAGTTGGCATTAAAGGAAATAAAAACATAGCAAAATAATTATTAAAAATATAATATAAATATAAGTAATACAGTTGAAACATTACCAAACACTTTTTAGGGTCAAAAACAAAACATATCTCTCACAGATAGAGAAGATGTTTCAGCACTCACATGATTCTGATACAAATGTAAAATGTGTCAAGGGAATAATGTGGATTGGGATTGAAATGGGAAGCTGAAATGGTAAAGATATTTTGGAAACATATGAGAGAAAATTGTCAAAGAATAAATAAAAAGGTGAAAAAGAAGGGAAAAAATGAAATATATGATACAAATAAAGTTTAAGCTAATTTAAACTCTTCTTTTGAACCACAGTTATCATGAAAAGGAATGCTTAGACACATGTCCATTAAAGTTTAAATAAAATTGCTGTAATTATTAACAAATGTAATACAGCACTATTATACATAAAGAATAAAGAATAAAAGTGACCAGAAATAATCTTTTGTTTCAAACATATTGAAGAATGGGTGAATTGTTAAATAAACTGGGCATTATGCAAGCTCTAAATAAAAATAGAATCATACTGACACTTGAAATGGATTGTGAATATCTCACGGTAATTTTGTGATATCCCTGACATAATTCTAGAAAAGGAGATCAATTAGTAAAGAAAAAATACAAAATTACACATTGTAAATTTTGTATTTATGGTAGCAGTAAATACAGTGCTGAAATCAGAATATCTGTTGTAAGAAGCATGAATATGAATTTTAATTAATTACTCTTGTGTCATATCTTGTTGAAGGAGAAGGTATGGAGTTTGGAACTCTATGTAATTTTTTCCTCAACTGTCTGTAAAACTCTCAGAATTACAACACAAATGCTGTCAAAAAAGGCAACATATTGTCACCATGACAAGAATTAACTCCAAATGGATCAAGGACCTCTATATAAAGCCAGAGACTATAAAAACTGTAGTTGAAAGGGTAGGGAACTCCCTGGAGCTGATTGGGCTAGGCCAACAGTTCTTAAACGGACATCCAATAGCACAGTCAGATGGGATCTTGTGAAATTAAAGAGCTTCTGTTCAGAGACTGTAATTCAAGCACAAAGGCAAACCATGGAATGGGAGAAAATCTTCAGTAACCACATATCTGATAGAGCTCTATTATTCAGAGTGCACAAAGAACTTAGAAAACTAAACACCAAGGAAACCAATGGGCAAATTAAAAAATGGCCCTTGGAACTTAAAAGAAATTTTAACAAGGACGAAATTAAAATGTCTAATAAACATCTTAAAAATGCTCCACATCCTTAGCTATCAGGGAAATGCAAATCAAAACTTCCTTGAGATATCATCTCACCCCAGTCAGGATGGCAAAAATCCACAATACAAACAACACCAAATGCTGGAGAGGATGTGGAGATAGAGGAACTCTCCTACATTGGTGGTGGGAATGCAGGCTCATATAACCACTCTGGTTATCTGTCTGGAGATTCTTAAAGAAGTTAAAGATTGAAATGCCATATGACCCTGCTATACCATTTTTGGGAATAACCCCCCATACAGCTAAAATTCACCTCAATATCACAAGTACGACCATGTTAATAGCAGCACTGTTTACAATAGCAAAATCATGGAATCAGCCCAAATGTCCAACAGTTGAAGAGTGGATAAGGAAAATGTGGTACATTTATACAATGGAATAATATTCAGCCATCAAAAATCATGAACTAATACAATTTGCTGGGAAATGGATGGAATTAGAAACAATTATATTGAGTGAAGTATCACAGACATGGAACAGTAAGTGCCATATGTACTCCCTAATAGGTGGATCATAGTACCAAACCCACTTAGAGACACTCAAAGACAAATCTCTGGAATACCTACAGTAATTGTAAAGATTATAAACAGGAGGGATGTGGATAGAGGGCCCCACCAGAAACAAGGAGAAAGGGGACCATGTTACAGCAGAGAAAATAGGCCACCATCAAGGACTGCAAGTGAGTAATGAGACATCTGGTTAAGTTCACAGACTTTCCTTCCTGATCATTTGTAACTGATGGAGTACGATCTCACCAGAAGGGGAGGACATATAGGCTACTAGACAGAAGGTAACCATTTTGCAAATGGGTGATTGACGCCTCTCTCTCCACCGTTGTCTACTTTTATTCCATCTACCTTTGAATATACTCTTATAACAAGACTCTAATTTGACAGGTTTTTATCTCTGGCCAGGGGGTGACATCCAATACCCATCAGAATGGAGCCAAGGGCATTGCAGGAACAGCAAAACTGAAAAAAATCAATAAACCATAATTCAGAACATCAGAGACTCTATATCAATCACCTGGAATCAGGCCAGCCTAATCTCTCCCCATCCTGAAGCTCAGGGAAATTTGCGGAAGAGGGGGCAGTAAGATTGTAAGAGCACAAGGATGGGAGGAGTCATGATATGCAAGATACTCCACACAAGTTAGGGCTGAAGCCCTAATTATAAGAGGACTCTGCATGACCTGCACAATGAACAACATATCATTGACCCCTCAAATTTTAGCATGGACTAAAGGCACTAGGATCCTTAGAAGCAAGGGATTAACAGTCACAATAGTGTTCCTATACTTAATAGGAACACAAGAAAGGTTTCTAGGAATTACCACTGAGTCCTTTCACCTCATCAGAGAGGAGGACCCAGAGGAAAATTTGATATACACATTAAAGAATGTTTCAGAGATGGGGGGAGGAGGCACTGGGAGAAAGACAGGGAGCGGGGAGGGAACAGGGAGATCCAGGGAGCGATGGAGGGAGGGAGGGGACAGGGGTTCCTATTACGTTTGTATGAGCAGAAAAATAAATAAATAAAAAGGCAACATATATATAAAGTTTATTGAGAACACAAAATAGTTAAATGAAGTTAGTGGATTTAGAAAAGATAATAAAATTAAAATAACCACAGAAAAAAATAAAACTAGACCTAAATGAAGGGTCCATATATGAAAGGTACATTTAAAAAGTCAACATAAATACATTTTTAAATAGAAATCAGAGATGATAATAATCAGGCACAGTATTTCTCAAAAGGATTCTCCTGTAAACAATATTATGTTACTTATAAGATTACTTTATAAAGATCATTTTATGCTGGATTTGCCTTACTCCTATCTTAGGATGCATCTTGCATTTAAAAAGAGGAAACCAGGCTGTGTTTATTTTTCCTTCCTAAGTCTTTGTAACAGAATCCTATATTAATAGATTAGAACACACTGTCACAGTCTTTCATCAAGACACCATATTACAAATGCAGAGGTATATGTTATCTCACTCCTATTTGCTTTTGTTTATTTATTTTTACTCAATCTCTTTAAGATCAAGTCTTTCTTATATTAAAAGCCATAACAGTACTTTTTTTTCCTTTCTTTCTTTTTCCTTTACATTTTTAATTTTTTCCCCAATCATACAAGCTCAATAGTTACCCCAGTCCTCTCCCTCCCTCCACCCTTCCCCAGTACCCCTTGAACCCTCCTCCCCTTTTCCCCTTCCTTTCACCCCCCCCCCCCCCGTTATCCCAGTGGCTCCCCCATTCTCCCTCTCGTCCCCTGGAACATCCTTTTGTGTGAATGCCAAACTTTCCTCTGAGTCCTCCACTCTAGTGAGGTGTAAAGACTCAGTGACATATTCCAGAGAGCCCTTTCTTGGGCTCCTGGTTAGTATGGGAACATTATGATGACTGTTAATCCCTTGCCTCTAAGGATCCTACTGCCTGTGATCCATATTAGACTTTGGGGGATCATTTCGCAAGTCTTGCTAAGTCGGATTATGGCCACTGCTGCCCTAACTTGCTAACTTGTGTGGAGTATCTCACATATCGTTGTTTTTCCCAACTTTAGGCTCTCACGATCTTGCCACCCCCTCTTCTGCAAGTTTCCCTGAGCTTTAGGATGGGGAAAGATTTGGCTGGTCTGGTTCCAGGTGATTAATGCAGGGTCTTTGGTGTTCTCAGTTATGGTTTATTTTCAGTTTTGCTGTTGCTTAACCGCCCTTGGCTCCATCCTGATTGGTATTGAACGTTATCTTCTAACCAAAGATAAAAAGCCTGTTTAAATGAAGAGCTTACTCTAAGAGGAGATTCAAAGGTAGATGGAATAGGAATAGGAGACCGCAGTGGGGGAGAGGGGGAGTCAGTGTCCCATTTGCTGGATGGTTACCATCTATCTGCCAGTCCCTATACTCTCCCTGATTGGTGAGATCAAACCTCCTCAGTCACAAGTGACCAGGAAGGAAGGTAAGAGTGAGCTTCACCAAATGTCTCACGACTTACTTTCAATACTTGTTGGTGACCTATTTTCTCTACTGAAGCATGATCTCCTCTTTCTTTATTTCTGGTGGGGGGGGGCTCCTTCCTCTCCCTCCTGTTTAATAATTTTTGTGATTACTGTAGGTATTACATAAATTTATCTTTGAATATGTCATTAAGTGGGTTTGGTAGTAGGATTCACCCACTAGGGAGTACATACGGTGTTTAATTTTCTGTGTCTGGGATACTTCACTCAGTACATTTTTTTCTAATTCCATCCATTTCCCGGAAAATTTCATTAATTCATCTTTTTTGATGGTTGAATAGTATTCCATTGTATAGATGTACCACATTTTCCTTATCCATTTGTCAACTGTTGAGCATTTGGGATGATTCCATGACTTTTCTATTGTAAACAGTGCTGCTATGAACATGGTCGTGCTTGTGCTATCAACGTGAATTTTCGCTGTATGGGGGATTATTTCCAGAAGTGGAATAGCAGGGTCATATGGCATTTCAATCTTTAACTTTTTTAAGAATTGCCAGAGGCTCACCAGTAGGAGAGTTCCTCTCTCTCCACATCCTCTCCAGCATTTGGTGGTGTTTGTATTGTGGATTTTTGCCATCCTGTTCTGGGTGAGATGATATCTCAGGAAATTTTGATTTGCATTTCCCCAAAAAAGCCATAACAATACTTTGACTGACACTATCACAATTTTCTTTCTTTAGTTTAAAAATCAAAAGCAAACTTTGGATACAAAATAAATGCTATACCACCCCAAATTCCAAAAGAAAACATACTTGTGTGGCTCCACTTTTCCTGTTGGAGTGTATGAGAACAATAAAACTTATTATCTCATTTCATAATATTAAACAAAATAAAAGCATTTTCTTTTACAATGGAATTCTTATGTATTTATCTTCTCTTGTAAACATCATTTGTTAGCCTAGGATTCAGACTTTTCACAATACATAATGAAGTGGAGTTTGGGGAGTTTTAGACTATGGACTTTAACTAGTTGCAAAAGAAAAACTATAAATATTTAATATTCTGTACTTGTAACAATTTTTATCTCAGCACTGGCCTCAACTACCCTTGTGAAAATAAATGTTTTACTTAATGTTCCTTTTTAACAAAAATTTCTGCTAATTTTTATTTGCAACTTAAGTCACAAGATAACGATTTGGATCAAGCAATAGTCCAAATCAATTGTTTTAGGAATTCCCATTTGAAAGTAGCATTATTCTACATTGTAAAAGTTTGTCAATGAAAAATACCCTTAAGTCCAACTCATTTAGTATGATCACACTACCATAAAATGACCTTGAACCTATTTCCCCTCATTTGAATAAGGTAATTTATTGCCTGTTTCTGTGGTAGTAAGAGGATATTTAAGGACTGAAATTCTTCTGGTCCCGCCCTTGTGGGTGGAGTGTTGTGTGAGATCTGGGTGGATATGCAGGCTGCAACTACCACAAGATGATCTGGTTGGTTACCTGAGGCAACCTTGAGGGGATGTGAGATGCCCTGCAGCTGTGAGAAGTAAAGAACACAGCAAAGAGTAGAACCAGGAATCGCTTTCCTTTTCTTATATGCTACTCAGAGAAGTGAGAGAAGTTTGTGGATCCTGGCTAGAGCAAACTTCATTTTACATGTTTATCAAATCTAGAAACCACATCCACGCCTCAGTTCAATCCCACAAAAGGGACTCTTGTGCCTGAAGTCTAGGATTTATTTTTCTGCAGCATTTATTCATTTTTACTTCTGAAAAATTGAAAGGGATAATTGATGCTATTGAAATGGGACACTCTGAGCATTATTCTCAGAAACATAGACAATGCTGAAAAGTCTGTCATCAAGTGCTCACTTAACTGGATCTGTGCCTTAGAAAAAAGCTGATTGTAAGTATAGCATTATGTTGTCTATAACTTAGGATTAATCGCAATTTTGGAGGCATTAGAATCTCTCATTTTAAGAGAATCTGGACTCTTTACATAACAATTCACATTTCTATCTCAGACTACTCAGATTTCCCACTATGAAGCAGGGGTGCAGCTGTTTGTTATGATTACTCTATTTTGCTTGTTTTTTTCCTCACCATTCACAGATCTCCAGATGGTTATAAATATTTAGAAATCTGAAGGCACTTCAAAATTATCAAATCTATTATCTCCAAATATGAAAGCAACATACTAATTTCAATTGACTTATTTGAAAATCTAGAGCCACGGAAACATGAAAAACACGTTTCTACAAATATTCTACAATATCTACATAGTCACCTAGATTACACTGTAATAATCTGAAATGACAATAGAGGCAGTATAAGCTAGCAGTCCTACATCCTAGGTTTGTACATGCTACAGAACTCTTGATCCAGTGATATTCATAGTTCTTCACTGCTTGCCTGCCAAGCTGAGGACAAAATATTGAAAAAGCATCAATGATATTTATGTCTTTATCTCAAGTAGCTCTCTAAAAAGCATCTTTTGTACACTAGTAACACACCTGACTTAGTTGAATTTTTCATAGCAAAGGAAATCCTAATTAACAAATGTTTTTTTACCAATTTTTATTTTCTTTTTTGCAATACAGAGTACTGACTACTTTACAATGCTACATATTAAAAAAAAGAATTACACATCTCAAAATATTCAACACATTCAACACTCACATAATATACATCCCACATATGCATATAAGAATGCAATTTTGAGGACTATTTGAGATAGAGAGACTAACCACTAAATTAATAAAGTGTACTATATGTATATTAATAAAGAGATACTCTGCTGATTATTACATAATTAAATAAGTCCATGAAAAACTTTATCATCAAAATAGCTTAAAATTACTTATTTCCTCTCTGTCACATATGTATCTTAGGAAGTAAACATTAGGCAAATTCATATTACCTATGAAAATATGGAAACCAATGACTTGGATTACATTTTGAAAGACTTTCAAGAAATAGTGAAATAAACTATAAGTTGAAAATATCTACTGTTGAGTTCCAAGGTATAATGAAACACTCCTCAAAGAACCCAGTAAGTCCTAGGTGAATGTTAGTCTCCTAGCAAAACTATACTACATGCACATTTAGAATGAATTTACAATGATGATATAATGAAATATAAAATAAATTCATTGAAGACCATTTAGTACATTAAAGATAAAAACAAAAATAACTTACAGAAAGCTGAAAGAAAGAATCATCATTCAGTGAAAGAACTAGAGTACCATGTACCCTATTTTTTATGTTATTTTGGATACATATAGTAGGTAAAAACAATTAGTATTCCTCAGAATTGCCTGGGTTTCTTAATTATGCTTTTTTGGTTTTATTATCATTCATTGACATAGAACTGGTAGCAAGGTGGTCTGTTAAACTGAAAAGAAAAACTGTTTAAAGTTTTTAAATATGCTTATGCAAATCTAAACATCTAATGGAAAAATATATTTTTCATTGCTAGAAAGAGACATTCAGTTTTCTGTCTGCTACAGTGTTGGCACAATAATATGCAGCTCATTTTTTATGAAGGTGTGATTACATTGCAGAGTAGGAACTAGCCCAGGAAATCAGTGTATCCTTCTATCTTCCCACAATAGTTTGTTAAACTACAAACTCAGAATCTGAAAATCAGATTAAAGTAAAATAAAAGAATGCTTGACATCCCAATTTTTATCTGAGCATTACATGTATCAGTGTGGGAGGGGGACTGTAATATAACAAAAGTAAATCAAGCAAGTTTGTTTATCAAAAAAGGATATTTTAAAAGAAATCCAAAAGTCATTAAACATCAAATCATTGACACTGTAGTTATAGAACCTAGAATATTATTTAAGACTAAAATTTTTATTAATTTCAAGTCCTATTACCTTACTTGAAGGCAATACTCAAAATATTACCTAACTTTATTATTTGTTCATTTATGACTATTAATTCTGTTTACGCATGTATAAATATTATATGTAAAATATACTGAATTAAATGCTTTTACTAAGGACTTAGTATTTTTTCAATTTATAGTAAGGCTAGAAAATGAAAAAGTAAATAATCAAAAGTCAAAATAAGCAAACAATTAAAATTTATTGCTAAAATTCACATTCTACAACAAAATTGAGGGGTTTGGAGGTGGCTCAGTGGATAAAGTAATATGATGCAAGCATGAAGACCAGAATTTGAAACTCAGGATCCATATAAAAAAGTTTGTAATACCAGTACTTAAGAGGGATAATAAATGCCTGCAGCAAATTGGCTGACTTAAAACCATTGAATCCTGTAGCTCAGGATATGACGCTGAATCAATAGACGAAGTGGAAGCAATTAAGGATGATATTAGACATCAACTTCCAGTATCCACTGTAATAGCACATATGTTCAAGTGCATTTGCACACGAATGTGTGCACATGTATGTGAAAAGTAAAACTTAAAACTTGTATTAATGTACATTCCAATTTTTTTTATTTCCACTCATATAAACTTAACAGGTACATCCGTCCCCCCTCCCTCCAACCCCCTATCCCCCTGTGCTCCCCTCCCCTTTCCCTGCGTATCCCCCAGTGCCTCCCCCTCCCATCCCCAGAGCATCCTTTAATGTGCATGCCAAACTGTCCTCTGGGTCCTCCTCTCCTATGAAGTGCAAGGACCCAGCGGCATTTCCCAGAACCCTTTCCTGTGTTCCCGTTAAGCATAGGAACACTACTGTAGCTGTCATTCCCTTGCCTCCAAGGATTTTAGTGCCTTTAGCAATTGCTAGACTTTGTGGGGTCAATAGTGTGTTGGACATTGTGCCAGGCATTTAAAGTTCAAATATGATTGCTTTGTCCCTAACTTGTGTGGAGTATCTTGCATATCATTACTCCTCCCATCCTTGTGCTCTTACAGTCTTACTACCCCCTCTTCCGCAAATTTCCCTAAGCTTCAGGATGGGGAGAGATTAGGCTGGCCTAGTTCCAGGTGATTGATATAGAGTCTCTGATGTTCTGGATTATGGTTTGTTGATTTTTTTTTTCAGTTTTGCTGCTCCTGCAATGCCCTTGGCTCCACCCTAATGATGTCACCCCCTGGCCAGAGATAAAAACCTGTCAAATTAGAGTCTTGTTATAAGAGTATATTCAAAGGTAGATGTAATAAAAGTAGGAAACCACAGTGAGGGAGGGGTCAATCACCCATTTGCAAAATGGTTACCTTCTATCTAGCAGCCTATATGTCCTCCCCTTCTGGTGAGATCGTACCCCATCAGTTACAAATGATCAGGAAGGAAAGTCTGTGAACTTAACCAGATATCTCATTACTCACTTGCAGTCCTTGATGGTAGCCTATTTTCTCTGCTGTAAAATGGACCCTTCTCTCCTTGTTACTGGTGTGGCCCTCCTTCCCCATCCCTCCTGTTCATAATCTTAGCAATTACTGTAGTTATTACAGAGATTTATCTTTGAGTGTCTCTAAGTGGGTTTGGTACTAGGAGCCACCTATTAGGGAGTACATACAGCGCTTAATTTTCTGGGTCTGGGATACTTCACTTAATATAATTGTTTCTAATCCCATCCATTTCCCGGAAAATTCCAGTAACTCATCATTTTTGATGGCTGAGTAGTATTCCATTGTATAGATGTACCACACTTTCCTTATCCACTCGTCAACTGTTGGACATTTGGGTTGATTCCATGTCTTTGCTATTGTAAACAGTGCTGCTATGAACATGGTGGTGCTTGTGCTATCGAGGTACATTCCAATTTGTTAATGGCATTACATGACAGAAATCAAAACCAAACTCAAAACAATAGAATAGACTGTGAGGCTGTCCCAGAATGAACAGGGAAAATCATAAATAGAAGGAATCCCGAAGGAATGCTTGTATGTTGAACATGTCAGTCCACCTAGGGGGGATTTGTGGACACAATCAGGCAGCTTTTCTATTTGCTTCCCAGGATGGGGTTCTCACCAAGAAAATGTGGTAGTTGAAAGCATTTGGTTTGCACAATATTTCATAACAAGTCACTAAATTTATTTATTTAAATTTTCAGATATAGAAACAAAGAAACACTGCTTGAAGTCTGTTCAAAATTTCAGAGCCTAAGCACATTAAAACAGAAGCATTTTCCCTCATTTTCACAGTAAATTTTGACTATTTTATACATGTATATAATACATTTTCATTACTCTCCTGCCCAACTTTTTTATTTTCTCCAATATGGGCAGTCACCCAATCATTTTCTTCTTCAATGTCTCTCTTGTGTTTATGACTATTTTTTGTGTCCCTCTGAAGTTGAGCAGGTTCATTTTTATGATAATTGATTGGGAACAATCTATTAGAGTGTGGAAGGCTCACTGTTAAGTATACAAGTACATACTATACCTCCCTTCCTCCCAGAATCTGCTAGCTGCCAATAAACATCATAAGTGAAAAGACTGCCTAAGCCCTTCCCCCTCCATGCTGACTCAAGCTTGGAAAGGACCAAAGCACTACAAAGCACCATGATTCTTCCAAATTATGGAGTTTGAAAACTGATCACAGAATATTTTCTCTAAATGAGTTGAGTAGACTTATAAGGAAATAAATTTTACAAGCCAAGAATCATTCAAATATGGAGAAAAGCAAAAATGTATCATTATACATAGACAATTTTATTCTTAAATTACAAGCCAAGTCCGTGTAAATCAGAAACTAAATTGAAATAAACCTTGGACAACTCATGCCAAGAATTCTCACTTGTGAAATGCATTCGGTGATAAAATAACTGCATGCTCATTTTAAATATTTCTTATTGTTTTTATAGAACTATGAATTATTTGTATAGGGGAATTCTAAATATAAAAATGTGCATCAGACAGGATGGTTTGTGCACATAGTCCAAACACTCAGGAACCTGCGTAACTTCGATAACTCTGGCCAGCTGATTCAGTCAGCTTGATCTACAGGGTAAGACCCTTTCTGAAG
This sequence comes from Typhlomys cinereus, assembly GCA_023101885.1. Classification (NCBI taxonomy): domain Eukaryota; kingdom Metazoa; phylum Chordata; class Mammalia; order Rodentia; family Platacanthomyidae; genus Typhlomys; species Typhlomys cinereus. The sequence continues at coordinate 14,306,723 of JALPQD010000007.1, read as the reverse complement.
AAACAAAGGTGCTTTCATCTCTTAGAGTAGAAGAACACATCATGATACATCTTAACAATTAACATGTCCTGCTAAATATGATTACTATTACCAAGCTTATTTTCTAATATAATCTCTAAAACAACCCTATAAAAGAAACTCTGCAAGTAAGTATGAAGACATCTGGTTAAGTTCACAGACTTTCCTTCCTGATCATTTGAAACTGATGGCGTATGATCTCACCAGAAGGGAAGGGCATATAGGCTGCCAGATAGAAGGTAATCATTTTGCTAATGGGTGACTGACCCCTCTCTCACCGTGGTCTCCTACTTTTATTCCATCTACCTTTGAATATACTCTTATAACAAGACTCTAATTTGACAGGTTTTTAATCTCTGGCCAGGGGGTGACATTAAATACCCATCTGAATGGAGCCAAGGGCATTGCAGGAGCAGCAAAACTAAAAAAAAAAAAAAAATCAACAAACCATAATCCATAATATCAGAGACTCTATATCAACCACCAGGAACTAAGGCAGCCTAATCTCTCCCCATCCTGAAGCTCAGGGAAATTTGCAGAAAAGGGGGTGGTAAGATTGTAAGAGCACAAGGATGGGAGGAGTAATGATATGCAAGATACTCCACACAAGTTAGGGCCGAAGCAATCAAAGTACTTTGCATGACCTGCGCTATGGCCAACACATTATTGACCCCACAAAGTCTAGCATGGACTAAAGGCACTAGGATCCTTGGAGGCTAGGGATTGACAGACACAGTAGTGTTCCTATGCTTAAGGGGAACACAGGAGAGCGTTCTAGGAAATGCCCCTGTGTCCTTGTACCTCATCAGAGAAGAGGACCCAGAGGAGAGTTTGTCATGCACATTAAATGATGTTCCGGGGATTGGGTGGGGGGAGCCACTGGGGGGGGGGAGGCACTGGGGGATGGGGAAGGGGGAAGGGGGAACAAGGGGGTGGGGGCGGTGAAGGGAGGGGAGGGACTAGTGTACCTATTAAGTTTGTATGAGCAGAAATAATTAAAAAAATTAAGAATTAAAAAAAGAAACCCTGCCATTCTATCTGAGCATATAACTTAAAACCAAATAAAGTAATGCAAAAATCAAATAGATATACTTTAAATTATCCTTATGTGTACATAAAACACACACAACAAATATATTCACTTATAATTTACATATATATATACAACTAATATTCAATTACACACCCCAATTATAAATAAGTATAGTTATATATTCAATGTGAACTATATATGAACCGACTTGTGAGGTGTGAATTCACTGAAAAAAAATTTAGAGCAATTCTCGGCATATACTTGGTCCTTTTCAGTCAAATTAAGTGCAGTTTCCTGAGATTCCCTCAGGCTGGTACCTTGTTAAAATGGACTGTGTGGATGGGATCACAGATACTCAGTTCTACAACATGAAAACAAAAACCTATTCCAAAACACTATCAAACTGTGAAGCAGACATTATTTTTCTTCCAAAATACCTCCAACACCTATTGAGCAGAAGTAATCTAATTTAAAAGGATGATAAACCTAAAAATAAATAGCTGTGGGAAGATACAAATTCATAAACAAGTCGGAGATTTATTTCCACCTTTCCTATTTGGGATTTCACTAAGGTACTTACTTCACAGATTTCTGCTCTTGTGATTCGTATATGAATAATGTATGACAGCTGAGAACAGAAGAGCTGATGTGTGACAATCTCTGAGAAGCATTAACACCCATGAATAGTCTAAGGAGAACGTTGCATCAATTCTCTAATCCACATCAATATTTACCCTGTTTGCTGAGATTATGAAACGTCATCATTTAAAGACAAAAGAGCGTCATTTCAGACTGAGCCAGATGTATGGAGAGGAGTCCTGGCATCTTGTCAATGCTTACTACATTACACAGGAAAAGAAATAGAAGGAAGTGTAGCCATCTCAAGCGAAGGTTAAGCTGTCCTGCAGATGTTTCCACAGCTGTGTGCAAATCATTAGCACTTAGTACCTAACTTATACCAGGGATCTAGGAAGTAAAGCTTTAATGGTAAACAATTAACAAAAGCAAACAAGGAGTGAAGTCAAACTGACCAAACCACCCTTTAGCAATCCAAGGATCATCTGTGTGAAACTGCAGATAATTGAACTTTGTGCTTCAGACTGCAAATTCTGAAGGACACTTTAATTGTGGGAGGGCAAGAAGCATCAAGGAATGAAAGAGCCACGTGTGAGATTCTGTGCCACACCTTGATCTCCGGTTCTATTGTTCTAGAACACATGCCACACAGTCCTACTTCCTCAAGCCCTGGTCAAAGCTGCCCTGAGGAATACTATCAGCCTTCTCCATCATCGTAGAGAGAGTCACACTTTCTTCTCCCCATCAAAAAGTCATATGCTCATTTGAAGGAATCAGTCGGGTCAGAAAGAATGTGAGAGCCAGAGGATGAGGAAGAGTGAGATAAAATCCCCTGTTCCAGATATGAGGTGGCTCTTGCACTCATGAAATCACAGCACTTGTGCTAAATGCAAGAGAACTGGGTGGGATTGGATCACGACAGTCTTTCATTATATAGGGAGAAGTAGTGGGGGAGGATCAGCCCCTCCCTGAGGGGGCAGTGGTAGTTAATGGCACCTTTGAAGGGAGACTCATTTTTCTCATCCTTAGCTGCTCCTGACAAAGTAAATAGATTCCCCCATATTCATCCAGGCAAAAGCTAAACTGTTGGTCACAAAGAAAGACATCAAAACAGGAGCTGAACCAGTTAAGAAGGAGTTCAGAGGAGTGTGAAGAGAATAAGAAAGTGTACTGGAGAGGACTTACTAGCAAAATACAGTATATACAGGTTTGGAATATTCAGAGGTAAATGCTCCTAAAGATACCACAATGGCCAGGCTGAGTAACGGATCAGAATCTGATGACAGAGGAGAGACGGGAATGATGCAGATTCAGAGACTCAGTACAATTTAATCTTTAGTTTTCTTAATATCCGCACACAGCTTTTCTCTCTATCTGACATAAATAATGCCTTTGTTTACTATCAGGTAAAACCTTTTAGAATATGTTAGATAGCATCTGAGATTTATAGTTTAAATCTTCTCATTTGGCTTACCATACCTACCTGTATTTCTAAAAATATGATTTATGATTTTCCCTGTTCTGCAACTCTACAGTCTCATTCATGAGAATGCTGAAAATATGGAATTTGGGGTAACCTGAATTTGTGTTCCTAGGCTGTGGTCATTAATATTTGATTCTACAGTAAAGTTTCTCTCTTTTCCTTTGAAGTGAGAGTTGTAATTTTATATCAACACAAAATAAAAATAAAAATGCCAGTGTTGGGTATTTTTACTTTTCTGAAATTATGGAAATGAAATTATTTCATTTTTTCAATACAATGACCATAGAGAAGAGAAAAAACAGAGTACAAGTGAAATAGAGTGAAAAGAGAAGACATGGGATACAAGGAGAAATGAGCAAAGGTTGAATGACATCAAGATAAACAGAGGAACGAAGAACTAGGGAATCTGGAAGGATGACTCTTCTATGTTTGACCTTCACAAGTCTCCTCTACTTGATGCAAGTATTATAAACACAAGCTTGTATTTGAATAAATGCTAGCATATAATGGTATGTTGATAAGTGACAGTTCTTTCTTATATTTTTATTTGTATTTTAAGAAATTTAATAAATGCAAACTTTCAAGGTTATGGAAAAGCATGTCAGCTTCCACCACTTAAAAAAAACAAATAAAATGGCTATTGCTATAAAAATTATTTTTCTCTGTTCATAAATGCATATAGGTTAAATCTGACTGTATTTTTCTTTGTTTAAAGGCTATTTTTTAGGTGTTGTTACAAATTGTAATTTGTGATTTGTGATTATGTTATCTTAATTAACTCTTAATTTAACAAGGCAAACTCTCAAAGGTCATTTAGGCAAGTACTAGTGTTTAGGCTTGTAATTACAGTTGAATAACAATTTGTTCTCCACTCTTAAACGGTATTGAACATGGAAAGTCATCAATAATAACAAGAGTAACATGACACATGCCTTTATTATTCAAGAACCACTATGAAATCCTCTTCCAAAAACTTTGCGAATCACCTTGTAGTATTCTATCTCCATAATGCTTTGCTCCTGGTTTGCCAGACTGCACCTTCTAGGACTGGACTACTGACAATTCCATCCACAGCTTTTATGTGGGGTCTGAAATCCGAACTCAGGTCCTTTTGTTTATTAGGCAAAAGCTTTAATCGTTTTATCATCTCTGCAGCCCAACACCAAATTACTAAAGAAACCTTATATTTAGCAAAAATTTATTACCATTTAGCATAAGTAATCCTAATAACTACTTTTTTCATCACAAAAGATAATCTTTTAAAGTTTTCATGTATATCTTTCACAATAATGCCATTGTGAAATCACGATTACAGCTCAAAAGGTTTTCCAAAATTTATCATTGAAATGGGATAAAACAATTGATTTATGAAACACAATATGGTAACTGTTCTATTAAATTTCTTAAGCATCTTTTTTCTTTATTTGTATTGAACTGAAAACATTTTCTTCTATAATAATTTTATTAAAATATTCACGCTTTCAGTTTTGCTGCTTCTGCACCACCCTTGGCTCCATCCTGATGGGTATTAGATGTCACCTCCTGGCCAATGACCAACATATCATTGACCCCCCACAGTCTAGCATGGATCACAGGCACTACGATCTTTAGAGGCAAGGGATTAACAGCCACAATAGTGTTCCTATACTAAAGGGGAACACAAAAAAGAGCTCTAGGCAATGCTATTGAGACCTTACACCTCATAGAAAGGAGGACCCAGAGGGAAGTTTGACATGCACACTAAAAGATGCTCCAGGAATTGGGGGGCGGGAGGAGAAGGGGCACTGGGAGAAAAGGAGGGAGAGGAGGAAAGGAAGGGGAAAAGGGGGAGGGAAGAAGGGGGTACTTATCAAAAAAATAAATTAAAAAATTTTAAAAAGATAAAAAAATTCAAACTTGCTTTGTTTTCATTTACATGGATATCAAAATTATACCAACATAATTCTTCCAATGTTTTCTTTTCTAATTAATTGTTTCTCAATATATTATTTTGTTTGAAGAAGTAAATTATCAGTGATTTTTTCAGTTTTGGTACAGGTTATGTAGAATCTACTTTTTAACTTTGGAAAATTTCTTCATTTTATTATAAATCAAGAAATGATATTTTTATGCAGAATTGTTTGAATGGCTTCTCTATTAGTTTCAAATAGCAGTTTTTAAACATTTTGTTGAAGAGTTGCTAAGTTGATCTGGTGAAATTAACATGGCTATGTATCAAATCAATGGTAGAAGCTTAATTTACAAAAGCAGAAATTTCATTTCTTTTGCAAAATTTTTCATCTAGACTTAGTATGATATTTTGAATTAAGTGGGCTTATCTTAAATTTCCTGAAAAATGACATTCTGTGTAATTCTTAATATTGGTGAACATTATTTAAAGAATTAGTTCTTCACAGTTCATTTACAATTATGCAGTTTCCCATCTAAAACATTAATGCAGACAAAAGAACTGTCAACATTATCATTTCTCTTGTTACTTACTGACACTATAGAATAACAAGGTAAATCATTGTATTTCCTAGGCTATTCTATTTTAAAATTATTATTTAGCAAGTTTAAAGTGAGCTCAAAACCCAAATTATAAGAAGTAGGCACTCATACATTTAACCCATAGATACAGGTCAATGTCTTCATGCTTTTAAAAGCTGAGTTCAATCAACAAAACTATTTTGAGTTTGGGGTGGTACGATGACTTAGAAGGTAAAATAGATAGCCCACAAGCCTGAGTACAATCACCCCACGCAAAAGTTCCAAGGAGGGACCTGTACAAAAATACTGTGATTTTCATATGCTTGCAGTGACAGCCACATGCTGTGTACATTATATAAATGGTGATGTCAAATAGTGCCACACTGTCATTTAGGCAGACTTTCAATATGAGTTTATTTGGTATATCCGTACTATTTTTTCACGTATCACTTTTATTCATTTTCTTAAAAAATGGAAACAATTTTATATCACTATTCAACTGGTTCTTTAACTTTATTTATTCATTTAGTGCGTGTGTGTGTGTGTGTGTGTGTGTGTGTGTGTATGCGTGTGTGTGTGTGAAAGAGAGAGAGAGAGAGAGAGGGAGGGGCACTGCATGTCCCTGTGGAGGACCAAAGGTGACATTGGAAATCATACTCGATTTCTTCTACCTTCTTTTTGTTTCAATCTGGGTTTTCCCAGGCTTCATCAGGGCCAAATTGTACAACAGTGCCTTTCTGCTTGGTGTTTTTACATGGGACCTGGGATCCAAACTCAGGATCTTCTGCATATGAGGCAGAATCTTAACCTCTAAGCCATCTCTCCAGCCCTACTAGTCAGCTTTCTAAGTCAAAGTATCAAAGTGCTGAAAGTAATAATATTGGCATGAAAGGCAAAGGCAAACTATAAAACAAAGCAACAAGTGTCTCTGAAGTCTACCATTTGATAGACAACAGTTAAAAATAGAACAGGATTAGCATCAGAGGACATGGTACTAATTATCACTGATGAGATATCACTGACCACAAAAGATTGACCAGCCATATAGACAAAGTGTACATCATTTGTAAATAAAATTAAAGTCAACACAGGATATTTTTATGTCAATCATGGAAAATTCTCTGTTTTTTAGGTCACTGTAGTAGGCATCAAGCTAATAAAATCACTGTAAGTGTGAGCAAAAATCACCACATCAAAGTTGATTGTGACAAAAGAATTGAAAAATCATGTACAATAACTTAGATGAGTGCATTTGGAAAGTCAAAGAAGTGATTGAGGATGTGATTCCATTAGTAAAGTATTTTTTTTGGGGGGGAGGCAATGGGCTCTGTGTTGAGAACCCCAGAAGGTAGATCAAAGCAAGAGGTGCCAATACATGATACCTGGAATCCCAGCATTGGAGAGGCAGAGACAAGAGAACCCCTTAAGCCAGCTTGTTCAGCTGAACTGCAGTGGAAGAGACCATCTGAAAATATAAGGTGGATGAAATTGAATTCTGACCTCTACATACACATGCACATGCACCTGCATCACACACAAAGATATTAAATAATGTTATGCTAAATGTGTATTATGGTTAGAATAGCCAAAAAATCATTATAAGGTAAAATATGAGATTAAAATTTATATGTATCCCATAGTCAACCTGGTAACATTGAATTTCTTATGGGCAACTGCAAGATCATTTACCAATCCTTACAGCGATTTTCTATGTGACCAGGTTTGTACAGCTTTATTTTATACTTTATTCTTTACAGCCACACTGTAAATAAAAACTATGAATCTTTTTGTGCAGCAATGAAAGTGAAGCAACATGTGGCAAGACTAGAATACAAGTTTCAAGAATTCTCTAGAATTTTTCCAGTAAGTAATAAGCACATAATGAATGTATCCATACGCAGATGTATATGACAAGGCCCAAAATAATTGATTTCACACAACTTCGACAATGCACCAAATCCCTGGATTCGAACTAGGTTGGGCACACAAGTGTTTTGATAGCCCAGTCTGCAATAGTTTAAAATGAAATGTCCCCCAAAGGGATGACTATGAGCGATGTAATTTGGGATGCCACCTACAGATCACAGGTGATGGGAATAGAAAGGAATTGTAACACTCCAGTTACTTAATTTTTCCTGTCATGCAGTGACTCATGATTTCAATGCATTTGTTCATCCCAGGTTCTCCTGTCGTAGGCTGCTGCTTCATGAGAATCTTGAAGTCACAAGACCAAAGATCATGCATGGTAGCATTAAAAACAACATCAAAAAAATCATTTTGATGACTGATTATTTCAGATATTTTGCTTCACTAATAAATTTGTCTGGGTTGATGTCTACATTTGTTATAGTTTAAAAACATGTAAGCACTCTTCTAATAGAAATAAGAGTACACAGCATATTATCTTAAATAGATTAAATAAGTATAAATTTACATTAGCAAAACAATCTTTGATGATGAATCAGAAAAGTAGAATCATGGAGTCACTTCTTTAGCATTTTCTGCTTCTAATTAGTTAGACGCAGAACATCACCCATAATAACTTTTTAGCAGAATTCCTCAGTAAGATTGCTCTTAAGGAAGCATGAGGTAAAGGCAGCTAGAGATAGAGAGAAGTACTGGATAGCTGTTAACAAAAGATTGGTACTGGACAGCAGAGAGATTCAATGCATTGGAAATCTGTGTCAATAAGCTTATGGATCTCTCTGTCCTAAAAATGCTGCCACGATAGCAAAGTCGTGCATGTGCAGTGATGAATAAGCAATTCTGACTCCTTTACCACAGTGACGACAACCTGCTGTATGTAATGAACAGGTGTTATGCAGCTTTCTATAAAAAGACCATCACTTTCAGAAAAGAAAATAATTTTATCGTGTGAATTTGAACTGACCACACATTCTAAAACAATGTTTATATAGTAGGAAAAATTGTGTAAATGAACAGAAAAAAGCATCAGAAATATGACTCATGTGATGTTGGTATACCAGTGGAAGTTACTGATCATTAAATTATATTATTATGTGCATATTTCTGTGCAGAGTTATTCTACACAGATTAGACACTTATTTTAGAATAAGTAGTGTAAAATAGTACATGTAAAATGCTTACTCATAAAGAAAATGACATACTGTGATAAGGATCATTTAGGCTCTTTAATATTTATTCACTAGAATATAAATGTCTGAGAAATGATTAAGAACATATGAATCTGGATAAAAAAATTAAGGTGATGTTTTATTAATTTTCTGCCTTATAAATTTATATTCTAATAATCCCTTCATATTATATCTGAAAAATAGCAAAATAGTGATATTAACCAATTTTTATATCAATCAGAAGTTATAAAATAACAACAATGTTTCTGCATTATTATATAGGAAAAGTCTTGTTTTTCCTTAGTAAAAAAATTCTAGTGGCCCAAAATTGGATTATTGAAAGTAAACTAAAAAATTACCTCTTTCAGATAAGCTTCTCTCAGTAAACTGAAAGTTATTAAATCCAAGAATTGTAAGAATTATTACATTAATATAAAATAAATAAATATCACTAATTCATTTTTCTTATTAGATCTAGTAGATTAATTTGAAGTTGTTTTAAATTGTTTCAACAGCTTGAAAAAATTATTTTAAAACTAAATACAATAAAATATGTAGAGAGAGCTTTATATAGCATTATTTATTGAATAAACTAATTTTTCAGATGTATGCACCTTCAGAGTGTATCCATTTTGAGGAGGAATCAATATGACCTGCAAAAAATTAATTCAATAAATAACTCAAAAGAATATAGTAAGCACAGGTTTTAAAAGAAAATTAATGTGCTAGAAAAAATTAATTTTAGACAAATATGAAAATGAATGCCAGTTATTTACCAACATAGAAAGATCGAGGATATTTAAAGTTTATGGGATACAGAATTGTATCTGTGAGATTCACTACTTACAAAGCAGAAATTTTTAAAAATTACTTTGGAACTTCTGGATTAAAGAATGATACTCCTCTTATGATTAGATTAGGAACATTAATCTAGTTGGCTAGAATGGACAAAGTGATTAGGATTCATGTTTACCCTCTTCCTTTCTTTAGAAGCAATGTTTATAAACTTTCAAATGATTTCCATCAATCTCTTTTGCACATTTCCTGATAGAGATTTAAATAACTCATATGTACTAACTGATAGATAATAAAAGGTTTGTTAATATGTAAATACTATCAACCATTAAAACAAATTGCAAATGATGCTTAACTTCATACTTTTTCAAAACATCCTGTTGGCCACACAAAAAAACGGTGCTGTTTTTTGCTCTAGACCATAAAGGACATTGATATTCTATGATTTCAAAAGAATATTACACCCTTATTATTATGTGTGTCAACATATTACTAGTATAAAGTATGCATTTTAGAAAAAATACTGATTTGCTTGTCAATTAGACCTGAAGAAACAGTGACTTTCCTTAGTAGAGATACTCCATGTACTTTTAGGCATAAAAGACAGATCAAAGGTTAAAGGACAGATTAGATACATGGAATAATATAAACAGACAAGCAGTAACCATGGAAATTGATGAGTTGAACAAGAGAGTGAAGGTATGTGCATAAAGAGAACAACAAATGATCAATTAAAGTTAACTGGAACACAGTTACACATCAAAAGCAGTGAGAATGGATCACAGTCATAAGTAAAATCGAGTGTCCAAGAATGTTGTCACACACATGTAATTCCAGCACTATGGAGGGTTCAGGCAACAGGATCAGGAGTTCAAAGTCACCCTCAGCTACATAGCAGCTTGAGGCCAGCCTGAGCTACCTAAGATTCTGTCTCGAGGAACCAAAATGGAAACTGACCTGAAATTCTCCTATTGGCAACCACAGGCCAATAGAAAAAAAAAATCCCTGTACCAGATATTTGATATTTGTTAATGAAAGATTAGTTCTTATAATGAAAGACGAGTTAATGATAATACTCATTTGTGAAGTCGCTATACAAATCTATCATGGTACAATACAAAAAAAGCTAACTGATCTGGAAAGCTTCCTCCTTGTCAGACAGAATCACAGAATCACAAAGTGGAATGCAAGCTACTGGGGGAGGGGGAGGAAGAGTAATCAACAGACTCACCCAGTTGTGAAAGTCACAACCAGCAATAACAACCACTCTGACAAGAAGTTACAATACATGAGATAGTGGCATTAACAGTATGGGGTTAACCACCTGCTTAATAATTAAATATAGGGCCAATTACTCTATGATTGTATATTTCAGCAGGAACACATTCACATACTATAAACCAGACCAAGAACCTTTGGAAGAGGAAACCCCGGCCCTAGTAGGGAAATCTAATGTTTAAGTAATAAAACTTGATATCAAACAAACATCTAAATGTTTATCATTGTACAAATGCATTAGAGGAGGTGTCAGGACTGAACACAACAGCTACTGTGTGCAATGGAAGAAGTTTAATACAGAGAATTGCAGATGACTAAAGTGCAGAGAGTAAATATCCACAGACGGCTCAGCCCTATTCAGGATATTCCAGTCCCCATCCTTTAGCCTAGGACTCAGGGAACATTGTGGAACCCGGGGTAATGGCAGCAGTACAGCCCTAGTCTTCTGGACATTTGGCTGCTATAACCGTGCACTCACTGCAGCTCTGATGACTTCTTTGAGACTTTCCCAAGATTTGGCTTATCAACAGTTCATCATGAGGGTTAATGCTGAAAGGGTGGCGGGCAGGGGAGTTAATTCTCCAAGGGTATATCCACTGATCTATCACCCTTGCTCCATCCAGCAAGTGCTCAGGCACTTGGTGCAACAGCAACCTAGATGAAACATATTTGGGTACACACAAAAAAGGATGTGAAAGCAGGGGAGAGACTCCTAGGAGAAAATAAGTTTTGTAATATATAAAAGAACCCCCACTTGAGCAGATGATTCAGAAAGAACCCCAGAACCCACATAAGATGTTGGACAGGAGAGTGGGAAGGGGCAGGTTGGATAGAAGATGGGAGGAGAGGGAATGAAGTAAGGGAGGAAAGAAAGAGGGTGGCAAGGATACCCATTCATTGAGTGTGCATAACTAGGAAAAATAAAAAAAGAAAGGGTGATTGGCATTGAATAATAAAGAGTAGAAATTATTCTAATCTCTTTTATGCATGCATGAAACCCTGGAAGAATATAAATAAATTTAAAAATGCATTAAAATAAAGTAGTGAAATATAAAGAAAAAATAAGTGGATGGTTAAATGATTTATTTTAACATGAAATATAAATAAGTCAGAGAAAAACAGAGGTGAGACAATAAATATTCTCTAAAACATATTGCTATTACCTGGTAATACGTTTATTTGTAATATATTAATAATGGATGACACTTGTTTTAAACCATAGCATCAAATTCATCAAAAATGACAGAATGCTCCTGTATTTCCTGATATATTTTAAGCATTTTATATTTGAGAATGGCAAATTTTTCATTTAAGAGAAGAAACAAATAGAACTGAAAACTTACAATTATTATACAACATAGGAAACTTTCTTAGTGTCACAAATTGTTAAATACAATAGCTACTTTTCTTTCAATTGGTGATGTAGTATTCCCAGTAAAATGCTGTGGATGTTAAAGCAGTAACTAAATATATATGAACAGACCAAGCTTATTAGTGTCATGGGAATCCACTATAGAGATAGAGTTCTTGGAATTACTTAATGAAGAAAATAATTTTAATATATTTAATTATTCTCTAGATAGTTCAAGCTTTGCTAAACATATTAAACTGCTGAAAAGTTGGTTTCTTCTGAAAGTATTTAAAGTATTAAATAATTTTTCTACTTAAAATATTGTTGAAAAGAATCCAAATTAAGGGCTTTAACTGAAAATAATGATGTCCATAGAAAATGTTGACAATTTATATAAAACATTTCATGATGTTTACATTAATAAAACTTTACAGAAAAGCAAAAGATAGGATTGGGTTTCATCAGTTATCTCATGTACCTTCTTTGTTTTGGTATGTGGTACTCTTATTTTTGTATAGTGTTCCAGAAGATACATGTTTTTGCCAAAATTCCTTTAAAATATCCCATTAAGCAAAAGCAAAGCGTGTTTATAAGTATAATAATGATTACTTACCAGGAAAAAGGATCAAATAAAATTTCAAATGTTCAGAATTCACAATAAAACAAGGTTCCAAAATGCTCCTTGTTGGCATGTCAGTCACATCACATCCACCTAAGCTGCACATGAATGAGAAAATGTTGATTTCTTGTCTTGGTTCCAATGATTCTTATCAATCTGGGCACCTGGTTTATCTTTCTTCTCTTGCACTCCTTCACCCCACTCTTAATTGGGATGCCAACAGAGGAGATGCACTAATATGGTGCATTAAAAAATAGTTTGTAGCTTCTTCACACTTTCCAAAGCTAGAACATAACAATGATTTGCAAAAATGTATAAGAGAAAACAAGACAAAACTTTTCAAATGGCCTATTTAAGGCCTGGAATAATTGAGTAGGAGACAGCGAGAAAGAAACACATGATGAGCACAAATGGAAATGGGGCCAAAAAGAAGTGTTCAGTGAAAACTGAAGTTTGGAAGATATAACCTCAACTTTGTCTAAACTGAATTAAACTTGGTTTAGTGAAGGAGAAAGCCCCTCACTCCCTTTGTCAAAATCTTGTCATGGAACTCTTGCTGGCTTCAAACTCAAAATCCTTATTATATCCCTAGTCCTGAGTGCTGAAATTACAGTCATGTGACTGCACTATGTCACATGAGCTATGATGAGGTTCTAAAGAGACACTACCTACTAATTGACTCATTGAGAAGTTTCTGCTATTATATGAATGAATGTGTGGCTTAAGGAGTACATTTATTAAGACAGATCAACAGGAGCATTGCACATCAGAAGAGTAGAAGGGAGCACAGTGATTAGTATCTCTGTGATAGTAAGAGAGATTAGAGTAGTGCACATTCTAGCTAATGACATCAATATACAAGACTTGATAGTAATTAAAGGTAAATGCAGTAGGAAGCAGAAAAGAGTCCTTGATATCTTCTCTAAATGGCAAGTCTCCTTACCAAAATGATGGAAACTCATCAAACTTTAGTTGAGAAAATACAGAGAGGGTCTTGGATTTGTTTTCTTTCTTTTTAAAAAAAAATTTACCATAGAAAGTATTAGACTTCACTGTGACATTTTCAAAAAATATGATTTACTCTTCAAATGAAAAGTAAGAAGTATTTGAAAAATTAATGTTAAGGAAGTCAAACTTGACAATGCAGCCAATTAAGAGTGGGGTTAAGGAGTCCAAGAGAAGAAAGATAAACCAGATGTCCAGAGTGATAAGAATCATTTGAACAAAGACAAGAGATCAACATTTTCTCATTCATGTGCAGCTTAGGTGGATGTGATATGACATACTTATCCATTGATTTTTAAATTGATATAATAGATATTGGTGGAATGATTATTGATTGTGATCCTCAACAGAGCATAGGTGGATATTCAGGAGAGGAATGGCATGGACATTTGAAATTCCTGTCATTCACTTTTTTACTGTTTAAATACTTATTGTCATTTATTTATTTGAGAGAGAGAGAGACAGGAAGGAAGGAAGGAAGGAAGGAAGGAAGGAAGGAAGGAAGGAAGGAAGGAAGGAAGGAAGGAAGGAAGGAAGGAAGGAAGGAAGGAAGAAGGAAGGAAGAAGGAAGGAAGGAAGGAAGGAAGGAAGGAAGAAAGGAAAGAAGGAAAAGAAAGAAAGATACGTATACATCTTTCAAATTTCTGAAGGTCATAGACAATTTTTCATGACTTAGAAAACATGAAGTTGAGAGAAAAACCTTTGAAAAGTTGGTTCTCTCTTTCTCTTTTAATCATTTAGATTCTGGGGATCAAATTCAGGTTGTCAAATTTATGTGTAGGTTTTTTTATCACCCCTCCTCACCAGCCCAGCACCCTATATACCAATAATCCAGTGAGAACATCATATTTTGTTAACTCTGTGCCCTTCTAAGAATGATTTCGCATTATGATAAGCCAGATGTATTTATACCTGCATTGACTTTCACAGAGATATTCAAGAAAAAGGAAATATTCTTGTGTAGGTTTAGCAAACTAGTTTTCAACAAGGTTGACTATTTACATATAAGTAACAAAGTTAATTATACCATGTAAGTATAAAATTAAGTATGCTATCAAATTGAAATTGAGTGCAAAATATATATTTATTTCAAATAATTTACTGGAAAAATTCAGTATATCAGATCATGATACCAGAATTATTAAAGCATTTTTCCCATGTATTAAAATCAAGGACAATTGAATTTGAAGTAATTCATACTGAAAATATTTTATGTCATTGAAAATCCAAATTTTACAAAAGATAAATATTACAAAGGATATGTAGTTCATAACAAATGAGGGACATAAAATGTATCATCGCAGAATAAACTTTCCTTACAGTGCTTCTTGATGGAGATCACTCACCCTTTCATTTGAGTTAGTGTGTTTCTTTTTCCCCTTCAATGTTTGGCACTTCCTATAGCGAAAGAACAGCTTCATTTCCAGGATGCTGACAGGGTGTCCTAGTTTACTTCTGTCTGAAAGCCACGATTTTACACTGAATAGAGTCAGCATTTCCATGATGCTAATCCCATATTTAAGTGTTAAAAATACCTTTCTGCATGCACATGAAATCTGCCTGTAATATTTCCTCAAATAAATCATACAGACTAACTGATAGATTGTTCTAGTCACCCTCACCCAAAAGATAACAAAGTTCTTGGTCCTAGCTGTCTGGAAGGCTGATTCTGGATTCTTTCATTACTGAGCAGGAATATTCACAAGCATTCCAGCCTTCTCATCTCACAATCGCTTCCCATTTAGTCCTCCTGTAAGTACTAAGTTACTCACTAAAGTGCTCAAAAATCCACTTAAACAAAAGATTTTGATGCTTAATTTATATAATATACCTAAATGACCATCAACACAAGAATTACAATTTTGTCCATCTACAAAATCATAGAAAAATATTACAAAAACATAATTATTTTCTAAACTTTCTCTCTCTTTCTCCCCCACTGCCTCTATATAACATATACAGACATTTCAAATTTGATGTTTTGGTACTTATCAGAATAGACTAAATCAACTAATATGACAATGATGCTTCAGCTATCTTGAAACATGATTAATCAGCGATAGTTGTTTGCAAGGTTTCAGCAAGTAAGCGTTGGCTATCTGTAAAATCAAGTGATTTCAAAAGAACAGACCTGTATTATCCAGGTATAGATTTCAAGAGTCCCGATAGTAGAAACAAATTTTGAGAAATAACGTTCATGATGAAGGAAGTGAACTGCACATTAAAGGATTCTCCGGGGATTGGGGGGGAGGCACTGGGGGATAGGAAGGGAGGGGTGAGGGGAGGGGAAGCAGGGGGGTTGGGGGAAGGAGAAGGGAGAGAACCGGTGTACCCATTAAGTTTGTATGAGCAGAAATAATAATAAAAAATGTTTAAAAAAAAGTTAGTAAAATCAAGAATGGTAGAGAAAATAAGCTTAGTTTTAGAATACTGTCAGGAAAAAATGAGTTGAAAACAGGAAACCATTATAGAAAATGCAAACAAGGTACAGAAAGACAAGACTGAAGAAATGCACCTGAAATAAGATAAGGAATTGTTGAAACAAACAGCCAGAGTAACATACTGGTGCACACATAGCATCCAACTGATATCATACAAACACACCTTTTATATTAATAATAAAGTAAAACATTTATTTTAGAATAAAAGTGAACAAAATATATCTCTGTGTTTGCATAGGCTTGTTTAGCAGCCATTTAAAAAAGTACAAATGAAGAAAACAAATGATCAACTTGTAGATATTCCAGTTCAGTAGTCATTTAAAAAAAAATGATTCATAGGTTGTAACTTTTGAAGGACAGTGTTTTTTCTGGACTGGACATGATGATTTGTATTCAGATGCACCAGGTCTTTCTCTAAATCATTGATTCACAGCATGCAACCCTAACCTTCTCACTGGCTATACATGGAAAAAATATCTTTATCTTGATGTCACTCTTAGAAAACCTCCTGAAAAAAACCATCTTATCATTCTTACATTGTAGAAAGAACACTAGTCACTAAAGGAATTCATAGAACGAAATTTTAAGACAGAAAAACTAACCACATAAATATAGATAAGTAAATAAGTTGGAAAATAAATAAATAGATGTTTGTGTGAAGGACAGACACATGATTGCCCAAGGTCATGCTTCTTTAACCAGACAACGGTGTGGACATAGATAAATGCTGGTGTAGTCTTCACAGGATGACGCTTCCACAAGATGTGGACTTTGCATAATTTACTCCCCAAACCCTTGGATCAGCTTCTTGTCCTTTATAAACTTGATTCCAACTTTTTTTTAATTCAATTGTGCGTGTATGCATGTGTGCGCATGTGTGTATGTATGTGTGTGTATGTATGTATGTGTGTGTAGAACCACGGACGAATTCAGGAACCACCATGGACTCCTCCACCTCCTCCTTGTTTACTCTGTCTCGGAATTCACAGGCCACCCCAGCTTCCGCCCAGAGTCTATACTTGGGGTCTAGGTTCCAAACTCAGGACCTTCCGTCTGCAAGGCAGAGGCTTAACCTCTGAGCCACCTCTCCAGCCCCGATTTCAACTTTTGAATAGACAATTTTCTGATAACCCTACTGGTTCCATTACAACTCATGAACCAGATTGGGAAGGTTGGCCTGGGTGACATTATTTGATTTACTGTCATAATCAAAACTGACTCATCAAAAGAAGTATATATCACATTGCCACTAAAAAGAATTGTTATTAATTCACATATTGTTAAATACTTTTTTCAAATAAGTATGTAAAAACAATATCCATTTTACATCTTATGCATCACAATGAAATTGTAATTAAGCCAATGTTTTCTAAAGTTCCTAAAATTTTTGTATGAACAGTACCATAAATATTATCATTTAAACACGATAAAAAGTCCTCCAAACTGAAACAATAGAAAATTTTTCCCATTTAATATTTCTGAAGGGTAAGCAATGTTTTATTCATTTATTTAAAAAGTTGTTGAATATATAATGATTTTTAAATGTCATTCTATTCTATCTTGGTTAATTGTATCAGCTAGATTTTTATAATCTCTAAGCAAGAAACAGTACTGCAATAGTATATTTTAAAATTGCACTGTTTGAAAGTTGAAT
This sequence comes from Typhlomys cinereus, assembly GCA_023101885.1. Lineage (NCBI taxonomy): Eukaryota > Metazoa > Chordata > Mammalia > Rodentia > Platacanthomyidae > Typhlomys > Typhlomys cinereus. The sequence goes on along the minus strand of JALPQD010000007.1, from coordinate 14,288,906 downwards.
GAAGATTTCCTGTACTACAGAAATAAAATGAATTCCACGAGATTCCTACTCAGTAGGAAGATTCAATAAGTAAGCTCAGTAGGTAAGATTCCTACTCCAAAGATCACCAACATGAGGGTTGAATTCCCAGAAGCCCATATGTTGGAATAAAAATTGTTACTAACAAAACTCCTCTGACCTCCACCCTTCCATCTCCATTACACGTGGCACATTCCATGTCCATCTTTCTTCTCTTTCCATTTTCTCTCTCTTTTCTATTTCTCTCTCATAAGTATGTGCATAAAATAAAAGTAAAACGGGAATAGCTATATTTATATGGCAACATACTCTATAATTTACTTCAGTTTTTGACTATTCTGTCATATAAATGGGCTATATACGAAAAGGAGTTTTATGTAATTCAATATTCCACCCACATTTGAACACAGGATTCAGAATTCCATAAGCTTACAAACTGCAATATCATATAAATACTATAAAGATAAATACATACCAGTTACTATAAATTAGTTTATTTCATTGAGGAAAAATAAAATTACTTTATTGAAGCAGTCTATTATTTTTCTCATGCACATATAAAAACACACAAAAAGAAAGGGCAGGATTAGAAAGCTTTATAGTGTTTGATGATCATGCTGGTTGGGTAAGCGTGTATGTCATAGAATAGTTTACAAAAGAATATCTTAATTGCTAACAGCCTCACTGAGATAATTTTGCAATATGGTGATTATATATTTGCATAAATATCACTTTTACAACTCGAGCCATTTTACACTTGCTGCTGAAACTGCAGGTTTACATCTCTTTTTCTAATGGCTTCTTCTGCATTTGGATGTCTGATCATAAATCACTGAGGGTGCAAAATAAAAACATTCAGCCACTTAATCAGATTATTCGGGGAGGAAAATATTCTTGTTCAATATACATTTTTTCCATTTCAATGATAAAATCTGTAGAAGTATTCTGAGTTGAGCAACAGTAGAGCTTTCCAAGATTAAGAGTAAGCAGTGTATGTCAAAAATGAAGAGAAACATTAGGCAATATATATATGCATTAGAATGTAAGAACTAAATGAACTGAGTTGACAAAATGACTGGGTTATCTGATATTTGACACCAAGAAAATTTACTAAGCTGGGCGTGGACTTCTACAAATAGCAGAGGCTGAGGCTGAGGCAGGAGTATCATGAATTTGAGGCCAACTTGGGCTACACAGTGAAAGTTTATCTTCAATAGAATAAGTGCTCAAAGATAACCAAGTCCTTTAGGCTTAGCATTTTGTTTTGAATTAAAGCAAGCAATTCCTTGTACTCCAAAGAAAATATGCTTAATGCATGTCTAAGATTATTTTGTTCTGCTATAAGAGAATATATTAAGACTAAGTAATTCATTCAGAACAGAAATTTATTTTCTCATTATTTTCTCTATGCTGAAAAGTCCTTATAGAGGTGTTGGTTTTTGGCAAGGGTTTCCTTGATGTTTCCCAAAAAGCAGTGAACCAGAAGAGAGAACTTGATTTCACAAGCATTTTTTCATGTATATATGAATATTGTGTGTGTGTGTGTTTGTGTTTGACTGTGTGTGCACGTTTGTGTGTAGGCCCATAGTTGATATCAGGATTTATTCTAGATGACTTTCTACCTTACTACATTAAGGTCTCTAATCAAATCCAGAGCTCGCATGCTTGGCTACTCTGACTAGCCATTTTGCTCTGCAGATTTATCAGGGCTCTGGTTTCCTGGACTGAAATTACAAATGTGCTGCCTGACATTTTACAGGTGATCTGGGCATCAGAAATCTAGTCTTTCAATTTGTGTGGAAGTACTCTTCAGTAGTAGTATTAATATATTCATGAGAGAGAAAAAAAGTACACCTCTATATGCCTGTGTGCATGTGTGCCTCTGTGTGTGTGTGTGTGTGTGTGTGTGTCTGTGTTTGTGTATATGTGTAGGTGCATATATAATATATATATTATATATACACATACACATGCAGTAAAATGCTGAAGACAATCTTCACTGTTATTCCTCAGTCATTTTGCACTTGTGGTGGTTGTTTCATTGCTGGCTTGCTTGTCATGCTTTTGGATCACTCTCAGGTCTGGAACTCACCATTACACTAGCTTACTGGTCACAAAGCCTGTGGATCTGCCTGGCTTTTCCCATGTAGCTCAGGTGTGTAGGTACATGCCAATACATTGGCTTTCTTTTTCTTATAAGGGTTGTGGTTATTGACTCTGTCAAAGATTTGCGATTTCTGAAGACAGTCTCTTCTTGAAATCTTTTTCTGCATTTTCAATGTACTCATTCCTAAACTAGCCACTTCTTGTCTGCATTTGCTCTTGAATTTTCTGTCTTCCCAGCCCCTGAGCGTTGTTGCCTTCAGGTCTTAAACCTTGTATTTGATCATTTCTCTTCCACAATCTATTTTTTCACACAACTGCAGTTTCCAAAACATGACTACAGATTTTACATGACAAGCACTCAGCTATCCCGCAATTTTGTGTGAGTCTATTTTATGGATCCCCTCTCGGCCCTCCCACCTGCTTGGATATCTGAATTTACCATGATAAAATGTTAGATCATTTCTTTCTCTGCTGTTCCTCTTCTTACAAAAAGTTGCTTTTCTTAACTTCATGCCAATTTTATTCATAATAAACATGCTGTTCCTTCATCTTGTTCTCTACATCACACATACATCCAGCTCAGCATACTTCTTGCCAACTTCATTATCAGTGTGAATTTGGAATCCAAGCCCTTCCTCTGTTTCTACCCCTCAATCTGCGGCTCATCGCCGTCATGTCTTCTCATATGTGAGAATGTCTCTGTCACTGGGCTTCTTTTCTTTGTCCTTGTTGCCCCTTACAACAGCATGTGTAAGAGCTTCTCATGAGATCTTGTCACTTCCTGCTCGGAAACATCTAGTGCCAGCCCAAGTCTCTCAGGAAGAATCCAAATCCCTAACACTAATCTGCAGGACCAGTGTGTGATCTAACGATGTATCCTTCTATACTCCAAAGTCCATTTGATGCTGCTGTGCCCAAATGCCACTGATTGTACAAGAAATGTCTTCCCACTCAGTTACAGATGCTGCTCGCTAAGACCAAGGATACAGCATTGATTTCTTGCTCCGTGTTCCTGTGGTGGAAAGTAGATAAGCAGGAGAGAACAAGCCCACTCCTGCGAGACTTTTGGCTGATGTTTTGCTTTAATTTTTGTTGTATTTAAGAGAGCACTTCACTATATACACCCCAGCTGCAAACTCACACCAATCCTCCTGCCTCAGCCTTCAAAGTTACATGATTACAAGCAAGTGCCCGTGTAGTGTTTTTTCAGTAAGGACCTTAATACACTCATGTGAGTATGGCCCTTATGATAAACCTTATTTTTTCCCATCCCCCAGCAATGTTGTTTTGACACTTAAGTGTTGAATCATGGGTTTTGGGGGACTCATGGCAGCTGTGCTCTCCATGCTGTTACGTCACTCCAGCTTTGCTGCTCTGGCTTTTCTTTAAATAGGCCGGGCGTGCTCCTCACCTTGACTTCAGCACTTCTTATCCTCCCTGGGACATGGTTCCAAAGATACCAGCATTATTCATATTCGCAGTTCCTCTGAGCTGTTATTAAAAGTATTATTCTCCCAGTGAAGGTTCCCTGGCCACAGCAGACAAATATCTGTCTACTTTCCACCTTTCCAAAGATGCCTTTCCCATCTTGTTTTTATTTTTTCCTTCTTCATAAACACAATTTTCTACCAAGAGTAAAGACACTCATTATAGTATTCTCTTTGCATGACTTTTCCCCAACAGCCTAATTTAATGAGAGCATACGTTAAATTTAATATACCCTACAGTAATTAAAACTTAGAGTTTAAATGGATTCATTTTTGTTTGTAAAAGTGTGACTAATTTCTCAGAGTAGAATTTTAGTTACCAAAATGTGAAATCTCAATAACTGAAACTGGTTTACTTTGCATTGTTAAAAAAAACACCTTGTATTCTAAGTTCATTACAAATAGTCAACCAAAAAAGTAGATTCTCCCTAAAAGCAACAACATTATGTTATATACAGTAAAATGACTTCCAGTCTACATTGCCAATAATGCTTCAAATTGTGCCACAATTTGCAGCTAAAGGCTGCTAATCTTCATATAGTTTAAAAGAAAACAAGAGACCATTGAGATGGGTGAGCAAGTATATGCACTTTTGTGCAAGACTAAGGACTTTGGTATGATCTCTGGAACACATTGTAGAACACATTGTGTATACATATTGTGGTACAGAGACACCTGCCCCCATGGGCAAGCACACACACACACACACACACACACACAATTAATTAATTAACAAATTGAAAGTAGTCACAATATGTAGACTTCAGATAAGATTGAGTGACATATGTACCTGTCCTAATTAAGCATCTTCTAACTCAAAATATTTTTATTGAAATCATTTTTAAAACCACAACACATATTATGTGTTTATGAGTCTTTTGATTTCTACGTATTTATCATGATTTACACTGATTCAAATTATTTAAATAATTTACATTCATAAAGGTCATCTTCCTATTTTTAAATTTTGGCTTCTTCCCTTATTATTTTCAAAGATTTTTTTTTTGGAGGGGATGGATATGGGCAAGAAATAGATATATAAATACATTGTTAATATAATTAAAAATAAATTAAAAGTTTATTAGAGATGCTGTTGGCATCAATTGAGCTGAAAACAATTTTATTCAGTAGAATATCAATCTCTTGCAATTGTATATTTTCATAGGAGACCCATGTCAGTCATGCAGATTAATTCAAAAAGTGTCAATACAATAAAAGCAGATACTTCTGTCATTTACATACTTCATAAAGAAATGGAAATGACTGCTCAATAGCTTTTTAGTGGAAGAAGTTGGGCAACTGGAGTTTTTCTTTCTGCCCACAAGTTTATCCATCATAATCTATACACAGCGTCAGTGTGGTTGTGAGCAGAAGGCAGTCTTAAATTGAGGACAAGCACACAAGGAAAACATCTGCTTTTTAAAACATTTTTATTGAATTCTTTGGAGTTCAAATATTTCTCATGTTGTCATTTCTACCAAGAAATTGGGGCAACCTAGCAATACATACATCTACGTTCCAGAATTTTCCTTATCTATGTAAGCTACATCTGTTATATTAACATGCCTAGAACAAATCTTCCTTTTCTGACTGTTTTTATGTGGCTACCACATTTGTTTGTTTTCCAAAAATTTCTTCCAAAACACACATACACTTAATCAAACATTATAATCACTTAGAAAGATTATTAGAAAGATATAAAATTTAAATGCTTTCTGATTTTTCTTTAATTTTCAATAAATTATTTTAAGGAATCATGTAAATAAATCCTAGTGTGTCTAAGCAATAACCTACATAAATCGAATGTGTAATAAAAAATGTAGCAAAGATGTCTTCCAATATGAAAGTATCTTGTTACCAAATGTATGTCTCTAGTATTGAAAAAGAGTGAAATACAAAGCTTGCATGGGGGAACCACTTTGCACATAAAGGCACAGTAGAACCACATACACACATGTGCAATACACACACGTACACACATACATACGTGTGTCTTTAAATCATAAGGAAGGCAAATATTTTATAAAGTTAGTTGCCTGCACTGTCATCAAATTGTGTTAATGTTACATAAATAATGTCTATGTGAATACGTGTATGTGTGTCCACGTATGTTACTTTAAATTTATGTTTAATTTTATAATTACATATAGTTGTTCATATTAGTCTACCCATGTAAATATCAACTAACATGTGCAAGATTTTAGGATCCTATTCATGTGACATGATTTATAATTCTATGTACAGAATTTTATAATTCTATGTACAGAAATGGTTCAATGTGAGGGGGGATTTGAAAGTTGGGGACATGAACTGACATTCCTAGAAGCTATATAGAGGATAGATACATAATAGTTTAAATTTTAGATATGGGAAAAATATGAGAACAGAAATGAGAACAATCTCATCTCTATCTGTAATTTTAAATTAGACTTTTTTATTGAGGATGTTCTCCCTGAAAAACATCTTAGGAGAGACTACTAACATTCTGTGCAAATGATGCTTTATCTACTATGTAGATTTAAGTGTAGATTCTTAATAAATTTTCATCAAAGACACTGAATCTGTAATAATTTAGTGGCAATATTATAGATCCTTACATTTCAACCAATCATGAGACATTGTACATCTGAATTTTACACTTTTAGTAATGACTTGCTGAAAGTAAACTTCTAAAGGGTCACAAATAACAAAGATCCATGGATCAACAATGATCCAAATTTTACATGTGTCAAATTACTGAGCTCCATATTTTCTTATCATGTTATGCATCATCATCACTTACAACTTTATTCTCTTAAATCTTATCACTTTGTTTCCAGTACACCAAGAAGTACTCCAAACTCACAAAATTTCAGAGTGAGGCTTCCTTTCCAGCTACCTTCACATATGCCAACATCACCATACAATAAATGTAAAACAACAACAAAAAAATGTCTTTTGCTTATATATTATTTATATGAAAAATTCATCTAAAAGAAAAACAAACATGAAAAGCAGACTGTCTTGACATAGTTCAATGGTTAAGAGACCTTCTTTCTTATATTCCTGGTGATAAGAGCTTGATCCTCGGATACCTACAAGGTAGGAGAGAACTGACGTCTGAAAGTTGTTCTGTATACCATGATATTCTTTCATATATATACTTTCTCTCTCTCTGTGTCCTTTTTCTTTTCTCTCATAAATAAATAATAAATTAACATGTTTAAAACATGATTGAAGAGCTAGGAAATGGTTCAATGTGAGAGAGGGATTTGAAAGTTGGAGGACATGAACTGACATTCCTAGAAACTATGTAGAGGATAGATGCATAAAACAAGTATCTGCCATTCTGGGGTTCCTAGGAGAAACTATGGAATACGTAGAACTGTGTAGTCCAGCTAGCAGTGTATACAGCAGAAAAATCATCAAAGAGAGCCTGCTTGGATAAGGCAGACAGCGAGGGCCTACACGTGAGGTGCTAATGCAGCACATCTGCATTCATATAACAAATGCATACACACTATGTGCAAGTTGAACTTAAGGAGGTAGCAAAAAGCTACAAATTAAAATCCACTCACTATTAAAGTGATAGAGAGTTTATCTTCAGGAGTCCATACTGAAACACATGGTCAGTTGTCTTCTTAACTGATGTCCATAATGATTTTTCAAAGATATCCTTTCTAACATTTCTTAGTAAACTAAGGGAGAGGGGTGTAATGTCCACTTCTCCAAGGACCAGCTAAAATGTTTAGAGATAATTTGGTTGCCTCAACTTCAGGAAAAGCTACACCAATCTAGTAAGTGGAGAGCAGAGAAAATATCATGCAGACTGCACAGGGCGAAGCAGCCGCCTCCCCTCCCCCCAAGCAGAGTGTCATAGTTCAAATTAATAGCACTAAAGTTCAGAAGTCATAACGTACAATATTCTTTTCACATGTACACCACAATCACAAGAGAGGTATATGATTAAGTAAGTTGAAAAGTTCAAAGTAGTCTTCCCATTAACAATAACAAAAGAGCGTGCTATACACTTTGCTAATTCAGTGTCTCTACTTTTCACAGATCCAGAAAGCATATATGGGCCAACAAGTTTCATGTATTTCACCCTTGTTGTGCTGAAGTGTGCACGTACAGACAGATGTTATGATACTTAGGTTAGACATACCTAAGGAAAACTTTTATCTCCCAGCCATTCTTAGGCCAAATACAGGACCATTGAAATATGAACACTTGCAAACAAGTGATTTTTATCTATCAGATGACAGAAGTTGCTCCAAAGTACAATAATGCTATGTCAGCTGATGAATGAAAACATTTCATGTTAAGCATATGTAGTACCTTCATTTAAAACCCTTACAGAGTTGTATTAAGAGGCACATTCACCCTCATCTTTATACTATATTCACTTAAGAAAAGCTCACTAGGAGGATTAATAATTTGCACATTACATTAACTATCCAAGTCCTGGATGCAGTTACCAATACGTGCAACTACTATCTCAAATTACATTCAGCACTCACTGGATACAATTACAACCCCAGTTTCCTGTCACTCTCCTATCATATTCTCCTCTGCTATTGGATAATTTTCCCTTGGGTCTTTCTGTTGATTTTGACGTTGTTTGTCCACTTCTACCTTTCCTTCTTGAAGGATAAGCAATCAATATTGGCCATTAGTATCATATTCTGTTTATTTTCTTAAGTTAGCTACCTCTGTGGACAAGCATCAGAGCTGATGCAGGAAGTAATTTTTGACCAAATCTCACGAGGTGAATGGATGCCTTTTGGAGTGAGCAAATCCGATGACTTATACCAGATTCATCTATTATCAGGGAACACAGAATTAAAGGTATAATAGGAGGCTTAGCATCAAGATTGGATCAGAGTGCTACAGAGCTAATTCCCTTCTGGTATCGCATTCTGCCTTCCTTCTCCCCTTTGCTGTAAGAGATGCATAAGATCTTGTGGGGAATTTGCACCTTGACTTGGATTTAAGATGTTCTCAGAAGAGACTTACACCAAAATAGAGGAGAACAATTACTGCAGAAGGAAAAACCCCCTGCTTTGAAAAACCTGTGGGAGATCCCAGAGTGGAAAATAAAGGTTGAAAACACTGGCAGCTGGTAGTTAATGCTTTGGCTGTATAACAAGATCTTCCTCTGATCTGCCTCTCGGCTTCAAGCAGTGGAGCTATCACCTGCCCAAACTCAAGACCCTGAGAATTTCAGTTAAGGTTTATTTATTTTTCTTGATCTGCATTTGAGAGTTAAAAAAAGGAATTCTTACTCTTGGCCCTACAGAAAGCGCATTAAGTGCAGAAAACATTAAATTTTAAAATATGTTAATAACCTTAATAAAATTCTATTTTTCACCTGTTACATAGGAGAGGTTTTCCTCGCTCCACATCGACACACAGAAACACATGCACAGATATAATTTTACCTTGGTAAGACACAACATTCTAGGTATTTCCACACAAGCAAATCTGGTTCAGGAAGTTAAGGAGAGGCAATGAATGAGAGTTGACAATCATTTGCGCACACACTACATAAAGTGTGCTGCCGATTGCAGGAGCCTAGTTAATTTCTTTTCATGCATCATTTACAGCAACCTTTTAAAAGTGTAAAAGTTTCACCTTAGGGTTTCATAACCATTTCTGGAAATCATCAGTGTAAAGAAAAGAAATAAAAAAAGGAAAGGGAGATTTCAAAATAAATAAATAAATAAATAAATAAAAGCCAAGGCTTGCCCGGCTGCAGTTTCTGAGCTCAGATGCAACATAATTTTAGAGGGTACTGGAAAGACAATAATATAAAAATAAATAAATAACCCAATTTTAATGTCCCAGTTTGATTCTGACCTGCTCGTTTTGACTGGTACAGACAAGACATTAATGTCACTGACTCTGAGGCTATCAGCGTTCCAAGGTGTAGAACACCCTGACAACTTCTTCAGGGGCAAGACAGAAAACAGCACAGCCACCGACCCCAGTCAACACCGACCCCAAAGGATGAGCTGGCTCACATTCCATAGGCTGCAGAGCAGCATTCCTGCATATGAAAATACAAATTCAAGGGAGCCGTGAGGCTGCGGCAGGAGCTGCAACTTTCTCCTTAGCAAGACATTCCAGTGAAACCTACTGGAGAGGAAAATTTCACCAGGAGTGGCTTCGCTCCCAACTGGGTAAGCAGTCCCGCTGAACAGAAAAGAAAAGAAAAATGTGTGTCTACATCTCTGCATGTCACGAAGAAGCGAAGTGTGGTGTCTTAAAGTCTTACCTTGGCTGGCTTGCCCTAAGTGGTGGGAAGGAACTTGATGTCTGAGAAGCCCTGAGCAGACTTTCCCGAGCTGTGTGCGAGGATGCACCGAGTCCTCAGTAGCCCAGGCTCTCCGCGCACCTCCAGCCCGGGGCTCCCCGGCCGGATCTCTGCAGCTCCGGAGCGCGCCTCTGATTGGCTGGCGGCGTCTGTCGGCCTGATGCTCGGCCCCGCCGCTGTCTCTCCTCCTTCCTCGCTCTCTGGCTCTCTGCTGCCTTCCCCTCTGCCTCCTCGTCCCCTCCACCCACCCAGCATACATACTTTTGGGGCTGCACAAATTCTAAACGACTCCGAGCGGACACCCCATGTCCCCGTCGACAAGGTGACACCGGCGCACGAGCGCAATGACACGCGTGATCATCTTTAGACACACAATCAAGACAAGACAAAATCCTGAGCGCTTGGGGAAAAAAATGACCATCAGGACTCAGAGACAGTTCCGACCTGCGGGGGAGTGGAAAATGGGGACTTGAAAGGGGTTTGACTGTCAGATGGAGGAGGTGGGAGGACGCCGGAGAAAGCAGGATGTTAAAGCGGGCAGGGCAGGCGCTGTGTGGCAAGCCGATAATAAATTTTCATATTTCCGTGTAAAGTCGTCACAGCCTGCTAAACATTCTGCTGCCGGCTCATTCATCAGTGATGCATCGTCCAGCGGAAGCTGAGAGGTTTAGCAAGAGAGATGCCCTTTAATGCCTTAACCCAACGTACTGGAAGCAAGGAAGGTTTGCTTTAGAGGAAGCTTCCAGCCCTAGGAAGTCAGCATTATATCTATGAAGAGCAAGCGGACTGCAGTGCCTCCAGACGCTGCTGCTTGTGTCTGGGAAAACCAAGGCACCGAGTGAACTTCTCACCTTTAGCACTCCTCAGTAAATTACCACGATTTGTAATGTACAAAGCTTGTGCTAGCCGGGATTTCAGGCTTGATTGGCTGCATTCAGAATGGATGTGAACAGCTCAGACAACTTCAGTACTCTCTCCAGGCTCCATTGCCCACGCTCACACATTAAGAATACCCACCATCCCATTTAAAGCAATGTAGTAAACAAGTGTGGGAGTTTATCTAAATCGAATGCTTATATCCAAGGGTCTTCTGGCAGGGATATTAAGGGAAACAACAAGATTGTTAATCATGTCAGACACCAAGGACATTACTTTTAATGTCTCTTTGCCCCAACTACCAAAGCCTAGGTTCTCAAGATGAGAGGAGAAAGAATATTCAAACATAAGAGAGGGTGTATAGAAATCCTTCAGGGCCACTAAATTCCAGAAATTTGAATTGAGACATACTCTTGATCATAAAATGCAAAGTGTTCACTTTTCTCAGTCTCAATCTCAAGATTCTGTTTTTAATTTATCTACAATATAAACCCCACTCCAGAACTTCTTTGTGAAGATTCAGAAAAAAAAATCAAAGTGTAAAAACAAAATCTGTATGGCTTTTACTAATCCACAGTAAACTTTTACAAAGGTTACTGCACTTGTAACTATCCTTTTTTTCTCTTTCCTCTGCTATAAGGAAAGGTCATCTGAAAAGATAGGTGGTGTTTCTTTTAAAGTGATAGAATGGGAATATTTTGAGTTAACTAGAGGAATATTTGACTATATTTCCTTCACTAGAGAGAAATGGAGAAACTTTTAATTTTGTTTGGAGATCTGACACGATTAAAAACATCAGAATCGGTGATGGAAGCTCTTGAATACTATTACTTCTCATTGTGAACGAAGGGTATGTGTTTAGCTGTTCCTAAGAACAGTACTAGGAGTCATTTAAAATTTCATAATCTCAAAAATCTGACTTCTCAGAGAAAACAGAACATAAACAACAGAATAAGAATAATGAGCCAAAGTGCTATGATATTTTGTGTCTTATCCATTGTGATTTCCACGTAAAAAGAGGGTTTTCTTTTGTACAATGTCCCAATTCACTCTCATCCTTGTTTTGATTCTTGAAGGAAGTTTTAAAACACCAGATTTTTACCAAGCTGTTGAAGCACCAGAAAATACTAGAAGGGCTGGCTCTGGAAAGTAAATAGAATATGAAAAAAAAAGTTTGTTTTCCAGTTTTAAAATTTCACATTGTGGCATTACCTACAGACATCTAAGTCTCTTTCCTGGGCCATCTACAGCTGAATGGAATAAAAAGCTTGTTTGTAATCTTGCTAGTAAATCCTGTGCTCATACATCATCAGTGCTGAGCATCTTAGGGATAAGCCGAGAAAATAGAAGGTGAGTTTGCTACATTTCCTTGGTGGTTTTCCCTGGATAAGGCCGCAATAACTACATCTAGTAAAAGGCCCAATAGGAGTCAACTGACAATACCCCTCCCCCTGAGTGGTCTATGACTCCGAGGGAATTGTCAAACTGCCAAACAATACAATCTATTCCAGGAAAGTAATGTATCCTCCAAAGGAGGGTTTTTATCAATGGGACTGTACCGGGATTAAGAGCTCTAGATCTTCTATAAACTCAGTGATGCGATACACACAGGACTGCATTGGCTTCAGGGTTTGATATTCTGAAGCAGTGCCAACTTTCTACAGAATAGGGAACCTGTCAGCCACTTGTTACATCTGATGAAGTTCTGGTTTTAAAGAAGAAACAGACTTAACTAGTGTAGAGTTTGCTGCTTGGGAAAGGTAGGTGGTAGGCAGGGACTTTCTCTTCAAAGATTACTTCAAACAATTGGACAAGTTATCAGTCAGCAGAATTTATTATGAGCTAATCTTTGATACTGAAAGCACTGGTATTTATGATACTGAGCCCCTCTTATGTTACCTTGGGAGAGCTATAAGAACCACTTTAGCTGGTGACAGGGCAGCATCAAACACAGGATTGATGTTGCTAGGAACAGAGGAACTGAAGAGCGAAAAATTTTTAGCATGTCTTTGCCATTGTTTTCTGAGAGAGAACCAGAAAATTGCTATATAAGAGGCCATCACATGCTCCATTTTAGTCTGAAAATTTGGAAGACTGCTAATGTTTATAAACATAAACAATGTAAGAATTCAAAAGGAACATGGAGATGACCCTACCTCTTATATAATTAATGATTTGGAAAAGCCAGTCAATCAAGCATGAATCTTGGTTTGCCCTGTTTAACACACTCTCATTGTGTAATCACGTACAAACTGTGTATAATTGAGGTATATAATTTGATTCTTTTAAATCTTTTTTTATTATTTATTCAATTGTGCGTGTGTACGTATGTACGTGTGTGTACGCGCACGCGTGTGTGTGTGTGTGTGTGTGTCTGTGTAGAACCACGGACGAATTAGGGAACCACCATGGACGCCTCCACCTCCTTCTGCCCAGGATTCACAGGCTCCGCCCTACCAGGACAAGAAGCGCAGGCCGCCCTCACTTCCGCTTGGCGTCTATATGTGGGATCTGGGATCCGAACTCAGGACCTTCTGCCTGCAAGCAGAGGCTTAACCCCTGAGCCACCTCTCCAGCCCATAATATGATTCTTAATAGGCATTGTGAAATGGCCACCACATCCCAGCTGACTAGCGTATCTATCACCTCTACTCAGTTACCATTTTGTTTATAACACCAAGCATAATAAATGGTTTTATGATTATGTGAATATATAAAAATAGAAGCATTGTGCAGTTTTCATTTGCAAATATTTGTTTTAGGTGTTGGTTTAACACCTAATTTTAGGTGTTGTGTAACACCAGTTTTATTTTCATTAAAGGAATTTTTAGGACAGCCAAAGTATGATCTATAATTTTTTTCTACAGGTTAACCCAACAGAGTCAACTTTTACTAATTACAGCACTTCTAGTTAACAGGTTCCTATTTATAGGTCAGTATTAATTAAGGAAAAGGTTATCTATCAGGATATTTTAGGCATAAATATTATAATTAAGCCCAGAGAAATAGTAATATAAACAAATGTTGTTACATTTTTTTACTTCATTGGACATAAAATATCATATTATCAGTGAGCATATTAGATCTAATATCTTAGCACTGACAATTGACAAAGCAAAAAGTCAATGTCATATTTCTATAATTTATACATTTACCTATCTGTCCTATCATCTTATCATTTAATTAAGATATCATTTAATCATCTATCTTCAATGTGTTTATAGATCTAAATCTACCTATAGACATAGATGCTTTCTACCACATAAATAATTGTATCAATAAAAAGATTAAAATGACAACAATGATATTCACAAAAAGAGAGAAAAGTTTAAAATACAGCCTAGCTTTTGCTGGCTATAACTCATGGAAAATCACATGATTTACAGAGTTTTAAAATTAACTGCAATATCTCCATAAACCAAGCATTTGACGAAACAAAATGTCATATGAAGACTTGAGTGAAGAAAAACTTTGCAATTTTCAAAGCCAGCATTAGTACAGATTTTATAAGTGGGAAATTATCAAACAAAATATGAGTTTTGGCAAAATTGTAGGTGACTTTTTTAAGAGAAGACTGAACAATCAGAGGAAGAGATGCAATGGAAGAGGAAGAGGAAGGGCAATGCGCTATGTCCAAAGCATCCTCAGGATTAAGTACTGTGAGAACAATGCATTGAATTTTCTGGTAGACAGAGTAGACAGAACGAGAGAAAATGCATGGCATGGTCTTTCTTTACATCATTAGAGTTGCCATGGTTCCATGTGGCACATAGAGGAATGTTTTAGCACTGTTATCCAGAAGTGCTTTCAGGGGAAAGATTCTTTCCTTGGCTGTAGAGATCTTGTCTGAAACTTATTGTTGTCTTGGCTTTAGTCAACACTGTGCACACTGAAGGTCTTCCTGAAAATTGAACATTCTACTCAGCTTATATACACAGATGAAGTTTTCCAAATTGTTAAAGAATTTTGAAAACTGTATGTGAAATCTCAAGACAGCAAAATAGAAAATTCTATAGTTGGATTCAGAACATGGATGTGTTAAATTAAAAGTAGTAGTAACAATAAACAGATAATGCTTATAAATGACACTTAGAAATTTAGAGTCTTTTCTTCAGCTGTCCTACACCCTGAATATCTTTACCCGTCCACTCTTATCTTCCTCCCCTCTCCATCTCTGACCTTTAACCATCTCCTTTATTCTAATAATGCTTTCCCACTTTAAAGCAAAACCATAGCTCCCTTGGTCACTGGACCCTCAACTCCTTCTTAAGTCTTAATCAAAGAAAGTTAGATTATAATCATATCAGTAAAGATCAATTGTTTGGCATGGTCATGAAATTTGTTAGCATAAACTTAATTAGCTTATCTAAACACAAAGTAACCCAGTTATCTCACTGAACTCTATGTGTAAGCTATTAGTGGTTTAATTTGATTATTATATAAGTATTACAGTTATTTTTCATTTACATTTTTCATTAACTTAATGCTATTATATTAATTTATTTAATGAACAATAACAGCACACACTTTTTGCTTCCTTCACACTTGTGATGTTACTTGTTTGTTGTTTTTCTTGTAGCTTTTTATATGTAAGGGTAGACACAAAGCATACTTCTGTTAAGATAAAACCTGACTTGCCCTAACTGAGCTAGTGTCCACATTTCTGATTCCTTAAATTATTTTGGAAAATTAATCAGTTTGTAACTTTATTCATTTCAATTACAATTTTAGTATATCACTTTAGAAGCATTCTTTTCATCTTTTTTAAATTTTCCCATGTGTTATGTGTAGAGTGTAGGTGTGTGTGTTGTGTTATCACATATGTGAATCCATGGGTGCTGGCTAATATGAAAAGTCATCCTCAATTGCTTTCCATTTTATTCTTTTTGAGATCTAAGTCTTATCAAACCTAAATAGTCTATAGGGTTATTAGGAGAGGTGCACATAGGACAACAATACTCTCACACCACCACCACCACCAATTTGTCTGGGATACAAGGATCCAAACTCTTGTTCTTTTGCTTACACAAGCTCTTTAGTCACTTAGACATATCCCCAAATCACAAAAAAAAAAAGTTTTAAATAGAGGAAAAATGCAGTATAATAGTATAGTAGAGAAGAACAGTATGTAAATCCAAAAACAAACATTTAAAATCATGTAATTTTATGTTCTTGGTTTCTTCCTCAGTAAAATATTTATAATAATTTGTTAATATTAATCACATCTATCCAGAGGCAAAGGAGCAATGGGATGGATGGATAAATAGATGAACAGAGATGCAGATAGGGTGATTGATGGTTGCATGCGTGAATAGATGATTGAATGGTTGAATGAGTGGATGTGTAGATGGATAGATGGGTGGGTGGATAGAGAGATAGTTGGGTAATAGATATATGACAAAGATAAATGATAGGTAAAAAGGTGATGATAGGCAGACAGACAGACAGACTGATGCATAAATAATAGCTGACAGATTGATAAACATTCAGAAATTACCAGCTCATTAGTGACTTAATCTATGAAACCCAATGATTTGTGTCTGAAAGCTCCTAATCAAGAAATTTGGTCACAAACTTCCAATCCAAACTGAAAGTCTGCATGACTAAGGGAATCATTGGTACAAATGTTTGTCTGAATGTAGAGGCTTGAGAATCAGGTGCAGTAGTGCCCAACAAAGAGATGGGTGATGCCAAGTACTCAGAGAGAAATTTTCCTTTCCTTTGATGTCTGATTCTAGCAAGGCCAAGCATGGTTTGAATGGTGTCCAACCATATTTTCTTTACTCACATTGCAATTACCATGTGGTGCTCCTCCAGAAATACTCAGATCAACACAGAAGAAATATGTTATCAGATATCTGGGCATCAGTTAGTCTACTCAATTATACAGAAATCATACTTATCTTTTAGGTTTTTTACTTCTCAAATTTTTGGCAGAGATCAACTGAAATTTTTAGATTTCTAAGGAGAATTAATTATGTATGGAAAAATATGAAGCACAAAGCAAATTTTTACAAAACTTTGATATAAATGTAGCTTTTCATAATTGTGCTTTTGTTTCCTTAGTAAATGCAAAATACA
Source organism: Typhlomys cinereus (assembly GCA_023101885.1). Taxonomy (NCBI): domain Eukaryota; kingdom Metazoa; phylum Chordata; class Mammalia; order Rodentia; family Platacanthomyidae; genus Typhlomys; species Typhlomys cinereus. Next base: position 14,272,043 of record JALPQD010000007.1, on the reverse strand, counting down.
TGTGTTGTATATGTTTTGCTTATTATATGTTATATATATTCATGTATTTCAGGGCAATATGGAGAATTTCAATTTGGCTTTGAGGACCTAGGTCAAGTCTTATCACCACCATTCATAAATTACAGAGTAGTTTAAACATTCTGTTTTGCTCTTCTGATGCATGAATAATTTTATATAGGCAAAAGGTCCCAGTTCCGCACAGATAATATATTTGGATAAAGGTCAGTTAAAACTCAGTAAATGTGATGTACTTATATTATAAGCTTGATTTGCTTTCTGTGTTCCATCAGTAGCAAAAAGGAACAAATCACAAATGAACAAATGCTTACCTGGGAGCATTTTATTAAAAAATAAGCTATATTTTCTATGGAATATCCTGAAGACAGCATTCACTCAATTCTGCCTCCCATATCTGTATTTACCTCTTTGGTGGTATATAATGAAAATTGATGTTTGGGTGAACCTGAGGCATCGTAAGATGCTTAACCATCAAAGAAGTATTATATTGAGCTCAAGATATAATATTTATAGTATTAGAAGAGTGGAAAATACTTAAAATCAATTCTGATAAGTTCAGTTTACAAAAGGTTAGGGTTATTTCATTAATATTTAGTTAATTAGACCTTCAAGTTGACTTAAAGTTATTAATGTGAGTTTGTTGCTACTCCAGATAAACAGTAACAGACAGGATCTTTCAAATTTATTCTTTTCCTTAGGAACATTTTAAGAGAGATTTTGAATAAATGATGCATATTTCTTGTCTTTCAAGGTTTAATATATCAAAGTTCTCCATGTCACCACAAGTTCTTATCCAACATTTTTAATAGATTACCAGCATTATTTGCTATGGCATACAAGTAATATGATTTATCTAGTCTTTTTCCTAGCACTGAATATTGATAGGTTGCTGGCAAAGTTTCGATATACACAGTGATTCAACAAACAACTCTGTTTGTCATTCCTCACCTGGATCACTGCCTATAATGATTGAATAGGCCTTGTAGTAGAGTTGTATCTACCCAGTAAAATCTATGAATGCTTCTTAAAGTTAGTGATTGCTTTATGGCATCTCCACCCCATTAGAGAAGAGTAAAACCTTAATTGCCTTCTGCACTACTCCTGAGCAATAATATTTTTTCAATTTGCTTATTCAGTAACTGAAAAATTAATATTTCATTATTTATATTCCTATTAATGTGATTACTCTAATGTGTATAGGCCATTTCTTGCTTTCTCTTGTAATTTCTGTTCACATTCATTTCCCTATCATGTTCCTGCTAATGAGAACTAAAATGGACCTAATTATCTTAATACTTAATCAGAAGACATGTTAGAAATTACATTTCAGTGGAAATTTTGTGGTCTTTCTTTTTTCCTCCTTAACAAAAAGTATGTTTGCATGTAGTGATGAGTCATTGTGCACACAAACAGACATGTGTATGTGGTTAGGTTTGCTTGAAAATGTAGATTCTCATATGAGAATCACTGACAGGGATACATAAAGAAATAAGAATCATTTGTGATTTTAAGAGAACAGACTAAGAAAAAACTGATGGAGCGTAATACAACACCATAGGTTCCATAAGCTATATATGGACAATGTTATTTCTAAAATAAAAATGATGAATTACTTTTGATGAGCTGATAAAGCACTCTTTAAAAGGTAGTCTTTGAAGGGAGGCTTAAAATAGAAATTGATGGATGGAAAATATTAGAAACCAAAATATATTTTTCAAGTAAATATTTCTTTAGTGGGCTACTGTGCCAGACTGTCTAATGATTGCCCAATTGTTTTGCAATGATGGCTCCACAGAACATATTCTGCATTCATACTGTACCTGAATTCATGACAATTGCAAATGCTTGTTTTTGTAAATGATATCATATTTATGGACCATTTCTAAGCATTATTTTTGGGTGTGTGTGAGAGAGAGAGAGTGGGTAGGGGTGTTCTTTTGGAGTCCAAGGGTGATTTCAAGCCTCATCCTGAATTTCTCCATCCCCGTATCACTTTTCTCTGTGTTTCTCAGCCTTTACCTTCCAGGGCAGAAATAAGCAGCTTCCATCATTTTCCAGGCAACTTTTCATTGGACCTGGGATCTGAATTCAGGTCTTTTTACTTGCGAGGCAAAGGTTTTATACTCCAAAATCTGTCCAGCCCAATATCTAAACAATATCTAAGCAGCATTTTCCTTTCATATGTAGGCTTCTAAAGTTACTTTGCTGTGCTTGTGTTGATAAGTTCATGGCTGTCCAAAGTCTTGGGTTGATTACCATGTATATACAAAGCTGCAGTGTCTGAAATATGTGACAACAAACAGAACTCTCACATTTAAGGGTTGCGTCTCCATATGTTTTTTTTTTTTCTGTTTAGCACATATCAGTCTAACGGCACTGTTTATGGAAGGCAACTCAAAGATACAACACATAACTCAATAATGTGATCCAGGTGTGGAGAAACCAAAAATGTCCATGTCTCATCCCAGTGTGTTCCTATACTACGGATGAGGAGAGTGTTAGGAAAGACCACGAGTGACCTTTGTAATTCACCAAGACTATATATGGAAATCTCTTTGGAAGGGGTGAGTTGACAGATAAAAAGGATGGCTGTGAATTGGCAAGAAAACAGCGAGTGTGGGAATGGCAGACCAGATGTTTATGAATACCTAGAAGCAGAAGAAATTTAGTGAAGGTAAATAGAATCAAAAGGAGGCCTTGGAAATATTGCAGAGATTATGTTTTTTGCTAAAATCTTTGGCTGTTCTTGAACAATTAAGTAATCATGATCCATGAAATAATGAAATGAGATTATCCTTTCTCAGAGTGGAGGTTCCAACCTACTACCAACATGGACAAACATTACTTGAATGGCGGATAATGTGGAATATATGAGAGTAATAAATTAACGTAAGTTTGTTGGTGATTTTTTTTGCATGAAACAAAGAGCTCTGTAGTTGGATAGCAATATTTTTAAATTGGAAAATAAAATAGGATGACTTTAAATTAGATAGGTGTGAAGAGATGTGGAAAATAGAAGGCAATTCTCTTGATTCTCTAGTAGGAATTCACTAGTAGGAAAATTCGTTTAAGGGAAACAAATATCAAATTCATTTAAAAGCATACTACCTTTAAGAGGCCTATTGTACATGAGTAAATAACTTACTTAAAGTTAAAAGAACCAATCAGGATTATTAGCAAAATTAGGAAAAAATGTACGCTATTTTTAGCACACAATTTGCTTTTATGAGTTTGCTCAGTCTAAAAAGACAGTTTAAAATGCTTACACACAATATTTGGGTCAAGGTAGAAAATCCCTTGAAATAGACATAAATGAAATAGCCTGAAGATTTCATGGATACGAACTGTGAAAAGAAAAATGTTGTCAGTGTTGGAGAAAGGAAGGATATTAACTCTGATAGTATTGAAGAGAGTGGCCATATTTTGCTTGTTAGTGGTAGAGTGCTTAAGACGTCTGTATTAATAAAATTTGAGAGCATCATTCAAAGGTCGTAGTCTCAGTCAGATGATATCTCAGTGGGTGCATGTGCTTGCTGCCCAGTCTGATGACCTTGTTTGATGGGTAATACCTGTATGGTTGAAGGACAAAACTGGCTCTTGAAAGCTGTCCACTGACTTGTACATACTCCTCTAGAAATACATGCTACCTTACAAACTCAAAAATATGCATATTCATTTTGCTGTTTTTCTTTCTTGAAAATAGGTTCCCATTCTAATATACTGAAAATATTGTCAAATGAAATCAAGGCAACTCTTTTATGACAACTAGGAATTTTAAGAAAGCAAGAGTCAAGCTGTTAATTGAGGATGAAGGATTTGTGTGTGTGGTATGACACTTGATTCACCTTACTCTGGGAGTTCAGGTCCATTCATCATCTATTTATTGATAACCTGGACATTGTTCATTGTGTTTCATTCTTCAATTTCAAACCATCATTTCTTCCTACAATACTTGCTAGCTAGAGTAGATTGTAAAAAGTAGACATTCTCATTTCTGCAGAGTATAACCTAATGTTGGAAAGTTGAGATTTTACATATTAGGTAGGAAGTTATAGAAACAGATATATCAGGACAAGAACTCCAAATAAAAATGCAGCTGCCACCATAGAAACCATGCTTGCTGAGACAATGTTTAGTGCTACTGTGACTGAATATATCATAGTGGATTACCACATTGTGTAAATCAGGTGCATTATCTTGCTAGGTAGAAGAATAAAACTTTTAGTTGTTATCCAGATAGCTAAATGTGTGTCTTAACATGGCAAAAGATTATAAACAGTAAGGGTAGGTAATCAGGAGACATTTATAGAAGGAATCAGTGATAACACAGAAGAGCTAATGGATCAATGCCTTCAAGCATGGCAAATGTTTCCATGAAAAGAACAAAGGCAATATAATGAGCTAGAAATAGTACCTACTGTGCAGCAGTAGAATGGGTTTGAAGTGAAACCTCCTAATGCTGAGGTGATGGTTACAATATTTGCAATAAAGTAAGAGTCGGTAGAAGCAAGGGACTCCAAATTTGTAAGCAGCATTGGACAGATGGTATCATTCTATGAGTTATTTACAGATAATGACATTAATCACAAGGCTAATAAAGATAAATAATATTAGATACTTTTATAACCCCTAATGAACAAGAATAAAATTTTTTATAAAATCACCCAGAAAGGCAAGTAGCTTTTTAGAGCAGAGAAAGAAGGAATTTGAGAAGAGAGAATGGGAGTAGAAAGAAATACAGAAGAGAGACATCTGAGGAAGAGAGCACTTTAAGGATACAGAATCACAAAAGCAGTCTAGAAGGACTAACAAACGTCAATAAAAGCTACGAAGATGAAGAAAAGCATTCAAAATCTTAAGCTGATACAGTTTTAAAGGTTATTTGAACCTTATGTGTTACTAATCATTAAGCAAGAGCTCCTTATATCTGCAAAGTCTTACAAAGTAGAGACATGCAAACTCCATAAGAAGGTTTGGTCAGTGTGTGGGAAAATGTACCTAAAAATAGATCACATTAAATCTCAGTATAGGGTGGATTTGCATATTCTAAACCATGCAAAATTATCAAATGAAGTCTCCTAATTTCTTTTTATTTCAATGCAGGAGAAGCTTGATCTATATTTGAGAGTATGTGATTAACTGTACTTTACCATCTCCTTGCTTATTCAGAGTTACTTTAAGAAAGAATTGCCAAGCAGCCAGCATGTGTAATTATTACAGAGGAAATTAAACTTTGTATGAAAGTAAGAAACTGAAATGTGAACTAAATCACTTTCCCTTACTCCAAACATAAAGATAAATATGTGCTTGAGAGTTTGAGCAAAAGGAAAAAAGAAACGTATACATTCAGTTATTTAAATTGCCAGAAAGAAAACCTGAAATGAGTACACACACACACACACACACACACACGCACGTGCACTGAAAGAAAACTTGGAATATGACATGAAATCTGATTGTTTTGAATTATTGATTGACATTCGACATCTGGCAACCTGAAGAAGAACAAAGTTAAAAAGAAAAGAGGGGCTGGATAGGTGGCTAGGATCCTGAGTTCGGATCCTAGACCCCACATATAGACCCCAGGCAGAAGCGGGGGCGGCCTGCGTTTCTGGTCCTGGTAGGGCGGAGCCTGTGAATCCCGAGGCAGAGTAAACATGAGGAGGTGGAGGCGTCCATGGTGGTTCCCGAAATCGTCCGTGGTTCTACACATGCACATATACATACATGCACACACACACCTATGTACACACACGTGCACACACGCATACACACACAATTGAATAAATAATAAATAAATAAATAAAATTAAAAAATAATTATATAACTTTAAAAAAAAAGGAAAGAAAAGAGTAGTTTGAGTCATAGTCTAGAATGATGATTACACTGCTTCCTTCTAGTGTTTTTTCCAGACTCTAAGAGGCATATACTGCAAACCTGGCAATTGAAATGAGAGAATGGATTCCTAAAAGTTGTCTCCTGGCCTCCCCATGTGTATCATGGCTGGAACATGTCTTCCAACATAAACACATACTAGCACACACAAGTGTATACACATGCAGAAAACAAATGAATACTAAACAAATTAAAAGCTTTTCTTTTAAAAAAGAAAAAGGATAGGAGTACATTTATATTTGTCTCCGAACTCCGTATGCTGTTCTGTGTCTTTCCCTTTGTACTCCTAGACAACTGCATATGTGAAAATAATCAGTCTACAGATTCCCCAAGCTGATTAGCCCAGTCCTTTCTGTGTCTATTTATCATTAAGAAATTTATCATTAAGAAATAAGGATCAGGATAAAAGAAAAAATTAGGCTTTAAATCCATTTCCCTGCTCTGAATTTGGCCTCACAGTGTCCAACTCAAAATATACCTAGGATTCTAGTATTCGCAGAACCCTGTGGTTCTTCTTCAGACTATATTTACTTAGGCTTCAAGTTGTTGCCAAAGTGAAGCCATCATTGCAATTCTCTGTCTTTCTAATGATTCCTCAAGCCACCAATATTCATTTGTTATACTTGGCTGTTTCACATGCATTCTCCCTCACCATATGTTCTGCCCATTATTACTAACAAGACATTACCAACATTGATTAGTTCCCCAGCACATTCTTCAAGCCAGAATCTCCTCACTCTAAAAGTCTCCTGTATCTAACCGAAGCATTTACACCCATCTTCAGTTTTACCCCACATGTAACAAGAGTTCAATTGTTATAATGTTTGAATTGAAATATTAATTCAATTTACTATCCATTTATGAAAATTTTTCTGGAACTTTACTGAATACATTATAAAAATGGGTTTCCTGTATTTGATTCTCATTCATTCAGTGCTTTGTACCACTTAACAAAAAAAGCAAACTGAGTTAACTCTTTGAATTTTAGTTTATGATCAAATTGAGTGAAGTTTGAGCATTGACAAGAATGTGGTATGTTGCATTGGATAAGTACTGGTTCTCATTTTCTTAGTGATATGATGATTCATCTGTGGAAGAGAACCCATGAGAAACCACATGTACTGGAGAAGATAAATTTATTTAGTGTACCTGTCACAGTGCTTTGGTCATTGTGTAAATTTAGTAAGCAACTCTTATAATATGACATATTATATATAGTTTGTTTTAAATTTGTGTGCGAGTTTGTACATATACATCAATAGTATCTTGCTAAATATGACGACACTGTAAGCAATTGTACCAAAGAAGAGAACATATTGCCAATGAAACATAGCACATGATTTGTCAGGACAGCAATGTGGTTCCTCTGCAGAGACCTTGAGCTATTGAGCTTACCTGCTTCTCTGACAAGTGAAAGGCAAGAATAAAGAAGGCATCTCCCTCCATCCACAATCTGTTCAGGGAAGATATAGATTTTCTCTATTTCAGAGTTCCAGAGGACAAATTCAGAGCCCAGAGATAAAAAGGATTGGTGTGCCAATCACAGAAGCCGTAGAGCACAACAGCAAGTATGTGAAACAGAAAAATAAAAAGAGAAACCCAACAAAAAGCAGCAATTCACCTTTGAATGTGTTTCCCAGTAAGGTGACAATATTCACGTGCAAATAAATTTCACGGTGGACGTACTCAATTGTTGTAAAACTATTACTAGTATTGCCCATTCCAACTTTGACTGTTTTTGTTAAGATCACCAGTACTATCTATACGTGAAGTAGAGTAAGATAAGTGGGAATTTTAGAAAATCCAAGCACTTCTTGACACATTGAAAATGTTGGACATAAAATATACCACAAAATTCATGGAAACCTGCATGAATTAAATGACCTTTTTATTTGTTGTGCATTATGTATGTATGTATGTATGTATGTGTGTATATTTTGAAGGACTGTGAATATGAAATAGGCATGCTCTATCACTGTTTTAAGTTAATAGGGAATGCACATATATACATAGAATACTACCTTCAAATTCATAATAGGTCTAAAATCAACAAATGTCTCTTCTTAGTTATTGTACTATATTTTTGAACATTTTATTAATTTTTAAGAAGACAAAATTTTCTGTATGTAACGTTCTCACTCTTTTTGTCATAAACTATTGAACTTGCATTAATTTCCTCTGTAAAATTTAAAGGAAACTGGAAAATAATTGACATAAACCCTAGCAATCTTCATGAGCTCAATATTGATCTGTATCTCATGATGACATAACTTTTGAATAAATCACCTGCAGATTGAAAGCCACTGACAGTGTATTAAAGCTGCCCTACCAACTGTCATGCCTAGTCATAGAGTCCCTCCTGGGGCCTTAGTTCTTTATCGTCTTGACCTCATGGCAGATCAGGAATATATCAAAATTTAACATTCCATTACTGCTGAAGGACTGTGTGCTGTTTTCATAAAATATCCTTGCACAGAAAAGGGCTAAGATGAGTCAGCACAACTGAGAAATCATTTGTTCTCCTAGCCCTGCCGGGCTCATGCCACAATGCCAAGTGTGCTCTTATCTAAAGTCAGGCTCTCTGCTTCTTTGTTCAAGCCAGTTTGTGAAGCACCTTCCTTCACCCACCAGCAGTCTCACAAAAGAAAGTGTGAAGGGCGCAGAGCCCTCTCTGCTCTCTAAAGCTGCTCCAGTCACCATTCCAAATCAACAAGGGCTGAGCACCTGCTCACCCAGTTGATCTCCTATTTCCCACAAAGTAAGCAGAGTGACTTTCACAATGACGTGAACTCTTCAGATCTTATCAGTCAAACACATACATCCCTTGCCTGTCTTCTTTGCATCACCAAATTGAAGTCTAAATATCCAGCTTTCATCCTGTCAATAAAACCAAAGACTCTCCCTCTTGCTGAAGAACAGCTAGATTGAAGAGAACATTTGGTTAGACTGATGGTAATGCATGTTTCAAATTGCCCTAAATTAATTTTTATAGCTATAGACAGAAGACTAAGAAAGAGAGAATATTTGTGAGAAAAATGCAGAAATAGATAAATTTAAAATTGCATAAATAGTAATCTTTGAAATATTTAACCAAAACTCTGAACTCATATATAGAAACATAAAATAGATTCTAAAACACTTTTGGTGACGACCAGCCAAGTGACATAGTGATTAAAGGTAACGATATGAGTTTCATTCCCAGAACCTCAGATGGCAGAAGAGAACCAGCCCGGATATTGTTCTCTGACCTGTATACATATGCAGAGGTACACACATACTTCTACACATGTACACATTAAATAGACAAATTAATAAACAGTAAATACATTCTTAAAATATAACCACTATTTTATTGGATACATTTTGACATGAATAACGCATAAAAAATAAGGTAGTCACAAAGAAAAACAGGTGGCTTTTCAACCAAAGAAATTCCTGAGCTTGAAATTCTCATTCATAAAAGTATAAACTATAGCATTTTATGGCACTGTAAGGCATACTGTGAAAATATGCTAAATCTAGTAGTATATAAGGGAGAACTTTTGAACAGGAAAAGCTGAAGAAAGCCAATACACAGCAATAATGTGCACGTGTGTATGTGCACAAAACTTTCTTTTTTGATTCTTATGACCAGAACATTTATCAAATGAATATTATAATTATGCAATCATCTGTGTGCTTTTAAATTTCAATAATTTCAAATTATGTTGGTTCTATATGTATATATACATGTACATGTACATGTGTTCAAATATACAATATGCATGTATAGATCTATATTCATTTGATATGGATCCAGAGTGAGGAACACAGAAATCAATGAAAATAGTGATTGGCAGGCCAGAGACTTTAAAAACCATAATTGAAAGGATAGGGAACTCCCTCGAGCTGATTGGGCTAGGCCAACACTTCCTAAATAGACATCCAATGGCACAATCACTGCTACCAACTCTCAACAGTTGGGATCTTGTGAAATTAAAGAGCTTCTGTTCAGATAAAGAGATTGTCACACGAGCTCAAAGGCAACCCACAGAATGGGAGAAAATCTTCACTAACCACATATCTGACAGAGCTCTACTGTCCAGAGTGCACAAAGAACTTAGAAAATTAAACTCCAAGGAAAACACTGGCCCAATTAAAAAATGGGCCCTGGAACTTCAAAGAAACTTTACCAGGGATGAAATTAAAATGTCTAACAATTATCTTAAAAAATGCTCCACTTCCTTCGCCATTAGGGAAATGCAAATCAAAACTTCCCTGAGATATCATCTCACCCCGGTCAGGATGGCAAAAATCCACAATACAAACAACGACAAATGCTGGAGAGGATGTGGAGAGAGGGGAACTCTCCTACATTGTTGGTGGGAATGCAGGCTCATACAGCCACTCTGGCGAGCCGTCTGGAGATTCTTAAAGAAATTAAAGATTGAAATGCTGTATGACCCTGCTATCCCACTTTTGGGAATAACCCCCCATGCAGCAGAGGTTCGCCTCGATAGCACAAGCTCGACCATGTTCATAGCAGCACTGTTTACAATAGCAAAGTCATGGAATCAACCTAAATGTCCAACAGTTGACGAGTAGATAAGAAAACAGTGGTACATCTATACAATGGAGTACTACTCAGCCATCAAAAATGATGAATTACTGGAATTTTCTGGGAAATGGATGTCATTAGAAAGAATTATATTAAGTGAAGTATCCCAAACCCAGAAAATTAAGCGCCATATGTACTCCCTAATAGGTGGCTCCTAGTACCAAACTCACCCAGCCCACATTGAGACACTCAAAAGTAAACCTATGTAACACAGTAATTGCAAGGATTATGAACAAGAGAGATGGGTTAGGAGGGCCACACCAGAAACAAGGAGAGAGGAGACCATGTTACAGCAGAGAAAATAGGCCTCCATCAAGGTCTGCAAGTAAGTAATGAGAAACCTGGTTAAGTTCACAGACGTTCTTTCCTGATCTCACCAGAAGGGGAGGGCATATAGTCTAGCAGATAAAAAGTAATCATTTTGCAAATGGGTGATGGACCCCTCCCTCAGTGAGGTTTCCTACTCTTATTACATCTACCCTTGAATGTGCTATTACAACAAGACTCCAGTTTAACAGCTTTTTGTCTCTGGCCAGGGGGTGACATACAGTGCCCAGCAGAATGGAGTGAAGGGAATTGCAGGAGCAGCAAAACTGCAAAAGAAAATCAACAAACCACAATCCAGAACTTCAGAGACTCTATATCAATCACATAGAACTAGGCCAGCCTAATCTCTCCCCATCCTGGAGCTCAGGGACATTTGCGGAAGAGGGGGCAGTAAGATTGTAAGAGCAAAAGGATGGGAGGAGCAACGATTTGCAAGATTCTCAACAATAGTTGGGGCCAAAGCAATCATAATGGGACTTTGCATGCCCTGCGCAATGTCCAGCGCACTGTTGCCCTCATAAAGTCTAGCATCTGTTAAGGGCACCGAGACCCCTGGAGGCAAGGGATTGACAGCCATAGTAGTGATCTTATGCTTAAGGGGAACAAGAGAAAGGGCTTATGGAAATGCCACTGGGTCCTTATATGTCATCGGAGAGGAGGACCCAGTGGAGAGTTAGGCGTACACAATAAAGGACTCTCTGGGAATTGGGGGGGAGGCACTGGGGGAAGGGGAGGGGGAGGAGGGGGGAGGGAGGGAACTGGTAAAAAATTTTAAAATGTATAATTAAATTTTTAATAAAAAAATAAAAAAAGAATATTCTTAACATACAACCACAACAACAAAAAAAAGAAAATAGTGATTGGTTTCATAAGAAATTGCAGCAAAAAGTTAATTAGGTCAATTTTGTCTGTTTATCTAACTAGATTTCAGTCTCTCTGGAATAACTAAATCATGTCCTTCAAGATAGTCCTCTACAAATTTGAATATTTGGGGACTTTTGTAAACTGATTATGTATGCTACATTAAGTTTGCCAAAAGATACTGGGAGGCTTGTTTCAATGATCAATTTCAAGGGGTAGGATTGCTCAACTGGGTGTAAACCATCTATTGATTTATTGATTTTATTAACTCAACATATAAGGAAGCGATTAGATGCTCAGAACAACATAAATGTAAGGAGTTCATGATGAAGACATGTGTTATGAAAAAGAATAACCAGGGTACATAATGAGATGAAGTTCATTATCTTGATTATCTTCAGGCACTATTATGGAACAATTAGACTGAAAGGAGTCATAACAGATAAAATTCAAACTTAAGTCAGAAAAGTATAATCTACTGGACCTAAGGTAGAAAATAATGAATATGAAGAGTAAATAAACAAATGAATCATTTTGTGCCATCTTGAAGTAGATTGTTAGAGAGATTATATACAGAATATTATTTTAAAATTATAAGAATAATAAGTACATTTTTAATAACACTACCTAATAGAAGAATCTGAAAACAGTGAAATCCTCCAAAGAACACAGCTTACAGGAAGAATTTCATTCTATATAAATACATTATACTGTTGAAAACTTTTAACCACAAGCATGTGTAATTTCTGTAAGAGCAGCAATGACCACCTTCAATTTTGAAAGTAGAAAAAACAAAGTATTAAAGCTTGATATAATATCTGTTTATTCAAAATATACTTCCTCCATATTAATTTTCATATGGTCCTAAATGAGTGCTTAGTATTTTATAATTAAAACCTAAGCTCCCACAATTGCTTGAGGGCTAATATTTATTAAGCTTAGTGTGCATTAATTTAAACAATTTCAAGAGCACAAATTTTGCTTTCTGTAAAATTACAAATTTATTGGATATATTAGTAGGTAAATAAAAGACAAAAATATGGAAAATGAGAAGACAGGAAGATGGGAAAGAGAATTTTTGAACAGAGGGCATTTGACAGGATGGTTGACACTAGTGTGTGTTGTACACATGCATAAAATAGTCAGAAGAAAACAGAACAACATATGCACATAACATGAAAAATCGCTTAAAAAGGCAGCTCATAATGATTTGAAGATAATTATACCTTAAAGTTGTCTTGGAAATAAATTTGATAGATTTATAAGAAAAAGACAAAACATTTTAAAGCATTTAAAAAGAAACTATAGGAGTCATATAATCATTTCAAATGAGAAAAACATTACTCTTTACACCTATATTTTAAGAATATTATATAACAACAACCAATTTTGAATGGAAAATTTTGAATTTTCCAATAATATCCAAATCATTTTACAATGATAAATACAGTTTATATATATATATATATGATTCAATCTGACCCAGAATAGTTAAAAAATTCCAAATATTAATGTTAAGTAACATAAGTTAAATTTCTACTTCAAACTAAATAATTTTGAAGAAATGCATTGTTGAATTATTCATGGAACACCATTTGACAAACACATTAAAAACAGAGACTTATAGTGGGTATTACAGAGATTTACCTTTGAGTATGTCAGTAAGTGGGTTTCTAACTAGGATCCACTTCATAGGTAATATATAAGACATCTAGCTCTCTGTGTCTGGGATGCTTCACTCAATACGATTTCTTCTAATTCCATCCATTTCCTAGCAAATTTCATTAATTCATCTTTTTGGTTGAGTAGCATTCCATTGTATAAATGTACCACATTTTCATTATCCATTTGTCAACTGTTGGCATTTGGGTTGATTCCATGACTTTGCTATTGGAAATAGTCTGTAATGAACATGGTTGTGCTCATGTCACTGTAGTGAATTGCTGCATTTTGAGGGATTATTACCAGTATACCAATATAGCAGGATCATATGGCATTTCAATCCCTAACTTTTTTAGAAATTGCCATATTAATCTCCAGAGTGGTTTTATAAGCCTGTATGCCCACCAGTGATGTATGAGAGTTCCCTTCTCTCCATTTCCTCTCCAGCATTTGTTGTTGTTTGTATTATAGATTTTTACCATTCTGACCTGTGTGAGATGATGTCTCAGGGTAGTTTTGATTTCCATTTCCCTGATAATGAGGGATGTGGAACATTTTTTAAGATATTTGTTAGACATTTCAATTTCAACCCTGGAGAAGTTTCTTTTGAGTTTTGAGGCCCATTTTCTAATTGGGCTATTTATCTCCTTGGTGTTTAGTTTTTTAAGTTCTTTGTGTACTCTGGATAATAGAGCTCTATCAGCTGTGTGTTTAGCTAAGATTTTCTCTCATTCTGTGGGTTCCCTTTTTGCTCAGCTTACAATCTCTTTAGCTGAACAGAAACGCAAAGGATTTTAAATAGGAGAGAAAGGGAAAGAAGATCTCAAAAGGAAGGAAACAAAAGAACATGCTTCAATAGAGAAATTAGGCCACGGTCATGTACTGCATATAAGTAGCAAGATATATGATGCAGCACACACTTCCCTTTCTGTTCCCTTGGGACTAAACAGGTTTGATCTTCCTAGTCAGGGAGTGTATAGGGACTTGTAGTTAGATGGTAACCAATCGGCGAATAGGAGACTGACTCCTCTCACTTCTATGTCCTACTCCAATTCTTCCATCTAACTTAGAGTCTCTTCTCACATTAAGATATTTGTTTAAAGTTAGTAGATGACCTCCCAACCAATCAGGATGCAGCCCAGGGAAGCGCAGGAACTGGAAAACTGAAAAACACAACAAACCAGTAATGCAGAATACCAAAGACCCTACAATATTGACCTGGAACCAAACCAGCCAAATCTCTCCCAATCTTAAAGCTGAGGGAACCTTTTGGAAGAGATGGCAGCAAGATTGTAAGAGACAAAGATGGGGAAAATCAATCATATGCAAAATACTACACACAAGTCAGAGGTGTAGCAGTCAGAGTAAAACTATAATGTGACTTGATCTTGCTTGACCTGCACAATGGCTGCCATGTGACCAACCCCCCCAGAGTGTAGCATGGATCACAGGGTAAACGGTTTAAGGAAGTAGGAACCTTAGAGGCGAGGCATAAAACAGTCATAATAGAGTTCCCATACTAGCAGGCAGCACAAGAAGGGATCTCAAGTTATACCACTGAGTCTTTAACCCTCACTAGTGTAGAGGTCTTAGAGGGAAACTCAACATATGTTCTGAAAGATGGGAGAGAGAAATCAGTAAGCACCAATAGAGGAGGAGGGAAGAAAAAGGGGTGGGAGGTAGGTAGGGGTCAGAAGAGGGGAAAGTGAGTGCAAGGGAGGATAAGGGGAGAGAGGGTAGGGAGAAGAAGGAAGAACCTATGAAGCTTGTATAATTAGGCACAGAATGTAATAAAATGAAAACAGAGACTTGATTGTGATTATTCTAGGTTCATAGAGTAGTGAGCTGATTTGTAATCAATGCCTTTTTTGGCTGATTTTAAAGAAAAAGGAAGACATTAGTATACTTGGAGAAAAATGTGTTAACAAATGTGGAAGGCATGTGGGAGCATCATGGGGCAAGGAGTATCAAGGAAATGAATGTTCAAGGTACAGGAAAATTAATATACCTGTCTAAGTAGATCATACACATGAACACAATTAAGGTACAAAAGCAAGATCAGTGACTTTTGTTGCATACTTTAGACATGATAACTTAGAGGCAAGGGTGTTTATTTTGAGTGTTTGTGGGAAAATGGTGGAGTTACTCAAGTATAAATGTCAGGTCTATCTGAGTCTCATGCAGTAAATTGCTTTTGTATGGTGTGTGAACTTAGGACTTTCTTATTGTGTATGTAATCAAAAGCATTTAAAATCAAACTGTTTAGAGGAATGTGGCAGTTATACAAAATTAGAATTTCAGTATCCATGATAATATATATTCACTGGAAAACACTGCTGGAGCTATCACCATATCCAATCTTAATCTATACTACAAATCCATAGTTACAAAATCAGCCTGGTACTGGCTCCAAAAAGACACACAGATCAATAGATAGGGTTGAAGACCCAGATATAAACCCACACAATTGCAGCCATTTGATCTTTGACAAAGGGGCCCAAAAACTACAATGGAAAAAGAACAGCATCTTCAACAAATGGTACTGGCAAAACTGGATGTCCACATGCAGAAGATTAAAACTGGACATGAACTTGTCACCATTAACAAGAATTAGTTCCAAATGGATCAAGGACCTCAATATAAAGCTAGAGACTATAACCTTAGCCAAAAGTGTAGGGAACTCCCTTGAGCTGATTGGACTTAGGCCCACAGTTCCTAAACAGAAACCCAATAGCACAGTCACTACAAACCAACACTCAACAGATGGGATCTTATGAAATTAAAGAGCTTTTGTTCAGATGAAGAGATTGTAACCTGAGCAAAAAGGCAACACACAGAATGGTAGAAAATCTTCACTAACCACATATCTGATAGAGCTCTATTATTCGGAGTGCACGAAGAACTTACAAAACTAAACACCAAGGAAACAAATGGCCCAATTAAAAAATGTGCCTTGGAACGCAAAGGAAACTTTACCAGAGACAAAATTGAAAGGTCTAACAAATATCTTAAAAAATGCTCCACATCCTTAGCCATCAGAGAAATGCAAATCAAAACCTCCCTGAGATACCATCTTACCAGTCAGAATGGCAAAAATCCACAATACAAACAACGCCAAATGCTAGAGAGGATGTGATGAGAAGGGAATTCTCCTACGTTGCTGGTGGGAATGCAGCTCTGGTGAGCTGTCTGGCGATTATCAAAAAAGTTAAAGATTGAAATGCCATATGACCCTCCTATCCCACTTTTGGGAATAATCCTCCATACAGCAAAAATTCACCTCAATGGCACAAGCCTGACCATGTTCATAGCAGCACTGTTTACAATAGCAAAGTCATGGAATCAATCCAAATGCCCAACAGTTGACTAGTGGATAAGGAAAATGCGGTACATGTATACAATGTAATACTACTCAGCCATCAAAAATGATGAATTAATGAAATTTGCCAGGAAATGGATGGAATTAGAAAAAAATATATTGAGTGAAGTATCCCAGACACAGAAAATTAAGTGCCATATGTACTCCCTAATAGATGGATCTTAGTACCAAACCTATTTAGTGACATACTCAAAGAGAAATATCTGTAATACCTACAGTAATTGCAAAGATTATAAACAGGAGGGAAGGGGAAGAGGTCCCCGTAATAAACAAAGAGAGAGGGGATCATGCTACAGCAGAGAAAATAGACCACCATCAAGTACTTCAAGTAAGAAATGAGATATCTGGTTAAGCTCACACACTTTCCTTCCTGGTCACTTGAAATTGAGGGGGTTTGATCTCACCAGTCAGGGAGGGCATAGAGACTGGCAGATAGATGGCAACTGTGGGCTCCTACTCTTATTCCATCTACCTTTGAATCTACTCTTATAGTAAGACTCCATTTAAATACCTTTTATCTCTGGCTAGGAGGTGACATCCAATACTCATCAGGATGAACCCAAGGGCAGTGCAAGAACAGAAAATTGAAAATAACAACAACAAACCACAATTCAGAACATCAGAGACCCTACACCTGGAACCAGACCAGTCTAATCTCTCTTAATCCTAAAGCTCTGGGAAATTTGCGGAAGAGGGGGCAGTAAGATTGTAAGAACCTAAATATGGGGAAGAGCAACGATATGCGAAATGCTCCACACAAGTTAGGGCTGAAGTAAACATAATAGGACTTTGCATGACTTGAGCAACGACTGTCACAGCATTGACTCCCCCCCAAAGTCTAGCATGGATCACAGGCACTAGGATCCTTATAGGCAAGGGATTAACAGCCACAATAGAGTTCCTACACTAAAGGGGAGCACAAGAAAGGGCTCTAGGCAATGCTACTGAGTCCTTACACCTCAGCAGAGAGGAGAACGCAGAGGGAAGTTTGACATTCACACTAAAGGATGCTCCAGGGATGGGAGGAAGGGGGCACTGGTAGAAAGGGAAGGAGGGGGGAAAGGAAGGGGAAAAAGGGGGGGGAGCAAGGGGATCAGAGGAAGTGTGGAGGGAGGGAGGGAACAGGGTGCCTTTTAAGTTTGTATGAGTGGAAACAATAAATAAATAAATAAATAAAATATGTATATATATTCACTGGAACAAAGTCTCACTCAATTGATTAAATCTCAGCAGTTTTCTGACTATCACCGTAGAGATGAGCTCTTTGGACAGAAACTAAATATCTTAAAAAGACAAGACCCAGTCTCATTTGTAGAAAAAAATGGCTGACTCTCAGAATACTTGTGATTTAAATGAATGTCTCAGTATTTGTCATATCTATGAATTCCTCCATTTGTTCTGAATCTCTTAAGTTTTTGAGGGCATATCTGCTCATATATGTAGTGAAACTGTGGTTTTCTTTATTTATTGTGCAATATATGAGTTTACACTGCATACATTACATCTGAGCACTATAAAAATTAATACATGTGGAGAACTGGCAGTATATGCTTTTGAGACATACCTCTGATATTTGCTGTTTGGGGAACTCCTGTGAATTTCTGAGAACAAGCCTTCATTTTCCATTTTAATTAAACTAAGCGTTTAATTACATTTCCACTACTCTGTCAGCAGAAACAAATCTATAAATGTGGAGTGAAAAAATATGAGATCGGGTCTTTAATATCCCATCACAAGCAGACCATATTATGGGCAATCTGTTCTTTGAGGGAACATTACTATTGTGTTTCACATGAATGTTAATTTTGCTTGAACATTCAACTGCATTGCAGAACTTGTACATTCTTAGCTAATATCTGTGGAAGCTCCAGCTCTTAAAATATATGCTATATATACAATCCTGTCCTTGCCCTTCAGGGTTTTAATTTGCAGAGCAAAAGGATTCAATAAGTGAAGAGACAGTGCGTATCAAATGCAAGTTTGCCTCAGTTCAGGATAAGCTCTGTCTCTATTCAAATTCACATCCATAAAATTATGTGGACACTTAGAATCTTTATTTCATTTACAGGAGCTAATATGTCTAAGCAATTTGCCATGTGCCACATAAAATAAGTGATATTATATGCAAACTGATTACAATGATACGTGAAGTATAGACTCATAAATAGGAAGTGGTTTAAGAAAAACTCTTGTCCAATGAGTGACTGTGGCAGATAGATAATGCCTTGTCTTGTTTTCTCCGATAAACTTCTGTAAAGTATCATAATTTAACATCTTTTCTGGAACTGGAATCCATTATTAGGTCTCTATAATGAAATCAGGATATATTTATCAATTAAAAGTAATTCTACATTTGCCACCTAAATCACTAATAACCAAGATTTCAAGGCTGACATATGAAGTCTTTATTACAAAATATTAATTTATAGTGAGAAGTACAATTTCTGAGGAAAACAGTACAAATAAGCTATCATGCGAATATATTTTCTATATAATCATGTAAGTCCAGTCATTATGAAGAATTTACTTAGTGTGAACAGAAGAAAAGAAACTTAATGATATCATTAAAATGTGTGATAGTATTAAGCTAACAAAATATAATTCTGATGATCAGTATGGTCAGCCTGCCTAACAGGCAGGCAGGTTTCCAGTCCAACTGGAAAGTAATTTCCAGATGGATGCTGACCGATGAGCAAGGCTGTGAGGTTTAATCTTCAATGCACAAATGATATAGACAGGTTCATCCTGTGCTGGGCACAGTATTTCCTAGGCAGGTAGATGGAACTAAATAAAGGTATAGATAGAGCACAGGTAAGGTAACAAAACCAGCATTCATGCATTCATTGTTGCCCTCTGTTCTTGCCCTGAGTGTGATGTGATCACTCCTAACTTCTCTGTCATGATGGACTGTAACCACAATTGTGAGTCAATTAAACCTCTTCCCCTCCTCTGAAATTGCTTTGCTCAAGTATTTCATTCTAGTTACACGCAATGACACTAAAATACTAACTTTATTCAAAAAATTTTAATACAAGTGACCAAGTCCACCTCTTTGTATAAGGATAGCACCAATGTTTATTTTTTGTTACTTGTTTCTAGAACTTTACAATCCCAATTGGAAAGACTGCATTCTTTATGAATCCAAAAATTGTAATGTATTTGAATACATTTTGTTGTTTTCAACATCTTTCTTCTTATTTAGGGTTACTTAATTGGTTTGTGTTGATAATGCATTT
Organism: Typhlomys cinereus; assembly: GCA_023101885.1. NCBI lineage: Eukaryota > Metazoa > Chordata > Mammalia > Rodentia > Platacanthomyidae > Typhlomys > Typhlomys cinereus. Next base: position 14,252,068 of record JALPQD010000007.1, on the reverse strand, counting down.
TAACTACAGGAAGATAACTTACATTGTGGTTCATGGGACGTATAATAAGTAAGACTTATACAAAATAAGAGGCAATTCAATCTATCTCTGTTTTTTTATTACACAAAATATTAGATGCTTGTACAATCTTATACTTTTTCATTTTCTATCGCTTGTATAATACCTATATATATGGCCTTTGTCCATTTCATTCTGCCAGTGAATTCTTCAAAATCTCTCTCACAGCAATACATTTGAACTTTACCTTCTTTCAATTTTAAATATCTCTGACCATATTTTTTAACGTTTTGAGACAAATTCCAATTTTTGTTTTATTCCCAACATTGCAGGAACTGTCTCCTGGTTGTCACTTCCTGGTCGCCAGATGTTACAGGGTTCTTGTGTTCAGTAGTTAAAGATTGAAACCAGAACACGTGTAGAGGATTAAGGTAGAGTTTATTAGAGGGGAGAGAGGTTGGAAGTCATGGACTTCAGACGCGGAGTCCCATGATGGGCTAGGGCTCCCGGAAAACTCATGGAGCTAGAAACGGACTCATAGCACTCTGAATGCCGTGAAAGGCAGTTGCCTAGGAGAATTTATGAGAAGTGGGCAACTAGAAAGAACTCATGGCACTCCAAATGCCATGGCATGCCAATGGGGCTAGGGTACCAAAGATGGCTGCCAGGGCCAGGCATATTTGTACACCTAGGCAAGGCAGTCAACCTGGCTTTTTCTCATTGGTTAGCTTGCATTGGCCCCAACCCAGTTGCTCTTGGGCCCATGTGGGGCTCCAGACAAGATGTTTGTTGGTTATAGAGGGGTAATCTCCATAATCCTTTCACAGGGAACATAGCCATCTTATCTCTGGAGGCCTGGAGTCAGATCCTCAACAGGGGTGTTCCTATAAGGAGATTCCAGCAGTGGGGGATGGCCTTCAGGAATTTCAGAGTCCTTCAAAGACCTTAGAGATCTTAGAGGCCCAACCCAGCATAGCTGCTCTAATCCTGCCTCATCATCTCTCTTGTATTTCCTTCTCAATATCTTCCGCATACTGGTGTACATTTTAAATACTGGAATTCTTCATGCTCTTACACAATCATTGAATATGTCAATTTTCTCAGAAATCAGGGCTTCAAAGATTCCCCTTGCACTTGCATTGCTCACATCTGAGTCACCCATTGGTGCTGTCCTCTGACCTGCATGTCTATCTGCTCATATGAGTTTCTCTCTCAGCACAAATACAGCATTTCCACAACTTTCCTTTACCTTTCAAACCCAACCTTCTGCTGAGATTTTTCTTGTTTCAGTTGTCAGTAGAATTATGAACATATTCAGAAACTAAGGATTATTTTCCATTTGCCCTTTAACTCACCCTTTCCCAACTCGTCCAACATGTTCTTGCAGTCATTTTACATCATAAAGTATTTTCAAGCCCATGCACTGCATTCTCTCTCAACTGACAAAACTTTTCAACTTTTTTTTTAAAGCACTCTTTTTTTAAATTTTTTTATTATTATTTATTCAACTGTGCGCATGTGCATGTGTATGTGCACGTGCGTGTGTGTGTCGAACCACGGACAAATTCGGGAACCACCATGGACGCCTCCACCTCCTTCTGCCCCCGGATTCACAGGCTCCGCCCTACCAGGACCAGAAACGCTTCGCCTGGCGTCTATGCATAGGATTTGGGACCCGAACTCAGGACCTTCCGCCTGCAAGGCGGAGGCTTAACCCCTGAGCCACCTCTCCAGCCCAAAACTTTTCAACTTTTAAACTACCACAACTGTTTCTAAACTAGTCTCTACATTTGTTTGCTACATTTATCTAAAACATAATATTCAACAAAACAGAATTCTTTTCATTGAAAGGATGCATGTTAATTGTTTCATTCCTATATTTGAATTGCTTCATCTAATTTATAAGAAAGAGATAAAGACAGAGAGAAAGAGAGAGAGAGAGAGAGAGAGAGAGAGAGAGAGAGAGAGAGAGAGAGACCATTGCTTTGATTTTCGAGCCACACAGAAATATTACCTTATTGTTTGCTAAGTATCTGATCTGCGCATAAGCCATTTAGGGATATATAAATATTTACCATTGTTTGGTGAGCATTAAAATCTTTCTGGATGATTAAAATTCTGTGTGGCTACACAGAAAAGTGCTTAGTTCTGCTGTGTGACTACATAGAAAAGGCTCTTAATTCTGAATAATGGAATCCAAAGTGACTTCAGAGAACAGTTGGCATAGAAAGCATAAAGGGGTAGGTAAGCATGAAAATAAGCACAAGAACATTGTACCTTGAGGAATGCAAAGCATGAGGAAAATGTAAAGTTAGCATTGTAATACAATTTTTAGAAGGTGATGAGAAAGGAAAGAATAGCAGAGACACATTGTCCTGTTCAAACATTCCATACAAAGTACTCTCCCTGAAGCAAATTCCTTGTTATCTGGTAATTGTATTACAAAACTTCTCTGTAGCCATTGATTTTGATCCTGGTGAATGGGAAAAATGAAACCCGAGTTTTCTTTGCTTTCTTACTTGTAACTCAAGCCATATGATTTCCTGGTGAGCCTAAAATTGATTCTGAAGTTCCAGTGCATGTATGGACAAATACAAATATCCGTAAAATACTAATTCCATCCATCACAGTAGGTAAAATGTTTGAGTAAATACTAAAAAAAAAAAGACAAAAATAGAACCTAAATCTTTGGTAATTCAAAAATAATTCTAATTCAAAGCAGAGTCCTAAAAATTAATTCTATACATACTATGTCAACAAAACAATGACCCCCGGAATGAATAATACCCGTTATCATTAGAACTCTGACAGATTTACATTGTATTTGATACAACAAACATATTCTTTGAAAGCACTATCTGCAGAAGGTATTTTTATTCTCTTTCTTCAAAGCAAGCTAACCAGTCTTCATCACCCTTGATTGAATTTCCATTCAGTTGCTTAATGTCTTATGTATGTTTTCCATAATTTGTGAACCATATATGGTATCTGTAGCTGCAGGTCTTCTCTGAATATAAAAATAAAAGCTATAGATGACAGCAAGCTTTCAAAAACGTTTTCAAATTAGCATTCTGGAACACTTGAACTTTGTTAATATTTGCTATGCATAAAAAGAAATTGTTTATATTTTATCAAGTAATTTAAAATAAACATCACCTTGTTTTAGCTTCATATTTCTATTTCTGTAATAAATACCTGCTCTGTACAATTTAGGGGAGCAAGGAGGATATTTTTCATGTTCACAATGAAAGCTACAGTTGATCATGATGACAGAATTTCTAGCAAAAACTGAAGGAAGTGTCCATATCTTTTTCACAGCAAAGTTGCTTTTTAGTTTGCCAGTTTGCCAAATTTCCAGTATGCTAAATATTGAATCATTCTCTCATCTTTTCGTATCTCTCCATCCTCTCCATCGTATCATGCTCAGGTAACGTTCTTACCCACCAGAGCCTGGGTATTCTTACAATGATTGCGAAAGGAAAACAATCTTCTACAGGCATGCTTAGGGGCTGACTCTAGCTAAAGAATTATTCGTAGGTGTGTCCATAAATCCTTATCTCAAATGTGCAAAGGACAGCTGTAACTGAAGGCCCCAATCCACTTCTCACCACTTTTGATATACTGGTCATTACTTATAAATGAGTACATTGTTCAAAAATGACCTTACTTATAAATTGTGAAGTTATAGTTATATTTCTACTCCAAAGACATTTTATAGGGAATTAGGACAACCAACATAATACATTATAGTCATTAGGGTGCTAGATGCAGTAAAGGAATGTTCTCACTGTGCCCTCATTTCTCTTGATAAAATTCACTCTGTACTTATTATAACAATATCTATCTGCAATAATCATACTAATGAGTTCTCCATTATAGGTACAATGCAGGGCTTGAACTTTTAAGTTGATATCTAATTTCACATGTGCTTGGTTTTATTATCATTTAAGATATTAGGGACTTCAAAGACTATTTTTAATATCTTTAGACCCTAATTTGTTTATTATTTATATGAACTGATTGCATAATAGCACAATGGCTTTTATTTATAGGAACTAAAAATCTCAAATGGTTCCATGTAGTGAATTCCTCAATTGTCAAGATTTTAACATAAACATAACAAACAAGTCTCAAGGCACAATGTGAGTATTTAAATTCACACCTACCAAAAGATTCTTAGATGCCAAATCTCAACAGAGCCAAAAAGTCTCTTTGCGTGAGCACTAATAAATGCAGTTTGAGACCTAAAATTAGAACGCTACTTTGTTTTATGAAGCGAAGTGTATTTTTGATGTGCTTCCTCCAAATGCTGTTAACAGCAAGGAGATTTGTTTATGGTGAGATACAAATATTTTTAGATTGCTTATTTCAGTCAATAGATACCCTGCAGCTTAATGTACCATTTTAGAGATTGTATACCATTGTGGTTGCACAAAAATGCCAGCAACAGAATATTTGCTTTTCTGTGAATTTATGAAAAGTAAAAGTAGAAGACCTTCCAAGTACACCAAAGAGGCATTGGAAACTCTTCTTTCATACACAATGTCAATCAAGTCTAATGAATACATGTTGCAAGATAGAATTCTATCTACAATATACATATATACATACAAAATATAAATATATTTGCATATTGCATATGCATTTGTATTATACATGTACATATATATATATATATATATATATATATATGAATCAAGGAGAAAATTCTTTAGTCAGTGCTTATTAAATGCCCACAGTTCAACTGACAAGAGACAAAGAAATGTAACAATTATGATGTGTATTTTTATGGAAGAGTAAAGTGCAGATAATAATTCTCACATTTCACCTAGTACAAATAGGACTGTGAAAATCTCTATAATGTAGAGCCTTGATATGTAAAGATGGATATGGTTAAATATGGAAGAATAGAGTGTGGAGTCAGATTTGGCAGAAACAAATAATTAGATCCACATATATATGAGATTTTGCAAAAATGTGGCCAACAAATTCACAACCAAATATCTTAAATGGGAATGAAGGGTTTTATTCTGCCTTAGGATTGTCCATTTCCAATTCTTAATTCAGCTTTGCAAAATGGTCTATGGTAAAACCAGGAACCAAGGGGCCTGTCACACCATATCCATAGAACTGTAGAAACACAGGCAAACCTCACTTATCAGGCATCATGTCTGTCTCAGTTTGCCTAAAAATGCCAACTCTCTGAATCAGCTCCCTCTATTTTATCCACCTGCCTAGAATACTCCATCTACCATGTGCTGAGTTCTTCCATGGATTAAATAATCTGGAATAGGAATCAGAGACATTAGGAGAACACTATTCAGAGACTCTTCTAAGGAACTAGTCAGAGGCATGCAAGCATTACATCTTTCATTATTATTTTCCTAAGTGTGAAAATATTGTTTCATAGAGAACTATTAAATATCATATGACAGACATATGTACTTTACACTGAAATGATGAGTCCTTTTTGATCAGTGACCTCTGTCTCATCAGCCAAGAGCACAAGCATTCCTACAGAGTGAATGAGGAGCATCTCGGATTATAGAGTCAATAACAACATCCCACGGTGGTCAAATGAATAGTCAAATGAACCGTCTTTTACCAAATTACTAGATATCTTTATACGTGATTGGTTTACATACCATTTTGTTATGAATGATTGTTTGGAATCAAAACAATCATTGGCCTGAAAAAAAAAAAAAGACTGACTCATCCCGGACAATTTTCTTTTGAGTCCCAATTTCATTGGAAGTGTGGTCTAATGTTTCTTATGCACACAGATTTAGAAAGTAAGAGAAAAGAGACTTGGCATGACTCTCAGAACCCTGAATGACTGAGCACGGCACACCCTTCAGGAAGATGTGGTATAGACTATAGAATCACAGAATAGAAGTATCTTGACATGTCACAAAGTCAAGAGAGGAGCTTGGTTCTTGAGAACAGGGCATAACAGAGCATGACTGCCACACTTTTACCAATGTCTAGGGAAAATGGAGTTTTAGAGTTAAAGTTAAGATACTTCTATGATTTGTAACTAATTCTTACATGTGAGTTATTAAATTTGAAAAAAAATATTCACAGATTCCTTTTTATTTTGTTTTTGAGAACAAGGTATGTGGATGAATTGATAATGAGCCAATTGAATATTGCAGTCAGTAGAGGTTGGTAAGGATTCTTGAGTATGTCTAGAAGGGAAGGTTAATAATGTTCTTAAATATTCACTAAATGAACTGATAGCAGCATGAATACAAAAAAGTGTAGTATCTTTAGCAAGTTTGAAGGGAAAGGATAATTAGCCAAGGAGGTTGACACTGGTAAGATGAGATACAATTATTGATGGTATCTTTATAGAAATAAAATGAGAATAGAACAATAATATTAAATTAAAGGGATTTAGCATTTTGTTTTGCAGACAAACATTACTGTAAGCAGAAACAGATAATAAAGTTTGTTTACCAGCTGACATTCTCTGAAGACAAATTCTGTCTTATCGACAAAAGCATTACAGTGTGTTTTCTAGAAATAGGAACAAAATGAGGTCTATGAAGTCAGATTTCTAGTTATTCAACTTTAAGTAGAGCCTTATATCTCCCGTATGGTGTGTGTGGTTCTTTTGTGTGTGTAAGTGTAAAATGGTATAATGTTTGGGAGCTATGAGGTTTACTAGGATCTTGCACATATTAGCTAATACTTCTACCACTACCATCTCACATTTTTCTTTTTTAGCATCCTAATTTATTTTGTGTTTGTTTGTGTGTATGTACATGTTCATGTGTATGCCTATTAACACAAATGTCAGAAGAAGCTTCAGGAAGTCAATTGTTGCCTTGCATTTGTTGAGGGTCTCTTTTGTATTTTCCTGTTGCAGAATATATCAGACTAGCTGGCCCATGAGCTTCTAACAATTCCATGTCCACCTTCGCTCTCCCTTTATGCTGCTGGGATAACAAATGGAAGCATGGGTATCCAGCTTTCTAAGTGCATTCTAGGTAGCAAACTCGAGTCCGCAGGACTATAGAAAAGGACTGCACATGCTGAGCTGCCTTCCCAGTCCAAACCCTCCTTGTTCTGATTCTGAGACATGGTCTCATTAAATGACTCTAGGAGCCGTGTACTTTCCATGCATCTCAGAGAAGTACTTCAGTAGCAGTCTGCTTCCCTTAGCTCTACGAATTCTGTGATTACAGTAGTGTGCAATTAGATTTCATCCATATCTGTTTTTTTGTCATGAATTGATTTTTTTTTTGCACATCATGTGTGCACACAAACACAAAATAGGGTAGTTGATTGCAAAGGTCCTAAGAATAATATTGAGAATCATCTTGGATGGACAGAAATGATAATGGCCTGCATGTCCTAGGATGGAAAGCATAGCTTCAGAAAACTTAGAGGAAAACAATAAAGAAATAGACCAATCCCAGATGATTCTTCAAGTCCCCCTTTGACCTCCACAAGCACGCATACTCAAACACTCTCAAACATACTCATTCACTCCAAATAAATAAATTAATAAAAAGTAAACAAATGAATAAAACAAGGGTTGTTAAAAAAATTCCAGTGTCAAGTGTTACTCATCTTTATGGATCATTACTCAGGAATGCCTGAGTCACCCAAAATGATTCAGTATCTTATCACTCCTATTGGTTGACAAGAAGCACTGCTTGATAAGAGTCAATTGCTGAGAAACCAGGTCTCTGGCAATGGGGGAATAAAGGACCTTATCAGTTTTATCCAACTATGAGACTCCAAAACTCACTGGTACTCTGCAAGGGTGGAAGCTGAGATAAGGGCGCTGCTGTTCTGGGCGGACCAACTGGTAGCTCAGTGCATCTGAGGGCCTTTCACAGGATGGAATTCATGTCTGATAATGAAAATCAGTCTGAACCATATAGTTAAGGTGTTCTTAGCCCTAGGGGGTGAACTTGACACATTTGTGTACTTCACATACATGACATGGCTGGATTCTATATCTTTATATATAGACAAAGATGCTTCTTTCAATCTTAACCAGAGGCTCTTCTTTTGTAGTGAATGGTAGTAAGAGAGGAGGCACATGGCTAGTGAGGAGTTCAGCCTTCAAAATAACATTTATGTTTACCTCAGGGAACACTGAGGAAGAGAGGGAAGAAATAACTTAGATTCAAGAGATACAAGTGAAAGGCTATGAAATGATGTTTTGGGGCATGGTACAGTAGTCATTGTAATCCTGACCTGACTGTAGCTATCACTGCAGGTACTGACAACCCTGTATCTACCCACAGCCAATCATGGAATGGGGAGGGGCTCAAGATACCCTTACCTCCCTGCTGGCCTATTGTTTACTGATGGATTCTGACAGAGGCACAATCATAACCTGCAGTTGTGTTTCATGAAGAATCCTGCCATATGCCATTGGATAATTCCAGTCTTCCAGTCATATGTGGAAATAGAACTGGTAAGGAAGATGGGAGTTTGAGTGCAGTGAGAGGGAGATAAAAAAAGGTGATAGCTGATGCCTTACATATATGTGTATGAAGTTATCAAAAAATTAATGAAAGTTAGAAAAATGGATTATAAATTCATTTGAATAACCCAAAGAATGGTCCCTAGACTTTTCAGAAGAGAAAGTTATTTACCTGATAGGTTTGATTCAAGTAGAACAATGCAGCATAATGAGTTCCAATGTCATAAGCGATTTCCTAGCAGAAATATTGTTCAGATATGCTCCTCTTTCAGGAGTAAGACCAAGGCTCTATTTCAACACTTAAGGCAAGGTACAGGAAAAAAGAAATAAGTCAGGTTTTAAGATCTTTGCCTAGCAAGCAAAAGGATCTGAGTTCAGATACCCAGACCTCACACAAAAATTCTGGACCAATGTGAAGGCAGTCTCCAATTCTGGTCCTGGAAGTCGGAGGCTGGAAAACTATATCAAAGCAATATGGAGGTATAACATTCCAGGATGAGTTCCAATGTCATCCTTGGTTGTTCACAGTGCCTCATACACATATATACACAAAGAAAATTACCTCTGGCAAATACATACAAATTTTAGTACTTCTCTTTTCTCAGCTACTTTTTTCTCTTTTAAATTTTTTTATTTTTCAAAATAATATCATTATAATTTATGAGATAATGTGAAATTTTTATTCATATCCATGCTGTGTACGTATTTTTGGTGAATACAAATTTCTCTCTTTTTTCCCCCACCCCAGAGCCGAGCCGCCCGGCCAGCAGCACCCGCGCGCGTGGCCACCGGCTTAGCCTCTAGGGCCCCGCTCAGGACACCAGCCCCTCGTGCCCTCCCACCCCCGCGCCCCTCCGCCACCCCCCCAGGTCGCAGGTGAAGAATTCTGCCATCAACATCAGACCCTCTGCCTCTCTGGCCCACCGGGGACCTACGTACGTGGTCCACGGAAGACACACTGCTACTCAGAATTCAATAGAGCCCAAAGGAAACTCAAGCAAAACTCTAAGGAACAAAGGGAACACAGGCCATACATCTGGACTTCACTACAACCATTGTATCACATGCGGGAGACTCTTCACATCCAGCCCAAAGATAAGTAAACTTTTTTTTTTCTTTTCTCTCAACTTACTGATCCTTTCTAGTATCAATGCTGTAGGTCAGCTTCCTCATACAGCCACCCCAAAAACATACAACTCCAGGGAGTACACCACCCACCCTCACATTTCACCAAGACACTAAATCGTAAAAGTGCACTACCATACTTATATTCATCCCCTGGTTACTTAACTGACATACTAACATCCTAGCAGTCTCATCTAGAATATAACAATACCAATACACAAATATACCCAATCCAAGGCAAGCACTAGTAACAACTGGCAGGTGTAACAATACCAACTACACGTTCAGTGAAAAACACACAGAAACTGAAAGGTCCTAAAAAAAAAAAAACAACAATGAACAAGTCAAAGTGCAGATCCACGAGAAACAAAACCCAAGAAGACCAATCTCCTGCCGAAAGAATCAATCCCATAATGAGGGATTCAGACCAGAACAAATCCACAGAAAATAGCCATGAAAGCCAGACCCAACATAACGACTTTCAGAGTATGAACATTACCATGATTAATAATATGAAAGAGGAAATCCGAGAAGAGTTAAACAACTGAATCAACCACTTTGAACAGGAACACAACAGGCACTTGGAGGAGTTCAGAAAAACAGTTCAAGAAACAAAAATAGGTATAGAGCAGGTAAAACAGTCTCAGGCAGAGTTTAAAATTGAACTAAGAGATAAGTTATCTTCAACCCAAAACTCAACAGAGAGTCTTATCAGCAGAACAAATGAGGCAGAAAATAGAATTTCAGATCTTGAAGACAAAGTAGGAGAATTAACCAGCTCAATGGAAGAGATTGTTAAAGCCAAAAAGATACTGGAGAGGAGCATTCAAGAAATATGGGACACCCTGAAGAAGCCTAACATGTGCATTCATGGAATACCAGAACAAGAATCCCAAAATACCACACCTGAGGAAATATTTCAATTCATCATAAATGAAAACTTCCCACAACTAAAGAATGAGAGGCCTATCCAAATACAAGAGGCATTTCACACTCCAAACAGATATGACTAAAATAGAAAATCGCCACGGCAAATAATAGTCAAAACACTCCACATTCAAGACAAAGAAAGGGTGCTGAGAGCTTCAAGAGAAAAAAAGCAAGTCACTTTTAAAGGTAAACCTATTAGAATAACAAATGACTACTCAATGGAAACAGTAAAAGCAAGAAGAGCTTGGAGAGACATACTTCAAGTATTACATGAGCAAAAATGCCAACCCAGACTGATATACCCGGCAAAACTATCTGTCATGATTGAGAGAGAAAGAAAAGTTTTCCAGCACAAAGACAACTTGAAGGGATACATGTCTACCAAACCAGGCCTTCAAAAAATGCTAGAAATGATACTCAAGCTTGAAGAAAAGAACAAGCGTATCCAGGAGGACAGAAGGGAAATATAATACCACCAAAATATAAATATCAAACAACATGCTTACAAAATCTACTAAACATAAAAAATGTCCAGAATTAAAAATAATTTCTCCATTATAACATTAAATGTCAACGGCATTAACTCACCGATTAAGAGACATAGATTACAAACTTGGATTAAAAACCACAATCCAACAATCTGCTGCCTTCAGGAAACTCATCTCACCACAAAAGATAGGCACATCCTAAGAATGAAAGGCTGATCCAAAATCTTGCAAGCTAATGGAACCAGGAAACAGGCAGGGGTAGCAATTATGCTTTCAGACAAAGTGGACTTCAAATCAAAGAAAATCATAAGAGACACAGATGGATACTACATTTTAGTCACAGGTACAATTCACCAGGAAGACTTCACAATACTGAACATATATGCACCCAATATGGGCCCCTCCACATTCATTAAGAAAACCCTACAGCGTCTAAAGCAAGAAATCACCCTCCAAATGATAATTCTCGGGGATTTCAACACCGCCCTCTCAACATGGGATAGATCAAGAGGTCAAAAGCTTAACAGAGACACTTTGCAGCTTAACCAAACCCTTACTGAAATGGACCTTACAGATCTCTATCGAACTTTTCACCCACATACCAAAGAATACACATTTTTCTCAGCAGCACACAGAACTTTCTCCAAAATAGATCACGTATTGGACCACAAAATGAATCTACACAAATACAAAAAAAGTTGAAATTCTAGCCTGTGCCTTATCAGACCATCACGGCCTAAAGCTGGACATCCACAACAACACAACAAACAAGAGAAAATACACTAACTCCTGGAAACTTAACAATATGATGCTGAATGAGAACTGGATTCAGGAAGAAATTAAACAGGAAATTCAAGATTTCCTGAAAGTGAATGAAAATGAAAATACAACTTACCAAAATCTCTGGGACACAATGAAAGCTGTTCTAAGAGGTAAGTTCATAGCTCTTAATGCCTACATCAGAATAATGGAAACATCAGAAATAAATAATTTAATGATGCAGCTTAAGGCTTTGGAGAAACTTGAGCAATTTGATCCCAAAAGTAGTAGAAGAGAGGAGATTAGCAAAATAAGGGGAGAAATATCTGAAATCAAGACTAAGAAAACAATAGAAAAAATCAACCAGTCAAAAAGCTGGTTCTTTGAAAAAATCAATAAGATGGATACACCCCTAGCTAAATTAACCAAAAGCAAGAGAGAGAAAACCCAAATTAACAAAATTAGAAATGAACATGGAGTTATCACTACGGATACTCAAGAAATCCAGAGAATTATAACACTGTATTTTAAAAACTTGTACTCTGTGAAGTTTGACAACACAAAAGAGATGGATGAATTTCTAAGTAAACACAACTTACCTAAATTGAATCAGGAAGTTGTGAATTATTTAAATAGTCCTATAACATACAAGGAAATTGAAGAAGTAATCTTGAATCTTCCCACCAAAAAATGTCCTGGGCCAGATGGATTCAGCACAGAGTTCTACCAGACATTTAAGGAGTTAATAACACCAATACTCCTTAAAGTGTTCCATCAAATAGCAAAGGAAGGAACACTACCAAATTCCTTCTATGAAGCTAATATCGTCTTAATCCAAAAACCTAATAAAGATTCACTTAAAAAAGAAAACTATAGGCCAATCTCTCTGATGAACACAGATGCAAAGATTCTCAACAAAGTCTTACAAATCGGATTCAAAAACATATCAAAAAGATCATTCACGCACTGTTGCCCTCATAAAGTCTAGCATCTGTTAAGGGCACCAAGATCCCTGGAGGCAAGAGATTGACAGCCATAGTAGTGCTCCTATGCTTAAGGGGAACAAGAGAAAGGGCTTATGGAAATGCCACTGGGTCCTTATATGTCATCGGAGAGGAGGGCCCAGTGGAGAGTCAGGCGTACACAATAAAGGACTCTCTGGGAATTGGGGGGGGAGGCACTGGGGGATGGGGAGGGAGAGGAGGGGGAGGAGGAGAAGGGGGGTTTGGGGGGAGGAGGGGAGAGGGAGGGAACTGGTAAAAAAATTTTAAAATGTATAATTAAATTTTTAATAAAAAATTTCTCTCTTTTACTTTGTAATGTATATTTAATATACATATCTACATACAGATTTACATACAATATATTATGATTAGCAAAATTTTCCCTGTCATGCTGTACAAGAGCATAACTCATTTTGCTTTCAAATATACCATTGTAACTACTGTTCCTGTCCTTCCTTCCCCCAAGTCTCTAGTAGCTACTATTTAGATACAATATTTAATGTAAACAAGAGAGAGTGGGAAAGATTGGAAGAAGAATAAAAAAGGCAGACATAACAAATATGTGACGATTATGTGTGTGTCCCTGTGCAAGTATATGTGTGTGTCTATGTGTATGTGTGTGTGTGTACCTGCTGTTCAGTTGTAGCTGTCAACCTGCTACTTGAAGTGAACTTCAGGACATGGATATGAAGAATCATGTTTTTAATTCAACTCCTGTAGGTTATTTTCTTAATTACATAGATGATAGTAATATTCATCCATCTTAGTATGGTAGGGCTATTCCCTGGACAGGTGGATAAAGATGGAGAGATCGGAGTTATTGTTTGGCAATGTCAACAGGAAGTTTATTAAAATTTGTTTCTGCTTTCATCGTGTATATATCATAACCAATCATTTGTTTCCAGATCGTTGCATATAATCTGGATATGTGTCATAATCAGGAGAAGCCTAGAATCATTACTCAATAAAAATCACCATGTTCACCTACATGGTTTGGATCAGATATTTAGTACAGCAACAGAGTTATAAAACTAAGGTATTGGTCAGATATTATTAAGCATTCTTCTTCATACAATGGTATTCAATATTCATACAGTGGGATGAGAAATAAGACTATTCTGTGTTCAAAACTGGAAGAATTTTCTTGATGGTGTCAAGCTTGACCAAGTGGTCAAATCAAGTAACCAAAGAACAGATGTAAACCCACTCACACACACACTAGCACAGACAGAGATGGAAAAATGTCTTGATTGTTAGGGCTTTCTTCTTTTCTTTCTTTTTCTTTTTTCTTTTGTTCTTTTTCTGTCTTCTTTTTTTCTTTTTTTCTTTTTTTCCTTTTTTCTTTTCTTTTTCTTCTTGTCTTTTGTTCTTTTCTTGCTTATCTTTCTTTCTTGTCGTTCTCTTTTTTTCTTTTTTCTTTTCTTTTTCTTTTCTTCTTCTTCTTCTTTCTTTTTCTTTCTTTTTTTTTTTCTCTTCTTTTTCTTTTTTCTTTCTTTCTTTCTTTCTTTCTCTTTCTTTCTCTTCTTTTCTTCTTTCTTTTCTTTTTTCTTTTTTTCTTTTTTTCTTTCTTTCTTTTCTTTCTTTCTTTCTTCTTTTCTCTTCTTTTTCTTTTTCTTTCCTTCTTTTCTTTTCTTTCTTCCTTTCTTTCTTTCTTTCTTTCTTTCTTTCTTTCTTTCTTTCTTTCTTTCTCTTTCTTTCTTTTTCATTCTTTCCTTTTTTCCATTTGTAGAAATAAAACCCAAAGACACAAACGTGAGAGGATGATGCTCTCCCACTGAGACATAATCTCATCCCTAGCCGGAATTACAAACAGCAATAATTTAAGGTTATCCATATAATCAGAGCAAGCCCCAAATGAGAAAAAGTCAGGATATTTTTCTATAAACATACATGTCTCATATCACTTCGGAACAAATGAACTTTCAGTAATTTAGAAACAAGGACTTTAAGAGAGTCCTCACTTATACAGCAATGCAAAGGTATTTCAGGGCATGAGCAGTGCCTTGATAATTTCCTGGCATGCAAAACAAGGAAATATCACAAAACAAGGAGTGACTATTTTACTGTCAACACTATTAGAACGACTGTCATTAAAGAGACAGGACAGATTGGTTTAACTTAGGATTAATATTGTCATTAAGGTGTGATTTCAATCAATGGCATTTGCAGGCCTTTTAACTGATAACATATAGGAACAAGGAGTAAAAAGAGACATGCTCTCTCTCTATTAGCATTTTAACAAAATGAGAAAAGTGGAGAGCCACAATCTATTACAGGGATTTGGTAACAAATCTGCATTTTACTTTCTTCAGTAAGATTTAGCCAAGGACACAGATGAAAAATATAATATGATTGATGGATTTTCAAACCAAAACGACTACTTTAGTGTTATCATAGAGCAACTAACTTTTGTGATATAAAGCATTTAATAAGAAATACCCATAATTCTGGTCTTAGTCCATGATTCATAATAAATTTTCTATTTTACTGAAAGCTTTCCATTTTTATACCTTAATTACCAAAAAAACTATGTTTTTTTTTTCATTTACAACTCTATATCATCCATGTTGACAGGATGTTTCTCTATTATTACAAATAGTAACATTTCACAGCTGTTACATTACATCTTCTTCATAAAGTTGTTTAATGAAAAGACTGAACAAAATGAATCAGAATGAAGCAGCTGTTAAAGGTCAAGGCAAAGTTTTATGATGGAAGAATTACAATATATGTTCTCTCTGTATGACAGGAAGATGCAAGTGTCAACTTGACAATTGAATACTTGAGTTTTGGCCATAGCTGTGAAAAATTTGTAATTGAGTTAAGTTCTGAGTAAGACAGCAGGAACTGTCTTGGGTGGGACATTTCCTAGGGCTGGTGGAGAAGATGGAGAGAGATGATTCAGAAAGTCAGCTGTCTGGCAAGAGAGGTTTTTGCCTCTCTCAGCAGTCATGTAGATATCCTGTGAACATGATATCTTGGCTCTTGTGGTGTTTTTATTTGCATTTGAGAGGATTACAGGATAAAAAATAAGTCAAAAGATAAGATTTCTATATATTTTAATTATTTTCTCACTGTCATACAATGGGGTCATTAGCTTGTCAATTCAAATTATTTCAATAGAAATTATTTTATGTTTTATAAATGTATTTTACATACCAGTGAGTTAGGACAGCTTAGAAAATTACAAAAAAAGAAGGACTGAAAGACAAAAATAAGAAAATAAATTTTGAAATATTTAGATTTTATTTAATTCTGTAGCGTATTCATATGTTGGAGTTTTGTGTCAAGACAATTGATATCAGCAAGGAAATACATTCTGTGTGTGTGATAACATTAATGGTTATGTTTATCTCCCTTTTGAAAAAGCATTACCTTTCTTGAAATTGTACTGTAGTAATATTTACTGTTGCTAACTTTACACCTAGTTGTGAAAGAATCGAAATTAATCCTTGCAAAATATCTACTTTTTCTTTCCTGAAAGTTTATTTAATTTTTTCATGATATGTCTTCTTGTTTTCTTTCTGATATTTTTGCATTAAAACACAATCAATGTAATGTTGTGTCTGTCACTTTCATAATGACCTGCTCTATGTTTGAATTCCTTCTTAAACTGAGGGAAATCATTATTTATACTCTCTCTTCCTCCACTTTGAACTAGTGTTTCAGTTTTATTTTTTACTCAGCGCTGTTCTTTAAATCATATTACACATTAGACTTTTGCAAGTCCTCAGCTTCTCCAGTGCTTAGGGAAATGACATACCTCAAATGTAAATATCTGCTTCTGATATTTCCTGCCTCTTTTACTATCTTAATTGTTTATACTTTGCTAGGTCTCTTATTAACAGAATATATAAATCCATGCAAGCTGGTAAAAGGAATTTATTAAACTTCAAAAATATCTCACATAATCTTAAATGGAAAGAAACAGTTCAGGAAATTACACCACAGAACATCAGCACTGAATGTGCAACTTTAGCCACAATCACCACAATAGGGTCACTCAAATTGGGCTTCCTGGGAACTAATCAGGATGAAAAAAAAAAGTCACTCTGCCTATCTCTATCACTATATCTGATTCAGTTCTGCAGAGCCTTCTGTTAGTGCTCTGACTAGAGACACTTAAATTCCAGCTGGAATTGAAATCTGGGAAATGTACTCCTTTAGGTTTCCAGCCAAGACAGTTATAGCAGGACTACTTGTTGGAATGCATGATGAATAAGTAAATTCACAAAACCTATCACATAAAGCAAATATAGTCACATTTAGAAAAGCTAATGTCACCATAGAATAACTGTTCTTCTATCAGATTCCTTAAATTATTGACTGAGGTATAATATTACATTATGTAATCACTGCTTTCATCAAAAGCTGTCTTTGTAATTTATTTTTGATTAGCATTGTTCTTTGTTTTATTATAAGCAATAAAATGGCAAGTAATGAAAAGGTTTTGTATTTTTGCATAGGATATTTCACTAAATAAACAACAGACCAAGTGAACTAGGATGATAAAACATTGTGTGAAATGTTCCGTCAAACAAGCATTTAAGAAAGACAAAGATAGATTCTAGAGAAACAGAAAGTGCTTGCAATGTTTGCAGCACAGAGATGTATTGGTTTATATTCTATGTAATCATGTATAATGAAGAGCATAAAATTCTGGAAAGTATGAGCAAATGAGCTATACACCAGAAAATACATACAAGTCTCATAATTAGGCACAGGTGTCAACTTGACAGTTGAGGGTTTGAGCTCTGGGCACATTTGTAGAGAAATAGTGAGCAAACCTGAAGGAGATTGTCTAGCTGATGGGGAAGACCCAGCCCATAGTGGGTGATATTAGGTCCTGGAATAAAATGCTGTGAGCTGGTTGAGAAAGATGACATCCTTGTGTGCATGTAGTCAGACATGCTGGTCTGGCAAATGAGGATCGTCCCCATCTCAGCTGTTACATAGAGATAGTTTGATCAGTTCCCTGGACCCTGGTGCTGGTATGAGCTCTCCTGCTAAGATGGACAAACAACTATAAACTGGAATTGTAAGAGAAAACAAGCTCCTTGTTCCCTTAAGCATTCTGTTGGTGATTTTATCAGCAACCATGGAGCTAAATGCAAGAGCAAGAATTAGCAAGTTAGGAAATGTCAAGAACTCTGAAATGCTTGCAAGTGAATTCTCTGTTGAACGGATGTCAGTAAGGAAAGTTTGAACTGTTCTTCAATTCAGACTGGATTACAGGAGTGACTAAGAGTCATTTGGAGGTTTCCAACAATAGGAGAAAGGTAAGTTTTTCCTGTTGTATGTCAACATGTACTGAAACTGAAAGAATAATAAAACTGAATAAAATGAATAAAACCATGCAAAACATTTAGACGTCAGTGCCCAAGGAAGTCAGTATTACAATGTACTACAAGTGATTGAAGACGAGCTCTTTAAAATTTAATTTATTCTTGTATAATACTCATTGACAAAAGCCTCTTCCCCATATTTATCTACTAGTGTCCATGTCCCCATTTTCCTTCTGTCAAACCCTGTCTTCCCAAATACTTTCCTACTTTCAAATCTTTTGTATTTTTAAAGCTTTTTTTAAAATTATTTATTCAACTTTGGGTGTGTGTGTATGTGTGTGTGTAGAACCACGGGCGATTTCGGGAACCACCATGGACGCCTCCACCTCCTTCTTTTTTACTTTGCCCCGGGATTCACAAGCTCTGCCCTACCAGGACCGGAAACGCAGGCCGCCGCCGCTTCCGCTGGCAGAGTCTATATGTGGGGTCTAGGATCCGAACTCAGGACCTTCCGCCTGCAAGGAGAGGCTTAACCCCTAAGCCACCTCTCCAGTCGCATCTTTTGTATTTTTTTCCCTGTAGCCCAGAAAATGTATTTATCTAAGATTGCAGGTATGGGCATGGCTAGGAGACTGGTTACTTGTCAAGCGCAATATTTCAGGGTCACCTTGATGAGCAGACTATCCATTTCCTTGATGCCTTTCATTTCCTATGGCAAGCTCTACAATAATTCCCATATATAAAATCCATGACTGAAGTAGTCATCCCACTTCAGTCATATAGTTTGTTTCTGCCCTTCATGTGTTCTGCTAATTCTTCAAAAAATATCCTGTCATATTCTCTTCTCAATGTCTAACAAGATGCAGCCTAGAAAAGAATTTGCATTGCAAATCTTTGCACTCTGTGGCAGTAAGAGATACCTCTTCATGTAGTATGTAACATTCTGTCTTCTTTTCTACATAAAATTCAGATATTGTTATACAGTAAAATATGCATTTGTGACACACATTGTTACATAACAATGAGTATCTAACAGAGACTTAATCTTTCTGTGGAATATCATAGAGTTTTAAGAAACACGAAAATTCCATATGAATTTATGTTGAGTATAAGTATTGTACTAGGATTTATAAAGAGGTTTTAGAAACCACTAAGATTATATGTCAGCATATTTCCATGTTTCTTAAGCTTTTAAACTTGCTTGTTCCACTTGCTATGGAAGAAATAATGATGTAAAGCATTAAAAAATGGATCAGCACACTTTCAAACTAGTGGGAGTATTGGTGACTATAGTTTAATCATCTGGTTAATAAGCAAAAGGGAATCATTTTTTCATTTTAATCATTTTATTTTAAACATTTTTTATTTTAATTTGCCGAATTTAGCTGGTTTGTGTTGCACAAATATGATTTTCTTTCCTTTGACAGAACAATGTTTGCTGAAGAATGTAGTCATTGTTGACTGCTGTAATATTCACTTAATGAGATTTCTTGTCCAGTGAGTTGTTTTCCTTAATCATTTTAGGTTTTCCTCCTTGCTAGCAACAATTCTGAACTATAGCGTTCAAGCCTAATTTCTAGACTAGCCACCCGGCACATTCTTTTTATATCCCAACATCCTTCAGCAACTCCTTCTGTCACTATACATTTGTCACATGCCCCCTTTCTTCACTCAAAAATTCTACTTGGAAATATGATTTTATTAAATATTCATCACTGCCAAATTCAAACTACATCTTATTTTTAAATGAAATTCTCTCAAAAGCAAATAAAATGCACAGTCTAACACACTGACATTTATCTATTGCAATTTTCAACAAATTAAATGTTCTTCACCATCATCCTTTCATAAGTTAATATTTTGGGGATAAGTTTAGCAGTCTGGGCTGGGAATTTTCTTGGGAGAAAATGATAAAAACATATTGCTCTTATGTTTCAGAAAAAAATAATGAAGAAACATGCTTTATGAGAAAATGTGGAAGGGTGTGTGGTGAAGCAGGTTAGGATTGCAGTAAAATAATGAATTTTGCAAGTAGCTATTCTGTGACCATTGTTAGCATCCTCCCCAATGTCCATGCTTTAATTTCTGTGTGAGAACAAAGCAGTGATAACACATTTCCCATTGAATATCTATGATGTTTTGAAATAGCGTATGTGATAAGCCTAAAAATCTGTTTATCTGTAGATATTGATTGAACATAAAATGTATATGATATACACTATATGTATCTACACTGATACCAGCAAAATAGTATTATTTTTATACCATAAAGTAACATCTAAATATCTTCATTTTGCACCTGAGGGCTTTTAAAATAGATAACCACATTTTGCAAGTCCAGAACAAGATACAAAAAGATTTGATAGTGATATATAAGAAATGAACACTTGAAGTGTAAGGGTTGAAGTGTAAGGGAATCTGTTCAAAATTGAATAGTGGATTTAGCTAGTAAGCAGCTTGTAAGATTACAATTTGGACTTCCATAGCCTCATAGACCAAATATTTTCCCTGAAAATAATACTATTTATTTCAAGGTGCTTTAAAATAAATAAAGTTAGCATTTTATGTATAATTTACTCATGCATTTGAATATATAAAATAGTTCCCTGACATGAACATAACTGTATGGCAATGCATTTTGTGTGTGTGTGTGTGTGTGTGTGTGTGTGTGTGCATGCATGCGTATGCGTGTGTTTATGTACATATACAAGGGTACCATCAGAAAATATCCTGGATTGCTCATCCTCTTTATTCCTTTGATTTCTGGTTTCCAGACATGAAAGGCTGCAGGCAACATTTCTCACTCATATTTTTACATGGGATCTTGGAGCCAAACCTAGGTCCTTTTACTTGTGAGACAAAGACTTTAACCCATGTGCCTTCTTTCCCTGCCCAGCTAATACATTTTAAAACCAATATACACTGCACAATTAATAATAAATTTAAATAACAAACAACTTACACATAGATATAAAATGCTATTTTTCTAAGTTTGATAAGTGACCAAGTAAAACATGAAATTCTAACCAATCAAAGCCTGGTTTTTAATATGTGTGTGCATTAGCTATTCAAGTACTTGACTCAATGTATTCTAAAATTAGTGATAAGCCACCAATATTAATCAAGACTTCAGTGCAGGAAATGAAATGGTTCAATTACGCTTTGCACATTTGGTTCCAGACCTCAATATGAATATTGCATGTAAAATTTTAGGTCTTGCATGTGAAATCATATTCATACATTTGAGAGACATGAAGATATACCACTCATCATGCTCATTACCAGAGAAAACTATCACCATCTTACAGAGCAGTTGGCCCCTGAGTTCTCTGGTTTGGGGTAGCCAAGCATTACCCACCACGTCTGGCCTACAAGAACTCAACAAGTTCGTGTAGATCAATCATCCTGTACTTCATTACAGGTTTCTTTTTTGAAATGATAGTATAAAATCCAAGGAGTAATACATATTTGTAACTTGTTTGGGGTGATAATTTAGCTTTCTCTATTAAAATGCAAATTTATCTATTATGTTAAAGGTACACACCTCTTATTTTCTAATCTATTTGACTAATAGCACATAAATATATTTGAAATTCTTAAGACATATTTAGTATTAGATGAAAGATGCATTTATCTATTGTTTCCTCTGCAACTTGAAAGTGTTTATAGCAATTAAATTTATAAATCTGAATGGTCTCATCCATATTCAGTAAAGAGTAAATGATAGTATGCCTGTGTCTGAAATGGAGTCCTTGGTCCTTAGAAATATAAAATATTGCCTCCTTTCACAATTAGGAGCTGTTTATTATAAAATACCAACTAAAAATTAAATTAAAAAGCTCTTTCTTTTTCTGTTATATTCCACCCAAAAGAAGTTTTTGAGCCCAAAGTAAAGGTCAATTATTTAAATCAATTTTGTCCTAAAATTTACAGTGTATTGAAATTCTAAACCTCTCATCAATAATTTTTAAAACATTAACTGTTATTAGTAGAGTGCATTTCCTAAAGGACTATATCCATTGTCACTAGTATTTGGGCAACTTGGTGTTATACTTAAATAGAGGCTTCACGATCTATCCCTTGTAAATGCTTGTGGTTCAATGGCCATCAGAACAAAGGAAAGTTGCTATAGCCATAACTTGTAGATTTGTAAAGCTATGGATCATGTATAATTCTATAGATAAATCCCCTTTTTCATATAATATCCTCACTAAACCACCTAAAATCCTTGGCTGACTTCCCAGAATAATTATTGTATTTGCAGATCTTATCTTGCATTTAAGGTACTTTTGGATTTTGAAATTTCTGGTTAAATTATTGCAGCTCTTTTTCCATCCTTACTTATTTACTTACATCACACTTGCTTCTTTGGTGTTATGAGTTCATCTGTGCTTATTGCTTCTTAGAATGTGATTAATGGATAATTTTTAAAAAGATGCTTGTATAGAATAGTATTGAATTTAAGTATTATTTTGGGGACTGAAAAAGGGCATGTCAAGTTAATTACATTAATTTTGAACAGAACAGTCATAATAACATTATATTATTGTATAAGAAATTGCTATTAACAGTGCTGTCAACAACTCTTTGATAAAAATTATACATACACACACACACACACACACACACACACACACACACATACACAGAAGTAACCATTTGCTGTTTCCACAATGTAGAATCTATAGTTTTTCTTTCTCTGAATTCCTATATGAAGGTTTGGGAAAAAAAATGGCTGCCAGCTTCATTTATTTTATGCCAGATTTTAGTTGGAAATAAAATTATTGTGTTGAAGAGATACATATATATTTGTTGCAGCACTATTCACAGTACACGAAATATAAAATCCATTTAAGTATCTAGAAATTGATAAATATATAAAGAAGATATGGGCTATGTGCATAATGGAATAATATTAGTCAGGATTTCTGTCATTTGTATCAAGAATTAACTTAAAAACATGTTAGTAAAATAAATCAGGCAAAAAGAAATGAACATTCCTTGTTCTCATTCAAAATAACTATTAAAGTGTAAAAACAGGACATGGAATTAAATAACCACCATAACTGGGGAAGATCAAGAAAATCAGGCACAATGCGGGATTGATAAGTGCATATGAAGTTATACTTCTATGTAAAAACTTGTGACTTCTACATCACTGTATGTCAGTGATTGTCAAAGAAAAGTCAAAATGAATATTTCCAAATGAATTGGAAAAAAATCCTGATAACTCTTACCATGAAAAAAAAAATGTTGCAATTATGGATGTGTGGAGTACGCTGTTTGTTCTACAACACATCCATGTATTGCATGAACTTTCATCTGGAGGAACAGCACAGGCCTGTCCGCTGTAAGTAGGGTGCCACTGACAGAAACAAGCAAAAAAGTGAATTATTATCCCAAGTGTAATGTGCTGACCCAATTAGTTTAATTAAGATTACTTAAGGAAATGTGAGGAGGACAGACATTTGGATAACTAATTGGCAGCTATACCCCTCAAGCAAAAACATCTCTCTCTGGGCCATCAACTATGAGCTGTCTGTAAATCTTTCTAGAGAAGAAGTTTGGCTTCTGCTGTAGCATCTTTCCATGTTTATAATTCCCAGGAGAGTGGCATGACTTCATGAGTTACTCTTTCCTCAAAACTGTTCTGCCAATAAATTCCTGGGAAGTAACCTTATGAGAACATTCTCTTTTGATAGAAGTTTAAGGAGCTCAATTTTATGTAGGTATCATGCTGATAATCAAAGGAACTAAAAATGAAAGACTCATGACTGAGTTAAAGGACAGTATTCCCTGGTGTTATTAAACTATTGCATTGTATCTGTAAATATAAATAAGTCTATGCATGTTAAAAGCCAGATGATAAAGCCTATAAAGTAAGATCAAATGCATATTGCTTTGGAATTGGGGTTCCATTGTCCTTGACAATTGTAGCTTTTGGGGTATGTAGTATTCTTGCTGTATGGTTGTCTGGTCCTCTGCTTCTTCAGGCCATTGATCCTTAATTCTAAGCTTAACTCTTGCTTCAAATCAATGCCATCCTCTTCGGTCCCAAGCTGATAAGTGCTCTGAACTTTTAAAGAGATAAATGAAATTAGCTCTGTCTTCTGGCTGCCTTCCTTATTGTAAAATCCACTCTACCATAGACTATATAACACTCACGTGACACATTTCCAAATATAGATAGGATGGAAATTGAAGATAGGCATTTAAGAATATTGTCTATCACATTTGGCTTTAGTTTTCCTGAAAATTTATGCATTTAACCATGAGGCACTAATGTGACTTGTTTTTAAACTCCATTTCTTTTGTAATTTTGTGAAAATTCTACTTAGAGTTAAAAATGTATATTTTCATATAAACCTTATTTGAATTTTAAATCACTAAGCATATGAAGTAGAAAATTGAAAAATAAAAACTGCACACATCTATAATTCTTTTTAATTTTTTTTAGTTTAAAAGCATATTGAGCAATTATTCCTGCCCCCCCCCCAATCTCCTCTCTGTCTTTTTCTTCCTCCTGAGAGACCAAGTAGCCCTTACGTGGGCAGAACTGATGATAGTAGCACTCCCTTTCACCTGTATAGCCCTAGTCTCTAAGGTTCCCACTGCACGGAATTATTTCTGAGATCCTGAGGAGTCTATGGGGGCATGGTGGCATGTCAATCATTGTTCATGTCTAGGAAGGACAAGTCTCATTGCTGTGAGTTCCTGAATACAGCAGTCCTTCCTTGAGTGGAATGTCTTGTCCAATGGTAGACTTCCCCATTTTCAGACTCTTTGAATGTTATTTTTATAAAAGAAAATCTATTGTTTCTATTCATTAAAGTGTTCTCACTTTCTGCTAACAAAATACAAATGATGATTTTTCCATTCACTGTTAAATTTCCTCTAATGATTGACTTTAATCTCTGATACAATATACCCTTGGATAAAGTCATGAGGAACCCTCAGTCATTGAGTTTTCCATCCTGTCAGGAGGTTGATACCCATTCAAACATTGATAAAGCTGGTTTGTGAAGAAGTTGACCCCAAGGTTACCTTGCCTACCAAGGTTGAATGCTTCAAGAAGGGTGTTTGTTCAGCTCAAACTTGAAAGACAAAATAAACAGGTATATGCACTATGTATACTATAGCCATCTTCATGCAAGAACATGGACAGAACTGGTATTTCTGTCAAAGCAATGGAAAACATGAACAAGAAAGAACTCTAAGAAGATGGGTCTCATATATAAGCCCACACAATTGCAGCCATTTGATCTTTGAAAAAGGGGCCCAAAAAATCCAATGGAAAAAGAACAGCATCTTCAACAAATGGTGCTGGCAAAACTGGATCTCCACATGCAGAAGATTAAAACTGGACCCGTACTTGTCACCATGTCAAAAATTAATTCCAAATGGATCAAGGACCTCAATATTAGGACAGAAACAATAAAATCCCTAGTTGAAAGGGTAGGGAACTCCCTCGAGCTGATTGGACTAGGCCACCATCAAGTACTGCAAGTAAGTAGTGAGACATCTGGTTAAGCTCACTCATTTTCCTTCCTGGTCATTTGCAACTGAGGAGGTTTGATCTCACTAGTCAGGGATGGCATAGAGTCTGGCAGATAGATGGTAACCATCCCGCAAATTGGAGACTGACCCCTCTCATTGCAGTCTTCTACTCTGATTACGTCTACCTTTGAATCTACTCTTATATTAAAATTCCATTTAAAAAGCCTTTTATCTCTGGCTAGGAGGTGATATCTAATACCAATCAGGATGGAGCCAAGGGCAGTGCAGGAACAGCAAAACTGAAAACAACAACAAACCACAATTCAGAACATCAGAGGCCCTACATTAATCGCTTGGAACCAGACCAGCCTAATCTCTCCCCGTCCTAAAGCTCAGGGAAATTTGCAGAAGAGGGGTTGGTTAGATTGTAAGAGCCTAAAGATGGAGAGAAGCAATGATATGTACACAAGTTAGGGCCGCAATAATAGGACTTTGCATGACCTGCACAATGACTGACATGTCAATGACCACCCCCCAAAGTCTAGCATGGATCACAGGCACTAGGATCCTTAGAGGCAAGGGATTAACAATCAAAATAGTGTTCCCATACTAAAGGAGAGTACAAGAAAGGGCTCTAGGCAATGCTACTGAGTCTTCACACGTCATTAAAGTGGAAAGTGCAGAGGGAAGTTTGACATTCACACTAAAGGATGCTCCAGAGATGGGGGGACAAGGGAGTACTGGGAGAAAGGGAGGGGGGAAGGAAAGGGGAAAAGGGGGGAGGGAGCAAGGGGTCAAGTTTGGTAAAATAATTATATAGACACATACATGCATAAAATAGTCTGGAATTTTTTAAGCTTTTCTCCTCTTCATTTCTGGCTTTTGCTAGAATTGTTTTCATTTTGAAAGAAACACTGCAAGATGAATGGTGAATAGTATCCAAAAGACCCAGGATTTATGCCAAAACCTAGCAAATTGTGGTTTAAAATTTGATGCATCAATGAAATTTTAGAGAATCTAAAGACATTAAAGATGTCTCAGGTTCTGCATTGGTAATTCCAATGTTGGCAAGCAACATAGAATTAAAACTCCAAAGTGTACCCATGAGTATACACTGTGTGCTCTCTATTATTAAGAATAAAGAGCTGGGGAGTTTGTTTTGCAAGTTGTAAACTGAAGTCATAATGTCATCCATGTTCTATGCTCTTGTTCTTCAATAGAAAGTTGAATATTATCAATGGCTATGGAGGGAATTAAGGACACGCACAAATTGTTCTGCTATCAATAAAAAATAAATGAATGATATGTAAAATTCATTAACAGGAAAAGCTCATAGAGGTGTTTTGCCTCGACTTAGTACCTTCAGAGAAATAAAATAAACACAAATATTTAATGAAAATATGTACATTTCATTTTTCCAAAATCACGGATATTCCGCAGAGAAATAATTGACAACTAAAATGAATTGTGGAAGCATATTCTTAGAAATTATGAAAGGGAAATGGAGTAGATTCATGATTTACAAAAATGTTACACAGTCGAGGCTGACATATTGTAAAGCAAATGGAATGTCCGACGTCTGTAATGGGAAAGAGGACATCTGGGGAGTGTGGGCTTCCAGAATGTAGAGCCAGAATAAGAGATGGGGCAAGGCCAATCTTCTGATCTACACAATAGAAACCATTTACTTAAATGTAAAATTGCAAGCGTATGCCCTTTCTCTTTTCAGAGCTTATTTATAGAAGATTTTTACTTCTGAATCTTTGAAGAGAGAAAGCTTGTGTGTAATACATAAAATAAGCAGGGCTGGAGATATAATATAGTTTGGTGGTTGAATATTTACAAAGTGTACAGGGAACCCTATGTTTAATCTTTGTTATCACATAGTAATTATAATAATTTTATAATTTTTGAATGGCTGCATATGACCTTTTGTGTTCATGCAAATACAAAGTTTCAAGGAAAGGAGAACCCAGAAGGTGAATAAACAGTAGGTTTTGTTCAAATCTAATAAAACACACTGTTTTCCATCTGAAATGGCTATGATAAATTTTATAGATGGGTAACAATAAAAGAAATGCTCAAAGAAACTAGGAAATGTTTTTAAAGCAGAAACACAGTAATGACTTGCCAACTATGTCCATATCCTAGTGACATAGTTAGCATATCCAGTCAAGTACAAAGTAATGTTTGCTTGTGCCTGTAATCATTTATTGCTAACTGGATGGATGCATCCCATAAGAAACAAAATTGGAAAAGTCCCTTACCTACAAAGAGCCAGTTCAACAGGAGATCTTAGGCATCTGCCTCCACAGTTTACTGTGCTCCTGATTTGCTGTTTTTAAATAACTTCTGGTTCAAGTCCAGATGTCATTGTTAGGCACTGATGTCAACTTGACAGTTGAAAGTTTGAGCTCTGGGCACATTTGTAGAGAATTAATGACTGAATCAAACCCAGAGTAAACCTGTACAGGAGATCATCTAGCTGATGGGAAGGCCCATCCCATGGTAGGTGGAATTAGGCCCAGAATAAAATGCAGAGAGCTGGTTGAGAGAGTTGGCATCTTTGTGTATACTTGAACAGATATGCTGGTCCGGCAAGCAAGGATCTTCCCTCTATCAGCCATTGTATAGAAATGATGTGGTCAGTTCCCTTAGCCCTGGTGTTGGTATGAGCTTTCCCTTCGAGGTGGAATATGAACTGTAACCAGTATATCATAAGAGAATAAACCCCTTGTTCCCTTAAGCAATTTGTTGGTGATTTATCAGCAACCATGCAGGATAACTGCAACACCAGACATTGAAATGATCTAATAGTTTGAAGCCATAAAAATTTTAGAAAGTTATGACTTATCTAGGATCAAAAATTAAGTGTGAACTGGCTGATCTCAGACAACTCTGTCTTTCAATTCATCTACCCCCACCTCAGACATGGTAGAATACCCCACTACAGCTGCCTGGAATAAGCATTCTTATGCTTTTCAAGGAAAATTTAGGCAGTTAGGTGATATCCAATTGCCTGGAGAATATTTTCTCTCATCCCAAGAGTAAAACAATAGCTTAATATCAAATGTTAAAGATAAATGTACCAGTGTAACAATTTGTTCTACATTAGATGAAGAGCATCTGACTTGGAATGAATCTGTGAGATCTGGGGTACCCTAAAGTTTTCTTTTACTGTCTCCTATCTTTTTGTGATATGCAGAGAATTACAAAATGAAGTTATCAATCTGCAAAGTATTTATTCAAATAGGTTGGAAGAAACAGGGAAATATTCCCCCAATGTTTACCTTATATAAGACTATAGAGAGAAAATTTGGATCCACAAGTCTAAAATTTCTTCAGCTAGGACAGTCAAGATGAAGTGCAGAAAATGTAAGCAATTAATGATAATTCACACAGTGACATGGAATGACACCTGCTACTTTTGAAATACTAATTGTCATTTTAATTGAAGGAAATAAGGGGCACATTCATGAAACATGAAATGATTAAGACATGTTTGCATTTCTAGCTCCTTAAGTATTCTTTTCATAAATTTGATCAGCCTGTCATAGTAGCAAACTTTTTTGGGGGGTATGTTGTGAAGTTTCAGTAGATAGAAATATGCTGATAAAATCAGAACCCTTTTCTTCAGTCTCTTTATTTGGGCTCAATATTTGAAGATGTTTATTTCATTTTTTTCAATTTATAGTCTATTCCATAGATAGAACATTATAGAATAATTTACTATAGCTTGATACATCTATGGTTTTGGTGCATGGTTTTTAAATACTTTATAACTTATCTCCCCCATTCTACTCTCTACTAATTATGATTACATATTCACATTACCTTCTCCTACTTTTCCACATATGAAGCAACGAAAACAAGAGAACATGCATTATTTTCTTTCCACATCTCACTTAGCTAACCATAATTCCATACATCTCATTGCACACCATGGAATTCTAAGAAAAATAATATTACGTGTAGTATTTAAACCACTTTTCTTTATCCATTAATCTTCAATAAGTCTCCAGGTTGATTCTAAATCTCAGGCAATATGAATAATACCATAGGCAATGTAGGAATTTAGATTTATTTTAGATGTGATGATTTCATTTCTTTTGGATATAAACCCAGAAATGGACTACTTCTAGTTCATTTGATGATCCTCTGAATTCTTCCTCTTCTCATCAATATTGTGAAAAGTTTCCTTCTCTTTCTCTTACTGTTATAATCCATAAGATATCACAATACAATAAAATTAGTCTACCTAAAATTTGATTTATTTTGAGGAGATCCTTTTTAAAAGAAGAAATTTGAAGTCAGCCAATTTATGAAAAATTATCTTCAGTATCAATCGCCATTAGAAAAAATTGAATATCAAAATCACAATGGAATAGATAGCATCACATCCCAGTTAGAAATTTTATTATTTCAAAGTACTAAATCTGATCCTTAAAATATTGCTTTCTCTTTTTTGAAATGATGGGTCTTACCTAGATCTCAGCCTCTGTATTATACTATAATGTCTTTGTACTCTGATCCACAGCAAAACACTACAGTACCTTGACACTAAAATGCATGGGGCCATTGTATTAAACAGACTGGACCACAGGCACTCTACTATGGCAGACCAAAAATATCCAGATCATTCCAAAGCAGACGTGAAAATGTCACATTAGATGGAATGAATAGTTGGCTAGGAAGAAACAGACTCCGTGTGACTATAGTTTAACTCTACTCTTCTGAATATATATGCATTGAACATTTGGGTTCTTTGCAGTCAGCCTGCAACATTGCTGATAAATGACCATCAAGCGGCTTAAGCGAACAAGGGGTTTATTTCCTTCAACAGTCCAGTTACAGTCTTGGTCCAGCTTGACAGAAGAGAACACACCATCACCAGGGCCGAGGGAACTGGCCACATCATCACTGCATAACAGCTGAGAGATGGACAACCCTTACTTGCCAGACCAGCATGTGTGGTCAAATGAACAGAAGGATGCCCACTCTCTCAACCAGCTTTCCATGATTTATCCAGGGGCTAATCCCACCCACCATGGACTGGGGCTTCCCCATCAGCTAGACAATCTCCTTCAGGTGTGCTCTGGGCTTAACTCAACCATTAACGCTCTACAACTGTGCTCAGAGCTCAAACCCTCAACAGTCAAGTTGACACCTGTGCTTAACTATGACAGGTTCTAACATTATTTTTATATAGTGTGTATATGTATACTCTTATCTTTTGTCTGAACAGTTTGAAAACGTAAACCCCTCATTTTGCAGTGATTAAACCAAATGTAATGACAATATATCCATTTCCATTGGCAATTAAATATTTTTATGTGTTATGATTTTAGCAGGCAGCATACACAAGTTATTTTCACTTATACGGTAATGTATTTAATTTATTTTAATAACAATTGTATTCTTAGAAGCAGATGTCTTCTTTTGTATACACTATTTTTATGAATGTACATCAGTTATTTATCACTTGATTCAGAGATCATCAGGGTGATTAGATAATAATGGACTGAAAACCATCAGTACAAGTGTAGCATACATTTTATATATATTTCTTTAAAAAGGAACTGATCCTGAGGTAGCACAGTGTAAAGAAAAGAGGAACTTCATGCAAGAATGACACAATTCCCAGAAATTACATAAAATTGAAAAGAATGACTTACAATAGGACAGATGGCATAGGAAGCAGCTGTGTGCTATCTTTTCTAAAGTGTGTTAGACACATATGTGCATGAAGATGAGGAATGTGGGGGAGGAAATGTGACTATGCACGGAAATGAGAAATTGATGGAGTTTTGGCTTTTCCACCATGAGACTAAAACATAAAGTGCAGAAATTCATGTTCTGTCAATTACATTTTTATCCACCAAATGAAAGGTTTATGCTGCTCTTATATACACAAGTAAAATACACTCTAATAGAATTTTCAACTTTGTCTCTTTGAAAGCACAGTACAGCTTAGCTTTTTTTCAACAAATTCACAAATTTACCTATTTTCATAGCTAATCTAACTTTCAGTTTTCTCTATCATCTATGTGAGGCATTTATCACTCATCTATCTATATATAATTTCTCTATCCCTATATATCCTCCATCTATACACATACATTCACACACATGTGCACACAAACACATGCATATTCCACTCTACCATCCACATATAAAAAAGAATCTGCAGAATTTGTCTTTCTATGTTTGAGATTCCTCACTCCATTAATGTTTTCCAGTCCCATACATTTACCATCAAATTTCATAATTTCATTTTACTTGATAAGTGACTGGTATTCCATTGTGGATTTGTACCACATTTTCATGTCAGGCTGAATTCATCAAGCAAGAACCTCTTTCAGGGAAAAGAACCTTTACCATTGGACTTCTGAAAAAATAAATAAAAAATTTTAAGATATGTTCGAGCTAAGGAGCTCTTTGAACTTGAATGAAAGTAACACATATGATGTTCTTAGAACTTTTAAGTGTGTGTGTGTGTGTGTGTGTGTGTGTGTGTGTGTGTGTATGTGTGTGTATTTTGACCCCTAAAATACCTCTTCAGGCCAATATTCCTACAACTTTTGAACAATAAATCAGTGATGTTTAATTCCAAAAAAGAACAGATGGACATGAACTGAACATTGAATTATACTATATTACCAGCATTCTGAGAAAGGTTCTGATTCTTGTTTAAAAAGAAAAGTAAATGTACTCATGGATTATTGCTGATTTCTCACACATAAAAACAGTTTTTCTAAGAAATTAGATTCATGATTTACTTTGTAAAAATGTGGAATGCTCCATGTATTTGCACATCATATTTGCATAGAGGCAGAATTATGATTTACATAGTACAATACTAGTGGCTACAGGCTATGAGAATATTACCCCCCAGAAAACATATAAGATTTCTATAGCTATTTCTCAGGAAATAGTTACCATGAAATATGTTGACTCACATACTGGTAATTTCTTTATCACTCAACTGATATTCTGTCAAATTATAATATAAAAATGCATAATAATGATCAGAAGATTAGTTTTCAGTGGACTGATGTTGTCTAATATCAGTTGCTATTTGTGTATCTTTCAAATCTTAAAAACACAAGTTTCTATATTTTTGTTTAAAGTTACCCATAAACTAGAGTGAAAAAGGATCTTTGACATATAATTATATGTCTATTACTTTGTTTAATATTTAAGAGAGATGACATGTCATACTTTTTAAAAAACTTAAATTTTTTTTTTCTGCTCATACAAACATAATAAGAACCCCTGTCCTCTCCATCCCTCCACCCCTCCCTGGACCTCCTTGTTCCCTCCCCACTTTGTCCCTTCCTTTCCCCCCTTCCTCCCTTTCTCCCAGTGCCCCCTCCCCCCATCTCTGAAGTATCCTTTAATGAGTATATCAAACTTTCCTCTGGGTCCTCCTCTCTGATGAGGTGTAAGGACTCAGTGGCAATTCCTAGAACTCTTTCTTGTGTTCCCCTTAAGTATAGGAACACTATTGTGACTGTTAATCCCTTGCTTCTAAGGATCCTAGTGCCTTTAGTCCATGCTACACTTTAAGGGGTCAATGATATGTTGGTCATTGCACAGATCATGCAGAGTCCTGTTATAATTGCTTTGGCCCTAACTTTTTTGAAGTATCTTGCCATGACTCCTCCCATCCTTGTGCTCTTACAATGTCACCGCCCCCTCTTCCACAAATTTCCCTGAGCTTCAGGATGGGGAGAGATTAGGCAGGCCTGATTCCAGGTGGTTGATATAGAGTTTCTGATGTTCTGAATTATGGTTTGTTGATGATTTTTTTTTCAGTTTTGCTGTTCCTGCAATGCCCTTGATTTCATCTTTTTTTTTGACATCAGATGTGAATATATTTAATGCCAAAGACATTTCATTTATCATAACATAAGTCATTGCTTAAGCACAGGCAGTTGGAATCAATTCTTCTCCTTAAATGTAGAGTAAAGAAACACTTGTGTATGTAGATATGTATATATCTATATCTATGCATATCTGTATAGGCATATCTAGTATATACACATATGTAATTCTTTTTTTTTCTTTTTTTCTTTTTATTTTTTTCTGCTCATACAGATATAATAGGAACCCCTGTCCCCTCCCTTCCTCAACCTCTCCCTGAACCTCCCTGTTCCCTCCCTGCTTTGTCCCTTCCTTTCCCCCCTCCCTCCCTTTCTCCCAGTGCCCCGTCCTACCATCTCTGAAGTTTCCCTTAATGAGTATATCAAACTTTCCTTGGTTCCATCTTGATGGGTATTGGATGTCACCCCCTGGGCAGAGATAAAAACCTGTTAAATTAGAGTCTTGTTATAAGTTAGATGGAATAGAAGTAGGAGACCATGGTGAGAGAGGGGTCAATCACCCATTTGCAAAATGGTTACCTTCTATCTGGCAGCCTATATGCCCTCCCTTTCCAGTAAGATCGTACCCCATCAGTTGGAAATGATCAGAAAGGAAAGTCTGTGAACTTAATCAGATGTCTCATTACTTACTTGCAGTCCTTGATGGTGGCCTATTTTCTCTGCTGTAACTTGGTCCCCTCTGTTTCTGGTGGGGCCCTCCTTCCCCATCCCTCCTGTTTATAATCTTTACAATTACTGTGGGTATTACGGAGATTTGTCTTTGAGTGTCTCTAAGTGAGTTTGGTACTAGGATCCACCTATTAGGGAGTACATACAGCACTTAATTTTCCACTGGACCTGTACTTGTCACCATGTACAAGAATTAACTCCAAATGGATCAAGGACCTTGATATAAAACCAGAACTATTAAAACCATAGTTGAAAGGGTAGGGAACTCCCTCAAGCTGATTGGGCTAGGCCAACAGTTCCTGAACAGACATCCAATAGCACAGTCACTACAACCAACACTCAACACATGGGATCTTGTGAAATTAAAGAGCTTCTGTTCAGATAAAGAGATTGTAACTGAGCACACAGGCAACCCACAGAATGGGAGAAAATCTTCACTAACCACATATCTGATAGAGCTCTATTATCCAGAGCGCACAAAGAACTTAGAAAACTAAACACCAAGGAAACAAATGGACCAATTAAAAAATGGGCCTTGGAACTTAAAAGAAACGTTACCAAGCACATGTCATTCTTTAAACAACATGGAAGAATTTAATTGATATATACAAAATGAGAGAGTTGTATGAATCTTAGCAATGTGATTCTGTAGTTCAAGTTTTCAAAATATTGCCCTTTATAAAATAAGGATGCATTTTTTTTCAATTTTCCTTATCTGCATTATTTTTCATATCAATATACAATGATAGTATTCAATTAGGCAAATTTTTGTCACACAATAAAATCTTCAAATAAGAGTGATTTAGATCTTACACTATATTTGCAATTCTTATTGCCTTCTAGGGTGAAGTATGGAAGCTTCACTTACAAATCAGACACAGAATTCAGGCATTTTAAGATAACTTTTTCTTTTTTAAATTGATAGTTATCCTCTCCTGCCATGCTTGCCTCCTCTGGGAAATAAGGCAGTATTGTAATATTTAACGTTTGATATAACTGAATGTTTTTCCTATTCTTGTGAAAATTCAAGCAGCTTGAGATAAAGCAATATAGGTGCTATTTACATGGAAAAGGTTTAGACAAGAGAAACGGACTAATAATTAGGTAGCTCCAATGATAGATCATGTTACTGTTATAATGTCTGAACATTCTTTTGAACTTTGGGAATATCCTTTGTTTTTGTTTGTTTCAAATAGTGAATCTTTCTTCATAGCCGGTATAATGTCATGTCCTTTCTGTTGAATCAGCAGCCACAATGCCAGGGCAAAACACAGCCTTTTGCAGATGAAAAGAAACATAGTATTTATTCTATTAGTATAACTAACAAAGCAACATAATGGTTGGGACCATATTATTCACAATGGTTGGAATCCAGAATTACACATCTATTTCCACTTTGCTATGGAAACAGCCAGAAGCACATTATACTTTATGAAAAGACAGATTTAGGTAGAAATACGTTGAGTACTTACTTATGAACACATATCATTCTCTTTTCCTTGTGAGCTGAGATGTGAGAAGATAGAGTTCAGAGCCTGTGAGGGCTCCTCATACTACACTTGTTCTACAGAAAAATAATTGCTTCCTCCAGACAAACTTAAAAGCTTGGAGTATCCTTGTGGAGTGATAAATAGAATTCAGAATCAAACTGCAATGAATGTGTTTATTTTTCATATAAACATGTCAGCATTGATTTTTGTATAAATAATTGTGGCTAGAAACCAGCTGTGGTATGGCGTGCTGAAGTCAGAGCAGTCAGGGGCCTAATGCAGGATGATCCCTTCCTGAAGACCAGCAGAGAGATCCTGTCACAACAGAATGAAACAAATTACATGACTGTCTTGTTAAGGTTGAGAACCTGGGTTCAGTTTCCAGAACTTTTGTAAAGTTGTCCTCTGGCCTCCACACGTTTCATAGTTCCTGTTTGGCCCTACAATGACGATGATAATGATATGAAGAAGTTAAAAAATGAAGAACAATAATAACAATAACAACACCAACAATAAAAAAAAACACCACTAACAAAAACAGCTGGAACTCTCTGGAAAGCAGCATCTATTATTTTCCTTTTTTTGAACTTCAGACATTCAGACAGTTTTCCATTTCAAGTTTTCAGATAACTGTTTTTCAGAAATCTTGTAAAAAATGTGAAAGCGTAGATTGTGTCATTCTTACAGAAACATCATTAAAATACAGTGTATTAAATGTCATGCAGCAATGGACACATTATTACATATTTATGAGAAAGCCTACCCATCAATCACATATAAGTGCCAGCTCCTGTCCTCAAACCATCTTTCTGTCTGTTAATCCGTCTGTTGAAGGGTTCCATCCTATTCAAGTCCTGTACTTGTTCATCTTTGGCAAGTCTGCTGCATACCAACAATGCTGACACTTTGGATAGGAGAATTATGTTCTTTCATCTCTTAATTTGGAACCACCAAGTTAGGGTTACAATCTTCCTGACAGTTAAGAATATTTTTTCTGTCTTCTTTTGCTCTTACACATTTGATCTTCCATTCTCAAATGCCTTTTTCTGGTATTGCTTAATGTGATTCACAAGTTCAAGGAATTAAATGCTAACCCCTCTGTCTCTTACTGCTGTTTCCAAACCAGGACACAGAAACTGAGAGTCATGATGTGGGTCTGGATTCCTACTGTGCTGTACCACCTGACAACCTATGTGGCTGCACTACATCAACCACCACATCTTCTATGGTGCTCTTTTTATGTAGTTGCAAAATGACATTTGTAATTGGTTGTCATGCACTCGGAAATTAATGTCTCCATAGTGACATGATAATAAGAAGCATTCCCAGGCTGGCCTTCAAAAGTCCACTGACCCATTAATCAGCTGAACTCTATAATTTGCAACTCTCGAATTCCAAGACTTAAAAACAGAAATTCATGTAGTGTAAATGTGAAAGAGGAGTGAACACAGAAAAGCAGTGGATTTTTATTCATCTGTGATTGGGAAAACAATATTTCAAATCACAGTGATTTAGTCTCAATATTGATGTTCTCAGTTGAATTCCCTCAAATGTATTTACAGATGTTTCTAAAAAGCAAAGCAATTTGATCCCTACTTTCCATACATGAAAACTTATGTTCCTATAAAAATTCTGAGCTGCAAAAATTTAAATTTGAAGGTTAGAGAGTAATATCAATAGCTATTCCCTACCCACAGCAAGTTTTTTTTTTTGCTTTTTTTAATTACTCATTTTTTATTTTTTATTTTAATTTTTAATTACTCAATAAATTGAGTGATAACTACTTGCTTTCTGGGTACATTCATCATTAATTGATTTTACAGGTAAGTTCTGTAATACAAGGTTATACTTTCTTGTTTTTGATTAAGCAAAGCAAATATTAAGAGCATGTTAGATATAACTTAGGTAAAAGGTATGTTACAAGCTAAAAATGTTAATGAAGATATATGGCACAGCTGCAGAAAAATTTCAAATTAGGGAAAGTTTGATAGAAATATTGTAGATTGTGTCAAGTTTAATAGATTAAGTTCTTTATCATGATGCATCTTGTGAATCAGTTTGAAAGTCATGAGTAGCTGTGTATACTTTCACCTCCCTCAGTGATAATCTGATTACTCATTTTATATACAAGTATTTGTTTTTTTATTATGCCAACAGTGCCAAAACTATATTTTGAAGATAAAATTTAGAAAAAGATAAGTCAAATTTGTAAGCATTGTATTCATGAGTTAATGCAATACCCTAAAAATACTTTCTGGAACTAAGTGGGGAAAGATGCTTTACTGTCTTTTTTTTTTTTTGAAAGCTCTCAAGTCCTAGTCAGGAAAACCTACTTTCTTAGAGTCATATTACCTTCTCTGATACCATGCTAGAATCTCATTCTTCCTTTCACATGTCTTTTCAAATGATGACTATGATAAGACAGAAGATCTTTTTAATCTCAAAAATTCAAATTCTTCAGCTCAATAAATCTGGTTAGGTTTTGTTGAGTAAAGCAAAGTAATTTGTGCAGGCAAATTATATTTCTTGCAAGGATATGAAATCTATGACACAGACTGACATGTCATCTGCCGTGATTTTACAGGGTCTCTTTCTTATGCTTTTCTTTTATTTAATTTTCTCCTCATTGATCATCTCTATCTTTCCCCTTTCCTCCCTCCCTCTCTCTTTCTTCCCTTTCTGTTTTCATTCTAAACTATATTGTTTTGAATAATACAGATTATTTTTCTTCATTCTTCTAAGACCAAATGGAAACATTTGACAAATTCCTGGGCTAGTGTTAGAGAACAGAACAAAAACAATCGCTGTTGGCCATAGCTCTCATTTACTGGTATCACACGTAGTTGGAAGTATTGTTGGAAACATGTCACCAGGTCAGGTTGTCCTCATACATGAGCTCCATTTTGATGAACTCCACACCATTTCTGCATAGGAAACTATGTCAATGACTCTACTCCTTTCTCTAAAAGACATATGACCATAAGTAATGTATGTATTTGATTAGTTATTAAAAACAAACAAGATTATTGTGAAGAATCATGTAAAATATAAGTAATTATCTTTGGTTTAAGGCTACAAAGCTTTCCCTAGAGTGAAGAAAACAGACGAGTAATGCAACAGGTTCTAAAACCCACAGGAGCATTTATGTTTTATTGAAGAATTTGTCCCTAACACGAAATCACTAGATGCGGCAAGCTTAAATACCTACTGATTGTGCATCCAATTCACCACATTCTGTAACAGTCCCTTTTTCTACTCATGCACCCTTCTCTACCTGTACATAGTCATCGTTTTGTTGATAAAAGTACAGGAAGAGGCTTCACAATGATGGCCATAGCACTTCTTCAGTGTGCCTCTTCCTTTCTCTCTGAATCTATCATATGTTCTCACCTTAACATTTTTGTCATTAGTCCAAAGATTGATCACAACAAGAAAGACTGCTGCTTCTTGTTCATTCGTAAAGGCAATTCTATTTTAGAAAAAGCAGAACCACACTTCAAGTCACTCTTTGTGATCTTCCACACTACCTGAAGGTCATCAGTTTTCCTCTCTAATCCTCACTTGGATTGCAGCTCAGGATGTGAGTTAATATGGATGGTGATTGTACTCTCCTGTTCTTCCCATCTGCCAACATGATGTCTGGGAAGTCATCCTCTGTGTACACCTATGAGTTACTGTCAAGTTAAGGCAGCATGTCTCCATTAGGCCTACAAGGCAGGTCTTATTTGATTTAGCTGAGTGGAACCATTCAACCTGCTTTATAAGAAAGTGAGTTGAGCACCAGCAAGCTGACTGTTATTTACTGGTTCTTTCCTTCAGCTCCCACATTTGGACATGATTTGACCAGTTCCCTCAGGTACTGCAGCTGTTACGTCTCTCCTCACCATGATGGAATATAAATGGAATTATGAGTGTGCAAACACCGATTTCTCCCTAACTTTTTTGACTCTTGCATTCACTAAACTAACATGTTTTAAAGCTAAACCATTATAAAAATATTTGTATTTATATATGTTTTTGCAATCCTATCATCTACAGAATGTTTATTTGATTCAATTTGTAAGACTCATAAGGTTCAACATTTGCTGAGTCTCTCTAAAAATTGTATTCTGACTGTCTGCTGCTGAAGGGTTAATCCTTGAAAGCAGAAGAAACAGAGTTCAAATCCCAGATGCAAGATAAATCTGCCCCTGGAAAGCAGAGACTGGGAAACCCCAGAACAATGCAAAAAGGAGGTAGGATAATCCAGCATGCACATCATAGGCACACACAATGTTTTCACATACACACACACACACACACACACACACACACACACACACACACCACACACACAATGCATGAAAACTAAGTAAATAAATAAATAACAGTGAAAAAAACAGTACAATAAGTAGAGATTTTTGGAGAGATTTACCATGATGGATATGATAAATTATTTATATGCCAAGAAGAATAATACTCTGAAAGACAAGGCTAGAAAGGTGAAGGCACTGGCAAATTTCTCTCTCATGCCATAATGAGAAAGAAAAAGGTAAAAAGGAAAAGTAAAAAGAGACCACGTGAAAGGCAATGCAGGATCTGCTGTTGAAATATTTAATACTCCCTATCTTAAAGAAACAAATGAGTGCTTGCCCTCTATTAGACTTTTTGCTAAAAATTACCTGATGAGATTCAAATGAATTATTCAAGGAGATAATTCTGTACAGACATGTGTTTTATATGGAAAACGATAAAGAAGTAACAAATAATGCAAGCAAGACCATGATTTGGACTTGCGAGCACCTCAGCTCTGTAAATTAGTAAATACCAGAAGAAAAAACATGATGACAGTCCAGATATGATGAGGGAACTATTATTATGTGTCTACATTGTGCAGTTAACTGGAACACATATCAGAAATAAAGGCTCAAAGTCTTATTAACCCAAAATCACTGCAATTTTCAAAAAATGGTAGCACTCAACTGAGCAACTGTTTGCCTTCAGGTTGTCTATTGTTAAAGCTTAAAAGGTGCAATCACCTCAAACTGATTTTGAGGCTGCTACTCCATAAAGAAAGTAATTAGAAAGCTAAGAATTAACAAGTATCACTCAGCAAATAAATATTTACTGTCAGCCTTACAGATGTGAGAGTCCTGCTTTTGTATACAATTCTAATTGGATTGAAACTGCTTCCTATGTGTTCTATTAAATCTTTGATACTCTTTCAACAAACTGCACCACCATGCAATTCTGTTAAGCTTTAAAATCATTAAATGCATTGTAGTTACTAATTAACTAAGAGTAAGCAAGAACACATAGTGATATGTTGTGTTGGTGT
The DNA here is from genome assembly GCA_023101885.1 of Typhlomys cinereus. Taxonomy (NCBI): domain Eukaryota; kingdom Metazoa; phylum Chordata; class Mammalia; order Rodentia; family Platacanthomyidae; genus Typhlomys; species Typhlomys cinereus. The sequence goes on along the minus strand of JALPQD010000007.1, from coordinate 14,211,175 downwards.
AGTGTTGAAAAGTACTGAGCTCAGTGGATAACTTAAGAAACATCGCTCAGCATGATGGAACAATCTGAATTAATGGTTTACTGATTTCCTTAGCACTAGTATTAAAAGAAACATTTTTCATTTCGTCATTTCTTCTATCATTATTAATAATTTCTAATGTCAATTTCATTAATATCTTTAATGTTTTCCTTACAAAAAGCAAAAATCTGGAACTGATAAAAACAAATAAGAAAATTATATTACTTTATTATTTGGGCCCATATTATTTTGATTATATTTCTTACAGAAATGAACCGTTGCCATTAAATTATGCTTTATCTCCTAATTGCCTCAAAGAACTTAAAAATGATTTAATATATCATAAATCTAGCTCAAAGAATTCAGCTTCATAAAACTGTTCAATTTTGAAAAGAAAACACTGAGGTGTTCTTTATAGGGAATTAAATTGTTTTAATGTAATACTGGCCTTCATTGTCTAGGTGGAACTGCTTGTATGTTCCTCTTTTTGTGTTAGATTATATACAAGCTTTATTTGTCACACACATGAAAAGATATAAAAGTAGGAAAGACACTAGATCGGAAGAAAGTTTTAAACTGAAGCAGCACAGAGGCTGAGATCAGGTATGTAGAGTGAAAATGATTTAAATTCATTGTATTGATGTAAGGAAAAGGTGAAGCAAAAGAAAAAAAAACACTACAAATACAACAAAAATTGAATTTAGATTTTAATGTAAGATACATTGAAACAAGAATTGTAACCAGTTTTTCAGGAATAATATCTGAGTATTAAAGAATCAAATCAAAAAACTCACATGAAGATCTTTGTATAATTAAATAACAACAGGGGAATTTTAAAATTCAACTGTTTCTCACTCCACAGAGGTCCCATTACCAGTTGGCTGTCAACTGATAAAGAGTATCCACAATCAGAAATTTCCAGGAATATTCCTAGCTTTCTCCATGGAAATTAGACAAATCTAGCTAGTCAGAAAATATTCAGTGTCTCTCTCTACTAAAATGGAGGCTTTTATCTGTCTTGGATATTCTTTGATTATGACTTTATGAGCTTGTTTAAGAGATAGCATGGATATCAGGGGAACATTTCACAGCATGATTGATTTCTAAATAATATCTTCTACAAATCTGTCCCTTATTTTCAAAGTATTGCATTCACATTAGTTTGGGGAAAATAATTCAAATACTCTACTTCCTAATAAAGAGGAAAATGTTCGAAATGTTTTTCAAAGTGTCATTAATGTCTTGCTTCAATACTAGGAGCAGTTAATGATCAATAAACATGTATATGTTGAGTGACAGGTTCGGGATGAGAGGTAAATGCTGTATATTATTTATTATCCTAATAAAACGAAATGAAATATTGGATGTACCTAAAAGGCATTCATAAAATACCATGGAGAGGAAAGTTTCTGAAGAACATTCTGGAACTCAAATCATACACAGGCTAATGAATATTTAAACTTTCCCTGGAGTCTCAATAACACAATAAGATTCTCTGAGAATAGTAAAAAAAATACATTCAAAGAAATGAATCAGATACAAAATATGCTGTTTTTGAGTAACTGATACGTTTAAAGAAAAAGAACAGTAAAAATACACAATGAATATGCACCATCTCCCTCGCTAAATAATAGCTTCATAATTGTAATAGGATCTCAGTGAATTCTAATAATGCTTGTATAAAGGGTGCATGGAATATGACTAACGGAAAGATTTAACCTCAATGTAGAATCTCAAAGCTTGCAAGCTCCCTGAACACTGTCCGGAAAAAAGTTAACAGAAAGTCATTGGTACTAACATGCTCAAATTACAGGATGACAAGCTATCGAATGTCCTTGCAATATCAGGAAAAAGAAAGCATTTGGTTATTGTAACTAGACTTAGAAGCGTCATGAGAAAAAGATAAGAAGTGGCAATGCTTAAAATTGTGAAATTAAGGAAAAGAGAGCAGTATGCTCCAAATTCTAATTTGTACAATTGCAGAACTGATAAAAAATGAAAGATGAAATGAAAAATTTCATCCATCTAAAACTCTAGCAGATAATCTACACCTAGCATGAGATATTTCTTACCAGACACTTTGTGAACAAACCTAAGCACAAAATGAATTTCTTTAATGGGGAAGCTTTTTCAAAAAATTGTCTTTTACTTGTGCTATTTCGATATTTAAATGCCTGATAGCAATTCTGTTGTACAAGGTTCTCTTTGTTTCAGACTTGCCAAAGTCAAATAGCTGTGACACTTATTCCAGTTGTAACTTCAAGAATAAGGGTTCCAAAATAGGAAATTAGTGGCAGTTTCTTCCAATTATAGGTGTGCCCTGGGGTTTCAAATGGATAGCTATAATCATGCCATTAAGTTAGAAGAGGGGGAAAACTCCATGGTTCGCAAATGTTTCAGTGCATATTCACTTCTTTTTGAAAAATAAATGGGTACACTTTTACTTTCAACGAATACTCAAAAACATTAACTTACAGGACCCAAGCTACTAAACTGTTATAGCTTAATTCACTAGAAGTACATTTGTATGTATATGAATACATAGGATATGTTTTATAATATATTTTTATACTTACATACAATAAAACACTGGAAGATAGATAAGTTCATTACACCATTCCCTTACTGTCAATGAGAGCATAATGTTTTGCCATATTTGAAGGAGAATAGTGGTCAAATTTCTCTAATGCAGCATAGTTAACCAAAATAACAAAATGATCACAGATTCCAACCAGGTAGTCCTATTTTTAACCTATAACTAGCAGGATAGAGGCTGGCATTTATCATTTGGAAGTTAAGTATTTTATTTGCTGTTCATGGTGGAAGAATCATGGGAAAAGAAATTCTTTGTCAATTGCTGTTAGAACTTGCCCACATGTAAATTTCAGTGTAACATGTAATTTTAAAACAAACGAAGTCAGGTAAAAGAAGAGTATTGTGGTGAGATACAATTTTAGTTTTATCACATTTGTTATTTGTTCAGAAAGCAAAGGCGTGTTCCAAACAGATAGCTGCTGAAATATTAATGGTGTTTAAAATGAAGATAAAAATCATTTTTCTCCTAATGTAGAGTAGAAATATTTTCTAATCAATATATCTTGATAGTAAGCAATAATTGGTGGATATTCTGAATATTCTTAATCTCAGATACTTATGAGCTCATTGCTTGAGCTATCTACAGTAATGCTAAGAATCCTCATATTTAGTAACACATTTGAATTGTCTCTCTGTATATATTTTGATGTAAATAATATTTGTAAATATAATGAATATACATGATGAACAAGATATTTCTCTTTTGTTGTCTTATATTGCACTTACCTAATCTTCTTTAGTCCTTACCATGTTATAGAAAGTAGCTTACAAATATATTCACAATTGGGACTGGAGAGATAACTCAGAAATTAAGACTGTCTTGCAAGGATAAGGTCCTGAGTTTGAAACCCAGTTTCAAATTTTAGGGAGAAGAATATTGAGGACTTGAAGTTGGGAACTGCATCCTTTAAAATCATAATGAAATAATTTGAATCATTTCCTGTAAATGACTATGTTCAAGAAAAAGACATCTTAAAATCTGTTCACCAGTAGCCACAAATAAACATATCATGTATGAAGACTTTCCAATGTATGATCCCAAAAAGATAATTTCACCACAGTAACAGTTCAGTTTTCTTCTTTGCACTACTCATTTCACATTCTTTGCACAAAAATCCCATTTCATTTTTTTTCAAGTGAGCCCAAATGTTTATGGGCTATATATATTTTCAATATCAATAAATACAAATGCAAATATATACACATCACAATTATGTCTCATTTTTCGTTTTTCAAAAAAATTGCAAGAGTTGACTTTTATGAAACTTCTAAATATTCATAATCAGAACAAACCAGACAGATCAAGGTTAAAAGTATCATTTTTAATATTTCAATAATTAGAGAAACCATTTTTTCATTTCTTTTAAATCTTTCTCACTTTCATTTTTCAAAATAATCTTGGTGATTTGATCCACTGTAATAACTGAAGAATTGTATTTATTTCAATATGCAGATATATTCAACATATTAGATGAGGGGAGGACTAGATGTATTTGCTGTAATGTTCTATTAAATTAGGCTTCAGGGGCTTAACTCAATATATTTTGCACATGGAAATCACTGAATTGTGAATTGTCCCTTCTATCATGAACTACAGAGAAGAATGGAGAAGCAGAGCTTCTTGGGTTCTAAGGAACTTGCACTGCTCAGAGAGTAGTTGCAGCTTTAGAGCTTTTAGATCTCTGTTTATGGTTCGTCCTACTACTAGATCATTGTCCCTCTTCTACTACCTTATTGCTCCCTTCTCTTAATGTATGACTTCTTTGTTTTCTCGAAGGGTCTACAGTCAACTTTGCCATGCTCTTGTGTGCCCTGTACCTGTCTTTTCACAAAGAACAGTTGTACTGAAGAAATAACTAGACAGTTTGCAAAATTTCAAGCTTTTTGGGACCATTGGGGAAAACATATGATCATGTTTCCTTTTTGATGTGATTATTTATATCAACTCTTATTTTGGTCTAATAATCTGTTGCAATAGGAGCAGAGTATATAACACTGACTTTGCTGAGGTTACAGCACAGCTGGCAACAGCTGCCTGATAAAAACTTACAACAGCAGAAGCTCCAGCAATGGGTGTGCAATGAAACCTTGTTTCCAAACATTCTCCACTGGAACCCCACCACTCATATTACAGGCACAGACAACCAAAGCTAGATAGAGTCAGCTTCCTATATTTTTCATGGTAAACTGACAAACTCTTATTTTCATTCTATGAATTCAACTATTAGAATGTGTATGGGTATAATCATGAGAACTACTTATTAATTTATGTATATATATTTTTATTGGTAATGAGTTCAAGGCAACTGACAATGAAGCCTCAAAGCAACTCATTCTTCAGGTGTGGAGAATTCTCGTGTTCAAGCTTTTCAGGAGTGCAAAGTTTTCAGATTTCAAACACTGAATTTCCCAGGCACCTTTTCTTTCAGTTGGATATGCATTCTTTTTAAAATGTGGAGTCATCTTAGGGCTACAAGCCAAGTAGAAAGTGTGTCTACAAAGGATTTTTTTTCATCCACAGACAAATGAAAAAGGTGCTTCAAAGATGCCTGGAAACATTCCACAGCAGGAAAGCATATGGTAATTTTAGTGTCTGTAGGCATTTGTATTCTGGACCTATGCTCAGAGAACCAGGCTAAATGTGGATTTATAAAGTAAGTAAATAAACTCACCCAACAATTGGCTTTCAGGCAAGCCTGCTTTATCTCCGTTATTGGTGGTGCAGAGCTGTAGCTTCTCTGACTGAAAGAATATGAATTTGGAGCGGACTGTAGAGCAGTATCCCCTGCTGAGCCTGCATTGAGGTGCCTCATAATGAAGGCCTGCCAAATGCTCACCTTCTCGCCCGCCTAGAAAAGAAGGTCCTCTACAAGGAACACAGTGATGTCTGAGTTCAAAGAGTGTTAGAAGAAATGGACACACTGAGAAGAAACTTTTCCCCCCAACATTAGAGATGTTACCTTGGAAGGGTTGGCCTATTTAGAATCTCCAAATGGATCTATATGTTTTATGAATTCAAAAAAGAAATATATAGTGTGAACAGAATACATTATTCTCTCACACCTTTTTTATTCTGCTCATACAAACATAATAGGAACCCCTGTCCCCTCCCTCCCTCCACCCCTCCCTGGATCTCCCTGTTCGCTCCCGGCTTTGTCCCTTCCATTACCCCCTTTCTCCCAGTGCCTCCTCCCCCATCTCTGAAGCATCCTTTAATAAATATATCAAACTTTCCTCTGGGTCCTCCTCTCTGATGAGGTGTAAGGACTCAGTGGCAATTCCCAGAACACTTTCTTGTGTTCCTCTGACAAAGGGGCCAAAAAATCCAATGGAAAAAGAACAGCATCTTCAACAAATGGTGCTGGCAAAACTGGATATCCACATGCAGAAGATTAAAACTGGACCCGTACTTGTCACCATGTATAAGAATTACCTCCAAATGGATCAACGACCTTGTTGTAAGGCCAGAGACTATTAAAACCATAGTTGAAAGGGTAGGGGACACCCTTGAGCTGATTGGGCTAGGCCAACAGTTCCTGAACAGTCATTACAACCAACACTCAACAGATGGGATCTTGTGAAATTAAAGAGCTTCTGTTCAGATTGAGATTGTAACTTGAGTACACAGGCAACCCACAGAATGGGAGAAAATCTTCACTAACCACATATTTGATAGAGCTCTATTATCCAGAGTGCACAAAGAACTTAGAAAACTAAACACCAAGAAAACAAATGGGCCAATTAAAAAATGGGCCTTGGAACTTAAAAGAAACTTTACCAAGGACGAAATTAAAATGTCCAACAAATATCTTAAAAAATGCTCCACTTCCTTAGCCATCAGGGAAATGCAAATCAAAACTTCACTGAGATATCATCTCATCCCTGTCAGGATGGCAAAAATTCACAATACAAACAACACCAGATGCTGGAGAGGATGTGGAGAGAGGAGAACTCTCCTACATTGTTGGTGGGAATGCAGTCTCATACAACCACTCTGGCGAGCAGTCTGGCAATTCTTAAAGAAGTTAAAGATTGAAATGCCATATGACTTTGCTATACCACTTTTAGGAATAACCCCCAAACAGCAAAAATTCACCTCGATAGCACAAGCACGACCATGTTCATAGCAGCACTGTTTACAATAGCTAAGTCATGGAATCAGCCCAAATAGAGCTCTATCAGTGCAACAGTTGACGAGTGAATATGGAAAATGTGATACATTTATACAATGGAATTCTACTCAGCCATCAAAAATGATGAATTAGTGCAATTTGCTGTGAAATGGATGGAATCTCACACTTTTTAAAGTGATAAATAAAGTGAACTTGAATTGTTCTTTTAGAATATGGTATGTTGATGACATGATTATGCTTGTCTTGAAATCATATTACCAATAATCTGATCCAATTAATAGCTGAGGATGGAGGGGGCTCACAGAGTCCTTGCTGTTGAACAATGAATTAATGACAATGGACAAATCCTGGAGGAGAGGAGTCATGTGACAACTCAGGTACTTCCTAGGAGTTCACTAGGGTCCTGTGAACAGTCCCAAAATCATGATCACATAAACAGCCCTGGTTCAACCCAAGCAAAACTGAACAAAATAGTGAATTTGGGAGAGATTTTGATAGATCTATAGGAAAAAGTATGGGTGGCTAAGGTGAAGAGAGCTGAAGTGTCTTGGAGAGAAATTAGAATACATTACATAAATTCATGACATCCTCAAAACCTGTAATAACACAGAAGACTATGGTGTATTCATGCTGTATTATGACATTTGTAAGATCCTTGAGTTATAACTGTGTGTACACCTGTATGAGTGTGTGTGTGTGTGTATTTAACAATCAGTATGCAGATACCCTTTTGCAAAGTTATTTTTTAAACAGAGAGAGAGAAGAGAGGAAGGAAAAAAGAAAAGAATATTTGAGAAGTACACACTGTACCAATTTTGAAATAATCTTAAATTATACATTTTAAGGCTGTATATATACATACTTGAATATAAGAAAGTGAAAAAGGAAATATAATAAAGATTAGTGTTCTGTACAAAATCAGGTATTTTATAAGTATTATTTCTTCAAATAGGTTCTATTTTTGAAATGTTTTTTTTTTCCTGGAGAAAGAAACAAAATTGAATATATAATTATATATTTATTAAAATTAAAATATATAATTTTCTACTTCTGATATGTTGCAAAATACTCATAGATTTTATGCAAAACTTTATCAAAATCCATTTTCAAAAGAATTGCTCTGATCATGCTACTAATTTCTCTTAGTATTTATAACATTCCACCCTTAGCTGTTAGTACTGAAAATAACTTGCTGCCATTGCCTCTGCTATTGAGTCCACCAAGAAATTAGTGATTCATGTCTTTATAATTTATGACAAGCAACTGAAAATCATAAATGAAAGAACATGATTCATGATAGAAGATCATCTTTTACATAAATATATACACATCTAACAGTCTATACCATACTTTTCATATTATCTGTGAAATTCTGAAAAAATATGTATGCTAATGATATAAACATGACAGTTTACAAAATGAGATAGTGTAAAAATTGAAAGAGCAGAAGACTGCAAAAAGCATCTCTGAATCACAAAAAAGGAAAAACGTGTTAATCTATTTTAATTAAGCTTGGATCACTAAAGAATGGTATTTGACTGCTTTTATTTAACTCTCTGTAAATACAAGTTGGAGAGGTAACTCATGGTTAAGACTCTGCCACCCAATCAGAATAACCTGAGTTTGGATCCCAGATCTCACATAAAAATGCCAGCAAGAAATGGTGGTCATCTGCACCTTGAGGTAGAAGATTTCACCTGGAAGCTGAACCTAGTAAATCCCAGAGCAAAGCAAATGGAAGTAGAAGCCACCTAGGAGGTCATCCTTGGGCTTCCACAGGCACAGACAGTGCCCTCTTATGTGTGCTGCCCACACACACACACATAGGCACACATGCATACACTAAATAAATTAATAAAATATTTCAACTCTCTATAAATGAATAAATAAAGCAACCCAAAAATTATTCCTCACATTTCTTGGAAATATTGTAGAAGTGGGTCTACAAGAAAATATTGTTTTATTTTTTATTTTATTTTATTTTATTTTAAACAAATGTGCTGAACAGAAGTGGAGCTTCTTTATTCAGCAAGTTATCCAATGAAAAGTCATCCATAATCTAGCAAGCATTCAACCACTAGTCAGTAGAGGCACCACAGATTAATCATATCAGGTAACATATGTAAAATATATAAAAGTAAAAAGGAGAAAAACTGAAAAAGTGAATATATGAAGTGGGTCAGAAGGGTGGGATTGGTTAGGAGGGGATGAACTATACAGATTTATTGCTCTTAAGAATGAAAATGACAGAGAAAAATAAAATTACAAAGGAAAGGTGCTTCTTATTATCAATTATATTTTATCTATTGTGAATTTTGTTCTAATAATATATTATTAAAGAAAGATTGCTCTGAAATAGTAAAAAGTTTATTTTCCTAAAATTCAAAACTTGTGAAAGTAATTTCTTGTGCATTTTGAATAAATTCTGAGAACTGTAAGAACTATTAAAATATTTAGTATCTGCATGATCACTTACTTATGGCAAGTATGAAAATAGTCAAATCGTTAATTTTGTAAAAATATTAGTAAATTTCAGAAATCTATGTATAACATTACTAATTTTGGCCAAAAAATTAATAAACTAATAAGTAACCAACATATTTACTCATAATTATAAAATTAAACTTGCACTATTTTCTACTTATTTCACATTTTATTCACATTTTATTGAATAGATATTGGCAAAATTAAGGATCCAAGTAGTGAATCTCCTAAAAGTTGTATACATTTTTTTCCATGTGTTTGTGTGTGTGAGTGTGTGTGTGTGTGTCTTTTTGTATTAGAGGCACTGTGTGCCTGTGGTGGCCCAAAGATGACTTTGAGAATCATCTTGAATTGCTTCTACCTCCATTTTATTTATGTCTGGGGTTTCCCAGGCTCTACCTTCCAAGGCTGAAACTCCAGGCTGGAATATTTATTTCCACCCATCATTTTTACCTCAAATCTGGGGCTCTGAGCTCAGGTCCTTCTGCTTGCCAGGCAAAGACTTAACGACTGTCAAGGATTGCTTCTTTCAAATTCCCTTGGCACCACAAGATAAGAATCGCTTTGCGTTTACAGTTTGGGAGCCTGCCTGCAAGCCTGCGAGCCTGCTTTTGCCACTTGCCTGACTCCCAGAGTCTGTGTCCTTGACTTCGTGCCTGCTTTTCCCCACCCCCAAGGGTCTCCATGGGCCCCTGAGACTGTTATATATGGCGCCCCAACATGGGGCTTCCACAGGCGCCCCCTTCCCCCTCGTGGCACCAGTGTCGAGTACTGTGCTTCCTTTGGCAGTTGTTTGGTAAGCTGGCCCCTTTGTGTTTAATGTCTTTAATTTTCACGTGAAGGTCCCTTTCCCTTTCTCTGTGTTTGTCTGTCCATGGATAGGGAGGTACACATTTTTTGATTCAGGTTCACCCAGCATCTCCACATAAGGGTTGACCCCCCCAGGAGAGGGAACCCAGGCGTGGTCTCCTGATCAACCCTCCTCCTCCAGAGACACCATGTGGGCATATGGCCGTGGCCTAAGAACCTTGGAAGTTCCCCACTAAGCATAAGACATTTGGGTTGGATACATTCCTTGTCCCATCTGTTCCTCATTAGTCGTGTCTCTGTTCTTTAGAAAAATGGGCACACTGTAAAGAGCCCCAAATACATGCCTCTTTTCCCCCTGTTAACCTGCCTATCACTTCACCACCACCTGCTATGGGCATTTCGGCTGAAATCTCTCACTCCCTGGACAGAGAAGGAGAGGATGAATCTATGGCAGTACCCCATAAACCCACACCCTTAGATCAGACAGAAAAGCCCCAATCCCTGTGAGCGGTTCTTCCCCCCCCCTCATACCCTTGCTAAAACCTACTGTTACTATAACTGGGTTCGGCCCTTCAGCCCCAAAGGTGCCATCTCCACTTCCAGTGCCCCAAGCTCCCATGCCCCAGACGTGCCCACAGTTTTCTAACTTTCTACGGAGAGAAGCTTACCCTGTTAATATAGGACCCAACATGGCCAACCAGCCTTGGGTGTCTACCCCGCTTGCTGGTAAGGCGGCTAATGAATCAGGCCCTGATTCTCCTTATTTTGAACAGGTTCTGCCCCAATGGGCCATGCAGCTTCAAAGTCATTATGATTGGTTCATCTCCTTAAGGCCATCTTAGAGCCGGCCATTTTCCTGAATTGGCATTGTGCATATGATGATCAGACAGAAGCACAAGCCCACCTTAACTTTCAGTATGGGCTTAACATCACATTGCACATGCTCATGGGTCATGGGCAATATTTTGATCCTGCATCCCAGTACACCATAGGTTTGGCTGCATATTTTCAGCAGGTGTCTGACCTGGCCTTCAAGGCCCTAACGGCTTGGACCCCAAGAGACCCTTCTGTTTACTTTCATAACCTCATCCAGCAATGGGGGAATCCTTCATGGACTTCTTTGCTAGAGTGACAGAAGCTATAGGGCGTAGGGTAGATCCAGGCCCCACTAGAGATATGTTAATCAAACAATTAGCTTGGGAGGGCCTTAATGCCCCTACTGATAATGCAGTGGCTGCTGTCAGAAATGATGATATCCACAAGTGGATGATAGCAACTAGAGATCTGAATCCAAGGGCTGGGTCTATTACGGACCTTACCACCTCCATTGATGCCCTCTTGTGGGACAGGCAGCAACCTCCTGACCGCCCACCACAGACTAGCCTGCCAGACCACACTTGCTGGGGCTGTGGTAAGACAGGTCACCTCCGGAGGGACTGCCCTAATGCCTGCCCCGGACCCGCTGCCCAAAATGTAACAAGGATTCCATTGGGCTCGCGACTGCCTCTCACAGCCTTCTAATGTCCCGCAGAATGCCAAGGCTAATTTAAACTCCCAGTGGGTCACCCCTCAGCCCCATCAATAAGAGGGGACAGATGTCATCTAAGGTATTCTGGACTTTGCCCATGGACACAGGGGCTGATGTCACCATCCTTCCTGAGACTGAAGTACACGGGTTTCCCCATTAGAAATTCAACCAGTCCCCTCCATTAGTGGGCTAGGAGGACAACAATTGACTCGGGCTGCAATTCGTCCTGTTCACTGGAAAGACTTAGATGGTAATCAAGCCTCCTTCTCCAGAATTGTTGCCAATATCCTTCATAACCTCTGGGAAAGGGATGTTCTAGAAGATATGGGTGTCATCCTTACCACAGACCACGGACCACCCAAGACTGCTACACCACTGAACCATTTTCCCAGCTATCATTTCACTCTTTAAAACAGGAGAAATCTGAAGCAAGGAAGGGCAGGATAACTGATGAATTTCCAAGTAAGACTTGGAGACTCTGAAGTGAGATGCATATTTATGGATCTGTTCTTGTATCTGCTAACCAGTGCAAACTCACATCCTGGGTTCTCACTCAGCAAACCTCTCATAGATCAAAATGTAGTCATTCCTTCCTGTGAGCATCAGTTATTCAGAATTGAATTTTGTTATACATAATAGTCAACTTGAAAGATTTTTCTATATTCTAACTTGTATAGCAATGGAAAGTTCATTTGTTTGTTTTCACATTGAATGAGAAAGCTTTATTAACTTGGGAACTATTATCCAAATGGAGGCAGAAGGTTAAAACGGCTTTTGCATTATCTTATACATAAAAGGAAACATACCTCACATATAAACAGTCCAAATGCCTTCCAAGTTGTCCAAGTAAAGACAGAAGAGAGGTCAAACCCTTCAAGCTTTAGAATGATGGCTAAGTATATCTTGTGCCAGATAATGAGTAACTGAAAAATGATCTGAGTTTGACATGTAAAGCATTCCTTGTTTAAATTCCTAAATTTCTAGTTGTTACAGAGTAAAACAAACATACTTTCACATTTGTTAAGTCATATAGAATGTGGTTCTCTCTGGCTTGCTTTCGACAGTAATATGAAGGGTCAGGTGTTCAAACCCCAGAACTATCAAATGGAAAACAGAGTTTGTTTTAAATCCTATCACAGAAATAAAAAAAGTATTTGTTTCAATACAGAACTTTCAACTACTGTATGTTTGACATGTTTATTAGATTTTATCAGAATTATCATTCTATTTTAAATACTGTTTAATTTCTGAGTCTTACTCAGGTATCATAGAGTCACATGAATTTCGTGGGTCAATACTTCATGAAATATTTATCCAATTCCATAACAAAATAAGAATGGATTTTCATAGGTTTTTCACTTACAATACCATACCTCACCCCCTTCTCACCGAGGAAGCTATTTGTTAGAGACTTTTCTCCATGTGTTCGTTCTCATCTTCTTTATCTTCTGTTGTCTACAGTGAACCTTAGCCTTGGCATGAAGTCAGAGTTGTGCTTTGAGTATCCTTTTTGTGGTTGAATACTTCTAAGTCACTTACTTTCTGCCTTATTTCATACATTCTACTTTGAGGAGCTTTTCAGAAATCATTGCACAAGTGCTTAGTTTTATCATAGAAAGAAAAATTCAAAGTCTGCATATCTGAAATTTGCTGCAAGGCTGGGAAACTTTAAGCAGACTTTCATTGAGTATGGATTGAATTTGCTGCACCTCCATTTACACATAAATATGATTTATAATTATTGGCATCAAATATAATTAAAATGTGACCCATAAAGAATGTTGAATGAGCCCAACTGGACACTGACAAAAGCTTCTGGCTAGTGAACAATGGACTTCAATTGGAGAAAAGTCATTCTGACAGTATCTTTCAAGTAATTCAATTGTACTGGCTTAATTATTCCCAGGTGGGGTCAGAAAACAGACAAGCAACCTGCTCACAGAACTGGAGACCTGAGTGATTCCGAAGGCTCTTATGGTGGAAGGAGACTTCTGAAAATTGTCCTCTGACCTCCATCTGCAAACCATGACACAATCTCTCTGTCTTCCCACTCTCTCCCTTTTCTTCCTTCCTCTCTCAAATAAATACATGAAATATTTTTTTTAAATCCATTTCACCAATACCTGCAAATTTGTGACCTATTTTTACCGGCACAAACCACATCTAGTCTGAGTACTGTTTTTCAAGAGCATAATATTCATGGATAATATTGTTATACAACACTATGGTCAGTGTCTAATATGCAAAATAATAATAAGGAAATATCTATAGTGAGTAAAGGTATTTTTTAAACATTTTTTATTATTATTTATTCAACTGTGCGCATGTATGTGTGTGTGTGTGTGTGTGTGTGTGTGTGTGTGTGCGTGTGTGTGTAGAACATGGACGAACTCGCGAACCACCATGGATGCCTCTCCTTCTGCCCCGGGATTCACAGGCTCCGCCCTACCAGGTCCAGAAACGCAGGCCGCCCCCCGCTTCCTCCTGGCGTCTATACGTGGGATCTGGGATCCGAACTCAGGACCTTCCGCCTGTAAGGCGGAGGCTTAACCCCTGAGCCACCTCTCCAGCCCGAGTTAAAGTACTTTTTAAGATGTAAATGAGTCTTAGACCACTTCTCATGCTGAATCTAAGTTTATTCTAATTCAAAGTCATAATAAACATATAAATGGATTATATCATTCATATGTATTTACAACTGAAACATGGCATTAATAGGTTATGTTGAAAGCAAGCAGTGCATGCCAATGTGAAAGCTTCTGAAATTTTATAGCCCACAGCATACACAGGAGGCATTGACAAATTCTCTCAAGGCTCTGCAAATTGAAAACACTGAGGCCGAACGATAGCTATTTGATTTAGAGCGCATCATAAAAGCTCGATGACAGTTCTTTTTCCTATCTCGTGTACAAGTGAAGAGCAAAAGATGAAATGACTTTATCAAGAAAAATTGGCAAATAAAATGTCCAGCCACCTCTATTTGTCTTGATTCTTGCTTCTTGCTTATATTCGGGCATGTTGTTTGAAAGGGAAGTATTTACTCTTTGGACTTACTAGAATGTCAACAAATACAATGCTTTCTGATGAAGAATTATTGTATTATGTTCAAATTTTTAAATTATTCTGTGTATGCATAGATAGAATTTACTTGACCAAGATATTTCACCATTATATATCCCATTGTTGAATTTTCTTATTCCTAAAGAGGGACAGCACACAATGGACAGTCTTCAGCCCCCACAAATGAGAAAGTTAATGGACACGTGATCTTATATTAACTTATTAAATCAAATTAAACTTAAAATCTCTACCCATTTTTTAAAGAAATTCTACCTAATGGACCACGATGAATGTATCTAAGTTATTACACTGAAATGCCCTATGATCTGATTGAGTAATTCCAATGAAAATATAAATATAATCAAAGGGAATCTATAACCCGTTGTGATAGTTATTTCTGGGTGTCAACTTGACACATCTGGTATTAACTAAGATCAACTGAGACCACACCTGGAAAGATCATCTGAAATCATCAGAAGAGATCATATCAGCCCTTAGATCCAATGGGAACCTCCATAGATCTCATAAGAACCTCCCAGTAATGGACCATATAAAAGCCACCAAACAGAATACAGAGTGGAAGAGGAGAGACACCCCAGGAATGCTCCAGCCATGTGTGGAGGTCTGCTGTGACAGCCGCCTGCCAGCTTCAGCCCTCCAACCATGCCACTTCTGCCACTTTGAAAGACTGTATCTATTTCCCCTGTGAAACTGTAAATTGAATAATTCTCCCTTTTTCCCTTAAGTTGTTCGACTTTGGGTGATATCTCATAGCAATAGTCAAAAGTAACCATTACAACCATTGTAGATTTTGTACGCTTACTTAAATAACAGTCTATATATTGGGAAAAGAAGAATTATATAAAAGTAACTTCTACTGGAACATTGTGTGTGTGTGTGTGTGTGTGTGTGTGTGTGTGCGCGTGCACGCACGCGTGCACATCCATGTTATTTATTTAGTAATCGTGTCTAATTTTCCTGGAAGCCTTGAGATAGAAAATCCCAGATTACTTTTGATAATGTTTTTACCTCCGTATGAATCCACAGTCTCCCTTAGGCTTGTATTCAAAACCCTCTGCCTTCTCTCGACACCCTGAGCATTATCAGGATATGAGCAGGTTATGCTCCAGCTTCAACTATGAACTCACAATTGTCAGAATATAAAAGAAAATTATTGATATAGTTTCAATATTTGGTTGATTTTAAATTTACAGTGTCCTAATTTTAAATTATGTTTAAGTTAAGAAAAAAACTTTACTGAGCTCTTTTATTTGCAATGGAAACAGAAGAAATCATTCACAAACTAAAATTTTATTTGTGAAATGGAATTTAAGAGACCATTCTTTTTAGGGTTTTATACTAAATATATATCATTGATTTGGTCAAGAATTTTAAAGAGAGTACTTAATTATATTGCAAATAAGTAACATAAAATAGATTTATTACTTTTAATTTTATTACTAAAATAGTTTACAAAACAACATATACATTTACGTTTTCAATAGATAAAAGGGAAGATATCAGAAATCACTATAATATTATAGCATTTTTAAAAAAACTTTATTAGTAGCACTTAATGTGAATTTGCACATAATTTTGCAAAATATATTTTATTATCCATAAGGAGTTTTTTTTAGATCTTTATTATTTCTGTTCATACAAACTTAATAGGTACACTAGTTCCCTCCCTCCCTCCTCCTGCTCCCCCTCCTTTTACCCCTCCCTCCCCATCCCCCAGTGCCTCCCCCCCAAACCCCGGAGACGTTTGGGGCCCTCCTCTCTGATGACGTACAATGACCCAGTAGCATTTCCCTGAACCCTTGCCTGTGTTCCCCTTAAGCATAGGAACACTACTATGGCTATCAATTCCTTGCCTCC
Source organism: Typhlomys cinereus (assembly GCA_023101885.1). Taxonomy (NCBI): domain Eukaryota; kingdom Metazoa; phylum Chordata; class Mammalia; order Rodentia; family Platacanthomyidae; genus Typhlomys; species Typhlomys cinereus. Next base: position 14,194,669 of record JALPQD010000007.1, on the reverse strand, counting down.
AAAGATCTTGGTGCTTTTAGCAAATGCTAGACTTTGTGAGGTCAATAGTGTGTGAGACATTGCGCAGGGCATGCAAAGTCCAATTATGATTGCTTCAGCCCTAACTTGTGTGGAGTATCTTGCATATCATTGCCCCTCCCATCCTTGTGCTCTTACAGTCTTACTGCCCCCTTTTCTGCAAATTTCCCTGAGCTTCAGAATGGGGAGAGATTAGTCTGGCCTAGTTCTAGGTGGTTGATATAGAGCCTCTGAAGTTCTGGATTATGGTTCGTTGATTTTCTTTTCCAGTTCGTTGATTTTTCTTTTACAGATTGCTGCTCCTGCAATGCCCTTCACTCCATCCTGATGGGTATTGTATTTCACCCCTTGTAGTCCTTGATCGAAGCCGATTTTCTCTGCTGTAACATGGTCCCCTCTCTCCTTGTTTCTGGTGTGGCCTTCCTACCCCATCTCTCCTGTTCATAATCCTAGCAATTACTGTAGGTATTACAGAGATTTATCTTTGAGTGTCTCTAGGTGGGCTGGGTGGGTTTGGTCCTAGGAGCCACCTATTAGGGAGTACATACAGCACTTAATTTTCTGGGTCTGGGATACTTCACTTAATATAATTGTTTCTAATAACATCCATTTCCAAGCAAATTCAAGTAGTTCATCCTTTTTTATGGCTGAGTAGTACTCCATTGTGTAGATGTACCACAGTTTCCTTATCCACTCATCAACTGTTGGATATTTGGGTTGATTCCATGACTTTGCTATTGTAAACAGTGCTGCTATGAACATGGATGTGCTTCTGCTATAGAGGTAAAGTTTTGCTGTATGTAGGATTATTCCCAAAAGTGGAATAACAGGGTCAAATGGCACTGGGGGATAGGGAGGGAGGGGTGTGTGGAGGGGGAGCAGGGGATATGGGGGGGAGGAGGGAGGGAGGGAACTGGTGTACTTAGTAAGTTTGTATGAGCTGAAATAATAATAAAAATGTATTAATAAAAAAATCAATCTTTAATTTCTTTAAGAATCTCCATAAGGAGCTTTTTTAAGTAGAATCTTTCTTTTTACTGAATATACTTTTGAAATTGATTCTTACATTTTGTAGTACATATGAAAATTATTGTGACTCCTTCTAGGAAACCATTACAAAAAAGTAAGGCCTCATCAAATCATGTAACCACATCACAGAAGAATTTGCAAAGGTTGAAGAAGAACATAAAATTTACATTGTAAGGAATGATATTTTCTCAGTTAGATTCTAAAAGGGTTTTTGAGTAACCCTTTCTCTCTCTAATCTTCCTTCTCTCTCATATCTACTATGCATACCCACAATCTCCAGTTAGACACTAGAGAAAATAAAATAATATATTTCAGAATTGTCTGTTTGCCTCAATGGGCTATTCTTGATGTCCAACTTCAAATGTACTTCTTTTATTTTGTACATTTTTGCACTGTCTGTTATGTCGCAGAATCCCACCACTCACTTGTGCCAGGTGATATAAACCTACAGGAGATTGTACTTCAGCCAAGGTTACTCATAAAATGTCTTATGAATTTATTTGAAAATATAGTCACCATCAATCAGATGTATTGCTTTGAGGAATTTAAATTTTAACTTAAAAGGATGTATTCCTTTTAGTTAGCAGCATCTCCAGGACAAAATTTGCTAATATATTTTCCACATAAATACTTGAAATTAATAATAAAAAATAAATAGCTGCAAGCTGACAAGTGAAGGAACACAGTTACATCATCATAGGCTCTACAATTCCTTCTTGGTTCTTCTGGGAAAATATATTAATAGTAAAATATGAAAGAAAATTAACAAATCCTGACATTCTCAATTACAAACTTGGTTTTTAAATAACACTTTATGCCAATATTGATCCTGAATAAAAAATGAATTTAGCACACACACACACACACACACACACACACACACATGCGCACACACACACAACATATTCTTATACTAATATACTCAGAAACTTTGCTAGTTACATATGAATATGACTTTGAACACTTTATTGAAACTCCTACACAAAAAAAATCCTAAGAAAAATACAATGTCTGCTGAAATACCTGAACAAATATTATATATTGCTGGGCAATTTAGACTTCCTCCTGTAATCACTTAGGTTTTGGATGTAAGGATGAGGTACTTTTAAGGTAAAAATCAAAAAAGCAACAGCAAAAATAAAAGACAACATTCCCCATGGAAATCTGGGTTCTCAACCTCCATCCCTGTGCATTAGAAACACACATATCTTGACCTTCATCGTGAGAAATTCTTGGTCTCTGCTAACCTTATGTAGGTGAACTTGCAAATGCATTAATACTATCTTAATATTTTCAATCCCAACCTAATTCTGAATTCATACTCACAGTGTTTCATATTGAAGCTCTTCAGACCATTAGTTCATTTTAATTAAATGAAAGTCTTTCAGTGATTACAGCCTAATTAATTTTTAACCAAGTTATATATTAATGAAAGGTTGTCCATTAATGATGAATGTCTTCATCTCTTATCATCATATAAATGAATATATGTATATATATATGATAACATGATATAAGATTGCATAGCACATATAATTTATGCTTTCTTAGTGAATGAAGATACGAAATTAAAAATTTAGGCACAATGTTTGCAAGATTTTGCTCTTTCTGTACTAAAACTTCTATTTTTACAAGTATTAAGTAGTATATTTGACTTTAATAACATAGCACTTTGTCCTTTCTCTTTCATTACATAACTCACGCTGTCATGTAAGCTTCTCCACACCACAATCTGCCAGAGAGGTATTGTTTCTTTTACATGAAAACATTCTTGGTTAATGTAAACTGATGAACAGCTTCCCAGATAGGGAAAAGGTCTTTCTTTATCTTTGCAGATGCTGCTTTCTGAAGCAGGATAAATTTTCTGTAATCCCATTGTATCCCATTATGAATCATTTATAGCAAAATATAAATGCACTTGCATACATACGTGCATATGATGCAAAACATGTACTGAAATAATGGAGGCTTGACTAGGAAAATCTATATCAAATTCAGACCATATAGAGAATGAGAACAAAGGGCAGGAACAACACAGTCAAAGGAGGGCCAAGCCAAGATAAGCTTCATCTTGTTCTTTCTTTTATGAAAGGCTAATTCTAAGTAAGAGTGGTAAACTGTTAATATTTCTGGTTTTCAAGACTAATAATTAATCATTAGCTATATATTATTTTTGTAATTTTGTATGAATTTTAAGCATTTTCTACTGAAACTAAAAGAAATATAGGAAGCATTGGAAAATAATTCACATACTCATAGGAAAGTTAGAATTTTGTGGGGGAAACTGTGCCTTGCTCATCAAGGTTTTGAATAGTAAATTACCTTTGGAATTGACAAAGTTATGATTGAGTACATCATTAAAATATTCAAAATATCTAGACACAGGTAGATTATTTTTGTCTTTTAACAAGCCATTTGAAATATTAGTTCATTGATTTGATGGATGACATGGTGCTACAAAATGTTAAAGAGGAAATCAGCATAATTCGCAAAAAGAATTTGTCAACCTGACCATCTTCTCAGGTTTAAAAATGCTTTGCTGATATTCACCTGAAGCACAGATTCCCACAATATTTCACGTTATCAACACTAGTGAGCCTGTGATGTTCCAGTCATTTCATTATTTAATCTGCATGTAAATATTACTAAAAGCTAAAATTGTTCCAAGTTCAACAGCAGAGAAACATTTTTTTCCTTTATCAAAATTTGTCAAGAATGAGTCCTTGCACATGGACAAAGAAATGACAAGATATGATTGATCATAATGGACTTTAAAGTGAAGGAGAGGCAAAGCAAAATACATGTATGAAGGTTGGGAGTGAGTGGTCTATGTGGCCCTATTGCAACTATAATGTATAGAGACCAAGGGCACAGTTCAATGACGCACAAGCTACCTAACATGCAAGAGGCCCTAACATATTTATTGGATATAAAATTAAACAAAAATGCAAAAAAGAAAAAAATAGTAGTTAATAATGTAAAATGAATCTGTCTCACTAGTTTCTGTTTTCTCTCTGTTTTAATATTTTTTCTTTGTGGTGTGTGTGTGTGTAGAAGAGGGCACTTGATTATGTGTACCTGTGGAATCCTACAAGTGACTTTGGAAATCATTCTGGATTGTTCTACCTCGTTTTTACTTTGCTCTGGGTTTTCCCAGTTTCTGCCTTCCAAGACAGGGACTTCATACTGTTACTATTTCTGCCCAGCATTTTAGATGAGATGTAGTATTCAAAGTCAGATTTTTGTGCTTGGGAGGTAGAAGCTGAACCCCCTGAGCCTTCTTCCCAGTCCATTTTAATATTTTATCTGGGTTGATTTGATGCACCTGTTTGACCAGATACTTAGAGAAAAATAGAGCGAAACAATTTGTAGAGGACAAGCTGGCACATACAAAGTGAAAGTGAAACTCAAGATTAAAGTGAAAACCATTGTCCTCCTGTATTGGAAAATATGAGATGGAACAAAACTATTAAGAAAAATCATGTGGGCTCAAGAGCTACAACAACTAGTAAAAAGCAGGCATCAGTACATACTGGACATGCCTGATGCTCAAGCAGGAGAGCGTATGCTCAGTATCCACAGCTGGGAAAATGAAACATGATGGTGCATCTTGAGCACTGGAAAGAGCCCTGCAAAGAAACAGGAGAATCCACATGGTTTCCTTGCCAGCAGAGCCTACTCAGAGCTCCAGAACCATGGAGAGAATATGTCTCTGAAGACAGGGTGGTTGACACCCGAGAAACAAGTTCCATGGGTGACCTTTGGTACATGCAGGCCTGGTCAACTTGTGCACATATGTAGCCAAACACATATACACATGCACACACACTAAAAAAGGAAAGAAGGAAAAATAGTTTTAATAGTTATGAAGTTCAGAATTGTACATATCTTTAAATCATGTATTCATTCTTTTTTTTACTTTGTTTTTTTTTCTATTGAAGTACTCTTAAGGATTGTATAAAAACTCACGATGTGCAGAGAAACTTGATGCAGTGTTCTCCCTTATTAGGATTGAGAATTCTATAATTCTTGGGAAATTGGAGTGGTACATATTGGCAACTGACAAAATAAAACCAAGAGCAATGAAATGTGGACTATTGGTCAGTTCTTACAAGTTGAAACACTTGACAGTAAATACTGATATCCTTTCAAAAGCATCACTCCACTTAGGGTGTGTTAGTAGTGCTTTTGTAATATGTATGCAAACTATTTGAGCTTTCTATGCAGGAGCCCGAATTATGTAATTTTGAAAAACACTGCATGCTGAAATGGTCATTTTCTATTTTTGCTATTATTTTTTGTATGGTCATCTTTATTTGTGTTGGCGCATGTGCACTGGTGCCACAATATGGTGTGGAAGTCAGAAGAGAACATTGTGTCAGCGTTGGATTTCTACCATGCTTGAGAGAAGAACTTTTTTATGTTTGCCATGAGCTATACCAGGCGAACCCCTCAGCAAATTTATAGGAATTTTCCTGTCTCCACCATCCATGCTGCTGATGAGATCTATAACTGGAGTTATAGAATATGGGCTGTACCCAGCTTCTACATAGGCTCTGGGATTCAGAGTTGTGTTATTAAGCACTTTACCAACTAACCCAGTGCTAAGATTTGTGATTTTCATTGAATTATTCACATCTCTATGGATATAAACAAAACAAAAGCATAATGTACTAACATCATAAATATTAAATCAATAATGTGATATCCTAAAATGCTATTAGCCAATGGTTGAACCTTCAAGATTACCTGAAATGCTACCCTGTTCCTGATATTTTTATAAATACCCTGGAATATTTGAAAAGGGCAGTGTGATTTTTGTAAGTCATGTACAAATATCAAAGTTTAAGGTATTTTTCTCTTTCAAAGACTTTGGTTTTGAAGTATCACATCCTGTCTTCCCAAACTTATAACATCACATTCTGCATTAAATATATTAGCTCTACATCTTATGTTCTATTAGATGATAGATAAATTTCATTCTGTTCCAAGTTATAGAGAAGAAATTTTCTCACTTGAAGTCCATACCTCTACTGATAGTATCTATAAAATAAGTTGTTGACTAACATGTTCCTTTATGAACAATAATTGGTATTAGCTTCCATAGCAATATGAAAATATACATCAGTTAAAATATTAGGTCAAATGTTTCACATCTGTTTCCATGTTGTTTACAACATATATTAGGGGTAAGCTCACACCTAACATGAACTTGAAGAGCCATAAAGCAACAATAGCATTTTCAGGAAAAATACATAATTGCAAGAGGTCATTTTTACACAAATTATAAGAAACAAATTTAAGAAAGTATTAAACCAGGCATGGTGGCAAATACATTTTTGCAATCTCAGCACCTAGTAGTGGAGACCAAAGAATCAAGATTTTGAGCCTATCTTCAGGTATGTATTGAGTTTAAGACCAGCCTGATCTACATGAAATCTTCTCTTGATAAACAAAAAGCAAAAACCAAACAGAAAAAAATCAAAAACTCCACAAAGAGCAACAACAAATTTCCCTGACATATTATACAGTTCACGTTAAGAATTTCTCTTCTACTATTTCTTTTGCATACTTAATATAATTCCAGTCTATTATGCACTTGGGTTAAAAGTTGCTTGATAAACTCACTTTCATAGATGGACATTCAGACTTATAATATGAGAAGATTTAATATTTTCATCTTTGAAATCCTCTTGGAAGATGTCTGTCAGCTTTAATATGGAAAGGATGGTAGATCACAAAGAGAGATGTGCACTGAATAGCTACTAAAGGGACTAAAGATCACTTAATATAGTCTTGGTTCATGATTTACAACTTTCCAACTCTTTACAATCATGAAGTCCTAGTTTCTCATCTAGTCTATAAATCTTTAATGGAGGTAATTTTTTCATGGAAACTTTGGATCACAAAATCAATTCTAAATTTCAGTGCATTTCCAGCCAAAATTTTATTTTGCTATATAAATGGAATCAACTGTTTCTGAGATTGTAGGATCACACATAGCAATGAAATTTTTAACTAATTTTCCTTGAAAAAGTGTAACAGAATTATTAAGAATAGAAAAGTAAATGAATAAATGTATTTAAGCAAGCTTAAAGTTGACAGCATGTCATTAACATTGTACTACTGAATGCTATGTTTCAAATGGGTAATTTATCAAGTCTCATGTTGAATCTCATAACTGTGACAGTTTTGTTATACACTGCATGACATTTTGGTCAAAACTGAGCCATATATGGATGATAATCTTTTGTGATCAGCAGGCCTATGGACTTTGTCTTTTTAATGTATCATTGAATTCTTAATGTATCACTGAACATGACTGTATTAGGCAAATGGATCCATGAGAAGAAATGGAAACAGGAGCATTCCCTCTCCTTGAATGGAATAATTTCTTGCTTCAGAATTAGGCTACAGTCTAAATCCCAGATTGAAAGTACTCCTTAAATTTGCAATTCAATATAAATATGCAGCAATAAAGAGTAAAGCAGGCACGGCCACAGCTTTTAGATGCATAGTCTAATGCTTACTCAGCTTTTTCTCTTTTTTTCTATATTTATTTTATTCATTATTCTCAATAGATCTGAATCAGTGAATTTGGTCCCCTCTTGCTCACTTCTATCATAGATGACCAAACCAGGATCAAAAAACAAAAACAAAAAACCTCACCATGTGCCAAGAGCTTGATCTTGGACTTCCCAGATGACAGAACTCTGGGTCAATAAGCTACTATTCACTTAACTGATCTCAGCGATAGTATTTTATTACAGCAACAAAAAAGTAAAGCACAATCTCACACTCTCCTTCCTACTAGTGCACAAGATTTGTGGTCAACCCATGAGCAAGAAGGAAGAAAAACTGAAGAGCAATAAGTAAAAGAGGAAAAGAGAAATGACTGTGAGCAAAAGCAGCTATAAGAAAGAGCATAGAATTCATGATCTCAGCTACTCAACATTTTTACACTTATCCACATACATCAGTATTTTTTCAGAGACATGCTGAGGAAGCCCACAAAACAATACTGCTAAGACTCAGAGTTAATATTTCATCCAGAGTGAGTTCTTCTTCATAGTCAGGGCATAATTTTGTAGGATTTATTTTCTGAAATATGAAATAACTCATTATATTGGCTTGAGGTCACCCTTAAGAATTCAAATGTGTGTCTTACACACAAAGGTTGCTTCAAATACTTAACACTTAATATCTGCAGATTGTATTAATATATTCAGATCTCATAACTGACCTTACATTTATTAGATTTTCTTCATCATGAATAAAACATACCAAAATAATCTGAATTAGTCTTGTATTCATAATTATAGAGTGAAGGATATGAATCTTTCATTTTTGATGCCTTTGCTAGTATACAATCTATATTTCTATTGTGCATATCGTTGTCATGTATCCTGTTTCTAACAATTAATTTTGAGCACTCTCATTTGATTTTATAATAATTCATGATGGTAAAGATGCACAATACAAATTTTTAAACTGATAATTGAACCATTATTGATTACTTTATGAACATAGTGTTGGGCATATAGATACAAATACTTACTTTGGACTTTGGAGGACAAAATGACTGAATTATATGACTAAACAATTACTGAAATAAGTAAATAACATACTGATGAAGCATTCAAAGTGAATAAATGCAAAGTGATACCTTTGTACTTAAACCTAACATTTAATAGAGATCTGTAGAAGAAATAGTACAAAGATAATGAAAATATTAACAATTTTTATTCCTTGGGCTAACATGGGTTGGGTCAATTATACTTTTAAAATTAAGTGGAAATACTAGTTTTCCTGTAATTAGAATAGGCAACACAAATCACTACATGAGAATTCCTAAGTATTTAACACAATAATTTCTATGGGCAATGTTAACTTTTTATCATTTCGGGCGTTATTTTCCCAATGAAAAACTATATAGCTCAGGTGAAAATATTTCCCAATTATTTTGACTATATTAATCACCTACCTTTAGAGGAAAATAGAATAAAAAACATTTTTTGTAATTGGCCTCTCAATTAGTGGAGCAACATAGCGATTTTGATTTTCACTTACTAGCAAAGCAGATGGTGGACGGCTACCTCCACATTAGGCTGGATGAGTGAATAGGAAACAAATTTGAAGAAGAAAATAGTCTTGAGAAACCTACAGAAAGCTCCGTTCCTTTGGCCTGTCTTGAGCAGGCTTTAAGGTCATAGGGAAGGTAGCTCTACCACATCACATGGAGTCATTACACCTGTAGAACCCTGTGAAGGCATAGACTGTCCAGAGACAGAATAAGGAGCTGTTAACTAAGAAGAATAGATAGAACTCTAGAACACAATATTGAATCTCTTATTCACATGACAAATTTGAATAATTTGTTCCATTCACAGCAGGGACACTAAACAATTTGTGAATCTAAGTTCTAATATGAACTTTCCAAAATAATAGAGAATTAATTGAAGACCACAATTGAAAAAAACTACACTGGGCTTTTATATTAATTTTGAGCTTACATGCCATTAATTGAAATTAAAGTAATAAAGTATTTAAAAATCTTGTGCTCATTTTTTTTATATTTGCAATAGAACTTGCTATACAGCATAGGTTATCATCAAATTTACTGTTCTCTTGCCTCTGCTTCTGCATTACTCAAATTACAAGCATCCATCAAAACACCCAGCCAATACCCCTAACTCTTGTATTGTACATTGTATATTGTAGAAATGTGTGAAAATGGTATGGCAGAAAACAAGAGGTTTTACAAATAACACATATACTAAATGAAAATTAGGGACAGCCAGATGGCAGAATGAGGAAAGCAGATGTCTCACAGGCATGAGGATCTCAGTTAGGATTTTGAGCATCCATGCAAGAGACTGACATGAGAGTAAAGATATGGAGCCCCAGCCCTGCCTGGTAGCAGGGGTGGAGATAAGCACATCCCCAGAGCTCTTTCTTCATCCAACATAGCCCGGACAGTATCCCACAAAATAAGTGAAGAGTGATGGAGAACAGCATCCTGTTTCCAAAACCTGAGTGTACATGTGCATGTGCACCACATGCAAACATTCCATACACACATGAATGCATACATACAGCACACACACGAACTCACAAACTAATGAAAAGAAAAAAATGTGTGTTTCAAAATATGGGCAAATTTCATGGTTTTGTAATTTTATAAATAATATTGAATCTGTACTGATGTATTACATATATTATTAACAAAGGTTATATATTAGCAATGGTAAAACTGAACCTATTAAAGGATTCTGGTCTTATGTTTCTGGACATAAATTCCAGTTTGTTATTTTTCAGAATACTGACCTTGCTTTACCTGAGTTTACCTAATCAAAGAGAACAACAAATAATGCTTCAATTTCTCATATACTTTTCAATAGTTGAGATTATAAAAAATATATAATTAATGAAATAAAAGAGTAGCTATTCCTTAATCATACATTTGAAAAAAAATATATGCTTATAGGCACTGAAATAAATATTTAAATGAGTTCCAAAAAATGAATAAAGGCTATGTATATTATACAAACAGTACTATATTTTGAAAGGTAACAGAAACATATTTAAGTTTCCTTAGTAATATTAAAAATCTCTCAATAATTTCTTCTATTTGTTTTATGAAAAAGGCTGACAATTTATGAAAATGTTTTATGTGCAATAGTGCAGATGATATTGCTATACTTAATCAGTGTTGGATGCAAATTTATTTTATAGTAACCAGAACTATTTCATGGACAATGAAAGAAAATAATGAAAATATGTATTATTACTTTTATTAATAATCCATTAATCTACATATACAATATATATAATCTACATATAATCTGCATCCTGTAGTAAATCATTCACTCTTCTTTAGACTTTGTGTCAAATGCATCAAATTCCAGTTGATTTGAATTGTGCTAGTGTTTACTAATTTGCTAATGATAGTGGAATTATATTCCTATATTATTGACACTAATTCTGACATTAACTTGTGCTTGTAACCCCTACTCCAATAAAAATATCTTTAAGGTTTATTTTTAAAAAGCACTTATACAATGATATGCTATGCTGAAGATTATATCCTTAAATGCTACATTCCAAAGTGATTCTTGAGTTTCAGCTTTGCTTTCTATATCCATAAGCCTTGGCATATTTCAGATGTCAGAAAAACTTCATAACCTAACAATAACCTTTCACTATCCTCTACATAGTGGTGTCCGGACAAATTGTCTTGCTGTGCAGCCTGAACAAGATTGATGACACAGCACAGTGCCAAAGCCGGGCTTGAGTGAATACACTCCATCGGTGAACTTGAGGCCGCTCCAAATCACTTCCTGGGGCTTAGGCAGCAGTAGTCCCTCAAGGATTGAGATTTACGGGCTGAGAAATGCCAAAAATACAATTCCCAACATGAAAGAGTGCATCTTAAAAAAATGGAGCAATAAACCTTTTCTTATGAATGTGGTTCATGAAATCTTGTGTGGTAGGAGGCTTGTCTTTAAAAATTAGGAAGATAAATGAGAAATGTGGATGTAGCTCAGTGAATGAACAAAAATGCTCACTGAGATTCTTGTTAAATGTGCTGTTATTTGTATTTATATTTGTATTTTTGTCTATTGCATCACTTTATTTTTATTTACTGTAATTCATGTAACACACTTCATACATGTGGAATTTTATGTAAAATGAAACAAAATATAACCTCCATTACATTGAATTAGATTTTAATTCAATTATTTCCTTTTAAATGCTCTGTATCGGTTACAAGTGCCATTTTATAAAGCATCAACCATGGCTACACAGACCATGTGACCCCTCTTCATTACCTGTTTGCTCCCAGATAACTACTTAGCAATGTCTGAGAGTAAGAATGAATATGAATGAATGAATATGATTCCACTTTGGGTTTCTTCTCGACCTCTTGGTTCTCTGAAAGGTCCCTCCTTTCTTTGTCTGACTGCCAGACTTCATAGTGGCCCTCTAGCTATTTTCTATAATCTTAACATAATTATTCTGTTCTAATACTGGCCCACCAAAGATAAAACCATTACTCTCTTGGATACTAGCTCTCTTATAGATAAACTCCTGTTTTTCATCTCTGTCTCTGTCTCTGTCTCTCTCTCTCTCTCTCTCTTTCTCTCTCTCTTTCATGTCTATTTCTTTTTATGTATGGACCTCATGTTCCCCACACCTGGTCCAATCATTCTCCATTTCTTCCCCACACTGTACTACCAGTCTATAGACAGCTTTGCAAAAAGCAAAAGGCCATTCAGTTGAAGTTTTACTCTGCCATTAAAATTCTGTGTACAGGAATAAAATGTACAATATTGTGCTCTTTTTTCTTTCTAAGGGCACACAAGTTAGAAAACAATGTGCTTTCTAAAATCCCTGAGTGCCAGAATAGCAGTCATATACTCAGTAATTGCTGAATAATTATGCCACTTTTTCCCTTGGTTGGGCTGGGAGAGAGACAGATGGTAAAAGGGAAAAAGAAGTTTTGGCGCATGTTGAACTTGATAAGTGTATAGTCAATCTTCTTTAGAAGAACAGAACCAATTGAATGAGTATGTATATATATGATTTTCTTGTGAGGAAACTTCTAGGTAGTCCAACAATGGTTGCATGTAGCTGCTCAGTTCAGAATCTGAATATATCAGTAATCCCACTACGGTGCTGAAGACCTCAGGATTCCTGGTAAGTCTCTGGCTTTCATAATGGAAGGCAGATGAAGATGGGTTCTAATGTTACCAAAGAAAGGCTTCTGCAGGAAAGATGAGCTTGCTAGCATAGAGTGAATGAGTGAGAGAGTCTATTTCATAAATAAAAACAGAAGTAAATGAAACCCAGAAGAAACTCAGAACATCATATATTAAAATAGGAGGGATACTGGTGGTGAAGGAGAAGCGTTGAGATAGGAAAAGAATAGAGGATGGGATTGGATATTGCACAGTAAAAATATCAAGTTCACTATGTTCATATATGAAATTTTAAAAGAATTTTAAAAAGTTAACAAATACTAAAAAATTTTAAGGAGCCATATCATAGCTTAAGCTGCTACAAGAAGTTACCAAATAACCATATCTTAAAGAACACATATTGATTTCTCACAGTAAGGGACACGTGTGAATTCTAAAAGCAAGGTGTCATCAGATTCATTTCCTGCTGAAACACCTCGAAGGAGTTACACATTTATCTTCTTGTATTGTGCCATGACTAAATGCAGCATGAAACTCAAGAAAAACTGCTGGTATTTGTCCAAGTAAGGACCCCAACCTCATCCTGTACATTCATTGCAACCTTCTGACCTGTCACCCCCAACACTTTAGATCCAGATATCCATCACAGTGCTGATAGAAATTTTGTAAAGGCAATAACCTTTATGCTAGAGAAAGCTAGAGAAAACAGATGTATACATAACAGGTCTGATAATCATTATGTAATTATTAGCTGTCTCCTACATCATGGCCAGTATTCTTTTCTTGTTTTAATTAATTTATATTTCTCTTTTTAGTTCATTTTTACTTTCCTTCATTAGTCTCAATTTCCTTAAAACACCATAGTTGAAAGTGGATTTTAAAATATTTTTATTTCAAAGCACCCTGTGAGTAACTGTGAAGCAATGTAAGTTAATGCTAGAGTGCAGAACTTCATTAAGATGTCTCTGATCACTGACAGTCATCAAACTTGTGAAAAACCATAGCAAGCTCGAGTACCAATACTTCAGAAGGGGTTGCTCAAAGGGTAAGATGGTAGTCACCCAACAATAATCGCACCTCGCTGGAACATCAAAAATGTATTAGGTCATAAAGATTCATTTAAAATATTATATTTAATGTATTAGTGTTTATCTTGTAACTAAAAAAAGTCTTCATATTGTATATTTTATAGAATGCAAAGCATGACAGAGAAAGACAGAAGAAAATAACTGAGACTTCAAAAGAATAAATAGGGGCTGAAGAGATAGCTCAGTGGATGAAGTGTCACACATGATTGAAGAATTGTCATCAGCCTCCACAGAAACCACAGAAAAAGTTAGGTATGGCATAGCAGTATAATACCAGTATTCAGGAGACCAAGATATACGGACCTGGAGTTCACTGGTCAGTTAAGACAGGTGACTTGAAACTTCAGTTCAGTGAAAGATACTATCAAAAAAAATTGGGTGAAAAAGGATTAGTGGATACATGTTAATACATGTGCAAACATCCACAGGAATGTGAATGTTCACATCATCCATGCATACACACACACACACACTCACCACAACCATATATGAAAGTCATTTTAAGTCACAAATATTACCGAATGACAAAAGGGTTATCTTATAGTGGGGTAGTTATACATTTTACTAATGTGCCCAATCAAAAAGTCATGAATGGATTTTTAAAAAGCTCAAAAGGAATATGCAAGGATTGAGTCTATCTCAATAATCCAATGAATCTATATTTGGCTAAGTTATGCAAATTAAAATTAGTTTGCTCAAAAGCTACATGGATAAGGGGATAAATACAACTGAAATATAAGGGAAGGTTTGTAAACAAGCTGGTGAGTGGATGAAATGTACAGCTGAAGAATCTCTGCATAAACACTGCCATTATTTTGAATCTCAAGCTTAACAAAATTCTTTATATTTAATTTCCCTTGAGGATGTTGTATTTACTTTTGTTTTTCTTCCTGACTGTTATGGTTGTGTTTTGGTGTCAACTTGATAGTTACAGACTGTTTGGAGTGGAGCGGTGGAAGGTTAATGGTTGAAATGGCCCTTGAACAAGTTTGCAGGTACTTGATTGATTGCTGTGGAATGCCCAGCCCACAGCGGGTGGTACTTTCCAGTGGTGGACCAGTAATAGGGGGGGCTTATTTTTCCCCTCACTTGCTCACTTGCTGTGGAGTCTATTCTGCTATCATCGTTCGCTTTTAGAGTGTCATGGTCTTTGTTGCTGCTGCTGCTTCCATCCTCGGCTGACTCAGAGTTTCGTCTTTTCCACCTCGTTGTTGCTGTTTCTGCTGATTTTGGAGCCTGGTTTTTAGGCCTTGCTGCTGTTCACTGTTTATCGTTGATGTGGGAGCCCATCTGTTCTTCTCCGAAGTCAGGACCCAGCATCTTTGATTCTCCAGAGAAGCAAGGCCTTGAAACCTTCTTGGGGTCTTTTGGTTTTGTGGAACATTCTGGTCAAGAGTGAGGTGGCTTAGGAAAGGGTTCTGGGAAATGTCTCTTGGTCCTTGCACCTCATCGGAGAGGAGGATCCAGAGGATAGTTTGGCATGCACATTAAAGGATGCTCCAGGGATGGGAGGGGGAAGCACTGAGGGATGGGGAGGGAGGGAGGTGGGGGGTTGGAGGGAGGAAGAGGACTGGTGTACCTGTTAAGTTTGTATGAGTGGAAATAATAAAAATAAATTTAAAAATAGAGTGAGATGGCTGAAGGTAGCTACTTTAAAAGACACTTTTTTATTGTGAGTTATTTTAGTTATATTAGTTATATTTAGTTATATTTAGTTATTTTAGTTATATTGCATTCTATAGATTCTGTTTCTTCAGAGAACCCTGCTAATACACTACCCATAGGCAGATTCATGCAACTTAGGGGAAAAGGGTATTTACTTAGCTTATGTTTCTATAGGAGATATAGCCCATTATGCCAAGAACTACATAGCAAAAGGCATAGCTGTAGGTAGAAACAGACCAATTTAAATCAGACCCGCCACCATGAAAGACAGGGGAAAAAAAAGAGCAAACTGAGAAGAAGAAGAAAGATCCAGCTACCAAATCAGAAAGCCCCTTCCTCTCCCAAGCCATAAGCTGCTCCAACTAGCACCACCTCTTAAAAGTACCAGAATATTCCCAAACATTGACACTTGTTAAAGATTCAAATTCATGAGCTTGTGAGGGGCAATTCACTTTCAAACCATGCCAGAGGGCAAGCACTGCCCTTGATATTTGTCAGGTTTTTTTTTTTTCATACAAATAAACCCACTCATATACTCACTTGGAGAAGGAAGAGACAACTGTTGGGAAGGGCACAGACTCCTGCATAGCAATTATTCTGCACTGGTCGTGTAGCTCAAGTCCAGCGAAGCCCTGCCCTTAGAACACTTCTGTACATATTGTCCTTAGAGAAAACATAGAGGAATGTGTATTTCTCTCTTACTGTATGTAACCAAGGGAGTGTGCATCTCTGGAGATTCCTGGCTAAAGCCTTATTTGTCCATGAGGACACTAGGACCATAGGGCTTTGTCAGAATGAGGAATAACGTGCAGACCGTATAGTAGGAGAAAGCAGCCCGAGCAGAGCTACTCCATCCAAGGGTCTGAACGATCTGCAGACTGTCTACTTCCTGAGCTAATGAAGTTACTGTCATGAAAGTCTTTGCCAGATGCTTCTCTGTAACCTGTAGCTAAACACATTGCAATACACATAATCTTTCAATTTTATATTTGCAAAAGAAATCCAAATGCTCAGCTAAGTTACCCAAGCATACAACGTCCACTCACAACCATCTCTAACCCATAGTTCATATTACTCATTAATTACGACCTAGAACACTCTGAGAATTGCCTTGAATTCAGCAGGAAATTGCTTCATTTATTGAAATCCAACATTTCAGTTGACTTTTGAATAAAAAGAACAAAAACACTTAAGGAAAACCTGGTTTATATGTTTTTTTATTACCCATGTTGGACATACAAAAATATTCATGTGTATTTCTGAATAGATTACATATATAAAAATTAATCATGGACTTCAATACTTATTTTATTTACTGATTGTTTACTTATTTATGCCTGTGTATGTGAACTTACACTAATTGGAGATGAACTTAGTCCAAATCAAGAATTATCTTTTCTTTTTTTTTTTGCTTCATAATATATATTTTTTTACCCACTCACACAAACTTAATAGGTAATGCAGTCCCTTCCCTACCTCCACCCCTCCCCAGTCCCCTTGTTCCCTATCCTCTTTTCCTCTTCCTTTAGCCCCCCTCCCTCCCTTTCTCCCAGTGTGGAATTTTTGTGAATATTATGTGATGATACCATAAGAGAATATACTGGGCAATTATTGTCACAATGAAATTTATTGACAAACCAATCATTACCCAGGGTGCACGCAGATATCTAGAGCTGGTCAATGCCATATTATGTTTCAAATCTTCCATGAATACTTTTGCAAGCATATATTTGCAATCATATATTTATAATATATGCTTTTATTTTGTGGTGAATGTCATTTTTAAGATCTTCTAAAATCACAGCATGCTCTTTCCTATGCCTAAGGAACAAAATGTCCAAAGAACGTAAGTGAATGAACACATCTTTAGGATTATGAATACAGTATTATGTTCACAGATATTAAATCCTGCTATAAATCCATTTGAGCTACCTTTTGTTAGTGGAGAAAACGTGAATAAAATATAGTACTTAACTAGGTATAAATTGAATTCATACACTTTAATTATTACATTTTATGCCATTTTATAAATTTAAATGTGATATTGACAAAAGAAAACTACATCCACCAAGAATATTATGTGATGATACCATAAGAGTATATACTGGGCAATGATTGTCACAATGAAATTTATTGACAAACCAATCATTACCCAGGGTGCATGCAGATATCTAGAGCTGGTTAATGGCATAATTCAGATTATTGCTCTTGAGATAACCTCTCTTCTCTTACTGAACTTCTAGTTCAAAGTCACTTCTAAGTCACAGCAATCTGCTTTCTAGCTGTCTGAATTCCATTTTTTAAAATTCTGCTTTTCACATACTTCTAATTAGTCCTATTGTATATGTAGGACAATATAATATAACTTTTTTCAAATTTTATATTTTATTACTCCTGTTGATAACCTGTCAAACAATATACTGCACAATTATGCGGCTAGTAGTTCACTTCCTGTTTGCTTTCTCATTTTAAATTTAATGACTTTGACATTGGGATATTGGATTGAGATGAAAGGAAAAGGAATCTGTTATATGAAAAAGCAGTTCTTTTTATACCTGATCAGAAAACCTATGTGATGAGAAGAGTGAAACATTTTTTATGGTTGAAATAATCAAACATACATTTTGAAAATAGACAAACCTATACTATACAAGCTAGGATTTCATTATATGTTCACTTGCATTCCAAGCCAGTTCATTAATTTTGGGAGGCTAGAGTAAAAAATGCTTACAAAATTACAGCAATGGAACATATATTTAGCAAATAAAACTAAATTCCATCAACTATTTAGGCAAAATGTCAATGTAATCAACATTTGAATCTTTGTAAAGATGTTGGTATTTTGCTAAAATTTTCAGTTCTTATCCAGATGTCTGGCAGAACACAAGGAAAACAAAATAGTTTGTGAATAAACATAAGCTCAGTTGCACTAAGATGCCATTTTCCTACAGATTTTCATGTTTCTCCCCTAAAGGAAGACATAATCATAATCATATATTGGGTGGCAGAAAAGATGAATAGTCTTGGAACTTGAAAACAGAATGACCTAGAACATCACAGTCTTTTGTGCCTAGGTGACTTTAACAAGTGCTGATGTAGATGGTCATGAAGGCCTGCTAGCTACTGTTATCATCATATTACCAAAACAATAACACAAGAGAAGTTACCTTAAATGCTTACTTTGGAGTATAACATTATTATGTCTAAATATAGCCTTTGTTCCAGTGCATTTTCAAATCATCCAGACCCACTCACTCCTTTCTCCTCACTTGCAATTTCAACACTAGTGGCCAAATTCCAGTATGTTCTACAACCATCCTACATTATCAGTGATATCTTCATTGAAAATAACATTTGGCTTCTTCCACTTAGCTGATAGTATCTAATTTATATTAGGCTTTAATATACTTTTAGAAATCATATTTTATTTGTAGATCTCAAATCTACAAATGGATGAAAATACATATTAAATCGTGACTTAATGTAACTGTAAGAAATTTCCCATGATGTGATTGGTACTTTTAGAGATCACAGGTTTTGAAGGAGCTGCATTGCATGTAAAGCCTCAGACTCTCATGTCCACACAGCATGCTCAAGAACAACAAAGTGGTCTAAGGCATAGTCAAGCAGCAAAGCTGAGTCAGCTGAAATGGTCTTGGCAGCCTTCCTTGTTTCTATTCCACAGCGTAGCTTTCCTACAATCCTCTCAAGTCTCTCAAGTCAAGACTTGCTGAAGTCACTGTATAGTTTCTAAAGATTGGAATAGCAATTTTAATTAAGTTTTTATAGTTTCATACATGAATACAGTAAAATTATGATATTATTTGCACCTTAATCCTGAATCCCATCTCTGTCATTTCCTTTGAGTATCTTTCTATATTTTGAGAATAAAGATTTAAGAGGCAGTGAAACCTCTTTTGTATGTGTGTGTGTGTGTGTGTGTGTGTGTGTGTGTGTGTTATTTTGTATTTGCTTTTGCACCAACAAAGGATTGTTTTCAGGAAAGTCTAATGATTGCTTTGTTCCAGTGGTTTTCAACTTCAAAGAGGATATTTGAATAAAGATGTAATTTCTAATTGTTGCAGTTCCCCTGCATGATAGCTGATAAATGATCATCAAACAGCTTAAAGGAACAAGGGGTTTATTTCCTTACCACAGTCCAGTTACAGTTCTCAGTCTAGCTTGATGGGAGAGCATGCACCAACATCAGGGCTGAGGGAACTGGTCACATCATCTATAAGTAATAGCTGAGAGAGGGATGATACTTACTTGCCAGACCAGTGTGTCTGGCCAAGTGTACAAAAAGATGCCAACTCCCCCAACTGGCTCTCAATATTTTATTCATCTGTTCAGGGCCTAGTCCCGCCCACCATGGGCTGGCTTTTCCCATCAACTAGACAATCTCTTGCAGGTTTGCTCTGGGCTTAACACAACCAGTAATTCTCCACAAATATTCCCAGAGCTCAAACCCTCAACTGTCAGGTTGACACCTGTGTCTAACTACGACACTATTAGATTGAACAAAAGGAATTTAGCTACATTGGTTCATAGCTGTTTAAAAATTTAAGATAATCGACCTGGACACTTGCTTCGGAATGTGAAACATCAATTGATATTTTCAATTCATATTTTAAATAAATAAAGGATAGAATTTTAGCTTTAATTATCCTAAAGTGAAAGATGGAGAGATAAAGTTGAGAATGAAAGAGAGGGAAAATTTGCAATAGAGATACAGAGAAAAAGAATATATATACATATGAAAGAGAGAGAGAGAGAGATTCTAGCCACAAACCTCACATTTCCCTTAACATTTAGTCATTGTGTGAGACTTCCCACTGCACAGCATTGGAAATCATTAAAAAAATTTATTTTTTCTACCTACATC
This sequence comes from Typhlomys cinereus, assembly GCA_023101885.1. Taxonomy (NCBI): domain Eukaryota; kingdom Metazoa; phylum Chordata; class Mammalia; order Rodentia; family Platacanthomyidae; genus Typhlomys; species Typhlomys cinereus. Next base: position 14,174,282 of record JALPQD010000007.1, on the reverse strand, counting down.
TGAAAGCTCCCAGCTTTTTCACATTGGACAAGTTCTTTAACACATACAATGTAAAAACTAGACCTTGCAAATTGTTTTATTTTAGTAAAACTTATAGATTTATAAGTCAGGAAATTGTTAATAAGAACTTCCACTTATCAAAATCTATCAGGCACACAAATGTGTTCTGATTGTTTTATGGTCATTCATTTATAATAGTTATGCAATTTTGAAGACATTAAGCATTTTAAAAGAAAGTTTTACTTTCTCTAAGGATTTTAGTTTGGAATATGAAATACAACTAATTACTTTCCCTAATATTTGTGTCAACTTCACATCCCAGGTAGAATATTAATAAAAGATATTCAAATCCTAGAATACTAAGACCTACATTTTAAGTTTTACTGATGGATCTTATCCATTCATGAAATTTCAAATTCTATTTTAAGAGAATCATCTTACTTGCAAGAAGACAGTAACTTTTATGCACATTTGTCTTTACTATTTTTCTAGGGCATTGATTTCTCATAATTAGGTATAAAAGAAACCACTTCAAATTAGTTAGCTGTCAAATCTGGGGTAAGACAAATTTAATATTTACTTTTTGGGATTGGTTTAAACTTCCCCATCAAGAAAATGGGATAATTTCTCAAGTATGATGATTTTTTTATACGATGATAATTTTTATAACTTACATTTAATTCTCTGGCATGAAAAATTAGGAATGTGGAGCAAATTTTTTAAAAAAATTTTATGCTAAAGACATCCTTTCTTCTGAGTGAAAGCTTTAGAGAAAGTACTAAGTAATATACAGTAATTTCACATGAAGACAGGTCAACTAAGGGTACTCATCCAGAAACTTCTTTCCCTTTCATTTGAATTAAACTAGTAAGATTTTGCTATTGTAATTTGCTTTCTTCACTAACAAAGGAATTCTATACGTTGACAAACTGCCTTTGCAGTTATCTAGGGCCATCCCATATTAAGACATGCAGAATGGTTAATAAAATTTTCCAGTGCTGAAATACATTCTAATTTTTTCAAATATTGAAAGCAAATGAGTCTGAGATGGAAAAGCTGAAGGATGGAAGACACCTTTATTTTTGAGTTACCACACGGAGAAGGATATTCGTTCCTAGAAGGCAGCTAGCTATATATGAACCATCTCTCAGGATGAGCAAGAAACATATTAAAATTAGACAGAGATCTAGGAATTTAGGAATTTATTTTTCAATAGGTGGTATCCCTCTAAGCAATAAAACACATTCTATACACCAATCACTTTCTTGCCATCTTTATAATCACACAACCTATAAGAAAAACAGAAATGTTACCTAAAATGTTATCATAAAATTTAAAGAACGACTTGATTAAAATGTTCAGGTCTTGGCCCTTTCCCCGCCCACCCAAGATGCCCATGCAGTCCAAGAGGACACACTGTGTTCCAGGTAAATATCCCCTGCTCACCCCCAAGCTCCAGGTAACCCATTCGTCCCAGCTCCTCCCATCAGCCAGTCAGAGCAGGCACTGGTCCAGGCCAGGGAGGACCCCTGGACCACACCCCAGGTCCCTAGGTTAATTGTGCCCACTGCCAGCACCTATGCCTTTTCCTCACCCGGTGCCCGCAGTCCAGCAAGGACACACTTTACCACAGTCCAGGGAGGACACAGTGCTCATTAGAATTCAACAGAGTCCAAAGAACACCCAAGCAAAGCTCCAGGGAACACAGGCCACATATCTGAAATCCTCCAAATTCATCCTATCACATGGGAGAGATTCTCCACATCCATCCCAAAGATAAGTAAATTCCCCTTTTTTACCATCTGTTCCTTTCAATTATTAGTTACTATAGAGTAACTTTTCCATATAGCCACCACAAACAAATATACAACTTCAGGGATTATACATCACTCACCCTCATATATCATCAAGGTACTAAATCATAAAAGTGCACTACCATACTAATATCCACCCCCTGTTCACCCACTGTACTTACTGTCTAATAGCCTCATCTTGGAAATAACAATAACAACCAGGGTACCAACACCAAAGTAAACACTAATAATAACTGCCTGAGAGTAGTGATACCAACTAATTCAGTTCAGTCAAAAACGCACAGAAATTGAAGGAAGGTCTTAAGAGATAAAATGACAATGCCCAAGTCAAAGTGCAAATACATGAGAAACAAAACCCAAGAAAACAAATCTCCCACTGAAAGAATTAACCCCATAATGATAGACTCCAACCAGAGATCACATATCGGGCCACAAAACAAATCTCCACATATACAGGAAAGTTGAAATTCTAGCCTGTGCCCTATCAGAACACCATGGTCTAAAGCTTGACATCCACAACACAACAAACAACACAAAATACATTAACTCCTGGAAACTTAACACTATGATGCTGATTGAGAATTGGATTCAGGAAGAAATTAAAAATGAAATTCAAGATTTCCTGAAAGTGAACGATAAAGGAAATACAACCTACCAAAATCTTTGGGAAACAATGAAAGCTGTCCTAAGAGGTAAGTTCATAGCTCTTAATGCTTACATCGAAAAAATGGAAACATCAGAAATAAATAACAATGCAGCTTAAAGCTCTAGAGACACTAGAGCAATCCGATCCCAAAGTCAGTAGCAGAGAGGAGACCAGCAAAATCAGGCGAGAAATATCCAAAATTAAGATTAGGAAAATGGGACGGGGGGCTGGAGAGGTGGCTCAGGGTTTAAACCTCTGCCTTGCAGGCGGAAGGTCCTGAGTTCGGATCCTAGATCTCACGTACAGATGCCGGGCGGAAACGGGAGCGGCCTGCGTTTCTGATCCTGGTAGGGAGGAACCTGTGAATCCTGGGACACAGTAAACAAGGAGGAGGTGGAGGTGGTCCATGGTGGTTCCCGAATTCGCCCATGGTTCTACACACACACACATACGTACACACACATACATACACACACATACATACACACACATACACACACATACATACACACATATACATACACATACATACACACACATGCACAATTGAATAAACAATAAGAAAATTTTAAAAAAAGATTAGGAAAACGATATAGAGAATCGACCAGTCAAAGAAAACTATAGGCCAATCTCTTTGATGAGCACAAATGGAAAGATTCTCAATAAAGTCTTAGCAAATCAGATTCAAAAACATATCAAAAAGATTATCCATGGGGATCAAGTAGGCTTTATTCCAGGAAAACAAGGTTGGTGAAACATATGCAAATCAATAAATGTAATTCACCGTATAAACTAGTCCAAAATTCAAGACCACATGATAACTTCGATAGATGCATAAAAAGCTTTTGACAAGATACAACAGCTCTTTATGATCGAAACCCTAGAGATGGCTGGAATGGAAAGAACCTTTATCGATATAATAAAAGCTGTATACAACAAACCAACAGCAAGGATATTACTCAATGGGGAAAAACTTGAAGCATTCCTGCTTTGATCAGGAACTAGACAAGGCTGTCCACTCTCACCACCCTATCAAATATTATACTTGAAGTCTTAGCTGAAGCCATAAGACAAGAAAGGAAGATAAAAGGGATTCAAATCAGCAAGGAAGAAGTCACCTCTATTTGCAGATGACATGATCATATACTTGACTGATCCCAAAAACTCCACCAGGAAGCTCCTGGAACTAATACAGGAGCTCAGCAGGCTGACAGGAGACAAAATAAATGTACAAAAATCAGTGGCCTTCCTATATTCCCAGAATGAAAGAAGTGAAACAGCTCTAAGAGTAACAATCCCATTTACTATTGCCCTTAAAAAAATGAAATACCTTGGTATAAACCTAACCAAGAAAGTAAGACTTTTACAATGAAAATGATAAAACCCTAAGGAAAGAAATTATAGAAGACACCAGAAAGTGGAAAGATCTGCCATGTCTCTGGATTGGCAGAATCAATATCATAAAATTGACCATCCTACCAAAGGCAATATACAGATTCAATGCAATAACAATGAAAAATCTCAAAGCAATTCTTGAAAGAGGTTTATCAAACAATCTCAAAATTCATATGAAGGCACAAAAGACCCAGGATAGCAAAAGCAATCCTGTGTAACAAAAACACTGCTGGAGGTATCACCTTACCAAACCGTCTGGTGATTCTTAAAAAAGTTAAAGATTGAAATGCCATATGACCCTGCTATTCCACTTTCGGGAATAATCCCCCATACAGCAAAATTCACCTTGATAGCCCAAGCATGACCATGTTCATAGCAGCACTGTTTACAATAGCAAAGTCACGGAATCAACCCAAATGCCCAACAGTTGACGAGTGCATATGGAAACTGTGGTACATTTATACAATGGAATACTAGTCAGCCATTAAAAATGATAATTTAATGAAATTTGCTGGGAAATGAATGGAATTAGAAAAAAATTATATTGAGTAAAGTATCCCAGACACAGAAAATTAAGCACTGTACATACTCCCTAATAGTTGGATCCTAGTACCAAACCCACTTAGTGACACGCTCAAAGATACATCTCTGTAATACCTGCAGTAATTGCAAAGGGAGGGAAGGGAAAGGAGGGCCTCGCCAGAAACAAGGAGAGAGGGGATCATGCTACAGTAGAGAAAATAGGCCACCATCAAGGACTGAAAAAAGTAATGACACATCTGGTTGGGCTCACAGACTTTCCTTACTGGTCACTTGCATCGGATGGGGTATGATCTCACCAGAAAGAAAGGAACAGAGTTTGGCAGATAGAAGGTAACCATCTTGCAAATGGGAGACTGATCCTCCCCCCTCCATGGTCTCCTACTCTTATTCCATCTATCTTTGAATCTACTCTTATAATAATACTCTATTTTAACAGCCTTTTATCTCTGGCCAGGAGGTGACATCCAATACCTATGAGGATGGAGATGGAGCCAAGTGTGGTGCAGGAGTAGCAAAACTGAAAAAAAAAAAAATCAATAAACCATAATTCAGAAAATCAGAGACTCTGGGGCTGGAGAGGTGGCTCAGGGGTTAAGCCTCTGCCTTGCAGGCAGAAGGTCCTGAGTTCGGATCCTAGACCCCACGTATAGACGCCGGGCAGAAGCGGGGGCGGCCTGTGCTTCTGATCCTGGTAGGGCGGAGCCTGTGAATCCCGGGGCAGAGTAAGTAAGGAGGAGGTAGAGGCGTCCGTGGTGGTTCCCGAATTCGTCCATGGTTCTACACACACACACATACACACATACACATATACACACATGCGCACACATGTACACATGCACAATTGAATAAATAAATAAAACATTAGAAAATCAGAGACTGTACATCAACCACCTGGATCCAGGCCAGCCTAATCTCTCCCCATCCTAAAGCTCAGGGAAATTTGCAGAAGAGGGGGCGGTAAGATTGTAAGAGCCTAAAGATGGGGAGAAACAATGATATGCAAGATCATACTAGTTAGGGTCGAAGTAATCATGACAGGACTTCGCATGACCTGCGCAATGACCAACATATCATTGAACCCCCAAAGTCTAGCATGGATCACAGGCACTATGATCCTTAGAGGCAAGGGATTAACAGCCACAATAGTGTTCCTATACTTAAGGGGAACACAAAAAAGAGCTCTAGGCAGTGCCACTGAGTCCTTACACCTCATCAGAGAGGAGGACCCAGAGGGAAGTTTGACATGCACAGTGGAGTATGCTCCAGGAATGGGGTTTGGAGGGGTACTGGAAGAAAGGGAGGGAGGGGAGAAAGGAAGGGGAAAAAGGGGAAGTAGAAGAGGGTTCAGGGAGGGGTGGAGGGAAGGAGAGGAATGTGGTACTTATCAACTTTGTATGAGTGGAAGAAAGAAATAAAAAAAAAAAAGTTCAGGTCCGAAAAATTCTCAGTGATTCAAAAGATAGGAATCTATCTGTATCATTAATTCTTCAAGTTTGTCTGAATATCTGAGGTACAGTAGGACTATATAGAGTCAGCTAAGTAGTTATGAGCTGGTATTGTGTTCTAGCTCTGACATGAAAAATTTGAATTTACAATAGCAGTGAAGAGATCTCTTATTTCATAAAAATGCATGTTGTAAGTAAAGCATGTCTGGAAAATTAACATGGATGTGACTTGTCCTTCCTAAAGTATAGGAATAGTGTTTCTTTTATTTTTGTAATGATACTTTCTCCTAAGTCATGCTGCTGTCCATTGATGGCACAGTAGGAGTACTGCAGTTGTAATACATGGTCAACCTATGCTACACAATTAGTCAAGCTGGTAAATAATAATTTTACTTTACTGAAAACACTGCTCTGGGGAAATGATAAATCAGTGTATGTAAATCATAATGATAGGAGTGAATATTATATGACAATCATAGTTATTCCTCATAATGCAAATTACTCTTGTCCTTCTGTATCCCTCAAAAGAAGTGTATGCTTGCTTACCCCGTGTTGTTGGCTGAAATTTTAATTTTAAAATCGTACTGGTGGAAGAATTTCACACTGAATTTTTGGAGCAGGTACTGAATATATTATTTTTAGTACAATTTGAAATTTTGCCCCTAGATGGAAAGCTTACTTTGTTGGAAAATTCACACAGAAAAGGCAAAGAAGTTTGACTTTTTTAGTTTTATTTATTGGTTTAGTGTGTGTGTGTGTGTGTGTGTGTGTGTGTGTGTGTGTGTATTTGTCTGTCTGTGTATTTCAGAAAGCACTGTATGTACCTATGGATGCCCGGTAGTTAATTAAAGAATCATCCTGAATTGTTCTAACTGCTTTTGCCTTTGTCTGAGTTTTCTCAGGCTCCATTTTCCAGGACCAGAACTGTAGGCCACTGCCATTTCTGCCTGATATTTTTACATAGTATCTGGATCTTAGCTCAGGTACCTCTGCTTTCTAGGAAGATGTTTAACTCTTTCTACACTTCTCCAGGTGTTGAGTTGACTTTTCATAAACAAAACTACAAATTTTGGAACATTTTTCTCCCCTTATTTTAGATAAGGTGTTTTTGGGATCTGGTAGTAATGACAAGCTTGATGTATCTAATATGCTAATGGTATTATAAACTCTTTTATTATTTAGTAATTTTCATATTGTTGAATATTTCATTCTGAAGAAGAGAGGGTCTTAATTCACTATGTAAGTAAGTGTTCATAAAATGAAGCTACTGGAGTCATTTTCAATGATTTAATGTGACTATCTTCTCGTTTAACAAAAGAAAAATTATGAATATCTCTCCAACACTTTTTTAAATGTGTATGGATGTCGTTTTCTGTGTGTATGAAAAAGAGGTCACTATGTATGTACCTACAGAAGTCCAAGGGTGACGTCTAGAGTCATTCTGGATTGTGCAATCCTGTAACAGACATACAGACCGCCACTGTTGAAGTCTTGCATTTTATGCAGTATATGGGATATGAACTCAGGCCCTTTTGTTTTATGAGGCAAAGATTTAACCCCTGAGCCATCTGTGCAGTCCCTGCAACTGGTGCTCTCTAATTCTTGGCCAACAGTTTAGTGCTAAACCTAAACCTTTTCCCCTTGTTCTCTACATAGAAGCAGCTGTGCTTTAGTTTGCAACTTTATTTCTGCAACTTTATATTCAGAACATGTAATATTTGTCACCCCACCCCCCTTAAAAATAACAACAAAGCAGCTCACACTTCTGTTTCTGGCAGACTGATTACCTTCTGATGCCAAGAGGCTTATTTCAGAATATAGCTGTGACACACAAGGCCTGACAATAATGTAATGGAAATTTTTTTTATCTAATTCATTGTCAAAGTATTTCAATATCAAACACTTCAAAGACATTATTAACAAAGGCAGCCTCATGGGTTAGCTGGAAAATAATAAGGTCAAAGAGAAAGGTTTTGCAAAGGCTTGGTGGCACAAATGTAGGAGAAATAGAAGTTCCAGTAAGAATGTCAGAGGTCCTCACGGTATATGCCGAGGGAATTATGGGAAAAGGCAGCAGAAGCAAGCCTAGAATGACAAGAGAGAGTCTGATAACAATGGACTTTACATACCAGGCTTAGGAAATGGAGACTTTCAAAGAGTGATCTCTGAAATCTTCCTTTGTGTTCCTTCTTTCATTGTTTGTGTGTACTTTTATTGAGTTCAGAATTATTATAATATCTCGATTTTATCTATGGTTTTATAGCATTCTTGCTAATTACATTTGGAGGCATTTGCATGAAATGCCTGATTCTTTGTTGAGATGACTCAAATAAGTTAAAAAATCAATTAATTTGTAATTTTGTTTCTTAAGATATTGAAATAGCAATCAGTAATTAGAAAATATTCTGTAGCTATCTCAGAAATAAAATTTTCTGATTTGCATTGAGGGCCCAATTATTTAACACCTCGGGTCAAAGTAACCAATCATTCCTAAATCTCATAGTATCACTGCTCTTCTATCAAGATGGAATCTGAGGAACAAATAGAAAGCCAGAGAGGATCATGCTAACCTTGTGAAATTAGAGGACTTAATAAAAAGAAGACAAAAGGACTCTTCAATTGGTGGAGAGATTCTGATAATTGAAAACCAATTTGGTGATCATGGCAATTCATCCTGAGAAACATTGAACATATCAGGTATACCAGCCACTCACAGAAAACGAAACATAACTAACATCTTCTCCTGAACTTTTCCTTTCCGTTGAGTAGAAGATAACTAAGTATATTGTAAGCACACATTAATGTGGCTACACAGAAGATACTAGTTAAGGTGTATTGAGAAGGAAATAAAGAACAGAACCAAGAAGGCCCCTACAGTGTTCAACTGCAAAAGAAATAATAAGGATTTGGCATGCTGTGAGAACATGGAGGAATAGAAGGCAGTACAGGAGCTAAAGGGAGATCCAGGTGAGGGTAGCTTAGGGAATCTACTGACCAAGGCAAGGCACAAGCCTTTGAATGCTTTTGATGAACATTAAATCTAATGTGAGAGAAGCCGTTAGCAAGAAATGGTCTCTAAATGCAGAAGGCATACACAGTAAAAATAAACCCAAAACCAGACTTAAAACATAATGTTACAGGCCAGCGAAAATTGCCCACCAGACAATCAATTATATAACTAGAAACTATCCATTGAATTATACATAAAGTTGACAGACTGTTTTCTGTAACCACCGGATGACATCTTTATTTATGTACAGGTTGCAAAAGCTGGTTTCTGATGTCTGCTGGTATAAGTGCTGTCTGTTTCATGTATTCCTCCTTACTCAAATTTCATTATGTTTATCTGGTTTAAAGTTTTCCTCTTCCTGTAACATGATTAACCTCATGTTTTTTAAACATAAAGTTTATTGAACTGAATGTAGTCTGAAAACATTACTCAGGCTAGGATTAAGATAACTTAAAAGAGGACGTGGTAGGCGCATTGCAAGGATGTATTTGAGAGATCTAGTCAGTGTAGACAAGCAAATGACATACATACATACATACATACATACATACATACATATAGTACATGCTAATGGATTGGAGATGTTGAAAGAGCTGACTCAAAAATGACCTTAAGCTATGGAGTTCTGTGTTGTGAATGAAAACATTGCTATACTGTGAGAGGACAGAAGGAGAAGGAGGATCCAGGAGGTAGGAGAGAAGCAAGTGATGTGTGTGTATGTGTGTGTGTGTGTGTGCGTGTGTGTGTGTGAATGTGTATGTGTGTGTTTAACCAGTCAGGTCACACATGAGATTTCCAACTTGTTTAAGAAATTGTACGTATCAACTTGAGTTTTCTGAATTTTAGGGTAGAGTCTTTTACTTATTGTCACAAACAATAAAAAAGTATAATGTTTGAATGATATCCCCCCAAAAATGAATATTGATTGATAATAATTTTAGATTTCAGAACCATATAATCATATAGCACCAGCTCTTCTTCTTTTTCTTTTATTTCTATTCATACAAACATAACAGGTATACCTGTCCCCTCCCTCCCTCTAACCTCCCACCGCCCTATGCCCCCTTCCCCTCTCCCTCCCTTCCATCCCCAGTGCCTTCCCCTCCCATCCCCGGAGCATCCTTTAATGTGCATGCCAGACTTTCTTCTGGGCCCTCCTCTCCGATGAGGTGCAAGGACCCAGTGGCATTTCCCTGAAACTTTTCCTGTGTTCCCCTTAAGCACAGGAACACTACTGTGGCTGTCAATCCCTTGCCTCCAAGGATCTTGGTGCCTTTAGCAAATGCTAGATTTTGTGGGGACAATAGTGTGTTGGACATTGCGCAGGGCATGCAAAGTCGTATTATGATTGCTTCGGCCCTAACTTGTGTCGAGTATCTTGCATGTCATTGCTCCTCCCATCCTTGTGCTCTTACAGTCTTACCGCCCCCTCTTCCTCAAATGTCCCTGAGCTTCAGGATGGGGAGAGATTAGGCTGGCCTAGTTCCAGGTGGCCTAGTTCCAGGTGATAGAGTCTCTGAAGTTCTGGATTATGGTTTGTTGATCTTTTTTTTTTCAGTTTTGCTGCTCCTGCAATGCCCTTCACTCCATCCTGATGGGTATTGGATGTTACCCCCTGGCCAGAGATAAAAAGCTGTTAAACTAGAGTCTTGTTATAAGAGTATATTCAAAGGTAGATGTAATAAATGTAGGAAACCGCAGTGAGGGAGGGGTCAATCAAGCACCAGCTCTTCTACTTAAAATGAGAAAGAATCAAAAATCGATTGAGAATGAATGACTAGTGAAGTAGAGAAGTCAAGCATATGTAGGATTTTGCAAGCAGAGAAAGGTCTAGAAAGAATTAAGCTGCTAATGTATTTTTTGGGAAGATAAACAATTTTAAGATATCATGATTTCATTTAAAATATTGGTAAACAATTTTGCCAAATGTATGGAAAAGGATGGTTACAGGTAAAATGTTTTTCTTTTTTTCTATGAGAGGAAGCTCTAAGATTCTCAAAACAGATTCTCAAAACAGAGGGCAGGCTGTATTATCTTTAACAAAATTCCAGAAAAAACTAATAGTCATTAAATGACAATTAAGAAAAGTATCAATGCAATCTCTCTTTTTTTCTCTCTATTTCTTGCCTCAGGCAAATATCTAAAATATTACAATAAGATCTCATTTTACACAGTAGTGTTAAATCAAGAAGCATAGCTCTCTCCTCACAGTAAATAATTATATATATATATATATATATATATATATATATATATATATATATATCCAGAAACAGATTCAAGTTGCCATCTATTAACAATGGTAATAGTTTCACAATGTTTTCATAGTAACAGAACAAAAAAATTCATAAGTCAAGATACTTTTTAAATGCATTGGTAGAAATTTTGGGCTTGTAGGTTAAAGAAAAGAGGGAGGATTTTGATTTCAGGCCTTAGCAGGTAACTGACCATATTCTTAGTCTTTCCTTTGGTTGTTAACGCACTCATAATTCTAAAGTTTTAGGTCACTCACGGAGATGGGCAATAAAGTACTATTAAAGGGGATAAAAACTACCCAAGATAATCATACTTTGGACATCCAAATTTGAATCTTTCCACATCATTTAAGTTCTAATCAGTTGATCAGCCTGGAAAAAAATCTAAATGTAAGTCATGACTTTTTTAACAGAACATTTGTTCACTATGTATATAATGTACATATGCAAATACTGAAATTTCACCTGCACTCTTATAAATCTTCAACAGGTACTCCGTTGGTTTATGGAAGAAACAAAATAGTACTACTACCCAATGAAGAAAATATATTTCATACAAGTTGTGACTAAACAAGTCTATTCTTTGAAAATTCTTTAACCAGAAGATTTGAGATCCAGCCCCCAAATCTGGATAACTAGCAATAAATTTTCCAGTTCTTCCTATCGTCTCCTCTTAACTATAATGCATATCATACCTTCTCTACAAGAAAAAAATATGGGTCTGTTTTGAGGATTGCTACGGGGCTCTTTTCAGAAGCTGAGCATCAGACCTGAAGCTGCAGAATTACTTACCAAGGGCATGTTTCTGGCTGCTGGCCATTCAATTCCCCTAGGCATATACTGACACACACTTAGCTTTGGGGCCACATCAATGTGTCCTCTTTACCTAAAATTCTGACAATACAAAGTGTTCATTTCAGTCTCACCTACAATTCTAGCTCTGGAAGATTGAACCTAGAAATTCCTACAGCCAGTTGGCTGACCACACTAGCCCCAATAGTTTGCTCTGGGTTTAATTAGATACTCAAACTTACAATAGTAAGGTGGAAGAGAAATCAAGGATGATTCTCAGTATCACTCTGAGTCTCCACTGGCAAAACCATTCAAGTGCACTCATGCACATATGCCCACTCACATGTACCACCCACATGAAGCAAGCACACAGGAACACACATACACAGAAAAAAGTTATAGGACAGGAAAAAAATTAAATTTTGTTAATAATTTTTTAATTACCCACATTTAATTTTGCTTCCTAGTTTACTTATTTGTTTATATTTCATAAAATTTATGATTGCTTGAAATTCAGCACCGGAGGTAGTAGAAAATTGAAGAGAGAACACAAATATTCAGTTATCACTGCATGAAGAAGAATAAAGGAGAGAATGAAATGATGTTGCTATTCATTGATGGGAAATAACTAGAAGGAATGATATGTGGAGACTGAAAATTTGATTATCTATATCTTTTCAGGGAATGAACAGTATTTAGAGAAGAAAAGATGTAACCGCAATTGTGCTGGTAAGAATAAAAAACAATTACTTCAGCATCACTTTGGAAATACAGAAATTAAAGGACATTTTATAGGGTTATATTTCACTTATTTTATTCAAATATTCAAATATACAGCTGTACACCTGTACACTTATACTTTATGTCATACACATATGATATAAATGTGTGCAAGTTCATTTCTAAAGAGTAGATTTTTTTGTATGTTACCTTTGAGACAAATTATGATTTTCTTCTAATTTGTCACTTAATGAAGTGGATGCTCCACTGGGGTTATTTAAATTATATAGGCCTCAACCATAACAAGCAGCACTTTCACGTTTACATCTATCTCTAAGGTTACCAATCGATAATTATTTCATGTAGGCTTCAAATGGAAACACATAAACAGTCACATATGCTCAATATCAAGGAAAACAGTGTAGTCTAATTTAACCACATTTAAAATATTTTACATTAATAAATGAGAGATACAGCAAGAAAAACTAATATATGACTCATTTCCCTTCAATTATTTCTGAAAAGCAACTTCTCTCAAAAGCTGAGGAAGGAAAATGGACTGAGTTTAATGAGATTTATTAGGATTACTTGTTTGCTTGTGCCAGTCAAATTTGACCTTTATAATACAGTATTTGTTTAGATCTAGTGGAGATAAATTGAGTGCACTGATTCTAAATTGAAGATCTATTAAGTAATAAGAGTGATGTAGTTTTATAATCACCTCTTGGTTGTAAACAACATTTACCACAAGATCAAAACATGTTGACTTAGAAGGAGTGAATGCAAATTGAAATGAGAGGATTTTAGAAGTGCAGCCATCAGAATGATACAGAGGAGGATGTTAAGGGTTTTAAAATATTTCTAATTTCTTCTGATTAAATGGTGATTATGCTCTGGAACATGAGTCTAACAACAATTGCAGGCACTTCATGAAATGTGCTGAAGTATTGTTAGATCAATAGAGAAGACTATTGAAGACAAGGTATGCTAAATTTAACTTCTTTGAAAAATAATTGGAGCAATCACATTGTACCCTGCTTCTTTTGTATTGTAATTGTTACAAGTGAAGGAAATGAAACTCTCCTCTTCTCATGTATAGTGTAAGGCATAGGAACTTCAGTGTATGGGGGAGTGTGTTAATAACACTGCTGTTAATTCCTCTGTAATGCCACTTCATTATCTTATGCAAATAATTCCCAGAAAGGATCAACTTATTAAGAACTAGAAAAAGTGAACGTCATCCACATAGGCTATGTTAGAAGGTTGGATAAGCGACATTGAAATAGAGTTACAGAAAACTTTCACAATTTGCTTTGTGATATTGTAATGCTGTTTAGAAAAAAGAAACTTTGAGAGACCGGAGGAACTATGCATATCATTCAGACTTTAAAAATAATATTTAAAAAACATTAGCTTTCCATCCAAAATGTCAAATAGTCTATTTTTTAAATAACTTTAATGAGATTTAGTATAAGACACGGAATTAAGCAAGAGTATTTACAGATCATTTTAAGCATTAATTTCCAAACAGTATTATTTTGTGTTATTTGGTAAGTGCATTTGTTGTGTTTACAAGACTAAAGTAGGGCTGGAGAGGTGATTCATAGGTTATTACCAGGTGAGCTGATAATAAAATCCTCTTTCTCTTGGGTTGAGGACTCAAATATTTGTTACAGCAATAGAACATGAAACTAGTCATGTTTCCACTATCGATTTATTCAAATTATTTTGGAAATAAGATTGTAGCGTAAGTATTTTTCACGGATCCCATGAACCTTCTTCACTAGTAGAAGGCTAAAGTAACTCCATGCCAATTTCGTGCGCAATGGTAAACTTGTCATTAAAGCCTTTTTCACTGTGCAGCTTCTTCCACACGTGCTGTAAAAAAAATCCTTTTTGCATGTCAAGACCATGCATCAGCAAGCATAGGTGCTCTGGCGACTTACAGAAGAGCTTGTCCTGCATTTATGATACGACATAGTACAGTTAGTAGAGCAATGAGAGAACACACAGTGAAGCAGATTTATTCAGTTTACAGTTCCAAAGGGGGAGATACAGTCTTTCATGGCAGAAAGAGCATGGTTAGCTGGTAGAACCTGGAAGCAGGTTACATCATATCCTTCAAGAGGGTTGGGAGCTGCTGGACTGCTAACTGCTAGAGTATATCTCTTTCCGAAGTAAGATGGGAACTTATCCACTTCAAACTCCAGGCAAGTGAATGTCTTCTTCCAGGCAAAAGGAATTTTCCAGTTCATGTAATTTTCAGGGAAATCCTGTTGGAAACTGCTGATTTAGAATGCAGTATAATCATTTTGCTCTGTCCCTGCTGCTAGATCCTGTGGTCACAATGTACTATAACTAGAAATTGTGAGCTGGTAATAAAATCCTCTTTCTCTTGGGTTGAGGACTCAAATATTTGTTACAGCAATAGAACATGAAACTAGTCATGTTTCCACTATCGATTTATTCAAATTATTTTGGAAATAAGATTGTAGCGTAAGTATTTTTCACGGATCCCATTTTTCTTGGAATTTTTCAGGTGTTCTGAAGAAATGTAACATAAATTTATGTATTGACTCATCTGTGTATCTGATTATCATTCTAGAAACAATGACCGAGAGACAAGGAGGAAATCAAAGAAATGTAGGAGACAATACACGTAGCAGAAAAGATATTCTGACAATTCAAGTACAAAATGTTATCTATAAACTTATTTTCATTTACACTAATGAGAAATAGTTACATTAGGTGCACACTAACTTTCTCATTAAACATTTGGCAAGTCTTATTATTTCAGATGTTAGGTGCAAGAGATAAAGCTGGGCATGTTGCTTATGCATTACGAGGGAATCTTGGTGAGTATCATAATTGCCTAGCACCATGCAGCTTGTGATTTTTATTATATTTTCTATTGCTACAACATGAGTTTCATCTAATTATAGTACTTTATTAAAACTTATATTAAGCAATATATTTTTCTATAAAATATTTAAACTACAAATAATTTTTTTTAATTTATCATCACAATCCACGAGGCAGATGAGTCAAGCCTCAACATAATATATTAGTTATATATAAAATGGACGACAATTTAAATCAATACACTGGCATCAATATAATCTGAACTGTCAGGTAAGAACAGACACTTCATGCTTCCTGTATGAACAGGTTGTCTTTCCTCTTAGCAAGAAATCTCGTTATAGGAAGGTAAATAGAAAATCTGGTAACATTGCAGCATGTTAAATTTGAAGCTGTGTATGTGCATTGATTATGATAGGGTGAATAATGAGGAAAATTAATTCTTTTGAAAGGGTCAAAGGTGTTAATAACATCAGAATCTCCAAAAACAGCTAGAATAATGAGATTGACTATGTGTTTTGCTGCCTGTCAGGCTTTGTTACAAGATTGTATATTTGTTGAAATTGCTCAATTCAAGAGCAAAAACACTTGAAATTCATTGTTAGCTCCATTTTGCAGATCAACAATGGTTTATAAATTGAGATTTACTTCGTATATGTAAATGTACATACGTATATGTGTACATATTTGAGCGTGTGACATTGTGTGTGGGTGAATGTCTGTGTACATGTGCATGTATAGAATAGAGGTAGATGTCAAATGTCTTCCTCTATCAGTATTCACCTCTGGTTTTGAGACAAAAATTGCATGGAAGCTTGAGCTCTCTAATCATGCAGGCTGACTGGCCAGTGAACACTAGACATACTTCTGTCTCCATTTCAGTGTGTTGGGATTTTGCAAGAATAATTTTACATGGGTTCTGGGGATTAGAATTTAGGTCTTCATGCTTATGCAGAAAGAATTTCATTGAGGGAGTCTTCCCTACAGACCATTAAATATAGACACAAGAATCTACATAAATTCAATGAAGCTTTAATGTATTCACTCATATAGATTGCTTAATTTTCTTTCATGTGTGTGTGTGTGCAGGTTTTCATGGGGTGAATTTAAGTGTGTATTACATACATATATATGTATGTATACACATACATACATACATATGTGCACTTAGTTTGTATGATTGTGGAGGCTCAGGGGTGACATCAATAATCATCCTGAATTGCATTTCCACCTTGTTGCTGTGATCTTGGTTCTAAATAAACCCAGAGCATGCCATTAGGGATAGTATGACTCAGACTCTGTCTTCTAAGGCTAGAATTATAGTCAGTAGCCACATCCTCCTGAGATTTTTACTTGAAATCTGGAGATCCAATCTCATGTCTTCTGCTTCTAGCCAAAGGATTTAACCTTTGACTTATCCATTTCCACAGCTTCATATTCAAAATTTTATATGAAAATAGGGGAGGCAAAAAAACCTACATTTACAAAGTATATTGTATACTTATGAAATGACATTTTGTTTTGGGGTGAGATAGGTCTGTGCTATGATGCTTGTTTCACTCCAGAGAAAGCAGAATGAAGGATATTAATGAATCTTGACTCATTCTTAAGAAAAATATAAAGGCCATCAATAGCCAGCTGTCATCCAGCACTTGATAGTGTAGGAAAGCATGTTTTTTTTTTCTTTTAAAACTCATGGAATGCTAATTTTCTGTAGATTTTTGTCACGTGTAACAAATTCCAATGCTTATTTGCTATATTGATTATATTTCAAAGTTGTGCTCAATAAGACAAATATGGATGTTCACATACAATGTGACAAATAGTCTGAATCACTGTTTGGTCATTGACCATCCAAAACTAACGTGTCTATACTTGAACTCAAACTTCTTCTGAAACAAAACATTTGTACATCGTAAATCAGCATCTGAAAATATTTATCTCTTAGCTCTACATTCTAGTTAAGTGTACAATGTGTGGTCAACTATTTTTATTTTTTAATGCTTTTTTTGTATAAAACACACTGAATACAAAAAGGGACACTTATCTTCAAGTTTTTTTAATAATTTTCCCAGTGTCTGGAATACTTTCAAAGTAATCTCTTTGCAACATTGATTAGCTACAATGTGACTTCATTTGTGTGTTCTTTTTATGTCTGTTTACATTTTTAATTTTCCTGTTTTGCTCTTTTTTATTATATTGAACTTTACTCATTTTCACTTCCAGTTTCTTCTGTTGTCCCCTCCTCCCACTAAACCCTTACAACTAACAGGTCACACTCCCACTCTCATGCATCATGTGTGTCTGTGTGTCTCTGTGTGTGTGTGTGTGTGTGTGTGTGTGTGTGTGTGTGTGTGTGTGTGTTCATGGGCACATGTGAATACTCTGGAATATGATGGCTTCAGGTACAGGTAGGGGCTAGCCGTTTACCTTTCTGACACAGTGTGTTGCTTCTCACTGTATATACAGATCCCCTGGCTTAGAAATCTCTAGGAGTCTCTGACATCCGTCTCATCTCCCCGTTGTACTACTGGGGTTACAGACCCAGAATATTGCAGGAAACTGGATGCGTGCTCTGGAAATTCAAACATAGTTCCTCACAGCAAACTCTTTACCCATTGAACTTCCAGCCCTGTAGAAATTTTTTAAAAACCTTGCTCAATAGTGTCCCGGTCATGGAATCTTTAGGAAGAATTAAGTAAAATTGACTCCAAGGACTTTCTACATATTTGTTTTCCAGCTTAAAAGCAGTGTAGATTCATGACTTCAGCTGATTTTAATTAAAATTGCTTTGTTGAAATATGTATGAACCCACAATGTTTTTGCTATTTGTATTATTATCAAGAGTAAATTCTAACCACTTGTGAAAGAAAAAGAGACAACTTTCATGTTCAAAGGGAATGATGTGAATGAGAGACTAGAACAGGTGCAAAGGACCAGATGGAAATTATTACCCGTTAGCTTGCAATCAGCATCCTAGAAGAAAAGGCTTTAAAAACATGAAAAGTCACCATTTCTCTTCCTGCTATACAAGGGGAAGATTGTACTCCTGCACCTAAATACACATCTCAGCAGGTCTCCAGTTCTGAGAGACAGATTCTGATGATCTCACAGAAAACAGAATCATTGCAAAATTCAAACTGAATACAATGCTGAATTTCTGCTCTAATCCTGTTAGTTAAGCTGATGTTGAAAGTGTGGGAAGTGAGGTTGTATTTAAATACCACAAACACACACACACGTGTGCACATGCACACATACATGCACACGCATACACACTCATGAACATGTACACATACACTGTGCACAGATATATACACACATGTATACACACATATGCAAACAAACATACATATGCACACACACTTGTACATGTGCATACACACATACACAAATGTATATGCACACAAACACACAGAAGCACACTCATACATGTACATATATGTGTACACTCTTGTACATGCACACATATACAAATGAATGCACACATTTCATATATGCATATACAACATGCACATATACCGCACACATGTGCACACATACAAACACACATGCACACACACATACCCACACTAACACCCAGGCACACCCACACACGTGCACACACATACACAAAGAACATTCAGAAAAACTATATACTTTGTAAACACCAGAAATGATTTGGTTCATATTTATTCATTTCTGCTTTTGCAGAAAGTTTTGCAATGACTTGCGAATGATGTGCAAAAATAAATTTTATTAGAAACAACAAACTGGGATGAATAAATTGTGATGAAAATTTTCAATGTAATGTCATAAAAAATATTAAAGTACTTCTTTCCGCATGGTAAATCAAGAGTAAATTCTAACAACTTGTGAAAAAAAAAAGAGACAACTTTCATGTTGATTTTATATTTTCATATCACTTTCAGCATCAAACACAACACATGCTTATTTGGGAAGGGTCATTGGATGCATGCCTTCATGACTAATCACCATCTTTAATCTATATTGCTGTTTCCTTGTGGCTCTTTGTAAAGAGATAACATATGCATACTGTTCTGGGAATAATAAGACATTCCATAAAGTTCCAAACATTGTACCTAGATATAAAAAATTATTTAACCTTAAACTCATAAAACAATGTACTCTAAAAGTTTATGAATTTCATACATTTGGTTTTTCTTTGTGGCTAATATTGAACTTGTATTTCTTTAGTATTAACCAGCTCACCCCATGGTTCTGGGAAGATCATGGAAAAGGGACAGTTTGACTATTGGAGACTGAAGGGTAAAGGGGTGACAAATAGTTCTCCTGGACATGGCAGCTTTGTGACATCTATAAATTTGTAGAGGATATGAAGACGTTGACAAGACCTATAAGAGGTATGGCCTATCAATATTTTACTTTGGAGGGGGAACATTCCAAAAGGCCCCTCACCTACCTGCAAGACTGTTGAGAGTTAATGTTGGATGTTGGTGGTATGTATATGTATGGTGGTATGTATACATACATATATGTATGTATATGATTCATGCTAAACCTGAGGCCTGGGCACATGCCATCAAAGACAATTAAGAAAAAGGTCAGTGGGCCACATGTACCAAAAAGCATAAAAATAATAGAGACTGATAGGGAAGAAAAAGAGGATTTGAAGAATAAGGTGTGAAAATATAAAAAAAATCACTGTATTCATGTATGAAACTCTAAAAAACTAAAAACCCAATGAAAAATTTTATGGAGGATCCAACTTACCAGCTAATGGATATGAAGTGTCCTTGTTTATAATATTTCTACTAACTTAGCAGATTGTGCTAAAGATGGCAAATACTACCTGATAATAGCAAATAGCAGATATTAAAAGGTATACTATGTCTTAAAAATATTAAAATGTTTGTCTTACTTTTTGAGCCCTATAAATATCTGAAAAAAGTTTTAAAGCATTTAATTATGGAAATTATCATCAGTTCTCTATCAATCATTACATAGTATTCTACAATTTTCTTTAATATGAGTTAATGAGTCTAACCACAACAAAAATTTTATGTCTATATCAGCCCTTAGTTAATTCAACACATAAACTTTATTTGTATACAAAACAATATTATTTCTATATGCTTAGAAAATTGTAAGTGTCTCACTTTATAAAACTGTGTATAGCATGGACTAAAGGCACTAGGATCCTTGGAGGCTAGGGACTGACAAGCACAGTAGTGTTCTTAAGGTTAAGGGGAACACAGAAAAGGGTTCTGGGTAAATGTCCCTGGGTCCTTGCACCTCATCAGAAAGGAGGGCCCAGAGGAGAGTTTGGCATGGACATTAAAGGATGCTCCGGGGATTGAGGGGGGGGGTGTTGCTGTATCCTCTGCTGGGCCTGCCATAGGAGGGGGAGAGGGCCTCGAGGCGAATGGGCAAGCCAGGGACGGGGTCACCACCACACCCCGGGACTCAGGTGAGAAGCAGCAGTGGAAGAGATGCCGCTGATTCAAAGTCATTAAGGACGTTTTTGGGCTTATGTAAGGTCAGGGTCCAATCAGGTGTTGCCATCCCTCCTGGGGTTGGGGGGGGGCACCAGTCATTTAACTGTTTACTAGGTGTCCTTTGCAGGTGCAGGTTAAATGGCGGCTTCCCATTGGTTGTTCATCCTCCGCTTCATGGTGGTCTGTTGGGACATGTCCAGGGCATGTCTGGGCAGGCACAGGCTTGTCCATAGCTGGGAGCTGGGCCTCCATGAATTGGTAGTGCCACAGGGGGGAGGAGGAGGGGGAAGGAGGGGGAAGGCAGGGGGAGCAGGGAGGTGAGGGGGGTGGAGGAAGGGAGGGGATCGGTGTACCTGTTAAGTTTGTATGAGCGGAAATAATAACAAAAAAAAAACTGTGTACATTCTAGCCTTCTTTAATGTCACAATGTAGGTAAATCTAAAGAATATACCTGGGGTGGCATTGGTATCCAGGCACCTGCTGGATTAGAACCAGTCTCTACCATGTACCTTTAAAGTCTCAGACTGTAGGTTTGATTTGAACCCTGACAATCATGAGTAAATTTTCATTCTCAGATGTTTACCACGTTTCATTAGACTTAGACCACTTAATGATTGCTTTCCATATTTTGGGGGGGCTTTTCAGCTGCAGTTTTTCCCAGATCCATGAGAGTAACCAATAGTAAGCATTAATAGAATAAAATGTCTCCTGTATTCATGTATTTGTGATAAATATTGTGATAACTATTAAGGTAATCACATATTTTATATAACAAATCATACTGAAACTTTTCATGAGTTTATGTATTGTCATAAACTATGGAGCATGATTCTTTCCTGACACAGGAAGTTGGGTTTTTGCTGGAATGAGGACATTTAGTGAGAGATAACCTAAACAAGGGGTGAGGTGGGGGGCAATGTAGGGTTGAGGGGAAAGTTGTAAAAGGAACTAAGGAAAAAATAGTCATATTAAAGAATTTTATTCATAGGGATGGAACATTGTGATATTTGCATTTTTTGCTACTTTTCTCAAAAAATATGTAAGACAATAGTAGATCAATATCCTTTAGGAGCTTTTGTGTTCTTAGAAAAGTAATTGTGCTACGTATCTTTCCTTCTGAGGAAACCAGATTCCAACAGGAAAGCAGGGCTTCCCTTCCTTTTACACCAAAAGCAACTGTGTAGTCACTTTGAGTACCAGTCTGCTTACTGAGAGATACAATTGCTGACAGGATTAAAAAGGATAATATTCAGGAAAACTACAAAATCATTAGCCTCTCATAATTCCCGCTCTGAAATTATAAGAAGATTGCCGAAACTTGGTCCTTTTGGAGAGAGGTGGGGGGTAAATTTAGTTGCACTTCGTTGAAAATATGCTAGATCTTATGTTCTGTAGGAGCAAGAGTAATTTATGTCACCTTTGATTTCTGATGGAATCTAAGGACCTAGCAGAACAAGGACCAGAGGTTATACTTGTAGCCTGTATGGCAAATTAGTAAAAAAGCAAGAATATGCCTCTGAGGCACAGATCTTGACTGGTGATTGCATTCTGCTTGTCAATATTGGGGACAAGACATAAGAAATGAGATTAGACTGCTTTGAAGCACTAGAGGAAGCATTTTGTTTTTAGTGGTCCCTGGACAAATTTCCAGTGTCCAAGGTTGATATTTTTGTGAGTTACAAGAGATTTCAACATAAATATAAAACATTCTGTGCCATGTTGGGCTAATAGACAAGAACATTATTTACTGTCTTGTTTTTCCTATATATATTCCACTGTCAAGGTGTAAAAACTTCAGTATTGCCAAAATAGAAGCCAAGTTTGCACATAACAGTAAAACAATAATGCCTTTGATAGTATACAATCAGAAGTTCACATGATTACAGGACGTTGTCCATTAGCTGGACGAGGGAAATTTGAGATTTACACAATAACAACTATAAAAATAACTTATTGCCTCAACCATCCAGCTCTGAGTATATTACTTGTGTTTTGCTGCACTGGAATTTGAAGATGCTTGGGATATTTTGTACTTTCTCCATCATGTTTACAATGAATATGAAGTTTTGAATACTATAGTATATACTTAATGAACTATATGTATTTGAGTATTGCTTTGATTAATGTCATAGTAGAGTTCAAGTTCATCCATTGAAACTTTCATTTCATTTTCATTGTGGTGGGAACTTCCACAGATGGCTCCTACATATCTTGCAATTTGCAATTCAAAAAAAAATCTTGCAATAATGACTGCAGTTGAGCAAATCCACCCCATCCTAAGGACTCCCACTCACAAGCTGCCACTCTCTATATCTTCATCTTTCTTTTTCAATCACAGTGTTCCCAAAGTGATTTACAAGTGCAGTGAGAATTGTTTCAACTAATCTCATATTGTCTTAATATTTGTACTTATGCGTCAATGAGACATGTATAGGTACATGTTCATGTGTGAGAATGTTTGTATGTGGCATGGCATGCTGCTTGTTTGGGGGTGAGAGAATGATCTTCTGATCTTTGGTATTGTGAGCTCTCAAATATAAGCCAGTCATATAAAGGAAAAAGGAGTAGTTTCCAATGGCTATGGAACAGATGAAAAAACAATTGTATCTCTGTTGTCCAGAATTCTGTGATTAATAGTCACAAATTATGCAAAATAATGCTCAATGGGTAACAGTTACGGGGTGTGTGTGTGTGTGTGTGTGTGTGTGTGTTACTCTTATAAAGGTAACCAGTACTTATCATAATATTTTTTCCTCTCAGTCAAGGACATGTACTACCTAAATAAAAATCATTTAAATTTAGAAGTGACTAAGAGACGTGACTCATGAACACATTTCTTCAACCAGAAAAAGTATTGTCTTTCCCATCTTTTGAGGATTACCATCCCCTTCATTCACTCTGGATCATAGCAGCTTACTTTTTTCTTTCAACGTATAAACCTACAAGGAATGTCCAGCAGCATTTATATAAAAACCACCATTTACTATAGCAAAAGACTTTGCAAAGTAATGGTGCTTAACAGCCTGTGTCATTAATCTTTGTCTCAGAATTCTTCCTCTTTAATCTCATTATCAAAATAATGTGATAGTAACAATATCTTCTCTCCATGATGTTGTAAAACTTCAAACAGAAGATGATGAGAAGAAAACAGTCACAAAGCATCATGCTATTGTTTTCAAGAAAAGTTGATTAAAATATCTCTAAACTACAGAGGAAATTTATCAAGAGACAGACAGAAATGCAAATGTTTAAAACAGTTTCCCTGTGATCTGTAATATAAAATGATGTGCTACAGAGCATGGTTTTTAGTCTGCATTATCATAACCAGGTTCCTTGATGTAAATCAGGAGACAGGAAACTATGTATTGATGACTGAGAGTCTTTGAGATTCTTAAAGGACCATCATAGATCCACATGTTAGCTCTCAACACAAAACAAAACTTGTTTTCCTGGCAGAACTGAGTTCTTCAGCTAATAATTTCCCCAACTTTATGGAACAAAATATGGAATTGAGAGGAACAACTCTCAAACAAACAGAAATGGTATTATTAAGCTCATCAGAAGTTACTCTTATATTAAGGTACTCATTCCATGAAAAATTAGGAAATTATAAACCTTTTCAAATAATAAATTTTGTACTTATTTGAAGATTAGATAAAACAGTGCTAGTTTTCCCCAGACAACTCTATTCAACAAAGATAAAATTCTTCTCTTAGCAATATTTTTTATTTAGAATTGAACTTATCCACTGGAAGAATTCCAGTGGTAATATGTGACAGCAGACTTCTGGTGGACTTTGAGTGAACTGTAGTGAACACTTCGGAAGTGATATAATGGTACAGTTTCCATGTATGAAAACAACACTTCTTGTGGCTCAATGGTCTCCATGATGCAGATAAAGAATGAAAAATTTTTTGTATTGCAGTAGAAAATAGTGAGTTGGGCAGAGTGATAGGAGAGAAGAGAGTATGGGGAGGGGAGACAGAGAGAGAAAGAGAGAGAGAATGAGGAGAGTCAGAGATAGAGTAGGGGAATTTTTCTTCAGCAGTTTGCTTATGTGATTCTGCAATTTGGAAATGATCAATTCCAAAATCTTCAGGACTGACTCCAAAAACAAAATCTCAATTAATGGCTCTTTCCATTTATTTTAGTAAGGTGGTAAAATTTACCTTATTTTTTTCTATGCACCATTTTGATTACTGCATTTCCCCTAAATTTGTATGTTTGGTAGCTTTCTAAATGAACTTTTGTTTCTGGAGCAGACTTAATTTTACATGACATAATGTAAAAATCCGAAAGCACACAGGTATCCTGATTTTTCTCTACTAATGGCATTTTCATAACTGTTATGCACCTGTTGCAATAAAAAGCAAATATTAAAATATCTTGCATTAGTTAAATACAAGTTGTAGCAAATAGTAACCCAAGCAACCTCCTGGAAGCAAAGTTGGAAGAGTTTAATTATAGAATACAGAACATCTTGGCAGGAAGTCACAGTAACAGCAGCTAAGTGAACTTTTCACATCACATCCAGAGCAAAATAGAAACCAATAGAAGAGTGTGTGTTTCTTAGTGTTTAGGTCTCTCCATCCTTAAACAGTTCTGGATCCCTTGCACAGGGAATGGCTCCACCCAAAATAAGCTGGATTTTCCCATACAATTAATACAAACAAGGTCATCCCCCCCACACACACACACAAACAAGGAGGCTCAGAAACTAATTTTCACCTAGACTATTCCCTTTCAGTATTCCCTGGACTGTAATGTTGGCATTCATATTAACATCAACATCATTATTAACTATGGTCCATACTGTGTGCAAATTTTCTACACTTTGGGTCATGAGAATGTTCAATATCCTTTCTTTCTCCTTTTTTAAAGCTACTTTGAATTATTCCATCAACCATTGTCATCTGTGTTCACCAGCTCCTTACTCTCTGATACTATAACACAGTCCCTGCTCATCAAGGCAGGCTCTTTCTCCTCTCCACACTTCCCGTCACCCCTCTTCTGCTCTGTTTCTAAGGTGATATTGCTGTCAATAATTTTAGCATCATATAATATGATGCTATTAAGCTATTATTTTCATAAATAAAAATTTAGGAACAAATATTTGATTTAATATTCCTTTATATGTTTTTAACACAGCTTATCTTTTTATAGACATAATGTTCCTATGTAAATCATTTTATTTATGTGGAGTCCTCTTTCTTAATGCTTCCTGAAGGTAATTTTTATGAAATAGATTGTTCTCCTTGTGTTTTTTTAATATTTTGTTTTACATATGATGTGAATATATACATGTATGTGAGTGTGTACGTGTGTCTGTGTGTGTGTGTTTGTGTATGTGTGTTTCTGTGTGTGTGTGTTTCTGTGTGTGTGTGTGTGTGTGTGTGTGTTTGCGTATGTGTGTTTCTGTGTGTGTGTTTCTGTGTGTGTGTTTCTGTGTGTGTGTGTGTGTATTGAACAGAACACTATCCCTATGAAGCCAAAAGATAACACTGGGAATCACCCATGATTTCTCTCCTTCCTTATTGCTTTGATTTAGGGTTTCCCAGGCTCTGCAATCCAGGACTGGAAGTACAACCTGTTGTCATTTCTGTCTGCCATGTTTACTTGGGATCGGGTATGTAAACTCAGGCCCTGTTACTTTTGAGGCAAAGGTTTAACCCCTGAGCCATCTCTCCAGCCCTGTATTACTTCTTATACATAAATTTATATGTGTTTTTAAGATTTAACATTTAAATCTACGTATATATTTCTATATATAATACAAGGTTACATTTTCAAATTGTGTTGTATTTTGCTTTTCTGTTGTATTGCTTAATGTTTTAGTATTTATTTTATGGAGAGTAAGAATGAAAGAGAGAGAGAGAGAGAGAGAGAGAGATGCACTATGTGGGCTTCAGGGAATCAAACTTAGGTCTCCATGTTTACAATCAGGAACCTTACCATCGCTCCTAAGTCTTTCCTTTTAAACATTTATGTACTTTGGTCCTTTTTATTCTTTCATTTTTCTAATTATAACTTTATTCTAAATATGTCATTATTCTTTCTATAGAATGACTCCTTTGATTTATAGATTTTTTTAAAGATTTGCTTATCCTTTTGTGTGTTTAGTGCAACTGGAAAATAATCCTATTGGTGTGTGTGTGTGTGTGTGTGTTGTCTGCAACATTTATGCTGGTTGCCATTTTTAAAGCTCTGTATAATTGGCATTCTGCCAAATTTTATTCAGTTCAATATCGGTTTTCTATGTTTCTCCTATTCTCTCTTTTGCTCTTCGAAGAAATTGCTTGAAATGTTTGGATATTTTCTTTCCTGTTGAGTTCAATTAATTTTTACTTTATATTTCAGTTTGTAAAGCTCACTGATTCTTAGGTTGTACACGATATTTCTTTTCAGTTTTCAGCACTATCAGAGAGAGAATTCTCAAGTTGTCTTGACCTCTTCTTAGGATATCCATCTCTCTGCTTATAATACCAATTTCTGTTTCATATGTTCTCCTTTTGCACTATAGTTACTTACATGAAAATTGATAAAAACAATCCTTGCTATTTTAAGCAATTTATCTTGTGATCTCTATATCTCCAAATCTGCTTATTTACCACCTGAATCCATTGATATGCCGCATGGAGCTAGTGTCTTCAGCAATGAGTACATGAAACTTTGTTTTAATCATTCTACCATATTTACATCAGGGAGATTCATATCAATGTGTTTTGCAATCTTTCAGTGAAAATTTGCAATTATCTGACAGAACTGTTAGTGTACCATTAGCTGTCAGAGATTGCTGCCAAAGATTATCAGCCTGTTAGTGGGTGCTCTAAGTCTTTGGGCTGCAGCACACACAAGGGGTATAATGTTCCCTTAACTTGCTGCTGACATTTGTAGCCTATTTTCTTATAACCCTGATTCTCATTAGCCATGTTCACTTTCTCCCATGGGAAGGAAAGATACTGAAATAATGCTACAATGAAGAAACAATTAGGTATTTTTCTCTGCAAGGACAATTTCTCCAGAAACTACTGAGTAAGTTTTAGGAATGTCATTACTCCTCTCCTCTAACCTACTAGAATTTTGTTCTCTCTTGTCACTATGAAATCCTGAGATCCCTGAAGAACCTAGTCCTCTTCATCTGTAGTCCTGAGGGGCTTCGTCGGCTTATTCTTTTCTAGATACGAAGTTTCACAAATTCAAAATCCTAGCAGTCAAAAAGTTCACAGCCAGTGGACAGTCGAGACAGCTTAACCTCCACACAAGCAAACATTAGCTTCACTTCTCTGGATCAGAAAGGTGATCTCTGACCTCATCTCCCCTATGGAGCTAGCAAGTTATTAATTTTCAGTTTGTTCAGCTATTTCTTGTTGCAACCATCAGGCTGGTGATTTTCAACCTCTTCAGGTGTCAGAGTTAAAGCAGAAAATGTCCTTTAGGAATGCATTAAGCTAACTTCACTACCTTAAGCCTTCGTTCCACACATCTTTCAGAATTAAAAAATATCTTTCCCTCAATCTTTCAGACACCTTGTGGTATTGTGCAGGTTCTGACTTAATATCCTTGACAACCTTTTTCCAGTCATGAATTTTCCACTGTATCACACTTCTTTGCTTCCCATGTATTCACCTCCCAGTCAGACACACTTTTTCCTTCCATTTGCAGTTTCACCATGAAATTCACTCACAATTGCAGGAAGAAATTCTGAATTAATTGTACTGGATGACAATCTCGCTATGCTTATTTGCTAGTATTTGTGAATACTGTAACTACTGATATACACGTCACCCAAAGAGAATTTGATCCTGATGAAAGAAAACCACACCCATGTGGAAAAAGGACAATTAATAATTGGCACAACAGCTGATTGAATTGATTTGGCCAGGTATCAGGTAGAGCTGAGAGAAAACAAAAGCCATAAGATGGGAGAGTAGAAATGGAAATGTTGAAATAAGAGTTTTATGGGCTGGAGAGGTAGATCAGGGGTTAAGCCTCTGTCTTGCAGGCAGAAGGTCCTGAGTTCGGATCCTAGACACCACGTATAGATGCCAGGCAGAAGAAGGGACCCCCTGCGTTTCTGGTCCTGATAGGGTGAATCCTGGGGCAGAGTAAACAAGGAGGAGGTGGAGGCGTCCATGGTGGTTCCCGAATTCGTCCGTGGTTCTACACACACACACACACACACACACACACACACACACACACACACACACACACAAAATTGAATAAATAATAATAAAAAAGAGAAAAAAGTTTAAAAAAAGAAATAAGAGTTTTATTTATGAGCAGACAAATGACTTTATATATGACTTACACTGAAGAAGACTCACTTGTTATTACAGAAAAATGGAACCAAAACAAGGACAGACCAGCAGAGAACAACAGAATCCAACCTGGGAAGGCAGGTTCAGACTTCGGTTACACCTGAATCGAAATGACTCTGGATAATTGCACATGGTTTTCTCAAAGAATAATGAAGCTTCACCAGGCTTGAACCTCCTATAGTATGAATGTAGAACATACTGAGGTTTGCTGCTTTCTTCAAACTGGAAAACACCAGTCTTATACATGGTCAACAGGATCAGTTCAAGTCATTTCATTATTACTGTCCACTTTTTGTCTTTAACTTTCTTTCTTCTTCAGTATTTATTATTGGGAAAAATGAACACCCTACATTTGTGTGTGTGTGTGTGTGTGTGTGTGTGTGTGTGTGTGTGTGTGTGTGTGTGTGTCTTTAGCATTGATTCTAGTGGACATTTTTAAGCCTATTCTATAAATGGCATTTTGCCATTAATTTTATAAATTGATTTATCCTATTTATCCTAAAATCCTATTTCCTATTTATGCTAAAATTTATCCTTTTCTCTATTATGAAATGTACACTTTACAGTATCTAATCCACTTCTTTTTTATTTTTTATTATGTTTATTTATTTCCCAATCATACAAACTTAATAGATACCCCAGTCCCTTCCTTCCCTCCATCCCTGCCCAGTCCCTTTTGCACACTGCCCCCTTCTTCCCTTCCTTTCACCCTCTCCTTCCCTTTCTCCCAGTGCCCCATTTTCCCCCCTCCCATTCCCTAGAACATCCTTTAGTGTGAAAGTCAAACTTTCTTCTGAGTCCTCCACTCTAATGAGGTGTAAAGGACTCAGTGGCATTGCCCAGAGTTTTTCTTGTGCTCCCCTTTAGTATGGGGACACTATTGTGACTGCTAATCCCTTGTCTCTAAGGATCCTAGTGCTTGTGATCCATGCTAGACTTTGGGGAGTGATTGACATGTCAGTCATTATGCAGGTTATGCAAAGTCCGATTATGGCTACTGTGACACTAACTTGTGTGGAGTATCTTGCATGTTGTTGCTCCTCCCCATCTTTAGGCTCTTACAATCTTACTGCCTCCTCTTCTGCAAATTTCCCTAAGCTTTAGAATGGGAAGAGATTTGGCTGGCCTGGTTCTTGGTGATTAATGTAGGGTCTCTGATATGTTGAATTATGGTTGGTTGTTGTTTTCAGTTTTGCTGTTCCTCCACCACCCTTGGCTCCATCCTGATTGGTATTAGAGGTCACCTCCTAGCCAGAAATAAAAGGCTATTTAAATGGAGTCTTACTATAAGAGTAGGTTCAAAGGTAGATGGAATAGGAGTAGAAGACTGCAGTGAGGGGGGTCAGTCTCCCGTTTGCAGGATGGTTACCATATACCTGTCAGGCTCTATGCCCTCCCTGACTGGTGAGATCAAACCCCCTCATTCTCAAGTGACTAAGAAGGAAAGTGAGTGTGCGTAACTTGTCTCACTACTTGTAGCATCCCAGAAACAGAAAATTAAGTATCCCTTATAGGTGGATCCTAGTACCAAATCCACTTAGTGACATATTCAAAGATAAATCTCTGTAATACCTACAGTAATTGCAAAGATTATAAATAGGAGGGAAGGTGAAAGAGCCCCCCCCAGAAATAAGGAAATAGGGGATCATGCTATAGCAGAGAAAATAGGTCACTATCAAGTATCTAATCCACTTCTTAGAACAGATTTAACACATAGTCCACACAAATTACTGACAATTGGCATATTCTCTTCCTCACTTGTGATTTCGACATTGAATGTGTCTAAACTCTGTAAAACCATAAGAGTACATACACTCAAGTCCTTTAAAATATGTTTTTCTGGCTGATCTTCTAATAAAAGAAAATAAGCCATTTTTTCATTAATTATGCCTCACTTTCCATTGAGTGGGTGATATTTTTGAGAGCATGTACGTTAATGAGAAAGAGATATGGAAGAGTATATCTGTGTGATGACATGGATAACATACGTGAGGTTAGGAGGGAAGTTTGCAGCAGAGCACAGGCTGCTCACTCTCCTAGGGTCGTAATGACTAGTCATTTCAGTCATGGCAGTGAGGAGATCGATTTAGAAGTTAAGGAGGGTTTTAGGAGGTAATTGCATGAAGTGTGCATTGGATGGAAATTGTAAGAGCATGAGTAATTGACCAAAAGAAGGTAAAAAGGGACACGACTTCTGAGCTGCTAAGGGTGAACTAAGGGAGGATGTCAAAAGAAAACAGTGAAATGGCATCAGGGTCAGTGGAGTAGACCAATAAAGAGACAACCTTTGTTACTACAACAGGTGAGTTTAATGTGGTAGCTAATTCTGGATATGTTTTTATGTTGTCTATCTAAAACTCTTCTGAAAGGGTATGATCGCTGTAAAAAAGCATACAAGGTGAAGTTGGTTCTCAGAATAAGAAGAGGAAGCCAAGGATTTGAATGTTCAATATCAATAAGGACATCAGAAATTGTTTACCTTATTCTAATGCTTATAGAATAAGAGATAAGAAAATATGTTCATATTAAAAATTTCACCTCATTTTGGGAAAAAAAAATTGTTCAATCTGATGGATGTGACAGATTAGGAATTCAGTAATCAATCCAGTAAAAACTGAGGTTTTTGAAGCTGTTTAAAATTAAACATGATCAGTATATTACTTTGTCTTTCTCTTGCTATGAAACATCAATTAAAGTAGCAACTTAAGGAAGAAAGGAGATTTATTCAGCTTACAGTTTTAAGTGGAGAAACAGACTTTTATGCCAGAAAACACATGGCG
The DNA here is from genome assembly GCA_023101885.1 of Typhlomys cinereus. Classification (NCBI taxonomy): domain Eukaryota; kingdom Metazoa; phylum Chordata; class Mammalia; order Rodentia; family Platacanthomyidae; genus Typhlomys; species Typhlomys cinereus. Next base: position 14,142,243 of record JALPQD010000007.1, on the reverse strand, counting down.
AACTGGCAGAAGTTGGATGTAGACTAAGTCACTGTAGATATCTTGGGGGCTGAGAGCTGGAAAAGTACCAACTGCTAGAGCAGGCCTCTCCCTGAAGTAGGGTGGGACTAATGTGGCTCACCCACTGTGACTGCCTTCTTCCAGCAATGCTCCACTTCCTAAAGGTACCATGACCTTCTCAACCATATGAGACCGCGAGGGACACATTTCAGACCATAACATAAGCAGTCGCCAGAGGAGAACAATAAAGAGACAACCTCTATTACTCATAACAGTTCAGCATAGTACGGCAAATTATTCTGGGTATGTTTTTATGTTGACTACTTGAAACTCTCCTGAAAGAATATGACTCCAATAAAAAGACAAACATTGCTACAACAGGCCTATGTGTAAAACAACCAGAGACATTTCTTAGAGGATAAATTTGGTTATCAGAATAAGAGGATGCCAAGGATTTGAATATTCAGCCTCAACTTAAGATCATTTGAAATTATCTATTTTTAATTTTTGTTTATTTTTATTTGTGTGTGTGTGTGTGTGTGTGTGTGTGTGTGTGTGTGTGTTTATCAGAGGGCACTGTGTGTCCCTCTGGATGACCAACGTGACTTTGGGAATCATCTTGGATTGCTTCTACCTCCCTGCTTTGCTCTGGAATTTCCCAGGCTCTGTCCACCAGGACTGGAAGTAAGGGCTACAGCTGTTTCTGCCTGGCATTTTTACATGGGACCTGGGATATGAACTCAGGACTTTCTGCTTGAGAGACAGAGTCTTAACTCCTGATCCATCAATCCAGCCCTATTTGCTTTATGCTGACATTATAGAATAAAAGATAAGAAAATATATTCATATTAAAATTTTACCTCATTTTGGAAAAAAAAAAGTCCATTCAATCAATCTGATGGATGTAATAAATTAGGAATTCAATAATCTAATCCAGTAAAAATTGGGGTCTTTGAGGCTGTGCAAAATTTGACATGACCTGTGATCCCAGAGGATGGAGAATTTTAGAGAAAATATGAACAGAGAGATATCACCATGAGCAAAGAAGGCAAGAAGCCAAGCACGGGGGCAAGGCAGGGCGATCACAAAGTCAAGTCCTACTTTACTACAGTGCGAGCTCAAGTCAAACTGGGAAAACAAGGGAGACTCGCTCTCAAAATATAAAGCAAAAAAGAATTCAAGTGATGCTCTATGGGAGAGCATTTGATGTGGATACGCAGCACCCTAGGTGCAAGGAGAAGAAAGAGAGAAGGGGGGGATGATATTCTAAAGGATCATCAGCAAAGTCTGGTTGCACGTACAGATTTTCTGCATCTGCCAGAAGAAACAGAAAAAAGATGAAAAAGAGTCTCCATTGCTCTCAAGACAGTTCAAGACTGTCAGCGTCTCGACACTGATTTTTAACATATGATTATAAGTGGCAAATTGTTCTTTAAGTTACCTAGTTGTGATGCTTATTGTCATAGTATTTGAATAAAACAACTCTTACTTCAAAACCAAGAAGTTTCCTTTCAGAGTGTAAGGTGTTTACTGAGGAAATGTATAATAGGCCTGTACACAGAGAAATGATTATGGTGAAGTGCTCAATCCCATACAGAGCATTTAAACTATTCCTCCCCACAAGAATTAAGAAACCTCAAGGAAGAGGAGATGACAGGAACAAAAGAGTCAGAGGTCAGAAAGGATTTTACCAGATGCTGTCTTCTAGACAAGGAATGGCTATTACACCCACGATCTCACTCTACCTGTGTCTGCTTCCATAATCTTGTACAAGATTTGGGCCATCAACAGTTCGCCAAGCAAGAGAGAACAATGTGTGTGACACCACACTTTGCAAGACTAATTGGATATGAGAAAATGAGCTATTTTCCTTAATTAGAATATGCACCTATGTAAGTTGCACGCTCCAGCAAGTGTTCCACCTCATATCAGCTCAGGCAACTCAGAGAAAAATCAGTTGGTGGCACTCACATATAAAAGGAGTAGGGATCAGGTAATATGTAATGAAAATAACTTCAATCCATTGTAGTTGGTATAAAACCATAACCAAAGGGAAAAAAAAACTTAGTCTTGGGCATTTTATTAATTTAACCCTTTTATACAGTATCTTTAACTCTGAAAATTGTTTTGAAACTCAATGACTATAGAATAGAAGCATTTTGAGATGTATGGTTTGAGAAAACATACTCAGCCTCCAAGACTGTTATCAAAAGGGTGGACAGTGAGGCTCATTCTTGTGAGCATAAAATCAAAACAAAACAAATAATTTATAGAAAAATCCTCCAATTATTTTAGAGGAAACACATGAGGTAAGGTCAGATGGGAGAAATATCCTGAGCAATGAAAGATGAAAACAAAAATGCATTCACGTGATCACAGAAGACTTAGGGGTAAAGCTGTAGATCTACACAAGGGACAAGAAGCTATCTTAGAAAAGACTATCCACCAGGATTCTGGGGCAAGACCACTTAACGAATACTGTGCTTCTCCTTAATGGCTTATATGCCTAGGCTCCCAATAAGCAGAGGAGAAATTCACGAGTCATTCGAGTCATTTTTTTCTCATTGTAAAAAAAACTTACTGAAATAACCAATGGAAGGAGAGGTTTATATCTATCATGGATTAGGAGATTCAGTCCATCACAGCAGAAGACTCTGCTGTGGGAATGACTGGTGTTTGTCAAATATATATCTGATAGCTCTGTATAGAGGGACAACACTAAGCAACCCTCAAGGCCCAATGGGAGACTCTTTTCTGATAGGTCCTTCTAATACAGTGTTATCAGCTGGGGAGTCCATGGAGGGGGAGTTTCACTTTCCAAACTGTAACATAGAGCATCATTCACTCATGGTATATTACTAGTAAACCTTGATCACATTTCATATTTGCTTGGAACCATTAATTTTGTTTTTTTTATAAAAAAATTTTCCCTTTTGAAAAAGATATGTATGTCTCATGATTCGTAAATGCTATGTCAAATTGATACGTTCAAAGATGAAGCGAAATTTGATTACAGATTCATACCCTTTATCCTAAACCTAACTAACACAAACCAAGTTCAGATTAGATTATGCATTAAGAGTTGCTATGTTAATGTTCTTGAAACTGCTGGTGAAATGATACATAGAAAGGCAAAAGTATGGAAAGTCCTAAAGGTGAATTTCTATTACTTAGCTTAAACGTGTTGTGGCTTTTGGTTGTGGTACACTTGTGAACCTCATCCAATGTGCTATGGAAGGTTAAAAAAAAAGAATAGAAAAGGAAAATATAGTTTTCTTTTAAGAGATAAAATTGTAATATGAGCATGATATGGCAATTTTAATTTACATTTTATTTTTAGTTAATTTGACATTACTGTATAGCTAAAATATTTAATAGTAAATATAATCAGTAAAACCATTTTTAATAAAAAAGATTTTAATGTGTGAAAATGAGTATACCAGTTGGTGCATAGTTATTAATATTATTTTGCTGAAGATTAGTTTTTCATTCTCATGTTAATGCTGCCATGAGTGTTAATCATTGTAAATCTTAATTTTCCAGTTTGTTTTCTATTTAAAGACAAATTCACAGTTAAAAAGCCTTGCTGCTAGAAAAGTCTCCAGTGTGTCGTTTCTTCTGTTTTTTGGTTGATTTTGCTCAGCAATTTTGTTTACTTTTGTGTGTGAAGGTGTGTGTGTGTGTGTGTGTGTGTGTGTGTGTGTGTGTGTGTGTGTGAATTTTCATGTGAATAGGTGCACATTTATGCGTGGGCATGTATACTAGAAAGCCTTGAGTGTCAGTGCCCACGGAAGCCCAATGATGACATTAGAAATCATCCTGGATTGTTCCATATCCTTATTGATTTGCTCTGGAGATACAATATGCAGTTACTGTCTTTCAGGGTCCAAATTACTGGATACTTCTGAGACACTAAGCATTTTTATATGGGATTTCAGTTTTTAGCTCAGTCCTTTTGGGTGTGAAACTTTAACCACTGAGACATCTCTCCAGATCCTACTCTCAGAATTGCTCTAATGAACAATTAATTTGAGTTCTCTCAGTTTTATCATATACTATTTAACTACCAGCACTAATTACTTCTGACTCTGTGCTATTCATAAGGTGACTTATGGCCTAGAAAAGGTTTTCTTATACAGCAAGGCTGTTTCAAGTAACCTAATGTCAGCACTGTAGCATCTTAAAGAACTTATTTATCTCTGAAATTATGGCATTTTCAATAACAGCCATACTCAAAATAGAGTTATTTAATTCCCGAATAGTTAACTTGTTTTATTTTATCTTTTTAAAATATTGGTAGATCATTTGGCTCCTTCCAAGAGCTTGGAATTATTGTTTTCTTTTTTTCGTTTTTCATGTGTATACGTGGTTGACATTAATGTGTATGTGTATTCATGTTGCTAAATGTGTGTGAAATACATTTGTATGCATGTGTGTGCAGAAACACATGTGGGTAGATGCTAGGGTATAATATGGTATGTTAATTTATTAAATTATTTCACTTTGTTTTATTATCTGTTATTTATATAACAGATCTACTTTCATATGGACAAGACATACCTTAATTCTATCCATTTTAAAAACACATTAATAGAAGCACTTTGTAATGAAGTAGTGATAGGGATTTCACACAACAATGAGGGGGAAAATGAAACAAATGTAATACTACGATGGGGAGATGACTTGGAGGATAAAGTGCTTCCTATGTAAGCAAGAGGGACAGTTTGCATCACTAGAACCATGTACATGCTCGGGATGACGGAGGGCTTGATGGCTTGCTGGTAATTCCAACACCCGATTTCAGAGACTGTGCATCCCAAAAGCCTGCTAGCTAGTGAGTCTAGCCATGCTGGGGACTCTACGTTTGATCATGGTCATTCTCAAACCAGTAAGGTAAATGACTGATCAAAGTTTATTCCTGATATCAACCTTGGGCGACCACATACCTGCACATAAAGGAGTACATCCATCTACCCACCTGTTGAGTGTATTAAGTATCCTGAAGCTCTTTCCTTTGGTAATTTATTCCAAATGAGGTCTAGTATTCCTTTACAAACAGTAAAGTTCAGTAGCAAAGACCTTCCACAATTTTCATGTAATATCTTAGAAATTATTTGAAATATATTTATTACCATTTTTATTGACCCTTTGCAAAAAAGACTAACACTTACTGATTTTTCAGAAGCCACTTACTGTGGAGTTTGGAATAAAGCTTAAAGAACCTCAAGATTAAGAAAAACAAGACACTGGAAACGTTGCCATAGGGATAAATCTTGTCATTTGTTTTCAGTTTTAACAGCTATGGCTAATTACAATGTGGTTATAAAAGTTTATCACTAGTGTTTCATTTGCATATGTTGCATTTTAATATGTCTTTTCCCCCAAAATATCAGTGATTTGACATTACGTTTTTTCTTTATTTTTAGCTTTGAGTTTTTAGTACATGCAAGTAAACATAAGTAGCATAGATTGAAAGGTATGGAAATATTATTAAGCAGAAGTAGATTGATTCAATTTTGAGCTCTCCAGTTCAGCTAGAATCTGCAGTAAATTATACTACTAAAATAAGAAATGTGCACATAAAATAAATATAAACATACAAGTATGAATAATGAAATAAGAAAAGACTAATTTAAAAATCTCTTTAACTTAAGCAATCCAATCTTTGCAAATAATTTTCTATCTAATTTGTATTACCTTGGCTTAAATATGGTAGAATCCTAGAAAATTGAATGTTTGGATACATTCTGATTACTAGAATATCTTTCCTCTCTATCTTTATGCACACATTTATTTGTCTGTATTAGGAGCAAGAGTATAAATTGTTTTTACCATTCACTCTTAGAACTTAAATTATGTTTGAAGTTAGGCCCATAATTTTTCAAGTAACTTTGTTTAAAACATATTAAAAATTCAACATAAACTTTTCACTTATTAAGTTGATTTTGTCAGATGTTTTATCATAGTGGTAGGAAGTTAATGTGTGCACACATATGAAAAGAATAAAAGGATTTTCATCACACCATTATTTTTACATATTTTCATAACTTTCATACTCTCAAAACTGTCCCATCTTGCAAGCATTCAGATGCCTCACAAATGTCACGGCAGACTGAGATTTCTCATCCGGGGTCCCACTTAGCTTCTTTCTGTGCTAGGTCTTCGGTGCCTTCCTCCTGCCCATGTTTCATTCCTGAGCACGTACTTCAGTAATCACACAAAGCTCCACCCACAGCTCCTACATAACCTTAATTAATGCTGACCTCAGCTAATTTCAATAGAAAAAATGGTGGAGTCAGACTCAGAGATAATCCCTGTTTCTGCTAGCAGATAGAAATAATAATTAAAGAGACAACGATGCTTAAAGGACATGAGCAAAACTGTGATCAATTGATCGTCACGTACTGGTCAGGGTGATCTTGACGAATCTGTAAGCCACCCCATCTATGATTGCTCTGAGACCTACTAGATATCTCTAACCTGCACTGACCCAAACTTGCTTTGGCTTTGGGAGGATTGGATTTTATGATGTGTGTTAAAAGTAAAGCCACTGTTTTATGGATCTGTGTCAGTAATCAAGCACTTGACAGAAGACCATAAGCCATCTCGAGGTTTCTGTCTGGTTATGTGGCAGGGTATAAGTCACTTTCTGCTGAAACTACTTAAGGAAGAAGTTTTTACAACAAAATTTATTAATCTTGAAAATGCCTATTTCCATTTTCCTGCAAAAAATGCTAAAAATCAAGAATTCAGCATAGTATTTACATGGTTACAAAAAACTTAAAGTAAGTACTATTCACAACTACCTGTTTAATAATATTAATGGTTTACTCTCCCATGAACAACTTCCACAGACAGTTTCATGATTCTTACACTAATATTCAGCTTCAAAAATGAAAGTAGTTTGGATTAAAGGGTCAAGAAAGTACAAATGGATTTAAACCATTATAGTGGTGTTTGAATGTCTTATACCAATTTGTAACTTTTTAAAAAATAAATTTTTTAAATTTATATTTTTATATACATGCTCCTTACCTCATTTGTACTGCGCTTCCTTCCTGCCAACCTTCCCTCTCCCTCTCATCTCCTTTTAAGTCACCCTCCCTCCCTTCCCTCTCCCTCTCATTCCCTTCTAACTCACCCTCCCTCCTGTCTTTATGTGGGCCCAGTCTATCAGCTATTATTCTCCTGTCCTTTGGTCCTAAGGGTTCTGGAATTCCCTCTGTATTATCTCTTCTCATGGGGTTCACGCCTCTGTGGAAGACAGAGAAGCCTTTCCTTGGGCAGCCCACCAATATGGATACTCCCCTACTTCTGTCTGACTCTTGCACCTAAGGATTCTACTGCCTGAGACTATTTCTCCTGAAATCCATCCCAGTCCATGGGGGCTGCTGACATGTTCTCCACTGTGTAGGTCTGATGAGGTCAAGTCTCATTGTTGTGTGGTGCTAGCTGCAATTGCCCTACCTTGAATAGAGTGTCCTGGGCAGCAAAAGAACTCTTCTCATTTAGGACCTTACAGACTTACCTCCCCCCTTCCACAAAGTTCCCTTAGCTTCACCAATTTGCAACTTCATAGTAAAACATTCATCGTTATTTCATAGACTCAGATACTAAATCTTTTAGCGTGCAATTTGAAAGTATTTTTAGCATGTAATTTGAAAGTATTTAACTATCATTTTGTTCAGAAGGCTATAAAAGTTCTTAAACTATAAAGATAAGTTGTAAATAGGAAATTCTAATAGATTATTAATCTTCAATAAAATATTTTGACAATAAAGAGCTATTAATAGAGCACACTACCTTATTTTTGACTAATTTACCCTGTATTTCCCCTTATTCACTGCTTTCATTACATCTATCTATTTATTCTGCATCACATATCCTCTGTGTGTGTGTGTGTGTGTGTGTGTGTGTGTGTGTGTGTGTATGTGTGCATGTTTGTATTTGTGCATGTCAGTGGACCATTTATAGAAATTAGTTGTCTCCTTCCACCACCTTTTACCTGGTGAGGAATCTCCTCAATCCTTTTACAGTCTTTTTAAAGCAATCCATTTTAACTTATTTTGCACAGTATCACCAGTACACAAAAGAAATATGAAATGTTCTTATATTGAAGCACATATATTTAAGTTTAAAATATGAAATATATTTGATTAGACTAGCAGCATGTCCAGATAAATGAACCAGGGTCATATTCTGATATTTTACCTGATTATTTATTCCAGTTACATAACCAAAACTCAAAAACATTATGTCTTCTAACCAGCAATCTCAAATTAACTGAGTTTTAATATGTAAGTCAAGCTTCACCTTCATTTGTAGAACATCAGCAAAGTTAGTTGCTTGTGAAAAAGCACATATCTACCTTTGTTCTCACAATATTTTGGTTAAGTAAGCTGCAGAACAATCTTTCCTGAAGTCATTCAAGAACCCATTGTGTAATACCAAGACACATATTCCAAGGTTTTAGTACAGAAATCTTCACCCAGAGTGAAGAAGCAGCCATGGTCCAGGCCTAGAAGTCACAGAGATTGCTTGCATATACACTCCATGCTTTAGAATTTTGTTTCTCTGCTTTTCTTGAAAATGTTACTAGTGAATATAGTTCTTGTTTGGGCAGCCAGTCCTGAGCATTACATTGGCTTTATAGAATATTTGCACATACTAACACTTTTTTAAAATTTTTTTAATATTTTGTTATATTTTTATTCAATTGTGCGTGTATGTGTGTGTGCGCCTGTGTGTGTGTGTGTGTGTGTGCGCCTGTGTGTGTGTGTGTGTGTGTGTGCGCCTGTGTGTGTGTGTGTGTGTGTGTGTGTATGTGTGTGTGTAGAACCACAGACGAATTCAGGAACCACCATGGACCACTTCCACCTCCTCCTTGTTTACTCTGCCCCAGGATTCACAGCCCCTGCAAGGCAGAGGCTTAACCCCTGAGCCACCTCTCCAGCCCCATACTAACACATTTTATAGCTCACCTCAACTGAGTTTCCTGCATTTTCTGAATTCTGACATTACTACAGATAATATTTCTTTAAACTTATTCTAGTTAAGGATAGATAACCTTTCAGCTCTTTGAGTTCAGAGACAACGAGAAAATATCTGCCCTTGTTTTTTATACTTCTCAAACAATTACTCTTGAATTCCTGTAAGCAAAAGGTAAGAGTAAAGCCACAGTAATAAAGCAATAAATGAGCAATCTATAACTTGCTAAGCGAAACAATCTTTACTCTTTGCTAGAACTTCCCATTTGCCTCTGTCCCCTTATGTTTTGCTAAAGTTCTTCTAATCTCTCCCTTTAAATTTTGCACGTCACCAAATTTTTTAAAATATATCGTGAGTGGTGTTGAACCTTGACTAGCTCACTCTCTATAACTTTATCTTGAAGCAGAAACCACTTTGCAAGCTAAACTAATCAGTCTTGTATTTTCAGTCTGATGTTTAAAAACTTGAAATTTGTTATGACAAAAACCCACTAAAAGTACAACAGACTCTCCTATGCATAAATCTTGCTGACTATTTTGTCTTTGAACAGACTGCAGCTTATTTAGTTGAATCAGACTCTAAATCTGAAACCAGTTAGCCCCTCTATCCGCAGAAATGTTGGCAGAGAAAATGATGTAACAGGCCAGGTAAGCAGAATTATGAATTCAATCTTCATATTAATTTCCATTTTATCCAAACCTTCTTCAATCTACTATTTAGCTTCCTATTAAAAAATTCCCAACATTGAATAACACATATACCACTTATATTTAATATAAAACATCCACTGGGTAAGGGGATGTCTTAACTTTTCCTAGTAATAAATGCCAACTTTTATTTATTCCATTCTTTTTTACTACAACTGCCATAAAATAATTCTTCATCCACCCTAGATAATCATGTGATTTTTTTTTATTTACTAGATTCTTTTCTGTGTGAATACCTGTGAAAGGAAACAAATAAATTTTTAGTGCTAATAAAACAGGAAAATTGAAAACAGCTAAATATTTTCATCTTATTTATTTATCTTAATTTCAAGTGTTTTAATTATCATTCATAGCTTTGGAATTCATTATGGCTTTGTCCCAAAAAAAAAGCATTTTCTGATTACCTTCCTTAGCTTCTTCTTCAATCCTCTGCTTCCCTTCACCTAGTACCTTTCCAAGGAGCAATCTAATCTTGTTTCTGAATTTCTGTCACATATGTCAGTTTACTGCCAGTGCAAACATTCACTCACAGTTATACACATATAGATATTATAAGTTAATATCTGCCTCTGAGATAGATCATAAATCTTTTGTCTTTCTGAGGTCTGAAACACCTTATATAATATGCATCATACCTGTAAGATAGATGCATTTTCTTCCAAATTTCATACTTCCATTTTTATTTACATTTTAAAATTCCACTGTGTATTTGCACAGTTCTTTTTTCCAAATTCACCATTTGACAGACAACTAAGTCCATGTCCTTCCTCTTATGAACAGAGCATCAATGAACTTGTAAGTTCCAGTACACTTGTGGTACAGTACAGAGTTCTTGGTGTATACATCCAGGAGTAGACAGCTAAGTCATGTTCATTCCCATCCCTGAAAAAAGTCTAATCTTTCATTTGATTGTATCGGATTATTTTAAAATAGATCTTTTATTTGATTTTTCAACAATATTTATGCTTTTATTTGCTTTATTCTGAAACTCCCAGTATTCCACTTGTTTGACACTATACTCTTCATTTGAGTCTTTATGAAATTACATTGGTCAGTCAGATAGGCTGTCAAACAAATTATGTGACCAATGTCATGGCTGATGTTATTTGCAATTGTTTCCTTCTTCTATCCTGCCAAATGTGATGTCTGTACATGGAAAGCAAAAGCAGGTGCTTCTGTTTCTACAGTTTATGCAGAGTTTTCCCAAACACTTTCATTTTCTGTTTTAATATTCATCATAAGCATACTCAGAAATGGTTGAAAATTTGAAGTATGTCAAAATGACACTTCAAAAGACTTTGACAATGGTGTTACTGTCTCTGACATCTGAATATTTTCAGTAACTCATACATTTTTTATATAGGTGATTTTGTCCTCTGCTACTGTAAGAATTAATAAAGGAGGAAAGAAGAATAAAGAAGACAATTGAAAAAATGGAGGATGTTGAAGAGAAGATAAGTATATTTTCTAAATTCATTTAGTTTTACCCTATTATATTAGTATCTCAGATAGGAATAGCACAAGCTTATATGCAAAATAATGATCTGGTAAACTATCTAAACATGAGCCTCTTCTAAATTTCAAAGTTTTTGTTTGTTTTGTTCCTTAGATTTTGATTATGATCTTAATGTAGGCAATTTTAATCAGAACTGTAGGGAATTTATTTGTTTGTTTGTTTGTTTGTTTGTTTGTTTTAGCTAGATTGAAGATCTTTACAAAACTTGGGTAAACTAGTTATAAAAGTAATTAGTATCCTCCAGGAAAGGGTCTTGCAAACTGTGGTAGATCCCCATGGCTTCATAGTCTATGATAATGGAAATAATCTAAATAGAGGATCTACAGGACACTGGAGTAAATCATCAGTGGAAGTTAAAGCTGAGCTACTGTGAAAAGAAAGCACAGCTGTAGAACACTGATGCTAGTTGCCTAATGACCAACAGAATGGTAAAAACGGGATGAGTATAAAGAATCTGGAGAAGTGCTTGCTGAGGAGTCACAGAGTTGTCACTCCTAGAAGAGCTTTGTGATGATGGGTCCTGTGGAACTGACCAGGATGCACAAACTGAACTTTCATGTCTTATTCTGAAAAGTGTCTGGAATGGTCAGTAGAAATATTCTTTTGCTCCCGGTTCTAGTAGATTTTCATGTTTGACAATTATTTTATCAAATTACTGGGCATTGGAAAAAACTGTAGCAGGAACAAACATGATATATGGTAATCAAAATGATTGTTTAATGTTAGACTCTTTAAAAAATTATAAAATATTAAAAATCATTCTTAAAAATGGAAAGAGACGTAATATGCAATGATGTGATTATGCTTATAATTTTGGAGTGATTTATTGTGTTTTACTTTCCTACACTTGAGTTTGTTTCTTGATAATTCCAAAATAATATTCAAGTGAACAAATTTTATTCATAAAACTTAATGAACCATCAATGAAATAAGGTTCTCTTAAGCAATCAGATGGATGCTTTAGAAGTGTTTCTATTTATGTAATATATCATATAGGTTGAATATCAAGAGATATTCTTTCTGGTTCAATGACTTGAAACTTCATTAATAGTGATTGAATATAGGTGTAAAGGCAAGTTGTTACTAAATTCTGTTTAGCTTTAAAAATATTCAAGGAATGTTCCTGAGTGCTTATCAGTTAAATATAAGAAGCAGACAAACCTAATTCGAAAGAAATTTGAATAGGCAAGAAATTTTATGAGATAGAGATCAGAGTAAGACACTAGGAAGGAAGAAATCCTTTCAGAAGACGTATTGTCAATGTTGGCACTCTGGGAAACACATTATTGTCTATCGTAGTGTACATTTGTTTACAGAGTATAATATTGGAAATAAATTAAATTGCTTGGTGTATTGGAACACTATCTTTGTAGACACAAAGATTAAATTTCTCTCTCATGGCCTCAAAGCGACTATTGCATATTCAGTTGGCTAATCCCTATAATCTATTGCCCAAACTCAATTTCCACAATACTTAAAAAGCTTGTTAAAAGAAGATAAGAAGTTATCTCCTCACTGAGGGCTAATTCTATCTCTATAGAAAAAAATTGTACTCTAGTGAAATTCTCATGAAAATTAATTTAATTGTGAAAATGCATTTAATATAGGCAAGATGGTTTCACAGATTAACACAGAACTGAGATCTCCAGGATGTCCTCATCAGATCAGCGAAGTGTTCTCTGCAAGGCTAAGATCCTATAGCCTATAGCTAGCTCTCCAGGGGCTCATTAATTTTCCTTAGAGAAGTTTCCTCTTAGCAGCCCTCCACAGAGCCAACAGCTAGTTAAACACATGAGTCAATTATTGAAAACAGGAGGTGAAATATTTCCTACAAATTGATAATTCCTACATATTTCAGGGCTATAAATATCAAATAGTGACCTGAAAAGTCTTGATCATCTGCCTAAGAAATCACCCAATACTAGACAACATTTTTAATTAGAAATGAGACATATAACTCTGGTTTCTTTAGGTGAGTTTTTTCTAATTTAAGGATCTCATTAAAAGTACCCTGAAAAAAATGTAATCAACAAGAAAAGCTATTTTCAAGCTATTTAATTTCAGTTCTCCTTGTAGGTTATCAAAGTGATTTTACTAAAATAATAACATCCATTTGAAGAGGAACAATAGGAAATCCAACTCTATGTAAATATATTTTAAGTACATGTTCAAATCACTGTATTCTTAGACATCACCATCAGTGGTAGGCCATTTGAATGAATCTCCTTTGACCTGATGCTCCACAAATTCTAAGAATTTGAAAGAACGTTGTACTCTAAGCACTGGAAAGAAAAGATTTGTAAATGATTCCATAGGGAGAAACAGGATAATAAGACTCTCATTCTGAAGACATGGGACCTGCAACCTTATGCTGGACACTAGTTTTTTAATGCATCTTTTGCTTTTATTGTATTTCCTTATATTAATGCAAAGAGTAAGATCAACATTTTATAACAAACAAAAGTATCTTCTACAATTCGTTCTCTCCATGCACCCCAACATCATATGATTAACTCTTCAGCAGACATTTTCTCTTTTTTTCCATGTTTATGTGTATGTGTGTGAGACGTGTGTGTGTATTCCCAAGTGTGCACCTGCCCATGTACGTCTGTGTGGAGAGATGACCTAAGGTTATACTATCAATCATTTTCAGTTGCTTTTTGCTTCATTCTTTTTTTTGTGACAAGATTTCTTTTTAACCCAGGACTTGCCATTAGGGCTATTCTGGTTGGCTGACCAGTCACTTAGTCTTGGCAGAGCATTTGAAAAAATTGCAAATATTTGTGTTTGATCCAGCTTTATTTATAGATACATATTAGGTCCAGTAGCTTAAGGATGAGAGTTTCATTATCATCTTTTTCCTCAGAGATGTATTTACAACCCTTTTCTTCCTTGTGCTCAGAGAACATTTTTTCCCCTAAATTCTTTGGAATTTGCTGAGCAACCATTCTAAGGAAATTTATCCCAATAGCTCACCACTGATGGTGATGTCTAAAAGCATGGTGAATTGACCTTGGCTGACACCAGACCAAAATTTTAGGATGATGAGGGAGTATGAATGGCACATAGAAATCTCTTTTCAAATGTCTTCACGTATGTTAAAAACTCTTCAAGCTGTGTTACCAGACCTTCTTGTTGCTATGGTTTATATGATTTTCCTTAAACTCGGTTATGGGTATACTTTGTACATCAGAAAAACTTAGACTAAAACCTTAATTCATAATGTAGTTAAGGAGGCAGGGAAATCCAAGAAATCCTAATTTCTAATATCATTCTTTAGGGGGGCAGTGGCAAATCATACTTATGTAGCTAAAGTCTGAGACTTGCCAAATCAACATTGCAGACAACTGAACAAGACTTGCTGAGAGCCACTGTCAGGGTAGTGTTGTGAGTCGACAATGTCTCATGCTCTGCTGTACAAATTATTCACAAGAATTGGTTTCCCAAGTAAATCAAATCTGAGTACTTGTCTCAGAGTATCACTACAGTACAACCTAGCATCTTTTTAAAGTAAACAGAAATACACCAAATACTGAATATTCAACCACTGCAAACGATACTTGACTTCAAAAAGCTTTCTTGTTAAATTGGGAGATGTCAGATTTGTTAAACTTATTGCAAGACAATTGAATTTCCTTTGTCTGGCAAGATTGTACATTGGATTATAATCATATCACATTTCTTTCCACATAAAATGATTTACATTTTCAGGAAAATGCAAGTTTCAGAAATTGTGGAAGAAGCACGATTCATTTGTATCCTTTGCTTGAAAAATAATGCTTTATTAAATTTTGATTGTATCTTTAGCAAAATGGTCCAAGAACTGCAGGATGTAAATGGAATGTTCAAATGGAATTGACCCTTAAATAAAGGATTAATGACTTCAGCAGGCACAAGCAGATCTGTTTACAGCAGGACCCAATCACATTCACAATTTTTTCCTACATTTTTCACTACAGTGTAACAAAAGATTTTGAAATTCCAGGTGTTAGGGTAGGGACCAAGATTTCCAGGGACCAAATTAGAGCTCAAATTTTTGCACATATGTGAGCTTAATGTGATACTTACTTTTTATAGTTGTTATCAATGTGATGTGGAGATTAGATTAAATACATATTTAAGGGTGCATTGTTCTCAAATCGACTATGATTAGTTTTTGTCTTATGACAGAATTAATTGTGAAAAAAAGCAGCAAATCACATAGGGCTTTGAATATTTAACGTGTGGGATTTTCCGGAACATTATTCAGGCATTTGATATGATATTGGTTTGTTAATACTGGTTCCTCTATGGTCTGATTATGCTCCCTTTCATGTGACCTCTCTGAAACTGTAACTATGTTTGAATTCAGCACACTACTCACCTCAGAAGATAACATTTTTATTCCATTGGCTCTTTATATGATCATTTTCAAAATTCTGTGTTCTTACATAAGTCATTTGGCACGTGGGAACTTATTTTTAAAGAAATTTTCATAGAACAATCACAAAGTCTGTCTTTGCTACATGCTTCACAATGCATTTACAACCCACATGGAAGAGACCAGAGCAAAGCCAACATTCTAAGAGACATAAACCACTGGTCAGACAGGTGAAAGAGATCCTGTACACTCACTAAAAGTTGTTTGTTGTTTTGATCCTCTGCATAAACAGGACAGATGGATAATTATTATCCTGAATTAGAGTAAATTTAATATATTCTCTTTGAATCTGAATTAATTATGTCTTGTTATAAATGACCTGTCAAGATTTTTATGTTGTTTTGTTTTTCCTGTGTTTGTTTATTTGTTTATGATGGTGAACTCATCTTCCATGGAAGATTACCCTCATGGGTATTCCCTATGGCATAAAATTCCTGCATAGATATTTTGAAGAAAAATAGAGAGGAAATTATAGATAGCCTATAAAAAGGTAGTGGGGATTGTAATTGTGATATACTTAAAATTAACTTCCACTTTTCTTTGGCCCAAGCCTTCTAAGCAGATCAAAGAGGCTTGGAAAGCCTAGTAGTTAACTATGTTCATAAATGGTTACATTGGGTTATATTAGAGATTGTGAGAAGCAGGATGAAGGGGCAAAACAGTAAGCTTTTCTTTGTTCCTAGCTTAAGGAGGGACATTCAGTTGTTAAGTTTGAATGAATGCACGACCACCAACAAGCAGATTAAAACTGAGGTTTACTCCCTGAAGAAAAAAGGACTGATGGGAAAAAGGGAACATAGTTTTTAAAAACCACAGCAAAGAAGAATCAAAGTATTTCAGCTCTGCATCTCTCTCTGGCATAATAGTGGTATATGTGATTTTGTTCTGCATTTTGATATACTTTGACTTGGATGGGGAAAGAAAAGACCCTGATTTATGAAAGGTAAAAAGTTCTACTCATGTTGTTAATGGCATAAAAGCACTTCAACAGAATTTCTACCTTGGCTGTTTTAAGTAACAAAGTTAGAATAGAACTTATATGAAAAAGAAAGGCTCACATGTAAATTCTCAGGGATTTTTGCATACTAACTCTTCATTTTGGATCAGGGAATCTTAAACAACTAGCACAGGATGAAAGGAACTTGCCTTTCATTTAATGTTTTATAGAGAAATTATGATAAAGTCTCAAATGCATTTCAAAGCTCTACTACACGACTTCACACCTTGAGCTAGCACCACAAGCTTATAAAAATCAAAGCTCAATTTCTTCATGTTTGTTTTTATAATGCCCTTAGGGCAGGAGTTGATTCTGGTTTACTGCCACTTGGCACATTGTACCCTGGCTTTAAATTAGTTTTTACCCCTCATAATTCTTTGTTTTCATGTCAGGTCATTGATGCAACCACAAAGTTTATTTTCTGTTTTTAAATTTTATGATTTTAGTCATTTTCTCCAGGAAGATGGTCATTCTATACAGTCAATTTCTATGTGAAAAGTAGACAGGTTGCTTCTTTGAATGTTCTTTCAAATTTAAGTATATTTGAAAAAAAAGACTATAAGTATATTCCAAACTATTTCAACTGCATTTACTTTTAATATTTATGCACATTTTCCATTGCTGGTTTGCTTTTCATTTTTCAGTTGTAAAAATAATCCCTTCCTTCATCTTCTGTCTCTTAAATAATAAAATGTAAAATTATCCTTACATAATGCAAAGACTCTTTTCCCTCATATGGTTACTAAAATCATTTAATATGATATAACATTATACACATATTAACATTTCTTCTGTTTCTTAAAACAATGCTTTATCAAATAAGCAACAAATTGACAATGGTATATGCTATACCTTTTAAATCACTTTTAATCTAGAAATGTCTTTATTTGCTTTTTTATGTATTCATTTGTCTTATTTAAGAAAATAATTTTTCTATAGACAGTTGAAGCATTTTATTCATGTCCTTTTTTGCTACATCTTTACTTCTGCTTTCATTGGCTCCTGTGTACTACCATGGACTATTATGCAGAATAACCATCTTTAGAGTCTCATAATCTCTGATTTCTGGAGGACATGGGTGGTAAAGTAGAAAGATCAAGAATTAATCTGGGGAAGGAATCTCTGATTGGATAAAAGTATGGAATAACAAAGCTAGTCTATAAACCCTTGTGATATCTGTTAGATTCACAAAGAATCATAGGTCGTTTGGCTATAGAGAAGCCAGCTCTGGAACACAGCTAGTCTTTCTACTTCAGACTCAAGCACGGTTATATCAAATGTGTTCCAAAGTCATGGTCACCAGGTATGCCTTTGTAATGAAGGGAAGGAGACACATAGAAAAATCTAAATGTATTAGGAAAATTGTGTCCTTAAGAACATCTAGTATGTTACTATCCATTTCTATGTATGTTAATATCCTTTACTCTATGGTACATAAAAGCCTGGTGGTCAAAGAGAAATCAGAGGCTCCTTCTTGGAAGCAATGTTCTGCTCTGTCCAGCATGCTACACAGAGAACTCCAGTTTTCCTGTTTAATAGCAATTCCCTGGTCATTGCTTCTGAATAATTCTAAGCGAAGCTTTTGATGATGTTATTTACCTGTTGCTATTTTTTTTTCTTGAAATCTTCACTCAGTGGGACAGTCCAGCTCAGAACCTTAGCTGATCGCCTTAGCAGAACTTCTCTAGTTGATTTACAGTGGATGGTTTTAAGTCCTGCACTTTATGTTACTTGTTATTTGCTCTGACAACAAGACTACTTCCTTTGTCTGTGATGGATGTTGTAACTCCCCCTACACACATATGTGTCCCCACACACACACAAGCACTCATGTACACACATAAACACACACACATACAAGCACACACACAAACACAGTGTGTCTGAGAATGATTTGCTGTTTGCTGCACAACTCAGTCTACTACTTGATATTTGTCTTTTTACTTTTGTGGGGCAAATAATTAATAAAGTCATTCATTGAAAATTCAAAACAACATTGCAGATGATCCAGGAACAGTACAGAACACCTTATCTCTAATGAAACAAAGCATGAAAAGAAAGAACTTTTACTTTTTGTCACTACAACAGCTGTTACAAAATAGTGATATATTATTCAATGAGAATCAACCTTTCATTGGTCAACCTATGAAGTATTTTCTTTATTTTCCTGAAATACCTGGAATACATTGCATATCTATAAATTGGGAATGTGAGGAGTCAGGTGGGGAAGAGAGAAAGAGAAAATGATTATATCTTTAAGGCTCATGTTTTTTTGCATTGCTAGTAGGTGTCAATATTTAGGAAGGTTTTGGTGCCATTAGGAGGTTGAGCCTTGCTGGCAGGAGCCAGCTCACAGGTGGCGGACCTTGAGGTGTGGTGCCCTAGTCATGTTCCTCGTGCAGTTTGATCTCTCTCCTCTCTACCTCTGTGAGGAGGTGAGATGACTTGAACTGGTCTCTTTAGCATCTGCTTCCAAGCAAGGCATTCTGCTATGAAATTCTCTCCATAATGAACTATATCCCCTCTGATACCTTATTCCAAATTAATCTTCCACTTGCTTCCCTTAAGTTGGATATTACTATGGCCTCACACAACAAAAAGAATAACTAGAGAAAATATCTGAAAAACATTTGACAGTGATAATTTATAGAATAATCACAAGAAATAGTCCCTTTTACTTTTCTAGGAGAATGACTCGTAACATTTTAAGTAAAGGAGAACTATACTCATGAAGACAAAACTTTCTTTCAAACTCTCTGTGTTCCTGGTATATTTCACTTGATTACAAGAGATCATGATTTAATGCAAACATTAAGAGAATATATACTTTCAGTCAAAACAATGAAGACTGTGCTCAGAAAGTAGTCTCTTGTCTTTTTTCATCAAGATAATAAAACTTATACTTAAGCATGACAGAAAGTAAAACTTTGTCACAATTTATCTTTGTTCATTGTAAATTCTAAAGTCCCAGAAACTTCTTTTATAGTGATAGAATTTGCTTTTGTATCTGTGAATTTATCCTGCTTGAGATGGAAAGTGATGGAGTATAGCAGAGTCAAATTTATTTAATGATGTAATTAATTTAGTGATTAATGTACCATCTGCCTTTTAAATGAATAATCTGATACATGAATAAAGAGTTAATATACAATGATAAATACTAAATTTAGTAAAAGGCTTTTTCCTACATAATAAGAACCGCATCAGGTGCATTATAGACAATACAGTTTGCCTACCTCATCAGCAACTTATGGTTCCATGTTTGAAACCTTCAAACAGAAGACATCTACAAAGGGAGTTTTTTCATTTTTAACGTGAATTCAAAGTCACATTGCTGATAGGCTCCAAGGTTTAAGGCAAGGGTATGATACAAGATTTTCCCTTAAGCGGAAAAAATAAAAAAAAAAATCCCAGCCCATAGGCAAACACAAAAGTGATAGAAACTCTTCAAGCTCATTCACCTTATTGTACCTATCATCTTCTGTCAGAGGACCAAGAATACTAAACCAACAATATGCAAAGCAAGCATATGAAGTTCATTAAAGTTGGCCTTAAGGGAAAGAAATGCAGATTTAAGACTGGAGATTTAACCTAAGAAAAGTTACAAAGAGGTGAAGGAAAAATACAGAAATCAGAAACCACCTGGAGATACTCCTCCAAGAAGATATAAATAACCACAAAAAGTTTCCAGCAGCAGAGTTTTGATTTCCTTTGCAGAGTTCTTTGAGATGGCTTCAAATTATACAAGTTATTTATTGCCTGATACAAGCTATTTATTTCCATTGCTTTCAGAACCTAACAGTAAGTCTTGACTGCTGAAGACAACACACACTTCAGTGATTGGACAAATGGAAATGAAACGGGTATTGACCCAAAAGCTTATCCCAGCAAACATCACAACACAATGTGTCTGAACACTGATCTCGGAGCCCACAGAATAATTTATCTCTCATGGGGCAACCAAAAAGACTTATCTCAATGAAACTGACAAGTATAGAGAGGCACAGAAAGTAAGTGACTAATGAGCATTCAAGTACAAATAAGACATTCAAAGCTTCATGTGTCCACCAAATCTACGTTGAAGGTACAGAGGGAAGAGGGGACAGAATTGATGTGAGAATTAGATAATGGGGAGGACCACCAACAAACAACACTCCTCAATCACCAACACAACCATGGAGGTATACTGCAATTGAATCTACCTGCACATGACCTGTGAGAGATGGGACCTAACACCACATCCAATGAATGAAGGAGGAATCTGGATGATGCTACCCCTTAGTGTGATCACTGATGTTTGAATTTCACCAAAGGACAAGGTATCTCAGTCATTAGTGATCAGTCTCCCACATAAATATCATCTGTGCTATAGCAGCTAGATGTAGGCAGATACCTGCAATAACAGATATCCTCATAGGACCCAGTGGGACACTTATACACGTTGGGCACCCGGACAGCAGAGACGCTTGTTGGAAAGAATGTCTCCCAAGGCTACAAAAGATGAATTGGAGAGGTAATTGCATGGGAGAATAGAGGTGGTAAAAATTCAGTGTCTTTCTGAATAATTTAGAAGAAAAGTTGGTTTAAAAGCTGTGGATTTTAGACTTGTGAGGGCAAAGGACAAATACATAATTAGCATGAAAGATTTCAGGAATTTGGAATGGATGAATGAATGACTAAACAATGGATTCCCTTAAACTATTGCACATCTTTTTGCTCTTCTGTTTAACAATCTGGTGATTTCATCCAAATGCCATTGTTAAATAATAATACTTAAATTGCTTCACCAGCCAAGCCACTTTACCATAACATTGCTAATTAGCAATGATATTTTTAATGATGCTGATCAATGAAAATGGAACTCTGAAAATTAGAAGTCAATGATGCATTTTCACACACATAAATATTACTAAAGTTTATATTGGCTTGGTTGCCAATACTGATTCAACTTGCCTAATTCAATATTGCTAACACACTTTGATATAGACAATTATAGGTATTATTTAAGCATATCTTGAAGTAAAAAATAAATGAAAAACTAAGCATATACTTAGAAAATAGAAAATTTAATCACTGTTTAAATGGTAAGAAGTTTTTGATTAACATAATTATGCTTTCAGATAAATAGTGACATGTGTTTGTGAAAAACAGATGGCATTGTATTTCCATGTGCATAAATCAAATACCCACAGAAGATGAAAGACCTAAGATCAAATGTGAAGTGACAGATGATTCACAGACAAAACACAGTAAGCAAAAGGAGTTTAGGGTTCTGTAGAGTCTGCTTTAAAAGAGAATAATATTCTAGTATATTGTTAAATCATAGGCTTTTTGAATACAGTGTAGAAATTACTTCAGGTCTTCATTTTTTAATTTTATATTTATTCCTTGACAATTGTACAATAATTTTTTTGACATTTTCACCCAATATTATCCCAGGAATTACCCCAGGGCATAAACAAGCACATGGGACCTAAGATGGCGCTGGGAGCCAGCGTGCTGGGCGTAACTCTGTTTGCATCACAGGGAACGCTGATTGGTTCGTAAGAGTTCCATAATGCTGACCCTAGCCCATGAAGCCTGCGTGCTGCGCTGACCTTTAATATGATTGGCTGACAGTTTTGGGCCTTGCGGTCTCTTGTCTTTATTAAACGCTGCACTGCATACAATAAACTGAGTTCATGCTTTGACTTGACTCCCTGTGTCTTAATGTCCTTGGACAGCTGGGACCGGGTGGACCGGGTGAGTGAGCACTCACCCCTCTCCATCTAGTCAGCCGAGAGCTGGTGACACGAGTCTGAACCCCACATCAGGCAGCTGATCCTCCATATGAGTCCTCCATCCTAGTGGGGGATTCAGTAGCATAGCCTGGGGCCACTTCTTGGGTTCTTCATTAGCATGAAAACTTATTATGACTGTTTATTCCATTGCCCCTAAGGATCCTATTGCCTGAAGCCTTCTCCCCTGTGATTCATGCTAGGCTTTGGGGGGTTATTGATGTGTCATTGTGCAGGTCAGGCAAAGTATGAATGTGGCTACTATAGCCCTAACTTGTGTGGAGTATCTTGCATATTGTTGGTCCTCTCCATCTTTAGGTTTTTACAATCTTGCTGCCCCCTCTTCTCTAAGGTTCTCTGAGCTTTAAGGATGGGGAGAGATTTGGCTGGTCTGGTTCCAGGTAAGTAATGTAGGGTCTCTGGTGTTTTGAATTTGGTTTGTTTTTGTTTTTAATTTTGCTTTTCCTTCACCACCCTGCATCTCATTGGTATCGAAGGTCAACTCCTAATCAAAGATAAAAGACTGTTCAAATGAAGATCTTAATATAAATGGAGACTCAAAGGTAGAATAGGAGTAGGACACGGCAGTGTGGAGGTGTGTGTGTCAGTGTCCCATTTGCCAGATGGTTACTGTCTATCTGCCAATCCCTATATCTTCCCTGATTGGTGAGATTAAACCTGTTCTGTCCCAAGTGATCAGGAAGGGAAAGTGAGAGTGAACTTCACCAGATGTCTTGATAATTACATGCAATATAAGACCATGGCCTATTTTGTCTACTGAAGTGTCTTGTCCTATCTCCTTTCTTTTGAGGTCCACATTCCCCTTCCCTCCTGTTTATAATCCTTTGTGATAATGGTGGGTATTACAGAGATTTACCTTTGAATATGTCATTAAGTGGTTTTGGAACTAGGATCCACTTATTAGGGAGTACATACATGTCTAACTTTTTGTGTCTTGGATACTTCACACGATATAATTTTTTCTAACTCCATCCATTTCCTAGCAAATTTCATTAATTAATCGATGGCTAAGTATTCCATTATATGAATGTACCACATTGTCATTATCCATTCATCAACTGTTGGGCATTTGGATTGGTTCCATGACTTTGCTATTATAAATAGTGCTGCAATGAATATGGCTGTGCTTGGTTTACAATCTCTTTAGGTGAACAGAAGTTCTTTAATTTCATAAGATTCCATTTGTTGAATGTTGGTTCTAGTGACTGTGCTATTGGATTTCTATTTAGGAACTATTGGCCTAGCCAATAAGCTCAAGGGAGTTACCTACCTTTTCAATTAAGGTTTTTAAGTCTAATATTAAGGCCTAATATTAAGGTCCTTGATTCATTTGGAATTAATTTTTGTGCATGGTGACAAGTACGGGTCCAGTTTTAATCATCTGCATGTGAATATCCAGTTTTGCCAGCACCATTTGTTGAAGATGCTGTTCTTTGTCCATTGAGTTTTTTGGGTCCCTTTGACAAAGATCAAATGGCTATAATTGTGTGGGCTTATATCTGGGGCTTCAATCCTTATCCATTGATCTATGTGTTTATTTTGGAGCTGGTCCCAAGCTTTTTTTTTTTTTTTTTTTTTTTTTACTATGGATTTGTAGTATGAATTAAGGTTTGGTATGGTGATACTTCCAGCAGTATTTTTGTTACTCAGGATTGTTTTTGCTGTCCTGGGTCTTTTGTGCTTCCATATGAATTTTGAGATGGTTTGGTTAATTTCTTTAAAGAATTGCTTTGGGATTTTGGGTATAGCATTGAATTTTTATATTGCTTTTGGTAGGATGGTCATTTTTATGTCGACTCTGCTGATCCAGGAGCACAGGAGGTCTCTCCATTATATCCTACATTTATGGCCTTTTTTGTGTGTGTGTGACCTACTGAGTCCAAAAATGGTTACTTGCACTACTATGTACCTGGAAATCAATTGCCACATAGGCAATATAATAACAGTGGCAAGTGTTGGAAATATCAACATTGATTCAAAACACATTCTGAGAATTGAAATAAAATTGTTCAATAAAGTGTTTACTTCTAAGCCAATGAAGTGACTTCCTGAGTGGCAGTAGTAAACATTATGCATTTATATCTAAATATAAGCCATATAAGCAAAAAGAAGATAAATGTGATTCCATCACCCTAGAATGCTTTAAGTTGATTTAGTTATTCAAACTTCTGTAATTTAACTTGGACCCATGTTCTTTGTATTTTATGAAGCTAATCCTGAAGATTTCTAAACATCGAAGTTAGTTACATAGTGCTTTCCACACATGTTAATAATAATTATAACAAAATCTGGAGTTAGCGATTTTTTAATTAGAACAGGAAAATATGTAATTAATATGTAATATGTAAAACATGTAATTAATCAAAACATGTTGAGAAAATGCTTATTAATCAAGAAGCACTGGAGGAAATGGGGCTATTTAAAATATCCTGTTCAAACTTAATTTTCATAAAATTTGAATTTTATGAATTGAATCATTCAGGCAAGTTTCAAGAAAGTGGACAATTTGAATACTATTTCAATTTCAGATTATATATTTATATATTTATCATTCTAATCAACTACTGTTTTCAAATTAAACTATTAAAATAATCTATTATTAAATAAATTAGAATGATATGGTTCATGGCATTTTAAAGCACAACAGCAATTTGGCAAAAATATTATTCAGTATTGAACTCAAATTGCTTACCTTTACAAGAGAAATAGAACAAAATACTCTATGCTTATAAAAATATTTTTGTATAATTCAGTTGAAGTTTCTTTTCTATGCAGAAGTGAAACATTGACACATGTGTCTTACCACTATATGAGTATTACATACACTACATGTTCATTTACCCAATCATTTTAAAGACTCGTTAGATTTTATACAAATGCTCTTGATTTATCCTTTTTAATCTTGGATACATTTGACTTTCATCTAATTTCTTATCAAATATATACGTAGCCTGTGTGTATGTGTTTGCAGATGTTGGGTGTTGGTGCCCATCTGTCACAGCATAAGTGTGTCACAGGACAACTCCCAGCAGTGGGATCTCCTTCAAACCAGTGGCTTCCAGAAATTACATTCAGGTTGTCAGCCTAGGTAACAGATACTTCTGTCCACTGAGCACTCTCAATGACCCTATACTAATATTTTATTTTTCTTCTATTATACTTTTTGATGCTATGTAGTGTTTTTAATTATTACTCCAAAAATAAACTGTGAACTGCTATACAGTTTTCAATTTTGCAATCTTACTGGGTTTGGTTTTCTATTTTCACCTACATCTACCTAATTTGAGTGACTTAGTGTTATAAGTTTCAATGACTTTCCTGTGAACACAGCCATTAAGCAATGTTGAAAAAACAATTAATGAAAACGAAGAACTATAGTGTGTGCTTGAGCGTGAAGACTTCCACTCCAGAACTTAAGCCCTAAGCCCTGGGTTCTCTGCACTCTAGCATACACCCCTTGCCCCAGCTGCTAATTACATGCAGGAAAATAAGCCCAAGTAGAAAATTTCATATGTCACCAAACTTCAAACTACAGTCAACATCTACTCATCCTAAACATGTGAACATCTCATAAGAAAAATAGAAGGAACTGTAGAATCCAAAAAAAACATAATCCATGAAGATTACTGAATCTAAGGCTTTAGATCACACAGGGGATCTAGAAACACTGAAAAACAAAACAAACAAACAATATGATCTACAAATAACAGAAACACTGAGAAAAACGCAGACTGAAACAACATTGGAATGAAAAAATCAAAACAGTGTAACCAAAACTTCAACAGAAAGTCTCAAAAATAGAACTGATTATGTAGAAGACAAAATCTCAGAACTGAAAGGTAAGACAGAAAAGGTTCATAAGTCAATCAGAGAAACTGAGAAGCTGAGAAACACACTTGTAAAGGAACTCTAGGACACCATCAAAGGGCCCAACATACAGATCATGGTTATCCCAAAAACAGACACACAAGAGAAAGATCCCCCATGTGTAATCAGTGAGATAACAAAGTAAAATTTCCCTGACCTAGAAAAAGAGATATCCCTCCTGATTCAAGAGGCATGCAGAACACAATACACTCAGGACAAAAAAAAAAAAGAAGCAACCCATGACATATAATAGGCCACACACCAAATATGCACATTAAAGACAAGATCTTTTTTAAAAAAGTATTTTAATTATTTGATAGAGAAAGAATGTGGGGGCAACTATTATGGCACATGTAGGTCGGTCGGAGGACAACTTACTGGTTCTCACCTTCTATCAGATGGGCTTCTGCTTGGGGAGGAATTCAGGTCACCAATTTGTTTTTTTTTAATATACTAATTATTTTCTCTCACATTTTATTTTTTCCTTAATCATACAATCTCAATAGGTAACCCTGTCCTCTCCTTCCCACCTCCCTTCCCCAGTCATCCCCCCTTGTATTCTTTCCTTCCCCCTGCTTTCACCCTCTCCTTCCCTCTCTTCCAGTGTCTCTCCTCCCTCCCTCCCATCTCCAGGAGCATCCTTTTATGTGAACATCAAACCGCCTTCTGAGTTCTCCACCCTAGTGAGAGCTCAGAAGTCAGTGGCATAGCCCAGAGTCTCTTCTTGGGCTCCCCATTAGTATGGGAACTCTATTATGACTGTTTAATCCCTTACCTCTAAGGATGCTACTGCCTGGAGACTTCTCCCCTGTGATTCATGCTAGACCCTGGGAGGTCATTGACAAGTCAGCCATTGTGCAGGTCAGGTGAAGTCCAATTATGGCTGCTATAGCCCTAACTTGTGTGGAGTATCTTGAATATGGTTGGTCCTCCTCATCTTTAGGCTTCTACAATCTTGCCACCCCCCTCTTCTACAAGGTTTCCTAAGCTTTAGGATGGGAGAGATTTGGCTGGTCTGGTACCAGGTAAGTAATGTAGAGTCTTTGGTGTTTTGAATTAGGATTAGTTGTTGTTTTCACTTTTGCTATTTCTGAACTGCCCTTGGCTGCATCCTGAATAGTGTGGAAGGCCAACTCCTAACCAAAGCTAAAAGACTGTTCAAATGAAGATCATAATATAAGAGGAGACTCAAAGATAGTTAGAAGAATAGTAGTAGGACTCAGCATTGAGGCAGGGTCAGTGACCCATTTGCAGAATGGTTACCATCTATCTGCCAATCCCTATACCCTCCCTGATTGGTGAGATCAAACCTGTTCAGTCACAAGTGACAAGGAAGACAAAGTGAGAGTAAGCTGTACCACATGTCTGGCTACTTACATGCAATATTTGATCATGGTCTATTTTCTCTACTGAAGAGTGATTCCCTATCTCCTTTTTTTTGAAGCCAGTCCTTTCCTGTCTCTCCTGTTTATAATCCTATGTGATTACAATAGTATTATAGAGATTTACCTTTGAATATGTCACTAAGCAGGTTTGGAACTAGGATCCACTTATTAGGGAGTACCTACAGTGTCTAACTATCTGTGTCTGGGATACTTCAATCAATATAATTTTTTTCTAATTCCATCCATTTCTTGGTAAATTTTATTAATGCATCTTTTTTGATTGTCCATTATATAAACGTTCCACATTTTTATTATCCATTTGTCAACTGTTGGGCATTTGGGCTGATACCATGACTTTGCTATTGTAAATAGTTCTGCAATGAACATGATTGTACTGAATTTCTACATTATGGGGGATTATTCCCAATAGTGGTATAGTAGGGTAATATGGCATTTCAATCTTTAACATTTTTGGAAATCACCATATGGGGGATTATTCTCAGTAGTGGTATAGCAGGGTCATATGGCATTTCAATCTTTAACATTTTTGGAAATCACCATACTGATCTCCAGAGTGGTTATATAAGCCTGTATTCCCACCAGCAATGTATGAGAGTTCCTTTCTCTCCACATCCTCTCTACCATTTGGTGTTGTTTGTATTGTGGATTTTTGCCATCCTGACTGGGGTGAAATGATGTCTCAGGTTAGTTTTGATTTGTATTTCTCTGATGGCTAGGGATGTGGAACATTTTTTTTTTATTATTCAACTGTGCATGCGTGCGTGTGTGTGTGTCTGTGTATGTGTAGAACCACGGACGAATTCGTGAACCACCATGGATGCCTCCACCTCCTTCTGCCCCGGGATTCACAGGCTCCGCCTTACCAGGATCAAAAGCGCAGCCTCCCCCCCCCCCCCCCCCCCCCCCGCTTCCGCCTGGCGTCTATACGTGGGATCTGGGATCCAAACTCAGGACCTTAGACATTTCAATTTTGTCCTTGGAAAAGTTTCTTTTGAGTTTTGAGGCCCATTTTTTCATTAGGGCATTTATCTCCTTAGTGTTTAGTTTTTTTAAAATTCTTTGGGCACTCTGGATAATAGAGTTCTATCAGCTGTGTGGTTAGTGAAGATTTTCTCCCATTCTGTGTGTTGCCTTTTTGCTTGGTTTACAATCTTTGTACCTGAATAGAAGCTCTTGAATTTCATAAGATCCCATTTGTTGAATGTTGATTCTAGTTCTTATGCTATTGTATTTCTATTTAGGAACTGTTAGCCTAGCCCAATTAGTTCCAGAGAGCTCCCTACCCTTTCAACTAGGCCTAATATTAAGGTCCTTGATCAATTTGGAATTAATTTTTGTGCATGGTGACAAGTACACATCCAGTTTTAATCTTCTGCATGAGGATACCCAGTTTTCCCAGCACCATTTATTGAGATGTTGTTCTTTTTCCATTGAATTTTTGGGTTCCTTTGTGAAAGATCAAATAGCTACAATTGTGTGGGCTTATATAAAGACAAGACCTTAAAAGCTCCAAGACAAAGGAACAAGTCACATATAGATAGAGGCACACCCATCAGAATAACAACTGATTTCTCAATACAAATGGTAAAAGCCAGAAGAGCCTGGAGAGACATAATACAAGTTCTGAATGAACACAAATGCCAACCCAGATTATTATATCCACCAAAACTGTCAGTCATAATAGAAGGTGAAAGAAAATATTCCATGACAAAAACAAACTAAAATAAATTTGGACACTTAGCCAGGGCTACAGTGAATTCTGGAAGAAATGGAAGATAAAGATAAACACATCAAAGACAGTAAAAGGAATAAATAATATCAGCACGAGGTATTAAAAAAGGTAAACATCATAAGATCTCAGAACCATTAAATACCTTTCAATAATAACAAGATTGGCTAGCCCTTACTTTCACTAACTAAAGAAGAAAAGATAACACTCAAATCCACAAATTCAGAAATGAAAAGGGAGAAATTACAACCAATACTGGAGAAAAACAGAGACTCGTAATGACTTACTTTAATTTACACTCTCTTAAATTGAACAATCTGAAGGAAATGAATAAATTCCTAAACACATACAACCTACCAAATTTGACTCAGGATGAAATAGTTCCATTAAATAGTCTAAGTCTTCCAACTGCAAAAAGCCAAGGACCAGATGAATTCAGTTCAGAATTCTACCAGGCCTCTAGAGGAGAACTAACACCACTACTTCTGAAATTATTCCATAGAGTAGAGAAAGAAGGAATACTCCCAAACTATTTCTACGAAGCCAATTATAAATTTGATTATAAAGGCGAACAAAGACACATTAAAGAAAGAATTATAGGGGTTAAGCCTCTGCCTTGCAGGCAGAAAGTCCTGAGTTTGGATCCTAGACCCATGTATACACGCCAGGCAGAAACAGGGGCAGCCCGTGTTTCTGATCTTGGTAGGGCAGAGCCTGTGAATCCCGGGGCAGAGTAAACAAGGAGGAGGTGGAGGTGGTCCATAGTGGTTCCCGAATTCGCCCATGGTTCTACACACACACACACACACACACACACACACACACACACACACATACTTACACACACACATGGGCACACATGCACAATTGAATAAATTTTAAAAAATTAAAAAAAGAAAGAATTATAAGCCAATCTCACTAATGAATACAGATGCAAAAATCCTCAACAAAATACTAAAGTGAATCAAAAAAATATCCAAAGGATCACACACCATGATCAAGTTGGGTTCATGACCAGGAATGCAAGGATATCTTACCATATAATTCACCATATTAATAGATGCAAAAACAAAAAAATCATATGATCTCAACAGACACATGAAAGACCTTTTACAAAATTCAACATCTTTTCATGATAAAAGATTTGAGAACTCAGGAACTTCAGATTATTTTGGAGGCAGTACTAGGCTGTTTATATTACTATGGATTGTAGTATAGATTAAGGTTTGAAATAGGGGGAACCTAGCTCATCTTGATAAAGGCTATATACTGTAAGTCTAAAGCAAGCCTAAATAGGGAAAAAACTGAAGCATTCGAGCTTACATTGGAATGAGACAAGGATGCCCACAATCACCAGTCCTGTTCAATATTGTGCCTGAAGTCCTGGCTATAGCAATAAGGCAAGAGAAAGAGATAAAGGGGATACTGATAAGTAAGAAGAAGTATCCCTATTTTCAGATGGTATGATTCTAAACTTAAGAGATCGACATGACTCCACCAAGAAACTTCTTGAAATAATAAGCAATTTCAGTAAAGTAGTAAGCTACAAAATCGACATACAAAAATCTGTAGCTTTCCTGTATACCAGAGAGAAACAAGCTGAGAAAGAAATGAGAGAATCAATACCATTCACTGTAGCTCCAAAAACAATTATCTTGATGTAAATTTAATTAAGAAAGTAAAAGACCCTTATAGTAGAAAATACAAAAACACTGCTGAAATAAATTAAAGTGGATACTAGAAAATGGAAAGACCTTCCTTGTACATGGATCAAGTAAGATCATTTGTGGAAATGACCATCTTACCCAAGACAATATGCAGATTTAATGCAATTCCAATCAAAATTCCAGTGCAATTCTTCACACACCTAGAAATAACAATCTCAAAATTCATATGGAAGAACAAAAAGTCATGATTAGCTAAAACACTTTTGGGCAATTAGAAGACTGTGGGAGGCATCTCTATAACAGATTTCAAACTGTACTACAGAACTATAGTAATAAAAATAACTTGGTACTGGCCAAAAAAAAAAAAAAAACAGATACATTGACCAATGGATAAGAACAGAGAGCCCAGATATAAATTCCTACACATACAGCCACTTGATTTTGGACAAAGGTGCCAAACATGCATGCTGGGGAAAAGATAGCATCTTCAACAAGTACTGTTGGAAAATTCTACGTGTAGAAGAATGAAAATTGACTATTGCCTCTCTCCTTACACAAAAGTCAACTGAAAATGGATCACAGACCTGGATATCAAAACTTTGAAATTATTAGAAGAAAGAGTAGGAAGTACATTTGAATTGATAGGCCTACGTAAAGATTTTTTAAACTAATGCCCAGGATTTAAGATCAATAATCAACAAATGTAACTTCATAAAATTAAAAAGCTTCTGTTCTGCAAAAGAAACTGTTAATTGTGCAAAAAGACAGACAACCCACAGAATGGGAGAAAATCCTTGCTGGCTATGAATTTAACAACGTATTAAACTCCATAGTATACAAAGAGTTCTAAAACTTAAACACCGGACAGCAAACATTTCAATTAAACAATGGGCCTTGGAACTAAACAGGGACTCCACTCAAAAAGAAATTGAAATGTCAAACAAATACATTGAAAGATTCTCAACTTCCCTGATTATCAGAAAAATGCAAATTTAAACTATCCTGTAATACCATTTTACCCCAGTCAGAATGGCTAAGATCAAGAACACACATAAAAGAGAATGCTGCTGAGGTTATGGAGAGAAAGGGACACTTATTCACTGCTGGTGGAAGTGTAAACTGGTACATCCACTTTGGAGATCAATACAGAGGTTTCTCAGAAAGTTAAAATGAAGCTGGCATATGATCCACCTACATAATTCCTAGTAATAGTCCCAAAAGACTATATATCTTATTACAAAGACACTTGTTTATATCTGTTCATTGCAACTCTATTCACAATAGCAAAAAAATGGAATCAGCCAACACGCTCATCAACAGAGGAATGGATAATGAAAATGAGGTACATCTACACAATGCAATATTACTCAGCCATAAGAAAGAATGCTGTTGAATGGATGGAATTGGAAAACTTAATATTGAGCAAGGTATCACAGACTCAGAAAGTTAAGCAGTGCATGTTCTGTCTTGTATGCAGATACTAGCACTGATATCCTTGGGAATATATTAGAAATGAAATTACTATGAAAGCCAGAAAATTTGAAAGAGACCAATGATTGGGAAAGATGTATAGTCTTTTGGGATTATTACTCTCCTTCAAAGAGGAAATTAATGATACCGTGATAAGTAGGGTAAAGGAGGGAATAATTGGAAAAAGTACATGTCTGAGAATGAGGGGATGGGAGATAGAAGGTTCAGTGGGATTTATAGAAAAATGCTAAGATTATGGGAAGTAACCCCGAAAGAACCTCTAATGCTAGAATATGTTTTTAAAAAAAGTCTTTTAATAAAAGAAACTAAAAAGGGCATTCCCCATGTGGAAGAGGATAAACAAAAAGACAGAAGAAAAAAAAAAAAGCCCTGAGTTGAACTGATCCACTTGGAACCTAGTGACAAAATTTTTCTAGTGGTAGCAGGAATTCAATTCTTCCTAATAAAATGTTTCTCAGAGAGGTCTCAAAGGCTTCCAAACAATATAGGCTTTTGCCACTGCTCTTGGTTGCTCTCTAAGAAACTATCAGTAAGACCCTATTACTGAAAATGCAACACCTATCATAGATCATGGGAAAAACATCAACTAGAGCCGGTCTGAGAACTGCCTCCTTGCTAGATAGCTTACACAGTATCAAGGAATACTGTGGAAGCTGCTGGGGGGACAGAAATAATCATAGGCCCCTCAACACATGAGACCTTTAAGTTGCAATAAAATCACCATGGTAACAGGTAACCACCAGTGTAAAGGTAACATGAGTATCAAGGAAACAAGCAACAGCTGTCTGCTTGGACTCAAATTGCACTTGTCATAATGCAACACATTCCATTTACTGTAAACTAGAAGAAGAACCTAAAGAAAGGAATGAAATAGATCAATACAGAAAAACATCTAATGAACCTATAGGTAGGAAGGCAGCACACCAAACTGTTCTGTAAATAGCTACTATTATATTCATAGGTTTGAAGAGCACTTAGCTAGAAAGAGAGGTAGAGAATCTCAACATCTTGAAGGTATGTCTAAGGTAGTAGAGAAGCAGTGGACTAGCAGATCTCACCCAAAATCAGACCTACCCAATCTCCCCATTCTAGGGCTTGAGGACCTCACAGAAAGAGGGTATGTTAAGAATGCAAGAACCTGAAGACGAGAAGGTTCACCTTTGGACAAAACATTTCACTCAAGACAAGATTGCTGCATCTAGGAACTCACTGCAGTGAGATTTGTCCTTACCAGACCTGCATTATGACTGATGTAATAACATGCCCCCATAGAATAATGAGTAACTCAAGAGAGATAAGAATATACAGTGGAAACCTTGGGGACTGAAGCTGGATGAGCGAAGGAAAATGCTCCTATCGGTGGGGTAACCGAGGAGTGGCAACCTGATATGCCACAGAGGCCTTAACAGCCAGAGGAGTAGATATACCAGGACAAACCTTGGGATCCATAGAAGCAGACAGGCAGGTGCGTGGGTTTGATGGAGGGATGGAAAGAAGAGATGATGGAGGGAGGCCGCAATAAGGACTAAATGTGCTTGTAAAAGTAGAAAAATTAAAAAAAAAAAAATAGTGGACACTGTTGGGCCCACCCGGATTTGCCCCAGGGCATGGCCAAGCACATGGGACTAAAGATGGCGCTGAGGGCAAGGGTCTTGGGCATAACCTGATCACTTCACAGAGAGCCCTAATTGGCTTTCAGGTATCTACCTGCCTCCTGTGCTGAGTGACATTGAACTTGGCCACTAGCACCTAAAGGATGTTTTGACCTTTGATATAATTGGCCGGCCATTTGGCACTTTTTGTCTTTTGCCTATATAAGCTCCTTTGTTTCTCCCAATAAACCTGAGATCTGCTGAAGACCAGACAGACTCCCCTTTTGAGACTGAGTCTCTGGGGAATGGCCTTTTTGTCAATGCAGCCAGCAGTTGTGTAATAGAGCATGTGAATGAATGTGTGAGTGGGCTGAAACACGCCACGCCATGGGTGAGTGGACCCTACAAGACACATAAGAGGGAGCTCTGGGGTTTATGAAGGCAGATAGATGGGTGGGAGGGTGAGAAGGAGTGTGAGGATTGAAGAGAAGGGAAGGGGGATGTATGGAAGGGGGGATGTAGGGAAGTCTGGATGAATACTCAATATGGCTCATAAAAATAGAAAATTTAATTCAATTGAAAAAAGAAAAGGAAGAACTCTTTGGAAGAAAATAATTAAAAATTCACAAAAAAACGAGAACATGAAGCACATATTCTTAATTCTTCATTATCTAAAGAAAAATTAAGGATATATAATAAGAATATTTCAGAAGTAAAGGGCTTAATATGATTTATTCTTAATAAAATCGGGGCCACAATAATGGGTAAAAACTTAAGACTAAGTAAGACTTGATCATGCTTGGCATATAATGCTAGTGATAGGCATTTATAGCTAAAATGTAGGGAGATGTCAAAAAAATAACAAGTTAGAATAATTCTCTTAATAACAATACATGGATGAACATTCATACTAAGAAATTAAATGACCAAGTATCAAAGCCTTATTTCCAAAAGATGATATCAGAGTTACATTCTAGTTTAAAGCGCTGAGAAAGAAGAAAGTACAATCTAAAGAAGTTGAGTCTGAACCTCAAGTTCATGAGGATGAACTTACAGAGAAGGGTTAGAGGATGTAACTTAAGTATATCTGTCTATATAGCCAAAACACATATATTCTTGAATTATTCTTACAGGAAGAAAACATGAAATTATCACTGATGACAAGGTGGAGATTGTTTTAGTGGGGATAATTACTACTTGCAGCGTGAACAAAGGTGCTGGGTTAGGAAGAAAAATGATATTATTTAAAGTATATGAGCTTGAAAAACCATCTCTGTGCTTTTAAAGTTTAAAAGTTTAAAAGACATAATGTTGATAAACAATGCCCACTTTATGTACAGAGAATAGAATTGGCAACATTCATACCTAGTATGTATGGCTCTTCCATACTTGAATAATTTGAATCTAGAGGAATTAAAAATACTTAAAGGAGATTACTCATAATGGCACTTGAGAATGGAACAAAAATTGAGAATTGTCCTAACATCTTCACTACATGCAGAAAAGCATACCATGATGTGTGGAAAAACACATTTAAAATATTAAGAATTATGAATCAAGGTATACAATGAAGGAAATTTATTTCAAGTAACGAGAAAAAGCATTTTAAAATATAAAAATGAGTATCTCAAAGGAAATGATACATGCATCGAATTTCAATGATTTCACCAACCATCTTCAATATTTTACCATTCTAAATTAATCTTATTTTTTCTAAATCTGTATTTCTCATCTTTGTCTCCAGATATATATGAGGCAAATTATAGGCTGACATTTATTCAAGAATTTTTTATCATGTATCTTCAAACACAAAGATAAATATTGTGCTAAAGGACAATATTAACATTTTACTGAATATCACAATGGCTACCATTATCTCCAGTATCTTCAAGCAGGTTGTATAACTGAGAGCATAAATATGTTTCATATATAGTTTAATGATATTAGTTCAAATTTTAACTTGAAAATCACTCCATTTATCACTCTGTTTTCTTAGAGATTTTGTTTTTATTTGACTTTGAATTTTTAAGAAAAAAATATACCCAATGTTAGAAATTCTTGATACACATTGTAAAGAACTCATGCTTGTTGCTGCTCATCATGAGAATAGGATACAATAGTTTTTATTGCTTTCTTTTTATTGTTCTATTTATTTAAATAAAGTTGCTTACATTTATTTTGCTCTATTTCTAGCTTTTATTCTAGTATATTCTTTTATACATTTTAATTCTTCATTTTAAAACTTTATTTATTTAGCGTGTATGTGTGTGTGTGTGTGTGTGTGTGTATGTGTGTGTGTGTGTGTGTCCCTGCGAAGGACTAAGGGTGACCTCAGGAATCATCCTGGATTTCTTCTACCTCCTTTTTGCTTCTCTCTGGGATTTCCCAAGCTCCCACCCACCAGGATCTGAAGTGTAAACTGCAATTGCACGCCCCTGGCTTTTGTTTTTTATGAGGAACCTGGGATCTCAACCTTTTGCTTGTGATATACAATCTTAACCCCTGAGTCCAGCCCTAAATCTTCATTTTAATAGTTGCCTAAGGTTTCATCTTTCTTTGCTCTAATAATATCATTTGTGAGCTATTGTGCACATGGATGTATTTGATTAGTTCATAACATCATTTTGCTTATGTTTTGTAGTTTATTTTTAATTTTTGCTAATAGTTTTCATTTCTGTTTTAGAAGTAAACTTCCAGCCTGCATCCTTAATTGTAGAATGTTCACCTGTTATCTATTCTTTTTTACCTACTATGAATTTCAGTGGAAAAATCAACTATA
This sequence comes from Typhlomys cinereus, assembly GCA_023101885.1. Lineage (NCBI taxonomy): Eukaryota > Metazoa > Chordata > Mammalia > Rodentia > Platacanthomyidae > Typhlomys > Typhlomys cinereus. The sequence goes on along the minus strand of JALPQD010000007.1, from coordinate 14,105,286 downwards.
ACTTCTATTGTTCATTTTGTATGAAAATTATTTTATTTCCTTTTCTTATTTTCATCAATATTAGAACAATAATACCCAACTTCCTGAAGCCCTCCTTTCTGCATCTAAACATATTCATTTCTTCCCTCATTACCTGGCCCAGCTCATTAAGATTTTCCTTAAAACTTTGACTAGGGAGAACCTTTGGCTTATGAGTCTCCAGGGTTCATAACCCAGAGATCTGGACTGCTAGAGCACTATTGACCTTCCTGTATTCTGTTGCACATGTTTGATAATTGGGGGCTTTAAATCCAACTAACTCCCATGACGACCAATTGCAGAAGTTACATCAGGCTAAACCAGTTTTTCATTGCACATATGTTGATGATTTCAGGTTTCGTCTTCTCAAAGACATCAAATTGCTTCTTCTCCCATTATTTTTTTTTTTTGGTTGAGAAACTTTTTATATTTCATTTTTTAATTTTTATATTTATTTAATATTTATATGTATTAATTGTGAATATCAATGAAATTCAGTATGACATTTCCATAATACATAGAGCATGTACCTATCTAATCTACTTCCCTCCATATATACATACACACAACACATATTTATCTTCCTTCTGAAAACTACTATTTTACATTGAAATTGACTTGTATTTTTAATATAATTATGTTCCATTGTCCTTAGTATATAACCCAATGAATTTTGATTTTGAAACTAAGGAGAATGACTTGTCATCTTATTTTCTTGTAGGCATTGCTCTATTCACTATCTAATTTCATTTTTATAACTTGCATGCTTCCTTCATTTTTATTTTCATAAATAAATATTTTCCACATCTTCTCAGAGTAATTTACACAAATGATACTTAGTAAATTATAAAAGGGTTTTTATGCTGGAAGTTCAATTAAGGAAGTGCCAGTAAATGAACTTTGTAGGGTTGAAAGTACTACAACAGTCATTCATTCATTTACAGCATACTGACCTCTTTGCTTATTCAAAATCTGAAGGAAAAGAAGACACTGCACTTCCAGTGTAAAAACACACATTGAAAGTCTTTAACCTCGAAATACGTCAACCACATATTTTTAAGAAAAAGCACAGTCTGTTTTTAAATAGCACAGTAAATACTACTCACTTTACAATAAAATTGAAATAGGACAAAAACATATATGTGTAGAACATGTTAAATATCATCTGACTATGGGTTTAGAATTTTAAAGGTATTAATGGGAAAAAGTTTAAGCAGGAGAACTATGTGGAATACTTAACACAAAAGATTTATTAAACAGATAACAATAAATCTACTATATATATAAGCTTAGTTAACAATATCTAAAACAAAAATAGTGCAATTGGAAATGTCCTACTTGGAGAAATACAGAAAGAAGAAAAGGAATAACAGAAACTGTGCTGAAATACTCCCACCAGAAGTCATAGAAAATTAAACAAAATTTTCCTGTGGGGTTCTATACCTCCTAATGAGCTGTTGGTCAGAGAAGTCATAAATTAATTTAGACAATCACAGGACAGGGAGAAACCAAATTGGAACCAGTCTGGGAAATTCCTCCCTGCTGGCAAATTTTCATGGTATCAGAAGCTACTACACAAACTTCTGAGGGGGGAAAATCCATCAAAGTCTTACCCAGCTATAAACTTTGTGAGGCACAAAAACAACCACCACAGGCAAGAGTAACTATTGGCACATTAGTGGTATGAATGGTATGGGAGCAACTAATTGCTTACAATTGGATTTAAGACCTGCTGGTTCTCTGCAAGAAAGAAATGCCTGGTACTGCAACCAATCTTAAGTTCCTAGAAGTGGAGAGGCCATAGGACCTGGGTGAGCACAAGTAGCTAATCAATTTCCTTCTAAATACATCTACTCTACCCATGGAGCAGTGCACCTCTCAGTTTTCTATTGAGAAACTTACTTTCACAATATAGAGAGCCACACCTAACAAAAGGCAGAGAAAAGGTGACTGTGGAGCCCTGAACCCTAAACAGGGCTTCTGAATCTCTCAACGGGGAATGACACCCAAGATTATAAGACCCAGAGTCGAGAAAGGTTTTCACTAAATAGCATCTTCTGGACATGACAGAGCTGCTGAATCCATGAACTCATTGAAGCTCTGCTTTCCTGTAGAAGGCCTGCCTAACATTTGCCCTGTCAACATTTTATCATACAAGTCTCTCACAAAGAATCACCACTCACTGTAGACCAGTGGGGAATTAATGCTGGCTATGGGAGGTAGCTGCTTTCTTCAGGGGCGTTCCCACAAATACTAACATTATATTATAGTATTTACAGGCAGTTTTGTTCTAGCAAGTAATAATCACGTTTAAAAGAAAACTGGTCTTATTTGACTTTTGCAAAACATGGAGCACCACATAAACTATGACCCTTTTTTCATATCTAGCAAATCACTCTTAAGATTTAAAGGTAGCAAAAACTCTGTGGAGAATCACAGAAGATCATAGTAAAGAAGAGGGTACAAAGGTTCGTGGATGTGGACCATGATCTATCTATGCGTCAATATATACTTGAGTGAAATGTTCCAGAATAAAACATATATATCATGATCGCCTTGATGAAAATAATTAGATTCGTGAGTCCATACCCAAACTCTTCTTGGACATATGCTGCTTTATGATTTTTTTAGTCATGCAAATTGATATATTTTATATAATAAATAAATATATTACATTCTGATATAGTTTCAAGAATTTATGCCTTTATTTTCTTATACCCACTCTTTCTTCCCACACAGTTAGCCACCAACATAATTTAATGCTAACCTCAAAGTTTCAAAAGATAGAAGTTCAACAGTAATAGTTATTGATATTTCCAACTCAATTAGCCTTCCTGAGGAATACCCAAAGCTGAGGTAGTATCCATTAATTGCTCTTAGTCATTTAAATTAAGAAGTTCCCTGATAAACATTTATGAGTAACCAAAATGAATAGTGTTCCACAAAGGTCATTTTTGCTGATATTTCCTTGCTTTATCTGGTATTAATAGTAAAGAATCTGTTTGACTTTACAATATATTTAGCAACCATTATTTGCCTTCATTGACAGTGCTGATTATTTTTCTATGGTACTCTTGCAACTGAAGAGTCCCTATTTTAAATAAATAGAAATAATATATTTAGAAGTTCCCTTTCTTTTATAACATTTATGAATATTGCCATTTTTTTAAAAAAATACTTTTCTGAAGATTCACAAAAGAAATATGAAGCTGAACCTCTTGAGTTTTACATAAATTCTCTTACACATGGTACATACTTAATGAAAGGAGGATATAATACTGAGTAGAAAGTGTTTGTAAAGATATTTAAATACATTTTCTACATTATATTATGTAACCTTAGAATTGTAGCCTACATTTTTCCTGTTTTATGTAGACTACATTTTTCCTATTTTATGTGGTTATTTTAAATGATTGATTAAAATGATATCAATATAATTATTTAATTTAGAAAGAGCCTGTTTCCATTAGCTAGAGGATAGTTTATCTTATTTCTTAGGAACAAATTATATTTTGGGTATAAGAAGTGCTGGGTAGTTATTTTGGAAAATGTTTGAAGAACTACAGGAAAAAACAATATTAAAAACTAAAGTATTGTTTTCTCTGCTATCTATATAACTATTCAATAATTATTCTTAGAACAATAGGCCTTAGAATAATAGGTTTGGTAAATTATTTTTATTTTGCATTAGAGTACATTTTTGTACTTTAATAAAAAAACATTTGAAAAATTTAAAATATTTATTCAATGTCTATTATTTCATTCATGAAAACTGTTATATAATTTAACTAAATCCAATTTTGTTAAAAATCAACATCTGCAGAAGGTAGTAATATTGGTATGAGCAGTGATCATATTGTATTCATAAGACATCAATCATTTTTAATGTAAGTGCACACACATATGTACATGCAGATGTGTCCATGTGAAACAGAGGGAAAGGAGTGCCTGTGGAAACCCAAGGGTGACTTCAGGAATCATCCTTTATTCCTTTACTTCTTTCTTCCTTTACTGTGGGTTTTCCAAGACTCTGTCTTCTAGGACTGGAGGTAAGGTCCTTTCCACCTGGAATTTTTACATGAGATCTGGGATCTGAACTCAGGTACTTCTTAGGCAGGTTTAGAACAGCATGCTGCCACAGTCTCTGAAGGTCTTCAGAGGGTTATCTCCCACTTCTGGCATTACCCTGAAGGAATACACTAGTGATATAAGCTAGAGATAAGCTAGTGATACAATTCTAATTCTTCACAGAGATAAAGTTGTCAACTTCCCAAACCCTCAGATCATGAATAGATTTGGAAATTAGTTCTCATTGTAGATAAGCTTTACTAGATGCCAGGTGCAAGATCAATTGGGTTGGGCCCCAATATAAAGAGGACCAAAAGTTTCAAACAAATTTGTAGAAACTGGAGCTGCTTTCCCAGGCCTGACAAAGGGTAAAATAATCTGGATCCTGGCAGCCATCTTTGGCTTGGAGTCCAGGAGTTCCACTGGATGCCTCCCCCTCATGACATTCCACTTCTGGTGTCCTTGAGTTCTCTTTCAGCTCCTTGCCCTTCATGGATTCCATACTTGGATCTATGAGTTCTCTGCATCTCTTTTGTCCCTCACAGATTCCCAGGCCTGAGTTCTGTGCTTTCTTTCCTCTAATTAAACTCTACCTTAATCCTCTACATGTTTCTAGTTCCTTGCTTCTCATGGATTCAATGCCTGGAGTCCAAGATTTCCTTTCTCTCCTCTGATAAACTCTACCTTAATCCTCTACAGGTATTCTGGTTTCAATCTTAAACTCTGAACACAAGAACTCTGCAACAATGGGACAGTCACCCTGCAACATTTGGAGATCAGGAAAAGACCTTTGACCAGCAAAGGAAAAACTGTTCCCTGTAACACCAGGAGACTTCTACTGTGACACATTTTATATCTTATACTAATAACAACTTCTGGGAAATGAAGAGAACTGATACATTGTTGAATTACTCTCCAGTTCTTACCAGGGTGAACCATATTTAGAACATTCAGTCCACTTGAAAATATGTAACAAATACACAAACATGCAAAATTGTTTAACACAGAATTAATGGTCTCTATGATTGTTGTTTTCATTCTGTCAAGTCTAATTTTATCTTTCAAATTGAGGGGGGCTGGAATGCCCAGATGTGTTAATGCATTACTTTCTCTTGGTGTGACTGGGAGGATACCTCTCAATGACTGGTGATCTAATCAGTAAATCTTCTGAAGGAGACTTCCTCACCCACCTAGCAGAAAGCCTCCAGCACTAAACAAGACAGAACAATTCTCATTTATCTCCATGTTGGAGGCTCTACTTTGTCTCCTGCTTGGACTTCAAACCAAAGCAAAGCTCTTTTTCTCTCAGGAAATTCAGATAGGAATCTATATTGTTGGGTATCTGGACTCTCCAGCTAGTTAACTGCACATATGTGCATTTCTCATATCCATAGCCACAAGAACCCATTCCTAAAAAAAATAACAGCTTTCATCTAGCAATCACTTTGTCCATTCTCTAGGATTTCTTTCTCCAAAGAATCCTGACTAAAATTCTACCTTTTCTTATTTCCAGCACTCTTACCTTCCCTCTGCTAGTCAATGGAAGATAAACTAAGTATGTCCTTTTAAGTTCTAATTAGCAAAAGCAAAAACACGTTTAAATACCTAGAGCAGGTGTGAGATGAAACCTTTTGTCAATAATTAGTGTAAATAGACTTTTTCTCATTTTTTTTCTAAAGTAATAACTGGCCTGCTTTTCTCACACAGCAGGTGGCAAATGGTGAGTGGAGAATGTGTGACAACTGTGCTGGCAATAATAATACCTTCCCCTGCATTGTAATTCCATTGCTAAAGCCATATAGACTTGAGTCACAGAAAACAACCAGAGGGATGGGAGAGGAGCTATCCTCACTGGTCACAGATGAGCAGTTGGAAGCTTTTCAGAGGGAGGAGAAAACAAACAAACAAACAAACAAAAAACTAAGCAGCAGGATAAAAATCTCAACCAGAATCTTTAAAGAATATATCACTCATTCTAGAAATTTCATTCTCTGCTTGGGTGCAGGGCTGAGCTAAAAGTTATCTTTTAAGGAGTTGACAGCCACCCAAAGGAGAAAGAACAATATAAAAACCTAGTAGGTATTAACTCCTGAAGCAGTTGTGTCTTTTTAAGCTTAGAGACAAGATGATCTGATGATAAGGGAACACCCTAGGTCAGGGTGAGCTGTAGGCCACTGCAAAGAAGTGCTCAGCACATGTTAAGTGGAAAGCAGCAATTCCATGATAGATAAATAAAAAGAAATGCCAGCAACAGCAGTGCCAACAGCCTACATCTACCAAAAAAAAAAAAAAAAAAAAAGAAGTGGGATTAAATTCTAGGAATTTTTTCCATTTCTGAAAATGATTTGCAAAAAAATACATCAAGTCTCTTCAGTAGAGTTGATAAAACAGACACTAAAAACATTAGGCAGTTTTACAGCAGTCACACTGGGAAGGTCCCTGAAATCCATTAAAGGTCATCCCCTGGGCTGGGATCACCCTGAAGGAATGCACCCTATTAATCTGAAGGAACTGACTCTGATCCTTGGCAGAGATAAAATTGCCACCTTGCCCCAATCCTGTATTTATGAAAGAATATGGAGATTAGTTCCCCAGTGTAGATAATTCCTACAAGGAGATTGTGCACAAGATCAACTGAGTTGGGCTGCAATATGAATAGACCAATGAAATGTACAGGATCAAAAGCCCCAATCAGATTTGCAGAAATGGAGCTAACTATTGAGGAAAACAATTTTCCTGAGCCTGCCTAAAACTGTAAATAACCCTGACATTGTCAGCCATTTGTGGCTCCCTTGCCCCTCATAGGACTCAATATCTGGGGCACCTAAGTTTCCTTTGTGTCTTTCCCTTGCCCTCATGGATCCCATGCCTACAGTCTCAGTTCTTGGCAGCTCTCTTGCCTCTTGTGGATTTATTTCTGTAAGTTCCTTTCTTTTTCTCCTCTAATAAACTCTGCCCTAATCCTCTATGCATGTTCTGGTTTCAATCTATGACTCCAGAGCACAATACCATAATATTTTGGCCAACAGATCTGAGAGATGAACTCTGTATCATCGAGAAATTAAATATCTTAATGGTTCATGGTACAAAGACAGATGCCAAAAACACGATGTATTAAAATACATAAAATGAAAAGAAAAGAAAAAAGAGATATTTTCAATAGCTTCACGTGAGCAAATAAAAAGCAAAAATGCATGGCTTATGTTTTCACATTTCAATTCATTACATATGCAGCACTTAAAACTAGGAAGTAGAAAAAAAACCAGGAGCAGATGTATTTTACACAAATTTCTATAGCTGGTTTTGATTCAGTTATCTAGGAACAGATCCTTAGGTAAGAACTCATGCAGATTTTATTTAGCAAGAAGAATTCCTTGTAAATTATACTTGGCCAGAGAGATGGAATAATTGTCTAGGAAGGGGAAAGAAAGGGAATTAAATCAAAGCCCTACCAGAAACAAATGTGGCTCAATTTTGTAAGCAGTATAGACTTGGAACCAAGGCTATGCCTTCAGGTTCATCTAGACAGTGGACAAATATTTTTTACCTGTTCAGTCAATAGGTACCATATCCCTCCTTGCTTAATTATTGTCTACTAATAACATTAAACAAGTTAATGGCTCCAGCTCACTTTGTTTAAAAGACCAGTAGGGCCAGCATTCTGAGGCTAGTATTATATACAAAGTGAGATGTAAATTATGGTATAAGCATGAAAAGCCATGAGAAAACCATTTGTATCTATTTGATGTAAGGATATAGATAAAGACATTTTGTGACTTGTGCAAAACACTGGTACAACATTATACCAACCAAATTGCTCAAGGACATGGAGAAAAATCTTCTCTCAGCATCCATCCTGCATGTTGTACATGTTTTTACTTTGTTCACAGAGCAATGATCTGTGATGATAGATATCAATAGAAAGAAGCAAATCTGTTCCCATAAGCCTGAAATTCTACAAGGGCATAACCTCTTTTTTACATATATATAAGCATGATAGGTTCATTTCATTTGTTGTGACTAAATCCATTTTGTTAATACGAGAAATATATTTTTCTAGATTCTTCTATGGATGACACTCAAATTGAAAGAGAGAGAATAATTTTCCTTGGTAGTTTTTACACAGTGTATACAAGATGGGAAGGTCTTTGAAAGTTGCTGAAATAATTGACAACTATCCCATCCTGAGATAAGGCCACCAAATTCTCCCAACCCTTTGTTTGTGAAAAGATATGGAGATGAGTTTTTCAAATACAGAGGAGTCAAATCTCTCATGAGAAGCAGTTCTACCACAATGTACTCAAAGCTGGCCCCTGATATGAATAGATATAGGAGACTAAAAGCCCTGATCAGGTTTACAGAAACTAAAAATAACCAATGACAGAAAGCCACTTTTCCTTGGCTTGTCCAAATTTACAAATACTCCCAATTCTGTCCTCCATCTCTGGCTTCCTTACCTTCATGGTCTTCATGTCCTTGAGCTTCTTTTGGCTCCCTCAACCTTCATGGGCTCTATGTCCAAGAGTTCCTTTTTTTTCTCTACTAATCACCTCTACCGTAAGCCTCTACATGTGTTGTGGTTTCAATCTTCCTCTGTGGAGCACAAGAACTTGTACATAAACCCCCTCCTACCAAAGAAAAATGATTGATGGTAGTATTCATGAATTTGATCATCATCTTTCCATACTTTCTCTAAACTTGACTATGAACGTTGCTTAAGTCAGCAGAACATCGAGAAACAGAATGCAATGAACTACATAAAAATATTAAGCAATGCCCTTTTGGAAAAAACAACAACAGAAAAGAAATCTTGTCATTGAACTTCTGAGTTACAACAAACCATAAACTACATCTTGGATGAAAGGGAGGGGTTAGACACAGCCAGACTTTTAAAGCCTGCTGTATCCTGATTGGAATATGACAATTCCAGGAATAGACTTTAATCCCTGACCTTCCCACCCTAATGATCTTCAGAGAGGATAATATTTTGCCTGACTTGTTTTCATCCCCATCCTGTACTTTCCTACTTCCCTAGAGACTCCATCAACAATGCCTGAAGACCGTATAAGATAGATACCTCATTGTTCATGGTGGGTTTTACCACCATGGTACTGACCATGGATGGATCCCTATTCTCTGACTTTAAGCTATCTCTTCTTTCTCATGCTCTCCAACCTTAAGGGCAAGCAATGATTCTATTGGCCACAAGCTGTTCAATTCTCAAAAAACCCAAATCCAGTAAGCCTTGCACATCAGTTTAGCCGTTTTAGAACAGTCATTCTGGGAATTCTCTGGTGATCTTTGAAGGTCATCCCCCACTGCTGGGATCAATCTATTACAATTTATATCCTCCACAGAGATAAGGTCTCCAACTTCCCCAAATCTGTTTAAAAAGGATACAGAGATTAGTTCTTCATTGTAGCTAAACCCTACCAAGAGGTGGGCCACAAGATCAACTGGGCTGAGCCAACATGAACAGACGAATAAGATGTAGAAGACCAGCAATTCCAGCCAGATTTGCAGAAACTGGAGTTAACCAATGAGTGAAGCTACCTTTTCTGGGCCTGTGGACCCCATAAATATCCCTGACTCTGGTAGGCATCTTCAGCTTCTTTGTATTCCACATTTGGAATCTGTGAGTTCCTTTCCAGTTTTCTCTCTTCCCTCATGGATTCCATGTCTAGAATCCATGAGTTTTTCTTGATGCCTTGCTTCTCTGAATTCCACATCTGGAATCAGGCGAGTTCCTTTCCAGCTTTTCTCTTGCTCTTTATAGATTCCATGTCAAGAATCTGAGCTCCTTTCTTTTCTTTTCTTTTCTTTTCTTTTCTTTTCTTTTCTTTTCTTTTCTTTTCTTTTCTTTTCTTTTCTTTTCTTTTCTTTTCTTTTCTTCTCTTCTCTTCTCTTCTCTTCTCTTCTCTTCTCTTCTCTTTTCTGTCTTGTCTTGTCTTGTCTTTTCTTTTCTTTTTTCTTCTCCTCTCCTCTCCTCTCCTCTCCTCTCCTCTCCTCCTCGCCTCTCCTCTTTTCTTCACTAATCTTTTTACCCTGCTATCTTGCTTCAATCCACAGACATGAGAACACAACATTCAGGAGTTATCCATCAGAAGACTCTCTTGTCCCTTGCAAATTCAAAGTCCATGTGTTCCTTTCTTTCTCTCCCATAATAAACTCTGCCTTAATCCTCTACATGAGTTCTGGTTTCAATCTTCAACTCTTGAATACAAGAACCTAGACATAAAACCCCAGAGCACCTCATTAAAATGGACCTTCACATCGACCTTGATTTGTGTCATAGAGTCCCTTTCCTGTCCTTTCCTCTTTGGACCTAAAAGAAGGGATGTATGTTTAGGTTTAGAAGACAAGATATATAGAAGGAAAGATCCCCTTGGGGGGGAAGTATGCTTTTTCTTGTGTGAATGCAACTATGGAAGTACCAGGAGAAACACAATTGCTGACAATGCATAGAATACTAAGAAACAACAAATAAAAATTCACCAGATAAACTGTACATAATGTAATAATGCTAATCTAAATAAATTTAATACATTAATATTGCAATAAGTATGTTCTCTGACAACAAAGGAATTAAGTTATGCATTAGCAGCATTTCTAGGAAGTCTCAAACATACTTGTAAGTACACTAGGATTGAATGAAGCACATGTAAAAAGAAAAAAAGGGTTTTGTTTTAAGGATTAATGGCAAAAGCAAGAGTTAATGGCAGTTTGTGTAGTTTGGGAATAGTTTAACCTCAGTTTTTATAAGTTCAATTTCAGTAGTGTAATAACACAAATATACCTTCCTTTTACCTTTTTTATATACTTTTCTGTAATATTATGATTGAAAAGCATTTATATTTGTGTATGACATAATTCTCCGTGGATAAGGAGACCTTTGAAAAAGTAAATGATTTATTTGCCTTTCATAATTTTGAATTGAATCGCACTTTGTGCAATGGTACGGGGAGAGGACTACCGACTCTGATATGGCTTAAACTTGAGTGACCTCCACAGACTTACATGTTTGGATCCTTGACAATGTTTATATCTAGGACACTTGTGGCACCTTTAAGAAGGGCAGCTGTGGTGGAGGAAGGTGTATCAGAGGGGGAAGATCTTAGATTTAGAAGTCCTGCTTTGTTTCATGGGTTTGCTCTTACTCTCTCTGTCTCCATGATGAAGGTGGTGAACTGAACTGGCCTTCCTGATATTGGAGAGGAGCATGCCTTCTGCCATACGATCACACTATACTATACCCCTTCTGGAGACAAATGCCAAATAAATTTCTCTTTAACCCTGATGTCTGAGTACTGTCTCATAGCAGCAAAAGAAAAGTAATTAGACCCTTTTTTGCATTTCCACCTTCTATCATAAAATGGATGAAACTCAAAGTCAAGCAACTTAAGGGAGAAAGGAAGATTTATTCAGTTTACAGTTCCAGAGGGAAGGCACAGTTAGTTTCTCATGGCAGAGGTGGCATGGCTGGTTGGCCAAAACTGGAAGAGGCTAAGTCACTGCAGACATCTTGGAAGATGAGAGCTGCAGACTGCTTACTATACAGGCAGACTATTCCTAAAGGTAGCATGGGACTAGTCCACCTCAAGGCCCACCCCTTGTGACTGCCTTCCCCCAGCAAGGCTGCAACTCTCAAGGTGCCATGACCTTGCCAAACACATGAGACTGTACGGGACACATTTCAAAACATGACAATGGCATGCCAAGATAGCCTTTACAAGACATCGACTGCTCACTTGATCTTCAATTTCTAGTTTTTAAAATGTAGGAAATATATATAAATCTTGAGCTCAGTTTTAGCTATTGTGCTATGGCAGTAGAAGTAGATTGAGATACTCAGATTCATAGAGTGGTGTTTTATCACAGAGCACAAGCTGAAGACCCGGACAAACCTTGAGTTATTAGATTCAAGTTCACTCTAGGCCTTCAGATGGACTATTTGATTAATAAAAATATTAACAATAACTGTTTTATCACTGTTATCTTCAACTATAACCTGTCTCAAATATTTCTGGGTATTGAAAGTCAATTTCTGCAAAGTGCTCTGAATAATGTCTAACAAACAGCAAACTCTCAACACTAGTTGCTCTTACCACAGTTGTCATTGTTACTGACATTAAAACTCTTGATATCGATCTAGGAGTCAAAATATCCTTGATTCATATACACAGACGCTTTAAAAAGTTCTGTTGCAAGTTTGGTTGTAGAAAAAGTATAGCAATTTAGATACAACAACTTGTCATTACATTTAAAAAATCAAATTTAACAATAACAATGTTATCAGACTGATTTCTTTATATTTAAATTGCTGTATCTGTATTTCTTCTAATCTTGGGAAGAGCTGAGGAAGAAGTAAAAAAATAGAATAGAAATTAGAAGTGTTATGAGAATGAAACAATGATGGGAGAAAAAACAATGATCTCCCAGTGCCTCCTCCCCTCCATCCCTGGAGCACACGTGTAGTGCATTGTGTGTGTATGAGTGTGATATACTATACACAAACTGTGTGGAGGTCAGAGGTTGACTTCAATTGTATTCATCACCTACTCTGCCTCTTATCTTTTGGGACTGTGTTCCTCACTGAATCTGGAACTTATATCACTAGAGGGATTGCCCAGCACACTCCAGGTATCCTACAGCCTCCCCTCCCCAAAAATGGAGATTATAGACTAATGTAGCTCCAAAGAGTTTAAGACTGCAATTTTGCATGTTATTGCTGCATCATATGCAGTATGCTGCCATTGTATCATCTGTTTTCAAAGTCATTTTTTTTTTAAAGATAACATCACTTTTTATACAGGTTTACTTAAATGTAGCTTTAAAAAAATCTAGACCTTTGATTCTGAAATGCAAAGATCCTTAATCAGTGCTGTTGCTCACATATTAAATGTCATCTCAGTATCTCTCAGGCAAATAAAAATATAAGCTGCACAATTCATTCCACAATAAATATATGGTCATTTGGGTGGTATTGATTTTATCTAATAAATCTTCCTTAAAAATTATGATGGCAGGGCTGAAGAGGTGGCTCAGGGGTTAAGCCTCTGCTTTGCAGGCAGAAGGTCCTGAGTTCGGATCCTAGACCCCACGTATAGGCGCCAGGCAGAAGCGGGAGCGGCCTGCGTTTCTGGTCCTGGTAGGGCGGAGCCTGTGAATCCTGGGGAAGAGTAAAGGAGGAGGTGGAGGTGTCCATGGTGGTTCCCGAATTCGTCCGTGGTTCTACACACACATACACGCACACACACACACATACACACGCACAATTGAATAAATAATAAAAAAAAGAAATCTTTAAAAATTATGATGGCAATGATAATTACAGGAAGAAATAAAAATAATTTACATGAAGATATTTTTGCTAAATGATGTGTATTGTGTCCATTCACTGAAATGAGGAAGCAAATACTAACTGAAATACAAGACTTCAGAGATAATGGAATGCTGTTAAAGGGACTAGTTCCCTAACCCATTTTATCTTAAAGGAAAATTCATATTCCAACTTGCACATTTGGGTTTAATGAAGCTTCTATAATGATTATGTCCTAAGAACTATAACAATATGTCTTATTGCATCATATTTGTTAGGATAGTTATCATCAGAACGATGACAAATGAATGTTGAGAAGAATGTGAATATTTACACATTGCCAAATGGAATGTATGTGCTAAAGCCACTGTGAAAAATAGCATGCATAATACTCTAGATGACATTGAAATTTTTCTGGGAACATATCCATGCAAAACAAAATGAGTACTCACACAGAAGATGTGTGAATAACTAGAAAGCAAAGCAACCTAGTTGTACATCAATACAACAGTGGAAAAATAAGTATTTCATGTACAGACACACAAATACTAGAGTAATTCCCTGCCTTCAAAAAGATATCCAAGAATGTTTCAGCAGGAGAATACTTGAAAACACTTTGATATATGAAATAAGGTGTCACAAACAAGCAAATAGTATATAATCTATTTTTATGAGATATGTAGTAGTGATAGTTATAGACACACAAAATAGGAAAATTTCTATAGCCAGAAAAAGCAAAGATATTAAGGTAAGAGTTATTGTGGACAGAGTTTAAACAATAGGTTAGTATCAATGTGAGTGTTACTGATGGCTTCACAAAATAAATGAATTTTTTATAAATGAACTATGTACAGAAAATGACTAAGATGATAAATCACATATTACATGTAAACAAATATCAAAAGGTTATATTATATAATGTATTATATAATTATGTTATAATTTTGCATCAGAATATACTGCAATGCATAAAATATTAAGAATTTACTTAATAATATTTGGTCTAAAGTTAGTGGGTGTTTTGCTATTTATATATTGTGATTTAAATAACCTCCAAAAATGGTATTATCATCACTTTATAAAGAGAAGAGTGGGAAAGAACTCTACTTCAGTCAGTACTGTAGGTTATTAAAGACTGATGTCAAATTAAATGTAGCTAGATACTATTTAGTATAATTATTTCCTTGTTAGGCAAACAGAAAGAGAGAAAAGAAGAAAAGGGGAGCAAAGATACTAAATTCATGCTGGCTTATATAGGATTTTAATGTAGTACAAGAAGTACTATTACTTAATATCAATTTTATTTATTTAGTGAAATGTTAGAGTAACTACTAAACTACACAGTCCAGAATGTAAATAATTGAGTCTTTTGAGTATGACACACTATTTCATATTGACACCATGATACCAATTCAAAGGGATTGTTTTATAAACTATTTTTACATGAAGTACATGTTTCTACAGATGTCAGCAACATCCCCATTTATTTTATATGAAATAACTGTTAAACATACTGGCATCAAAACATACATATAGACCAATGGAACAGAAATTCAGATTCATACAAAAATCCAAGAAGGGCTAGAGAAAGGTCTAAAATTCCTATGTAGAAAACAGCTTCTTTAACAAGTGGCTCAAAGAAATCTGACATACAGGGCCGTATAACTAGACCCTTCTCTAACACCTTGCATAGAGCCAGCTCAAGATGGAAGAGTAATTCAGTGTCAAACCTGAAACTCCACAAGCAGCAGCTAACCAGAGCAAAATATTTCAACATAGATTCATAGACCAAACTACTTTCAAATGATATGAAAGCTCATTAAATAACATGAAAACTGACTATTGCCAGCCAGATAGATGCTAGTGAATGACTTTTATTTAAATGTTCCTTATTCTACCCATTCCCCCCAGTCCTTCTTGCTAATCCGTCTCGCTATCCTCACTTTCTCTAGCCAAATTGAAACTAATGCCAGCCATTTTCATCACCATCACCATCATCATTATTGCCATCATCATCTTCATCAACTTCATTTTGTAAATGAGCTGCTCACTGTGTGTCAGGATCCGAACTAAATATTTTATGTACTCCTGTGAGAAAGAAGCGATTGTTCCTTCTTTGTGTTGTCACAGCAAGCTAAAATGGTTTGTTAAAAATTAGGCAGATGGCAAATAGTGGAGCTGACATTTTAGATCGAGTCTGACTGCATTATTACGGTGTCTTCTTGATATCTTGCATCCATTTATACCTCACTTACGGATCTGTTCCAGTTACAAAGCCAGTATGTAAAAAGCTTATTGCAATCATTCTTTCTGTGCTCTGATTTTGTCAAAAACATTGCCTTGACTTTTCTCTATGCTAAACAACACAAAATATTTTAATTGTATTCTTGAGTGAGATAATAAAAGCTTTCTCTAAAACTGATGCTCTTACCACATACTATTTTTTTTGCATTATTCTCTCTATCCTTCCCTCATTTCCTTAACACTTCCCATTTTGCTCCTGCCTTTAACAAGTATCATTACCTAGGTACTAGATCTGAAGTTTCTAAGGTATGACACCATACAAAAACGTGGTCTGTTTATAAATCCAGTTTCTGCCATACCTAAACAGCCTCATCAGAAATCAGTGATGAAAAGGACCTAACATCTCATTCATAACCCCACCTTTAAAAATTTGTTTTCATAATAGGTCAATTGTGTATTATTATCTCTTCTTTTACACAGTCCACCTGCTTGAATGCTGTTCATGGTTGCTGAGAGTGTTGCCACAGATTGATTTTCCTACATCATATATCTTCTGAATTTCTGTGATTTTTTTCCCCCAAGGATTGACTGGCAGATGGAGAAAAGATCTCCCTCTGGGGATCTGCCATGGACATTTCAAGAGTGGACTCTGGAGCTCTGAGGAGTCATCCCAGCTTCTTTCACCCACTGTGTAAATATGGTATGGCCAGCTCCCTTGGCCCTAGCATTGGTGATTATTATGCATTTGTCATAGTTAGATATTGGTGTCAACTTGACAGTTGAGGGTTTGAGTTATGCACACATTTGTAGAGAATGGGTAATTAAGTCAAGCCCAGAGAGAACTTGCAGGAGACTGTCTAGTTGATGGGGAAAGACCTAATCCATGGTAGGTGGGAGTAGGCCCTGGACAGGTGAATAAAATAGAGAGCTGGTTGAAAGAGTTGGCATCCTTCTGTATCTGGTAAGTAAGAATCATCCCTCTCTCAGGTGTTAGTTATGTGGATATGGTGTGGTCTATTCCCTGGGCCCTTTGGTAATGGTACATGCTCTATTGCCGAGCCTGACTAAGAACTGTAACCGGACTATCATAAAAGAATTAACCCTTGTTCTCTTAAGCAATTTTGTCATGATTTTATCAGCAACATGAAGGTGATCTGCCACATCCCTTTTCTTTCTTAGTAGCCCCAACTGACATTTCCTTTTGCAACTATACATTTCAATTCAGTTCTTTTGCCTTTATTTGTGTATGTATCTTTCCAGCACCTGTGAAATCAATGTTGAATCTCAACTTTTCTTGACTTGAAATATTCAGAATATTTTCTAATTTTTTTTACTGAGTCTTGCGTGATGCAATGACATGCGGACATGAGCAAGATCTCAAAAGTATCCTTTCCACCTTGTCTGAGGTTAGCTCTTCAACTTATCTCAACCCCGTACAGTTCCCAGATGCTATCTTACTTTGTTAGACTGAAGATCATTTTTCTACTTTGAATCTAGCTTCTATCACTCAAGAATATAATTTCTATTAAAAGTTCACAGAAAAGTATATTATAAAGACATTCACTGTTGATCCCTCCATGTTCACACAATAAACATGAATCTTCTTAAACCCAATGTGAGTTCTGATTTTCTTTCCCTATGGATGCATGCCTCACATACTAATAATTTTTTATAATCCGCTTCCACTTTTTCCATTATATGAATCAATCCTTTGAGATAGAAAGGCTTCTCCAAGCATCATATATATGATTTACAAGCATTCCCTTCTTCAACACATGCTTTACTGATATATATGGTAGAGATACTACACATGCTCTTTTCTCCTTAATTACATAAGCCCACACAATATTTTCTGTGCTGAAATGCATTCATTAAATAAATTAATGGCTTCAATGATATTCCTCTTCAGCAATATTAGCTTAAAAAGTAAAGAATAGGTTGAGTGACATTGTAATATGATCATTCAATTGTGAATTCTCAGTTAACTATTCAGTATGTACTTCCTCCAGGGTGATTTATCCCTGATAGTGGAAAAAAGGAAAATATTATCATATCCAGGAGATACTGCTTGGAAATTCTACCTTGCTCTAAGCTGTAGTTTTGGGCCCTACAACTACTTCACATATGCTAAATAATTTTTTGCTTGTTTTTTTTTTCTATTGTCTTTCAGAGTTCATTGTCTGTGACTGAATTGTGGAAAATGCTAATCTGACTATTGGTTAAAATAAGCAAAATGGTGTGATAAACTTAGACTAGCTAGAGTAATTAAAGCAGACTTATAATGGCTAACGTGTTCTGTATACAAATCTAAAGTCATTGATGGATGAAATAGACAGGGTTCCAAATGGATTTAAAGCACCCTGGGAAGACAGGGACGTCTATGTGATGAGGATTGAGGGCAGCAATTTTTCTGTGAAAGTTAAACACATTCCAGAACAGCAGAGTAGAGTCAGCTGATCTAGGTTGCTAGGAGGGATTTTTTTTTCTCCCTTAACATTCTTACCTGAATTCTTTCTCCTAAGAGACCAAAAGGCAATTTCAGATTTGCATCTCATCACCATAACTCCTAGCCTGATTTAATTTCCCCCTCTAGGCTTGTTGTCCATAGATAAATTTGTCAGGTTCAGTTTCAACTTCTTATTCTTATCAGACTCCTTTCAAAGTTTATATATCTTAGGTTAATAAATGAACTGCATTTGATTTTTAAGTTACTATATTTTATAATGGGAAAGAGTTATATCTAACAGTACAAGTAAAAGTACAGGTGAAAGTCTAAAATATACATTGAAATCTACAAATATCTGTCTTGATCAGAAATAGCTGTTTCATGTACAAACACTTATCATTAATGTCTAAAACTTGCAATTCATGAACAAAGTAGGATTCATTGAACTAGAAAATTTAGTTATTCAGAAATATTGACTTCTTGTATAAGGAAAGATTAAAGTAATTGCAGCACATATCTCATATTTTAATAACATTTAAATTATATGTAGATACTCTCTGTATCTATTATTTGAATGTTGATTTCATTGTATAAGTGATCAAAACATGTCCTAATATTTTGACATGATTTAATTCAATTAATAAATACAATTGATATAAATCAACACATGACTTTACATGTTTTTATCAAGTACATCAGGTGTGTTTAAGGCCATGAACATTATATAATATTTTAATAATTTTCTTATTACATACATGTCTCAAAATAATTTGTTTGAGAATACATTCTATTGATGCAGTATATCACCTAGGAGTAAAATTTATTAAGTATAATTTGTATAAATAACATAAGATTTGCAAGATACTCCACAAAAGTTAGGGCCGAAGCAATCATAATTGGACTTTGCATGCCCTGCACAATGTCCAACACACTATTGACCTCACAAAGTCTAGCATCTGCTAAAGGCACCAAGATTCTTGGAGGCAAGGGATTGGCAGCCACAGCAGTGTTCCTATACCTAAGGGGAACACGGGAAAGGGTTCAAGGAATGGCCACTGGGTCCTTGTACGTCATCGGAGAGGAGGGCTCAGAGGAGAATCAGGCATGCACAAGAAAGGACTCTCTGGGAATTGGGGTGGGAGGCACTAGGGGATGGGGAGGCAGGGGTGAGGGGAGGGAGGAGGGAGAGAGGGAACTGGTGTACCTATTAAGTTTGTATGAGCTGACATAATAATAAAAATGTAAAAAAAATAACATAATATCATAAAATTGTAAGGAATAGTAAAATGCTTTCCACATTTATATTTACATTTGGGTAAATGACTTGTAATAGGATGATTTTTGCTTCTACAATTTTGAGAATGATAAGCATGCTTAATTATAAATAATTATAAAAATTATTTTAATACTTTCACAATTTATATAGGCTACATTTTCAATAGGCTTAAATTTAGATCATGATCTTACATTCTAAGTTTGAATTTATCTGGAGAGTCTTATGAACACTGAATCAATTTTTCTTAGCCAACTTAAGGGCAGCTTAAAGATTCCCATTATTTAAAATCAGAGAGAATTTTAAGCATTCTTATAGCTTAAAATAAAAGCTGAAGTCAGGTGTTGGGAGATATGTTGAATTTTGCACAATATATGCAATGTGTTGTAGGAGAAAGCTTGAAATTTCACTTTCTCCCTGCAAGACATGGACATCTGTTAATCCTTTAAGTCACTGAGTGACAGACGACTCTGCATCTGTTTGCTTACAAAGTGAGAGACAATCAAGCAGGGTGTCATTATTTAGCTTTTTTTCAGTTGTTTGTTTTAATTATAATATCCTTTTCTGAGACCCATTCCAACAGCATTGTGTTTTGATAGACCTCTAAATGCCTTTTCACATTTGGTCATATTTATAACATTTACTAACTTACCAGTCATATTTTCAGTGCTTTAAATGAATGAAGATTTTAATTAGTACAAATATCTATTAAGTCTTAACTTCCTGATCTCTGTTCAGAAACAAACAAAAAATACACCATAGAAGTGTCACACCATTGTTCAAGACTACTGATAATATATTGCTATTCTGAAATTATATGCAGGCAACTCCTTGTTTCACTTTGCCATTATGTACTACGTAATGGCTCTATCTATCTGTTTATGAAAGTTAACTCTACCTTTTATTTATGCAGAAAACTAACAGTTGAGTTACTATTTCTATGTTCTAATAAAAATGACAACTTAAGTCAATTATCACATTGCTATCACAAAATATCTTAACAAAACTTCTCAGTGGAGAAAGAGTAAAGTTGACTCACAATTTCAGGTTGTTGTGCATCTTTGTTGAGAAGTTACAGTGGCAAGGGCTTGAAACAACTGACTGCATCTCATTCCAGCAAGAGCAAAGTGCAATGACTCAATGCATACACACTGGTTAGCTTGCTTGTTCTTTCTACTTTCATAAGTCTCAAACCAAGTATGTAAGGAATGATCCTGCCCATAAGGGAGTCATTTCCATTTCTCTACATCATTCTGATAAATATATGAGAAACCAACTTAAAGGAACAATGGGCTGATTTTTGTTTATGATTGCTTATTTATACTTCAGCTTGGCAGTGGAATTCAAACCAACAAAAGCAGATGGACTTAGCCACAATCTGTCCACATGTGGTGCTGACAGAGTTTTACCTCTTCTCACTTGCTAGTCTGCAACTCTTCCAAAATACTGAATAAGCTCTCGCCCAAGGAATGGTTTCATAGTCCTCTGGCTGGATCCTCCCATGTTAATTAGATGATCTCATACAGATTTGTTTAAGACTTTCCTTCACTACCAATTCTGCACAGAAGCGCCTAGAGCCACAACGTTCAAGTAAAAAGTTTATAATGGTATTTAACCAGCATAAGGATTATTTCCATTTCAATTAACTTCACAGATATGATCAAAGGCAGATTTTCCAGTTGATTCAAATTCACAACTGAGACCAACTCTCACAATCAGCACTCCAATAGATGGAGTTTCATTAGTCGTAGTTTTATAATTCAGTTGGCTTTAAATAGAAATTGAACAAACAATAGCATTGCTACAAGAGATTTTTCCAATTGGATTATGTATTAGGCAATAGAAACAATATGAATATTGAAAGTTTGATTCTCTAATTTCATTTCTGAAGCCTGATTATATATTTCACAGGTACCTCACCTACAGACTTTCTTAATCGTGTAGCACTGTTGTATTCTGAAATTTTATCACTTGACCCTTAAGAGTACAGCAATCCTGTGTAGCACTGTGGCTTTTTTTTTTTTTTTTTTTTTTTATTCATTCAACTGTGTGCATCTGCGTGTGTATGTGCGCGCGTGTGTGTGTGTGTGTGTGTATCTGTGTGTGCGTGTGTCTGTGTATGTGTAGAACCACGGACGAATTCGCGAACCACCATGGACTCCTCCATCTCCTTCTGCCCCGGGATTCACAGGTTCCGCCCTACCAGGGCCAGAAGCGCAGGCCGCCCTGCTTCTGCCTGGCTTCTATACGTGGGATCTGGGATCCGAACTCGGGACCCTCCGTCTGCAAGGCGGAGGCTTAACCCCTGAGCCACCTCTCCAGCCCGGTTTGTTTGTTTTAAAGACACAATTTGACCAAAGAAAGTACAACATTCTGGTCTTTTTCTTGCTTCCCTAAGAATATAGGGATGTTTTGTAGTTAGGTTTGCAATTAAAAACGTGTTCTATATGATAAATTAAATCTAATAAAATGATAATATTTTGATGTAGAAGGTAATGAATTGGCTTAGTGCATATATTGTTATCCAAATATTTCTGCTAAGCCTGCCAAAAGCCTTTGACATGAAAACTAATGTAATCTAGAAGCAATAGCTGGAAATAACAAACTTTAGATGCACAAATACCACAGGCTATAGAAATGACCACAATTTTGTCCTAGGTCATTGTTGTGCTATTTGCTGTTCCTGAGTCTTGGAATTTTGACATGTAGCTCCATTCTATCATTCGTTAAAGCCAGAAACCTACGTGACTGCTTAAAGAGGGAAAATGCATTGCACCTAAAATAAATGAATAAAAACTGATTTATATGTAAGTTCAGAAAACACCATTATAGTTGTCGGAACTAAGACAAAATATTAACTGAAATTTCTAAAGAAACAAGTACTGATTTTATAAACCTGATGTTTGACACTTAAGAAATTAAGAAAAATTTTCTACATATACAGATTTTAGAGTGAAGTTAAATAAATGGAGATACTCTTTCTGTTTTCCATTAATGATAATCATCAAGGAGATGGAATCTGTCTTTAGCAAACAATAGAATTTGAGGTATATTGTAGAGAAAATGTAGTTCTCAATCAGCAATCAGAATGATTGCTAGTTTCTTCACTTACAAATAGTATGCATTACAGAAAGAATAGGTTTCTTGAGTAGAAAATAAATAACTCGCTAGTAAAACTTCCTTAGGACTTTTATTACATTAAACAGATATATAACATTTCAGAGATATGATATGTAATTTCCAGAATTCCATAAAATAGAATAATGAAACTATGTTGATCAGTCAGTCTTATACAGATGTAGATCATTATTCCTGATATATGGCTTCCAAAATGAAAATTGAAATTAGTTGTGGCTAAAAAATAACAAATCTACTCTTTTCCTTACAATCTATTCATTCTCTGACAAAGAATCTGGCAGCATTTTACCGGATGATGGAGAAGAAAAAGTTGAGAAAAATGTGGAGGTTGTTTATTAAAAAGTGAAGGCAAGCTCAGACTTATGAACAACTTAAAGTAAACATCCTACTCAGCACAAAAAGAAAGCGGAATAATCCACAAATCAAAGGCTTTAACTTCTGAAAGTCTAAATTTATCTGAAGCTAGCCTAAGGTAGAGTTTGGTTGGAAGAAATATGTCACTAGGTTTTGGTTGAGATTTCGTAGCCCTGCTGCACTTCCTTGCTTCTTTCTATTTCCTGATGGGCAATCCAATGTGTCCATCTGGCTCTACCATTGCTACTAGCCTTCCAACTATAACGGACTCTACACCTCAAGAGTTGTAATGCAGGGGTTGGAGAGGTGGCTCAAGTGTTAAGCCTCTGCCTTGCAGGCAGAAGGTCCTGAGTTCGGATCCTGGACCCCACATATAGATGCCAAGTGAAAGCAGGGGTGGCCTGCGTTTCTGGTCCTAGTAGGGCGGAGCCTGTGAATCCCGGGGCAGAGTAAACAAGGAGGAGGTGGAGGCGTCCATGGTGGTTCCTGAATTCGTCTGTGTTTCTACACATACACATGCGTGCACACACACACACACACATACATACACACACGCACGCACACACACACAGTTGAATAAACAATAATAATAATAATAAAATTTAAAAAAAGAGTTGTAAAGCAAACACACCCTTTGCTACCTAGCATTTTATCACAGCAAATAAAAAGAAAATACTGCAGGTTTTCCTCTATCACAATTATATTGGTTTCACAGAATTGTTGAAAAAAATTGAACTTAAAACAGAGATGGTTTCTTTCATACTTACAAGCTAGGACTCTGAGAAAAATGTCAACAATATCATAATTTTGAAAATTACAAGTGGTCATATTCCCCACCTTCTTGTAATTTTTGTACTTTGTAAACATTCCTCTCAATTAAAATGGAGATCTTCATTCTAGGAGTGCTCTAATAGTATAACATAAAATAACTGCTTTCTGCACAGACTCTATTTCTAAACAAGGTAATATTCACAGTCACACATCCAATATTTCAATATGATTTTTTTCTAAATACATTTCATTTACTAACACTTTTTAAATTATTGTGAATTATATTCATTATAAAATTTATGTATGTATACTATAAGCTAGATATATATAAAAAGTTGTAATTATAAACAAAAAAGCATGCAGTTAATAGCTTATGATTTTGTTTTTCTGGAAGAGCAATCAAGACTAATCAGCAAAATACCCAGATGAACTAGCAATGGATTTTCTGTGATTTAAAAGAAAGAAATGCATGCTCAATAGAAAAGACAGTCTGCAGTAAATAGAAAATAATTAAAGATTGTTTAAGAACAAGAAAAGTTTAGTCTAACTCACAGAAAATTTTATCACACAAAAAGTGAAGATAATTTGAAGCAGTTGAAGACAACTTTATTCCAGAATCACGGAAACCCTTAGAAATCCTACGAGGAGGCAGAAGAATGGTTCAAAAATATTTGTGAATGTACTGGTTTTAAATGTGGATTAACAGTTAAAATCCATAGTCAAGAGATACCTCAATCAGTAAAGTGCCTATGCTATAAGCAAGAAAACCTGACTCCAACCCTCAGAACCCGCTGTTTCAGTTTGCCTGTATGGTTGCTGATAAATGACCAAAAGACGGCTTAAGGGAACAAGGGGTTTATTTTCTTACTGATAGTCTGGTAATAGTCTGTAGTCCAGCTTGAAGGGAGAGCATGCACCAACACCAGGGCCGAAGGAACTGGCCATATCATCTTTACATAATGGCTAAGAGAGGGATGATCCTTACTTGCCAGACCAGCATGCCTGGCGAAGTGAACACAATGATGTCAACTTTCTCAATCAGCTCATGATATTTTATTCCAGGGTCTAGTCCCACCCACCACATGTTGCACCTTCTCCATCAGCTGGACAATATCTTGCAAGTTTGCTCTGGGCTTAACTCAACCATTAATTTTCTACAAATGTGCCGAGAGCTCAAACCCTCAACTGTCAAATTGACACCTGTGCCTAATCATGACACCCACGCAGAAAGTTCAAGCATGGTAATGCCAAATTTGAAAACCTGTGCTGGGAAGTGGATCTCTACCTCTCTCTAGCCAATAACAGCCAAATCAGTTAGCTCCAAAACAGCGAGAAATGTTTCTCAAAACTCAAGAAAACTTCGCTCAAAAGGAGTGACACCTAAAGTTGACATTTGACCTATATGACTAAATATATCTCATGAAAATAAACACACATGTACACACACACACACACACACACACACACACACACACACACACACTTTTAATTCTCACATAGAAAGCTAAAGGAAACAATTACAAAGACTTCCTTCTATGACTTCCTAAAGCTAGTAATATTTCTGCAAACTGCACAGAATATCTTGAAGCACCTCAGGGAATTCACATTGGGGAAAATAGCCACAACATTCTAAAATGCTAGGAAACTAATTGACAATTGCAAGAAACTGCCTGTAGATTATTCAGATCCATTTTACTAACAATCAGCACTATACAGATTTTTGCCTAGGGATACTACAAATAAACTACTAAAATCTAATACCACCAAGAACCGCAACAGTTTAGAAATTCTCAATAAAAATAATTTTAATTTATCATAAATACATCAATATCTTTGTATTATCCTTTTTAGATTATTCTTAATTGTAAACCCACTTGTGCAAAACTGATGCTAAAACAATTTGAACCCCTACATTTATTAATACATTATCATTTATTTATTATTTCTCTTTCTTGTATTTCATAAATTACAATCCAGAGTAAGAATGTTTTAATTGATTTAGCAGTAATTTTTTATCGTTAATGAATTTTATGATGTCTTTTATGCATTTTTCTGAGTTGAAATAAATATTGCCTTGTATGATTTTGTGTTTTTTTATTGATCCCATTAAGTTACTTTTGTTAATGGGATTCTATTTTAAAATGAGAATTTTGTTGATTTATCTGATTCCTGAGACAACTACAAGGGATATTTCTTTGCACTAACAAAAGTGAGTTCAGTAGAAATTTCTTATTTCAAGTAGTATTTTTTATTTTCTACTTTTATAAGAATATTGAGTATCCTTCCCAGCTTCCCTCCCTCCCCCTCCCTCCCATTCCCTCCCTTCCCTTCACCATTCCCTTCTACTCTCACTCACCCTTCCACCTATATAATATGAAGAAATTTCAAAATGTAATTGCTTTGGTATCATGGGAAGTATTTTTTTTCAAAAATACTTTAGAAATATGTTTCCATGTTTGCATACCCTGCTTCTCATTGTTAATTTTACTAGTTTCCTTTCTCTTTCTCTCCCTCTTAATCTCCATTCTTCTCACTCTTTCTCTCTCTCCCTTCTCTCTCTCTCTCTCTGTGTTAACTTTTATGGTCTTAGTAGACTCTTAGACAATATTAGATTGACTAATTCTCTTCTGAGAAATAGCCCATTTTTTAACTTGATTAATTTTCCAGATTCCTCAATTTCCTGAGCTATTTGGTTATTGATTTCTCTATGCTTTCTACATATGAACAATTTTTCTTATGCAATAGGAAGCCCAACAGTTCTCTAGTCAATTCAGGTTACTAATTGTGTCCTTTAAAATGTCATTCTGTGAGATTTGAAAAGTGCTTTTGTTTACCTAATAGGCACTTGCATAAAAAACTTACAGCAACATCTGTGTTCATTTTCAAATTTTGTTTCCTTGAGTTTATTTTAGTCATTTTAAATTTCATTTGAAGAATTTCAATATTTAAGTTCTAAAATTAGATCATGAATAGAATTTTAAGGAATGTATTTTATAAGCTTCAATAACTTATGCTAATTTTTTTATTCCTAAGTGGGATTAAGTTGATTTAGATTTTAATTTTTACTCAACAATTATGAGAAGTGGGGGGGAGTAAGATAGGGAGACAACAGGGGAGGAAGAGGGAGGGGAGGGGAAAGGAGGGTGGTATCTTTTGAGCTTGCATAACTAGGTGTTGCAGTTCATCTGTATAGTTACTGATAAATGACCATCAAACAGCTCAAGGGAACAAAGAGTTTCAGTTCTCGCTCCAGGTTGACAGGAGAGCATGCACCAATACCAGGACTGAGGGAACTGGCCAGCCATCTCTATGCAATGGCTGAGAGACGGACAATCCTTACTTGTCAGACCAGCTCTCTGTGATTTATTCCAGGGCCTAATCCCACCCACCACAGCCTGGGCCTTCCCCATCAGCTAGACAATCTCCTTCAAGTTCACTCTGGGCTTAACTCAACTACTAATTCTCTACAAATGTGCCCAGAGCTCAAACCCTCAACAGTCAAATTGACACCTGTGCCTAACCATGACACTAGGTAAAAAATATTAATAAAATTTTGGAAAAAATTCATTTTAAAATGAATACAAATTTAAGAATTATTGAATTTATACAAAATATTTGGTCTTTGAATACAGTTTTTTCATAAATTTGGTGTTTTTCAAAATTGTACAATTAATGTTTCTATAAATTATCTGTGGAGTTTTAATACCATGTTACATGAACAAAGTTAAATATTCATCTCATTTGAAATGGAACAATTATATATTTGTCCATCATTTTGGATACAAATTTAATTAAAATGTGAAAGGTTTTACAAAACTAGTCTTTTTTATTTTTGCTTTCTCAAATTAAAACCTTATAACACATTGTACATATCAATTATAAAAAATTGTTTATATGCATTATATGCAACTGGAAATTGAGAAAGATTGACCAAAGAGCATCTGTGAATAGTGGCTTAGGCTTCAAGTCAGATGTCCAACTTCACAGAATCCAAAGTAAGTTTCAGAGTAATAGTTGTGGTATTATATATGTCTGCATTTCATGTGTTCACCATGAATATCCAAATTTAGGCTTTTACATAATCATATGATTTCAAAATGATTTCTTTTAAGTTTTTCCTCTCTGAACAAATAGATCCAGGGTTTTCCTGAGATTTACCTGTCTTGCTGCTGAAAGAAATTGCAAAGCAACTGAACAAGATTTAAATCCTATAGAACAACAGCATCTCGTATTTCATCTAACAGTCTTACTCTAACTTACACTATTATTCTTCTTATATTTTGACCATATATAGAGCGGATGCATCCATTCCCTGTGTAGACTTATGTGCCCATACCATTATTTCATACACTCTAGCTGAAATGCTTTTCTTCTGAAATCAGGTTTCCCACTTTAAATTTGCAGGAATTCTCAATGCCAGAATTGATAAATTAAAGCGTACTTTAACAAGGTTCTTATGACTTTCAGATTCTTTAGAATCTAAACCTAATTTTGAGCACATGAAATTGTTTTTGCAGAAAGTTGCCACATTCTTGCTTCTAGAAATATAGGTCAAGTACTTAATCATCAAAAACCAAGGTATTTAATAGGCTCATAGTGTATGCGATAGAGAAAACTCTGGCATAATAGCAAAATAAGTCATTTTGCTTCTTTTTGAAGCTAATGTGAAATGTTATTACATTAAGAAAATTTGAAATCTTGTTTATAGAAACTTTTCTGTGCAAACAACCAAAATTGTTTTTATAATTTTTTTCATAAATTTCACAGCATATTCGAATATGGCATTAGTAAATAAAAGACTTATATAACTAAGACGATTTGGACATTGACCAGACAGCATTGCAGATTTCTGCTTCCTTTTTATGACAAGCTTGTTTATTGAAAAATGAGAATCAATTTGTATAAGTAGGAGCTCTCCAAATTATTATTTTCTATTTTCTGTTAATTCAATTCTATTCACAAACTCTCTTCCTAAAACTTTCCTAAGATGATAAAATGCATCATTTTAATTAAGAAACAAATGAGCTTTTTCCTTTCACTGACTTGATGAATACTTTAAATCATGAAAAGAAGGCTTGCCACATTTTCTTGATTAATTTATTGTTTCCAAATTGCAAAAGCTTTTCAAAAAACAAGTGTACTGTATATATTAGAAAATTGTCAATTTCCTATATATTCAATTGTGTCACAAATATTCACTATATTACAAAATATACGTAGACATATATATGGATATCGATATTGCAGATAATTTATTTTATATGTACACGCATATATCATCTGTATTTCTTCACATACACTTGTGTATAAGTATACGTATAAATATACCATATGTAACATATATCATCTATACCTACATTTTTCACATATCCATCTAGCTTCCATTCAAACACACAACAGAAGAAGAGACCTGATCTCTTCAGCTTTTCCAGTATCTGCATCCTCACTTTCTACCAGTCAACATTTGAGGTCACTATATGAATGAAATCTCTGAAAATCTTGGTGAGAGGATGCTCATGACTTCTGTCTCACGTCTTTATGTTATTCTTCCTTTTCAGCATTTATGCCCTCCTGTGGTTTAAGGTTTTTGTCTCATGAAAGGAACATGACTAATGTACTGGGACAACATTCACTTTGTTATGTTAACTGCTATATTCCCATGCTCAAGAAAAACACTTGAACAAAGTAGACACATAATGAGTATCTATTCTCTGGATAAAATGGACAATATTAGATTTACACAATACTGCAGTAGCTCCCAGATAAAACACACACACACACACCACACACACACACACACTACTTGCTGGGCTAGGGAACATAAAGGGCTTGGTATCAATAATGAAGCAAACATGATGCAGAATGACATTTGCAAAGTTTGGTATAAAGAACATTGAGCAGTAGGAATCTTGGTGATGGTTTACATGTGGTCCTCTTCTGGATACTTGATGCCATAGGTTCTGTTAGTACAAAGTGATGGAACATCTCCAAGAATCAAAATTTTCAGGTCTCTATGCTTTTGGTGGGAAGGAATGTCAAATGCTTTGGGGCACAGTGGGTCCATGAAGAAAACGGAATGTCATTAACTACCTTGAAGGTGATTTGCTCAGTAGGACAAGGGGGGATTGAATTAGATATGGAATATAAAGTCATGAGTTGGAATCCAAAGGACTTGGAAATGTCTGTAAGTCATTATTGATATAAGTTATTCTGACTGTATATAAGAGAAATTTTCCATGGTCCATTCAAAGGGCCGAGGGCTTGAAATTACATTTACAGAAAGTAAATGGAAAAAAATAGAGACATTTAGTCTTTTATGACTTAATTAATTCAATAAGCTTTTCTTATACACAGGCAATATGTTGGTATCAGTACTAGTTGAGTTTGAAATTGCTATTAAAATTTTCATTAAAAGCAAATGTCAAAGAAAAAATCTGCTTAAATGTGTGCATAAATACATTAGACTTTGGAAAGCACAAGAAAATGTATTATTTAAGAGAATATTTTTGGATTAATATATACCACTAAATGAAACAAACTATTTTAAGTTAAAATGTGTAAGTGAACAGTTGGAAATAGCTGTCATTTTCATGAATAAGTACTAAGCTATGTTTGACAAAGTTTCAGCTGAAAAATGATCTAGGGTAATTATTATAATTAAAAGAAAATGAGCAAGATGTTAACTTCAGTGCTTTATTGTTTGATCAAATGAATCATGCTTATATTGATATGACTTATACCATAGACACATTAAGAACATTTAACTCTTAGGAGAGCTAGTGCAAGACATTGAAACAATTATTACTTTTAAGTGATCTTTTTGGTTTAAAAACATGGAAGTTATAAAGCTTCAAATATAGGTATCTTGTTTTTTAAAATAGCAAATAATTTCCCACTGTTCATGTAGCTTGTCAGTTATCTGAAATATGTATCAGTTTCAAAACTATTTATAGTTTCTTAAAGAACAGTACAAAATCATGAGATATTATTAGTGTGAGAATTGTTGATTTCTATAATATAATTTTTTTTCTACTTCAAAAATACTGTAATGCAACTGGAAACATGGATGGTTATGTGAAATGATAGCAAATGAGAGAGCTTCTACATATGAGTTTACAAAACTAATGTTAGAGCTGAGAACTAGGTTTTTTTTTTTTTTTCTTGAACAATAAATTAAGAATGTTTAAATGTAGGGCTGGAGAGGTGGTTCAGGGGTTAAGCCTCTGCCTTGCAGGCAGAAGGTCCTGAGTTCGGATCCCAGATCCCACGTATAGATGCCAGGCGGAAGCGGGGGAGTCCTGCGCTTCTGGTCCTGGTAGGGTGGAGCCTGTGAATCCCGGGGCAGAAGGAGGTGGAGGCGTCCATGGTGGTTCCTGATTCGTCCGTGGTTCTACACACACACATACACACATGCTCGCACACATACATACACACACATGCACAATTGAATAAATAATAATAAAAAAATTAAAAAAAAAGAAAAGTGTCTTACAAAAAAAAGAATGTTTAAATGTAGAAAAGTATCAATAATATTTGTCAGGAAATTATCCTTACCTGCATTATTTAAATTTTTAACAAACATTTTATTTATTTGCTAACTTGTTTTGGGGGGAGAGAGAGGGAAAGAGAGATACGCAGGGAGGCCAGGGTGTACCAGTGGAGATCCCAGTTTTGAATCAGATCTTTCATTCCACCAAGCTTTCTTCCATGGATCAAGTTCAGGTCGCCAAGTGTGTGAACAGGCATTGTATTTATTTTGTTACCTTGTAGGCTTTCTTTACCTATATTTTAATACTTCATCATTTTCTAATGATTTCTTTGGCAGATGGCTTTTATATTCTATAATTATGGGGAAGTAGAAGCTTTCCATTATTTACAGTCAATTTAAAACTTTACATGCAATTCTTATGGAAAGGTGTGATGGAGTCTTCAAATGACAGCAATGATAGTCACGTATGAACATAGTGTAGGATACTTGGAACAAATATTTTCATATATATCAGGGTTATTTCTCCTCTGAGGTATTTCTGAAAAAGCATGCATTCTCCTTAATACAAGATTCCATTGCCCAAGATGTTTTGGTCTCCATTGTTTATTGCTACTCTAATCATTTTCTGGAAATATCTTTTAAATACTCAAATACTTTTATGTACCCTAAACTCCATATCAATAAAACTTTGGTGGCTTCCTTCATGTCTGGCTTCCTCCAACAAAGCAATAGACACATGCACACAAGCATAGCATTTTCTTTGTTCTGTTCTCCTTAGAATTACACAATCTATCTTCTCATTTCTTTGTATATGTAACTGTAACTCTTCATTGACTATAATTTCTGAGTTCGGTACATCCCAGCCAACTGAAACTGTCACAGGCACAGTTACTGCTCTGTTGAACTCACAACTTAAAATACATTGTTTTCTTATATCTTCCCATATATGGCTTCTTCAAAGCTCTTTGCTGAAATATCATTATTCCTTTTTAAAAATAAATACATTTACTTGAGAGAGAGAGAATGGAGTGAGAAATAGAGACAGAGAAAGAGAAAGAGAGACAGAGAACAGCAAGCATGTGTACAATGGCACAAGCGTTATAGTCACACAGGACATTTCTGGAAGCAAATTCTTTCCACCATGTGAACTCTGGGGATCACACTCTTCAAGTGCAGTTAGCATGCGGGCATCTTTATCATTAAGCTACCTTTCAAGCCTTCTAACTGAGTCACTGCGCCCAACCTGCTTACACACACACACACACACACACACACACACACACACACACATACATACACACACACACACACACACACATATCAAAAAAAAAAAAAAAGAAAGAAAGTGCTTCTTTTTCTGACCTCCTCAGAAGTTGAGATGATAACATCCAGCTCATCCAACCAGTGACTAGGCATAAGTCCAAGTCAAAGTCTCAGGTCTCTCAGTTTCTCCTAGGATAATATCTCTTTATCTAAATTCTAATCTCTTTCTTCAACTGCTTCTTCTGTTTATACAGATCCTCCCATTCTGACTTCATTTTTGTCATGCAAATAAAATGCCATTATCGAAGATTTCTTCTTACTCTTAAAGTTGTACTATTGTGTTTTATTTCCCTTGACAGACCTGTATCCAGATATCTCTGGCATTCTCCTTTCCAGGACACTCTTTACTTAGCATCATTTCACATGTGACAAAACATAATTATGTCTATAGCTCATAATTTTTTTTAAAATGCACCAACTTTCAATATCTAAATTCATGGAAGTCGCATACATTTAACAATGCATTTCCCAAACCTATTTCATTCAATTTATACTCTAAATTTAATGATTTTACCGTATGTTAGATTATTTTCTTCCATTTCAACACTAAAAAAGTTATTTCATTCTTTCCTTTTCTGTTCTTGTGCACTACACTCAATATGTAAGGGCATCTCAAACTTAGATATCTTCCATCTAATCAAGCAAGTAAAAGTTTCTGCTGTTGTTTCCATTTATCTGAAACTGTCTTTCTTCTTTGCTGAATAAGAATCAGTTTTTATTTATTTCCTATCTAATCATTTGTTAGAAATACCTTTCAAATACTCAAATACTTTTATGTATCTTAAATTCCAGATCAACCAAATTTGGTGGCTTCCTTCATGTCTGACTTCCCCCAACAAAACAATAAACATATGAACACAAGCATAGCATTTTCTTTGTTCTGTTCTCCTTAGATTTACACAATCTATATTCCCATTTTTTGCATGTGTAACTGTAACTCTTCACAGAGTAAATTTTATGACTTTTGCTGTATCTGATTTTTATGGTATGGCTTAATATGCTCACTATTCTCGTAATATTGCATCTTTATTTTCATCAGATATGCCCCTGGTTAAAACCTGCTTGTTCCACTCTGTGCTAACCCTGTGTGCTCTAATCACATTTCTTTAAGAATAGAAGAATAGAGAACAGTCTTTCTCATTAGCAACAGAAATGTATGTTTTCATCACAAACACATTTTAAGATGTGTATCTCACTGATAGCTTATCAACTATTGCTTAGTATATGTGTATGTCTTTTCACATCAATTCTACCTGAGGTTTAGATGCTGATAAATTTTCAAATTGAAAGCTAAGAAATTTTCCTTTGGTAAGTATACCTGGCATTGATATCTCTTAATTGTACACTATAGTATGCCAGTGTGAATATGCTTGGATTACAAACTTGTCGAGATCTTGAAATACACATATTTATGAACAAAAAGATGGATTATATATTATGATTTTTGCTCAGAATTTTGAATCCCTCATTTAATGAGGTCAGCAAATCTTTTTTGTTATTATGGATGAACTTTATATGAAAACCACCTACATGGTTTTATGTTCTGTTTCAGCTAATACCTTCAGTTGCCTATTGCCCCCAAATCATCCAACAGGAAGTGGATATGAGAGCAAGTTGGAATGATATGTTCACCAGGTTCCACCAGATGATTCAAGAATTGTTCAACTGAGCCAGACAAACTGAGGATTCAGTAATACTTGATGCATGAACAGTGCAACTCTTCACCTTATTACAATTTTTATTGCTTCCACAAAATGCATTTTTTAAATTTTCATTCATAGTTACTTTTCTGTTTCAATAACTACATGTGTTTTCTTTTGATACTGTGTTAATATCGATGACCAGATTATTAGCTTTTAGCTAGAACTATCTTGGTTTGAGTATAATATTTTTATATTTTCCTTTATATTTTGTATCCCTCCAACTGTCTTTTCTTTGGGATAAATGATATTCTTCACCTTAGTTATTTATATTTTTATGAGGTTTATTTCTGGGCATACAGCCCAGACTGCCACAATACTTGTTTGTTCCTCACATAGTGTCCCAGATTCTGTTTTGAGAGCAACATTTTAAATTAATGATGTGATTACAGTATTATTCCATTATTTATTTTCTGTGGAATCTAGCACATTAAGTTATATTATTTACAATACTTTTCTCTGAATAGTCTGGTTTGTTCCTAAGTATTGTAAGAAAAGGCACTTATTTAAAAGTTTTCTTTAAAGAAGCAGTCATAGAATGAGAACTTAGAGTGGAAACCTTTTGGGTCTAAAGCTGAATGAATGAAGGGAAATGCACATATCAGATGGGTGGCATGAAGAGAGGTAACTTGGTATGTCATGCAGCCCTGAACCAGGAGTAGATAAGCTAAAGTGAACTCTGAGGTCTATAGAAGCATACAAGTCAGAGGGTGAGAAGGTGTGAGAGGGAATGGTGAAAGGGAAAGAGGGGATGGGAGGGAGGGGGGATGGAGGGGAGCTGGGATGAATACTCAATATGCTTGTAAAAGTAAAAAAAAATAAAGGATCTACTTATAGAGTAGCACAAATACTGAACATTGTGAGATGACCACATACCAATGGTCACCATTAGTGGGTGGGCTGTCCAGAGGATATCTGAACACACAATGAATATGAATAATTCTCACCAGGGAATGAAACTGTCAACTCAAAGCAGGAGCCATATACCTTCTTTTAAATGTTCTGCGCACAGTTTATCTCTAATTGCACAAAAGTAAGATTATCTTAGGGAAAGAGTTCATTACTAGTATTTACATGTGCTCAACATCATGGATAACATTCCTATTTTGTTTTAGCGCATAGCTTAAATTATTAAAACATTATTGAGCACTCAAAAAAAAGGAATCAATCATATCCATGTGTGTCAGGAGAATGCAAAACAGACTACTCGTTTCCCTGAAGTTATTTGGCTAGTACAGTACCATTTGATAAGTGTTCTTTCTGTGTAACATTTATTGGAATTAGCATGTTCTGGGATCCTTGCTGTTTTATAATATTCATTGGTAATGTGTTCCTTGTGGGCATCTTCTACTCACTGAACACTTACTCTTCCACTGATAGAACCTTTGGAAGGTTCTAGAACTCTCCAAAGATAGAACCTCACTCGAGTAAGTGGGTCACTAGGGTTATCAGCCTTGAGGCATAAAAGCAGATTCATTTCCTGTCTTCTGTCTTCTCACTGCAGATACATTGCGATGAACTGTCTCACTGCATGTCTTCAAAAATGTAAGCCAAAACACCTTCCCTTGAATCATGTCTTGTCCAGTACTTGGTCATTGCAAGGAGAGAGGAATAATATCTCTGTAGCTATATTTTATACAGAAGAGAACCTCATCCTCTTCTTCATCTTCTCTTTCTTCCTATTTTTTTCCTATTTATTTCTTCCTATTTGCTAACAGTGTGTAGAGAAATACCATTTTCTATAGATGCTTTCATTCTTTCAAGTTGGTTTACTTAGCAAAAACAAATTTTGAGCATACCAGTATATGGACTCAAATGTCTTATTACCTACTACAGACTATTAAACTGAATTTGAATTTGATATAACAAGCATATAAAAATTGACCTCATTTTCGTTAACAAAGAGAAATAATTAGATATTGCAAACAGTATAATTTTCACTGGTTTTTTTGATTAGTGATAGGAATAGGATTTAAAACACATTGAGAGGGAAATAATAGGTGGAAAAGATATAAGTGTTGAAATACTATCAATTGTAGAAAATGATCTTATGATATTTGTTCCAACAGGTCAGTAACACAGATGATATTCAGATATTGTTTCTTCTTGGCAGGATTAGATATGAGAGTAAACTCTGTCACCTCTATTGTCATTGGCTGAAATATCTTTAATACACAGAATAAATTTCCTTTATAATATTGAGATTAAAATTAAATAATAATAATGGATTTCATAGTGGTAAACTTTCAGAAATTAAAAAAAATGGAACTTTTGTGGATTTAGTTCCCTCTAGTGGCAATTTATCTAGAACCTGTACAATTTCTAAAGTACTCAAATAAACAATTTAAAGTCAATTTAGACATCACTGGAAAATCCCCTCATTTGACATATTTTACAACAGGTGTAGGAATCTTCTATTACCTGCAAAGATTACAGATCTGTTTAATAGAAGAAAGAATCTTTCTGACTTCTAGGATGATTCCTGATAAAAATGAAATTATTCTGGATTTTCATTTTGCAAAAATCAAGATGATATACATTTTCAGCCTTATAGTTATAAGCTCATTGGTCAAGGTGCTAAAAACTAAAATTGTGATAATATTTAAGCTTTGGAACCATTTAAAAGGAGAATAGCTATTACAGTTGAAAGAGTAAAAATAACAATATGCTATTGTAATAAAGCAATCAAGATTAAGGCTTATTTTACCAAAATAAGTGCTAAGATTTTAGGATCCTTAAGATTATATAGCAAAAACTGATATTTTTATTAAAATATTTGTCTTCATCCTGTACTTTTATGATATAAAAAAGTAAGGCCGCACAAGTGACCTTTGTTTCCAGACAGACCAAGTAGAGAAGGCGATTTGAGATTGAATTTGATAATTTTTTCTGACTGTCACAAATGATCAATATGTTTCATTAGTTTATGAACTTAAATCCTCAGGCAAAAGACTTCTATATAAACTAAATCTATTTATGTGAAATACACATAATTATGATGTAAACACCTACTGTATCTTGAAAACAAACAGAATCAGCATGTAATCAAACTTAAATTAGTTTTACTGAGCTTTGTCAATGTGCCATAAGTTATTTTTAGTTAAGTGTAAGATGCATGGCCATATTTTTTCAAAGTTGTCTACAGTGAGCAATTTCTATTTCTGTCTTTCTTAGTGTTTTTACTTCCAAGGCTCTGAATTTCCTTTTTGAAGCCATCCCTTTGTCAAGTGGGTTATAGCATTTCTGACCTAATTATATATGCTGTATTGAGACAAAAACCTGTCACATTGATGTATGTCACATGAACAGAGGACAGATACTATAGATGAAAGGATAGCAAAAGTAAAAATTTTGCTTTGAAATATATTCCATTGTTTTTTCTGAGTGGAAATGTGGTTTCCAGCCAACCACACTCTGAATTAATGGATGCCATCCAAGGAAAACCAAACACATTTATTGGAAAATTGGAGAGAATTTTCTTTTAATGTCTGTTTTTGTGTAACTTTATAGCTTAAGTTGATCAAATTTTATAAGTTTCTAAATTTTTATATATCTAATCACACTCTTAAGTAGGAAAACAGACAATACATTGATCCTGTAAAGATAACTGAATTGAGATCATTTTCATCATTTTCACCAAGCTTCTAATATTTATCAACAGCTCTGTTAAGCTTCTGAAAAACTAAGAGTATTTATGTCTAATCATTCTTGAATTTTCTTCATAGTAACAGGACCAAATATTTCCATTCTGTTTAGCTTTCCTAACTTGTCTGTTTAGATGTACTCCATGTCATAGTGCATCATTCATTCTATAGTAACAAATACAAAGTATCATGAATAAAAATATGCATTTGTTATATACTGTTAGAATATATATTTATGAAATAAATTTATAATTCAATTTAAAAAGGCTTTGCCATGTTTTTCCTATCTCTACCATGCTTCTAATTATATTTTAAAAGAGTACAGGGTGGCTTTGACCTCATGGCTCTCTCCTCACATTAGCATTCACCACCACATTTGACTTGATGATTATTGTTTGTAAAACTTATTTAGTTTGATCTTTTAGGAGTCTGTATGAATGAATTTTTCACCTTTTTGCACTAAGGCTTATCTTTCTTCTCCTATCTTTGTATCTTCTTCTCTTTTACAACTTTGAAAACATTCAGCAGCTGGATAGATTGCTAAAATGAATATAATTTTAGAACAAATATTTTCTATCACTTAAGTAGTGCTTGCTATCAAATTATAAAATCTAGTTTCTTGCCTATTGAAGTATATTGGGGAAAGTTTCTTTTGGCCCATGAAATATTATAGAAATGGTGGTGACTCAGGAATAAATTAGGGCTCTATAATCATGCAAAGAAGTTCTCTCTTCCCCCCACCCTAACATCCAACATAAGAATAAAACTAGAATCCAATAAAGGCTAAAAAAAAGCATGTGAGTCAGAAATGAGTCTTCTCAGCTGAGATAATCTTCTACCTACTGCTTTCTTGCTGCAGTGCATAGTCACAGATGCTTAAGAAGTTTTATCATAAACAAAATGAATCATCAGGATTAAGAAATATTAGTCATCAAAATAGGCAGCAGTCTAGAAGACTAACACTCTGTCTTTCTGTATTCCTTCAATCATGCTCACTCCAGCATCTCTACTCACAATCCAACCTAATATTTGTATATTTTAGTATCAATTCTCTGTGTATCTTAATAGAGTTTACTCATTGCTCATCATTTTGCTGTATATGATATTTCCAGAAATGACTCCATCTAAAATTCTCTTTTAGAATTCCTATGAAGTGGACATTAAAGTGAAGAAAAGATGAAACAACATTAAAAGGAAAAAGGGGCTAATTATGGCTCAAGGTTTAAAGACTCTGACTCACAAGCAAAAAGATCTGAGTTCAGAATCCTATATCCCAAGTAAAAATGCTATGTAGAAACCACTAAGTCCTGCAATTCTGGCCCTGGAGAGAAGAATCAGGGAAATCCAAGAGCAAAGCAATGTAGATTTGGAAACATTTCCAATTATAATGAAAATTATTATGCCAAAGACAGAAGAGCATACCATATAGCACAGGTATAAGAAATAGGGAAAATGACAATTTGATAGAATTTTCATTGTTCATTGTATCTCAAGAAGGCAAAATTGAACACAATACTACCTTGTCTATACTGTCACAGTGGAACAAAGAGAACATTTGCTAAAGATAAATGTTACAGAAGTGAAACAAGGTAAACTAATAGTCACAAAGTAACAAAGAGAAGGATAACACAGACTTCTAATAAAAGCCACAAATTATAAATGAAGGATACATTTTAAAATCCAAAGCAAGTGATATCCAATATTCAGATATCATATTCTTCAAAAGTTAAACAAATATCCAGATATCATATTCTTCAAAAGTTAAACAAAAATCAAAATTATCTTCATAATTAATGTTACACTAGCATAACATCATTAATGTTATACTACAAGAGAATAAAGTTTGCAAACTGGGAATATCAAGAATTATAAATGTCATAGCAAAAGTCATTAGAAAGATGGTAAAGATAAAACTATTTTGTACAAATGAATTTAATGACTTAAATTATCAGTTTTCAAAAACCGCACAAAGTTCTGAAACTTACTGAAGAGAAAAAACAGAAACCTCACAAGCCAATATCTATTCTTTGTACTAAATCTGGCAATATTGAAAAAATAATACAGACAGACTGACCTAGATAAAATAATTTCAGATATTTTATAATTATCATTTCTCCACAGATTCCTGTCTGGATTCACATGGTTTCAAACATAATCCAAAGAAAACACAGCATGCCTTTAAAAAACAATGTTTAGCAATGTAAAGGGTTTAGTTGAGGAATATTTAGCAAACATCTAATGTCATATTTGATATTGAAAGATTTAATAATCTTCAGTATGACAAAAGAAAAACATATAATATTCCTCTTTCA
The DNA here is from genome assembly GCA_023101885.1 of Typhlomys cinereus. Lineage (NCBI taxonomy): Eukaryota > Metazoa > Chordata > Mammalia > Rodentia > Platacanthomyidae > Typhlomys > Typhlomys cinereus. The sequence goes on along the minus strand of JALPQD010000007.1, from coordinate 14,065,187 downwards.
CTGACTTTCACCAGCCTTCTCAATATTATTCAGGAGATACATTTTTTAGGCAATAATGAAGAAAAGAAGATGAACCACAGTGTGAGTCGTGAAATTATTATTTTCTTCAAAATTCAAATAATTATAAAGAAAATAGCTGGTGAAAGGTTAATATGTTGCATGGTTTGTTTAGGAAGGCTGCGATATCATCAAATAAAAGTATAACACTTTATCTATCAAGGCAACCAAAAGTAGAAACATAAGAATACCACAATTCTTAACAAATATAAACAAGAAGCAATGAATAATATGACAAAATACATGTACTGCAAAAATATAAAAAAATGACAAAAATAATATTAAAGAAAATGAAAGGAATATCTTGCTTATGGATGATCAAATAATATTTTCTAAAAAAAAACTGTGTGTGTGTATAGGACACACTTGCGGGTAGGAGTGAGGTCAGTGTTGGGTATTTTCTATGGCTCTTCATCTTAGCCTTTGAGTTCCAGGTTCTCAGTGATCAAGCAGCTCCATGATGGACTAACAGAAATGCCTGAGAACTTCTAGTTGTCTGCGTTTTCTTCCCACAACCACGTGGTGACTGTGATAGGCTATTATCATGTCCCGCTGATGCAGGTGGGCATCAGAGTTCAGGCGCACATGCTTCTAGAGCAAGCATTTTACTCACACAACTTCTTTCCATGCCTCACAGTAACTTTAAACTATCATTTTTTCCACAGATTTCTCTCTGGATTCACATGGTTTCAAATGTAATCCAAAGAAAACTGTGCTTCTAGAAACTGAAAAACTGAACCTAAAATTCACGGAAAATATGAAAATATTGGAAGATCTAAACAGACAGGAAAGCTACAAAAAGATAATTATGTCTCATTTAGAAAACAAGTACGTTTAATAAAAACCATTGCCTTATTTAGAAGATAAGTAAACTTAATATAAGTCAGCATAATACAGGTATGGCATAAATATTGACATGTGCATATAGAACAGCAGAGAGAGCCTATACAGAAAGTACATCTTATCGAAAGACTTTTGGGGAATGTGCCGAGTCAAATACTGTAAAATAGCCTTTGTAATATTTAAGACCAGAAAAAAAAACCAGAGAAAAAGATGTATTTTATGTCTTATATAGACATTAATTTAATATGCATCAGTTTTATATGAAAAAATCGTATCATTAGGCTTTCTGTGATGAAAACTAGGACAAACAAACATGATACTGAGAAAATATCCAAGACCCCTGAGATTTCATCCCAAAGGCTCTAGTACCTGCCATTTATAATTCTACCTAAAGATAAACAGGAAGACTACAAACTGGCAACCAACAAAGTTGGTCAATTACATGCCAAATTTTTATGGCTCAAAAATTGAAACTCATCTACATGTGGAATACTTGAATTTCAGTAGGTGAGCAGTCTGAAAACTAGTTGGGTCAATAAGATCAGAAATTATCTGAAAAATGTATTTGGGTACCAGGGAGCCCTTCACAATATCTGAAGCAGTGATTGTTATTAGAGAACCAAGAAATACAGGCAAAGATATGCTTTTCAGAATTCTCAAAATAACTCAAAATAAGCAATGACCCATTGTACCAAGCATTTACAGAATCTTGAGAAAATTGAACTACAATTCTCTACCAATGGGAATAGAAATCTTGAATCAACACTAGGCATGGTGGTGCTACTTACACTGATACTATGCTACAATCACTCTGCCCCATTTTCACCCAAAACAAAGAAGTTACATAGAAGCCACATGTGCTTTGAGAAAATTCTGTAAGAATCCAACTATATGTCAACAGAGGAATGACAAGAAAACTGGTGTCTAGTCCTATAATGAATGATTTGAGATGACAGAATGAACTTGTATTCCTGGGTGCATAGGAATATCTCTGAATATGATCATAGTGAGGCTTCCTGCTAATTATCAGGTTGACAGAACATGCCTGTGGGTGATTACTTTGATCATATAAAGTGAGTGAGGAATGACAGACGTGCGCACCATGGGTGGCACCATTCACTAGATAGGACTCTGGAGTATAAACATGTAGAAAGGGAACCGAGCAGCGGAATGCTTTCTTCTTTCACTGCACTCTGACTGTGCTTGTGCTGTGACCAGATGTTTCAAGCTTTTGCTCTTTTGACTTTAAGTACCATAGTCTGTATCCTAAAAGTTTAAGGGGAAAGAAACCCTTCTTCCCTTAAGTTGCTTTTACAACATATTTTAACCCACAAACAACCTAAACTAAGACACAAAGCAAACTGGAAAACAGACATACACAACGTAATTCTTTTTGTATAATTCTAGAAAATGCTAATTGATCTATAGTATCGACAGTAGAAAACACATTAGGAATAACTATGAAGGAAGAATTTGTAAATAGCAAATTTTTTCCAGATGTTGAAAATATCCCTGCTTCTACAGTATTGATGGCTTTGCAGCATACTGTCGTGTTAATTGATATTAAAATTTACACTACTGGATTTGTGAATTGCAAAATCCATACAGTGATTACTGTGATAACTTACTTACACGACATATCTGCATAAAAGAAAATATATATAGACAAGCATCCCCAAGCACACAAACACACTAACACCCAACACACAGACTTGCACACATATAGATGCATACACACACATATGCACACACAAGCACACATATGCATGCACATAGAGAGAATATGTATTTTCTAAAAGAAGAATTTCTGAGGTGAAGTAGTCTACAACCTATAGTAAAAAAGGCAAAACCAAACTGGATAAATCTACAAATGTAATCATATTTTGCAGCATAAAAGTGGGAAATAGCAAGAATAACATACTTGAAAATACCAAAGAAATACAAAATAATAGTGTGTATTCAGGTATCGATTAATTAGTTGTGCTTGCATAAAAGGAATTGTACTTCAAAGACAACCCACAGAATGGGAGAAAATCTTCACTAACCACATATCTGATAGAGCTCTATTATCCAGAGTGCACAAAAAACTTAGAAAACTAAACATCAAGAAAACAAATGACCCAATTAAAAAATGGGCCTTGGAACTTAAAAGAAACTTTACCAGGGACGAAATTGAAAAAATGCTCTGCATACTTAGCCATCAGGGAAATGCAAATCAAAACCTCCCTGGGATATCATCTCACTCCGGTCAGGATGGCAAAAATCCACAATACAAACAATACCAAATGCTGGAGAGGATGTGAGGAGAAGGAAACTCTCCTACATTGCTGGTGGGAATGCAGGCTTATACAACCACTCTGGCGAGCCGTCTGGCGATTCTTAAAGAAGTTAATGATTGAAATGCCATGTGACCCTGCTATTCCACTTTTGGGAATAATCCCCCATACAGTAAAAATTCACCTTGATAGCACAAGCACAACCATGTTCATAGCAGCACTCTTTACAATAGCAAAGTCATGGAACCACCCAAAATGCCCGACAGTTGATGAGTGGATATGGTGCATTTATACAATGGAATACTAGTTAGCCATCAAAAATGATAAATTAATGAGATTTGCTGGGAAATAGATAGAATAGAAAAAATTATATTGAGTGAAGTATCCCAGACACAGAAAATTAAGCACCGTATATGCTCCCTAATAGGTGGATCCTAGTACCAAACTCACTTAGTGACACACTCAAAGATAAATCTCTGTAATACCTACAGTAATTGCAAAGATTATAAATAGGAGGGAAGGGGAAGGAGGGCCCCACCAGAAACAAGGAATGAGGGGATCATGCTAGAGCAGAGGAAATAGGCCACCATCAAGTACTGTAAGTAAGGAGTGAGATATCTGGTTAAGCTCACTCGCTTTCCTTCCTGGTCAGCTTTCCTTCCTTGCAACTGAGAGGGGTTTAATTTCAACAGAAAGGGAGGGCATACAGTCTGGCAGATAGAAGGTAACCATCCTGCAAATGGGAGACTAACACCCCCCTCACCACAGTTTCCTACTCTTATACCATCTACTTTTGAATCTACTCTTATGACAAGACTCTATTTTAACAACCTTTTATCTCTGGCTAGGAGGCGATATCCAATATCCATCAGGATGGAGTCAAGGGCGGTGCAGAAACAGCAAAATTGGAAGAAGAAAAAAAAAAAAGAATAACAAACCATAATTCAGAACATCAGAGACCCTACATTAATCACCAGGAGCCAGACCAGCCAAATCTCTCCTCATCCTAAACCTCAGGGAAATTTGCGGAAGAGGGGGTGGTAAGATTGTAAGAGCCTAAAGATGGGGAGAAGCAATGACATTTAAGATACTCCACACACGTTAAGGCTGTGTCAAATGCTCAAAACCAAGGGATTCAACAGTAGTTTAGGGACAGTCCTGTTGCTTAATAGGTACAAACACACCTAAGTTCAATCAGCAGAACCACAAAGGCAAGAAAAAAGATGGTTAATTATTTGATTTGTTAGAATCCTAACTCTATGCAAGACTCTTTCAAGTCTGATGGTTTCATTCAACTCAATATTTTAAATTAATTGATCAAGATTTTGCTCTGTCACAATATTTGAATGTACTGTACAAGTTCAAATGCAATTGAAAACATTTTAGGTCTGAAGCAAACTACTAACTATAGTGCATAATTAAACTCTTTTAACATCAGTACATAAGGCTTCATTGAATCCATGTTGTCTTTCTCTTCAGTCCAGCCAGAGAAAGCTGAAGATGTGTAACTTCCAGAAAATTATTATCATAGCTCCAAATATGCCTTCTATTTTATGCTGTACCTTTGGAAAAAGTAAAAGAAATGCATTGCATTTCAATGTGTTTATTCGTTTGTTAGAAGTAACTGATTAATCACATTAGGATAAGTTGAAAATACTTAGTCACTTTCTTTTTGGAAATCTGAGATATCGTATATCTCACTTATCCTTTGGAAAAACAGTAAACAGGTAATTTTAGAGAGTTATCCTTTCTGAGATTACATAATTGACCAAATATTGCAATTTTTGCCTCTTGGTAGCATCACAAAATAAAACAGGTGGCTATTTCAAAGCTTGATATTATGACTTAATAAATATTAATTACCAGAAGCAGAATTTAAACCCATTGCTCTTGTATCTCTAATAACAAAGTCTATAGATATCCACATAGTCTCCATACCTTAGAACATGAGGGTGTGAGTGTGTGTGTGTGTGTGTGTGTGTGTGTGTGTGTGTGCATATTACATATATACTTGGATTGTTGGTTATCAGGGAATTAAGGGTGAAGCTGCAGGAATGCTTTGGTAGGAAAACAGCATCATAAATTACCTCACATAAATGAGCACATGAACCCAGATAAAAACATGTATTCGATATTATTTTTATTTTGTTCCTTCATACATAAAGCAATGCACTTATGTTCACCCCTTACATTAATTCCATCCTCCCTTTCTGTCCCACTAAATACTTTCTCCTTTCCAGAAAGTCTCTCTCCTACTTTCAGACCTTTTACATATCCGATGTACAATCACGTGTGTGTGAGAGACCCACTGGATTTCCTCTGGATTACCTGTCCTGGCAATGCTTGAGTTCTTACTGGAATGGATGATATAGAAGAGCACACATTTTTAAAGATGCAACAATCCTACTTCCTTAGAGAAACTGTACTTTCATATATGCTTGCTAACTTAGTATTCTTTTCTGAAAAAATAAGATTACATAGATTGAAACTGTGGCAATAAATGCTTCATTAGATAGCTACATAAAAGTTAAAGAAACATTTGAAAGGAATACTGTTTTTGTTTAAAGTTTTAGTTTGTTGTTAAATATGGTTTTATAATGGAAAAGAAAATTTTCTGGATTAAATTTTTGTCTTGAATTTTATTGGGAAGAAAATTATGCTACAAATGATTCTTTTGTCAGAAATATAAACCTTATTTTATAAAAAAATTTGAAAGTTCTATTTCATCAAATTTACATTTGATTTTAAGTTATTTTGACCAAAGACTTGTTACAGAATACAAATGAGAACAAAAAAAATGACATGTCAGCATTTGTGACCTTTGTCTTTTAAACTTTTAGTGAATCTGTGATGCTCTGTAATGAATTTCTTACAGAAGTCAACAAATGAGAACAACAAACCTCCCTACATTGCCTCTGTAAAAGTCCTTTTCCAGCCCCCAAACCAAATTTCAAATTCACTGTATTAAGACATACAGTTCTTTGAATTATTGTGTTATCAAGAGTGTTTTAAACTATGATTTCTATTTTTTTCTTGATATTTTAAAAATTTCTTTTGTGTGCTTGTATGTGTGTGAACATGTGTTCTTGTAAACTGGTAGCGTTCATGTAGAGGTAAGAAGACAGCATTGTGGACTTGGTCTCTCCTTTGATCTTGTTTATGCAGAATAACTGGGGTCATCAGGCTTGTGGCCTAAGCATTTTTATTGTTTGGCCCATTTCCATGTCCCTGATTATTAACTCTTTAAACTCTCATGGAAAAGGACAAATGAAGAATCACAGAAAAGATTTCTCGAATGAGAAAGAAAGTATATTGCAATTGTTCTTCAATGTAGTCAACTTTAAGCATCAGATTTAATACCTGTGTTTGCAAGAAACACTGAAGCTTAAAGATTTTACACTTTGATGTTGCAGCTCTCTTGTGAGTTTCTAGTACCAAAAAGTTCAACTACATCAGAATTAAACAGCATCTTGTTAGCAGCTGCAACTTCTTTTCTGTGTGATAGCTTTTCATATTCTTTCAGAAGATTTTCAACAAATTAGATGCACATCCATGCAAAACAACCTCAAAACCTCACTTACCTGATTCAAAGCAATGGAGACAGACCAAATGTGTGATAATGCTCTATCTCAGAAGGCATTATATTTTAGTATATTCTATTTTGAAAAAAAAGTGACACTATAATAAAGTTTCAAAAATATTTAGATAGCGTTATCAGCATGCCTGGAACTTAATCTAAGAAGAAATGTTTCAAATGTAAGTTATTTTCCTGTGGCAATAGGAAACAACAATACTGAACAAGAAGAGAAAGCAGAAATACAAAATGGACACTTGTGAAAGCCGAGAAAGTTCTGACACTGAGATCCATTAACCAGAGCACACAGGCCACTTGGTCTAGAATGACTTGTGCAGCTGAGTTCTTCATTGAAAAAACTGGGTTCTTTCAACCACCCCAAAGTAGCTGGCAGTACTTACAGACTTTTCCCACAGATACTGAGAAACATGCCACATTGAGCACCAACATACAACTCAGAAATATTCAAAGGTTGAGTACTGCTGTTTGAGATTGGCATGAGTGCTTTATTGAAGCAACCCACAGCACATGATAACGAAGTTCAAACCTTGCATGAGGGCGCACATCTGAAATCTCTCATCTCAGGAGGCTGAGAAAAGAGGATTGAGGGTTTGAGACCAGTGTGGAGTGCAGGAAGAGTTCTGAGCCTGCCTGAGTTACAGGCTGCTGAAGGAAACTCTCAGGTAAAGGCATAATGCAGTCACAAAAGCAAAGAAATGGAATCATCCCAGATGTTCAACAGGATAAAAAGGTAATGAAAATCTAGTAGGAAATACTAGTTAGCTTTTAGGAAAAATGAATTAATGAGATTTGCTAGTTGATGGATAAAGCTGGTAGATATTATATGACCAAGTATCCCAAGTGAAGAACCACAGATACCTCATGCTCTCTCTTATAAGTGGATCATAGCATTAAATCTTTAGAATGATATAATCAAATGGAAATTTTTATAACACTCACAAATCATAAAAGGACATAAATCAGGGGAAAGGGTGGAGAAAGATTCCAAAAGAATGGACACAAAAGAACATTGGCAATTAAATAAATAAGGTATATGTATGGAAGAATAGTGGAATATTAAAGCTTTCTAGTAATCATTTACTCCCTAATGACTTCTAACTCCCATGAACCTCCTTAATACCAAGAAACATATGCCCGGTATTATAAGCTTGCCCAAATAACAGTGGAAGGGGAGAAAATAGACACTATAACTATAAACACATGATAGTGAACCACCATCTAAATATCTCTTATTATATCTTAGATAAGAACAGAGCTCAACACTTAAGCAAGATGCAGCTATTGCAATGGAGGAATTGTGAAGTACAAAACTACAACTGATCAGAAAGTATCAGTATCAGAAATGCTGGAGTGCTCAGGCCTGAATTAGGCCAAGTCTCTCTAAATCCCAAAGCTCAGTGAACTCTTGGTGTTAAACAAGTGTTTTGTACACAGTTTGGCCCATAATTACTTTGATTAGCTATTAATTAAGTCATGATGAACACATGAGGTCCAAATACTACTTTGTGACTCTCACTAGGAAAGAAACATTGTCTCTATTGGCTTACAGTTTACTTCAGTAATTCCTCTTTTTAATGTTTAAATAAAATTTAAATAAAAATATACGTGTGATAGATGTTTGTGTGTACATATGTATGTGAGTGTAGGTGTGCACATCACATGCCATATATCAAGTTCATCTTTCAGGAATCACTTCTTTCCATGTACTATATGGACTCTGGTATCAAAGTAATGTTTTCAAGCTTGACAGTAAACATCTTTATCCTTAGCGTCATCCTGCAGGCCCTAAGAATTCTATATACACTTTGACACACTTCATTTAGGTGATTTTTTGTGTGTTTATTGTATTTATATACTAATTAGGAAACCACTTATGAATATGGCTGTCATTTCCAAATGTTTTAAATGCACCATGGTTTTCATCTACCTTTTGTGGTGCTTTCTATGCTTTCATTAATAGGTCAAGTAACTAGAATATAAGCATGTACATTGAACTGGAAAGTGATAAACCATTCAATAATGAGGAAATCTATGAAAAATTTTCAAGGAGAATAAAGAAAATGTTATACTTCTAAATATCCATTATTCTTTTGATAACAAATAATTTACCTTTTTGCTTTGAAGTCTTACCACAAAATGTGATACTTATTAAAAAATGCACACAGCTGTACTTGTTGATTTATGTCAACTAAGCTTTTAGCAAATGGTCATTGCATTGAGCAAGACATTTCTTGTGAGGGTATTTTTGAGAGAAATTGAAGTTGTTGCTGCTGAATATAGTGAGATGATAGATTTACTACAGGCTAGATCAGGGTTGTTTCTTCAATGAGATATGTTTCAAGTAGCTGACACTGTTGAGTAAGAGAGAGGAATAAATATTTGACTCTCAGCAACATGAATAATGCTGTTCATCAACCAATGTGCACGAAGCTTGAAAGCCCATAATCGTATTCTTCCTCATAAACTGTCAGTTGGATTCTGTTCCTCAGAGGATAAGACATGCTTATAAATCTACCACAGCTACTTGACAAGAAAGAAGCATTCGTCCTGAGACACATCATAGCTCTCCTTATCCAGGATTCCAGCAGCATCAGGAATGGAAATGTGGAGATGCTTATCTGTATGGGATATGCCCTTGACATCTTCTTCTGGAATTATAAATCAGCACCTGACACTAGAAACTAGGGTATTTACAGAGTCAACAAAAGTGCAAATAACACAGTCATTTCGTTCCTTTTATGTGTGGAGCCCCAGACTTGCTGGGTCAAGTCTGGCAGGATTTAATTTTAGCCATTATTAGGATCACAAATGTGGGCAAATACAGAGCTTAACACAATTATTATGTCCTGCTTTCAATTATCATTAAAATTAAATGTCTGTAAAATCATTTTATATCATCTGTGCCCACATGGCTTATAAAAAGTAATAACCATATACATCATATGGTAATTTTGAGTAATAAATGGGTTTGCAAACACCAATCATTTCTAGGTCCACAAAATATGTATTAGTGACTATTGAATTAGTCTTCTACATGTGGAGTACATAAAAGTTTTGATTTACCTGGTCAAATTTACTTAGTTATTTTCTCTTTTTTTGTCTTTAAATATAACAGAATATTCATTATGTAATTCATTTGTTAAACTAAAAAGACATGGGAAAAGAATCAAAAAACTAAAGTACTTTGGGTAAGTGAAACTGATGTGTTATCAACTTTTCCTGGTAAGAATTAAATGAATTGATGTATCAGTGCTTACATGATTGAGTGAAAGAAACGCAATACTAAATAAAATAATTAATTAAGCATGCTTCAAGCTATTTTTGAAGTATTATCAAAAGTTGCCCCACATAGATATTCTGAGATAGAGTGTAAGTATATGAATTTGTAGGTATTGCATATTCAGATTAATTTTCTTACATAAATATTTTTATTTTTATGATGACTATAGAATATTTTAAAGTTAATAAACCAATAGAGTGTCATGAATGTGATCACAGATGAAACTCAATTGGCCATACATACAAAGCAACATGAAAATAGGAGAGAGACTGGCAAGGAAGAATGAAGATTATAATCTGAAGAAAAGGGAGATTAAGGTACAGAAATATCATAAATTCACTATATTTATTGTTTGCAATATTAAAAGAATGAAAAAGTAGAAACTAGTAAATATTGCAGGACTTAAGATGAAGTTTCCAGTTTTAATCAGCATGTCTTATCGTCTGAGAAACAGAATCCTACTGACAATTAATGATTTTGTCAAGATGTCTCAGTGGATAAATCACTTGCTTTCAAGCCTGAAAACATGAGTTCAGGCTCTAGAAGCCCACATGGTGGACAGAGAGAGAACATGGTAGACAGAGAGAGAACATGGTGGACAGAGAACATGGTGGACAGAGAGAGAACATGGTGGACAGAGAACATGGTGGACAGAGAGAGAACATGGTGGACAGAGAACATGGTGGGCAGAGAGAGAACATGGTAGACAGAGAACATGGTGGACAGAGAACATGGTGGACAGAGAACATGGTGAGCAGAGAACATGGTGGGCAGAGAACATGGTGGGCAGAGTACATGGTGGACAGAGAACATGGTGGACAGAGAACATGGTGGACAGAGAACATGATGGACAGAGAGAGAACATGGTGGACAGAGAGACAACATGGTGGACCGAGAACATGGCGGACAGAGAACATGGTGAGCAGAGAACATGGTGGGCAGAGAACATGGTGGGCAGAGTACATGGTGGACAGAGAACATGGTGGGCAGAGAACATGGTGGGCAGAGAGAGAACATGGTAGACAGAGAACATGGTGGACAGAGAACATGGTGGACAGAGAGAGAACATGGTGGACAGAGAACATGGTGAGCAGAGAGCATGGTGAGCAGAGAGCATGGTGAGCAGAGAGCATGGTGAGCAGAGAACACTTGTCTGAAAGTTGTTCTCTGACTCTATCCTTGTGCTTATGGCAAGCATGGGTTCTCTCTCTCTCTCTCTCTCTCTCTCTGTCTCTCTCTCTCTTTCTCTCTTTCTCTCTCTTTTTCTCTCATAAATAAAAAATAAAATATGTTTAAAAGTTTTCAGTTACATATTGAATCCAGTATGAAGTCATCTTAACTCCAAATAGGTACACTAACTTTTAAAATATTTTTCTGAAGGAAATTTTGAACAAAGTTTTCATTGCTATGAATTACCAAAGTAGAATGGGAACATTTCTCTGAATTGTAAGCCTGTAATTTTCCTTAGGACATAATAATTCTTATCCAGATACCTCATTAAAGAGTTAAGTTTGACCGTAATTGAAAACATTACTAAGAGGCGTAGCAGAATTATGGCCATTTAATCTACTTCTATTTATTAAATTCCCTTGAAAGTTAAGTCTTTAAAATTTTCTATTTTAAAAAATTTGAATTTCAGAAGAGACAAAGGCTGAATAGAATGTAATATGAGGCTGCATTTAAAGCCAGGTCTTCATGTGCAATTGCATGCTACTGAGATATTATTTGTTTTCACTATTTTATTTTTCTTCTATTTTAATATTTTAATAATGGTAGAATATGATGAGAACCTAGGCAATTTTAACAGTTGTTCTATATGACAATCTTCCCCTTTTCATTAACCACAATTCTATTTTTTCAAATGCTGAAAACATTGCATTGGAACATAGCAAGCATTCATACAAAGATACAATTTGTGATGTACATCAAGATTTACTGTCAGAACACTGAAATTGTGTAAGGAGAATTAGCTCCCACATGAAGAATATCATAAGTTTGTGTGTTTGCCATTATCTGCAGCCTGTAGAATGGGATGGTAACTTATTAAAGTGTTATGAATTAATTGTTTAATTTTCAAACATGAACATTTAGAATTTTAAACTCTGGTATAATAACATGTAAGAATTTTTCACAGCAGACATGTTCAAATCCATCATTATTCTCTGATGTTGATGAAGTGAAGTGACAATGATGAGCAAGATGATTTGTGAGAATCACATGAATTGCTATGATTAGACATCTCTGTAAGCTAAAGGTATCTTAAAATATGCTTTCTGTTGTGCAATCTTTATTTTCATGCTTTCCAATCATTTTAAAATGTCTTTCCAACATAATATATACTACACCTAAGGGACTGAAAGAAATATTTTAATTGCATTTCTGAGTTGATCCAGTCGAGACTTCCTTGTGATGCACTGAAGAAACATTGATGGTGGTGTTTGGAGATGAAGTACAAAGGAATACATTGCAATTTATGTCCTTAAATCATTTAGTTTAGATTTTGATAAACATTGACTGAATTACCAACAAAACAGATTTGCAGTATAGACTTTCAAAATTGAAAAGAATGCAGAGTGAAATAAAGTACTATGAAAACTGTTTAGTCTGAATTATGAACAGCTAATTTTAATTTTGTTTTTATTCTCATGTTTTGTTTTGACACAGACTTACAGCTTAGACTAAGCTTGACATGAACTCACCAAACAACTTTGCTTGATTTGGACCACTTGCTTCATCATCCTGGGTGCTAGGATTAAAGGAGCTTACCACCAAGCTGACTGAACACTTTAACTTCTGTTCATTCAAATAATAAAGGTTTAATATGCTGCATGTATACTAAACTAAAAGTAAGAAAATATCTGGAATATGCATGATGAAGTGTACTTCACATAAAGTGCATTTTATTTCTTATGTTTAGCTTGTCTACTACCTTTTGTGTGATATACAAGTATTCAGTACATCTCTATCAAGGAAAATAATTCTATTGTGGTCATTTTAATAGCTCAATACAACAGTAAATATTATATTTTAGGGTTTGGGAGGTGGCTCAGGGGTTAAGCCTCTGCCTGGCAGGCAGAAGGTCCTGAGTTCAGATCCTAGACCCCACGTATAGATGCAGGGCAGAAGCGGGGGAGGCCTGTGTTTCTGGTCCTGGTAGGGTGGAGTCTGTGAATCCCGGGGCAGAGTAAACAAGGAGGAGGTGGAGGCGGTCCATGGTGGTTCTACACACACACACACACACACACACACACACACACACACACCTACATGCACACATGCGTACACACACACAATTGAATAAATAATAATAATAATAATAAATAAACAAAACCAAAAAAGAACAGTCAATATTGTATTTTAATTTGCCAGCAATCATTTAACTTCTTCATCTTCCATACTTAGTAAAATTATATTCTATCCAAAGATAAGGAAAATTGTTTAAATATATGCTAATATTTAGCTACAAGGAGATGAAATCTAACTACCACCTAATCACATATGATTAGATTAGATATTAGATAGAGAATCTCTCAGATCATGATGTAGACGATTCCTTTTATAATGAAAGGTGTTTGATATAGAAAATCTGTATCAAATCTCAGAGAATTATTGTATCTTCTTGGTCCTGAACATGTCATCTAACTCATGCCCCACCCCACAGCTCAGGGACCATTCCTGAAGAGGAGTATGAAAGAGCTTGAGGTGGGAACAGTTCTGACTGGCAGAATCTTCCAGACATGATACATCTGCTGCATCGTTGAATTCAATGCAGCTATGTCTACTATCATGAGGCCATTTACTTGCATTTAGCTTATCAAAACTTCACCATGATAAAGGACAGATCTCAAAAGTTTTAATACCTTTTTAAGGAGGAATGAGGGTCAATACCACATTAGAGCAGAAGAGAATGACTTTCTCCTGGTATACCTACTGACATATCATTAGTGTGTAAGATGTGCCCAGGCACATGTCAGTTCAGGCAACTCAAATGAATCCAACTTGACTATATTTATACAATCATGAAAGCAACAGAGAGACTTCGTGAGAAGAGGAAAAGGGGGACTTGCAATGGAAAAAGGAGTGTGATTGGGATCATGTAACTAGAGAGGAGGAAGTGACATAAATTCATTGCCTTCACATGTGAAACTTAAAAAAGAAATCTAAAATTAAGTTTGTACTTCTAAAACAAAAATTAATGAAAAAAGAGTTGTCCTTACATAATTGTGCTTTTAATGAAATTTTGAATCTCCTATAAATGTTCCTAAAATATCAATTCATTTTTTATTCCATAATGAATTTTATATAATATATTCTATAATGTTAATTCCATAATTTTAGAAGTTCATAAGCTCAATGTTCATGCCAAGTATAGTTGCACTTGCATGTAATTAGCACTTATCAGACTGAAAAAAGAGGATTAGGAATTCAAAGCCCAAATCACACATGCTACATAACAAATTTGAGGCCTCAATGGACTAAAGCTACCTGAGACACTGTTTAGAAACAAGAATGTGGGGGGGGGGCACATGAAAGGTATAGAGAGAGAAAGAAGGATAATTTATTAGAGGTATTCATAGCTGAATAATTTTTAAAAATAAATTTAAAATGTAGAGGAAAATTGATGCTGTCAAATACAAATAGCTAATTGTAGACGCAGATGGTATATAAAAGATATTATATGACAACAATTTTACTATTTGCAAAATATTTTAGATAAAGTAAATATTAAAAATTTTACCTTACAATTCACGATGTGAAATATTGTCTTCTAGTATATTACTGTGGTTGAGTCCTAAAGAGAAGAAAACAAAAATTGGAAAGCTAACGCATTCTGTGTGTATTTATGTGCATTTACTAATAGCATGTCACTTATTCATTCAGTAATATATTATATTTATTAATTCTGCAATAGATTATATTCAACTGGGATTATATAATAAACACATTAAAAAGTTACTTCAAATGCTATATTTTTTCAACCTTATGGATTGCTCTAACAGGTGTGTATATACTAGAGAGACACTGTGCCATTAAATTATAGTCCCAGCAATAAGTGAATTTGAAATATTCATTTATTAAGAAGAGAGAGAGAAAGACACTGAGAGAGAGAGAGAGAGAGAGAGAGAAACAAATATACAATCCATGGTGCACAGGTGAAGGTCGGAGGGCAAATTTTTGAAATCAAGTTTCTGCTTCATTTAGGAGCAGGTTTATTACCTTCCAAGGTGTTTCATTGACACCGTAAGTATATTTTTAAATTATAGTGTTTTGCCAACTTTATTTATTTTTAAATATGTTAACAATGAACTTCTATGTTTTCATCACTGTTACCTACCTGCACCTCACATTCCTTCCCATCTTCCTGTTCTCCCCTCCTTTCTGTTTTCCTCTCTGTCTCTCCCATCCCACTAAATATGTAAGCCACTGGGTTACCTTTAGACATCCGTATTAGTCCTTGGGCAGCCTTCAGGGCACAAATGACTCACAAGAGGATAGATGTTAGAATAAAGAGGCTCTCCCTCTCTTAGGTGTAGTCTCATTAGTCCCTCAGGGTAACTTCATGCCTGATGTAGTCTATATATACATACATATACATATACATATATATATTACAGTCAGCCTGTGTGGTTGCTGATAAATGACTATCAAATGGCTTAAGGGAACAGGGGGTTTATTTCCTTACAACAGTCCAGTAACAGTTCTCAGTCCAGCTTGATGGGAGAGCATGCACCAACACCAGGGCCGAGGGAACTGGCCACACCATCTCCACGTACTGGCTGCGAGAGAAACATTCCTAACTTGCCAGACCAGCATGTCTGGCCAAATGTACAAAAGGATACCAACCCTCTCAACCAGCTGTCTGTATTTTGTTCCAGGGTCTAGCCCCACCCACTATAGGCTGGGCCTTCCCCATCAGCTAGACCACCTCCTGCAGGTGTGGGCCTAAGTCAACCACTAATTCTCTACAAATGTGCCCAGAGCGCAAACCCTCAACTGTCAGGTTGACACCTTTGCCCTACTATAACACTATACCCCTTGTCAACTTGACACAAAAGCATAGCATTTTTAAACTCTAACCATCAGCCTTTGTCCCACAGATGTTAAAAGTTATCTTAAAAATATGAGTACATTTCATGGACAAATTTAAAATGTTCTCTCATTAAAAATTCAGTTCCAACACTTTAAAAGTTCAGTTTTTTTAACCTTAAGAGTATATCAAATCATTATAAGTTAAATACTTTAAAACAAATAAAAACATTAAAACAGAAGTATCTTGAGGTAATAAGAAAACATTAAATTAAGATCAAAATCCAGCAAATTAAGTACCGCATCCTTACTTCAGGGTCCATCTTCTGTTGCTCATCATATAGTCAAAGCTGCTGAAAGATTCTAGGGATTCCCAGTCCCTATAGACAGCTCAAAGTTGTAAAAGCAGAATTTCTCTGAACCAGGCTCAATCTCCACTCACAGCCATCCTCAGCAGCAGTCCCACCGTTCTGGCATCTCAGACACCACTCTGGGTTTGCCTCTGCAGCTACAAGCGTCACCTTTCCTTACAGGAACTCTATGCCTGCCACTTGGTGATAAGCTTTTTAGGCTCTCCATGAACCCCTCAAATTGTTCACTAAAACCAGTACCACCTGGGAGACACTGCCAGATTTCAAAGCAAAGTTGAAACATAGCTTGGTCCATTAAAACCACAGCTGCACCAAATCTTGTATGCTGACACTAGAAAGGCCTCTTTTTCAACAGCCAAACTTCCAAAGGGCAAAAAATGGCCTCAACTTGGGCTTTTGGCCCTGACAGAATCTGAGTTTTCAAACCACAAACTCACCATACAGTGATATTCATGTTTTCCAATGCCCCAGTGCAAGTCACTAGGTTTTCTTTCACTGATGCTCATTTCTTTAGAAATGACAGCTATTCGTCTGCCTGCCCATTCCTCATCCATATAGTCAAGGCTGCTAACACGGCTCTCCTCTATCAAGCAAACCAGTCCATCGTCTTTAAATTCAGCTTCACCAAAGTCCTTTTGCCCCTCATCACAAATTGGGCCCAAACAATCCATAACTCTCTCAGCACTACTGTTTTCCAAATAGTCCACCAAACTCTGTAGAATGGTATTTGTAATCGACAAAGTCAAAGTCTTCAAACATGTCAAACTTATCCAGCAAACCAGTTCAAAGGTCACAAAATCCACATAGTAATATTAATCAGCAACATCCCACTTCCTGGATACCAAATGCTGTTGCAGTCAGCCTTCAGGGTTGCTGATAAATGACCATCAAATGGCTTAAGGGAACAAGGGATTTATTTCCTTACGACAGTCCAGTTACAGTTCTCAGTCCAGCTTGATGGGAGAGCACGCACCAACACCAAGGCCAAGGGAATAGGCCACACCATCTCTACATACTGGCTGAGAGAGGGACATTCCTAAAGTGCCAGACCGGCATGTCTGGCCAAGTATACAAAAAGGATGCCAACACTTTCAACCAGCTGTCTGTATTTTATTCCAGAGTCCAATCTCACTAACCATTGGCCTGGCCTTCTCCATCAGCTAGACAATTTTTTGCAGGTTCGCTCTGGACTTAACTCAACCAGTAATTCTTTACAAATATGACCAGAATTCAAACCCTCAACTGTCAAATTGACACCTGCAACTAACTATAACTATATATGTACCATATATTTCCTTATCTTAGGCAGATACCATATATGTGTGTGTAAAAATTTAGGTCATAGATTACTGAAACAGAAAACAATTTCAGCTATCTCAGTTGTTATTTATCCAGAACCTTTCAAACTAGTTTTGTTCTCTCTGTCATTATTACTTCAACTGACTAATATTATTATAATGTATTCCTTGTGGAGACCTTTGCCCCCTATTTGACATTGCAATCTATGGAAAGCAACATGCACTGTGTCAAATACGTAGTCACATTTAACTAAAATTACAATTAATGATTTTAATACAGCGTTTATGCTCACTGTTTCACTACTAAGAAACTTAAAGGTTTTATGATTTCAATAATCATGAATTAAAACTAGAATATTAAGAAGTAGTAAATAAATGCAACAAACAGTAAAAAATAATCCAAACAAATGTATATTTATGCTGTATTGTAAATTAATAAAAACATTAACCAGAAATTTTGAAAAGATAAATATTTGATAAAATAGAACAAAACTTGCTCAATATTGTATAGCATATACAAGATATTTGATATGGATTGATGAACAAATATTGGAAACAATATTGAAAAGAATGAGAGTTGTTGCATCAGAGGATAATATTTTTTTACAGAACCCAACAATCAAAGTCAAACAAAATTTTCCTAATACTTTTTTTCTAGCTAAAATATATCTACCATATTCTTAGCAATTATATTTATTATCTTTATTTTCTAAAACTATTAAAGTTTTAGAAAATATGGTAAATATGGTATGCCTCTATCTGCCTGCCTGCCTGTCTATCTATCTATCTATCTATCTATCTATCTATCTATCTATCTATCTATAGTTTGTCCTACTGAATTCTTGGAATAATAAAAATGCAAACCCTAAGTAGGAAAGGAATGTAAGAAATATACACATTCTTGCATAAAAAATGTATCCCCCACTTATATAGGTCACTGACTGAAAGCTATTCACGTTTATGCTGATTTCCACTCAATTTCAATACATTCTTCAATTTATGGTCTTATTATATATTCACTAAAGCTAAAGTTCTAAAAGTTGTCTAAGAAAAAGAAATGGCAGCATAATAAGACAGTATTAGAATGCTTTACTGTAAGTTTCAATGGCATTTATAAGAACCAATTCAAATCACAGTTCTAACTTTTTAAAAATTAGCATTTCTCTGTGAGATTGCCTTGAGCAAAGGAAAGGAATAAAAAAACTATTTTATAATTTCATTTCATAGGGACACATGTTCCAAGGTCAAGAAAACTTATATCCACCAATTACATTTTTTTAAACAACTACTCCTTCATTAAACAGGTTTAGTGTATTCGCCAAAGCTCATTGGTGTCTATCAACTCTGAGAGCAATTCAAATAGAAGAAAAGGCAACATACCATAGAAAAATACATGTAAACAAAATACTCTAAGAATATGTACTTTGAATCATCACAGAAATATGAATATTTCATTGTATCATTTAATTTTTTCTAAAATCTTGGCTTATTTATTTATTGCAGTTCTCTCTCTCTGTCTCTCTCTCTCTCTCTCTTTCTCTCTCTCTCTCTCATTATCCGTACACCTGTGGAGGCCCAAGGGTAATTTTGGGAATCATTCTAGATTGCTCTACCTCCTGTTTCCTTTGCCTTGGAGTTTACCAAGCTCTGCCTTCCAAGGTCAGAAGTACGGGTGTCTTTAGTTTCTGCCTGGCATTCTAATTGTAAGGCAGAAGCTTAACCTCTGAACCATCTCTCCTGTCCAACCACCATTTATTTTTTTATTTTTATTGTTATTTATTATTTATTCAATTGTGCATGTATGTGTGCATGTATGTGTGCGTGTGTGTGTGTGTGTGTGTGTGTGTGTGTGTAGAACCACCATGGACCGCCTCCATCTCCTCCTTTTTTACTCTGCCCTACCAGGACCAGAAACGCAGGCCGCCCCCACTTCCTACCTGGCGTCCATACGTGGGGTCTAGGATCCGAACTCAGGACCTTCCTCCTGCAAGGCAGAGGCTTAACGCCTGAGTCACCCCTCCAGTCCCCCCACCATTTATTTTTTAAATCAGTAAATTTGCATCATAAAAATATGATGAGTAATTGAAGTATAGAATAACTTGGTATTTTGAATTATATTGGCTTTTAGTCATCTTCAAATGTAAAATCCAACCTCTACAGCATGACTATTTATGAGCATAATTAAAGTATCATAATTATATACCAAATACAGCATTATGATCACACAAGAACATAACTATAGAATTAGCATAGAGCAAAAATATTCCAAGTGAAACAAATAAACAAAGGAGCAAGACTACCTGCAGCAAGAAATGTTTGAATGAGCTTGAAGCAATAGGTTTGTGAAGGTTTTAAGAAACTTGAATAAGAAAATAACATTCATGAATACATTTTTAGAAAGCACATGGAAAGTGATGCCAGGGAGGGAACTAAATTGTTTAAAGAATTTACCAAGAGCTAGTTTCTTTTCTGTAGTTACAGAATTTTAGTAAAGACATCACTTGAGGTTAACGTAGAAATCAGTGTTTAAAACATAAACACAGAGGCCTGGCAAAGCGGCTCTGTTGAGAAAGGTATTTGCTGTCAAAACTGGTAACCTGAGTTTGATCTTTGGGGAATATATAAAAGTGGAAAGGGAGAATGGACTTAAGAAACTGGTTTTGTACTGTGCTCCACAGTGTCACATATGTTGCCACACACCCAAAGTAACAAACTTGTTAAAAAAACTTGTTAAAATAGATAAATGTGTATATAAAGGGAAGTGTCAAAAATGTTGCTATAGATAGTAAAATGTGAAACAAAAAGAGAAACTATGGGGATAGCAGAGAGACATGAAGTGAAATGTATTAAGTCATTCCCATTAGTAATGGCTGATGGAAAAATCAAGGCAATGGAAGACTAAGTCCTTTGAAGGGGCTAAGTTTTTGTTTTTTTGGGCTGTCTCACTCAAGAATTGCAAAGGACACTTCTGAGCTTCTCAATCTAGTAAACAAAACAGTGATTTCAGAATTGCTATGAGCAAATTAGTCATGCTTATTTTCCCTCTTTCCTGTTCTTGAACCTGGAAGTTTGCAATAGGTCTTTAATTGCACCACCAGAGTAAAATAGGTAAATTAGATATTGATAGACTTGTTTCTAGTTCAGATTTTCCACAGAGAACTTCAGGACAGGAGCTCTAATTAATGGATTAGGGAAGGCATTTCACTATTTGGAATGAGGCAATTCACTGAGGATTATTCATCTATGCCTTAGTTTGCTTTGATTTTATAGTTTAAAATAATGGAATTTGATGAGATTATAGACTTTGAGTTGATAGAGTAATGAGAATGAGACTATTTAGAAAACTGGGTTGAATATACTTTGCCTTTCAGAAAAATTCAAATAATGGAGGAGGATGTGAAACCCCCTACTGCTATATAAGCACTGTGTATATTATCCTCACTTTACAGGTGATCAGAGCCTATCCACATGAGTACATGGTCATTCTGTTATGCCATATTTATATAAAACTCCTTTATACCAGGCTCTGTCTCCTTCTTGCTTTGAAAAGTCTTGATATTTGGACACTTTCTAAGAAAAAAATTGTTAAGCAATTTTATTTCATACAATCATCATAGAATTTCATACAATGAGTTGTGACAAAAGGAAAATTCACAATAAAATGTAAAAGAGAAAAAGAATGTAATTGCAACATGAATGAATGCAATATGAATGAGATAAAAGCAATCAATACTCTCATCAATTTGTGAAAACCACAAGCTGCAATAACATTCACTCTAGCAAGAAAAAAGTACCAGAGTTTTAGTGGCATGAATGTCAAAGGGGCAACTGACAACTTTCTAAATTACATTTAAGACCCACTTTTAGCAGGGATCACACTCCTGGCACTGCAAACTAGAACAGGAACCTATGAAAAGGGAGGACATATGCCTAGATTGAATGGAAGCTATGAAGATTTAGTTATAAAATTCACTATATTAAACTGCATTTTAAACAACTGTCATTGTTTCCATAGATTAGAAGAATATTTAGCACTCAATTGAGAAGTTTCCTTCTACAATAGAAAGTATTTATCACAAAAAAAATCACAAATGGAAAAAAGTGACTGAGAATTGTTGAACTCTGAACAGGACACATCTAAGCCACCCCTATTTCTAACCCAAAGCTCAAGGAATATAAAGGAACAGGAAATTGTAAGGACTTTTAGTGGGGCAGAGGTATAGATATGGCATATCTGTTATAGTTATAATTCAAATTTGCTATTTATATTCCCACAAAAAAGCAAGACAATTGTTCTGTTAGCTTTTCACCATTTAAAAATTATCTCAAGGGATCTCACATATCTCTTATAGATTGATAATGGTAATTCTGACAAAGAAGAAATGTATTTTCCTCAATGGCATGCACATTGATATCTGATTTATGCTCTAGCAAATATTCAAACACGTGTCATCAAAGGGAATCTAGATGAAACCCAGTGGACCACACATGCAAAAGATATAGAAGGAAGTCTCATTAAGGAGAAAAATTGTTGTAATGGGAAGAGGAGGGGGGATGGGATCGATAGACATCCAAAGTTATGAAAGTATCATGAATTCACTGAGTTTATGCACAGGAGATTAAAAAACTAAAAAAATCTAAAAACAGGAAAATGAATTTTTAAAAACCTAAAACAAGAACTTTAGATGACATAGAATATTTTCAAAAGATAAATAATATCTCACTACTTAAAATGGTTTTAATATCTATTCACATTAGCTGTAAAAGGATGAACATTGTTTTCTCATTACTGTAGTAATTAGGTTGAAGCAATTTACTAAGTAATATTCTGCAATCTAAGACCTCAAAAGAAAGACAGTAATACTCTAGGTATTTGTATTTACAATGTAAAATAACAGAGAACATTATGAATCTATCACATTGGAAAGTCAACAGCAACACAGTCCACAGCATGATATAATCAGGAATGCAAAGAATAAACAATCCATTGATCTTCCATACATGGTGTTGCTCATTCATTATTGTAAGGTTCATTTGTAAACCAATTTTGCTATTACCCTGAAAAGACACTATTGTTAAATTGTGATAAGTGGAAACCATAAACTGAGAAAGAATTTTAATGGTCATTATCTTCATTAACTAATGAGTATGCTAATTATGTTCTTAAATGGCAATGATATAGTAGCCCTGGTATAAAGAGCTCACAGAGCAATAACTTGGCCAGTCCTCTTCAGTGTTGGAAGAGAGATAATAACTAAGACCCCAAGTATGGTAATTACACTATGCATGAAATTATTCACTGAAAAACACTTTCTGGTTTATGTAGCTATCTCTGCTTTTATGTTGTTTATCTATACATTGGATTTACATAACTGCAAGGCATTGACTATGAGTCAGAAAACTGAATTACTGGAAGTATGAACCGTTGATCTCTGGAGAAAGCAGAGTCCCTGCCATGAGGTTTGTGACAACAAACTCCTTGCATAAAGAAAATATGTTAGGTGCAGTCTGACATGTTTTGTTATAGAAGACCTACACAAGTTCATACTGAAGAAAAAAAATATGCTTTACATTTTTTATAAAAATTTTGTGATAGCCTTTCATAAAGTTTAAGACAAGAAGGAGAGGAAGATTTGAGTGACAGGGAGACAGAGAGAGTACTAGTCTGTGTGCACATATTAGATGACATTTTTTTTCACTATGTTCTGAATTGTTTTGGTTAAAAAGTATTTTAAAAAAAGAAGTCATATGAGTGGATAAGGAAAATGTGATACATCTATACAATGGAGTACTACTTAGCCATCAAAAATGATGAATTAATGAAATTTGCTGGGAAATGGATGGAATTAGAAACAATTATATTGAGTGAAGTATCCCAGACACAGAAAATTAAGCACCATATGTACTCCCTAATAGGTGGCTCCTAGTACCAAACCCACTTAGAGACACTCAAGGATAAATCTCTGTAATACCTACAGTAATTGCAAGAATTATGAACAGGAGGGATGGGGTAGGAGCCCACACCAGAAACAAGGAGAGAGGGGACCATGTTACAGCAGAGAAAATAGGCCACCATCAAGGACTGTAATGAGACATCTGCTTAGGTTCACAGACTTTCCTTTCTGATCATTTACAACTGATGGGGTATGATCTCATCAGAAGGGGAGGGCATATAGTCTGGCAGATAAAAAGTAACCATTTTGCAAATGGGTGATTGACCCCTCCCTTACTGCGGTTTCCTACTTTTATTACATCTACCTTTGAATATACTCTTATAACAAGACTCTAGTTTAACAGTTTTTTATCTCTCGCCAGGGTGTAACATCCAATACCTATCAGGATGGAGTAAAGGGCATTGCAGGAGCAGCAAAACTGCAAAAAATATCAACAAACAATAATCCAGAACTTCAGAGACTCTATATCAACCACCTGGAACTAGGCCAGCTAATCTTTCCCCATCCTGAAGCTCAGGGAAATTTGAGGAAGAGGGGGTGGTAAGATTGTAAGAGCACAAGGATGGGAGGAGCAATGATATGCAAGATACTCCACATAAGTTAGGGCCAAAGTAATCATAATTGGACTTTGCATGCCCTGTGCAATGTCCAACACACTATTGACCCCACAAAGTCTAGCATTTGCTAAAGGCAGCAAGATCCTTGGAGGCAAGGGATTGACAGCCACAGTAGTGTTCCTATGCTTAAGGGGAACACAGGAAAGGGTTCTGGGAAATGCGGAGAGGAGGACCCAGAGGAGAGTTTGGCATGCACATTAAAGGATGCTTCGGGGATGGGAGGGGAGGCACTGGGGATTGGGAGGGAAGGGGGAGGGGAGAGGGGCACAGGGCGGTTGGAGGTTGGAGGGAGGGAGGGGACCGGTGTACCTGTTAAGTTTGTATGAGTGGAAATAAAAAAAAATCAAAAAAAAAAAACAAAGTGGGAATAAAAAAGAAGTCACATACATCATCTTATTTTTCAGAAATGACTAAGAATGAGATTCTGAGTAATACTGAAAATCAAAGATGCCCCATAAAGCGGTTAGTGAAGTAAATTACAGGCAGCTTAAGATCAGGAGTCTATCTGAATCAGAGAACAGTAAACCATACAAAGAATTAGTTGTGAGAAATGATTGTCACAAAATTGTAGCTGCAGTCTGAAGTGTTCTGCTAAAATGTTCTGTATATGGTTCTAATACAGCTCTAATACGTGAGAGAGAGTTGGAAAAGAAAAAGCAAAGATACCTTAGGCTTACAATTTGGAAGAAAGAGGAAGAAGCATCAAAAGTTCATCTCTGAAGATATGGCCAGTTCCAAGACAGCCTGATATGCATGAAGCATTGTCTAAAATAATGAGAAAACAAACCGACATGGGGCTGGAGGGGTGGCTCAGGGATTAAACCTTTTTCTCACAAACAGAATATGCAATAATTGATACATGAAATATAAAACTGGCTATGTTGCTGCATTTTCTGTTGGAATGATTTATAATTTTTGCCTTGGGGATACCAAGTTGAAAGGAAAACATGTTCAAAGTCAAAGACAAATTAACCTTTCTTAATGATCCCTGTGTTTAACATATGTTTCCCGATCTGTTACATTCTCTCCTAGGTGCATGCCCTGTGATCCGGAGCGTGTGTGGTGACTCAGCAGCCCACTCTCTGTGCTCAGCAATTCCCTCCCCACCTCTAGTGGCCAAGAGTATGATCTGGTCCATTGAAACTGTGAAGGGGGAGTGTGTGTGTACCAAGAGCAGACATTGCAAAACCTTGGCACCTAAAACATGATGGAATAAAAGGAAACTCATTCATCTGAATCATAATGCTATCTTTAAATTTCAGCACACATTTTTAATTCCTTGCAGATGGCACAGTTTAGAAAATGAATGATTCTATTATTATTATTATTATTATTATTATTATTATTATTTACCTAGTTATAGAAGCTCAATGGGTAGGTACCTTTGCAGCTTGATACTTAAAAAAGAAAAATATACCATTCAAGTCATTGTACTTCTTTACAAAATAAAGGAACATAATTCTACCTTGATACTTCATGTCAATATGAATTACACCCATTACAATAAATTTTATTAGGTGTTTTGTACATAAACAATAACTGTTTCTCTAAGTTGAAGACATCTTTGGAAGGCAAAGTTGTACAATCTGAAGAGTACTGAATTATTAATATAAAATTTCATGCACCATACTAAAAATAGCATTCAGAATCAATAAAAGTAAACTATAATTTGCAAGGGGAAAAGAAAATATTGCCCAAACAAATTGAATGCTAGACAATTCTTCCTCAGGTGATATATTATGCAACAGGGACCCTTGTAAATTGTCATCTTCCAATAAAATGTCATAAATGGTGAAAAAAAAACAATAATGGTGAGCTGGAGAGATGGCTCAGGGATTAATGATTTTGCCTTGCAAGCAAAAGGTCATGAGTTTGAATGCCAGGTCCCATGTAAAAATGCCAGGTGGAAGTGGCAGTAACCTGCACTTCTGGCCCTGGTGGGCAGAGCCTGAGAAATCCCATATCAAAGCATAAAAGTTGTAGAAGCAATCCAGGAAGATTCCTGAAATCACCCTTGGTCCTCCACAAGGACATAATGCCCTCCTCCCCCCCACACACATATGTGCACACATGCTAGATAAATGAATACATTTTAAAGAAATCAATAAAGATTATGTCTTCTGTCACCTCAGGGTCAGAATCCCAATCAAGGATGGATAAAATTGTTAATTATGATCTCAAGAAATAGCAGATCACTGCTTTCTGATTTACCTTTTACGTTAGTCAATTAAATGGCTTAAAACCTACAGATAGATGCATAGACATGTATAAGAAGGAATAAAATTTAGATTTAGATTCTGATATTACACCGATGTTACTTTTATATTAATTTTTAAATTATTCTATTTATTTCCTGCATTTATTTGAGTCCTACTTTTTCAAAAGTAAAATTGTAAATTGATCAAATAGTAAGACAACACAGAAAAGTCCCATCTTCAAAAATATGCAGATTTATCGTGTTTAACGTCCTTCAATTTTCAACTCACATTATAAAACACCAAACAAATATATGTACGCCTACAACATGTACACACACACACATATACACACACACAAAATATCTGTAAAATTATTGGCACATCTTAGCTGATTTGAGAGTTTGATTGGATTTTCCTTACTACTATACACCAAGAAACACTCGTGTAAAACAAATCCATGTAGTTCTGCAGATCACATTGTAAAGTAATAAATTAATTTTTGCTTTAAATATTTGCTTGCTGAAATTTACCTGCATAAAAGCAACAGAAGCTTTCCTTGCAGTCTGTATTTGATGTACAAGTACTGCACAAGGTCAGACACTAAAGCCATCAGAACCTGCTGTTAACATTCAGGAAAATATACTGCAGATAGTCAGGATCCTATTTCTTTCTGCCACTGTGGATAAGATGTCATTATAAAAAGAGATGGCATCAATTATTTTTCTCTGAAAGAATACACTTAAAGATATAAAAACAATGCATTATTGCCAACTCCCGGCAGGACTCACTGCTCTGCCGCTTTTCAGACAACTAAAATGTTTAACTGGATTAGAAATACTTTATGAGGATTTGAATATGTCTGTCAAAGTGAATGTACCCACTAAAATCCGTGAGATAAGTTTATTGTGATGAAGTTACTTCCTCAAGATATAAGTATTCCTCTATAATTTCAGAGTAAAAAATCATCATCAGTGATGCAGCAAAGAAATAAAGGTTTGAGCATTATTTCTTGCTGCCAGAGGACTTGTCGTTCAGGGTATGTCTAGCACAATTCAGCTCTAATTTCATGAAATGTAAGGAAGTAAATCATGGCATCTAAGTCAGGAAATAGTTCCCTAGAAAATGAGAAGAAACAGAGGAACAAAAAAGATGAAACATACTTAATTTTAAGAGATAATTTATTGCCACAGTAAATTACGATTTTATTTGCACCTATTATATTTTATTAACTGATACATAAAACACAAAGTTATGCATACTAAAATGGTTTAACTTGGGCAAATTGTTCAATCAGGTCAAATGCAATTATCTCCACAAGTGTTGATAACTACTTTTTGGAGAAAACTTTCAAAATCCTTTCTTCTGGCTTTCTGAAGTATACATTCCACAGCCACATCTATTTTCACCATGTTGTATAACACCCAATACATGCTCCTGCTATTGTCTATGTTCAACTACTTTGTATTGACTGTCAATCTTCTATCACTCTGTCCTCTTTTCAATGAACTTTACATAAACCATTCCATG
Organism: Typhlomys cinereus; assembly: GCA_023101885.1. Lineage (NCBI taxonomy): Eukaryota > Metazoa > Chordata > Mammalia > Rodentia > Platacanthomyidae > Typhlomys > Typhlomys cinereus. Next base: position 14,037,144 of record JALPQD010000007.1, on the reverse strand, counting down.
GACAATTTTAAAATATGAGGTCAAATATTTAAAATTTCCACAGAATAGTGATATTACAGAATACCTGTCTTTCTGTATCCAGTATACATGACTTAACATAATGTTCACCTCTCCTATCGATATTGGCAAGAGGATAATATTCAGTTCTTTGTCATGAGTGACTAGTCTACATTTTTGATGTGTATCAGGTTTAGTTTATTCATACACCAGATAATGAACCGGTTATTTCTTTTCTTTGGCCATTATAAAAATGAACATAGGAATGAAGCTCCATTTGGCTAAAATCAAGGAATTGCTGGCTCCATCTCAATTCTTCACATCTTTAGCAAGACTGTCTCTATTTGATCATTGTCATAAAGAATCTTTTTTTAATACATTTTATTATTATTTCAGCTCATACAAACTTAATAGGTACACCAGTTCCCTCCCTCCCTCCTCCTCCCCCCGTATCCCCTGCTCTCCCTCTCCCACCCCCCTTCCATTCCCATCCCCCAGTGCCTCCCGCCCCAATTCCCAGAGAGTCATTTCTTGTGCATGCCTGATTTTCCTCTGGGCCCTCCTCTCCGATGACGTAAAAGGACCCAGTAGCCGTTCCCTGAACCCTTTCCCGTGTTCCCCGTAGGTACAGGAACACTGCTGTGGCTGCCAATCCCTTGCCTCCAAGGATCTTGGTGCCTTTAGCAGATGCTAGACTTGTGAGGTAAACAGTGTGTTGGACAATGCACAGGGCATGCAAAGTCCAATTATGATTGCTTCAGCCCTAACTATTATAGAGTATCTTACATATCATTGCTCCTCCCATCCTTTTGCTCTTACAATCTTACCGCCTCCTCTTCCGCAAATTTCCCTGAGTTTCAGGATGGGGAGAGATTAAGCTGGCCTAGTTCTAGGTGGTTGATATAGAGTCTCTGAAGTTCTGGATTGTGGTTTGTTGATTTTCTTTTGCAGTTTTGCTGCTCCTGCAATGCCCTTCACTCCATCCTGGTGGGCATTGTATGTTACCCCCTGGCCAGAGACAAAAAGCTGTTAAACTAGAGTCTTGTGATAAAAGCACATTCAAAGGTAGATGTAATAAAAGTGGGAAACCACAGTGAGGGAGGGGTCTATCACCCATTTGCACAAGGGTTACTTTTTATCTGCCAGACTATATGGCCTCCTCTTCTGGTGAGATCATATCCCCTCAGTAGTAAATGATCAGGAACAAAAGTCTGTGAACTTATCAGATGTCTCATTACTTATTTGAGTCCTTGATGGAGGCCTATTTTCTCTGCTGTAACATGGTCCCTTCTCTCCTTGTTTTTGGTGTGGCCCGCCTACCCCATTCCTCCTGTTCATAATCCCTGCAATTACTGTCTCTAGGTGGGCTGGGTGGGTTTGGTACTAGGAGCCACCTATTAGGGAGTACATACGGCGCTTAATTTTCTGGGTCTGGGATACTTCACTTAATATAATTGTTTCTAGTGACATCCATTTCCCGGCAAATTCCAGTAATTCATCATTTTTGATGGCTGAGTAGTACTCCATTGTATAGATGTACCACAGTTTCCTTATCCACTCCTCAACTGTTGGACATTTGGGTTGATTCCATGACTTTGCTATTGTAAAGAGTGCTGCGATGAACATGGTCAAGCTTGTGCTATCGAGGTGAAGCTCTGCTGTATGGGGGGTTATTCCCAAAAGTAGAATCAGCAGGGTCATATGGCATTTCAATCTTTAATTTCTTTAAGAATCTCCAGACGGCTCACCAGAGTGGCTGTATGAGCCTGCACTCCCACCAGCAATGTAGGAGAGTTCCCCTCTCTCCACATCCTCTCCAGCAGTTGGTGTTGTTTGTATTGTGGATTTTTGCCATCCTGACTGGGGTGAGATGATATCTCAGGGAAGTTTTGATTTGCATTTCCCTGATGGCTAAGGAAGTGGAGCATTTTTTAAGATATTTGTTGGACATTTTAATTTCATCCCTGGTAAAGTTTCTTTTAAGTTCCAGGGCCCATTTTTTAATTCGGCCATTGGTTTCCTTGATGTTTAGTTTTCTAAGTTCTTTGTACACTCTGGACAGCAGAGTTCTATCAGATGTGTGGTTAGTGAAGATTTTCTCCCATTCTGTGGGTTGCCTTTGAGCTCGTGTTACAATCTCTTTATCTGAACAGAAGCTCTTTAATTTCACAAGGTCCCAACTGTTGAGAGTTGGTAGCAGTGACTGTGCCATTGGATGTCTGTTTAGGAACTGTTGGTCTAGCCCAATCAGCTCAAGGGAGTTCCCTATCCTTTCAACTATGGTTTTTATAGTCTCTGGCCTTATATCAAGATCCTTGATCCATTTGGAATTACGTCTTGTACATGGTGACAAGTATGGGTCCAGCTTTAATCTTCTGCATGTGGAGATCCAGTTTTGCCAGCACCATTTGTTGAAGATGCTGTTCTTTTTCCATTGGATTTTTTGGGCCCCTTTGTCAAAGACCAAATGGCTGTAATTTTGTGGGCTTATATCTGGGTCTGCAATCCTTATCCATTGATCTGTGTGTCTATTTTGGAGCCAGTACCAGGCTGTCTTTATAACTATGGATTTGTAGTATACACTTAGGTTTGTTATGGTAATACCTCCAGCAGTGTTTTTGTTACTCAGGATTGTCTTTTGTGCCTCCATATGAACTTTGAGATTGTTTGGTCAACTTCTTTGAAGAATTGCTTTGGGATTTTGATTGGTATAGCATTGAATCTGTATATTGCCTTTGGTAGGATGGTCATTTTTACGATGTTGATTCTGCCAATCCAGGAACAAGGAAGGTCTTTCCACCTTCTGGTGTCTTCTGCAATTTCTTTCTTTAGGGTTTTAAAGTTTTCATTGTAAAGGTCTTTTACCTCCTTGGTTAGGTTTATACCAAGGTATTTCATTTTTTTAGGGGCTTTCGTAAATGGGATTATTTCTTTGAAGGCTTTTTCACTTCTTTCATTCTGGGCATATAGGAAGGCCTCTGATTTTTGCACATTTATTTTGTATCCTGCCACCCTGCTGAACTTCTCAATTAGTTCCAGGAGCTTCCTGGTGGAGTTTTTGGGATCCCTCAGGTATAAGATCATGTCATCTGTAAATAGGGATAGCTTGACTTCTTCCTTGCCGATTTGAATCCCTCTTATGTCCCTTTCTAGTCTTATGGCCTCAGCTAAGACTTCAAGTATAATATTGAATAGAAGTGGTGAGAGTGGACAGCCTTGTCTAGTTCCTGATTGAAGTGGGAATGCTTCCAATTGTTCCCCATTGAGCATAATCCTTGCCGTGGGCTTGTTGTATACAGCTTTTATTATATTGATAAAGGTTCCTTCCATTCCTACTGTCTCTAGCGTTTTGATCATAAAAGGCTGTTGGATCTTGTCAAAAGCTTTTTCTGCATCTATCGAGAGTATCATGTGGTCTTGGACTTTGGACTGGTTTACATGATGAATTACATTTATTGATTTGCATATGTTGAACCAACCTTGTGTGCTGGAGATGAAGCCTACTTGGTCCCCGTGAATGATCTTTTTAATATGTTTTTGAATCTGATTTGCTAAGACTTTGTTGATAATCTTTGTGTCTGTGTTCATCAGAGAGATCAGCCTATAGTTTTCTTTTTTAAGTGAGTCTTTATTAGGTTTTGGGATTAAAACGATATTAGCTTCACAGACGGAATTTGGTAGTATTCCTTCCTTTGCTATTTGATGGAACAGTTTAAGGATTATTGGTGTTATTAACTCCTTAAATGTCTGTTAGAACTCTGTGCTGAATCCATCTGGTCCAGGACATTTTTTGGTGGGAAGATTCAAGATTACTTCTTCAATTTCCTTATATGTTATAGGACTATTTAAATAACTCCCAACTTCCTGATTCAATTTAGGTAAGTTGTGTTTACTTAGAAATTCATCCATCTCTTTTGTGTTGTCAAACTTCACAGAGTATAAGTTTTTGAAATATGATGTTAAAATTCTCTGGATTTCTTGGGTATCAGTAGTGATAACTCCATGTTCATTTCTAATTTTGTTAATTTGGGTTTTCTCTCTCTTGCTTTTGGTTAATTTAGCTAGGGGTGTATCAATCTTATTGATTTTTTCAAAGAACCAGCTTTTTGACTGTTTGATTTTTTCTATCATTTTCTTAATCTTGATTTCAGATATTTCTCCCCTTATTTTGCTAATCTCCTCTCTTCTACTACTTTTGGGATCAGATTGCTCTAGTTTCTTTAAAGCTTTAAGCTGCATTGTTAAGTTGTTTATTTCTGATGTTTCCATTTTTTTGATGTAGGCATTAAGAGCTATGAACTTATCTCTTAGAACAGCTTTCATTGTGTCCCAGAGATTTTGGTAAGTTGTATTTTCATTATCATTCTCTTTCACGAAATCTTGAATTTCCTTTTTAATTTCTTCCTGAATCTAGTTCTCATTCAGCATCATATTGTTAAGTTTCCAGGAGTTAATGTATTTTCTCTTGTTTGTTGTGTTGGGGATGTCCAGCTTTGGGCCATGGTGGTCTGACAGGGCACAGGTTAGAATTTCAACTTTTTTGTACATGTGTAGATTCGTTTTGTGGCCCAGTATGTGATCTATTTTGGAGAAAGTTCTGTGTGCTGCTGAGAAAAATGTGTATTCTTTGGTGCATGGGTGAAAAGTTCGATAGAGATCTGTAAGGTCCATTTATTTAAGGGTTTGATTAAGTTCCAAAGTGTCTCTGTTAAGCTTTTGACCTGTTGATCTATCCCATGTTGAGAGGGCGGTGTTGAAGTCCCCAAGAATTATCGTTTGGGGGTTGATTTCTTGCTTTAGAAGCTGTAAGGTTTTCTTAATGAATGTGGAGGGGCCCGTATTGGGCGCAACTATGTTCAGTATTGTGAAGTCTTCCTGGTGAATTGTACCTGTGACTAAAATGTAGTATCCATCCATGTCTCTTATAATTTTCTTTGGTTTGAAGTCCACTTTGTCTGATATCATAATGGCTACCCCTGCCTGTTTTCTGCTTCCATTATCTTGTAGAATTATTGACCAGCCTTTCATTTTTAAGGCATGCCTATCTTTTGTAGTGAGATGGGTTTCCTGCAGGCAGCAGATTGATGGATTGTGATTTTTAATCCAAATTTGTAGTCTATGTGTCTTGATCAGTGAGTTAATTCCATTAACATTTAGTGTTATAATGGTGAAACTATTTTTGATTTCATACATTTATTATGTTTAATAGTTTTTATAAGTATATTGCTTCGCTTTTAATGGTGTTATACTTGCCTTCTGTTCTCCTGGATATGCCTGTTTTTTTCTTCACGCTTGAGTATCATTTCTAGCATTTTTTGAAGGCCTGGTTTGGTGGACATGTATCCCTTCAAGTTGTCTTTGTGCTGGAAGATTTTTCTTTCTCCCTCGATCATGACGGATAGTTTTGCAGGGTAAATCAGCCTAAGTTGACATTTTTGCTCATTCAATACTTGAAGTATGTCTCTCCAAGCTCTTCTTGCTTTTACTGTTTCGACTGAGAAGTCATTTGTTATTTTAATAGGTTTACCTTTAAAAGTGACTTGTTTTTTTCTCCCTTGAAGCTCTCAGCACCAGTTCTTTATCTTGAATGTGGAGTGTTTTGACTATTATTTGCCGTGGCAAGTTTCTGTTTTGGTCATATCTGTTTGGGGTGTGGAATGCCTCTTGTATATGGATGGACCTCTCTTTTTTTAGATGAGGAAAGTTTTCCTTGATGATCATTTGAAAAATTTCCTCAGGGGTGGTATTTTGAGATTCTTGCTCTCGTATTCCATGAATACGCATGTTGGGCTTCTTCAGGGTGTCCCATATCTCCTGGATATTTCTCTCAAGCATCTTTTTGGCTTTAACAATCTCTTCCATTGAGCTGGTTAATACTCCCACTTTATCTTCAAGATCTGAAATTCTGTTTTCTGCTTCATTAGTTCTGCTGATAAGACTCTCTGTGGAGTTCTGGGTTGAAGATAACTTGCCTTTTAGCTCAGTTTTAAACTCTGCTTGAGTCTGCTTTAACTTCTCTATGCCAGTTTTTGATTCTTGCACTGTTTTTCTCAACTCCTCCATGTGTCTGTTGTGTTCCTCCTCAAAGCAATTGATTCGATTATTTAATTCCTCCCGGATTTCCTCTTTCATAGTATTGAACATGGTAATGATCATATTTTGAAAGTCGTTATCCTGGGTCAGGCTTTCTTGGCCATTTTCCGTGGGTTTGTTCTGGTTGGAGTCTGGGTCCCGGCACGGTGAGGCCCGGCTGGACCGCGCACACCCGCACGTCCCGGCGGCGGAGTGGAGGGGAAGGGCTTCATAAAGAATCTTTAATACCCACATCATTCATGTCTCCTTGATATTTTGATTTTGTCTTTATGATGAATTGTAATCTTTGGGGTATTTCATGAATTTCTTGGCCATTCATATGTTGTCTGTTGAATAGCATCTTTTTTGAGGCATTGCATAATTATAGTCAGCTTAAGTTACTTTTTTGGTGATGAGTTTTGGAAGTTCCCTAAATATCTAGGTGACAAATGTGTATTGTTCACAGAAAGAAAAATAGTAGAAAAAAAGAAACACACATGTACACATAAACATATACAAATTTATACATATGTATACATATACATGTACATATACACAGAGGCAATCTCAATATCAATACGTTACTTTAGACAAAAACTAGTGGTATGGATAAACCTGTTCCAGCAGATTTTAAAATTTGTGGAACTTAGTTTTAAATACCTATTATTTAGACATTTTAAAAGAAATATATATTTCTATATCTAAATTTTACTTTTCCAAATCAATTCTTGCTCTTTTAATTCTTCTTAAATTTTCATCTTAAATTAGACAGGTATTTCTAATTCAAATGATACTTTGAGGATTATTTTTATTATCTTCTGAAGATTCTGGTCATGCCAAATCTTCCTAACCCTCCAAATAATCAGTGGTTCAAGATCATGATATCAAGCAATAAAAAATCTGCAATTGGATTTGAGTTACTAATATAGTATTAAATGTGTGGCAATTTATATTCTATTAATTATAATAATAACTCATTGAAAATGTAAAACAATGCTTACAATCATTTGGAATTGACTTATTCTTCTGAATTGGGGTGTGCTAACTCATTTCAAAAACATATAATTACTGAGAAGTCAGGGCTAAAATCTGAACAGATATGTTAAGCCATAAACTTTATTGATCAAATACACAAATATTGTCATTAAAGGTGATGTTATCACCAACGTCCTATTGATCTTCATAAACTTTCAAAAAGTTTCACTCTTCTAGGGTGTTTATTTGAAATCTGACTACACTAGGTGATAGTAGAACTGTTGAGGATTCTTAACTATAGGAACTAAGTGTAAGTCCTCATTCCTCAGAATTCATTTGTAAAATAGACATAATGGTCTTGAATTTTAAAATTTATGTTTTAACCTGAAATGAATGAGATCACATGCAGCTTAACCTATGGATTCCATGTACTCTGACAAGAAGGATGGATAGCAGAGGAAGAACCATCAATGCATGGACAGAAACCTGGCAAAGGGAAGCCTGCAGATGGCAAAATGAAGACAGTTGCTTCGAATTTCATACTTTGACATCCTAGTATTATTTCTAAATTCACTACTTTGGTCAGTTTTCACTTACAATCATTTGGAATTGACTTATTCTTCTGAATTGGGGCGTGCTAACTCATTTCAAAAACATATAATTACTGAGAAGTCAAATGATGGATTATATCAGTAGCGTTCTAACATTTAGAATTAATGTATGATGGATATAAAATGAAATAAATATTTTTATTAATTTTAAGTTAAGGGTCCAAATGTAAACATATTGTAATGAATCAAGAAAAATAAGATACCTAGCACTATCATGATAAGGATAAAGAAGAGATATGGCTATCATAAACATGTATTCATCCTATTAATAAGCCATGTCATGTAATTGATGATATAATAATCTTGAGACACATTAGCTGGAGCTTGCTAAACTTCAAGTTTCTTGAGAAGTAGGGAAATTTTCTCATGCTAATCAAATAAAAATTTCTGTCAGAAATACTAGTTTGCAGGTATTAGCTAATAGTCGGTCACTGATAGATCCCATGGTTATGTGACAATTCTGATACATATACTCTCAGATGACAAAACTGAAAAAGTAAGGCTGTAATAGACATTTTAAAAGATTTAAGAGACTAGCTGAAGGATGGTCTCAAAGTATAGTTGGGGGAACTAAAGACAGTTTAGGTACCATAACTACCAACAGCAGCACTGAGTTTCTAAATATAGCAACCATAGAGGCATCAAGAGAAAAATCCATTCAAGGAAGCTGGGGAAGCAAAAGCAATGCTTCAAAAAGTTGTGCAGTAAAAACAGCCCAGAATCTAGAAAAAGCACAGTAAAATAGAACACATAGGGTTGACTTCATCACTTTTTGTAAGAAATACTTTTTAGACAATGTGGACATTTTAAAATGAATTTACTTAATATTAAAGGAATCAAATAATAAGTAAAATAATGCTTCATGGCTGGAAAAAATGAACAATTAGGACTAAATCATCAAACCATCCAACTTTAATTTTTTTTGCTTGTTGGTCCCCAAACAAAACAGTCTAAATCAATTGGATCAGACATTATCAATCCCAAATTGCCTTATTTATTTTATTTATCTTTCAATGGGGAAAATGAAAGACCCCCGTCTTTCAGTCAGGAACGAGGCCACCAAGAGAAAGACCAAGACCCTTCTCGCTGCAATAGCATGAGGTTTTATTTAACAACGCGCCGGGCGGCTCCAGCAACCTCTCACGCAGGAGAGACTGAAGCGGCCCCGAGCAGCTCGGGCAAGGGGTTTTTAAGGGGTCTTGGGGTAGGGGGGGTTGCTTAACTGAGGAATTTTCTATGACCTTTACAGTCATTGGTCTGCAAGAGCTCGGGTGGAGTTGGCTCTTGGTGATCGTTCCAGTCCACCTGCTTAACTGCAGGCTGTTCATTCTGGGTGACCTTCATTGATGGAATTCCCCTTTGTGCAAACTTGCTTTTCCAGAACTGAAGGGCCGGAGGTCTTAAGGGGTGGGGAAATACCTGTAAAAGGCTCAAGGCTGTACATAGTTTTAAACAATGACTAACAATGGATGCTTGGATGGCTATAAACAATGGATGCCTGAATGACTACAAGCAAGGGCTATACTGTGGGCCTGAACCAGCCTGCTTTGTGAATTTTAGGGCAAGGGTCTCAGGGTCCAACATTCCCCCCTTTTCTATAGGCACACTCCAATCATGGAGTGTTAGTCACAGTTCTCGTGGTAAATTTCTGGGAGAATTGGAGTCAGTTTTTCAGCAGGGATGTTCCTTCCAGGCGATTCCAGCAGTAAGGGGACGTCTCTTCAGAATTCCAAAGACCTTGAGAGACCCATCCCAGCATAGCTGCTCTAATCCTGCCTCACTTTCCCATAAACCTATTTGAGAATTCAGACTGCTCTGGGGATAAAGGGCGATGATTCGATCTGGCTGCTTCCTGCTGAATCGGGGCGAAGGAAATAAGAGCAGTCTGACATTCTCATCTATGAAATGCTGGGTTGGTCTAGAGGTCTTTGATAGATGGCTCTATTACCTCAAGGTTGGTCTAAAAGAGACAAAACACAGGCAAATTGAGTCTCCAGAATCTATAGAAGGACCAGATCATTGTAATTGGGAAGGCACATGAGATAACCCGAACAAGCCCAGCAGTCTTGCTGTGGGTACAAGCAAGCAGGAGTTAGTAAAAGAACACATTTACAAGGTGTAAAAGCCAAGGAGACCTTTTTCCTCTGGCTACTGTAGATCATATTTTAAAACCTGTCCAAAACAATGCGAACTGATTCTTTGTACAGAGCAATCTAAATTATCCTCCTTTTTTATTCTGAAAAATAAAGCAACATAAGTCTTTTTCTTTTGGGGGACCAAAGGGATGTAGCACCATTTCTCTGATCTAAATGAAAAGCCAGCATTGATTAGCTAATGGAGCTGCTCTGGAGCTACACCTGGAGTTTTTCTGTTTTTCTTAGTTTACTTCTTAAGTTTGCCATTGCTTTTTCCCTCTGTCAAGCACTGAGTTTAACTTTAGGCAACCTTTTAGGACAAGGGAAAAACTTTATTAAACTTTTTGCCAACCTATGTCTCTGGTTTTAATTCTATAGCATAAACTGTCTTTCTTGGGTGCCTTAGGCCAGAGCTGCAGCCTCAAGACCAGGGCTCCCCTGGATCAGGTGAGGCAAGGAGTCAGCAGAATGGAGAACAAAAACAACTCTCTTGGCTTAGTGAATCTGGACTCGTTTACTGAAACTTCTGTGACAGCTTTACTTTTAGGAAGGACAATTTTTTCAAGATCCTATCCCATTGCTTGAGGATAATGGCACTTAACATAAATATTCTCTCAGTATTTCCAAATCTAGCCAGTCTATATTGCTGCACCAGATAGCCAAGAGGCTGAGCCCACATACTTGTAACAGAGACTGCATTTTTTTTTAATATACAGAGAAGGATTGAGCTCTTTTTGTTTTCAGAAAGAAACATATTTTACAATTAACTATACGTGTCCCCAACATTTTATAAGTCCCAGCGTGAGCTTAAGCAATATAATTATTAAAAGAATAATTTCTCTTATGATAGCATCTTTTCATTTTTCTGCTTTGCGCTTCAATCCAGGAATTTTGCTTGGATTTTAGGCATAGCATCTTTAACATTCTTGCTTGCAAGTCCTAGGTAATGATCTATCTGCACTTGGGATGTCAGTCATAAATAACAGGAATACTGATGAGTGAAATCAGCTAAAATCAGTGGTGTCAGACCGTTGAGCAAGGCACCAACATAAGTAAACACCCATATTAACACTGCAAACTTCAGAGGATCAACTAAATCATCAACTAAGAAAAGGTACCTGAATTCTTTTATGGTGCAGTTCACATGACTGAGAGCAGAATCAATTCCTCGAATCTAGCAACATTAGATTCCAAATATGCCCTGAATGGGTGGTCTTTATCTGATTTCTGGATTGCTTGGATCATGCCCTTCTAAAGCTGATAGTCACAGAGAGCAGGGCCAAGGCAATGTAGGCCGTCACACTCACGATGCTGAATACTGTCAAGGAAAGCAGCAGGAACAAGCTGGCGTCAAACACCACTCCAGTTTTCTTAATCTCTCTAGTAGAGGAGGTCAACAACCACGGAGCCCAAACCCCTGTGGCCAGGGTGGAGAGGGGTGCGGCAGGGGCAGAAGGGGTCTAGGCCGGCTCGGCCTGGGGGCTCATGCCAGCCCGGGGCAAAATGTAAATTACCTAGGAAAGAATGTTTAGCACCTGTCCCTGGGCGTTATTGTGACATACCAAGAAATTCCTAGCACCTGCCCATGGGGTTACAGTGACCTTCCCCAGGGAACAGGCTTTAGGCCTGAACTGGGAAGAAACACCAAGACCTGACAATTTCTATGTTTTTTATTTCTCCTAAATAAAGCCATTTTTTTTCTCCAGAAAATGTTTCCTTGAGATAATATCTTATCAGGTTGGAATCTTATCCATCAGAATGGTTGGATAAGGATGCAGCATTTAGGGTCTTTAAACTGCAGACTTTTGTTACATGCTATATGGCATTTTCTGTAATCCATGATTTTCTCTTCTAATACCTTTGGTGCGTCTAAAACCAGAGCCACGTGGATGACTTTATAACAGTGCTAAAATATTTTATTCTATTAAGCCTAAACCTTGAATATTCGGGCACTCAGGCATGTAAACAAAGGAATGCCTAAAAAGCATCACTATTAAGCATATAAGGAATCTCAGTAGTTACTTTATGAGTGCAATGAGCCTGTCATTTTCTTGATCTTAAACATTTTAGTAAAATCAAAAGTTGACAAAAGCCTAGGAAGGAAGTTGAGCACTAGAATTTTGTGCTCCCTTGTCTATTAACATAGAAACAAAGAGGCTTCCCATTTGCAGGTTAAACCCAAGGTTCTCACGAGATGCTCAACCTGGCACTTTTGGGCTTCCTTTTGCTGGATATCAGTGGCAAACTCCTTTTTCCCATCAGAGGGAAGCTAAGACTTCAGGCCATTTCATTGGTCTCCACCAGAGAGCTCGCTCGACCCCTGGGCCCTGGAGTTCAGGGGGCAATCTTCCTCCAGTGGAGATTCCCATAATTGGGACATAGGCCACATGAAAGCTTTCTGTGCTCACAACAGTCTCAAAGCGCCCAGTCTGGTCATATTCGAAGCATCTTTTTCCACCTTTCCCCTGTCGGGAGGGGTCCTGGGTTGATCTGCTTGGGGTGCCTGTTTAACCTATCCCCTAAGGCAAATGTCAAGTTCTGATTTCTTTGCTTTCTGGTTCTTTCTGTTTCTTTTCTTTTTTATACTAAGTCCTAGGTCACCTGTCCTATTTTTAAAGTCCTAGGACAAACAGAAACAAAGGATTCTACCTACAAGACAGAAATGAAAGCTTCCTGATGGTGCCAACCTCTCCCTTACAGATGATGGGGACCTATTTCCCTCAACAGATGAGAGCCCTGTTGTCCTCCACATGAGAGTTTACTTCCCCCTGACAGATGAGGACTTTGGCTGACATGGAAGCTAAATGGAATTCCTATCTGTTTCACCTTAGTCTTGAGGGCATTGGGAGGCAAAGCTTTTCCTGAGTTACTAGCTGGTACTTTTGGTCCAGCTCTATAGTCTCTCAACTTTCTGGCATTTGTTTGTCTAGTTGGATGGTAGTATAACTTAAAGATCTTCCTGGGATCATCTCTTGTCTAAGATGTATACAGGGCATGTCTGAGAATATGCTATGACTTGACCCTCTTTTAGGTTGGTAGAACTAAGCATTCACAATTTCTAGATAGTCCCTGGACACAGGAAGGGGAAATTGCTCTCTTTTGGCTTCAATTAGTGAACCTGGACTTGAGGAAAGGAGGCGTGGCTTAGCAGAGTTCTGATAATCACTATACACAGTGTTGTCAGCAAAGACATCCACTGACACTGCCCGTGGTGTGGTCCGGGGAGGCCAGCACTCCACCCAATGCCACCAGAGCCCCACCCGATGACACTAAAAGGGGAGAGTCCATGGTCCACACATGCCTGAAGCTTCCTGTATTCCCTATGCTATTTAAACAGCATAGTCATTGTCTCAGACTTGAAACACTTTCCTTCAGGGCAAACATTCCTAGGAATTCCCTTCCATTGACTAACAAGAGCTAAAGTTACATTGATCCCCACTGTACTACGTAGACCAAGAGCTAGAGTCACATTGATCCCCACCACACGACGCAGACAGACAAAGGTTGGGAATCCCTCCAGGAGAGATCATTCAAGTACCAGTCTGGCCACACTCTTTGCAGAGTCATGGGTGATAACTTGGCCATAGTGGGTTCAGCGGTTTCGTGACTTGCGATCGGATTCTAATCCGATCCCACCCTAGACCGTATGTTATCACCATGGAAACGCAGAACTGGCCCAATCGAATCCCGTGGCTTTAAGAGATCTTAGGGATCTCGCCGTGGGACTACAAACTCGAGCCAGAGGTGTTACAGGTTTCCCACCTCAGGCCGACACTCACTCACACATTCATACAGAGGTTAAAACATTCCCTCCCCCATTTTGCAGGTGCCCTTTTCCTCCCCCTCCAAGAGAGGCCTGCTCCAAAAGGTGAGCAGAGGTTGGTTTAGCACAGTCTCTTTTACCATAAAGTCCAAGATTTAGAGAAACTCCCTAGTTGGCCTTGAGTCTGTTCCAAGCTGCAGCTGAGGCGGGGCCTCAGCTTCTGCTGGCCACCTCCCTGGGGGCAGGAAGGGCCCTGGTCTCAGACTTCTCATTTATGACCCCACTGGTAAGATTCCTACTGTCCTTGAGAAGTTGGGATTTTAGAAGTAACCAATTTTCTGCTTTAAACAGACAACTGAAATACATTTGAATACATGAAGCTTAATTCTTAATTTCTAATTTCTGAGGCTCAATATCTTTTGTTTTATAACATGGAAGAAACATAACAAATAATATTTTCTTTAACCATCATCTCTTATTTTCAGTCTTCTCATAACTCTACATCCCACAAACCTTCACAACATACTTTAACATTCTTTTTAAGTAACCAACTCATAAACCTCCTGCACATACTTTAACTTTCTAAGTAACATATCTCATCCCAAAACCTTCTTTACCTCTACGTACTACACATATATATTTCTTTCTATTTGATGGTTTCCTGCTGTTTTCACATTAATTATCCTGTAAGAAATATCCTTTAAAAGAGGCAGTAGACCTTATCTTAAAAATCATTATATAGCAGAACATAGGAGTACACCTGGGAACAGGGAATTAGAAAGCAGATTTGTCCCCAAGAAAGGGAACTCGTACATACCAGGAGAATGAAGGAATTCCAATGAATTTTTCAGAAATCAGTTTTCCTTTCTGGCTGTTAGATATGTTGGTATTACTCATGGGAAAACAAACTTTTAAAGGAACTACAAAAGTGATGTTACCAGATCCTAGGTAAAAACACAATGCCACTTTTTGTGAAGCTTCAAGATAAAACAAGATATTTTGGTCAGTACGTACTCAGGCCTTTTTACATTATCAAAATGATTTATTCCTAAGTGTGCACGTGCATTTAAATTGAGCATGCCAAATAGTAAACAGAGTCAAAAACCAAAATGTGATCATAAGCGCGCAATGAAATTTATAGTGGCCACAGCTTGTTATTTTGAAACATAAAACCCACATATTATAAGAAATCCAAGTAACCAATCAAGTTAGAACATTTTAAGTAACTCTTTATCATCACAGGCAAAATTTTCTACCTCAACACTCAGATTTTGGGTTCTTTTCCTAATATCCTTTTAGTGATTCAAGACAAGATAGACAAGACACAAATACTGCAGACTGCAGATCAGACAAACTACAGACTGCAGATCAGACAAAGCCAGATGGGGAACGGACACTTCTGTCCTTTCCCCTACAGAGAGTCCAGAGCGTCCTCTGGGACCCTCGCGGTCTCTGCGATATGACATGTCTGTCTCGCAGTTTCTGACCGCCCCGAACCTCATAAGAGGAAACAAACAGACACAGTATCAAACACAAACAGACACAGACTTAAACAAAGCACAAGTAAACACAGACAGGAGCGCTCACATACCTCCGAGGCCGGTGTTGGGGCAATTTCTCGGGGGTCTCGAATCCCGGACGAGCCCCCAAAATGAAAGACCCCCGTCTTTCAGTCAGGAACGAGGCCACCGAGAGAAAGACCAAGACCCTTCTCGCTGCAATAGCATGAGGTTTTATTTAACAATGCGCCGGGCGGCTCCAGCAACCTCTCACGCAGGAGAGACTGAAGCGGCCCCGAGCAGCTCGGGCAAGGGGTTTTTAAGGGGTCTTGGGGTAGGGGGGGTTGCTTAACTGAGGAATTTTCTATGACCTTTACAGTCATTGGTCTGCAAGAGCTCGGGTGGAGTTGGCTCTTGGTGATCGTTCCAGTCCACCTGCTTAACCGCAGGCTGTTCATTCTGGGTGACCTTCATTGATGGAATTCCCCTTTGTGCAAACTTGCTTTTCCAGAACTGAAGGGCCGGAGGTCTTAAGGGGTGGGGAAATACCTGTAAAAGGCTCAAGGCTGTACATAGTTTTAAGCAATGACTAACAATGGATGCTTGGATGGCTATAAACAATGGATGCCTGAATGACTACAAGCAAGGGCTATACTGTGGGCCTGAACCAGCCTGCTTTGTGAATTTTAGGGCAAGGGTCTCAGGGTCCAACAGAAAACACTTGAAATCATATCTCCCTTGGCCCTACTGACTTTTCTAGCCTTACTGCTTTTCCTTATTCTCCTCGGTAATTTCTCTGCTTCTCTTTTGTTCAGTAATTTCATGAAGCACTAAAAAGTCTCTGTAGCTGACTGGAAGCTCAGAATCCAAAACTCTCAATAACAATGGTTTGCATGAAGTCACTGATATGCAAATGCTACTTAGAAGTAGAAGTTCCCTGTTGCCAAAAGGAGGGAGATTATTTTGTTTTGTCGTTTGCTTGTCCTAAATTTTTGTTTCCTTTCTGTGTGTGTGTGTGTGTAGAAAAAGACATTTTGTGTGTACCTGTGGAGGCCTAAGAATGGAATCCACATTGGGAATCATACTGGATTGTTCAGACTCCTTGCTTTGCTCTGGGGTTTCCCAGGCTCCAGCTCCCAGGGCAGAAATTGCAGAACTCCACCATTTCACCAACATTTTTAGGTAATATCTGGGGATTGGAACTCAGTTCCTTTTGATTATGAGGCACAGGCTTTAACCTAAGAGCCATCTTCTCAGCCCCTCAGTAACAAGGATGAAATTTAGGATGAATGTGGGTCAACTGAGAAGTGGAAAGTCCCTCTATGATATTTCAGTTGTTGTTACTGAGAAGTAGTGTTGTTTCGCTTTGAGAAAACATTGGATTTAAGAAGAGAAACGCTAACGAAGAGAAAGGAAGGAATCAGATGCCTCTGGTCAAAGACAGAATGATCACGGAGTCCTCCTCTCTGAAGAGGTGTAAGGACTCAGTAGCTCTGCCTAGAGCTCTTTTTTATGTTCCCCTTTAGTATAGGATCACTATTGTGGCTGTTAATTGCTTGCCTCTAAGGATGGTAGTGCCTGTGATCCATGCTAGACTTTGGGGGTTCAATGTTATGAAGACCCAGAAGGAAGTTTGACATGCACACAACAGGATGCTTCAGGCAGGGGAGAGGGGACACTCGGAGAAAGGGAGGGAGGCAGGGGAGGGAAAGGGAAAGAGGGGGAGAGAATAAGGGAATCCATGGAGGGGTGGAGGGAGGGAGGGGAATGGGGTACCTATCAACTTTATATGAGTGGAAAGAAAATTTTAAAAAAGAATGATCACCGAGTGCCATGGTCGCCAATACTAAAGCTGCAGTGGAATTATCTCCACTCTGGGTCATCATTCGTTTTGAAAGGGTTTTATATTACAGCTGCAGATGTGAAGAAGAAGGCTAATGGTACTTATATTACTTTCCTAAGGCTGTCTTAAAGATGCACCACAAATTGAGCAGCTTAAAATAAGTCATTCTTTCAAATTCTTGAGCTCAGAATTCTAAAATGATGCTGTCCACAGGGAGGAGATCTGCTCCAGGATGTATGTGTGAGTGACTGGATGTGGAATATCTACCATGCATCTGCTTTACCTCTGGTCTTGGTAAAATGTGATCTTTGGTTTGTGAAAGCATCACATGGATGGATAGTAAGGGGATCTAGGGAGGGGTGGAGGGAGAGAGGGGAATGGGGTACCTATCAACTTCATATGAGTGGAAATAAACATTCTACATGCTATCCATCCATGATATGTCACTTACAGAAATGTGTCTCCATATCTCCCTTCTGATGAAACTCTACCTTAACTTGATTTTATGGGACAAGATTCTATATCCAGAGAATGTCATCTGCAAAAATGCTGAAAGTTAGAATTATAAAATATCTCCTCGAGAACAAAATGTTACTTACCACAATTGTACTTTTTTGAGTGATTTTAGGAAGAGGAACAGAAGTGCACATAAAAAAAATGCAAGTATAAAACAATGTGCAAATGTTCCAAGGATTGTAATAAGGGAAAACATATCATGCTGAAAAAGTATGGAAAGAATTTGAATACATGAAAAGAATTTATTAACATAAAAATAGACTTTTATTCAGGGTATTTGTAAGTTAGTATTTCATTAAAAATTACACATTGTACTTTTCAAAAAGGAATATCTAGAAGGTGGAAAAGTTAATAAAACATGAATTAATTACTAATCAGTTTTAGATAAAGATCTAAATATATAGAATAATTACACTGCAGTGTCTAATTTTATCGATGGATATTCTACTGTCCACATAAAGATTCTAAACCCACGTATAAATTCCACAGGAATTATCAAGCCTAAAATAAGAGCAAGTAGAAAGTATTGGCATACCATTGGTTAGTTTATGGCATCTTGCAAGATATCTCACTTCATTAATGTACATCCTCTGCTTTGAACCTTTCTGCTATGCTTCTGTCCAATGTAATGGCATCTAATCATATTCAATAAATATTTTTATCAATGTGCATTGGTCCTTAAAATTAATCAGAAAATATTTGCATGCTTCAAAACAGAATGACTGCTGATGGATTTGTAGGGGATATATTTACCATTTTTAACAGCTATATTCATGAAATTTGAAAGAAGTAATGCTAGCACTGCACCATTAAGATAGCATTGCAATACATATTTATTAATCCTCTTATCTAACAAAAATAGCTACTGTGATTAATAATTCAGCAACTTTACAGTCACCACCTCATAAAAAGATTTTAATCAAACAATTTTCATTTCATTCCACACCATGCAACCTCAAAAATGAAGTTGTGTTTCCTGTTAGTCAATGACAGGAAAGAAGAAATATGTATCTCCTTCGTGTTATGGACAAGTATGTTCTATGTATCTGCTAATGGGATTGTAGCTTTGATTTGCTTTACATTAAAAAGAGATGAAAAGATGGATGTTATGGCACAAACTCATCACCTTCAACTACATGCGACAGCAAACTGTGATTTATGAAGTGAAAAGAAGGAATTTTTTTCAAGTTATTTTATTTTTTATTTATTTGTTATTAGTATAAATAATTTTTTTATCTTTTTTAAACATTTTTATTATTACTTCCGCTCATACAAACTTAGTAGGTATACCGGTTCCCTCCCTCCCTCCTCCTCCCCCCACCCCCTCCTCCCCTGTCATTCACCCCTCCCTCCCCATCCCCCAGTGCCTCCCCTCCCCCAATCCCCGGAGAATCCTTTAATGTGCATGCCTGATTCTCCTCCGGGCCCTCCTCTCCGATGACATACAAGGACCCAGTGGCATTTCCCTCAACCCTTTCTTGTGTTCCCCTTAAGCATAGGAACACTACTGTGGCTGTCAATCCCTTGCCTCCAAGGATCTTGCTGTCTTTGTGGGGTCAATAGTGTGTTGGACATTGCACAGGGCATACAAAGTCCAATTTGATTGCTTTGGCCCTAACTTGTATGGAGTATCTCGCATATCATTGCTCTTCCCATCCTTGTGCTCTTACAATCTTACCGCCCCCTCTTCCGCAAATTTCCCTGAGCTTTAGATGGGGAGAGATTAGGCTGGCCTAGTTCTAGGTGGTTGATATAGAGTCTCTGAAGTTCTGGATTATGGTTTGTTGATAGTAGTGCTCCTATGCTTAAGGGGAACAAGAGAAAGGGCTTATGGAAATGCCACTGGGTCCTTATATGTCATTGGAGAGGAGGACCCAGTGGAGAGTCAGGCGTACACAATAAAGGACTCTCTGGGAATTGGGGGTGAGGCACTGGGGGATGGGGAGGGAGAGGAGGGGGAGGAGAGAGTTCGGGGGGAGGAGGGGGGAGGGAGGGAACTGGTAAAAAAAATTTTAAATGTGTAATTACATTTTTAATAGAAAAATAAAAAAAGGAATTAAAAAAAGAATAATAATTTCATATATTTAGTCATCATTGCATAAGGTAAGATACATGAAGAAAGGTAATTTGCAGATAGCTAATGGGAGCACATTAAGTCTGTTGCTCAATATACTTAACATGGAAGAGTTTTTACCTAAGTACCTAATTATGATGTTATTATAATTATGTTTATTTTGAAATTAATATAAAGATACGTTTAAGTTTATTTTGCTATTTTTGTCACACTTTTTAGCAGAACTAATTTACCCAGGTAAGTCCTCAGAAAGTGTTGATTTTTCAATACATACAACGTGTTCCATGATAAATTGTTAAAATAAGTGAAAATAAGGGCAATGTATAAATAAGAGAGCCTCTTTCACTAAGTTTGAGGCATTAGTATATAAACTTTATGACAGTTATACTGCAGGGGATCCCTACTCTTATTTTTATATATGATATTCACTATTTTTGTGAATTGTCCTACATAATCCTAATTAAAATTTCTAAGATAAGCATCATTGAATATGGGGAAATCACCGCGAAAGAAGGCTTAACAACACATGTTAAGTCCTGTTCCTAAAGATTTGAGAATTTTCATTCTGAATTCTGCACATCTGCTTTTAAAATTTGAGCTTACTTAATCTTCAAATTTTGTCCTTAGCACAGAATTCAACTCTGGTTTTGAGTCTCATTAGCACATATCCAACCAAACTAAGAAGCAGAATATATTTAATGAGTCACAGTTTCAAAACCCAAGGAAATAACAACAACAACAAAATTTTCAATATGCCTTACAAACAACAGGAGATATAGCAAGACTTACAAGACTGTTCAAATTATTGTATAGAAACTTCATAACCAGATTTCTGTTTACCACAAAAATGCTGTGATTCTTTAGAAGATGTAGCTAGTGTTAACTTGCTTTTTCTTTGAACATTCAGTATAAGAAAATAGAGTATAACTCTTAAAAATAAATAAGTATGTTTTGGAGTGTCTTGGTTAGGAGATGAATAGGGTGCCATCTGAACAGGTATAACTATGATGTGTTTGTCATCTAGAAAAAGATTCCCTTGGTCAACTTGCTTGTCTCTGTGCAGGGAAATGTCCTATTTAGAGATGTATTTGAGTTATTGGATCAGAAGTGTGTTCAAAAATTGCAAATTCAACTCTGTATTGAAAGTGACAATCTATCTTGATGCCAAGGTAATTTAACATAAAAATAAATTTCTTTCTTTATAATCAATTAAAATTTGATTAAATCTATATCAACTTAGGTTACTGATAGATTTATAAAGTAAAATAATAAAACCTGACTACTGCTATTAAAAATCAGCAAGCTAAGAGTATAGAAAAGTTGACATGTTCTATAAGTCATTCATTCATCAAAACCTAAAAATAATTCATAAAGAATAATACAAAAACATAGCAGTCACTTATTTGACATTTAAAATTTGTTGTTACAAAACATCAAAAAATGATAACAACTTGCTATCCTCTGTGCTACCAGTATCTGAGTAGACACTCTGTTTGGCAGTGTTCATAAAAGCATATAAACAAGTGGTCAACTTGATTTAAATGTGTTAAAGAGAAAATTCTCAGTCTTTTGGTAATATTCTAGGGTGGTGTAAGCTCACATGAATACAAAAATATATCATTTCTAGATTTTTCTTCAAAATGCTTATGAACACATAAAATCCAGAAAAGAAATACCTATTCATATGGCCTAATATTTCTTCTTCTAAAATGATTCAGATAGACAAGAAGCATATAAAATATATTTATGATAACTATCATATGGATTGATGTACCTTTATTTGAGAATGGTACAAAATGTGGTTCTCAGTCAGATAAAATCAATCTATGTGAGCAAATAAAAGAATAAGTGGCAGGAGTAGAAGTTTCCATTAAATACAATGGAGAAACATTTTTAAACATCCACCAATTAAGATTTAAAAAAAAAAAAAAAAACCCTCTAACTTTTCCTGTGCTGAAACTGAGTTTTCAGAATAGGCTGGTGGGAGCTCTCCAGTGATTCACAGAGCTGTGCATTCTTTCAGATTCCTTCACATTAAATATGAAACAGGGAGACAGGATCAGGACTATCTAGGCTTTTGACAGAAGAAATTTCATTTGTGTTCTGTGTGGGTATACTTTCCTGTTGAAATTAAAAATTAAAATTGAGGGAATTTTCCCTCTGTTCCTGATACCACTTCCTCCATTAAATGATAATGATATGTGTTTTTTTTGCATTTCTTTTCCCTTGCTAAGATGCTTTTGTCACTGGGTTTCAGGAAACAATATTCAAGACAGTTTTTGGAGCAGGCTGGACCGGGACTGTCTTCCCAAACCACTAACAGATAAGAGGGAAGGAAAAGAACTTTGTGTTAATAATCCTAGCTGTGAGCCTTCATTTATCCTTGGGAACAAATCAGCCAATCCTCAATGAATGTGAAATCTTCTCAGGTTGTCCATATAATTTATTCAGTCTAACCTCTTTGCCCTAACAAAGCTTTCAATCAATGACTTTATGATTTCAAACTGGACCTTCACAAATCTGTTAGCTCTTAACAATCAACACTCTTAGGCTTCTGTCACAGGCTATCCTTCCACAGACTTTTTTTCTTAGTTAAAGTTAATTGCTGTAAGCAACTTGTTTGTTTTTCCCCTAGCTCAAATATACAGACATGGTAAGAATTAGCAATTGCATGGAATTTGAAGATGAAACTGAATGTTTAACTCTACAAATTTATCGGTATGAGCACATTTATCTCAATAAAGAAAATCTGAAAGAAGTAAACAACATGATATTTCTTTCAAGGAATCTGAAAAATGTAAAATAAGATACAGAAACTCATTATCAAAGTTTGGTGGAAGCTACTTTAACACCTTCGAGGGGCCTTCTATGCTGTTTTCTTCTATGGGCATCTTTGGGAGTAATAATATAAAACTTCTTGCACAGTTGCATGAACATATTTGTCTACACATTTTTTTTCTCTTGGTGGATTAAGTATCGGAGAAGATATCAAGATCATTCCTTCAGATGCATAAAAATATATTAGAACATATTTATGTTTACCCTTCTTAACATTTCCATTTTAATATGTTTAATACGGTTGTGCATATGCAACTTTTTCATTACAAATAAACATTTTGCACTACATTTTCAGTATCCTGCACTGTTAATGTGGCAATAAAATAATAATTGATGGAGAATACTGGAAATGGATCCTTGGATTTTGTTTTTCCAGCCAAGCAGACATTACGCCTGCGTTCATTTTTTTCTCATCTAAGTTGATCAAGAGGTTAACAAAAACACATTGAATAATATAAATTTCCATGAACTCTATCTTGATCTCTAATAATAACTAAAAGCTGTAAGGTTTGAGAGTTAAAATATTCATTTTTGTAAGACCATTGTCAAAAAATTGCCAGGGTATTTTTTTGTATTTTAATACCCTTTCACAGCAATTTAATTATTGCTATGTATATTAAAAATGTTAAAAATCCCAAAGTAAGAACATTTTGGCTTAAAGACATGTTTTTCTTCAATTTTCATAATGAATGATTTTCTCTTCATTCATTTTTTTGCAATGTGCTTATTAAAATTACTTTGTGCATTGTTATGAATTTTAGATACCATGTACTAGAAATTACTTTATGAATTGAATGACTTAAAACATCTAAGTAAGCTTTATAGAATGTCTGTAATGGAATATTTTTACATGGATCCCAGAGCTTTCAGATAGAATGAATGTGTAGACTCACTTCTAAAAGAACCAAGGGATTGGGTAGAGACGTATGGTTTTTGAAATGGGACCAAAGTTTATCCAGCCTTTTTTGTCTCAAGCATTCAGTTTTCTTTAAGTAGTTCAAGAATAAATTTATATAAATAATTTAATAATATATAATTTATATATTATGTAAATATATTTATATAAATAATTTAATAATATAATAAATTTACATTAAATAAATAAAATAAATTTATTTAATGTTGTTTCAGCTTGCATGCAGTTTATTTGAAATGGTTGGATGAGTCCAAAATGAGAATTGCAATAGTTTGATTCCAAAGCCAGTCTTCCTTTTTTTCTTTTTATCTATAAGACCAAATTACATACAAGGCCATGAGAAAGGTCAAAGATGGTTATGGTTTGAATGTGGAATGGTCCCAATGGGCTTCTATGTCTGAACACTGGATTTGAACACCATGGTGTTTGAACACCGTGGCAGGGCTCTGTTGTGGAAGGCTGTAGTAAGAACGCATTCCAAAACCCTGTTGGCAAAAGTGTGCCGTAAGTGCAGGACCTGAAGGGAATATCTGCTTCTGGTTCTGACCCGAACTGTACCATTTCTTTCTGACAGTGTGATGCGAAATTTTCTTAGCATCAAGGACCAGGTCACTTCAGTCATCAAGTTTCTACCATCATGATGGACAGTACTATCTCCCCTCTTGACTTCATTCTTCAGATATTATTGTGACAGTGACAAACTAAAATATATTAATACATGGAGACTTGCCATTTCTCTTTGTTCTGTATAGATATATGAAAACACACAGTTGATAAGCTGTGAGTGGATACGACAAAAAAAGAAACTATTTTGCATCTTACGTTACTCCATACTCTAACCTTAACGCCAACACGGAATAGACAGACCAGTCTTCCACAAGTATGCTCTGCATGTCTTTTCTGAATGGTAGGCAATATTTTGCAGGGGAGATCTAGGGCCAAAGTATAGAAAAGCTCATCACGGTGAGCACTTCTGGGTAATGTCCGTGCCCAACCAGGGCAGTACAATCAATTGTTTGAAATAATGATGGACATTACAATAACTTCCTGACATGTGGGCTTCAATGGGCATATTATTTAAGAAAATGATTACAAAGCATGGTGTCAAAGTTAACTTCAAAGGAAATAAGGTAAATAGCCCAGTATAGCTAGTAGGCAAGTTTAGAGGGAGAGTGTGGACCAATAAATTTGCTTCTGTTCTAAGATCAATAGAAATCCACTGAGGATATTTTTGTATGGAAGAGTGGGAATGGATTTATGTTTTAAAATAGCCTTGGGGGTCTCTGGAGAAGTATGGAGTAGTTCCCACAAGAATGATATTTGCTTGGCTTCATGAAGATTTTCAATGAGTGACATCCCATGTGCAATGTGTGTGCTCTGCAGATTTTCTTTCCTATCCAAGGGAATAATAACACTGTTGCAGTTTGCCTTCATGTTGCTATTATATTCACAACCAAAAGGTTTAGGGAAACAAGGGCTTTTATTGTTGTTTATGAGTCTTTTTTACAGTTCATAATCCAAATTGGCAGGCAAGTTTACACCAGCATAAGGAGTCGACAGAACTCATCATACCATATCCACAGGGATTGTTGAGAAAGGGGCAAACCTCACTTGCTAGGCTGCCAAAGTACACAGAAGCATTCTAGAGGACTGGACTAGCTCTCTCTATATCATCTGCCCACCTGGCAAATGGTCCCACCGTCTGTGGGCTGGGTCTTCCGTTAATTAGATAATCCTCTTCAGCCTTGCCTAGGGCATGCCTTAACATGTGCCCAGAATTCAGCCTTCAATTATCAAGTTGACACCTGTATCTAATTATATAGACCTGAGCAAGAATAAAATTTAAAACAGTACCAGAGAAGATACTAATCACTACAGGTTGAACATGAGGTAACAATAACATATGCTTTAAAAACTCAAAGTGAGGGCTGGAGAGGTGGCTCAGGGGTTAAGCCTCCGCCTTGCAGGCGGAAGGTCCCGAGTTCGGATCCCAGATCCCACGTATAGACGCCAGGCGGAAGCGGGGGCGGCCTGCGCTTCTGGCGGAGCCTGTGAATCCCGGGGCAGGAGGTGGAGGCGTCCATGGTGGTTTGCGAATTCGTCCGTGGTTCTACATATACACAGACACACACACACAACACACACAGACACACACGCGCACACACATACACACGCACATGCGCACGGTTGAATAAAAAAAAAAAAAGACTGTTTAAAAAAAAAATCTTTAAATTAAAAAAAAAAAACTCAAAGTGAATTTCCTCAATTGCTTTTTTAAATTTTTTTATTATTATTATTATTTATTCAAACTGTGTGCATATGCGTGTGTATGTGCGCGCGCGTGTGTCTGTGTGTGTGTGTGTATGTGTGTGTAGAACCACGGACGAATTGGCGAACCACCATGGACGCCTCCACCTCCTTCTGCCCCTGGATTCACAGGCTCCGCCCTACCAGGACCAGAAGCGCAGGCCGCCCCTGCTTCCGCCAGCATCTATACATGGGGTCTAGGATCCAAACTCAGGACCTTCCACATGCAAGGCAGAGGCTTAACCCCTGAGCTACCTCTCCAGCTCCCGATTTTTCTTAATTTTTATAATGATGAGTTTCAGTACTGTACTAAACGTTTAATATTCAAATTTTATATGTGCAAACAAACCTAACTTTGTATAACAAAGAAGCAGGGATATTCATTTTTACTATGAGTGAAGTGAGTTTTTAGAGGAACACTGAATATTAGCATGAGAGAATTTTTCTAATGTATTGTGCATAAAATGTGGCTTCCTTTTTTTGTGTTTCTTTGAAGACTACTGCTATTGTTGACTGCTTATCAAATTATATTGAACAGCACACAGTTTACAGAGCTTAACACTCTTAAGTCCTTATGATTCAAGAGTCAACTGAAGCTCTTGCCTTTATTGCTAAAACTTCTGTGCAGAAATGACAACAATAGAATAGGCTGTATTGCACACTAAGAACAAAATAACAATGAAATAAAGTTCTCAAAACCAACGGTATTAAAAATTAGAGGCAAAAATTACATTCTAATCATGTACTTTCTAAAATGTTAAGCAAAGAGAATTTGGAATATGGCTATCAAACCATTCTACTTTGAAAAGTTGGAGCACTGTAGAACACAAAGGCAATGACAAAGTTATTTGGCTATTATATGCTTTTCTCTGGTAATTAATATTCTGCTGTACAGGGAGCGCACTGACCCAGTGACCACAGTTACTCCTTTATGAAGAAAGTTTTGATTTTTGTTCATATAAGAAATCAATTAGAGTATTCATTTAATTTATAAATAAACATGGAAATATGGCTTTAATCATAGTGACTGACCTTCAGAAAAAGGTTAAATTGTCATATAGACATATCTGAAAATGTCTTCATGTACATGTAGCATATGTACAAGGTGTGCACACACACATGCACACACTCACATATACAGTTTTCCATGGCAAATTCCTCAATGATTTTTCTAATATACTCTTTTCTTACTAATATTATATTTCATAAAACCAAAAAAAATAATTTCCTATTTAAATATTGTCAGAAGGAAAAACTAAAAAACATGTGGGGTCTTGTATCAGGAAAAAAAACAGATTATGGTATCTCATTCCTTTTGGTTCAGTCCCTCATTGATGTGCATCACATTAAAATTATTAATTATTATTTGAATAAAGTAAACATATCTTTGTCCTATCTGTAGGACTATATATAATCTGAAAATGAAATCTGTTTTCCTGTCAATAATAGTAAAATGAAGAGATGATAAATGAAAGAATTTAAAATTATTTGGACACAAAATCCACAGTAAACAGGACAACTTAAACTCTGAGGTAGAGTTTTTGACAGATGTTCTTCAATTGTAGATTGTAACAGAAACAACATTACACATGCCCGCCTTAAGAAAATGTAGGTAAATTCTGTTTACATGACTCATGAGAACCCTAATGTTATTTCTCTCCATGCTACTGATAAACACATGAGCAAGGAACTTAGGGATCAAGGGGTTTATTTCACCTCATGATTTTAGTTAAAGTTCATGGTCCAGCTAGGAAGGAGAGTCTGAGTCAACATCAGGAAATAAGAGAACTGGTCTCACAATATTCATAGCAATTCCTGGAGAGGGGCAAATTTTCCCACTTGCCAGAATTTGTACATGCCAAAGTATAAAGAAACTTGATCTACCATATCCATCTATCCAAGCATTGGTCCCACCTGCCCACATGACTTGAGTCTTCCCTCATTAATCAGAATATCTCTCACATACTTGATTAGGGCTTGTCTTAACTATTAATTCTTCACTGATGTGCCCCCAGCTCAGTGTTGAATTGTCAAGTTGACACCTCTATCTAAATTGTACACAGAAATCCAACAGAGTTACTGTTACACAAGCCTTGATGACACTTCCATTCAACTCCCAGCAAGTTTTCTTTATCCACCTTGACAATTCATGGATAAATAACAGCAGTTTTGAAACACGAAGTACCCTTTAATAGTATCAATTTACATTGCAGCTTATCACTAGTTCCACAAACTTGGTATCTTTCCTTTCAGTTTCAGAAAAAAAAATTTGGAACATCTTTTTCATTTTACTAAATACATTGTACATTTCTAACAAGTGTCACAATGTAGGTATTGTGTCGGCCAAATAAATATCAGGATAGTTTTGAATGCAGTCCAAAATATTTATAGATGACATGCTTCAATGTCAAAAGTTTGTACAATAAAATTCTGCTTTGATAAAAAGTAACCATTTTGCAAATGGGTGCTTGACTCCTCCCTCACTGCGGTTTCCTACTTTTATTACATCTACCTTTGAATATACTCTTATTACAAGACTCTAGTTTAACAGGTTTTTATCTCTGGCCAGGGGGTGACAGCCAATACCCATCAGGATGGAGTGAAGGGCATTGCAGGAGCAGCAAAACTGAAAATAAAATCGACAAACCATAATCCAGAACTTCAGAGACTCTATATCAACCACCTGGAACTAGGCCAGCCTAATCTCTCCCCATCCTGAAGTTTAGGAAAATTTGCAGGAAGAGGGGTGGTAAGATTGGAAGAACACAAGGATGGGAGGAGTCTTGATATGCAAGATACTCCACACAAGTTAGGGCCGAAGCAATCATAATTGGACTTTGCATGCCCTGTGCAATGTCCAACACACTATTGACCCCACAAAGTCTAGCATTTGCTAAAGGCGCTAGGATCCTGGGAGGCAAGGGATTGACAGCCACAGTAGTGTTCCTAAACTTAACGGGAACACAAGAAAGGGTTCTGGGAAATGCCATTGGGTCCTTGCACCTCATCTGAGAGGAGGGCCCAGAGGAGAGTTTGGCATGCACATTAAAGGATGCTCCGGGATGGGAGGGGGAAGGAGGGGGGAGGGGGGCACAGGGCTGTGGGAGGTTGGAGGGAGGGAGGGAGGAGACCGGTGTACCTGTTAAGTTTGTATGAGTGGAAATAAAAAAAATTCTGCTTCATCCTTCTGTTAATTGTGTAATGATGTTTATTATCCTTAGTAGGTCGTTCTTTTTCTGAGGTGAACACAATAAAGCTGTGGATTTTGAGGCCAAGGAATCCAGCTATAAATCCAGCACTTTACACTGAGTTGATATCAATAACTCTTCAAACTCAAGATAGCACTTCACTCTTCAGTATCTCAAATAAGTAGCATGTATGGCTTTATTATGCTATTGATGAAATAAATTGTAGATAAGCGTTTTCTGCAAAGTTGAACTCACTTTTCTTCCTTTCCCTTTAATTGGATTGAGATGTCTTATTGTCTAAAAAGAGAGTAGGTCATAAATGTAGACCTTGCATTATAATCATTCCCAGTTGATAATAGAAAATCCTTATATGTGATTTTTGTCTTCAGACTCCTCAAGCACATATTCTGCACTTGTTTTCATGCTCCATTTACCATTATTACTAGTTTTCAATCCACACTTTATTCTTCTCCTTTGTTTGGAGGAAAATGCCTAACAACTTGCAGAATAATATAAAGTAGTTTGAAGAGTTGTTGAAGATTCTGAAGCCAGAACACCTAATACAATTTCCATTTCTGTAATAAATCGGTTCCATGAAATTGGAATTGTTACCTGTGTCATTAAGCTTCATTATGATGAACTTTGAAAGGATTGGATGAGTTCAAACATGCATATATATACATATACATGTTACATATGTATATATTTTGTGTATATTTACATATGTACACATCATTTGTTAGAACACAATGCTGCACTCAGATGTGTTCATAAATATACATATGTGTATCAAAGTTAGGAAAAATGTACTTCACTGAAGAATTGTTGTTTACTTACCTGTTTAATATTATAATTTTGCCAAATACTATAACAATTTCAAGCTTGTGTCCCTTCATTTTTTGTACTTGTTACATCTCAGTATTTGAATGTATGGTTGATGTACTTGAATAAATGGTTCATTTTTCTTTGTTCTCTCTGATTTCTTGGTGATGACTTATATATCACAATAAGCATTAAAATTTGTCCTCATCTTTTTACATACTTTCTAGAATTTCATGTTTTTAGCACACGTCTCTTCTTATGCTTATTTCTAAATTCTATCATATGATGTCCAAGTTTACATAACCCCCTAAGTTCTGTATTAATGGCATAATTCAACTTCTTCCTTCTTCCATTCTTTCAGGAAGTTGCTGCATTCCTTATACATCAAACTCAATATTTTATTTACCTTGATCTTTAATAACTAGAAGTTTTCTTTCCTGAGGCATTTTGTTCCGGAACATTAACTGAATCTCAAGGTAGAACCTTGAAGATATTTCTACCTCCCTGTCTGTAGATCATATGGAATATCTACAGGTGCCTTGTGGACCTGGGTTTCCTCATAGCTCAGCGATTTTCAGTAGATTTGACACATCCATTTAATTATCAATGTTTTCTTTCCCTGAGCTTAGGCAACTGTCAACTTGTGAGATAATGACTGTCCCACAAGCACATAAAACAGCAACATCCAAGAGGAGGATTTCAGTTAACACATTTGATATTTGATGAGAAAGGTGAGAAAGTGCTTTATCATAAAAAAAAAAAACCATTGGAGAACGTAAGTCTTTTGGTTCAGCTGCAAAAGTGCAATACCAACAGAACCTTGAATTTTTTTCTTCCTTCCTCCCTCCCTCCCTCTCTCCCTCACTCCCTCCTTCCCTCCTTCCTTCTCTCCTTCCTTCTCTCCTTTCCTTCTTTTTCCTTCCTTCCTTCCTTCCTTCCTTCTTCCTTCCTTCCTTCCTTCCTTCCTTCCTTCCTTCCTTCCTTCCTTCCTTCCTTCCTTCCTTCCTTCCTTACTGAGTGAGAGGTAAGAGAGAGTGACAGAGAATGAGAACAAGCAAGCAAGAGAGAACCCTTGCTCACACACTCCTGTCAAAGCAACTTTCAGAAATCAGTCCTCTCCACTCAACTGATTCCACTGATTTTGCTTCAAGGATCAAATTCAAGTTGTTAGGGTTTTTACATGAGCATATTTACTTGCTGAGCCATCTTCTTACACCTAATTTTCATTAATTTACATATTCTCTAAATACATTGAACTTTGCAAAGTGATATACAAATACTTAATACACATTACAGAATAGTTTATAATCAATAAATTATTCCTAATTCAGATAATGAAAAAAAAAGACAGGGAATCTTATTGAAAATGTCTCTTTCACGAAGCTTTACCTTCAAGAAGTATATTTGTTCCCTTCACAAGCAGATATGGATCATAAAACAATCTTCAATTACAGCTTAATTGCTAATTCAAGAACTGTTAAGCAATATGACATGTTATTAAGAAAAAAATTCTGTGAAGTATTTGCAGATAAACAAAACATATTATTATGCATATACTCATTATTATTAGAATGAGCATGAAAACTAGAAAAAACTGTAAAAAATTAGTACATACTTTACAGACTTGTTATAAAACACCACTATAGGGCTGAAGTTACAAAAAACAGATGCAGTGCTTGCTAGAATCATAGTTGGAATGTGAGTTGCAGGCTCATGTGTTTGAATTCTTAGCTGCTGTTAATGCTTGGGAAAGATACGTCACTTTTAGTAGGCAGATCCTTGAGGGAGGAAGTACATCATAGGGGGAAAGCCTTGAGGTTGGGTAACCTTGACCAGCTTCCACTAGCAGTCTGTTCTTGCAGTTTGTTGCTTGCTCTTTGTGTCTCCATGACAACTGATGTCCTCTGAGTCATTTCCAGCTTCTGTTGCCTGCCATGCCTTTTTCCTCATATGAACTACACTCTCTCTAAAATTGGAAGTGAAATAATCTCCCTTACTCCCTTCAATCTGCTTGTGAATGAGTATTGTCTCACAGACAAGCAGAAAGAGTGACTGTAACCCCTATAATGTGCAAATTTCTGAAGTCAAAACACTTGCAACTCATTATTTCTTCTTTTCGGCAAGTCTCTTGAGCCACTTCAAAGTTCTATGTTAAATACCTCACTGCCCTTCCATTTTGATTCCACCTCAAACTTTTGACATAGTTTGCAATAGTTTTATCTTCCTGGCTCAACATTTTCTTAGTAATTAACAATTTCTTGTTAATTACTACTATATATGAGGATCTCAAATAAGAACTTTTTATTGAAAAAAATGGATGATAATGAACATGATGTACACAAAACCACAATTGCAGTAGAAGGTGTAGTTCACTATGATCTTTCCAAACTAGTTTCTGTCCCTGGTGTTGAGATGAAATACCCCCCCCCAAAAAGAAACAATTCATTTTGTGTTATGGATCAATGTTGCAGT
Source organism: Typhlomys cinereus (assembly GCA_023101885.1). Taxonomy (NCBI): domain Eukaryota; kingdom Metazoa; phylum Chordata; class Mammalia; order Rodentia; family Platacanthomyidae; genus Typhlomys; species Typhlomys cinereus. Next base: position 14,005,116 of record JALPQD010000007.1, on the reverse strand, counting down.
TTATCAGGGCTGGCAAGTCACATTGTGTCCACAATCTGGAAGCCTAGAATGAAGTATGCTTGCTTTCTTCTGCTTATACAGTTCAGGGCTCTAGTCTTGGATGTGGTGTAACCCATGAAGTGAGCGTGTCCTCACACATCATTTATCCCAATAAAGATGATTCCTACAGAAATGTCAAGAGGCAATCTCCCTATGATTCTAGATCTTCTCAGGATGACGACCAACCAAGTTTAACCACCACAGTTTCTGATTAACAGTGGAAACTTTTAATGATGTACAAAACCTCCAGGGATTTGTTTTCTTTTTAATAAAATGAGGTACCTGAGTAGAAAAAAGGCTTAAAAAAGTTCCTATATATGATCATGACTTTTCTTTCCTTTGAAATTAGTTTTTGATACTGAACACTGCTTAATTTTAACTTGATTAAAAGTTTAGAAATGTGCACATATCCTACCAGTAAGCTGAAAGGTGACAAAAGTTTCCCATATATAGGTAATGCTTGAAAGTAGCATTTTATTCTCATATTATCACATTGTATTTAAGAGATTATTATGTGGTTAGAAATAAGTACTATAATATTTTTTACTAATTATTCACATTTTAATTTGAATCATCTTCATGCACAAATTTTTTGACAAATTCTCATACTTAATGAAATTGCAATTTGAGGTAAATCAGTCTCTGAATAGAAACTCTAAAGTTTATTAGTTTTGAATTAATTGAAAATTGTTTGGTTCTATAATGAGATAAAATGCTAATTAGAGAATTACATTTAATTTAGAAAAGAGAGGCATTTTGACCTTAGAGAAAAATAGAAGAGAGGATAAAGAATGAGTTTAAAACAAAATATCCTATTTAAAAGGTAAATATGAGAAACACAGGAGAAAAAAATCTTTGGTTGCAACCTTACTTATATCATCCTTGTCTTTACATTTCAGTAAAAATGTATGATTTCTTTTATGAGGCACTATTTCTCATCACTCAAGTTTTTTGGAACATTCATATTATTGCCTTATTTTTAACAAAAAATAGTAAAGTACTAATTTTACAGAATTTTTAATAGCTCAAAAATAATGAATTATAAACTTATTTTTTCTGAGAAACACTGTTTTACATATTTTAGGTCATATTTTTAGAACATCATCATCTTTACTGAAAAGGTGCCATATCACATCAGAAATGTCCAGAAACCTCTTCAAATTTCAACATTTGTCAGATAAGAATATATTCCTGAGAAACACATGCCAATGCTTACGTTGAATAAAGAAATATTTCTTTATATGAAATTTCATCTTTCGCATGGAAGTATAATCAAGGGTAAGACTTATAAAAACACCTGCACCTGAAAAAATTCTTTTAACTTACCCTTTCCTGCCTTCCTCTCCCCCTTCCTCCCTCTTTCTTTTCTCTTCCTCCCCTCTGTTCATCAATCAATCCCATTTTCTCCAACCCTTCTGTCTATCTGTTTCTAAGGCCCCTTGGTTCCCCTGGATAACATGTACTAGTGGGGTTTCAGGCTTCTGTGGCAGACCAATGATCCATCATTGAGTAGACCCACTAATAGGGGCACTCCCTCCCTTTCGACTGCCTAGCCCTAGCCCATAATGTTCCCACTGTGCTTGTATTTTAAAAGAAACAACTTAAGATTATAAATATAAAAGTTCAATATTCAGCAACATGCCTTCATAATAAGATATATATGCATAAATATTATTTTTATAAATATAAACCATATTCAATGAAATACTAGTAATTGAGAGGTGTATGAAAGTTTAAGAGTAAACCTCATTTTAGCAGAAGTGTTATTTGAATGATATGTATGAATTAAGCTCATCATAACTTACATGCATCTTTTGGGTATTAATATTGTATAATAAGGAAACTGTTTGCTTACAACTTTTGCTAAAAGTTTGGGCTCCTTTATTTTTTAGTTTGTGGCTGAGAAGTTTCACAGTGAATTGCAAATGTGAGTACCATTCCACAAAGACCATGGGAGGACTCCTAGTCTCTGCTACCTCAGGAAAAGTTCTGAGAGATGTTAAAAAAAACTCAAGTGTTTTTCTAACAATCTTGAGAAGCCATGAATGGTGTGGCATTTATTTGAAGTTTAAAATGTAAGGTAGTTTATTAAAGTCATTGAAATTTGAGCAAGAGTAGAACATAGTTTTATTCGCATTTAATGTTCTTCCTTTTTACAACTCTATTGACCATGGAGGATTTTTTTTAATTTGTTTTTTTGTTTGTTTGTTGCTGTTTGGCTTGATTTGTCTGAGTTTGTAACACCTATTAGCATCTGGTGGAAAAGTAACAGGCCTCTAGGAAATGCCAGTCCAAGAGTGGGAGGAAACAGACTCCTCCTCAGGATTATCAAGTGCAAAAGAAACAATGTAAAAGAGAAAGCTGCAGAAAACCTCTCTTCTTCATTTTTTGCTTTCTCTTTCCTTTTTCAATAAAGTTCTATTAGTCCTTCAAGTAAGTGCATATCACTTACTTGGCCTTCTCCAAGGGTTTATTATATAAGTCACTAACTTGGAAATATATTTTTCCATTATAGGCTTTCTGACTATTTCTCCCTGATTTCCCTATTCACTATAGACATTGAATTATTGATACACCCTTTTGGATATGTAATTTTCCCTAGTGTCTGTGGCCTGTGCCCTGGATCCATGTGCTTGTTTGCTTCATGGAATAGATGTTCCTCATTTTATCATTTGCTCATGTACTTCATCATTTTATAGTCATTTCCACTTTACCTCCCTGAAAAAAAATGAATTTATTAGATTCATCCTGGACTAGAGATGGCAAATTGTCCTTGGACAGAATGAAGCAACCTTCTCACCCTGTCATTTTGACAGTTTCTCATTTTCAAACACATTTTGCTATTTGATTTGATGATTTCTGATTCAGGTATGAAGAATTTAATAAATTTTTACTAACAAATTACCATTCAATTTACCCTCATTATTCAACTGAAATCCTTCTGTCTCACACTTTTAAGTCTTTCTTGTGGTTATATTTTTAATAAAGATATGACTTAATTTTTGATGATACATAGTTTATATGATTACCTTCAGTGCATATAGATTTCAAGAAATAGGTCCTCTTGACAGTTGTTAATATTGATTTATCAATTTAATTTTTATATTGGTCTTTTTCCATTGCATATTTATGCATTTTCATATTTATTGTACCAATAATGTACAAGTGTGCATGTTGATAGGATTGTGGGAAAGAAAAGTATATTTGAAATATAATTTGACAATATAAAATCAAGAGCCATGTGGAGTTGAACCTGAAAGGCTCTTCCTCATATAGAACTTCATTTTATATGAGAATATTGACAGGTAATAAAGTCAGCATCACTTTATCATGTGAAAAACTACAAGGCCATCCATTCTGAGGTGAGTCAAAGAAATGTTCTCTGTGTAGATCCCAGGAACTGATTGCACCTTTAGAAAAGCAAATTATGAGAACTAAAAAAACTATTCACTAAGCAGAAACTAATCATTTTGTAGATCCTTTCACTTTGCTAGAGGGAAGGCATAGTGTTGTTCAAAGTCTGATTGTTCTAGTTACTCCTTGAGAAAGTCAAGGTCATGCACATACAAAGAGGTAAGTAATCAGTCAGCCTGAAGCATTATTACCTCACTTGACATGCTAGGCTTATTCCTGAGAGTTCAGAGATCTTCACCATCTAAAAGATTCTGTGTATGCAAAGGAATGAACAGGGGAGACACTTAGGGGAGACACACCTCAGTGGAATACTTTCATTCTTGTGTCTGATCACAAGAACATTGACTCTTAGTATTGTCCATGAGGATATGGGTGAGGGAGAAAACTATTGCTTTCCTTTGGCCATCTCATGGGTGAGTGAACTGCTCACTCTGGAGGCTTGTGCCTTCTGACTAGCCTTTTGGAGATAATAAGGGTTACAAATATGAATCAAGTTGTGTTTCAACCTATGTAAAATCAATAATTCTTTGTAGATATTTGATAGAAGAACACATTGGTATTCTCTCTAGGCCATTTTCCATCACTTTGCACTATATTGATTTTCCTTAGGAACTTCAAACATATTCTATTGTTAGTCTAGCAAGCTTAATTATGGAGGGCTAATTCTTCACATTTTCCCAAGGACTTTTTTCCCTTACAATTTTCTGTTAACTGAGAAAGCAACATGTGCATGTGAACCACATTATAAAATATGAACCAGGGACCTGGCACATGATAGGCAGACACCTTACTACTGAGCTAGAATCTCTCTTCTACTATTTTTTTGAACTTTTTAATGTTGACCTGGGATTTTGGTAGGCTTTCCAGACTATGTTTATACTTATTCGTAATTGGTGCAAGCCTGAGTGGCTTTGATTAAAAGACTGTGTCATGAAGCCTGGTTCAATAGACTTATGAACAGTTGAGTAACCCTCCTTGTCCAGAGTCCCTCTTTATCATCTGCTGTCATAGCTTAACTTCTTTGCAGTTCTCTATGGAGTAAGATGTCAGGCACCAAAAGGATGTGATATTTGGCCATTTGGAATCATGATACTCAGATGTAACTCTATCTACCCATTCCTCATTTGCTTGTGACAAAGGGAAAGAAGTCAAGAAAATAAAATAAGTATAAAAAACTTACATTCTCATATTGTGTTATGTAATGTTCTATTGTTTATAAAATCGAGACTGTCCTTTCTATTGTGTTGCATAATTATTAAAATTTTAAGATTAATTGCTATCATAAAATAATGTGATTATTTTCTTCACTTTTATTTTCAGATTGCTTTCTTTAATTTTCCCCTTCCATTTGTCTTAAGTCTATTCTTTTAGATGTTCTGTAGACAAAATGTAACTATGTTTACCTTTTTCTTATAAACAAACATCAACTTTCAATCCTTTTTATTTTTCAATCCTAATATAGATTAAAAGTTTTACAAATTCAGGAAGACTCTCTCTCTCTCATATATATATATTTATATTATTTTCTTTTTCTTTTTTAACCTAGAAAGAATAGGAAAGCATGTTTGCTACATATGTACTCTCCTGAATTTCAAACACACAGAATGCGCGCACACACACACACACACACACACACACACACACATATATATCTGTTCCCCTGCTCTTTCTTTTTTCTCTCATCATATTTAATACAATATAATATAATTATATTTTTTCAAGGCTTATTTGTTATTATTCCAAACATACTTCCTCTCAACATAAAGATTATTTAGATTATGAGCAATTATTATCAGTGACTTTAATAAGTTTTAATAAGAAAAAATATTCACACATTTCCCATGGATTATAAGAATTTTATTCGAGAAAATATTCGACTACCATTTTCTGTTCTGAAGTACAACACTGTTGGAATATCCACTAACATCTACCATTTATTTTAGTTGTGTCCACCTCAGCGGATTAAATGCTTTCAAAATATTAATTACCAAAGGTAATCTAATTTCTGTTACAATCCTCAGTATCAGGAAAGAAAAATTAAATTGAAGTTGCCTGAATTCCCAGAAAATAAATGATAGAAAAAAATTAATAGGGTCAAAATACTGTTTTTCATTTAGCATGTATGAGGTAATGTAGATGTAAAACTTCATAGCTGTATGACTGGTAGTATTATGAGCCTTAAAGCTTCAGTTTTTCCTCAGCTTACAAATTAATGGTACATCATAGTGATTAGTGAGAAGTAACAGCAATGCTTATATAGAGACTGACATGCAGGACTTAGCCTAAAAATGCTCCAGATATGGCAGATATCTTAAACTTGCTTTCTTTGTAAAATCATACTAGATATGTTAGTTCAAAAATATCAAAATATTATTTTTTCAAAGACATCAATGGAGTGACAAAAAAGCATCCTGAGAGAGCATTTCCAGCTGCTCTATTTTAGTTTTCACAGCAACACTTTGAAATTTCAAGGTTCATAAAGAAATTCATCACGCTAAGTATCTAAGAAAAATAGATTAAGTAAGACAATCTGCAAGACACAGGCCCATGACTTTGATTTCTTTTGTAACACTAACTATTAAAAAATTAAAATAAGCATTCATTAGTGACTATAAAACTCCCAGAGGGAAAATATTCTTTTGTAAAACAAAGAATGGAACATAGAAGGAAGGGACTGAAAAAGAAAAATAGCCGATATGATGGGATGTGGTTGATTTTCTCATAACTTCTGTATTCAATGAGTAAGTTCTTAGAGGTAATTCCTACAGAGAATAAAAAAGATCAGGTCCTTGAAAACTAGTAAAGGAAAAGGAAAATAAGCCGTCTTAAGGCTGATTAGAGATCTTCAATGACATTTCTTATATAGTGTATTTGTTCATTGGAATGTAACTTAACAGTATACAGAACCATACACACACACACACACACACATACGTGCGTGCACACACACGCACACACACCCACGCGCGCGTGCACACACACACATTCCTAATATTAAATGGAGTCCTGGCAAGTTGATGCTAGAGATAACCTTCATGAGACAAAAGTCAAGATTTATTTTTATTTGTTATTTCTCAATGAGAGCCCTTCATTTATATTTCACCTGAATGTCATAGCACTTACAATTAGTAGACTGTATTGTGCACTCTTAAATGCAAGTAATTTCAGTTTAAACAGAATTTATTTTGTATTATACAATATAAACAACAGTGTACATACATACATATGTATTTTAGGAGAGTACATATATAGCAAACATGCTTTCCTAATCTTTCTAGGTTAAAAAAGATAGCACATTTAACGACCATATTCTGTCTTGTTTGCTCTAACACAATGGCTGACACTGAGGAATTCACAAAGAACAGGTTAATGTTCACAGTTTTGGAGGCTGAGGAGGGTGAAGCGGAGGAACAACATACTTGCATGCTGCATGACAAAATGACATAGTGCAGCAGATCCAATGCACAGGCACGTCCACTGCCAGAGGAGGAAAGCCCCACACTTGTTTCATCAGGAAACCACACACATAGTAATTAATACCTCCTCCTTTAATCCATTCATGAAATGGATTTCAAATAAAATGTTCATCTCTTGAATTTTTTCCTTGTATTGTGGATGTTTTCCAGTATTTGAATTTAGAGGACAGATCAATACCATCCATGACTACATCATCACCTATGGATGTTTGATATGTAACCTGTGCAGGTGATAATTTTTTGTTTCATGAAGTGGTAGTAGATATTCCAGCCTTAAACTATTTTTGCACTTTGTGATATGTCTTGTATATTTTTTCTGAAAGCATTTCAGTTAGCAATATTTGTTCTTTTTTTAAAATTTTTTATTATTATTTATTCAGTTGTGCGTGTGTGTGTATGTATGTGTGCGCGCATGTGTGTATGTGTGTGTGTAGAACCACGAACGAATCGGGAACCACCATGGACGCCTCCACCTCCTTCTGCCCCGGGATTCACAGGCTCCACCCTACCAGGACCAGAAGCGCAGGCTGCCCCCGCTTCCGCCTGGCGTCTATATGTGGAATCTGGTATCCGAACTCAGGACCTTCTGCCTGCAAGGCAGAGGCTTAACCCCTGAGCCACCTCTCCAGCCCAGTAATATTTGTTCTAAAGAGTTTCCTTTTAACAATTTTGAAGCACCAAGGATAATAGAGAAAATGTATGAATTTTGGCAAAATTTCAGTTCCTCTTATAATGTCCTGAGGATAGGTTATCTTTATCTCAATGCACATTCAAGCTCAAAATAGAAAATTTTGTAGAAATGCTTACATAGACTAAAGTATGTTAAAAAGGTCAACAGTGGCTGTACTGGTTACTCTGCTCTTTTGTTCTGAGACACAGTTAAGCTCAAACAACTTAAGGGAGAAAGGGAGATTTAATGAGCTTATGGGTCCAGGGAGGAGATATAGCTCATTAAGGCAGAAAAGGCATGGCTGGAGGAGGCCTAAATTACACTTATTATGGAGCAGAAAGCTCCTGCAAACTCAAGAGCAGACTCACTAACTCAAGCAGGGTGGGGCTAACCAACTTCATGGTCTACCTACCCTCGTGACTACCTTCCTCTACCAAGGTTCCACCTCCTAAAGATGTTTTATCTTTCTTTTTTTTTTTTTACATTCCATTTAAATTTATTGCTTTTTTAAATGTATTTCTATTATTATTTCCGCTCATACAAACTTAATAGGTACACCAGTTCCCTCCCTCCCTCCTCCTCCCCCCCAACCCTCTGCTCTCCCTCCCCTTCTCCCTCCTTCCCCATCCCCTAGTGCCTCCCGCCCCAATTCCCAGAGAGTCCTTTCTTGTGCATGCCTGATTCTCCTCTGGGCCCTCCTCTCCGATGACGTACAAGGACCCAGTGGCCTTTCCCTGAACCCTTTCCTGTGTTCCCCTTAAGTATAGGAACACTACTGTGGCTGCCAATCCCTTGCCTCCAAGGATCTTGGTGCCTTTAGCAGATGCTAGACTTTGTGAGGTCAATAGTGTGTTGGACATTTGAAGATGAAAACTCATGAGTGTTTGGAGGACAGTTCCCATTTCAAACCATGACATTCAACCTATGGCCCCTACCTGCCTCTTTGCCATCTCATTGCGCAAACCATACTCAGACCAACTTTAAAAGTTCTCATAGACTATATTCGTAGTTCCAACTTAGTCCGAAAGTCCAAAATCCAAAACCAAAAGACATAATACATTTTCAATATACAATGACACAAAATAAGAATTCCCATTCCAAAAGGGAGGAACAGGGACATATCCAGGAAATAACAGCCCATAATAAGACTGAAAACCAACAATATAATTTCCAAAACCATTAAATGATTTACAATGATGTCAGCTCCAAAGAGCTTCAGTTCCACCATTCAGAGAAGCTTGTAGAACACATTATCTTCTTGGGTTGGCCTCTCCCACAGTATACAGCTCTCCTTGGAAGATGTCACACCTCTAACTTCTTTACTATACAATGGAAAACCAGGCTTTAACTTCATAGCACAAACTGCCCTTCTTGGGCTTCTAAGCTTCAGACTTCTGCCACATACAGCCTGGCTTTGCTATTTTCTGAAACCTTAGAGGAGAGATCAACAACCTCCTCCCTTTTGCATTTTTGATGCCTCTGAAACCAGGACCATGTGGATGACTTTGCCAAATTCTATTATGATATCAGAGCGCCTCAGATTCATGGCTGGTTGAAAGTTTCACTGTTGACTGTATGCAAAAATCTCTCTTGGTCCTTTGCTTTAGTTGATCTGAAGCAGAAAATTATATTGGAGCTATGTTCTTCAGCTATTTCCTTCCAAAAGTATTTGTATTCTTATGAGTGGGAGCCTTCCCTGAGGAATTTGCCCTCAGGGTAGGGTTTATTCAACTTTCAAAATTGAGAGCCAGCTTTGATTCACCAATGAAGCTTATCTTTTTAACCATTTTGCTGTCTGCCTTCTCTTGGTTCAATTCATATTGGCCATCACATTTTTCCTCACAGTTTTTCTTTGTCCTTCTCCTCTTTGCCCTTTTTTGGTCATAAACCTGAAGAAGCAACCACAATGTCATGAGTACACTGCCTTGAAAGTTCTTCCACCAAACAATGGAATTTAACTTCAGGAAAGCTTACAGGATGAGGGAAAACTCTCTGCCAATGCATTAGTCCATTTGTCCCTCTTCAAGGTGCCAACAGTCTCCGTCCTCACCCTCAGGACTATTACAAGCTTGGCTTCAACTGCTAGCATCTCTCATAGCATCATTGTCTTCCAAGCTCTCACTAGAATGACTCTTTCTACCTCATCACCAATACACAAATCCTCTCCCAGCACAAAGTCCCAAAGATCTCCAAATTTTTCCTAATAAACAATTCCAAAGACTCACAAGTCACCTCACAGCAATGAACATACTGTTAAGCACCAACTTCTCTCAACCTCACAAAAAAACTTTATCTTTTACTACCAGATTCTCTTAGTCTCACATAACAACACCCCACTTCTCTGGTACCAATTTTTGCACTGGTTACCCCACTGTGTTGATGTGAGACGCCAGTTAAACTCAAACAATTTGATGGAAAAGGGCGATTTATTCAATTTACAGTTTCAGAGGGGAAATGCAGTCTATTATGGCAGAAAAGGCATGACTGGCAGCAGAAACTGGAGGAAGCCTAAGTTATACCCTTCATGCAGGCAGAGAGTTGCTGCACGCTGAAGAGCAGATTCATTCACTAACTCAAGCAGGGCAGTTCTACACAACCTCAAAGCTTACCCCTGTGATTTCGTTCCTGCAACAAGGCTCCACCTTGTAAATGTGCAATTCCTTTCCCAAAATAAAGATTCAAACACATGAGCCTATGGGGGATAATTTATATTTAAAACCATAACAGTACTATTAGAGAAACATGCTAATGCAATAAATATGGCAACACTGAGCCTCATTTGCCATGTTTGCTATTTGTTAGGCCCACAAGTCCCTGTTTATAAAACTGTAATTTTGAAGTCAACTAGCTAGTTTTGAATTCTATGAGTCAGATTTAAAAAAGAGAGTTAAACCCAATATTCCTCAATGTACAAAGAGGATGGGTTAATTCAAATCACTGTATGCATTTGTCAAAATTAAATTTTAGGAAACAGATACAGATCTGGGTTGGCAGAACAATGGAATTCAAGGCAAGAATTGTCTGGATCTCTATGGGAAACAAGTTATTTTTAGTAATATCTTCCAATTTTGTGATTCGATGTAAGATGAAAAGGCTCCTATGCAGTTTATACTGTTGATAGATTCACTATGACGTGACCTAGGGGAGAGTGGAGGTTGTATTCTGGCCTATGATTCTCTGTTGTATTACGAAAGTCCAACTGGCAAGAGAACTCATACCAACACCAGGAGCCTAAGGAACTGATTGTAGCATATCCACAGAGATTGCTGAGTGGAGTAAACCTCACTTGCCAGACAGTAAATCTTGTGCAAGTATGCCAAATTACTGAACAAGTTCTCCCCATCTTTTCTGCCTACCCAGGGGATAGGTCAGACACTATGCCTTGGGTCTTCCCACACCAACAGACAACTCCTGAATGTCTATCAGAGCTTTGCCTTGCCTCATCCCTTAATCCTTCATAGATGTGCACAGAGCTCATCCTTCAATTGTCAAGTTAACACCTACATATCTAAGTAACACAGCTCCTGTGTTGCTTAGAGTACACCCAGATACAAACAACCTGCTGGATAGATTCATCTGTTGAACAAAAGAGCAGTCTACAAGAAACCAAACAACCAATCAATTCCACTTATGGTATACTTAGCTCAAATTTCTACATCATACATATAAGCCTCCTATGTACAAAACTATGAATTCCCTTTAAATCACTTGTAACATCATACAAGTTCTGTCACTAATAACAATTTAAAAATTACAGATTCCATTATTTCATATATGTGTGTGAAACATTATTTTACTTATATGTCATTCAATGATCCCATGGTTTGAGATAATTTCCTCTATTTGTAGTTTGTGATTGATAAAAAAATATTTTGCCCATGATGTTCAAATAATTGAAGTTTTCAAAACAAAATTTCTAGTATTCTATTGACAATAATTGTAATTTCAATGTTGATTACAAAAAGATTTATTTCTCTGTATTTTCTTTCATTCTAACTTAAATATACCATCAGAAAATTTCTTTAAGGAGTCCCTTTCCAGCATTAGTCAAAGTTAAATGTTTTCATACTAATGACTTCTATAATACTTACAGAAAACAGTAACTTGTTCCAGTATCTGTTTTTATTAGTATATTGTAAATGGAAATTGCTTGTAATAAGTTTCTCCAGCAAGGACAATTGACTGATTAAATTTGCAGTGATGTAGAGAGGTCAATGTTGTACCTCAAGAGCCAAATTATTTTTGGGCCACCTTTTGTCACTTCAAGAGTTTATGATTATCCACTTTTGTGTGTGATCTAACATCTTTGTACCTATTAGATTCTTACTTTGAAATTTACAATCAAAATCTTAGTTTCTAACAACCCAAACACCAAGAAGATCAACAGATAACATCTCTGGGATATAGCAAATTTCCTGACTTTGCTGTAACTCACCAACCTGATGATTCCCTTAACGCATTTTTAAAAATTTCTTCATTTATGTTTTATTTGTTCTGTGATCATAAAATATCAAGAAACTCTTATCACAGTAGAATACACAGTATTTGGAGTAAACTGAATATCTATTCCAGTGTCCTGGTCAAATAAATCTCCTGTGGCTTTCCTTACATTGTGCATGAGTGTTAAATGAGTATAACAAAGAAGATTAAGTGAGAGAGGGAGCCAAGTGCTCAGAAAATCTTCCTAAGAATTTCAGTGCAGATATATAGGCATTGACCTGATTTCAAGTGCATATCAGAGAGGTTGTGAGCAAAGAGAAGATGTGGGCAGAGATGGTGTGAAGCTGTGGTCACAGAACATGTGGATGCAAAGGCTTTCTGGGCAGAATGAGGGGAGGAACAAAGGCTCAGAAACAACAGATGATGTCTGAAGTAATTCTTTTGAAGACATACTGAGTTTTAGGTTGTTCTAATATTTGCATTTTAAAACTTTCAATTTACGAATGTTTCCTTTTGATCAAATCATTTGTTTGACCAAATATACAGACTGAACAGTGAAAAGAACATGTGGCATGGAATTTAGGTAAATGTTATTCTACTATTTCGTCAGTGGTCTGTATGAAATTTTACTTGGACTGTGTTTTGTTGCTCTGTCTTTTCATATGCTGGAACATTTTCAGAAAGTACTTTCATGTCATTTTAAAAAATAGCATTCATACTTCACATAGCAGTGCCATTGAATCTAAAGTGGTTTTTGGATATTTTAATATGGTGATATTTCAATTTTACTTTCAAATAATGAAATTAATCAGTTATGGCATGGCAACATTCAAATAAATACAACATAAAATTAATTATTCTACAATAATTTGTGTAATTTATGATCTTTTACAATGTATAATTCCATTAAACTGAAATTGTAAATTATTATGTTCTTATATAGGCATGCTGTGGAAGTAATAATGTTAAATAACACAAGACTCTACGGAACTGCTATACTTACCAAGAGAATTAAAGATAGTAAATCCAATTCAGCATATTGCTACAAAAATGTCAATCAGTTTTCCAAACTCAGATCATCAGACTTTTATATATGTGTCTTTACCCACTGAAACATCTCAACTGGCTAATCAAACTGATTTTTTCTTTGCTCTTGCAACAATATGAAATTATTCCAATAAAAATAGTAACAGTTTTGGTTAAAGAGAATGTAATATATTCTCCTTTCTAAAAACAAAACATCATCTCATGAAACGAAATGTACAGATCTCTGTAAAACTCAAATTTTATATATTCGCTATGAATTGATCATTTGATTTGACTTCTTTTACATGCCAATAAACCATCAATGTTTATTTTGATTATTGAGTTGTGTTACCTAAGATACTTATTTCCACAGCAGATCACTATCAGAACAATCTAGTGATTGACACATTTAAATCTTATAATTTTAGTCCTAAGAAGGTGCTGCTGCACTGTTAGAGAATAAAATAAAAGTTTGTTTTATGATAGAAATCATAAATATTAATTTACAAGATAAAGAACAAAGTCATGTCACCTATAGCAGGATGAGTTCAATTGGTGATAACTATATATAAAGCCAATTAAGGCAGTTTGAGGAGATAAATCACTTATTTCCTCTAATTTGTGGCTCCTATATTTTAATAGAGTTAAATAAATTCATATATGTACAGTTGATATGAATGAAGGTACCACAAAAATCATGTAACAGAACAAACGGGAGTAGTGGGAGGAGTAGGAACAATAAAGGAAGGATAGCAGGAATGGGATAGGCTCAAAGTACATTATATACTTGCATGAAAATGACCCACTATCATAAAATTAAAAAAGTAGATCAACAAACACATTGCTGCTCAAATTGAAGTTCACCTGATATCTAGCCCAAATTCGTCATAGTTAGCTATGATGTCATCTTGACGGTTGAAGGTTTGAGCTCTGTGCACATTTGTAGAAAAATAATAGTTGAGTTAAACCTAAAGCAGATCTGCATGAGATCGTCTAGCTGATAGGAAGGCCCACCCCATATGGGTGGGACTAGCCCCTGGGAGGAACTTGTTGAGAAAGTAAGCATTTTCCTGCTGGTGTGGCAAATGAGAATTGTCCCTATCACAATCCACAATTATGTGGGAATGGTGTGCCCAGTTCCCTTGGCCACTGGTGTTAGTGTGGGCTCTCCTGTCCAACTGGAAAAGGAACTGTAACTGGACAACCATAAAAGAAAATAAAACTTCTTGTTCTCCCAAAAGCCATTTGATTGTGAAATTATCAGTGTAATGCAGAGTATCAGGAACAAAGCCTAAGCATTCACAGTCATGCTTCTGACTAAGCAGTCCTCTATAGGTTGCACAGACAAAAATGAAAAATAAAAACCTTGCCCACAAGCTCCAATTTGCACAGGTGAATAATGCTTTTTCTTTATGACAAGAAAAGTGAGTTTGACATGTCAAGCTGTTTTGAAATATTACAGCTCTTGTCTATCAAAGAAATTTGATCTCACCAGTTCATAAAACTGTATTATTTTTTGGTTTTGTTTTTAGACACTCAATCTGGATTCTTTTTCAAAGGTTATGTGCTTCTTAACATTTGTTTCTGATAACATTTAAGCTACAAGGCTTGTGCTATTTTTATCTCAGAATGGATGCAAACTTTCCCTCTTCTTCTAACTCACATATGTTCCAACTAGAACATCTACCTCATTTTCTCACCATCTTTTAGCATGGTTAGTGACTTCTTTAACTCTTCTAGGTGAAATCTTTGGGAATAAAAAGCAGATATTAGAAATTCTGCTCGTAATGAAGATCATTTTCAATGACCAGGCAAGTTTATGCATACATGTCACTGTAAGGTTTGTTAGTTAAGAAAAAACAAATCAGTTTTTCAGTATACCCTGAAAAAAATAAAAAACTCAAGAAATAATATTAATACATTTACTTCTATGTGAATAACATGGTCTTAAATTATTGATCATAATTATATACATAATTTCTGTCATTTTGATTTTATAAGTCATTCAATTCAAATGTGGAATGTGATATTAAAAGACAAATTCAGCTTTTTTTCCTGGCACATGATTATAATTCTAGCACTAAGTGTAAAATTTCAAGGCCAGCATTATCAGTTAGAGAGTGAGTACCAAACCAACTCTTGATACTCAGCATCCATCTAAGGAAAAAAAAGAAAAGAAAGATGAATTTAATATTTTAAGAAGTTAAGTGGCATCATTCTACCAGTGGAATTGAAATTGGTTAAGTCTGCTGAAGTGCTGAGAAGCTTTTGCTCTCTTTAGTTTTGAAAAGCCATATATTTTCTCGAAAAGATCATTTATGGCATAAAAAGAATGACAAAGGATAATATGATTTTCTGAGGAACAGTACAATTGAAAAGTCATAGGTGCTTTAACTAGTGTAAAAGTACAACATGACAGAATGAATAATTCCATTACAACCATTGGTTGTTGGGTCGAAAATGGTTTATGCAAAAAAAAAAAATTAGAATTTTGAAACGAAGGAAGAAGAGTACAATCCAATTAAGGAATACTCAATATCAAGGAATATGACTCTTAAAATCTTTTCATGAGAGGAATTACACCTGTCAAATAGAAGGAATCACTTTAGAAAAGTATCATGTGTGGTGAGCAAAGATGCACAGAGGAATTAATTTAATGAGATCATTTTTGAATCTCAGTTGCAAATAAAGGATATGACTATGAGAGACAAAACCAAATACTTGCATCTATTTGTGTTATATATCTGTATGGTTTGAATGTGGGTTGTCCCCTACAGTTTCATGTGTTTAAAACCTTAACTGATGTTAGTATTTGTGGTCCTGGTGACTTTAGTAGGTGGATCCTTGCTAGAGAAAGGCATGTCACAGCAAGTGGAGCCTTGAGATTGTCAGCCCTGCACTGCTTCCTCTACCAGTTTACCTCTTACTGTTTCTACCTCCATGATAACTGCAGTGACTTGAGCCCGTTTCTAGTTCTGTCACTAAGCCATGCCTTGTGATATGAGATTCTCATAATCATGGAGTATATTTTCTTTCTAGAATTTTATGCCAAATAAATCTTCCTTTTCTCCCTTCAGGTTGTATATCAATATTCTCTCACAATAATAAAGAAAACTATGACAATATGTATTAACTATCTATGTATCATCAAAGCAAAAATCTATAAATCATTGAAGACCTATCATCTATTTACCATCTCATTATCTGTCATCATTATCCCTGTTTACTATCTGCCATATATCAATCAATATATCATATACATATCATCCATTTATGAATCATCAAAGTAACATCTGCAATCATCCATCATCATCTCTCTTTATTATATTTCACATACCTATGCATAATCTACTCATGTATTGTCAATCATTTGTGTATGTGTCCATATATTATTTGTCATTCAAAGCCCAAGTTGACACAAGATCCCTATAAAATATCTACCTTTTACCTTTATGTGTGTGTATGTAGTCCCGGTCACCTTAGTGTCCTTTTAATATAGGACCTACCCTGTTGCTCTCAGTGCTTTTACAGTTTCTTCCAGCAATTATTACTTCCTCTCAATTATTCACTTAGTTATTCCCATTTATTCTTAGTCTATTGTTTTGGGTCACTGTTCAAGAAGATCTTCTTATGAAAATAAAAACTTTTTCCCCTATCTACCCTGAACTTTCTTGACACTGTTTTATCTTGATTTCTGTCAACACTATTTAATAAATTCATACCTCAACTAATTAATTTGAATAATTTTAAAATAGAAAAATAGACAAGTTTTTTTATGTTTTGTTTACACTTAGAATTTATAAAGATAGTTGAAGGAAAGATGGTTCTTTAGCATAAATGACTGATTAGAAGTACATGGTTGGGAGTTATACTGTTGTTCTTATTCCTCTTCTTTCATAGCCATTAATTAACCAAATCATAAATCTAATGTAAGATGAGACAAAGCTTTTGGAATACCTTAAATTTGCACATCATTTTCCTCTTCCACATTCAAAATAGGAATGTGGTCTCATGGTACCTCAGACTTAGATATAGCATACTTGGTTGATTTCTCTATGTGTATTTTTGCAAATGATTTCTTTTTGACTTAATCATATTTTTCTATGATTATTAAAGGACATGTAAGCTTTCTGCAGGGAAATAGTTCATTCTTGGTAGCAGGAATTTGTGTTCCAGACCAAAATATCTTATATTTTCAGACCAAAATATCTTATATTTTGCTCAAAATGAGCTTTTTTTTGGAAACATGAGACGTGCTTTATTTGTCCATGAATAAAGACTATAACATATATTTATCAGTTTATATTAATAAAGGATAAAATCTTGAAAGTGATGGTTTGATTACAACAATTCACAATAACATAGAGGGAAATTGATATAAAGTGCCTATATAATGATCTGAATTTTAGGAAAGAAAATCATATATACTTAAAATAATGGTGAACACAATGAATAAAATTATTCATAATCTACTGTTTCATTCAAGGAAAAGCATTATTGCTAAATGTTAGAAGGACCCTTCATACAACTGGTTTTTTTCTAATAAACTTATGCCTACAAGCAAATTACAAAATATCTTCTTTCCACATCTGACTTCCCTGTCAAGCATATTTGGATATGTAATGGGATCACAAACTATGAACAGCAAACTAATTAACAACAAAAGACATCTACTAATTGCTTAATCATGAATTTCAAAGACAAACACACAGGGAAATTTTTCCCTTGCAAACAATTATAACATAATGGAAAAGACTAATTCAAAATTAAAAGAAGGGCATCTAAATAAAATCATCAAACTGATAAATGGGACAACTAGTGAAGCCATCATTGCATTAAGAAGCAAGGTGAGGTATTTCTTTTATATAAACCTTTGCAGGCTGTTGGAAGTGGCAGTGAATTCCAAGACTTGTGAATGAGTGATTTGTTTTATCTTATGACTAAAACAGGAAGAGTGCAAACTGAAGTACATCCAAGATGTAAACTTCAAAGAGGGGATCAGTGTTGTAGAAAATAATGAGGGCTTTGGCATAAAACTGAGAAAACTGTTGGAAAATCAAAAGAACTTAAAAGAAAAGGATAAAGAAAATATGAAATAAGGAAGAGCAAGGAGGACCCACCACTGCATTTCTTGCTATACACATTGCACAGTGGCTACGTCCTTAGATGAAGAGGCTATTCCAGGTGTTTAGTAGTCAAAGGGTATTTTCGTATTTTCATTACAATTATCTGCCATACAAATGAAAAAATGTTTAAAAGTGATACTTTTATGGATGACGACTTCATTTGCTATAAAGAAGGGGAGAGAATGAGTGCTCTCTGTTGTTATAAAGGAGAAAAAACCACATATATAGGTCCCTTCCAGTGTAATTTGCTCTCATGTCATCACTGAAAGTGTAGATATGTACACTGAACTAATGATACTTCAGGGAAAAGTTGTTTTTTTGTTTAAAAGTATCTTCCTCCTACTTCCTCAAGACAAAAAGGTCAAGTTTTTATGCCCTCTAATTCAAACTGAGGTAAAACATGTATCATTAGCTGATACAGAGAACTAATTAAATACTCAAGTTTCTCTTTTTTTGGTCTCTAATCTTCAGAATATACTAGTTTATTTTTATAGTTGAGAATAAAGCATGGGAGAACTTTTCATCTTGTTGATAAAAGAAAGTGCTTGATCCAGCAAGCATTAGAGTTCAAATCCACAGATAAAAGACAAAATAGTAGATTACTGAAGGAAGTACTTGGGATATGTTTTTTGTGGCAAGCAAAGACATGAAAAGGATTAATAAAAGTATATAAAGAAATGAGAATGTACAAAGATTGCAAGATATAATGTTCTAGCTGTTTAATAGATGTAATTCTTTCATATAATGCTACATTTTACATATCTGATTAAAATATATTTTTAAAATATTATAGGTAGAAATTTTAGATAAGTTCCATATTCTGAGAATTAGTGGAGAATAGTTTCTGCTTAATTTTGGGTGTTTTAGGAAGAACCAATAAAGAAAGGGTTGCATTTATTTAAAATTTTATGTTTTTAAGCTACTATAAATTATTGCTCATGGAGGCCCCAGACTTCCCTAAGTCAGGATATTGTCCTTGCTCTGTTTTGTCTGTCAGAATTAGATAAGACCTAACAGGTGAAATTACCACACACTGTGCTTTTAGAACATAGAAAGAAAACAAGTTCGAACTGATTTGGAAGCCTGTTCCCTGGGGCTTCATACTGCCAGAGGCTGTGTGAAGGCTGGTGGATGAAAAGCCACCAATATTTTTATCCAGTTATGAACCCTGGGAAGTACAGTACCACAACATATTTCTGATTGGGTTCTTGAAGCCCACACTATAAGAATGAATTACTGTCCTGTCCTATGAACTTGGTCAAAATTTCACATGACTCTGGGGGAGGTCTACTACTCTTTCGGATAGTTTATCATATTACATTATTAATATTTATGCTTTTAAGTGCAGATTGCCTCAGTTCTCAGCCTTAATCAAAGAAACTTCTGTTTCCAGTGAATAGTGGTTAATGCAGAGACACCTATCTAATTAAAATGCTGAGAATACAGCATTTATATATGTCATAAAGCATCTTCTTGGTCAGGAAACATGAGGGAAGAAAGTTAGGAAGGGATGTAAAAGTCAAAGGATAGAAGTACTGCAATGCTGTCTTCCAGGAGTCACATGACCATTGTATCCATGAACCCACAGAAGTAGTGGCACATCAATTGTCATGGATCAGAAGGGATCATAAATCCTTCATCCTTCTTGACTTTAGAGATCTAATGCTTACTGAGGGATGGCTTCACATTCCACAATGTTGAAGTCAATGCTAAGTTGACTTTGCTCAAATAAGTAATGTCCCAGCAATGCTCATGCAAGCAACCTAATTGAAGGCAAAGGACTTCAAAAACCATCCAAGCAGACAACCAAATGCACATGAAAATCAGGGAAGAAAAATTTGAAACTTTTAATGAAGGAACATGTACAGTTGATATCTTTTATGAAATGAGTAAATGAATGTGTGCACTTGATATCTACAAAGAGATTTTTTCACTAGATAACAAGTTTGAGAACATAAGTATTAGCTGGCAAAGTAGGACTCAGCAATTCCTATAGAGTATTATTCACTGAAATAGAAATGTATACCGAAAATAACTCCCCAAATGCCAAGAAATCCTGGTAAAGATCACAGTGTACACTTTAATACAGTCATAAGAAATATAATTGAAGAGGATGTGAAAGATAAATTCTATTTGACTATCTACCTAAGGTAGAAGAAAGAGAGATATGTTGGGTTACTCCTTGAGAAAGAATTGCAAATTATTCTTCTCTTTAGAAAGGGCAACAGACTTCAAATAAATGTAGAGAGACAATTGAACAAAATGAGAGATGTAAGTTACCTGAACATGAAATTTAAGAGGGAAATGAAGGCCAAACATACAGTGTAAAAGCAAAAAGAAATAGAAAACTCACAAAGCCAAGTTATAAAAGCAATAAGATTTATGAGACAAGCTCAGATATCTGAAACATCAATTATTGAATTTCAAGAATTAGACTAAGAGCCTGAAAGCATGCTGTAAGATTCATGCATCCAAGCTACTAATCTACTGAAAGAAGCAAATGTTTTGGTTAAGATGTTAAATGTATACAATCAGATTTAATTCAAGACATGTTATCCTCAAACATAAAAATGCTGCAAGCAACAATAAGAAATCACAGAAAATTACACCCAAGTGTGTTGTACTGGTAAAAATGGTGAAGTTTTGTATTTGAAAATGTTCTTTGTTAAAAATCACAACAATCAAGAAAACTGACAAGAAAAATGTTTCTTCAGAAGCAATGATATGAACCAATCACAAACAAAGGTGAGATAATTCCTTGTCTGTGTTATAGGAAATGAAAAATGGAGGACTGTGTTAAAGTGCTTACATAAAATGAGAAATACAATGAGTGGTATCCCTATTAGTCAGTCCAGAAGAGGGGGGAAACGTGAAACAAAAGATGATACTTACAATGGTAAGTACATTAATTTATGTTTTTTGCAGGATGGTTAGAAGGGAAACAACTAATATTAGATACTTGATATTAATAAGAATTATGATTAGAAATAAATAATGATATCTAAATTTCTACAAATGTGAAGGAGGTAGTAGATCTCTACAAATGTGGAAGTGATCATTTTGCATTTTGCTTTATTTTTCTTTTGGTAAGAAAGACAGTAATTTAAAACAGTCAATTATACTATAAGCTTCATGGTATAAAGAAAGGAAACTTATCCAGTTCTGGCATTCCAAGTGGAAGAGAAATCCAAACTGTGGTAACAGAAGAATAAATTGCAAACAGATGAAGAAAACAAATGGGGAAATAAAAACAGATCACTAAGACAACTCAGAAATAATTTGAGCATATTAAAGTCAATTGTTAATTTCTACTTGACTGTAAACAGGAAAATTTTTCAGTGAAATAATTAAAGGTGGTTTAAAATATTAAAATGATTATTTGAATGTATATCATCTATAAAAAAGTTATTCATGGAAAAATAAGGGTATAAAATGAAATTTTGGGCTGAGGATATGGTTTAAGATTTAAATAAACCTCTGCCTTTCAGGGAAAAGGAACTGAGTTCAGACCCCTGGGTCCCTTGTAAAAATCACGGCAAAAAAATGTAAGAGGCCTCTAATTTTAACCTTGGATGACAAGAGACTGGGAAATCCCAGAGCAAAGCATTAAGGAGGTAGAGTAATACAGGATAATTCCTGATGTCATCCTTGGGTCTTCACAGGCACATAGACTTCTTTTACATATGCCCTAACAGTTATTCTTTACTATTACTGTGAGAGAACACCCAAAGTCAGGCAACTTAAGGGAGAAAGGGAGATTTATTCAGCTTGCCATTCCAGAGGGGAGAAACAGTCTCTCAAAGCAAAGGTGGCATGGCTGGCTGGCCAAAGCTGAAGACATCTTGGAAGCTGAGAGCTGCAGACTGCTTGCTGCATAGGCAGACTTCTCCTAGAGGTAGGGTGGGACTGATCCACCTCAAGGTCCCCCTTGTGATTGCCTTTCTCCAGCAAGACTCCATCTCTCAAGGTGCCATGACCTTGCCAAGCACATGAGACTGTGATGGACAAATCTCAAACCATGATACATGCCTACCAGAAATGTATAGTCACCTGTTTGTGTGTGTTGTAAATTCATAAAACTCCTAGTAACAGACTTAAAGGGACAGGTGCATTACAACAGGAAGTAATTTCAATGTGTCATTATCAACATTTATTCAACATTTATATAAGGAATAAATAAGAAATCTGACTTGAATCACACTGTTGATCAAGCATATACAGAACATTTTTTTCCTACTGCAAAATACACATTGTGGGGGTTGTCAGACCCAAACCCTGCTCTCTGGATGATACATTAACATCTGAAATGGGCTGTCCCTAGGGGCTTCTTCCCTGAGGGGGGTTGAGTTTGCCTCTTGTCTGCAAGACAATGGCAGGTCCTAACTCCTTCCCTAGGAAGCTGAGTTTACCTCCTTGTGTTTCTCTTAGAAACTGGCTGGGCTGTTATCTCCTCCAACAGTTCCTTCCTGCTTATCTGAGATATGCTAATGCAAGACCAAGTAACTCTGTTTTGAGGCATACATTGTCCATTCCCTTCTAGCAACAAGGTGCCATGCCTGATTTACTCTACCTGGCGACATCATGTCTGGTCCTACAACAAGCAAATGTCACTCCTGCCTTTTCTTTGTTAACTGTAATGTACACGTTTTACATAATCCTATAAAGAGTTTGGCCCTGCTCCTTGATTGTTTTCCTATAAATACTCATGTATGCTACAATAAAGTTGGCTTAAATGATGGAGAACATCCTAGGCTCCCTCTGACCCGATGCCTGATCAATTCCTACTAGTCCCACTTCTGTTTTCCTGCACGTGAGTCTGGGTTTATGCTGGTTCATGGGCCCAGACACACAATAATATTTTTTTTCATTTTCAGTTATCATTTTATAAATCTGTCCAAATATGTAAGGTTTCCATCTGTATAAAAAAAGGTTAAAATTTTCTATAAATATTCTAGAACTACCCTTAAGATTAAAAATATAGTAAATTAGTTACAGAGCACATTGGTAATTTTTTTAAAAAAGTATAAAAAATTCATTTGTTCATTAAAGAACTAAAACCAAAATTACATATCTAGCTATCATCTATGTACATTTACATATATAATTAGAACGAATACACAATATTCTAATTGTACATTAAACTCAGGCATCAACGCACATTAATATATATTAAAAGCATATTAAATATCTTTAATGATACAAACAATGATACAAACTAGAAATGAATGATCTTGTAAATAAAGAGCAGAAAAGATTGTCAAATAAGAACTAGCTTTTGAAAAGATGAAAGAAACTGAAAATTCCTTAGTGAAATCAATCACAAATTGTGCAGTGAACACTCAAATAATATTAGACAATTGAAGAATGATCTTTTCCAAACTACCAAAACTATAGAAGATTATATTTACTAGGGAAGATTATATTCCAAGTAATACATGTCTACCAGAAAATGTTGAAATCAATTGGCATAAACAAGGCCTTGTGTCTAAATCACAAATACCAATCAATGCCCCCCATTCAAAATAGGAAATAACAATACAGTTAAATAAAATTGAACTGAAAAAATTGAAGGAAATTAAAGAAAAGTTAGCACCTGATAACTACAGAACTGAAATCTGTTTAGAGTTGTAAAACAGGCAATACAAATTAACTTTAAACTTTTCCAAAAATTATTACAATATAATTCAAAATTCATCTTATAGCATCAAAATTATTGTGACATTTATGGCAGACAAATATATCATTAAAGAAAAGAGGAAGAAAACTATAAGCCAATAATCCTGATACAGAACCCTTAAAACATTAAAAATGAATTTAACAGTACATTAAATAATTCATTTTTTCAGGATGTTGTGGGATTCATTCTCAAGATGAAAATCATTTAGGACACAAGTCAGTTACTACAATGCACTACTTTACAAACAACAGACACCATTTGTTGATCTCTTCTACAGATAAAGAAAACTAAAAGTCCATAAATTTATGATAAATTGCTCAGTGAACTAAATACATTAAGAATGTATCTCAGACCATATAGGAGAAATGCATATCTTGTATTACACTGAATGTTTTATCTTTTGTAAGCAGAATAATTATTTCTATAAAAATATATAAAGTATCAAAAAAGTTGAGGAACATACAAATACATAGAAAGATATTCTTAGTTTGTGAAGTATAAATGCTATCACTATTAAGATGTTTAGACTCCTTAAAGTCATTTATATGTATAAATTTAGCTCACACTTTATGAAAACTCAAAAAATATGCCTTAAAGATACAGGGTAGTTCTATATTTCATATGATATAAAAGGCCTGCCAGTATGCTAAGTTAATGTCAGAAAAAGAAAAGAAGAGAAAACACCAGTAATAATTCTAGTATTGAAATTATACTGCAAAGCTGAAATAAAATAGCCTGGTCCTAACCTCAAAATACACCTCATTTGAAATGAACAAAATTGATAATCAACACATAATCAATATTTTTGTAACATATTGATTTTTCACAAAGGACTCAAAAAGGGTAAAAATGATTATCTATCAGCAAACTATGTTATTAAATTAAATTTTAATTACAGAAAAATGAATTAGTTCCTTATATTACATCTACTACAAAAAAGTTAATGAATAAAAGGTATCAAAGAGTCAAATATAAGCTTTGAACTTGAAACTACTATGGTGATGTATGGAACATACAGAGATTATATAATCCCAAATGTCCATGCAATGAAATAGGAGATATTAAAAATCTTCCCAGTGAATGCAGTGCATCTGTATATACCCATAAGAATGTGCCTGTCCACATTTCTTTCAGGAAGGGAGGAGGTGATGAGTCACCACTCCTCCCTGAGACGCTCTGAGAATTAATGTTTTATGGGAGAAAGGGTTGTCACTCTTTCCAGTGGCGTAGCTACTGATAAGTTTTTCTTGCTTCAGGATATGATATTCTATACATATTCACTCAGGCAACTGTTATTATAATCACAGGATACATACAAACATACAGACAAACACCCCCCCACACACACACATACACACACACACACACACACACACACACACGTGAAAAAACAGAGACTTGTTAAGAAGAATATTAGCACCCTTTACCCCACCCCGCTCCGCCAGTCGGGACACGGTCCAGCCGGGCCTCATCCGCGACCTAGGTAAGCTCTGTCCCTGACCACCCCCAGAACCCCAGGCCAAATAATTCAGTTTAGTGAAATTCAAAGATCTTAAGAGTGTAAACGACAATGCCAAAGTCAAAGTGCAAATCCATGAGAAGCAACACTCAAGTAAACAAATTTCCCACTGAAGGAATTAATCCCATAATGTTAGACTCCAACCAGAACAAACCCATGGAAAATGGCCAAGAAAGCCTGACCCAGGATAACGACTTTCAAAATATGATCATTACCATGTTCAATACTATGAAAGAGGAAATCCGGGAGGACTTACATATTGAATCAATCACTTTGAAGAGGAACACAACAGACACTTGGACAAGTTGAAAAAAACAGTGCAAGAAACAAAAACTGGCATAGAGCGGTTAAAACAGACTCAAGCAGAGTTTAAAACTGAGCTACAAGACAAGTTATCTTCAACCCAGAACTCTACAGAGAGTCTTATCAACAAAACTAACGAAGCAGAAAACAGAATTTCAGACCTTGAAAATAAAGTGGGAGTACTAACCAGCTCAATGGAAGAGGTTGTTAAAGCCAAAAAGATACTTGAGAGAAATATCCAAGAGATATGGGACACCCTGAAGAAGCCTAACATGCGTATTCATGGAATACCAGAGCAAAAATCTCAAAATACCACCCCTGAGGAAATTTTTCAAACCATCATCAAGGAAAACTTTCCTCATCTAAAAAAGGAGCGGCCCATCCATATACAAGAGGCATTCCGCACCCCAAACAGATAAGACCAAAACAGAGGCACGCCACAGCAAATAATAGTTAAAACACTCCACATTCAAGATAAAGAACTGGTGCTGAGAGCTTCAAGGGAGAAAAAAATAGTCACTTTTAAAGTTAAACCTATTAAAATAACAAATGACTTCTTAGTCGAAACAGTAAAAGCAAGAAGAGCTTGGAGAGACATACTTCAAGTATTGAATGAGCAAAAATGTCAACCCAGGCTGATTTACCCTGCAAAACTATCAGTCATGATCGAGGGAGAAAGAAAAATTTTCCAGCACAAAGACAACTTGAAGGGACACATGTCCACCAAACCAGGCCTTCAAAAAATGCTAGAAATGATACTCAAGCGTGAAGAAAAAAACAGGCATATCCAGGAGAACAGAAGGCAAATATAACACCACTAAAAGCTAAGCAATATACTTATAAAAACTACTAAACATAATAAAGGTCTGGAATTAAAAATAGTTTCTCCATTATAACACTAAATATTAATGGAATTAATTCACCGATCAAGAGAACCAGGTTACAAACTTGGATTAAAAATCACAATCCATCAATCTGCTGCCTGCAGGAAACCCATCTTACCACAAAAGATAGGCATGCCCTAAAAATAAAAGGCTGGTCAACAATTCTACAAGCAAATGGAAGCAGAAAACAGGCAGGGGTAGCCATTATGATATCAGACAAAGTGGACTTCAAACCAAAGAAAATTATAAGAGACACAAATGGATACTACATTTTAGTCACAGGTACAATTCACCAGGAAGACTTCACAATACTGAATATATATACACCCAATATGGGCCCCTCCAATTCATTAAGAAAACCCTACAGCATCTAAAGCAAGAAATCAACCCCAAAACGCCCTCTCAACATGGGATAGATCAACAGGTCAAAAGCTTAACAGAGACACTTTGGAACTTAATCAAACCCTTACTGAAATGGACCTTACAGATCTCTATCGAACTTTTCACCCACGTACCAAAGAATACACATTTTTCTCAGCAGCACACGGAACTTTCTCCAAAATAGATCACATATTGGGCCACAAAACGAATCTACACATATACAAGAAAGTTGAAATTCTAACCTGTGCCCTATCAGACCACCACGGCCTAAAGCTGGACATCCACAACACATCAAACAAGAGAAAATACACTAACTCCTGGAAACTTAACACTATGTTGCTGAATGAGAACTGGATTCAGGAAGAAATTAAAAAGGAAATTCAAGATTTCCTGAAAGTGAATGATAACGAAAATACAACTTACCAAAATCTCTGGGACACAATGAAAGCTGTTCTAAGAGGTAAGTTCATAGCTCTTAATGCCTACATCAAAAAAATGGAAACATCAGAAATAAACAACTCAACAATGCAGCTTAAAGCTTTAGAGAAACTAGAGCAATCTGATCCCAAAAGTCGTAGAAGTGAGGACATTAGCAAAATAAGAGGAGAAATATCTGAAATCGAGATTAAGAAAATGATAGAAAAAATCAACCAGTCAAAAAGCTGGTTCTTTGAAAAAATCAATAAGATTGATACACCCCTAGCTAAATTAACCAAAAGCAGGTGAGAGAAAACCCAAATTAACAAAATCAGAAATGAACATGGAGTTATCACTACTGATACCCAAGAAATCCAGAGAATTATAACATCATATTTCAAAAACATATACTCTGTGAAGTTTGACAACACAAAAGAGATGGATGAATTTCTAAGTAAACACAACTTACCTAAATCGAATCAGGAAGTTTTGAATTATTTAAATAGTCCTATAACATATAAGGAAATTGAAGAAGTAATCTTGAATCTTCCCACCCAAATATGTCCTGGACCAGATGGATTCAGCACAGAGTTCTACCAGACATTTAAGGAGTTAATAATACCAATACTCCTTAAACAGTTCCATCAAATAGCAAAGGAAGGAACACTACCAAATTCCTTCTATGATGCTAATATTGTTTTAATCCCAAAACCTAATAAAGACTCACTTAAAAAAGAAAACTATAGGCCGATCGCTCTGATGAACACAGATGCAAAGATTCTCAACAAAGTCTTAGCAAATCGGATTCAAAAACATATTAAAAAGATCATTCACGGGGACCAAGTAGGCTTCATCCCTGGCACACAAGGTTTGTTCAACATACGCAAATCAATAAATGTAATTCATCATGTAAACCAGTCCAGAGTCCAAGACCACATGATACTCTCGATAGATGCAGAAAAAGATTTTGACAAGATCCAACAGCCTTTTATGATCAAAACGCTAGAGACAGTAGGAATGGAAGGAACCTTTACCAATATAATAAAAGCTGTATACAACAAGCCCACAGCAAGGATTATGCTCAATGGAGAACAATTGGAAGCATTCCCACTTCGATCAGGAACTAGACAAGGCTGTCCACTCTCACTTCTATTCAATATTCTACTTGAAGTCTTAGCTGAAGCCATAAGACAAGAAAGGGACATAAGAGGGATTCAAATCGGCAAGGAAGAAGTCAAGCTATCCCTATTTGCAGATGACATGATCTTATACCTGAGTGATCCCAAAAACTCCACCAGGAAGCTCCTGGAACTAATTGAGAAGTTCAGCTGGGTGGCAGGATACAAAATAAATGTGCAAAAATCAGAGGCCTTCCTATATGCCCAGAATGAAAGAAGTGAAACAGCCTTGAGAGAAACCATCCCATTCACTATAGCCCCTAAAAAAATGAAATACCTTGGTATAAACCTAACCAAGGAGGTAAAAGACCTTTACAATGAAAACTTTAAAACCCTAAAGAAAGAAATTGCAGAAGACTCCAGAAGGTGGAAAGACCTCCCATGTTCCTGGATTGGCAGAATAAACATCGTAAAAATGAGCATCCTATCAAAGGCAATATACAAATTCAATGCTATACCAATTAAAATCCCAAAGCAATTCTTTAAAGAAGTTGACCAAACAATCTCAAAGTTCATATGGAGGCACAAAAGACCCAGGATAGCAAAGACAATCCTGAGTAACAAAAACACTGCTGGAGGTATTACCATTCCGAACCTTAGTCTATATTACAAATCCATAGTTATAAAAACAGCCTGGTACTGGTTCCAAAATAGACACACAGATCAATGGATAAGGATTGAAGACCCAGATATAAGCCCACAAAATTACAGCCATTTGGTCTTTGACAAAGGGGCCCAAAGAATCCAATGGAAAAAGAACAGCATCTTCAACAAATGGTGCTGGCAAAACTGGATCTCCACATGCAGAAGATTAAAGCTGGACCCATACTTGTCACCATGTACAAGACTTAATTCCAAATGGATCAAGGATCTTGATATAAGGCCAGAGACTATGAAAACCATAGTTGAAAGGATAGGGAACTCCCTTAAGCTGATTGGGCTAGGCCAATATTTCCTAAACAGACATCCAATGGCACAGTCACTGCTACCAACTCTCACCAGTTGGGATCTTGTGAAATTAAAGAGCTTCTGTTCAGATAAAGAGATTGTAACACGAGCTAAAAGGCAACCCACAGAATGGGAGAAAGTCTTCACTAACCACACATCTGATAGAGCTCTACTGTCCAGAGTGCACAAAGAACTTAGAAAACTAAACATCAAGGAAACCAATGGCCCAATTAAAAAATGGGCCCTGGAACTTAAAAGAAACTTTACCAGGGATGAAATTAAAATGTCTAACAAATATCTTTAAAAATGCTCCACTTCCTTAGCCATCAGGGAAATGCAAATCAAAACTTCCCTGAGATATCATCTCACCCAGGTCAGGATGGCAAAAATCCACAACACAAACAACAACAAATGCTGGAGAGGATGTGGAGAGAAGGGAACTCTCCTACATTGCTGGTGGGAGTGCAGGCTCATACAGCCACTCTGGCGAGCTGTCTGGAGATTCTTAAAGAAATTAAAGATTGAAATGCCATATGACCCTGTGATTCCACTTTTGGGTATAACCCCCCATGCAGCAGAGGTTCACATCGATAGTACAAGCACGACCATGTTCATAGCAGCACTGTTTACAATAGCAAAGACATGGAATCAACCCAAATGTCCAACAGTTGAGGAGTGGATAAGGAAACTGTGGTACATCTATACAATGGAGTACTACTCATGCATCAAAAATGATGAATTACTGGAATTTGCTGGGAAATGGATGTCATTAGAAACAATTATATTAAGTGAAGTATCCCAGACCCATAAAATTAAGCATGGTATGTACTCCTTAATAGGTGCTTCTAATACCAAACCCACCCAGCCTATTTTGAGACACTCATAGGTAAATCTATGTATTACCTACTGTAATTGCAAGGATTATGAACAGGAGAGATGGGGTTGGAGGGCCACACCAGAAACAAGGAGAGAAGTGACCATGTTACAGTAGAGAAAATAGGCCTCCATCAAGGACTGCAAGAAAGTAATGTGACACCTAGTTAAGTTCACAATTCGTTCCTGATCATTTACAACTAAGGGGGTATGAACTCACCAGAAGGGGAGGGCATATAGTCCGGCAGATTAAAAAGTAATCATTTTGCAAATGGGTGATTGACCCCTCCCATTGCCTAACCCCATATGACCCTGCGATTCCACTTTTGGGTGTAAGTATTACATCTCCCCTTGAATGTGCTCTTATAATAAGACTCCAGTTTAACAGCTTTCTGTCTCTGGCCAGGGGATGACATACAGTGCCCATCATGATGGAGTGAAGGGCATTATAGGAGCAACAAAACTGCAAAAGAAAATCAACAAACCACTATCCAGAACGTCAGAGACTCTATATCATCCACCTAGAACTAGGCCAGACTAATCTCTCCCCATCCTGAAGCTCAGGGACATTTGTGGAAGAGGGGGCAGTAAGAGTGTAAGAGCAAAAGGATGGGAGGAGCAATGATTTGCAAGATACTCCACACAAGTTAGGGCCGAAGCAATCATAATTGGACATTGCATGCCCGGCGCAATGTCCAACACACTATTGACCTCACAGAGTCTAGCATCTGCTAAAGGCACCAAGATCCTTGGAGGCAAGGGATTGACAGCCACAGTAGTGTTCCTATGCTTAAGGGGAACACAGGAAGGGGTTCAGGGAAATGCCACTGGGTCATTGTACGTCATCGGAGAGGAGGGCCCAGAGGAGAGTCAGGCATGCACAAGAAAGGACTCTGGGATTCGGGGCGGGAGGCACTGGGGGATGGGACGGGAGGGGTGAGGGGAGGGGGAGCAGGAGGTTGGGGGGGGGGGAGGAGGAGGGAGGGAGGGAACTGGTGTACCTATTAAGTTTGTATGAGCTGAAATAATAATAAAAATGTATTATATAAAAAAAGAAGAATATTAGCAGATGTTAGCAGATTAGATATGACAGGGTAATAGTTGGTGTAAACAGCTAACATAAGTTATATACACGTACAACTCAAAGATTGATAAGATAATTAAAAAGAAAAGAAAAAACCCTACATAATGAAAAAAACTGTCAACATAGTGATGCTAGTGGGTTAAAAGAAAATATATGCAAACTGTATATCTCATAAGAAAATATGGATAACTTAATAACACAGAACAGATTATCTAACTTAAAGATCCACAGATTGTCTGAAAGATAGTCAATATGCTTTTGGACGGTATCTCAACAATGTTAAAATCAGGAGTTCTAGCTAGTCATCTCATTGCTGCATTAACCACATAAGGAAGAAATAGCTTATTTCTTCACAATCTTAGGTTTCATGCCAACATGTCAGGGAAGTCTTACGAGCAGTTGAATCAGTAAGAGATGAATGCAAGCATGCTTGGCAGTATTTAGCTAGCAAATCACACCCAATTTATGTAATTAACACATCAACTAACACAATTTATATTTATGTATCCATCAAAGTGTGAAGACAATCCCCACAGGCAAGCTCAGATGTCCTTCTCCCAGGTAAGTTTACAATGTGCTAAGGTGTCAACTGAGACTAATATTGCACCAGGGATGTGTCATTTAAAGAGACATTAAATCTCAGTAAGAATGGCTGCTATCAAAGTATGTGAAGATAAGAAGGGGGTTAAGAAAGTGGAGCAAAGGTAATTCATAAAGGGCACATTGAAAGTAGAAATGTCACTAGTCCAGGCTTGATGAAAAAGTGTGGATTTCTTTGAAATATTCGAAATAGAACTAATTTTAACTTATCAAATTCACTACTGGATATGCATCCACAGGAAATAAAATCACTATGACTGAGGGCTATTTACATTTCTCTATTTAATATTTTATTCACACTAGTCAAGCCAGGTATTTAACTGGTGTTAATCAGTAGAAAAAGGACTGTGAGTGGTTTAGCATACCACATGTAATACTAATATAAAAATAGGTAGAGTCATTTCCAAAACATTCATAATTTTGAAGACCTCTTAAGAAAAATACAGAAGCCTCAGAAAGACACCCCAAATATTGTACCTACAAGCAGAATCTCAAAATGTCGATTTCATTCAATCAGAGAAGAGACTGAGAGTTGCACAAATACGAATTTCATTTAGTGTAGTCAGATATATATAAGAGTTCTACAGAATAACATTACAACTGTAATTAAAATATTTTGTCTTTAAAAAAGAGAAAGGATATAGATCAGGGGTTAAGCCTCTGCTTCACAAGCAGAAAGTCCTGAGTTCAGATCTCAGATTTCCACTTAAAAATGCCAGATGGAAATGGCAGTGGTTATACTTCTAGCACTGAAAGGCAAAATCTAGAAAACTCTACAGCAATGCAAACAGGATGCAGAACAATCCAGGGTAATTCCTGACTTCACCCTTGGGCCTCCAAAGCACATATGTTGCTCCCTGATACACACAGACATAATAGAAACATACACATGCACACACATACATAAAATAATGTAAAAAAGAACACCACCAAAATATGTACTATGCAGTGTTATTCATAGAATATGTAGATTTTGTAGATCCAGATTAAATATTATTTTAAACATAATGACATATTCAGGAAATGCAGAGATTATTAATTAAATGTAAAAGCTGAAAAACAAAAATCAAAAATATAAAAAATCTCATGAAAAATAATATACTTTTTATAAAGCTGAAAGAGTGATTTAAAATAGATGTCATTGTTTTCTTTTAAAGGGTGGATTGCCTTTGCATTTTTATATTTAAATGGAAAAATTAAAAACTATATACAATCAAATATATAGGAGTTATTATCAACATATGATTTCTTATATATTTAGGTTCAGAACTCCAAGAAATAAAAGTTCAAGAGATTTTTACTTTCAACCACATAGTTGATGGAAAATCATAGAAGGGAAGAAAATTCAGTTTCACCAATGTAAATTTTTTTCCATTTCTTGATTTCTCAGGTTGGTACTATGGTTACTTATAACAATTCTTCTTGAAATGTTCTTTTGCTTAAAATACTGTCACGGGATTACAACTCTATGAAGTCATGGAAAACCTCTATAGGCTTGGGGTTCAAAGCTTCTTAACTAAACTTCATGATCTTCTGGGGCTTTCTTCCTTCAGTTTCTGCTTAGGAAACTGATTATTCAGTTGGTCCTCAGGTAGATGTGGCAAAGCAGGGGATATAAAGAGGCAAAAGAAAACTCAGACATAAAAAAGAGCAGGAAGTCTCTAACTCAAAGGAGGATGTTCAGTTAGTCATGAGGATATTATTCATCTCTGGGGCTTTCTTTGCACAAAAGGTTACCTTCTTTGTAATGAAAGAGGACACAGGAATAGGAAGAAACTTGCTCTGATTCACAGTCTCAAAGACTTCGAAATCTCCACATTTTGGGTGAGTTGAAAAGAAATTTTCTTACTCATTTCCATACAAACTTTGTTCAAAAACCATCTTTACAAGTGAAACTTAGCTTAACAATTCTACTTAAACTTCTGCACACATCAGGACCTGCATTCCTCACAAAGACTAACTGTATTTTGAGATGTGTTTCATTTTCTAATATATGATTTAAATTCAATGTGCAGTTTTTGTTTTCTTTATATTTGTCATTGACAGTTTTTGGTCTCCATTTGCTAGAACACGAACTCTTGAAAGCAGAGTCCTTGACTACTTTTTCATAGATATATCAAGCATTTGGACCTATGATGATCACTTAATGTTTTTACTAAATATTATTTTTCTGAAGGAATTCATGAGAACGTATTTATGATTTTCTAAGATATATTTTATTTTCAATACTCATAAGATTGGCAGTTACCTATCAATATTTTAGTTTTAAGGTAGAGTTGTGAAAATAGATTGCATAATTTAATTCCTTTATCTAAGCTTTATATAAAGTTGTGTGGAAAACTAGTGAAACATCTTAATGCAAAGGTCATACATAGAAGAAGCACTTGAGGAATTAAAGACAGACTGTCATGGTAGAAGGGGTTTTGTGAATTTTTTCTTTTTAAAGTCAAACTAATTAATCTAAGTGGTGTAAGTTTTATCAGACCTTTATTAGCTATACAGTCTTACTATATACTTTTCAATCTTTACATTACTAATGTGCAATGTAACTTTGGCAAATGAAGCACAAGATGTAGTAGAGTTTATATATGATGTGTGATGATTGTGGTTAATTATGTCTAATTACAGATGTGACTCAGTAAACTAGCTCTGAGGGATACCTGTGAGGAGGGATTATTTAAATTGAGATTATCCTGTGAAGATGTTTCTGAGGTATTATTTACATTATGTTAATTCATATGAGAAGAAACATCTTAATTTTAAACAGGATATTCTTTTGGCATGTGGTCATAAACTATTTAGAATGGAGAAACAGGACAAGAACCATCATTTATTTAAGATTGTTACTTCTTAATTCTCATGGTTTAAAATGTGAATTGTATACCACTGGCTCATGTGTTTGAATATTTACTTGACACCTTTAAGAGGTGGAGGAAGCAGTTACAGGGAATTGGCCTTAAGGTTGATTAATCCCACCATATTTTGGGGAGAGGGCTGCTCTTGCAGGTAGTTTTGTAGCTCTCAACCTCAAAGAATACATGGCTTAGACTGCCACCAACTTCTGCCAGCTAGTCATTCCTTTCATACCATAAAGAATTGTCCCCTTTGGAACCAAAAGGCTGAATAAACCTCCCCATTCTCCCTTGAAATGTTTGACTCTGAGTGGTGTCTCACAGCAACAGAGAAGAGTAGCTAATATAGAAATTAGTATCAGAGAAGTAGGGTGTTGCTGTGAGACTGAATTCAGTATCAGAAAGTTTTTGTGAGGTTGAGAGCAGTTAGTACCAACAAATAATGAATTTTGGTCATTGCTGAGATGTGGCTAGTGTGCTTTGAGAAATACATGTTTAGAAAAATATGGAAAATTTTGGGACTTTGTGATAAGAAAGCCTTTATGTCTTGGAGACTGAGCTGAAAGTGCCATTCTAAGAGCTTGGAAGAGACTGATGATGATAGAGATGCAGAGAGTGGAAGCCTAGTTTGTAATGGTTCACAGAGATGGTTTTTGGACAAGGGACAGATAGAGTGATGTGTTGTTAGAGAGTTTAAGTTTGCCATTGTTCTTAAAGCTTGCTGAAGTTAAATTCAATGTTTGATGGAAGAGTTTCAAGGCAATATACTCTTGACAGTGTGGAATAGCTGCTTTTTAATGCTCTTGCTCAGGGTTATGAAGAAAAAGGAAAAGAGACAAGCTGAAAGAGACAAAAACTTAAATTTCTAGAAAAAGAATGTGAGGGAAAGTCTACAGAGAATGCAGATAGCAAAATGGGGACTATTGTTAAATAGTACCATAAGTGAATCAAAGCCTGTTCTCAATTTGGATAAGCCTGAGGGTAAGATTTCTGTGAAGGCCCCGCCAATAAGAGTACAAATTCTTTTGTAAGAAAAAAGCTAAAGGTTTGAGTTCCAAGGAAAAGATATGTTTTTCCTCTGAAGCAATGGCCCAAGAGAGACAGAGATTTTTCCCAGCATCAACACAGAGAAGCTGAATAAGTTTTGATTGAAGGGGGCTAACCACATGAAGGTTATAACAGAATTTGGCAATATTTTCCACATGTTCCTGGTATCTACTATATTCTCAATTCAACTCATGCTCAAGTCTTGCCCTTTTTTGATATAAAGTTCTTTTGGTTTGGATTTTGCTGTGGTATTTCACATTGTTAGTGCAGGATCACAATGCATAAAATGCATCAAACACCTCAACAATATTTCCTAAGTATGATGAACAGGCTACAAGGAAAGTAAATCCCAGGCTGTTTATACAGTTGACATTCGACAGTTATTGGAAACAAGAATGACTACAAAATCTGCTCCTGAAATGGGATTTTGTCTACTTAAGCAGTATCATCCAGAGTGAAAATATTAGAATAGTGAAGGACTTTCAGTGTCTAAAATATCCTGAAGATTTTGCTTTTCAATTTTATATAGTAATTGCCTTGGTTTAAAGAAATGACTCAAGGATTAAGCCTCTGCCTTGCAAGCAGAGGGTCCTGAATTGATATTCTAGGTTCAGGTAAAAATAACAGTAATCTGCCTTCCTGACACAGGAAGGAAGAGACTGGGAATCCTCAGAGTGAATCAAAGAGGAGATAGAACAACACCTGATTTTTCCTGAAGTCACCCTTGGGCCTCTATGACACATGTGATGCCCTCTGATGTACACAGAGGTACACACAGACACATGTACCCCACAGACACTGAGAAGGAAATTTTAAAAATTGTAATAATAATTTTAATATCCTTAGAACTCTGATGGACACTATTAAACAATATGTTAACTCTGAAATCATCCGTATTGTTCACAGAGAGACATAAAGGATTTCAATCACAGTTAGTGTTATTAGCATGTTCTTCCTGCACTGTTATTTTGTTTGCAATGGCTTGCTTAACCATTCACTCAATTGAATGTATGACATCATTTTCAATAAGATGTAACCTTTCCTAATGTTATTTTTAATATCATTATGAACCAAAAACCCACTTTTTGATGCATTTCCTTCCCCAAACAACTATGTCTTGATATAAGAAATTGAAATTTACAAAACCGAATAATCCTAAATTGTAGCTTTAGGTACAATGTTGATGGGAAGGACTCTCTGTAAGCCTTCAGGACCTTTGTCTTTCTGTTCTCAACTATATTGCAGATACTACCAAGAAGTTCCTGTTTGATTATTTTTGCCCCAATCATTGAGATCATCTTGTTTTGCATGTCTCCCAGATCACTGACAATATTGTATGAATAACTATAAAAGTCATTGAGTTACTCCTCTATTCTACAGTATTCTGTGTTTTTCTTTTTCTCTCAGAATTTCCCTTCAAGGTGCCCAAGTATATTATTTGGGTCTCCAGTTTATAACAAACATGTGCTTATAAGCAGCATGAAGATTTTTCAGACTTTCAGAGATATTTCAGCAATCTATTATGTGTAGACTTATAATTATCAATACAGTACTATGTATCAATTCCTATGTTTTTATAAAAGTACACTTATTTTTCAAATGAGTTAAGAATTAGTAAAATGAGTCTGTAATCCACTTCAAACAGGTTCAGTAGCAGGGCACATACAGCCCACTGACTTTTAAATCCTGTTTATCATCCCAAGGTACACATAATCTGTTATTAGAATGTTCTCTTCTGACTCACCAAGAATTCGGATTATTAGTCAGAACCTCTTCCTGAGGTTTTGTCCCCAACATCCAGGCTGCTTGCAGTAGTCTCTCTGGAGATTTTCATCTCTTAGCAATCAGCCATTACCACCTTACCCAGGATGATTCATTTGGTGACTATTCCCCAGCTCTTTAAAGGTATAATTTGTCTTTTCTGACACTGTGAGTCATATGAATCTCAAGAGCTCCCGAATCTTTTCATCCTTTCCTCCCTAGAGATGAAAACATGAAAGAAAGTAGACAGGCTTTCCTGCATTAGACGCTTAAAGAAATGTCTTGCCTACCACTCATTCTGAGAGACCCTTCTGTCTATTTGCTTAAAAAAATTCATAAAGAGAAGCACTTTTAGCTTTAGCTTCCATGAGATGTAGCATTATATTCCTGGTATTTTTTAAGTGCATTCTTACTGCTTATATTCTGTCAGATGCAAAAGAAACTCATTGGCTTTGGAAATTAAATTTCCAAGGGAATTTTTCTTAGAACAAGATTTGTTCTATAGAACAAGACATCATAAATAATATATTAAAAGGAATCATTTTAAGGTTTAACACTAAAGTGAAGACTGACACTCTACTTTCCAATTATTTGCAGAGCTTTCAATTTGAAATCTTAAACTATCCTATTTAAATTAAGGATATTCTGCTTAAGAGGAAAGCAAACACATTTATGTTAATGTGATCCAATCTATTTTTAATTTCATTTATAATAATAAAATGTTATTTACTCATATATCATAAATTTATTCTTTTGCTTGACATTTTATCCTTTTATTTATATCATTTCCTGGGTAAAGTAGTTTTTAGAAATGATATCTTCAATAGATTTAGTGAAGGCATTTGGTTGGAAGGACACTCAGAAATTCAGTATTTCTATTGTATGTTATGTCCCATTGATGGGGACATAGTTGGTCAGCAATTGTCCTAGGACATCTTGATTCACTTTAGTGGCGTTAAGCCTCTCATAGTTGTTCCTAGATAATGACAAATTTACTAACCTAGGTAATTCACAGAGAACAACCCTCTGAAAGGTGTCATTGATTGGAGAACCAAGCTAACAATATTTTTGTCTTAGAATCACACTGGCCTGATTTCTCTCTTCCTTTTCCTAAGGGGTAATACTTCCCTCCTGATCTAAATACTATTTTTCTTTATTACATCTTCTGTCCATCACTGGGTATTTTCAAAGCCTCACATGTACAATTCCATTATGAATCAAGGATCCTAAAAATTGTATTTTTTCTGCATATAAAGTGAGAGAAAAGACTCTTTGACTCCCCCATCAACATGTTCATGGAAACTCCCAGTATAGCCTCTTGTGAATTCAATAGATGCTAGTTTCTCTGAACTCTTCCAAAGCTGACTATTCTTTAAAAATTTACAAGAATCTGCCTGCAACATTTTACAGGTGAATTCAACAAAGCATCCATATGATGAACAGGTTAACTCCTCCTTCAATTACAATATCCTTTATTGAAAACATGGAGGGGCAAAATCTTTTGCCTGTTTGATTGATTATGCTATAAGAATTTTTAGCCTGTGTCTTAAATAGTAAGTTTCAAAAAGCACACATTAATCAATTGCTATAGTCAAGATTACATTTGATGCTTGACTAGAAAGAATTTACCTTATTTATTTTCTTAATTGTAAACAATGTACTGGGCAAAATCATAATTTAGAAATTTGCAGTTATTTCATGCAATTGAAAATTTATCTATACATGAGTGACTATTTTCAAACCAAATATTCCCAAACTACTTGTGGTCTATTTATTTCATTGTTCACATAGAAAATTATGAAAGGACTGGAAACAAATATCATAAATATTAATTAGTTCAAATCAAATTCGAGATCAAGTTCAGAGTTCAAAGTTCAAGTAAAATCAGCAAGTATTTTTACTTAACAGATGTGATGTAACCTTTTTCTTCTAAAGACAAAATATATGTTTCTGTTTATATATATAATACACTGCATGATAATTTAAAATTTATTATCAGTACATGCATTTCTAACAAAATTGTATGCTTGTCTCCAAAAATACTAGGAATTTGAAAAATTATTTCCAAAGCAATAAATAAAAGGGATTCAAAGAGAAAAAATTTATTTCAGAATGAATAACATAAAACAATTCCTGTGATTACATTTTATTATAGATTTCAGTATTTTATTCAAGCTGTGGGTAATTTCAAGATCAGTGAGGCTTTTTCTTCA
The DNA here is from genome assembly GCA_023101885.1 of Typhlomys cinereus. Taxonomy (NCBI): domain Eukaryota; kingdom Metazoa; phylum Chordata; class Mammalia; order Rodentia; family Platacanthomyidae; genus Typhlomys; species Typhlomys cinereus. The sequence goes on along the minus strand of JALPQD010000007.1, from coordinate 13,965,188 downwards.
TGTCTTAATCAACTGAGTTATTATTACCCCCTTGATGTTAAAAGAAAATGTACATACAATAAGAACCAACCATATTCAGACACAGTGTAGATAATGTAAAAAAGTATCTCAAGGAAAATGAACTGACTGACAATAAGACTTATGACATGCAAGTTATACAATAATGTGAGATATGTCTATATTAAAATATTTTTCAGTCATGACTCTAAAGGAAGAGAAAAACAAATCTAAGCTATGACATATATTAAAAATGATAACCTATAAGTTTGCAAAGGAATAAGTAAATCAAAAATTGTTATTATTATTAGTGTTACCAGTATTATTATTAATACAGGGTCTCATATAGTGAACCCTTGCATGCAAGTTGCTAATTAGTTTGCTGCTATTTAGTTCAGGATGACATTGAACTTTACATCAGTTAGTCACTACATTTTGAGTAGTGAGTTTCCAGACTTGTGTCAACATGCTCAGTTATATTAGTGTTGGTCTAGGTGCATTGTTGGCAAACATTCCATGCATTCAACTCCTACTCTATCCCTTGTTATAATTATTTTCAATTAAAATAAAAAATGGGAAGAATTAAAAATGGAAATGTTATATTTTCATATAATTTTTCATATAATTTCAGGAAGATTTTCAGATGGATCAGTTGGTAAAGGCCTTTGTGGCATAAGCATTACCATCTTAGTTTAATTCTTGGACTCCACTTGATGAGAGAGAACTGACTCACAAACACACACACAGAAACATACACTCCACACATGAAAAAATAATGCAAAAAAACTATGTATCACAAATTCAGAAAAGCTCATTTTAAGACAGACATGGATTAATTTCTAATTCTTTAGTATTAAACCTAACTCATATTAATAAAAATATTAATATGGCAAAAAATCAATAGAGAAGAATATACAAGGAAAAGTATTGATTCATACTGATACTTTGTAAGGATTACTGTCTCTCATTCCTCACAAATGTTTGAGATTCATCAGGTAAAATAATACAAAACAGAATAAACTTTCAATAAACCATGAAATTCATATTTGACCAATGAAATGCCAGGTACATAATTAATAATACAGGAAAAGATCCTTTAGATGGCATAGTATCCACTATTTGTTATCATGTAAAATGGTTAAAATTTGTCAGATTATAGCTAATAATTTAGAAGCACAAACTCTCTAGCCTGGTACAGTTGAAGTTAGACTGTGCTTATGTTACTACAGAGTAATCTGAAATTCTTAGAAAATTGCTAAAATTTGATAAGACAATGCCACAGACAAAGTCAGATTCTAGAAAACCAGTCAGATATATATACTTAATTTTTTTACTGACTCCAGGAGCTTTCAAAAATTCCCAGCCTAGTTTTCAAGATTCAAAATTGCAAGCTAACTTGGTCTGAAATACACTATTTTTTTGAAAGAAATTAACCATGCAGTGTTTGGAAGTCAAAGATAATACAAAACCATCTAGAATAAAACAGATTTTGTTACTAACGTGATTACAGTTAATTCGTACACCTCTGCATATGAATTTCTAAAGAGACCTGATTTGGATATGGAGCGATATATTAGTTTTTCTATTTCGCCATTATCTGGATGATAAAAATGTTTTTAAAATGAGGAACAAATATCTTTATGAGTTAAATCAATGAGTGTGAAACTTGGCAAAAGCAATGTAGATACTAGCATTTGCATTTAATGTGGAACAAAAGTATTTCAAAACTTCGTTTTGGTGGCATTTTTCTTCTTCGAGCATTCACATTATTTTCAAAATTGATACAGCTAAAAGAATGATCTATCCTTTTAAAGTCTTATTCTTTGTCAATTGTTGTCTTTAGATGTTCAGCATTCTTTGAACTTGCCAGTTTCTAAATTATGGGTAAACAATGGCTGGATTTATTTCCACTACCTTTGTGAAGCAGATTCAAGCTTCTGCAGGTTTTTACTAAATATATATATTAATAGAATATACATTAGTCTATTTCAGAAACACTGTTGTTCTCCAGTAGATTCCTCTGAAATATTTCCAACTTATATATTTGGTAAAAATTAACACCCTTTAAAAATCACAATATAGATTCTCTCAAATTATTCTTTCACAATTTTCATCAATAATTATATTTAAATAAAATTTCCCAAGGAAAACTTGACTCTAATATTCTGCAAATATATGTAGTATTATCCAAACCCCTATTTGTGAATTATGTGGATATTCTAGGTAAATAAAATAGTTACATGAATCATAGAATAAGAAAAGAACTATGAAAGGCATTTATTTCAAATTACTTATTCTTTCTCTAGCTTAAAATAGTATTCAGTTCTGGTTAAATTTCTTGTCTAAAAATAAATTCAAGGTTAATCTTCTCTCAAAAGGATTAGAAAAGGGGCAACCTCTCCATGCTGGCACAGATTTGCTGAAGGTGTTTGAAGATTTATAGCTGAATTCCTGCCCTAAGTAAACACGTTTGATATGTGAGCATAGCCTCTTGACTTCAGCATGCTCAGCTCATCTGTTAGGTTGGCATCCTTCCTACTTACCATTTGCTTGGAAGTCTGCCCCAAAGTTTAAGTGCCAGAAGGAAAATTTTAAATAAGACAGTGCATATATTTTCTTCCTGCTCTAGGTAGAATTTCCTTTACAACTGGATCCAAGTAATAACTTAAAGATTTGATTCATCCTTCATCCCGGTAGTTAAGAATGTGTTCAAGAGAACGCACCTAGGCTTAAGTGAACAAGACTGTAGAGCAAGTCCTATCACTTGGGTAATTGCCTTCACAAGTTTTTTTTTTTTTTTTTCTCCTTTTGCAAGCATACTGAGCACTCATCCCTGCCTCATTTCCCCCATCAATCCCTCCCACTCTAACCCACCCTCCTGCCTGCATGCTTTTACAGACCCCAGGGTTCACCCAGGCCTGTCTACTCTTGTGGGTATTCAGTGCTCTGTGGCATATCAGTTGTTCCTTTTCAGGCCATCCCACTGATATGAGTACTTCCCTTCATTCATCCAGCTTTAGAACCAAAGGTTTACACTATATGCGCTAATCTTCTTGAGTTCCTGGTAGTCTCTGGGGGCATGTTGGCACATCAGTCAGTTATTATGCAGGTCTGGGAAGGACACGTTTCACTGCAGTGAGCTCCCTTCTGCAGCAGTCCTGCCCTGAGTGGAATGTTTTGTCTAATGGTGAACCTTCCTACCTTTAGGTCATTTTCTGCTTCATATAGCTTTCCATATAGACCTGTACATGATTATTTTTGAAAATTATTGCAGAAAATAAAATGAGGATCCTGAAGATTATATTCAAAATTTCTTAAAACATCTATAATAATGTTTCAATTTTATTACACAGGCAGGATATCTTTGAACTATTGCAACAGGCTAACCATATCATCAATATGCTTTTGAATGATTAGCACAGAGTAAGATAGCAAGCTGCTTGGATATGTACAAAAGGTCGAAATACTTATTTAGCAACAATAAAACCATTACTTAAAGAAGGAAGGAAGTATCTAAAATTTAAGTTCTACTTTTCATTTTGTAGTGCAATAAAACCTGTAAATCATTAATTCACTTTTTGGAGATAAAACTTGCATTACAGAGGTTACCAATGAAGATTTTGATATGTTTTTATCCTTTCTTGTATTAAAAGAGATAAAAATTGTCCAAATATTTATTTACTTATTTATTTGTGTGTGTGTGTGTGTGTGTGTGTGTGTGTGTGTGTGTATCAGAGAGCACTGTGTGTCCCTGTGGAGGCCCAAGAATGACTTCAGGAATTATCCTAAATTGCTTCTACCTCTTTCAGGACGTTCTGCTTGGGAGACAGACTCAACCCCTGAGCCATCTCTCCAGCTCCCAAATTTTATATTAACCTCAAATAACTGGCCAGTTTTCATCATTAATGCAAAATCATTGAAAATAAATGCCTATATTTAGGTTTTATTGATGAATATATATGTTGTCTGTTCAATTTTTAAACTTTTCAATTGTAAGTTATTTTGTGTAACTAAGCACTTTAAGTAAAATCGAAGTTCATTATTTTTCTATTTCAAATGTAATCTAGATGAAAGGAAAAGCCATGTTTTCTTTTTTTAATTTTTTTATTATTATTATTTATTCAATTGTATGTGTGTATGTGTGTATGTGTGTGTATGTGTGTATGTGTGTACGTGTGTGTAGAACCACGGACGAATTCTGGAACCACCAATGGATGCCTCCACCTCCTCCTTGTTTACTCTGCCCCGGGATTCACAGGCTCTGCCCTACCAGGACCGGAAATGCAGGCCGCCCCCGTTTCTGCCCGGCGTCTATACATGGCGTCTAGGATCTGAACTCAGGACCTTCTGCCTGCAAGGCAGAGGCTAACCCCTGAGCCACCTCTCCAACCCCAGAAAAGCCATGTTTTCATAAGTCATGATTAATAAGCATATAATTTCAAAACCTATGATTAATGAAATTATTACAAATGATAAACCAGGTAAAGATAACCTGAAAATTAACTTTGGATAGAAATTTTGTGCAGAGAAATTTTGATTTGCTGTAAAGACAGAAACACTATTTGTGATCAAGACAAAGCCTACCATGTATATGATATATTCAAATCATATGTCTGTACATTCTCCTATAAGGTCAAATTTGTAATTTAATGTGAAGGTACTAAATTAAGTTACATGAAGATTATTAATATATTCATAAAACTTCAGCATTCTTTTTTATCTGATTTCTTCTTTCATATTTGTGATGTGTATGAAGCATGCATATGTATATGCATGCTAACATATATAAACCAAACTATTTGAATGTGTGCATGCGTGTGTGTGTGTGTGTGTGTGTGTGTGTGTGTGTGTGTGTTTGAATCTTTATGCATGTGGAAAGAGAAGAGTAGCATCTGGAACCATAGCTCTTCCACTATTCTGTTCTGATTCTGGTCTCAAAGCTCAAAGCTATTGACTTGATGTGGGGACTCCTACACTCTGCCATTAGGGGTTGGAATTTCAGGCATAATCCCCTCCAGTTCACCTGGGATTCAGGATCTATTTCAATTACTTTGTATGGCATCACCATTTAAACATGGAGCCATTTCCTTAGGCTCTAAACTCCAATTTTCTTGATTGGTTAGAATACTCCTTCTTAAAACAAGAATATCTAATAACTTGTTATGAAAAAAGAAACGCATGCACAGAGAACACAGTGCACTATGCACATTTATTGAAATGGGCTCAATCTCCTTTTGACAAGTTTTAGATGAAAAATGATAATAGGGATGACTAATCAAGATCTCTTGGAACCAAGGGCAGTGCAGGAGCAGCAAAACTGGAAAAATAAATCAACAAACCATAATTCGGAAAATCAGAGACTATATCAACCACCTGGAACCAGGCCAGCCTAATTTCTCCCCATCCTAAAGCTCAGGGAAATTTGCAGAAGAGAAAGTGGTGAGATTGTAAGAGCCTAAAGATGGGAAGGAGCAATGATATATAAGATACTCCATACAAGTTAGGGCCGAAGTAATCATAATAGGACTTTGCATTACCTGCCCAATTACCACCATAGCATTGACCCCCCCCAAAGTCTAGCATGGATCACAGGCACTAGGATTCTTATAGGCAAGGGATTAACAGCCACAATAGCGTTCCTATACTGAAGGGGAACACAAAAAAGAGCTCTAGGCAATGCCACCGAGTCCTTACACCTCATCAGAGAAGAGAACCCAGAGGGAAGTTTGACATGCACATTAAAGGATGCTCCAGGAAGTGGGGGGGAAAGGGAGGGAGGGGTGAGGAAAGGAAAGGAAAAAAGCGGGGACGGAGGAGGGGAATCCAGGGAGGGGTAGAGGAAGGGAGGGGAATGAGGTACTTTATCAACTTTGTATGAGTGGAAGAAATAAATAAATAAATAAATAAACAAACAAACAAACAAATAAATAAATAAATAAATAAATAAAACCAGAATAAAAATATCTCTTAGCATGCCTACTGAACAAGTCCATGAGAAAGCACAGCTATGTTCTTGTACGTCCCTTGCTTCTCTCTGAAGCTGCCTTCATAGCATACAGTAGTCTCTTCCCTTGCTCTGCCTTATAGGGTGGCATTAAACTACAGTAGTTTCTTCCAATTTCCTTTCAGGTTAGTTTAGTTAGTAGAATATTTATAAGACTTAAAGAAAGAGAAGCAGAGATGAGGAGAACAGTTATGTGATTTTGACACACTATGAGTTTGGATTGCCTGTAGAGAAGCCCACAAACACTTCAGAGAAGTATACCCCATGTTTTCTTTCCCCCTTTAGTTTGCTACAATCTCTGTACTGAAGGATCAAAATCTTTTGATCCAGCTATGGTTGACTGTGACTCTTTATTCAAAATGCCATGGCTTGTCTTCTCTAGCCTGGGTAATCTCAATGTGAATTCAGCAATTATATTTGGCTTTAGTGCCACTGAGAAAATGTTTTCTAATAAATTTTGGTCATATTTCTCTTCTGCGTAAAAACAGGCACTATGCCTCCATTACCTGAAAGAAGGATGACTCGTGTTCATGGTTTTCTCTCTCATTTCCCCCTTTCACTTCATTCTGGGATGCTCATTTCTGTGTGTACTCAGTGATGACAGACTGTTGTCAATTTACAAAATGTTCCTCCATTGTCTGTTCACTCAAGAGTCACAAGTTGAAGCTAATTTCCTTTTTTATTTCCCAGTTTTTAAAGCATTTGGGTAATCACATGTACTTTTCCATTATAATCACTCTGTGGTTGTAATTTATACTTTGATAATGAGCAAGATTGAATTAATGTCTCATTCCAGAAACTGAGTAAGCAAAAGAAAGATGCTATCTCTGGCATCTCTATGGTTTATACATAAAATATCCGTCCTAAAAACTTGTACTTAAATGAAGAAAAATTGTTTGTTAATAAACAATTGAACTTAGTAAATGGTGTTATTATGGAGATGAGAGAAAATTTTCGAGTTGTAGTCCAGCTGGGACATACTTTAATATACAAAAGGGTCTATTCATTGTCCAAAATGATGGGTGTCAAAAATCACATTTTCCTTCACATACTTTACAAGTTTCAGCCGTATTCCCTGAACATTCTGTTGAATGGTATCTAGCCCTGTCCTCTTTCTTTGTTCTTCTCTTATTGCCTGGTCATTCTGAGATCCATAGCTGTGTTCTTTCTGCCACAGATTCCTACCTTTAATGAAGTTTTGTGATAGTCAACCTAGGGACAACACACCCAAGTGATCAGGGACAGAAGCCTCTGAATCTGTGACCTAAAATAGTCTTTCTTTCTGTTGAGCTTTCTCTTCAACTACTTTTGAAAACATTGAGAAATGTGACTTACATGAATATGCTATTTATATGTGAGTACAATTTTTGTAAGATCTGTTATGTATTTTTTAATATAAGTATAGAATTTACCCAGGAGTAGTTGGAAAAAATAGAGAAAAGAGTTACTTTTCCTATTCACATTTTCAAACACACATAATTAATTCTCTTAATTTTACATACCAAATATTATCACCTCATAAACATACTTTAGTGTATTTACAAAATATCAATGTTTATATTTATTTATCTAGATCATGTTCCTGAAGTCATTAATATTATCCACTGCATACATATATATGTATATGTGTGTGTATATATACATATGTAAGTATATATGCAACGACACAAATGTTAGACATGCTAGGATTGAAATGTGAATATATAAATACTATTATAATAGAGAGAACGGTTGTCATAGAAAACCTGAACTTTCACTGTTTGACAAGAATAAGTCAGTAGCTATTTAATAACACAAGAATACTTCCTGAGAATGCACTAGACAAACATGTAGATAATTAGTTGCCTAAAACCAGTAGGGTTTAAAAATTTATTCAGGATTATCCGCAATGATTCAATTTTGGCTGGTGGGTAAGATAATATCGTAGCACATCTCCTAATTCTCTTGGGCTGCACGTATAATCCATCTCATAGACTGGGTGGCTTAAGCCAAGGGAAAAAAATCACATTCTCAGTGTGCTTTGGGCTGTTTAAATTTATGTATAAAGACAAATGACTTCTAACATGGATGAGGGAAAGAAGGAGAATTGTAGAGAAACATCTGGTAGACACAGAAAAAAGTCAGTGTTGTGTTAATACTTTTAGTCATGCTCCTGTACTATAATGAAGGCCCCTACTTTATAACTTCATTTGGTTCTATTTACACTCACTGTCTTCATCTCCAAACATAATCACATTAAGTAAAGAGTTTATAGCATAGTTTTGAAGTAACATGGACTTAACATCCATAGCAACACTTGACTTTTTTTCCAGGAAGTCACACATCATCAATCTTAGGTGATATTTAAGAAAAACAACTTTTTTTTTCCCTAGATTTTAGGGCAAACTATCTAAATTGTGAATATATATCATGTATGCATATATATATACATGTTTAGCTGCCAAAATATTTATCCTATCATTTATTGTCATGTTCAGTGGAAAGTACTCATTAACACATAAAGTTAAGTGATTTATTACTGCCCGAAAATTAGATAAAAATCAGTTGCTATAGTGGTTTGAATGTGACTTTGTCCCACACATTCCCCATGTGCATGGACCCTCCCTGGTGTCAAAGTCTGGGAAGGGTGTAGCATGTGGAAGAGGTTAAAAAAAGCACCTCAAAAAGGAGCAGAGCTTGGGGTTGGTAATGTGGCCCTCCTTGCTTTTTAGCTCTTGTTCTCTCTGCCTACTGATGACCACAATAAACTTCACTGGCCTTCTCCTGCTGCCCTCGGCATGTGTTCTGATAGGTGTTTCCCACCACAATGCACTATTGCCTTCTGGAACCCTGACTCAACTAAACACTGCCTTTCTCCTGCAAGTAACTTGAGTATTGAGTATATTGTCGCAAGCAACCATTACCCTCTTGTAAACTTGGAAATACAAAATGATAGCTGTGGCATCTATCTTGTATTGATTTCTGCATTATGTTGGTATCTTTGTAATTTTTACCATTGTCTATCCCATTCTTGGCAATGACACTTTTTCCATTTGCTTTTCCATGAAAGTGTATTTTGTTTTCCAGCCATTTGAATTTCACCTAAGAGCTTGAATTCTATGCCACATTTATCAGTTTCTCTTGCCACTGATCTATGTGGAATATGAAACAAAGGCAATGTAAAAATATGTTCAATATACTTTCTAATTACCCATTTCTGCTTTAACATTTTGTAATATTTTGATATCTTTCATACTGCTAGAAAATTACATTCTAAATTCTGACCAATAAAGCTTTTGTGATCAAGTCATGGAGGCATAGATAAAATACATGACATTTTCTACAGAAACAGCATAGATAACCTCAAATCTATCATGTCCCAACCTTAGTGGTCTTCAAGTCACATATCTCCCTGATCTTCACTCCTCCCAGTCCACTTTCACAGGATGCAAAGTCTAGTATGGTGATTTATCGCTCTGCTTGCTTGTCCACCATAACCACTCAATCAACTGCTTTTCTACCGCTGAAGGATTTGTGTAATTTGTCTACTTTTTTCTTCCACTTTTTTCTATCCCAATAAAATACCTTAGCTAACTCTTGAATAGCTTTCTATCTATTTGTCCAACTGTTACTATTGCTCTTCTGTATTTTTTCTCCAAAAATTCAATTCACTCACTCACGTAAAATGATTGTGCACAATTGTACATTGTGTGGACTCTGAATATCAGGTCCATGTTCAAGATTTTTCTTATACAGTTTTTAAGGTTTATCTTTTAAATGTGGAAAATAGTAACTTTTCAGGTTGTTGTGAAAAATAATAAATTTTCAAATGAAAATAGCTTGAATGGATTTAACGTGTATAGGCTAATGTTACTTAATGAAATCTTTGTGTTGTTACCTAATACCCACTGTACAATGCAATGGCCTAAAACTTAGGGGTAAGGAACAATCATCTTTATTCGTCTAAGATATTTGGATTTTTATAAACATTGAACCTTACTAGGAATAAACTATAAGTAATGGTTTGCATAGAAGTTCATTATTCATTATCATTAAGGGACAGAAAATGCATGCCAGCTGTATTTTTTTTAATGCCTTTTCTCTCTTTTCTCTGTCAATATAAAGTACACATGTATGCACAATCAGAATGCTGCTCATCCACATTTTTACAGCTCTAGTACATCTTGAGAAGCTGACAATTACACAAATAGTCTCAGGAGCTAAGTGATATATATTCAGAGAAGGGGAAATATGATTGGATTTAGAATAAGAGGATTGGTAGAAAAATGGCTGCTAATTCATTGAAGATAAACCTCTAGCATTTTTGCCTTCCAAGGAAAGTATTGGCATCTAGTTGTTTGGGTGCATGAGCATATTATTCTATCAGTGTCTCACAGATCCATGTCATTTGGGCACGAGAGCACAGGCCCAGTCTCCTCCTATGAACAAACCTTATTGCCATCTAGATGGAGCACCTGGAGTCAGGCAGATCACTGATCAGATCCTGCGACCAGCTGCACTGCAAGTAATTTCAAACACTGGTGCAAAGGTTCGAGAGCACCCAAAGTCAAGCAACTTAAGGGAGAAAGGAAGAGATATTTAGCTTATGGTTCCAGGGGGGAATACAGTCTTTCATGATGGAGGTGGCATGACTGGCTGGCCAAAGTTGGAGAGAGGCTACGTCACACCCATGCAAGAGGCTGAGAGCTGCAAGACTGGCTGCTCTCAGTCTTGACTCTTCCTGGAGGTAAGGTGGTTCTTAACTACCTCAAAGCCCACCCTTTGTGATTGCCTTTCTCTACCAAAGCTCCACCTCTCAAAGGTGCCATGTTTGCCTTCCCAAACATATGAGACTGAGAAGAACACATTTCAAACCATAACATAACTTATTTTATTTAGTTTATAAATTATGTTTGGGGTGTGTTGAACAAGCTGCATAATTACAATTGTATTTCCAAATAAAAGTAAGTCTTTCCATTTTATAATCTTTAAAAAACAGGTGACCTACAAATAAACAGGTATAACAGCAAAGCAAAACGAAGTTAAAACCAGAACAATATGATGATTTGTTATAGTATCCCCATCATTCATCTTACTAAAATGTGTCAAGAAAATATGTATGTATATACGTGTGTTTTCTGTGTTCATTCCTGTCTATCTATCTATCTATCTATCTATCTATCTATCTATATCTATCTATCTATGTATCATCTATCTTTATGCATTTATATATGATAAACCATGCATAACAGCAATTTTAAATATTCTTTATTTGCTTGCTTTCAGTTAATAAACTCTTGCTTAACTTCCACCAAGATATTGAGTGTCCTTTAACATAGATTTCGTTCAACTCTGCATGTTGGAATCAACTGGGAAGCTTTTAGAAAACATTGAGAGATAAGTCAGACAGTTCAAGAATCTAATTTAATTGCCCCAGGGTAAAGTTAGGACAAAGTTACTTTTCATGCTATTCCTGAGAGACTTTTGTGCAAGGAGAGAATGCAAACTGCTGACATGGATTTGCAGATACACCAGTGAATTGTGGAAACCCTGAATTAGCGTTTCTCATTACATTGACTGTTGAAAGTTTCTATTGCCCTTTAACAGTTTGGGTACACTGTATGCAAAATGGAATGGGTAAGAACTTGGGAATCATAAAATACAGATTAACTCTGTGCCTTCACGGTGAAATGTCTCCATACGATGGCAGTTTTCTCTGTAACCAAACATTTCATGAACATGTCGGCTTGTATTTCTTTTTTTATACATTTTTATTATTATTTCCGCTCATACAATGGCATATATTTCTAACAAGGAATCAGCATGTAAGTTAAAGCTTTTGAAAAGATCAAAGAAAATGACTGCATCTCAGATATAATATGAACAGTTATATACAGAAATAGTATTATATGGGAAAGTTGACAGGATGCCGTACTAACAAAACTCAAGGAAGAATGACTTAGACCTAGTTTTTGTTACAGGGCTCAGTGGGGAAACATTCTTGCTGCACAATTAAGAGGACTGAAGTCTCTACACTCACTAGAACCATGCAGGGTCACACTTTCTCGATGTTACCCCAGCAGTGTAAGGAGTAGGGATAGTAGGGTTGATTGACTTGCTGCCCACCTGCACAGTTTTAGATTCAGTTGGAAACTTGGTTTTAGCAGTGCATGAAACATAGTGATAAAGACAGGAGATCTCTGTTACCCTCTCCCACATAATCACATTGACACATACAGATGTGCACACACTACACACATGTCCAACACACACATGCATGTGCACATACACACAAAATAACTCTACACTAAGAAGAATATTTTAAATGATAGTATGGATGGAGTAAATCTTCCTGTTTGAATTTTTTTTTAATTTTTTTATTATTATTTACTCAACTATGTGCGTGTGTGTGTGTGTGTGTGTGTGTGTATCTGTGTATGTGTAGAACCACGGACGAATCGCGAACCACCATGGACGCCTCCACCTCCTTCTGCCCCGGGATTCACAGGCTCTGCCCTACCAGGACCAGAAGCGCAGGCCGCCCCCGCTTCCACCTGGCGTCTATACGTGGGATCTGGGATCCGAACTCAGGACCTTCCGCCTGTAAGGCGGAGGCTTAACCCCTGAGCCACCTCTCCAGCCCCTCCTGTTTGAATTTTTATGGAGAATGTGGTAATCTGATGAATCAAAGCAAAAATATTTTTAATGAAATAATGCTTTGGCTTTGGAGAGGCAGAGCTAACACATGATAAATTTAGACTGTGCATCCGCTTTTGGCAGTGCATTTTGAGTGAGTGCATGCAGTGCCTGCATTGGGGCCAATGGATCTACAATTCTGGTGCCAGCAGCAAGTGCACATTTCAGTCTGTCCTGGGAGCTGGCAAGCCATTGCAAACACCCATTACCCCCATCCATATTGCCGCTCAGCCTCCTAGTCAAGCAGTTCAAGCTTCTTCCAATGACAAAGATGATGTTCTCCGTTCCCTTAAAATTTATTACTCTATGGGTTTTCAGAACAAAGGCCACATTCAGTGCTGGCCTATACAGCAGTTTTCCTTTCTTTTAGTTTCCCTTTAGTCTGTCATGACTGACTTTTTCTTTTATTTTGGGGCCCAGCTTTTGCTTAGACTTAGAAATAAATCCTCCCCCCCATGCTTTTCCACTTGCCCTTGACTGCAGTGGAAATGAAGAAGGAGCTATAGAAATTCTGGAAAGTGATTTCTATTGCTTATGTGGAGAATAGTGAGTGAATTACTGAAGGTCTTTTTAAACCTAATGTGGGTTTAAATGGCTAACAGAAAAAAACAATAAGAAATGCATGCATGGTTGAATTGAATCTCAATTGTTTCAGCTGTTATACATCAGGAATGAAAGAGGAGATAGTTGTTGGTATTTGGTGGGAGCATAGATATCTTACACTAATTGTGATCAGAAAACAAAGGGAGAGCGAAATTAAGAAGACACTTGATATTATCTCAATGAAATGAGAAAAAGATGATCTACCTCCCAGGTAAATTGCTTTTTTCCCCCTGAGAAAATTCTAGCTTTTAAAGTCAGTCCCCAATTTCTTCATGTTTTCCTTTTAAAATGTTGCTAAATCATCATTTTTGATAATTCATATTACCTAAGTATTTTTTCCTGATTCCAATATGGAAAAGAAGTGAGCAAGAAAAAATAATTGAAAAGATTGATAATGAAGACAGTATCGTTTTTGCTTTAAATGATAATTTTTACTGGAACAACTTCTCATGCCAAGCCAGAGTGCCAGGAGGCTTTTGCAGGATCTGCCCATTAGGTTGTTAGTGCAGCATGAGGTTATTATTGATCTGACAATCATTTTATGTGAGAAGCAGAAACAAACAGAAACATTTTATAAAAATTAGGTGAACTTTTGGTGATGGAAATGCAGCTTTATCAGTGTCTTTTATTTATGTAGATATTTATAGTTAGAGATTACTATGGTCTGTAGTTGATGCTGTACTTTCTTGCAAACAACACAGGAAATGCAGGTGCAGAGAAATTATCTTTTTTAAAAATTTTTTTATTATTATTTATTATATTGTGCGTGTATGCATGTGTGCACATGTGTGTATGTATGTGTGTGTGTAGAACCGCGGACGAATTCGGGAACCACCATGGACCGCCTCCACCTCCTCCTTGTTTACTCTGCCCGGGGATTCACAGGCTCCGCCCTACCAGGATCAGAAACGCAGGCCGCCCCCGCTTCCGCCTGGCGTCTATAAGTGGGATCTAGGATCTGAACTCAGGACCTTCCGCCTGCAAGGCAGAGGCTTAAACCCTGAGCTACCTGTCCAGCCCCCAGAGAAATTATCTTATGATGTCATCATCCGCTATCACCTTCCTGATTGTCAGCATGCATCAATAAATATGTTAGTGGATGTCTGCTGGCACATTTCATTGTTTCTTTTTATTTCAATGCTGTGTTGTTGTGACTGATACTGTTTTAGAAATGATGAAGCTGAAAATCAGAAAACCGACATTCATTCAGAAATCAGATACAGCCCTGTAAACTGCTGCTAAGAAAATGTTGACTATAAATTTTGTTATTTTGCTATTTACTGAACTAATCTTCTTATTGTGGCATGTACATGTTTATATGTGAAAAGGCTCCTGTGAAATACATGTACAATGAGTCTTTGCTACAGAGAACACAGCAAACTAATACATGTCATGCTCATTTCTACTGAACTGTCTTTTAACATGTTGTTCCCACAGTGTGGAATGTTCTAATATTCTCCAAATTTCAGCTATCTTTTCTTTTACTACTATAATACCCCAGGCATGCCTATGCAACATTTAAATCTGTCCATACTTACATTCTGAAAAAGAATACAATTAGAGGAAGCACCCATTTTTATCTCTCTTTGTGAAATTATGTTTCCTTTGGTCTATGGAATTTTTATTCATCATTTTTAATTACCCTCTAATTAAAGTTTTTTTTCTTTTTTGTAATTAAAGTTTTAACTGGGAGTTGGGTTATCCAATTTCAGTATCCCATCAAAAACTAATATTCAGATTAGAGATATGATTGTTATGATTTTTCTAAATTTCTGCTATGTTAATTTGCTATGAATGAACAGACAGAGACACAGCTGTGGTACACTCAACTCTGGGTCAAACCTGTCATGGTACTGCAATTGATAATCTCTATTACTTATTTTAAAGTTGTAAAGAGCTGTTTTCTCCAAATTGAAAACATTCCTTTCAGAAGGTAAGGGATAAACACTTATGTCTCAGGAAGTCATGGACTTAGAAGGCTCCTCCCAAATATCATAAATGCAATGAACAATTACCTGGGAGTATAGACTCTGTACTGGCTGCCTGTAAGTCACTCAGGGATGTCCAAGGGTATAGCTTTCAAGTCTTCATGCATGCTATCTGGATATTTTGGTGCTTTAGCTGTCTGATGTGTCCCTCAGTGATGTTTCTGAATGTATTTTCAGTAAACTCACTGGTTTCCTAAGCTAAATTTGGATAGAATCCTTCCCTTGGTCTAGCATTCTGTCTTTAGCTGGTGTAAATAGTTGTCAGTGTCTTCCCTAGAAAAGTCAAACAACACAAAATACCTAAATTGTCCTGTATATGTATTATCCAATTTTTTTGGAGCTGTAATAAAAACTTTTGCAAAGTTCTTTTCCTGCAACACAAGATGCATATAAACAGGTCATCCATAGAGTTAGATATTTTACCAGTGTATCAAAAGTCATTATGAACAATCCCCAATAAGGACAGAAGGTAGGCTTACTGATGATGGGAATTCATCCTCTACAATGTAAACCATCTCTATTAGCCAAGGGCCTTACAGTTCACTGACTGCTAAATGCTGAATTCTAGACAGGCAAAGTATCTGTATTGCTGATACATTGTAGAGAAAACAGTGTAGGCCCCTTTGACTTAGTTATCTCTGTTTTTAGACACTACACCCAAGTGTTTCAATCAGCTTCAATGCTGCCAACATTCCCAGGCACAAGAAAGCAGAGTCCACTGTGAATTGGCTTTCTCAGACCTTACTGAGACAGTGCGAGGTTAATGCAAGAACTGGGCTTAAGAAGAGGAAGATTTGCTTTGATGAACAGTCACGGGACAGTTGCTTGTCTGGATTCTCATTATCATAAGAAATACAATTAGGTCCTTAAGGTGAGAACTCCAAACCAAGATGGTTAAGCAGCATACACCTAATCTAAAGTTCTTGTTTTTTTTTATTATTATTTATTCAATTGTGCATGTGCGCGCGTGTTTGTATGTGTGTGTGTGTGCGTGTGTGTGTAGAACCACGGACCAATTCGGGAACCACCAAGGACGCCTCCACCTCCTTCTGCCCGGGGATTCACAGGCTCCGCCCTGCCAGGACCAGAAGCGCAGGCTGCCCCCGCTTCCGCCTGGCGTCTATACGTGGGATCTGGAATCCGAACTCAGGACCTTCCGCCTGCAAGGCAGAGGCGTAACCCCTGAGCCACCTCTCCAGCCCCCTAAAGTTCTTGTTTTAAATAGCAATAAGTGATTTATTTTCTTGTATAATCACTGACTTCAGCAATTTTTCCAGTTCTTTCTAGCATTGCTCAAATTAAATCAACAAAAACCTGTCTTTTCAGTATATAGGATCATCAATAAACTATATTAAAATATACAAATATACAAATATACAATATAACGAGAATATAAAATATACAAATGAAATCCCAGATAAAGGTTATAATTTGACAATAATAACCTGTAAGTGTTATTTTTTAAAATAGCAATGATTGTCCAAAAATAATTCATGTAAAGCAAAACTTTTGATGGCATATTCCCATTATTCAATTCTGTTTTGCTCATAGATTTTTGTATTCCATCAAATATCATGAAATGATGTGAAATTAATAAGAAGAACAAGTTTTGAAGTAAACCTCTTAGACCAAGGAGAAGATACAATTAATTTTCTTGGCATTAATATGAAACATTTGCATTGCAGCCAATTAAGCTTATTTTAACCTAACAACACGAGTCTTGTATACCAAATTGAACTGTGAAGATCAAATTACACTTTGTAATATTTATTATGTGAAGGTATAGGATCTCTATCTTTGCTAAGTATTACTCACTTTGTTAGAGAACAACTGCAAAGAAAAATCCCTTCTCTAGCTTTGGTGAATCTTTGCCCTGGTTTTCTGGATTTGAATCCAAAATGTTTGCTTCTAATATCATTTGATTTAAATTATTTCTCTTTGAAAATGTGTATGCTAGGTGAAGAATACATGGAAACAAAGTTTACATTTGTTTATCACATGGGGTAAATCCTGTGGCTAAATCAAAGGCTCATTGGGAAGCAGAGTTGCAAGGATGCATACAATAAAATCAATAACTGATAGCAGTAAGAAAAAACATACACACATCAAAGATAACCATGCATTCGTTATCTTTCAGAGGAATATGGCTTACAAACTGCTTGAGATACAGTGGAGGATACTTCAACAACAAAATATATTTTATTGGGTTTCCCAGAACATTATTGGTCTCTGAGCAAGAATTTTCATTTAGGAAAAAGAAGTATTTTGTCCTTTGTTAGAGAGTATGTACTTCCCCTTCCCATAACATTCTTAAGGTATGAGTACTAATAAATGATTTAATAATAAAAATGTGTCTTTTTATTTTCATCAAACTGGCCCATAGATCACAATTTACTCTCTGTTTGATAATTTTTAAGATAATTTACTTTTTTTTCATTATTTATACTTTTTTAATCTCTACAAATCTTTTAAGGCTTCAAAGAAGGTAACCTCTCGATGAAGCATTCTGCAGTGAGTCTTAGGTTTCCTTCTGTATCCTGTGAACAACAGAAGCTAAATGCCATTGAGATTCAAATGCTGTGAGTTGTCATCCTTAAATGCTGAATGACACCTGTTTAAGTCCAGTCTCCATCCTAATGCATCAGTTAACAAATCAGTGAAATGTGAAGAGTCTCATGCAGTCCCACTACTTTGTCCTTAGATGAATAATCTTGGTCCTAGAAGACATAGGTGAATGAATGACAATCTCACTGTCAGGCAGAAGATTCTTCTTTTGGATCATTGGTCAGAGAGGCTCCAGCATCATCCAAAAGAGCACACGTTATTTCTACTGCTCTTGGCTATCCAACATAACTATAGGCTATGTTACTAAAGACATGACAAACTTTGGATACAGGATACTGAAAAAAAATCAATCTGGAAATGGTCAGGAAACTTTCTGCTGAGAAGCTTGCATATCGCTAGAAAGGTGATGAGAGGCCGTTTCTTTGAAAAAGCATCAATTCCAGCACTGGACCTGAATGCTACAATAATGACCTGTGAAACAATAACTTGTTGGTCAGAGAGGTCTCAAAGGCTCTTCAAATTGAAATTTTTTTTTTCCATTGCTCTTTGTTGCCCTCCACAAACTGACAGTAAGGCCCTATTACTAAAGACAAAACATGTCTTGACTATAGGATATGAATAAAAAACACCAGCTGGAACTTATCAGGAAGCTTCCTCCTTGCTGGGCATCTTTTGTATCAAAAAGCACTATGCAGGCTATTGGAGAAGAAATACAATCTATGCACTCATCAATCCATCCAAGTTCTAAACTGTAATAACAGCCATCCTGACCAGAGGCGATCATCATGGTAATAGAGGCATGAATGTCAATGGGGCAACAGATAGCACTATGATTGAATTTTCAGCAGGGATCACATTCTGATACTGTAAACCAGGACAAGTATCTATGAAACAGGAGGAAATATGCCATATGGGGTGCATAAGGTTTAGCTATAGAGACACAATATTAAACTGCCTTTTAAACATCTGTCATTATACCTATAAATTAGAGAAACACTCACTGCTTGATCAAGTTGCTTCCTTTTACAATGTTAAGTGTTTATTTTGGAAAGTCACATCTGTCCAAAGTGCAATCAATGAGTTACTTCAAAATGTTGGTCTCCAAACAGGATATATATTCCCCATCACCAAGATCCAGGAAAGATTGTGGAAGAGGAGAGAGTAAGATTCTAAGAGCCTGAGGGTAACAGTGGTGTATCCAGATGTTATCTTCTGGACATGACAGACAGGTTGTTGTATCCATGAATTCAATCTATTTATGTATATACCACTATATCAGTATGGGATTTTTCCTATTAATATTTCAATTGGAAGGGAAAAGATCTCAAGAGTCTTCACACATTAGAGAGAGCTAATGATGATGAGGGGTAGGATGGAGGAGGAAGGTTCTTTCCTCAATTGTAGGCCCACTAATTTATGATTCCTACTGTAGGAAGTACTCAGCACATGCCATCTTAGACAATCCAGATGAAATACAGTGGGCCAAACTTGTCAAAAGACAGGAAAGAGGGAGACTGACAAGTAAAAAAGATTGTAAGCAAGAAAACCAGGGGTGATAGGACTGGGATTAAGATTTGAATCTACCTTAGATTTACTGTAATTATGCATGGACCTCTAAAAGAATTTTAAAAAAGACAAAGTTAAAAAAGAAAAGAAGTGCCCACTGGTGCAAAAGTGGCATAACTGATATTGGAATAACCAACCACTCTCTGATTAGAATTGAGAACTGCTCCATAAAAGGGATTTTATATCTGGTACTTCAAATATAGACAAAAATCTTTCATTGTGACAGTATTAAGCCCTACAAGGCAACATACTGCTATTGTTTTGCTAAATGGTCATGTTGTCAAACTTCTTTCTAAATGTTCATGTTTATAATCATGGATTATAAACATTTGTCCATCATGATTACAGAATGTCTTCTTTCAGTTAATTGTAGTTAATGTAGAAACACATAATTTGTCAAAGTATTGAGAAAAAATTAATGTGAATGTTCAACCATATAGTTGAAATGCCTATATCTTTCTCTGCCCATGAGACTCAAGGAACCTGACAGTGGAGGGGGCAGGAAGAATGTAGATGTCAGGCAATGAGTAACAGTGCTATGAATATTTTCTTCTGGTCATGGCACATTGATTCATAGTAGCTATGGTTATCTTCCCAAAACCTGCTGAAGAGCTATCTATTCTTCATGAATGTGGAGCATCTTTTCAGGCTTACCCAATAGAGTGACTATGGGCCTTTGATTACCTCAGGGCTAAAAGATCACTTTTCATTGTGGGTATGCACAGTGGTAGGCTACTCATGTCTCATTGAAATGTCCAAATACCATGCACATATACTGGCATTAATAGACGTATTTTTATTTAAAAAATGAAAGGAGGACATTAAGTTGTGAATGAGACTTATTGAAGAACAGCCTCAGGGTGGATCTGAGGAGGAACAGTGGAAGATATAACCAAAATGCTTTGAATATATGCTTGAAATTTTCTACAAAATGATAATATTTAAGGGCTGGAGAGGTGGCTCAGGGGTTAACCCTCTGCCTCGCAGGCAGAAGGTCCTGAGTTCAGATCCTAGATCCCACGTATAGACGTCGGGTGGAAGCGAGGACGGCCTGCATTTCTGGTCCTGGTAGGGAGGAGCCTGTGAATCCCAGGGCAGAGTAAACAAGGAGGAGGTGGAGGCGTCCATGATGATTCCCGAAATCGCCCGTGGTTCTACATACACACGCACACACGCACACACATACACACACACACACACATACACACACACAAACGTGCACAATTGAATAAATAATAAATAAGAAAAGAAAAACAATTTAAAAACTGTACACAGGAAGTCTTAAATTAAAATCAAATAAATTTTCTTTTCTTCTTTGTTTTTATATCCATACCCTTCCATTTTTCCTTCCTTTTTTCTTTCCTTCTTTCCTTGCTTTCTTTCTATTTTTTCCTTTCCACTTTTCTTGGTTTAAAAGTAACTAATACTGCCACTTTACTGTATAATGACGCTGAGAAATTTCATGGACTGATTAATTTGTATTAGCTTTATTTTTTATTCTTTCATGCATTTATACTTGCTTAAGTATAGTTAAATAGTTGTACTGAAATTAAACTGAGATAACTAGTAAAATGAGTGTTGATTATAGATTAGAAAATACATTTGTGAAAGCATTTGATATTAAGTACTTGATAACACGTCTTCAGTGAGTAAAATGAAGTGTCTGACATGAGACAGAAGATACCCCAAGTCAATACTGACACTTTATTATTTATACAATAAATTTATAAGATACTCCACACAAGTTAGGGCCGTAGTAGCCATAATTGGACTTTGCATGACCTGCACAATGACTGACAGGTCAATGACCCCCCAAAGTCTAGTGTGGCACTAGGATCCTTAGATCATTAGAGGCAAGGGCTTAACAGTCATAATAGTGTTCCCATACTAAAGGGAAGCTCAAGACAAGGCTCTGGGCAATCCCACTGAGTCCTTATACCTCACTAGAGTGGAGACTCAGAGGGAAGTTGGGCATTTACACAAAAGGATGTTCCAGGGAATGGGGGGGCACTGGGAGAAGGGGAGGAGGGTGGGTGAAAAGAAAGGGTAAAGGGGGGGAGGGTTCAAGGGAGACTGGGGAAAGGTTGAGGGAGGGAGGGGACAGGGGCCCCTATTGAGCTTGTATGATTGGGGAAAATAAATATAAATTTAAAATATTTACACAGATGGATGATACTAAGATACAAAAAAATGAAAATAAGGCTCAAATTTTAAACTATTCTGATCACTTCCAGTGAAGAACATAAGTATTTTTTCTATGATGTAGAAGAATCAGTGAATTGTAAAAAAAGTCTCCATCATTAGTTTCCTTTATAAGCATCTAAGCCTTCATATCCATTTTCCTCTCTTCTCAGAGACAATGCAGGAATTTACTGTCTAAAATCACAAGCCATTCATATTGCTATAAATTTGTTTTCCTTAAGCTGCTTTTTCATTCTTTGGGGGGTCACACCTTCCAGAAGGAGGTTGGACTCACAATTGCTAGGGCCCAAAGTATCAAACAAAAGTACACAATGGTCAATTAATGTTTTTTTGATCTGTGAACATTGTTCTTGGATTTGTTTACTTATTTCTCTTCATTAATTTCTTCATGGCACTGATGATTAAACCCAGAGATTAAATCTGCTAGGTGAGCATTCTACATCTAAGCTACAGTTCATTCAATGCTAGAATTTAAATCCAAGAATTAAAACTTACTGACCTCAAGAATTCCAAGCACACTTGGTGCACCATGTGATCTCCTGACTCCACTGTGGTTTAAATGACTGCAAACATTACAACCATCATGGTTAAATGTTATCATAGCTTCATCCTCCTAATGTAAACTACATTGTGTTCAATTCCTCCTTAACTTCATGAATTCTTATGAAAAAGTAAATAAAAAATGTTTCAAGATATAAAGAACATGAAAAGTAGTTTATATTAATTCTCTTGTTAGGAACTTTTTAGACAATATTGTGAGTGGTTAAAGTTGTCGGAGTGCCAGCAATGCTTTCTTAGAACAGGATTTTTGTCCTCATTCCCTGGATTCTGGATATATACATAAATCAGTATTTCCCAGTCTTTTTGCTTGAAAGAAAAAGTGCATCTTTTTAAAAGAAAATTGCAAAATCCCAAAAGTTAAATGTTACAATCACTGGATTTTTTATGTATAACTCTGCATCTTTACTTTTATAATCTCCATGTTCCACTAATATAAGATCCATTAATTAATGCATAATATATATTTAGGAATATACTTAGCAATACTTTGTAAAATCAATCCTCATTTTGATAATGAATTCTCGTGAAGATTCATGACATTTTTATATGAAAAATTTTCAACAAAGAAAAAAGTTTTATGGCTTTTTTTCTTAATTTCAGATAATATAATATAATATAACTAGCAATTAGGCACATTTCTACATACCAAGGAAACACAAAGAGAAAAATATTAGAATATTTTCAAGTTACATGATGAATGTTCTATCTGAAGTCATATTTAGAGGGATTAACCTAACATTCTTCAATGTAAAAATCTTGGTGGAAAGAAAAGATTCAGTACATAACTATAAAACCAATCAAGAAAAGATGCTATACTTGGGCATTGAATAGTATTTATTGAAGACAAATGTACAAAAATGAACACGAAATTATTCCTGGTCATTGAAGAATCAGTATGAGAAAAGATAGAGAGTAGCTAGCAGTTAGCTGTAGGTTGCGACCCCAATCACAAAAGCTAAATTGGTCTCCTAGAAAGATACTGGGAGAAAACCAAGGTAATATGATGGTGCAGTTGCAAAACGTTCCAATATCTGAATTCCATAAAGCAGCTCAAGTGTTTTTATTGTTTTCTTTCAGAAAAAGATAGACTGTGGCTTCTAATGATTGATGCCCAAAGGCACAAGTGGGTATCTTTGCAAAATGAGGAAAGAAAACGCACACAAAGGAAATAGCAGGACCTAAGTGCAGCATCTCCTAAAATATATTTGTCAGCTTAACAGTATTTTGATGGATGGGTTGAAAGTGTTTCAGAAATTAATCTTTGAACTTATTTTATACCACAGCTAATACTAAGATAGTGAAAGAAGAAAAATCTAAGTTTAGATTAATTTTCAAGAATCTTAAGTTATGTATGTTTAGGGAAGTATTTAAACATGTTATATGTCATTTCCCTTATGTGTAAAGTGGAATGATAACACATAACCCACTGACTAGCTTGTTAGATAATTTGAAAAAATACTTAATGAAAGATATCATACTGTTGTGAATATTGAGATATTTCATTTGCAGTTTGGTAGCTTTTTTTCCCTCCCACCTCATCACATAATAAAATCTCAAAATACACAATCACTAGTTTATCCAGGAAAATCTCTGACTTTTTTTTTTATCATATTGTAGTTTCCCATATATCCATGCCACGAAACATGTTTGACGAAAGCAGTTGTGGTACAGGAACTGTAGACATTATAACATAGTCACTAACACTTAATTTCAAAAATGTTGTGAATTCACTTTCTTTCTTTTCTCTGAATGGAATAGTTACTACATTTGTAGTTTACAATGAAACATATCAATTTTTAAATATAATACCTATAAATACTTTAGCAATAAAAACAGGAAAATAAAAAGTGGTAAGATTTGTCAGGCAAAAATATTATGCTAGTTATTTTGTGAAATTCTCTGTAGAAAAATCTACTGCCACAGTTCATATAATACTATCTCTGTAGACTCATGCTGATGAGATATGCAATGTGCAAATTATGTCGCCCTTACATATATTAAACTTGTAATGCTTAGTGCTAAAGAATCTTCTGCATTTGGAAAAAGTTATTGAGAGAAAAATAAGCTAAATTTGGGTTTGTAAAATTGGACAAGCTAAAGTAATATCTTTTTTAGAGTAGGTCCAAGTTTTGGGGCTAGATAGAAGGATCAGTGGATAAGGTACTACACTGCCTTCCACTGACTGAAGGCCTGAGGACTAGAGCTCAGATTCACAGATTTGAAAACTCCTTTAAATGTTCAGGTTGCCTGAAATTCTCTCATCATCGAGGCAAATAATAATAAGGGAAATAATAATCAAGGGAAACTGATGGCTTTCTAGGTCAGTCTAGAGATATTGAATCTGTAAGGAGGTGGGAGGGGAAAGAGAGAGAGAGAGAGAGAGAGAGAGAGAGAAAGATGGAGCAATGGCTTAGGGTTTCCGCACTTGGTTCACAAACAAGACCTGAAGTTGAAGACAGAGAGTGAAAACTAGATCAAAGCAATAAGGAGGCAGAGCAATTCAAGGTGCTTCTGGAAGTCACCCTTGGGACTTGATAGGCAAACACAGTCAAATGCCCTCTGATATACAAACACACATATGCACACACACACACACATGCGCACGCGCACACATACACGTGTGTGTATGTGCATGCATGCAAATTAGAGATAAATGGAAGCAGATATTCATGTTAACTTCTGCTCTTCATGTTAGCATTCACATATGTGAACATGCATTTGCACACACAAGTGCCCATTTTCACGTGAATATATACACACATGCACATCTACATCAATAATCATATTTGGGCAGAAGAATCATTTTCTGGAAAGAAGATATACTTAGGAAATTTTTTTCTAAGATAGTTTCTTTTCTATGTTTTACATATATCGGTCTTTACCTGTATGATGTTTATTATTATAATATGAACTTGCATCTTAACTATTATGTTGAGGTTCACTGCCTTGGATCTAATAATAATTGGTTTGTATATTTGAATTTTGTATTGTTGACCACCTGTATATGCTTGTAATTATATCTTTTTGCTGATTGGTCATTTTATCTATATAATAAACTTATCGCTTTAGTTTTCAATTTAAAAGAAGATGGAGCACATTTTTATGTGCATGATGTCTTTTGATGTTTGATGTTTTAGGTTGGCACTGCTGAGTCTACTTAGAGAACAAAATGTCCACACCAAAATTAAATACAAACATCACTCATTGAAGTTCTTTGAAAATTAAAGCTTAGCCATCATTTGTAACTGTTCATATGCTGTAGAAACATGCTGAGCATACATCAAAGAAATACTTTCCCCGGGAATACTTTTCAGTACTTTCAGAGGCTAACAAAAACTCTTAAAAAAAAAAAAAAAGAAAACACAGGAAATGGGAAGCATGGCTTTTGTGAAAAAGTAGCAATGTTGAATGTACAGAATTGCTGTTGTGTTTCTTTCTGACCTGGTTTCCATGTAACTTCAGTCTCTCTGCAAGGACAAGAATTTCTAGAGATCAAGAACTAACCGACTGTCTTAATTTACTATTGTTTTGCCATTTTCTTACATTTATCCTCAATACTGTCATATTGAATGATTTTATGGTATGCTTTATCCAAGAGAGCAATGAAAAGGACAACTTATTAAAAACAGAGTTAAGAGCCACAAATTTACAGTATTTCATATTTATTACTAGGAATATTCTCACTACCATAGTAAATAATGTGAATGTATAACTAATGTAATGAATTTCATAATAGGAAAAATTTCAAATTAAAAATACTGTAGAAAACACTTTTAAATCAACTTTTCTGTTGTATAGCAAATAATCGAGATTTTTTTGAATGAAACTTTTGGTAAAATAATGCAGTATTTTAACTTAAAGCAAAATATTGTAGAGAAAAACTCTAGGACTCATTCTTTCCATGTAACTGAAACTATGTTACAGGGTAACCGCCTCCCATTTTCCTATTCTCCTTGTCCCTTTTTAAATTTGAGAATCATAAACACCTCACATCAGTGAGTCTATACAGTATGTCTTTCTGCAGCTAGCATGGTTGGCATTTTACTTCCAGAGTGGACAATTTTTATTTACAGAGGTTGACCACCTATATTTACCATGTTTATAGATTATAAGATTTTATTTCATTTGAATGCTAAGAATCATGCCACTGCATGGTAAGAATGACTTCTGATATATAACGGTACAATTTATAACTGTGAGGTAACTGTGAAAGTAACATGCATCCAGAAGGTACTGTACTTGGAACTTTGGGTATTAATACTTTTCTGGCCTAGTGCTAGAATCTTATACTAAACAAGGACCAAGACCTAGCATTTCGCCAGTCATTCAGATATGAAAATAAGCACCCAGTGTTTCATAGTGTACTGTACTGGTTTATTATGGTGTTAAGTAAGTCTGATACAAAAATTCTTTATATGTTTACAATACTTTAAAGTCATGACAAACTTATTAGACGTTAACTCTGAGATAATTTAACGAGAACATGTTTAGTACATTTTCATTTTGTTTCATTCACAAATAGATATTTATGTGTTTCTGCTTTTTGACTATTTTACTGTTTCAACAAGTGTGAGAGGGTTTATACCTTCTTGAAATTCTAATTTAAAAACTTTAGGACATAGTCCCATGTGTAAACTATTTAATCACATGGTATTTCTCTGTTTTATTGTCCAAGTTAATAAACTGTATTTTTTTCTAATAGGCTTTCATTTCTTCTTCAAGGGCAGTATAATAAACTGTCAGAAGTTGTAGATATCTGTGTGCTATAATACTTTTATCTATCATACACTGTAGGGCGCCGCCCTGCATGCCGCCATTCTAAGATGGCGCCAGTTCCCCTTCTCCTCTCAGCAAAACAAGCCAATGCGCAAGCGCCAGGCCCATTTCCCGCTCTAGCCCTGATCGCGAGACCATCACGCCACCTCGGGTGACACGCCCACCACCAATCAGGTGCTGCCACGTCCAAGACGGGACAGAATCCCTATATAAGGGTGGCGGTTTAGGCAGTTGGGGTCTCCGTGCTGAAAGCTAGTGCTCTCCCTCTCAAGATGCATTAAAGCTTGCTACAGAAGGATCCTGATCGTGTTGCGTCGTTCTTGCTGGCGAGACGAGCAGCGCGGAACAACTGGTGCCGAAACCCGGGAACCACATCGTCCGCACCGTCGGAGACCCCCTGGTGACAGGGAGGGTTCAGAACTGTAGCGCAGACTACGCCTCGGAAAGGTATGTTCACTCTTTCACCTTCCTAATTCAAAATGATCGAGCTTCCTGAAATTCTTGCAACAGTAATCCTGATATCCTTCACTCTCTTTGTTTTCTGTTTTCATTATTGTTGTGATCTTATTTGGAAAATGATAAAAAACTGTCTTGAAGACGAAAACTGCGAAAAAGCCCGATCGGCAGGACAGCTCACTTTAGAAACAGTGCAAGAGGGCATGTCAGAATCTGAGCGTAGTGAGAGGATGGGTACGCGTAAAAAAGAACCCCAAACCGTCATAAGTGAAAAAGGACCTCCCAGACAACCTAATAAGGATAGGGAGAGAAGAAAAGTGAGTAAAAACAAACTTACCAAAGAGTCTGACAAAGATAAAGAAAGAGAACTAGATAATGCATCTAATCCCCCAAACAAAAAACCAGGTTCATGGTGGGAGCCCATATATGACCCCACTTCAAGACCTAGGTTATATCCAACCCAAGAGCTTGCCGCTCTTAGTTTTACTTCCTCTGATGATGAAGATTCGAGGATAAACACAGAGGATGAGGCCGAGCTTGAAGAAGCGGCTGCCGCATATGACCCAGAAGAATGGCGCCCTCTTCATAGACAGCCTATGAAGGAAAGACCTCTAATGGTTGTCCCTTCTGCTCCGCCTCCTTTTGCACCCTCTGCTTCACGATTACCCAAACAGACTCGCCATAAACTCAGCCTTGCCTTTCCAATTTACGAGGGAGAAACAGGAAATCAGCTTACAAAAATTATACAGGGGCCCCAAGAACCTTTTTCTGAATATGTGGCTAGGATAATGGATGTGGCTGGAAAGATTTTTGGTGATCCAGATACTATAGCTCCTTTTATAGAACAAATAATCTTTGAACAAGCCTCACAGGAATGCCACAATGCTATAGCTCCTAGAAAAAAAAAAAAAAAAAAAAAAAAAAAACAAAGGTTTACAAGATTGGCTTAGAGTATGTAGGATAATCTACATACTCTAAATGATTTCCAAAAGTTGCTAGGCAATATCAACTGGCTTAGACCTTTTCTCAAGATCCCATCTACAGAATTAAAACCCTTGTTTGATATAGTTAATGCAGTCCGCCTGCTTGAAATGGCAGGTCTCATTAAACCTACTAGTAGGGTGGCATTCCTTTTTTCACAAATTAAAGAGGCCCTCCAAAATAGACGTCATCCTTTATATATTGTTCATATCAGAGCTCATTCAGGCCTTCCGGGTCCCATGACAAAAGGCAATGACTTGGCAGATCAAGCCACCAAGCTCATAGCCGTGGCCCTTCCTTCCTCACTGAGTGCTGCCAAAGAGTTTCACTCAAAATTTCACGTGACGTCTGAAACGTTGCGCAAACACTT
Source organism: Typhlomys cinereus (assembly GCA_023101885.1). Taxonomy (NCBI): domain Eukaryota; kingdom Metazoa; phylum Chordata; class Mammalia; order Rodentia; family Platacanthomyidae; genus Typhlomys; species Typhlomys cinereus. Next base: position 13,936,444 of record JALPQD010000007.1, on the reverse strand, counting down.
TTCCTTAACAAGACAACAAGCACGTGATATAGTCCTTAATTGTCAAAATTGTTGCCAATTCTTGCCTATCCCCCACACTGGAGTTAATCCTAGAGGCATTTCCCCGTTGCAGGTATGGCAAATGGATGTGACTCACATCCCCTCTTTTGGGAAATCTCAATATATACATGTTTCTGTAGACACCTACTCGGGCATCATCCATGCCACCTCTCTCTCAGGTGAAAAGACCTCTCAGGTTATTCAACATTGCCTTGAAGCATGGAGTGCATGGGGCAAACCTAAGGTTCTAAAAACAGACAATGGACCAGCTTATACTTCCCAAAATTCAAACAATTTTGCTCACAGCTACAAGTGACACACATTACTGGCCTGCCCTACAACCCCCAGGGTCAAGGCATAATTGAAAGAACCCACCGGACACTCAAATCTTATCTAATTAAACAAAACGGGGGACCCATAGCGTCCCTATCTCCTGGTCCAAAGGCAGCATTATCTTTGGCACTTTTCACTCTGAACTTTCTCAACTTAGATGAATCAGGAAGAAGTGCCGCTGACAGACATTGCTCAGAACCTCAGAGACCACAGGAGTTAGTAAAATGGAAAGATATTTTGACTAATCAATGGAAAGGCCCGGATCCAGTTTTAATTAGGTCCAGGGGAGCTGTATGTGTCTTTCCACAGAGCGAAGAACATCCATTTTGGATCCCACAACGGCTAACAAGAAACATCCATATCCAAGAAAATGAAGCCACAGATATTAAGACTGATAATGCTGATCCTGATGAGAAATCTCCAGTCTCGCTCCGAGCACAGATGGGGGATAATGTCCACGTTCCCCTGCCCATGCCGTTTATGTTACAGAACTGGTGAGATGAAATGCTGTAATCTACATTATGATATTGTGTTATGGGACACTAAGACTAAGGATTTCTCAAAGGGCATTGTCATTGATCTTGGAAAAATAATGCGTGTGCGGTTGTACGTGGATAGCTATATTATGTTAGGCGGAGCTATTTGGAGAATTTTTAATGGCCTAAGGAAATGTGATTTGGTGTCAAGTTGACAAGGGGTGGACTTGTGATAGTTAAGCCTGGGTGTCAACTTGACACACAGGGTATTAACTAAGCTGGGCTGAGACCACCTCTGGAAAAGGATCAATTGAGACTACTTGAAAGGATAGTACACGCCCTAGATCCTATCAGAACTCCAAAGCTCTCAAAGGATTCTTAAGCCACCAAGGAGAACAGATCCCTTCTTGCAGCTGTGCTAGGAATCGTTCTTCCTTCCGGCTGCCCGGTTCCTTCGACCTTCCAAGACTCCAGGAGTTCTCGAGCCTTCAGCCAGCACCTACTTGACTACCGAACTGAGCAACTAGCTGTGGGCAGCCATCGTTGGAACTACCGCGGCTACTGACAGCCTTCGCTGGACTACCTCGGCCATATCTTTAACGAGAACTCAGAGTCGCCATTATGCACGTCAACTCAACCCGCCTTGACCTATCTCTGACGTCGGGATTCGCCTCCTGGATTTCCTCAGCTTTTTCCTACTTCAAGGAATGGGTGGGGGTGGGACTATTTGGAATTCTGTTCCGTCTCGGTCTGGCAATATTGTCTTGGCTCTTCTGTAAATTTTCTAACAGGGCCAGACGAGAAAAATCATGGTCACTCAGGCACTTAGGGCTTTAGAACATGGGACCTCTGCTGAGATCTGGCTTGCAGCATTAAAGCAAGAATAAAGGTTGATCGCCGGCCAAACAGCTCATGCACCCTCAGCACCTTTGTTGCATTGCACGAGGACGAGTGTCTGGCATAGGCAGCCCACACAGGTTGACGAGCAAAGCATCGCACAGAGTTTACTCTGGAAAACATGCCATCTTGCAAAAGGGTTACCTGCCCCAGAATCCCTTCCTCACAAAATTGGCAGGACGAATTTTTTATGAGGATTTGGCCTCTGTTTTCGCCTGAGTTGGGTGGTCACCTCATTGCTATCATATTTGATAAGAAAGGGGGAGATGTAGGGCGCCGCCCTGCATGCCGCCATTCTAAGATGGCGCCAGTTCCCCTTCTCCTCTCAGCAAAACAAGCCAATGCGCAAGCGCCAGGCCCATTTCCCGCTCTAGCCCTGATCGCGAGACCATCACGCCACCTCGGGTGACACGCCCACCACCAATCAGGTGCTGCCACGTCCAAGACGGGACAGAATCCCTATATAAGGGTGGCGGTTTAGGCAGTTGGGGTCTCCGTGCTGAAAGCTAGTGCTCTCCCTCTCAAGATGCATTAAAGCTTGCTACAGAAGGATCCTGATCGTGTTGCGTCGTTCTTGCTGGCGAGACGAGCAGCGCGGAACAATACACGATGTTTCTGTGGTTCCTTATTTTCATGAAATATTCAAATCTTAACAGGAAATTTTGGTTGCAATTAAATCACAATATCCATATAGTACCAATGATTGTGTTCACATGGTGGACTTTCACAAGCAAGAAACCCTGTGCAACAGTGTGCTCTGAATAAACTGGGAAGAGGGAAAAAGTCTAAAAGATGTCCTTGTTATTCTGAATAGTCCTGGTCACAATTTTCATTTCCTCCCAGAGGACAGATGTGGAATAATGTTCTAACCCTTCACGACAAGCACTGTGTCAGCCCGAGTCAGGGGAACTCTTCAGGTTAAGCTGGCAGGCTTCTGAGAATTCTGATGCTAACTGGGTTCCTTTGCAGAATAAGCAACTAAACATTTTTGTTTCCATTTTCTTGCTAAATCTTATGGCTCACAGGGTTTTGCAAACGTTTGACTTGCTGACAACCACCTGATAAAACTACTGAGGCCTGAAAGATAAAATGTGGGGCATTTAGAAGAGGGAAACTATGCCTTCAGTTGGTTTTCTTTTGCACTGGAGTGTCCCTATAGTATTAAGTAAGGAAATTTATGTATAATATCAAAACACGACAATTATATAGTATATTGAAATATTATTACAAAATATGGGTATTCACTGCACACCCCATCTGTGCAGACTTATTCCAAAGTAGAATCTGTGTTTTTCTTTTAATGATAAAGAAAAATGAAATGAAATTTCTAGATAAATGGCATTGATGACATTGGAATAAATTCCAGATGAAATTTAAAAAATTACATGATAAAGGCATTCCAGATCCCCCAAAACAGCATGATCTCTCTTATACATGGGCATTAGGTTCAGCACTTTAGGTCTGTGTCATTAAGTTAGATAACCTCTGGAAACTAAGAAAAGAATATGTGCGTGTTATATAATGAAAGAGGAATGGCAGAACATATGTAAAAAAGAAAGAAAATTGTGGATGGATTAGGGAGGGTAATGTCTAAGCAGAGACAAGAGTAGAAGAGGGGAGAATGGAGGAGAGAAATAAACCAAATGAAAGACAAAAGAGAAAGCTACATGAAAACCAATACCTCACAATAATTAAAATAAGAGGGTTTGATGAATATTCTGCATAAATACATAAAACTAATTTAAGACACAGTGGCAAGCTCAGCACCAATATAAGACACCACTTGTAATGGTTTGAATGCAAGTTACACCCCATGGCATTATGTGTTTGACATGTTTAGCCCAGGTGACTGCTGCATTATGTCACTGTTATTTTGTTACTGTTAGAAACATAGTGGCAACTTTAGCAAGAGGAGTCTTGGTTGAGGAAGGCACAATGCAGATGGTGGCCTTGATGTTTGGTGACTGAGCCCTGCTTTCTTTCAGCTTGCTCTTGCTTATATAAACATCTTGATGGTGGTGCTAACCTGAACCTCCATCTTCTATGAGGTTGCCACCATAGTAAACTGTATCCCTTCTGGAACCTTAATCCAAATAAATCTCCCTTTTTCTCCTAAATTGTGTCTGAGTATTACCTGATAGCAGCAAAAAGAAAGTAATTGCAACACCACCATAGGAGATGTTCTTCAGGAAGGCTCACAGCCCTTCTCCCCAAAAAATGAAAGAAAAACACAACACACATCATGCTTTCCTCTTGGTTGCTCGGTAGAAATAGACAGTAAGACATTGTTGATGAAAACATACAGCTTGGCTGCAAGATGCAATGAAATGAAACTTAGCAAAGCTAGAAACTCGTTTCTGCTGAATAGCTTCAAAGTGCCAAGAGGCATCTATGAGGACGGCGGAGAAAACAGACACCAATGAGATTGCCCAGCTAGGAGTACCAACTGTAATACCAATGTGTGAAGCAAGATGTGACCACCTTTTCAAGGTGGCAAACTGTCATGGGAGCAATAAATGGCTCCCTGATTGGATGGTGGAAGGAAACTCTGTCTCTATACCGTAAATGTAGTCTAAAACCCATGTCCAAAGAGGTCATAGTCCCAAGGGTGGAATAAATTCGTATTGCTCAGTACACCTAATATAGTATCAGAATGCCCACTAAGTATGTTGATGTCAATGGATTGGGATTATCAGCCTTTATCAGAGAAGTGTCATTGCACAGTTGTGTGACCACTGCTATCTCCAATAGTTTCCAATGGACAGATTTGGCCAATGATTACACGGATGGTGATGGCTGAGTTTGGTGGCAAATAACACAAAAGCAAAAAGCAAACAGAGTTTGCAAGGAAGGAGCCAAATGGGCAGAGGAGATATGGAGACGGAAGCATTAGGAGGAACAGAGTGGGTGGTATGCATTATATACATATGTGAGGTTTCAAAGAAAAAATAGCATTAAAAACTTCAGATCATGTTCTTCCAATTGGAACACTTTCAGTATTCAGGACATTAGAAAAGGGTCATTAAGGAAAGATGAAGGCACTTTAAGGGAGTTAGAAAACTCGTAGTAAGAATATAAAAAGGAGGTCCTATGGGAAAGAGGATGGAAATGAGAGAATAAGTTAGAGAGTAAGGGAGGGATAAATAATTGCAAGGACGGAAGAAAAAGCAACAAAGAAACATGCCAGTTTACTACAAAGTTCCTTCATGGCAATTTCAACTAAATCTATGAGGTCCAAGAAGGCACCAATGAAAAATGAGCCACCCACAGGGTGGAGGGACAGATAGATACACATAGCTGTGTGCATAGCAAGCCCCAAGAGAGGATCCCAACTCCAGAATCAGACAGGGTCCTTTCCACAAATTTATTATACATAAAACACGATAAAAAGACTTGACTGTGAAAGAAAGGCTAGAAGAGAAGATTGAGAGGAGGTAAAGGTAGGGACTGGGAGAGGAAAAAAATCAAAGGTTCTCCCTAATTATATGAAATACCAAAGAGTAAAAATCAGAAATAAAAATATTTATAAATCACAAAATAAAAATAATTCTAATACTACTATGAAGTGGAAAAAGTTGTCACTACTTCAAATTGAAGGAAAATCCCAGGACAATGGAGTATACTATCTTTTCTGAGTTGTTTCTCTCATGAGGATAGTTGGATGGGAGAGAGGAAGGGGTACATGTGTCTGTGCAGAAGCCAAATGTAAATAAACTAGTTCGTGGTCTTTTTTTTTAAAGTAGTTTCAACAACATACTTGTAATGGTTGCTCTTATTTGTTATGAGATGCACCCAAAGTCAAGCTACTTGAGGGAGAAAGGGAGATTTATTCAGCTTATGGTTCCAGAGGGAAGATCTAGTCTTTTACAGCAGAGGAAGCATGACTAGCTGGCCGAATCTGGAGACAGGTACCGCAAACACCTTGGATGCTGGGAGCTACCAGGCTTCTGTTCCAAAAGCAGATTTCTCCAGGAGGTGGAGGAGACTGACACACCTGTGACCATCTTCCTCCAGCAAGGCTCCACCTCCCAAGGGTTCACCTTCCCAAAAGCTCCTTCCCAAATGCACGAGACCATGGGGGACACACTTCAAACCATGATAATACCCGTCAGTGGTGGACAGCACCTCGTCCAGAAAACAAGAAATATTACAGGGAAACTTCCATGGCAGGCACAGAACTGTTCCTTACAAATTACTAATCAGGGAAGCCGCTGAGGAAGCCAAAGCATCAGAGGTAATTGCTATTTCTCTTGTTTATCCAGGATAGCTAGGCAATAAGTCGCTCTTGCAGAAGATGTTACACACTTTGGGTGCAGAACATAGAAAAATCAATGTAGAATTGACCAGGAAATCTCTTCCCTGATGTCTAGCTTTACTTAGCCTGAAAGTAGTATGCAGGTTCCTAGAGAAGAAAGGAAATAAAGGGTCTTCCCCAGCCCTGGGGCTTGTGCTACACAATGCAATGACTGCCAAGGAAGCAACCAATTGCTTCTGATGGGAGAGGAGGCTTGCTCCTTCAGAGACTATTCATACCTCGTATTTTAAACATTTTCCAAAGCCCATGTCTGGAGAAGCCATAGACCACAGTCCCTAAGGGGAGTATAAACTGCTATTGTTTTTCTAAATTGTCATGATGTCAAATTCCCTTCTAAATACATTTGTTTCTTTCTATCCATGGATTTAGTCTATTCTTCTATTCTCAAGCATGGTCAGGGAGTGCCTCTTTCAGTGGGCAGTGCTTAGTGAAGAAACAAGTCAAAATACTTAGAATAAATGATAATAAGTACTAGATGGTGTATGTGTTATTTATTTAAATATCAATAAACTAGACACCCCTGCTCTAAGACTCAGGACACGTCACAGGAAAGGGAGCAGTGTGATTATAAGAGCAGAAGGATGAAGGGTGTGAAATGCTGATTTCTGCACATGACATAGCCATTGCACACAAGGACATACATACATCAACATGGTTATCTGGAAAGACGATGCCAGGCAAAATACTTGCATGGTGGGGACAGAGCTTTGGAGACTATAACCACAGCTCAGAATGTTTGGAAGTTAATGGCTTTAGGGCAAAGGCATGTGCATTTTTTCTGGGTGCAGCCTTCCTGGCATATTGCATGACCAAAAAAAAAAAAAAAAAAAAAAAAAAAAAAAAAAAAAAAAAAAGCATGGCAAGCATGCTCATAAAAAAGAACCAAAACTACTAATTGAACTCAATAGTTTATTTTTAAAAAGACATGAATTTCAGACACAAACATTTGCAAGGGCTCAGGTATGTTGGAGAGGAGCAAGCTGTGTGGATATGACCTACAAATAAAATGCATTCTATGTACATGATTGTAAAGAATTTGAAAAAGCTAGCATGGGAATTTCACTGAAACGGTTGATTTAAAAGATAGCAAGGATATGTGCATGTCTTTTTGGATTCCTCATCTGCCCATCATGAGAAAAGATTCCCATCCGCATAATATTCTTCTAATCATTGCTCCGGTGTATTCGCCCCCATGGAAGAAGATACAATTTTTCTGACAGGTTGGTCAGTTACAGTGAAAACCAGTGAGTTTTTTTTATTATAACTTTATATTTTCATCCACACTATAAAAATTAAATGACTTTTTATGTATATTTGGTTTGAAATTTTCAGATTATAAAGTAGTAAAGTAGCATCACAAGCATTTATTGTATTCATATTCAGTACATGTCAAAATTTAAAGAGTTGCATAAAATTACTATGTAAATTTTACTCATATATAAAAGAACTACACAAATAATATACATAATCTCTTAGAATGTACAACTCTATGTTTCTCAAATAGAAGCCAAAAGGCACCTGAAAGACTTGAGAGATTTTACTCACCACTTCACCTGCTTGTAGTATTTTAATGACTTCATTTTTTTAATTTAAATTCCCTGATCCTTGAAAGAAGGGTGGATGTCCCATCTGGGGCTGAATGTTTCACAATCATCTTTTGACTCAGACAATAGGTAATTTATTTAAACATCAATGTAACAACCCCTTCCCAAGATTCAGGGCATATCAAAGGAGAGGGGGCAGAAAGATGGCAAGAGAGCAGAAGGATGAGGAAATGCTGGCTTTCTGAGTGTTCATGTTTGCAAACTAAGCAGGGATATCTTTCATGCTGATGTAGCAGTTGGTAAAGTCATTAACATATTCACATATTTCGCTTTAAAAAGTGTTTTTAGGGGCTGGAGAAGTGGCTCAGGGGTTAAACCTCTGCCTTGCAGGCGGAGGGTCCTGATTTTGGATCCTAGACTCCACTTAGAGACGCCGGGCGGAACCGAGAGTGGCCTAGGCTTCTGGTCCTGGTAGGGCGGAGCCTGTGAATCCCTGGGCAGAGTAAACAAGGAGGAGGTGGAGGTGGTCCGTGGTGGTTCCTGAATTCGTCTTTGGTTCTACACACACACACACACACACACACACACACACACACACACACACACACGCACATGAATACACGCACAACTGAATAAATAATAAAAAAATTAAAAAAGTATTTTTAATTTGTGTGTGTGTGTGTGTGTGTGTATCATTAGCCAATGTATGTCCCTGTGGAGGACCAAGAGTGACAAGGAATCATATGGGTTTGCTTTTACTTCCTTTTTCCTTCACTCTGAAACTTTGCTCAGATTCTGTTCACTAGGACCGGAAGGGCAGACCTCTGTCCTTTCATTGTCCTGGTGTTTTTACATGGGACCTGGGATCTAAACTCAGAACCCTCTGCTTACAAGGCAGAATCTTAACCTCTGAACCATCTCTCCAGCCCCTCACATATTTCTCTTTACAGATGAAAAGATTGAAACTTAAGAACTGAAAATGCATTTCCTAAAGTACTTAGGTAACAATACGGCACTTTAATTTCCAATTTTTTCAGCTACAACCTACTCTATGAAATCATTATATAGCTATAGAAGTATTATTTGTGCAATAATTTGTCATATTGCCTGAAGGCTTTTTTTCAAGTACCTTCTAAAATCATTTTTAATATTATTAAATCCTGTTTTTGTCGTCTTATTTATTCAAATCACAAAAATTTGAATTTTGTACATAAATAAGCATATGAACATAAGTATATATATAAATATGAAGTGTATACATAATAAGCAGGTACATAAAATATATGTTTTGTATATAAGCACAGAGCTAATATTGTCAGGGATACAGAACATAGTCACATTTACTCAAATTCCTGACAGTGTATCCAGTCATAGACACATCTGAGTATACATGAAGGATTTAAACACATTTCTAGTATAGCTGTCATGGACTTACATCTATCTATCTATCTATCTATCTATCTATCTATCTATCTATCTATCTATCTATCTATCTATCTTTCTATCTATCTTTCTCTGATGATCCTCAGGTGTACCCACTGGTAACAGTACAGGGAACTAATTTTTAAACCCAGATTGTAGATTAGAAAATTTGAGTATATGTGTAAAAGTACATCATTTTTGATATGATGTAGGCAGAAACATACTACTCATTTTTTCAAATACATAGTATCTAAAAACTATCTTTTTCAGAAATAGACTCTCATTTAATCTGCTGTATAGTCTGTAAAAACTATCATATTTCTTCAAAGTTCTTCTCAAAATGCATTAATATTTAATTCAATCCAGAATAGCAATCACAAGTAAGAGGGTAGCCTTTCATTCTGTGGAACATGCATACAAACACATAATTGCCATATTTGAAGTGACGAATGTGATTAACTTGAATAAGTTTAGTTTAGAATTTATTAATTCAGAGAGCCTGTCTATATAATGGTCACATTCAGTGAACATCAGAGCACAATTCCAATGCCATTCTGTGAGAAGAGCAGGGAATGCATCCTGAGCTTTGCTTTGTATACAAAGAAAATTAGCAGATTCTCAGAAGGGAAAACCAAGTCAGTAGGAGGAAAAAAGCAATTAAGGAGAGCATGGTGATCCCTCTCCCCTGCTTCGCCCACACAAGGCATCCATGATACGGCTTTTGTTCTCCAGGTAAGAACTAATACAAATATCAGGGCACAGAAGACCAAGCATCAAACAAATGAATATTAAAGAACTGCTCTTTGCCTTCCTCTTATTAGTTATTGTTTTTCAAGTTAACATAACTCCTTTTCAAAGACTGCTGTACTATAACTATAATGGCAACTACCAGCAATTAGGCACTGACTACATGTTCTCGACAGATTTTTTGCTCTATATCGTCATACTGTTTGGAATTTCCCACGAATATGAAACATGCCCTCAAAGATATTAGTGTCATGCTTTTTGTACAAGTTTCTACAAATAAGGTTCAAATACAAGTAATCTGATATGTACCTCTGAACTCTATTCATGTGGCAATTTTCTGCTAATTCATATTCATAAGTTAATATCATTTTCTCAAATCATAGGAATGCTTAACTTTGTAGTTATTCATCAAATATAACCATTCAAAAGTTATAATATTTGTCAAAAAGCTGCTCTGCTGTTAGAGAATGAAATGGAGAGCTAGTATTTTCAGCATAATGGCCTTGACTCATTTGGGCATGCCTTAATGTTGACACAGGGACCATAATATGATATATGATGTAGGCCTGCAAGAGAACTTCTGATATTTAGCAGATAGTCTCTAAAGTAACCTTTAATTTTTGAAAATTTAGATTTTTCTGCCAATATTTTATGTTATAATTGTCATATATCAAAATTATTTTGATATACCTAGCATACTTTCTTACATGACAGCAATGATTGCATTAAATACTTAAATAATACAATTTTCTTCATGCAATAAGAGCAATATTGCATATTTCTATATTCATCAGCTTGCAACTACGGCATAAGAGTGTTTCTGACTTTACAGTATATATATATATATATATATATACATATATATCTTTGGAACATTGAATGATGAAGGATGAAAAATACATCCTGTGCTGTTGGGACATATATTGCTTAATTTATTCTTCCAGTTGGATTATTCAATGAAAATCAAACAAATTTTGCCAGCTATCTATTGTACTATGGTTGCTGGATTTCAAAAATCAGTCAAATTTTCTGTGAGAATTGGCCAGGGTTCCTGTTAAGACTATCATTTTATATTCAAATCATTTATAAAATCGTATTTTAATATTTTGACATTAGAGAGACATGAGAGATTATTTTGTGATGATCATTATAAGTATATATGGGCGAATGTTTTTAATTCTTTTTTTTAATTTTCTTTTTTTTATTTTTCTACTCATACATTATCTTTTTTTAATTTTCAAAGGTAACTTTAATGTGCCACATATTACCAAATGCCTTGAAAATGATAACTCTGGGATGGCAAGATTACACAGCAAATAGGGATGCTTGTACAAACCTGATGACTTGAACTCAGTCACTAGAGACTATAAAGGGAAGAAGACAACCAATTCCACATAGCTGTCTTCTGACTTCCACACATGCACCCCAGTCCCACATCATGCATATTAATAACACAGATGCACGCGCGCGCACACACACACACACACACACACACACACACGAGAAATAGCTTAAAATAAAAAAATGGGTATACTTCTTTCAGTAGATTCAATACTTTATCAAAATATAAAAATATTAAGATAACACTCAACATTTCTGAGCTTCTTAATTTTGGTTCTACATCCAAATAATCTGTTCTGTTTCTTACATCTCCCACTGTTCCTGAAACTTTAAACACAATTATCTCAAAATTAATGTGCCTTTTATCTCTTGAATGCTTCAAAACAGTGGCCTAAATCTGTTTCAATCAAAAGTTTGCCAAATAGAGTATTTTTTATATATTACATGCAGGAAAATTTGAAATTTTGTAGTGTCTCCATGACATGTGCCTATCCAGCTTTTGACGTTAGTATCTCAGAAAAATGTTATTGCAGAATTCCAAGAAAACTGTTAGAATTTATACTAAAATGTTATTTCAAAATTTTCACTCTTCATGAATTTCATGGTTCGATGAAGACAAGATAATTCAATATATCATTGTTAAGGAATAACATTTGGAACATGAGGAAACTAAAGAAAGTTTTTTTCTTTTTTAAAAATAAATGCTTTAAGAATTTGCTTGTTATCCTAGTATAGAGGCTATGTTAATCAAAAACAAATTTTATGCTAATAAATCTGACATTATTTGGAATATGTTTATATTTATAATTAATTGGTAATCAATGTAAATTATAATCATGTACATATTCTTTAATTTTTCATGCGTGTGTGTGTGTGTGTGTGTGTGTGTGTGTGTGAAGCTATTGTGTGTACACACATACATGTCATGTTTTGTGTACAGCCATCAAGTGCCAGCATTGTGGATGCAGTTATCTCTTTTAACATTTATGAGGGTTCTGGTTATGGAATGGAAGAACAGGTTTGTTAAACAAAGGGGGCTTTTTTATCTACTGATCCACATAGTCAGCCTTTATGTTGATTTGTCTCTGTACAATATCCTCCTGTATATAACCAGTCTGATTTCATCAAGCCAATCATCGAGGCATTCAAGAAATTTTTTGCTTGACTTCCTAAATAGTGCAAAAACTCTTGGTTCATTTGATTCTTCTTCATCCTTCAGCTACATATGCATAACTCGCTCTATAAGTACTGGTCAAATATAGTATAAAATTCAATTTGAAAGTAAAATGTTTGTTCCTGTACATATATAAACATTTGCTGATAAATACATATATACACAATTATTATTGTATTAAAATCTACTTGATCCTAATACTCAGCACATAGCTATTGCCAACCACATATTTTCAAATAGATATTTATAAATAAATTATGATGCCAGCTAATTTTGTTCATCAGAAACTTTGGCTTAAATATCTATTTTAAATCAACATTAGTTGAACACAGGATATGAAAGCACAGATGTTAGGATATCATAAATATTCCTATTGATAATTTAATATTCATACAAAGTCTTTCAGTATGTGGTTCATATTTCTGTAATTCTAATGAAAAAACTATTTGTAAATGCACTGCTTTAGAAAGAATCACTTGTCAAACCTTATCCAATGTTGTGAAATGAAGGAATTCACACACATTGGATTTTACTATTCAGATTACTTAAAATGTCACATGGTGACAATGCAGGGGAAAAGCACAGTTAAGTCAAAAAGTTAAGTAAGTAATTTTGGGGAAGTCAGCCTACAAAAGCAGAGTAAAATATATAAAAATCAGAAATGATTTTGAATCCTAATCTATCCTGGAACTGAATTCAAATAATGCTTTTAATTCCATAATTCTATGCATTAATATAGTTGATTTTACTCTCTGAATTAAAACTTACTTTTTATTATACTTTACATGTATTTTAAAGATATAAAACTTACTTTTTATTATACTTTACATGTATTTTAAAGATATTATTGTAATAAGCAAAATGTTCTATAGAGATATTTCAATACAAGCACTAATCCTTGGAAATGGACAACTTCAAAATGACCAGAATTTCCATAGGTTTTATTAAAATTTGTAGATTGGGCTTAAAAATAATTAGTGTATAACAACTTCGGAAAGCAGTCTGGGAGGCTCATCAAATATAGCAGAACTATCACACAACCAACCCAGTTTTCCAACACTAGACCTAGTCACAATGGAATTTACATCCTACTGCAGACACTTGTACATCCATGTTCATGAAATTCTATTCATAGTTTCTAGTAAATGGAGTAAATTTGGATGTTTATCAGGTGATGATTAGATGATGAATGAATGAAAGAAGGGGAATAATTTATATTTATCCTTACGACAGAGACCTAGAAATATGTGTTACCTGTATTTTTCATATTAGATCCTAATTTCTACTCTTTAGTTTGGTGTGCTGAACATGGCATCCTTCCAAAGGCCAGGAAAATAGAAAGGAGATGGTGTAGGTGGCAAGCATATGTCTTAAGAAATGGGAATCAGCTGCACATAAATTAAATGTTGATAGACAGGGGAAACATCGTTGGTAAAAAGAAGCAAACTGGCAGAATGGGGTGAGTTTATCAAGGAAGATGGAGAGAAACATTAAACAAATCCAGAGTGTATCCAAACACATAAAAATCTACCAACTAGTAATGCAATTTAAAAATAAAAAACATAAAAGTCTTTGAAGCCAGAAATCTTACATGATTAAATAATGCCAGTACTATAAATAAGGAATCACTAAATAACCACTATAATGACAGGTATTGAAGGTTCCCCCAAACCTCTGACAAAACAATACAGGCTCTTGCCATTTCACTTGATTCCCCACCAGAATTAAAATAAGAGACCATATTGCTTAGGAAACCACACCCATTGTAAACCAGCTACAGAGAATTCAAAGTATGACTGAAGTATAAAATTTTACAGTGCCAGAAGATGCCAGCTTACAAATTCTGGAGTAACCAACTTCTCTCTGATTGGATTTGAAGCCTGCTCCATATGAGGTAATTCAAACCTCCACGACTGAAGAGGACATGGGTCACAGGGTGGAACTTATTAGTGTTGCTCAAACTATATTGAAGTAGTATCAATCCGCCTTCAAAATATTTAGGTTGATACCTACAGCAAAGGACACTCCTAGAATTACTCAGAGAAACCTCTTAGGACATAGAGAGAGTAGGGAAGGATGACTAAACAGAATGCATTATACATGTATAAATATATAAAACTGTCAAATAGCAAACTTTATTAATAAAAGATAAATAGACAATGAGTGAGAATTTAAGGACAATTTCTGTACATAAAGAAAGTCAGTTGACAAAGTGTAAATTTCAGGATGTAATGAAATCCTTGATAATCACGTATTTGATAAGGGGTTAATACAAAATATGCAAGGAGTTCAATTGACTTAATACATAACAGCAAGAAAACTTAGTACAATGTTACAGCATTCGTTTTAATATAGCTAATGTCTGTCTTCTACTACTTTTGAAGATTATAATATGACCTGCTGTAAGAAGCAATATAAAACAGACAGAAAACTAAGTTCATTATGTTGCCTTAGGTCACCAAAAGAAAGACATATTACCAAAACAATGTAACATCATATGTATAGATTATAACCAATCAAACAAACAAAGGAAATACCTTCCAAAGAATTCAAAAAAAGATACATCAATCATAAATGTTGAGGTAAAAATAAAGATTTAGAATCCACTTTGTCATTCAATAACAAGATAGGATTCTTGAAAAATGATACCCAGGGTTGATAGCTAGACTCTACATGCAAGCTCACAAATATGCAGCCACTCATGTGTATTTACAGAGTAACACAACAAAAAAGCAGTTCAGAATTTCTTTTTAACATATTTTTGCCCATTTTTTATCTGAACTACTGTGAAAATTAGGGGTGCTAAGATATCAGTAAGCTCAGAAGAAGAAAAATAAGATGAGTCATCTTGTAAAATATGTAAATGCTCAGTGGTGAATGATGATAAACAGAAAATACTGTTGTGTATAACACTCCAAGTTTATATGCTAGTACGTTTCAAGTTTGCACTATTCTGTCACACAGGTAAGAGAATAGATGAACCCTGTCTCTCTTCATAATATACTCATTCAACAATGTAACTCATGGATTGGGTCTCTCCATGTGTAACGACCAAGCTAACTGGAGGATTCTAGTAGGCTCTAATGAAACTAAACCTGCCAAAATAAAAAATAAAATATAAAAAAGAATTCTTAGTGTATTTCTTTCCCCTATTGTAGCATTATACAAAAAAGGAGAGGAAAAATCTCTGTCTCCTCTCTCCTCCCTAGGAAGAAAAAGAGCTTCATCACCTGCTCAAGGCAAAGATTTTCACATATACATAAGGAATGTGTTCTACTGGCCTGATTCAGAGTATGATTGCTTCTTTTTTAATTTTTTTGTAAGCAAATAATAGAAAAATTAACTTTTCTAACTTTTGACTGATCTGACTGTAAAATTACCCTGTCTCATAAAAAGTTTGGAGACATTTAAACAGTTTGCCTTTTCTAATACTCTTTTCAAAGACTCGGTCCACCAGTGTTGGACAGCGACATTCTTAGGTCTTCATATTTGAAACATTTCTGGTCATCTGTTGGTCAGCGAAGTGGTTTTAATCACCATAAATGTTTTTTAAAGACAGAGAGGAAGGAGAAGATGCAGCCCAAAGGCTTTCTTACTTCTATCAGTAAAGGGACCGCTTTCTAGAAGTCTCCAGTGAACTCCTACATAGAACGAATGCTAGCACATGTTCAAATTTAATGCAGTACAGAATCAGCTAGTAAATCAGTTTATTTTTTACGATGTTTACATAGATGGAGAAAAAGCTATAATGTTTTTTCTTGTGAAATATAGAATTTTTGAGTAAGTTATATAATATTTTTAATAAAGTCTTAGTATACTGTGTGTGTGTTTGTGTGTGTGTATGTATGTGTGTGTGTGTGTGTGTGTGTGTGTGTGTGTGTGTGTGTGTGTGTGTCAAAGGATACTCCATGGGCATGGAGTCCCAAGTGTGACTTCAGGAATCATCCTGGATTCTTCTACCTCATTTGTAATTACCCTGCCTTCCAGAGCCAAAAGTGCAGGCTGCTGTCTTCTCCCCTTAAAATTTTTAGTTGAACCTTGATTTGAATTCAGGTCCTTCTGCTTACAAGGCAGAGTCTTAACCACTGAACCATCTTTCCAGTTCCAATATGACAGTTTTCCATTTTAATTGTGGCAAGGGAGCATTTGTTGAGGAATAATAGCACCGTACATAAATAGGATTCTTCTCTTTATCTATATACATATATATATATATATAATTATTTTATATGGATAGAATCTGACAATCTGAGAAATACAAGCTGACTTCTTTCTGTACTATCTGTGAGAAAAAATTTGAAAACATTGTGGAAATTTAGGTGTGGAATTTTATAAAGCTAACATAATTCTAGGGACCCTAAAAATCTTCAGTTTTGGATTTCTCTAAATTTCTTACAGAGATGAAACAAAAGTCTTTAAAATATAAACATGACTTATTACTAAGCAAAACCATTTTAAGAGCAAATATTCTTTTTATCCACTTCCTCTTTTCCCATATTTTGTGTAAGCGTGTTCATTTTCAACAGAATATTTCCTCTGCCAACACATATGTGATAAAAGTTAAAATCTAACTTATTATTTTAGTCTTAATATCCATCCCACAATTCATGTTAAAATTTTTGAGAGATAGGACAGTGGAAAGGAGTTTATGTTATAAGGTCTCCTGAGGATCTGCCCTCATACATTAAAGTCACTCTCCTAAGATTGATTATTTATCAAAGGAGCTGAAGATAAGCATGAGTCTGGCCTCCATTCTTTTCCTGTTCATCCCTCTTTTCTTCTATCTTTCCATCTTCATCGCTCACTTTTTCCTCCTTTCTTATGCTGTCGAAGACTTGTCATGTGAGTTTGCCAGAGAACAATGTGCACATTTGGTTCCTACTTCTTGGACTTTCTAGTCTAGAAAGTGAATGTCTAACAAATGAGCTATTGTGGGGGCCTCAGTCTAGGTGACCTCAATAATCTGGCAAGGTTAGACAAAGATGTTTTGATGGAGGAAGTCTGGAGGGCAGCTCAGGATGTTTTGACCAGCTCAGGGGAAGTCAGGAGGGGCCGGCTCAGGATGTGTTGAATAGCTCAGGATGGAGGAAGTCATGTTAAAAAAAGGCGAGCTTATTGGAAAATTGGCATAAAAACATACAGTTGCATAAGAAAATACGTATGTATCTTAACTCTTTATGTGGATATACTGTGGTAAGCTTCCTCAGCTTCTGATATTAACTTGAACTCTCCTGAAATGTTAATGAACTGTGCTAAGAATCTTAAACTGGAATTAACCCCTTGTGCATGTAAGTTGCTTGATCCCTATATTCATTCAGCAACAGGATTATGGAAAAACAAACCATATGTAACCTGAAGTCTGAAATATTGAGAAACTAACATCTTTCGTATTAGAGAAGTAGGGTATCTTTGCTGAAACCATGTAGCTGGTATGCCTTTTGTACTCTTTTGTGGGAGAAATGTGGAAATGATTGAGAACATCAAAGCCCTGACTAGAAAAGCCATTGAGCCAGACCCAGTGGGGCATTTGAACATAGATAGCAAGAAATACATGAGTAGTCTAGGTCCATATTGTGATGCTTTGCAGAACAAAGATACTATTGATAATGAAATTAAAGGACGTGGACTGGATTATTTAGTAGAGGAGAGATGGCTAGGGAAGACTCAAGGTTTTGGACGAGGAAAGGGAGGTGTTCCAACTCATGGAGGCTCCACATTATGAACATTTAGACTTAGTGGAAAAAAGCCTAAGCCCATTGTTAATTCTGTGAATCTGGTTTAGCCAGTTGTCTGGACTCCTGAATTTACTATAAACTCTCTTGCCATGTGTATGAAGTATTGTAAACTGTAATAAAGTCTCCTATAAGTTTCTTTGGAGATGTATATCTATTAGCAACAGCAGAGAAATTGAAATATCATATCATTCATAACTTACCAAATCTGTGGAATTCTCTTTCACGTGTAACATAACTAAGACCAATGTCTCAGTGAAGATTAAAATGTATCTGCTCTATTATTAAATGCATCATTTCTTCATTTCTGAAATTGCTCGAAGAAAGCAACATATCAAATTTTCTGTTATCCTATAATTTTTACATATATTTTGATCTCTTTAATGTCAAGAAAATAATATCACACATTTTTTAATGTTTTTACAAAGTGCCCATTCCCATAGCAAATCTAAACTATCTTTAACTCTCTGGAAGAACTGGGGTCTCGTGAGTCTTTCCCTACATTTTGGAAAGTTAATGAGCCTAATCTTGTACAGATTTCTTTCAGTAATCACATCTGTTGACAGTTCAAAAGGCAACAGTCATTTCATGCATGAACAGTATTCTGTAGCAGCTATTATTCTCATGTAGCCAGTTATCTGGTATTTTAGGAAGCATATTCATAACTTTTGTTGGTTTTTAAAGTGTTTAGTTTTTTTCTGAAGGATAAATATTGAATATAATGAGTGCTGCTTCAGTAATAAAAACTTCTAAATGCAACCATGTAAATGTATATAGATCAATAGATAGAGATAGAGAGAGAGAAACAGACAGATATAAATGGATCTGAGGTCTTAAAAACAGCTCTTTATGTAATGCACTTTCACATGAAATGTATATCCGTATAAGGAACCACAAACATTCTTTATCATTTAGTCCTTCTTTAAAAACTAACTTCAAAGGTTTTTTTTTTCTCAGATGTAAGAACAAATGGAAAGAAAAAACAGTAAGAAAGAATTTCTTTGAAAAAGTATAAGCATTAGTAATTTCCCCACCACCTAGATTATAACAAGAAAATCCTCAAAGGGGGACATGCACATTTTACTTATTAAAGACAGAATCCTCCATAGTTTCCCAAGCAGCAAGCCTATAAAATATTGATTTTGTGCAGGGGAGTATGAATTAATACAAAAGCTCTCCAGCCTTTCACAGTAACACACCTTTTTCCTCATCCGATCTCTGATCTTATGAGAGGTTTAGAGAGTCTTTTGTGCAGTCTTGACCAGATCAATTTCCTCATAACATTTCTATAGTAGCGAAACTCTTCAATGTACAGGGAAGATATTCTGCCACTACCTACCACTTCTTTCACTTGAAGGCTACAGCTTGATGAGTCTGAATAGAGGGATGAACTAGACCAAAAAAAAGTAGGAGTTAACCAAGACTGGAAATTTGTTTATCTGTGTATCATGAATACTTTATTCTATGGTATATCATTACTTCAATTCATGCAGCCAAAGAAAATGTGAAATAATACTCTAAGCAATTATAGTTATATTCATGATTTTTCACAATAAATTAAATGATAATGATCATGAAGATGTTCCTCACACTAGATCAATTTTATAGTTATTCTGCCTCAAATATTAACAGCAAATACCTGATCCAAAGCCCTGTCATGTTATACCCAGGTATGGTTAATTATAAATGTATGGAACTGTGAAGTAATGTGCACATATATATATATATATATATGTGATATGCTGTATGTGTGTGTTTATGTGTGTGTGTGTGTGTGTTTATTCAGGCTTAAAATCAAATTAACACTACACAGAGTAATTCATGAAATTATTATGTTTTCTTTCAGTTTGATAGGATACAATATACATTTCATATGGAAACAGGTCAGATTGCTATGAATACATATTTGTTCAAACTCTGACTAATTAACCTTTGTAGCTTTCTTTAATTTAAGAATTTCAAGGGCTGTAATTTTGTCATTATTACTTCAATTTTAGAGTACTACCTATCATAAATGAAAACACTGAAACATAAAAGAACATTTACATAGCCAAACTAGAGCTTTAGAAGCTCTAGTTAATTTGTAAACTTTATTGGTAAACTTTAATTGGTAAACTTTATTACCAGTACCATTCAGTCCAAACTTTGATGTTTGTGGTTTCCTATGTGTATTAGAGCATCAGTAAAAACTAAGGAAAATACTGTCTTTGTATGCAACAAGCACACTGGTGCAGCTACTGTAATAAAAAGAATCAATGCATCATCTTAATGCATTGTTCAGAATAAGATCAGCCCAGCATGTGAACAACTCGCTCATCTTGTTATCTGTTCTGCTGATCACTGGTTTGTTAAAGACATGTAAGTTTTCTGTCTATCTAATTCAATGTTTAAAACAGAATTTTTTTAGATGTTTCCAAGATGTTTGTGCAGTATCATGGACTGGACATGAGTTTCTCATTGATCTATGTGTTCAAATCCTTTTCTGGTATTAATGTTTGTGAAGGTTGAGGCACATATACTTGGTTGAGCATTGCTGGAAAAAGGCACGTCACAGCAGGTGGCCCTTGAGGCTTGGCAACTTGGTCCAGCTTCTAGTTCTTGCTTTCTCCACCTCCTTCTTCATTGTTGTGGCCTGATGTGTGTTGGCATAATTCTCCTTTAAGTCTTGCCTTCTGCGATTCCTGACATATTGGAGTTTATCACCTCAGGAACTATAGCCTACATAACTACTCCCTCCTTGCTCTAGTTACTGTACATGTTGCTAATATGTCCACATGACCCAAGGAACTTAAGGGAAAAAATGACTTCCTTTCACCTTGTGATTTTAGTTACAGTTTATGATGCAGCATAGCAAGAGACTTCATACTAACTTCGGGAGAAGAGGTGACTGACTACAACTTATTCAAAGGAATTTCTGAGAAGGACAAACCTCCTCACTTGCCAAACTACAGGTCTATCAAAGTATGCCAAACTACCAAGCCAGCTCTCTCCAATTTATCCCCCTCTCTTAGGCCAAGCGCCACTCATTATGGGCTGGGATATGTCAATTAGATAATTCCCTACGGTTTACTTAGAGCTTGCCTTTGCTATTAATTCTTCAGTGATGTGTCCAGAGCTTCCAGTTGTTAATGCGAACCCATCTCATTAGTTGTGTTTAAGTGTCATCTCACAACAACAATACAATTACCACAACAACCAGAGGAAAAAAATAAGTGTAATACTAATGATAACTAGTTGGTATATTAGAATATTATAATAAGAGTAAGTGAGCATCATAGATAGAGAGATCAACATTCAACTGTTTAATTTTCAGGATGAAAATTTTGTGCTCCAGTTTAAAACTTTTAAACATGGAGTTAAATGGGGCATTCATTTTACCACTTGACTGAAAGTATAATCAATGTTATTTCTAGTTGCCGTAATATAGTACCAGGGGAGAATTGAATTTAGGGAAAAGGGTTTAATGGGCTCAAATCCCAGGTTACAGTCCATCCTTGCCACAAAAATACCTAGAAAGCAGGCTGAAGCTGCTACTTATATCATATCCACAGATAAGAGGTAGAGGGAATGATTGCTTTTGTCATTGCTTGCTTGGTGTCACAATCTCTATGCAATCTTGGCTAACTTTTCTGAACACCATTGGCTAAAAATTCCAACCCCTTGCAAACATGCTCAGAGGCCAAACTTAATCTACAGAATCCCTTTCAGACATGCTCAGAGGTCTGCTTCCTGGACATCAGGTTGATAATAATTACAAATATAGTAATAGAGTCCTCTAATATGCAATGCAACAATCATAGAAATTATAATTATTTTGACAGACATTGCTTAAACTGAGCATCTTATATTGGAACTTATTTGCACAAGGAGGTTTTGAAGCTTTATATGTCTTTTATGTTTTCTTATGGCCCAGTGAACTGTATAATGCAATGGAAAGTGATTCTGAGACAAAGTTGTGTTTTAGAAATAACATTCACCTTCTCTGAAAGTAGCTATTCTTCATAAAATATTGAGAAAGGGAATAGCAAAATAAGCAAACTAAAATAAGCAAAAAGTACTTTCTGCTTCAAAGACTTAATTGGTCTAGTAACAAGTACAGTTTCCAGAGAAGAGTACCACAGGAAAAGTTTGTTGCATCTCTGACAGTGTAAGTTATGGAAGATATAAGGTATATGCCAAATATAAATGATAGCGATGGATGAGAAAGAAGAAGATACATGTGGGCAAATATTAAGCATGAATTAAGCACTGTCACAGTGACTGAATATTTTAACTACCATTACAATAGTTGCAAACTCATAAATAGTTATGAACTCATAGCGGTGTATTTAGTATACTGCTGTTTTATATATATTGTTTGTGGTTATTGGATTAATAAACACAATTTCATTCAAGAATATCTCCTATTCTGTCCATATTCATTACTCATTCTCATTCTTATGTATGCATATTCAACCCCTTTATCCCACTCTCCTTTTCAATCCCACTCAATTCCTTTATCAAATCTTCTTTATTTATCACACTATACAAACAAGAAAAAATACTTGACAATGACTAATATTTCCTTTTCTATAATGGTCATGAGGCAAAGTATCAATGATGACAATAATAACTACAAAATTGAAGACAAGAGAGGAGAAAGGAAGAAATAAAAGGAGAGGGGAAAGGAGTGAGTGAGGAAGGAAGAGGGAAAGTAGAATTAGAAGATGGGTAAATATTTTAGAAAAAAGGAAGTCACGCTGTACTTGGAGGACGGTCTTCATTTGCTAGATTTAGATAAAATTCATATGATTAAACAAAGAGAATAAAGCTTCTTTACAGCAGGATATATCATCTTGCTTAGGAACATCATTGTTTTGTGACTTGCAGAAGGATTTTTTGAGAGCACAGACCAAAGTTAAGATTATGTAAAATATGGACTTGGAACAAATTAAAGAACTGGTGGTTTATGGTAAGCAGATGAGAACATTAAGAAAAACAGTACACTGGCTGGAGATATAGATCATGAGTCAAAGTTTTTACCTCACAAGCAAAAGGAGCTGACTTTAGATCTCCAGATACCACATAAAGATGCCAGGCAGACATGGCAACAGCCTGATTCCTCCTTGGAAGACATAACCTAGGAAACCCCAGAACAAAGCAATAAGATGAAAGAATAATCCACATAATTCTGGATGTCAATCTTGGGCCTCCAAAGTCATAAGTATTCAATTTTTCTCTTGTGTGCATATCTATTATCTACACATCTATACCTACCTAATGGAAAACATATACCTACACACACACACACACACACACACGAACAAAAACATATTTACTATTTAAACCCTTAAAATATGTTAATATTTGGTCTGTGGAGAGGGCTCAAGGGTTAACACTCTGCCTTGCAAGCAGAAAGACCTGAGTTTGGATCTCAGATCCCATGTAAA
This sequence comes from Typhlomys cinereus, assembly GCA_023101885.1. NCBI lineage: Eukaryota > Metazoa > Chordata > Mammalia > Rodentia > Platacanthomyidae > Typhlomys > Typhlomys cinereus. The sequence goes on along the minus strand of JALPQD010000007.1, from coordinate 13,912,995 downwards.
AATGCCTGCAGGAAATGGCAGCTGCTTGTACTTTCTGATGTTGAAGGTAGAGCCCGAGAAACTCCAGAGCAAAACCGAAAGAAGAAAGAGCAATATAAGATGATTCCCAAAGTCACCTTGGACTTCCAGAGATACATATATTGTTCTCTGACAAATACAGGCATACACACACACACACACACACACACACACACACACACACACACACACACACACACACACACACACACACACATGCACACACACAAACACACACACACACACAAACACACATACACACTCATACTTACACATGCCCACGTGCACAAAACAATATGTCCATCTAACTTAAATGCCATTCTGAAGTGACCCCACTTGCAAGAGTAGATTATGAAAATCTTTCACCATTGCCAGGTCTTCAATCAAATAACAAGGATCTATGACTAGCAGAGTAATTCTAATACTGTGGTGTTGAACTTGATGGATGGATAACTGGAGCACTATCAAGTTATAATCAGCAAATTCAACCATATGACAGGCTATTAATCCAATTAAGTGTATGTGAAATTGATTTATACATGATTATATTTATTAATATATTTCCCAATTGAAAATACATAATGAGGGCTGGAGAGGTGGCTCAGGGATTAAGGCTCTGCCTTGCAGGCGGAAGGTCCTGAGTTTGGATCCTAAACCCCACGTATAGACGCCAGGCAGAAGCGGGGCGGCCTGCGTTTCTGGTCCTGGTAGGGCGGAGCCTGTGAATCCCCGGACAGAGTAAACAAGGAGGAGGTGGAGGTGGTCCATAGTGGTTCCCACATTCGCCTGTGGTTCTACACACACGCACACACACACGCACACACACACACATACATGCACACACGCATATACCCACAATTGAATAAATAATAAATTAAAAAATTAAAAAAAGAAATACATAATGAAAATACATTACTGTTTTTTCATTGATAAAAGCTGTATATTAATTTCGTATCAGTATCGCTTATCTCATCCTAAAATCCCAGGACTTGATAGTATCATTTTGGATACCTGGTTTCTCAAAGGCAATCGATGTTCTTTCCTTAATCTTTAATGGCTGCCCCATCTTATAACCAAGAGAGCACTGATAGATGTTCTTACTTGCTTATAGCTTGATACTGTCCTATCCCCACACCCCCAAGAGAAGTGAGCACCCTGACTCCACAAGTCCTACCTCCAACAGTGATTCTCACTACTAGGTCTTGTCAGTATCAACTATCACACACTAAAGATATTAACTGTTATTTGTCCCAGGGGAGTTTCTTTAGAAACCAAGCTGTGAAATGTAAAAGCTATTGCTTAGTTAACAGCTGCTGAGACAGGAGAAAATGTGGCGATGAGTAGGGTCAGCTTATCAGTTACTCACTCTACCGATGTTGCAGGACCCAGTGGTTTGTCGGGAGTCAGTCCACAGGACCAGATACTTGTCCAACTGCCCAGCTGTTAGCACAATCTTTGTGGACAGGTTCTGGTTTTATGAGCTTTTGGTGATAGCCACTGATCCCAAGGCAGGAACTGCAGTGTCTCAAAGAACCCCTTTTGCATTTATTAAGAATGATATATATATAAAATTAAGATACTGGAAAAACTTTTTTAAATAGGAGGGACTGAAAACCATTCATCTTTCAAACAGATGAAAGGTTTAAGTATACATGATGTCTTAATTATTCCAACATATAACCAACAATTCACAAGGCATTTTAAATGTATATTATATAAATGGATTTGCAAATAAAAGTTTATTCTTCTAAGAATGTTTATTGCCAACTGAAATTTCTCCATTTGAACTTTTAATTTGATTCACATAATCTTGTCTTGACCTTCCAAGTGCAGGGATCACAGGTTTGTAACAATACATGTCTTCTTTTTTGTTTATAAAGAAATTAAAATTATTCTTTCATTGTCATATAAAACTATATAATTTCCTTAAGAGAAATTATGATTTTCAAAGATCTAAAGATGACATTTTGAAAAAGTATAGAATACACATTTTTATTTTGTTGTTCCATACCTTCAATAATCAACAACAGTAATAAGTGTAGTAAATGAGATTAATCTGAATCATATGAAGGATATTTAATTTTTTTTCTTGCTCACATTGTTCAATGAGACTTTATTTGCTATGGGCAAAAGAAAACCTGAAATAGAGATAAAACTCATCTGGCAGTGAAGTGGAAAGCTGAATTATTCCACTTATTTGCACACACATATTTTCGCAGAAATTTAGAACTGGCTATAAAAATAGTTATTCAATTATACATAAAGATAACTTGCAGACATAAGCACAAATATTAAGATTTGTTGACCATCTGTAGCTTTTTCTTCGAGGCAAATCATAACTGCATTATTTTGGCACAGTTATCCATAGCTTATGCTAAAGCAGCTTTTTTTTTTTATTCAGTCAGTACTTTCTGCCACTCCAGCCTTTTAAACATGGTCTAGAATTAATGTAATGGAGAAAATGGCTCTGGGTTCCAGAAATTGTTGTTACCACAGCCAAACACTAGAACATCCTTCAGATAATTATAACAATGCTGATTATCTGTTTCCTCAAAGACTGTAGTCTTTAGATTAACAAAAGGATACTAAAAGCAAGAAGACTGGGAAGACTTCCCAAGTAGCTGCATATTTTAGATGTAGACACAGACATCAGCCTGTGGGCATCACACTAATAGCTTAAGATCAGGGCTTCAAGGCTTTTGTAGCTGTTCAATTTGTACCAGACCACAGAGCCGGATTTGTGCCTCTGGATCAGCTGCCCACCATGTTTGGAACAGTCAAAATTTATATTGATAGTGAAGAGTGATAGTGAAGAGCAGAAAATGAAAAGTTATTTAATATGGCCATATTGTGGGAGACTATCCAGTGTGTGAGTCTGTCTTTTTCCAAGGTCTGAGGGGAAGCGACAAATGTAAATAGAAATCAGATAATGGAGAGCTGCGCAACTAAGCAGCTCTGCTTCCAGAGTGGTTCTGCCCATCTTTCTGAAACGCTGTAATGACTGTGTGAAATTTCTTTAGTGACATTAGCTTCTCTGGCTGGCCTCACTTCCTCTGTGCTCCCACAGTGAGATTCCTGAGGAGGTTTCAAATCTCAGAACCCATTCCTTTGATAGTTTCAACAGTCAGAATGTGAGGGAAGGTCAGGTGTTGTTTCCCTACTTCTGTTTTGCTGTCTAGTTACATCGATACTCCTCAGTGTATAAGGTAATTGTCCTGACACATGACAACCCTGTCATGAAGACGTCACTGGAGATGGTTTCAGTAAGATTTGTGGTGGTTTGAACTAAGCAAGACTTCCTTCCTTGACTCTGCTAATGATACCCTCAGGGGAGTATTTTTAATCAATACACTTGGAAAGGAGTGAATAGAAAAACACTCAGAGGAATTTGTGATGGATGCAGAATGGGATAAAAGAAACTTGATCAGACACACACACACACACACACACACACACACACACACACACACAGATTCTCAGTAGATTGACTTAGGATGAGAGGGATTCCTTACTAAACCTGGGCTTAATACATGCTAAGATCAAGAATAAAGACTGCAAAGCAAGTTCAGGTGTTTGAGATACTGTTCTGTCATACAGCACTTGTCCAACATGCATGGAGACTTAGGTTTTATCCCTAACATTGCATAACTGGTGTGGTGACTCCACATAATGTGAGTGCATGGGACGTGTGGACAGAAGGGAAAGATATGCAGACAGTTCTAAGCTAACCTGTGCTGTCTGAAATACCTTGTACAGAAGCAACACCAACAGTAATTAGAGGTGAACCTGAGAATGCTTAGTTCCACATCAAGAAATGGCTCACAAAGGGCTGTGCTCTAAAGTGTTAGATAGTAAGTTTAGCACTTGAGAAAGAAAGTTTTACTGAAAATATTTATTCTCACCAATTATGTTAATTAAATGGCACTCTCATTATCAAGGAAGCAGAGTAATGCAAAATATGTTAAGTCGATATTTTTCATAAATTATTAACACATCAAATAAAACAATTGTCTTCAACTTTTCTAAATTTGAAAATGTACGATAGGAGTGTATCACCATTTGTGGGAATTGTGTACTTATTGTTACCTAGCTGTATCTGTCAGGATTTAAATGTGGCAAGAAAGAAGTTAAATTAAGAAGAAAATCTTTATTTAGAACATGGGATGGATACCTCTGAAGACAGAACTAAACTACTACCTTGAAATTACAATGAGCCAATATGGAAGCAAAGACACCCCACATCCTCATGGAGATTTGCTGCTTTCAAACCTGTGTAAAATGAAACATCAGTGACCTGTGCATCACACATACACAGTTTTTTTTGTGTATCATCAGCTGTACTGATGGCTTGGGACTTCCAGCATTTCTTATCAGTATTTAGGCTTTTAAGTCTCTTCATTTCTTAATTTCATCATATATATACTCTTTCAACAATTTGATACCATACCTCGAATTTAATACCATACATTGTTTTACTTGAACAAAGAGTACTGTCGTCTGTTTAAACACTTTTCTCCCCATCATGGATCAAACATGAGTTACTCTGAAAGTAAATATCGCTTTCAGTCACAAATAACTTACCATTGCTCAAGAGGTTTCTGCATCTAAATGGTATTTTTAGAATAACATAATTAACTAAACATTATTTTTGGAATAACATATATTAAAAAGTAGTTATGTAGCCAGGAAAATATGTGCAAACATTTTTGTACATGCAATTTTCTTTTGGCCTTGAAATAATTTCTGTACTGCCTTGTATATGGTAAAAAATAGCATGTCTTAATGATTTATGCACAAATTTGGGTGCTGATTTTCATTTAATGATAATCTGTTAGGTACATCCAAGAACATAGGACCATATATTATAAAGTTAACTATGATTAAACTGTACCTTTTCCTAGGTAATTATCTATTGTAGAATTCAATAAATAATGGCAACATTTTCTTTATAAGTGCTTTAAATAAAGCAGCTAAGTTTTCATTCTTTGACAAAGTATCTAGTTAAAATTGAATTCTCTCTTTTAAATACATACGTATTTCCTTTAATATCTAGTTTCACTTCCCACACAAGGATTTTTGCGATCATGCAAATAATGACTAGTTAAATGCCATTATCTTAAAAAAAATGATGTCAACTTGCTCTTTAGTCATTGTGTGTCTTGTAAACTTGGATTTGAGAAATTACTTGTAGATATTATTAAAGCTACTTCTTTCATTGTTTTTTTAAATAGAGAAATCATCATAAAAATAGCTGTAAATACCATATATGATCCAGAGGAGTGACCACATCGCTTCCTTTGTCTTAACCTGACTAAATATGGGACTAAAAGGGAGAATGCAAGAGAAGTGAACATATTGCACATGTGGATAGAAAGCATGAAAGCATATTTGTTATTTTAGTCATTTTCCAAATGTACATTTTTTAGTGAGTAGAGGAACTACTATTACTCACATTTATGTACCTTATATTTTTAGAATCTTAAACGAATGTCCAAATATCTAGTAGAATTATCCTAGCCATATTTCCAGGTGCTTAAGGCAAAATAATCATTATATGAAAATATTTGAAATTTATTTTAAAACATAATTGCCCATTTTATTGCAGGTAACATGAATTCAATTAAAAATTTTCACTGGTGATAAGTATGACTTGAATTTAATATTTTTTGCTTAAAACCTTAAAAGGAAGGTATTGTTTTTTCAGGTTAGGCTCTAAAGACCGAAGTATTTAATAAAGGATTTATTTCTCGGTTAACTGTGCATGCTAAGATTCAATTTTATGCTTTCTCCTCTTACATTATGAATTGCAGTCAAATACTCATTCAAACTTCATGTACCTTTTAATCATAGGATTGAATAGGTCGATATTTATATTTATAATACTTGCTTTGTTCTTAGATGTAATTCAGTTCAGAAATACTGAATGAGGAAAGGTGATTTAATCATGGTGAAATTTCAATTAATCTTTGTCTTGTGAAAAATGGTGCATCCTCTAAGACTGAAAAGTAAAGTTTCCAGATTTTACATAGTTCCCAGGCTACATGACAGCATGTATAAGTGATTTACTATGAATGAGCAGTATCTATTGAATGTGAAATATTAATCAAAATTCGTATATAGAAATAAATACAGGTATTTGAAGGGAATTCAGTTGTGTAATTCTTTTTATTATTATTATTATTTTTATTATTATTTATTCAATTGTGTGTGTGTGCGCGCACACGTGCACGTATATGTATGTGTGTGTGTGTGTGTGTGTAGAACCACGGACGAATTCGGGAACCACCATGGACGCCTCCACCTCCTCCTTGTTTACTCTGCCCTGGGATTCACAGGCTCCGCCCTACCAGGACCAGAAACTCAGGCTGTCCCCGCTTACACCTGGCGTCTCTACGTAGGGTCTAGGATCCGAACTCAGGACCTTCCGCCTGCAAGGCAGAAGCTTAACCCCGGAGCCACCTCTCCAGCCCCCAGTTGCATAATTCTTAAAAAAAAGAATATTACTTTGTTTTATTATTTTTTTATTTATTCAGTTGTGCGTGTATGCGTGTGTGCGCATGTGTGTATGTATGTGTGTGTGTGTGTGTGTGTGTGTGTGTGTAGAACCACGGGCGAATTCGGGAACCACCATGCACCACCTCCACCTCCTTGTTTACTCTGCCTCAGGATTCACAGGCCCGGCCCTACCAGGAGGATGGGAACTCAGGACCTTCTGCCTGCAAGGCAGAGGCTTAACCCCTGAGCCACCTCTCCAGCCCCAGAAAATTACTTTATTAAAAGACTTTATATTATCTATAAAGTATATGTATAAAATGCATTTATATATTTACAATTTATATATGCATAAAACACATTTTGTGGGTATAAAATATTAAGGAAACACTGGTGCTGTGTATCACAGAGCCCTTGCCTGGCACGCCCTGGTGCCAGGTTTTAATCTCAGCCCTCTCCAGAAGAATCTATGGAACAAGGAAGAGCTCCAGCCTATCGCCCTCCCCTTTTCATTGCAGCCTGGCTTCCCTGTCATACTCCCTCTTGCCCTCAAGCTTTTTCAAACGTATGGTCCACTGAGTTTTTTCTGGTCTGCTTCTGATGGCACGTGTGTCCAGAAGGAGCTTGAATCCCCCTTCCGCGGGTACACCTTGAGGAAAGTACCTCCATTTCCTCCACATCAGCATCAGCCCTCTGCGGTCTCTTATTGAGGCCAGGTGTCTCTTGAGATTTGTCCCTTTTCCTGGTAGAATATTTAGCTAGACACTGTGTTGTGTCCATGGATTACTGAAGTCACATATATTTTCACAAGACCTGTTTGAGAGTTGGCCTATCAACAAGTTGCTTATTTTTTTTCTTCAGTGGTCCTTCATTGTGTACATCAGGTGGGAGGAGATCTCACTACAGTGAGCTCCTGGGTGCAGCAGCCCTGTTTTCACTGGAGTAACAAGGCCTGTGGTGTACCTCCCTAACTTTAGGCTCTTAGAATCTTACTGCCATCTTCTACAAATTGCTTCTTAACAATGTCATTTAAGCATCAAATTACTCCTATGAATATATACTTTATAGATAGTAAGAGTTGGCTGATAGTTCAGAGTCTATTTTCTGGAACAGTCTATCTCTTTCATTTTTAAAGGATTCTTTTGCCAACTAGAGAATTTCTACTCACAACTCATCTTACATTGAGTTCCTTGTTTCGTTCTTTAACCTCCAGGTCTCCATGTTCTCTTAACAAAAAATCAAGTTAATTGTGACATTCGATGATTTATGCGTGACAAGTTATGTTACCCTTGCTTCATGATTATCTCTGAGTTCATGAAAACATAAAAATTGTTCAAAAGTTACTATATTTTATGTTCATTACACAGTGCAATTCCTATCTAAGTTAATAGTTTTCTTTGCTAGCTGAAATTGCATTTCCCCTCTTGGTGAATCATTTCATTTATTTCTTTGGCTGTGTTTACTAATTCTAGAATTTCCATTTGTCCCTGTATTTTTATGTCTTGTAGTTATTTTATTTAGGAATATCATTCTTTTAATAACTGGATTAAAATATATTCCAGTAAACCTAAAGCTTTTTTATCATATTTATTTTTCTTAAGTACTTCCTGTTTAACTTATACATTCCAAGGTCTTTATATGTTATTCACAATTTCATTAAATAATTCATAAGTCATAATTAGTCTTTTTCAAAATGTTAATATTTTATTATACCTAATGTGAACTTCTCATGTGTGTGTGTGTGTGTGTGTGTGTGTAAATATATTTGAACAGTATATGTTGGCATCTATTGAGATTAAACTCTTTCCATTATGATTTGAAAATTGTTGGTACTTTTACATTACTTTCTTTTTAGTTTCACAACTTGATGTTCATCAATATATGGACTATCTATAAGTCTTCATGATGTTTTTCTAAGCAAATCTCAGCCTTTTATTTCCATATTGCTTTCTAGATCCCCAGAACTACTTTTGAGCCAAACTCCACTTCCACACATTTCATACACTGAACTTTTCTTTCACTGTTTGCTGCCTTACCTAACCTGCCACAATCGGTATCAAATTCATATAATTTGGTGAAAAACACTCAAGCATTTGCATTTGAGTGGTTTAATCAAATGTCCTATGAGGTGCCATTTTTCTAAGAAAGTTCGGAGTCAGAGCCCACAACACACATCCAAGTTGGCAGGAGTTTTTCAGAGAATACAAGTAACTCCTATGTAATTATTATTTGGGGAGATAGGTGTTTTTCAGAGCGCCCTGCTCTTTCAGCCTTATATAGCAACCATTAACACTCTGCAGGTGGTTTCTACATCTTCCAGGACTATGAGATTCCTGATTCTCAAGAGTAACACAGGACTAGTGGGGCATGAGATGGATGGAAGAAAAGCAAGGGGTCCATTCTCACTGAGGCTCCAACTTCTGCCATTTCCAAGACAACAATTTCAGAAGTTCCAACTTTGTGTTTAGTATTCACAGTCCTTAGGTAGCTCACTTTGGCACTGTACTTGCTATTTTTCTCCTTGTAGTTGTAGCAAAATATAAATTGGAATGCATTTAGTTTGCCATTCTATGTCTCCAAATTCATTCATTCAAGTAAGGATTGAAAGGATTTCTCTCATTTTTTAAAATAAAAGCAAAAGGCTCTGTCTGACCATCCAAAAAATAGTCAACAAATTTAATATCTTGTACCCTGATTAGTTGGTCTATTTTATCTAATTTCCAAAAAGGTGGATGAGTGAAGGGAAATGAACATATCAGTGGGGTGGCCTAAAGAGAGGTAACTTGATATATCACTGAGGCCTGAACACCCACAGGAGTGGACACACAGAGTGAATCCTGAGGTCCATAGATTCATACAGGCAGAAGGGTGGGAGTGAATGGTGAGGGGAAGGAAGGGAATAGGAGGGAGCAGGAGGAAGGGAAGCTGGGATGAATACTCAATATGCTTGTAAAAGTGGAAAAACAATTACTGACAAAAAGGAGAAGGTCATTGCTATATTTGTATCTGTAGGTTCATTTAATGTTTTACTTTAGTCATTGATTTTGATATTGGCTTTCTCTCTGTTTCTGTCTCTCTCTCTTTCTCTTTCTCTCCCTCTTTCCCCTGTCCAATAGCATAAGAAATGAATTATACAAAGGTGCTATATATTATTCATTCATGAGAACAAATCAATATTCCATCCTCAAGAATCAAATACTCAAAATTATTTGTAATTGATCCATTCAAATGAACTTCGTCATTAAATAAAACATACATCTTTATTTTTCTGACAGATTGTATATATATTAAACAAGACATAAAAAAGGCATTACCACACAAGGAAACTGAATTGATGTAGAACTAGGATTTACAATACATGTGAAGTGATTTTGAGAATTTTAATTTCCCTGCCAAGTCCTACTCATGGATAGTTCTAATTTATGTTTCTCTCATAGAAATAATAAGTCGTAGGAAGCTAAACTTAACACGGATTAACTATTTCTCTGGTATATCATCTATAACTTCACTGTGGTTTATTCCTTGGTCACTAATCAGATAATAAAGACTATAGAGGAAAACATCTATATTAATGGATATCGTGGTGCATAATTAGATATGAATATGTGTATGCAACTGAAAAAATGTTTTATATTTTAATTTCTTTTGTGCATGTAAAAAGAGGTAAGTCATTTTTTTGCAGATAGTTAATATAAATTTATTGTTAGTAAAAACTATATAGCAGTACAAAGTATAAGTTTAAGTTAAAAATCTTCTCACATATTGAAAGTTACATAGTTAAAATTTAAAGTAGGCATTTAATAATGAAAAACGTTATTATGCCAGATTTAGCCTGATAAAGTATGATATTCATGGCTAAGTTTGAATTCTATGTGTGTAAGCTATGTTTTTTAATATAAGTATGTCCACAATATCATGTTGGGTATGTTTTAAATACAAAATAGAAGGAATAATAGTGATAAAAAAGAAACTAGATAGAAGAGAGGGGGGAAGGTAGGGAGAGAGGGGTAAGTAAAGTGATAGGAACATGGTCAAAGTACATGATATACTTGAAAGGAATAGTCCTTATAAAACCAAACATTATGTGCAATGAATGAGTTACAAGATGCAAGCAAGACTGTGTTATGTTTCTTAATGCAATTTTATTCTTTTAGAGTTTCATACATTAATATAATGAATTCATACCATTTCTAGTCCTGTCAACCAATGACATCCTCAGTTCTTTTTCCACTGAAAACCAAAGCCACTAATTCTCTGAATGTTGGCCATTTTTACTTCTCTGTATTAAAATACCTTGCATTGTAAAAAGGAGCTTTTAGACTCAGTGCTGAGAGCTTCTCTAATCTATATAATGATAAGTGCTTGGATGGCTATTTGCGAACATGCTCTTATCACTTCATAGTTTCTTCTCACTTAGGGTCTATAGCCTCCATTTTAACAGGTTTTCAAACTGGTCTACAGTACCAGGAACATGTTTCAAATTGAAAAGTGAACCTTAAATCAAACAGAAAGCAATTAGCTATTCCCATAATATTCATACTGATATTGTAACAATAGTTATCTCTGGTCAATATGTTGCTATTATAAATTGCATATTCTCTGATTGTGTGAGATTTTTGATTGCTTTATCCCTTAGCAGCTCCAAGAGGTATCACAGAAGCTAGCCAGAAAGGAAGAAGCCTTCAGATTGGTTTCAATGCATTTGGTATCTTGAGCAATCGGGCCATACGGTCAGTTTCAGGAGAACACCAAGAGCAATGACAAAAGCCTACATAGCTTTAAGGCCTTTGTGACCTCCCTAACTAACAGCACATAAGGAGCTATCACATAACACATACTGGAGAATTTAGTTTAATAGTCCATCACTTCTAGTATGAATTTTTATGTGAAATTTAAATATAATATGGTAACCTACACTGTGACTAAAACACTATAATAAAGTTATAGATGCTTCTGTCTTTGCCAAAAGAAAAAAATCTGTAGACCTAAAAAATTTTTCTGTGCTTTACTCCTGTGTAACTTCAAGTACTCTATAAAAACTTTTAATAACAGATGTAATTCTTTTTAGAATGAAGTTTTAGTTAGGGTCAGTGAGATGGTTAAGCTGTTAAAGACATCTGCACAAAAGCTAATGCCCTAAGTTTAATCTATGGAACACCATATAGCAGAAGGAATCAACTTCCAAAAGTTTGAATGAAATCCACATGTGACATAATACATTCACTTTCTTTCCCCTTCCTTCCTTCCTTCCTTCCTTCCTTCCTTCCTTCCTTCCTTCCTTCCTTCCTTCCTTCCTTCCTTCCTTTTTCTGTCTTTCTTTCTTTCTTTTTCTTTCTTTCTTTCTTTCTTTCTTTCTTTCTTTCTTTCTTTCTTTCTCTTTCACAAGTACTTGCTTTTTCTTTCTCATAATAAAAATAATATATAAAAAAATGTAGACATGAAGTATAGTTACTTTAAATTTATTTTTTCACCTTGTATATCATATCAATAAACTGCATTATAATGATTGAATTTTATAACAGAATCATGCTATTCAATTTTTCCATATTGAATAGGTGAGATTAATATAAATAATTATATTAAAGTAGTAAGCCTTGATCACTTACATAGGAAAAGTACTCAGCTTTCTGATGAAAGGAAATAAAGCATCACTTCTGTAGTTTAAGATTTCTGGACAGTTTATGTAATAAATCAGCATGATAGAATTTTCCATTTGGGAACTTTTAATGCCTTCTCATTTAAGCTCAAGCAATCATGCTGTCTTCCACTGCATAACTTTGTCACAGAGATTATTTGATATTTTGAAGATTTACATTCATAATTGATGTCAAGCAATAGGTAATCATTCAAAGAAACTGTCAATTGCTTTCTTTGAAGAAGGGAAACATAACTTTCCTGTGTTTTTAGGCTTTGTGATTTTTGAAAATCTCCAATACCACTCTGATTTAACATAAATTTCAAAAACATGAGGAACTTCTGGATTTATTTGAATTTTAAAAAGGTCTTTAGTTTGGCAGGTTTTGCTGAAGAAGATCTCAAGTAAAGACCACTTACCTTAGAGATGGTACACAAATATTAAGTATTCATAATGTTTGTACAATAGGAAGAAAAGTTTAGTATTAATGGGTGTAGAATCAAGAAACACATATGTATAATAAGAGACTCCAACTGTGCTTTCATAAGGTTGTTTTGTAAATAGTAGGAGCTTGACCGGACTATTGGAAAGACATAGTTATACCTTGAGTCTTCATTCAGAAAGGGTAAGGAAGAAAGTCTGCTAATTTGAAAAAAAATTAAGTAACCACCCAATTGTCTCAAAGGTAGTTTAGTATTTTGTAATTAAAAATTGTTAAAAGGACTTCCATCATAATTCCATAAAACAAAAACTTATAGGTGATCCCTTTCTGTATAAATGGGTGGTGAATGAATGAGTTGATAAATCAATAAACAAACAAATGAATATGTAAAAGTAAGCATAGTTTGAACTTGCGGGGAAAAGAATTTATATTATTAATGTGCCAACCTTTTTGTTCTTCCTTTTTATGATTTTCTGAATTCTCTTGAGCCAATTCAAAATGGAAACTAAGGAAAGAGTTTCACCTTTATAGCCACCTCTATGGAACACTTTTCATGCACAGAGAACAGAGAGGCAGAGTAATATGGCAAACAGTGGGTCTACAAGATGTCCCGGAAAATGTACAAATAGAATTCACCAAAGGAAAGGAAGTGTTCAAACTTTATTGCTTCACTTATTGCTTCTTTAAACATTCAATTACTAGGGGCTGGAGAGGTGGTCAGGGGTTAAGCTCTGCTTGGCAGGCAGAGGGTCCTGAGTTCGGATCCTAGACCCCACGTATAGACGCCGGGCGGAAGCGAGGGCGGCCTGCGTTTCTGGTCCTCGTAAGGCGAAGCCTGTGAATCCCGGGGCAGAGTAAACAAGGAGGAGGTGTAGGCGTCCATGGTGGTTCCCGAATTTGCCCGTGGTTCTACACACACATACATACATACACATGTGCACACGCACAACTGAATAAATAATAAATAAAAAAATTAAAAAAATTCAATTACTACTAAATTTTCATGTTTATAATATTAGTTGCTGATATGGATCATGATGACAAAAGGTTAGTACATTTGAGGTGGTTTGTAAAAAAAATTGGCTACTAGATATGAATAAAATATATGTGAAGTCTGTATTATAACCAAAAACACTCCCTTTCAGAAGTGCTGAAAAAAGTTATATTGTAAAGATTGAGGTCTGTTGTTTAGAGAAGTTCAAAAAAGACTTTTAGAATACCATGATGTACCAAACTTAGCATGTCAGCAAACAAAAAAAGTCTACCATCAAATATAAATGCTGAGTTGAAAGCTGCAAAAGTGTTATTATAAACATCTGAACTTGACATAGATCAGACCTTTAATTTGTCAATGAGTTTTTGTAATAGGTTGTACATGTATACATCACGATGGATACAAAGCTTAAAGGAAATAAGATTGGCATAAAGATGTGAAATTCTATGCTGAATAGTTTCTGTAGTGAAACATACATAGATAGTTTCCAGAATTAGTTAAAAATGTGAAATATTTACATCACTATTTAATGTAATTTATCTTGAACATGTGAAAAATGACAAACACAATATTAATTTAAAGCTTACATATTTTAGATGATGCCTCTGCAATACTAAATTGTATATCTAATAAAAAACACAGTTTGACAGATTTTTTTAGTAGAAAAAGCAGTAAGAAATTCAGACACTGTAGTTTTGATGATGAATGGAGGAAGTAAGGAGAGAGCTGAGTTGTCATGAAAGCTACATTGACATTTGCAACATTGATTTGTCTTGACATTTAGAAGATTTTTACAAAATTATATGTACATATTTGAACATCATGCAAACTAAAATACATTTATAACTCTTAAAGTTTTAAAAATAATGCAGTTTTGTCAGGAGAAATAGAGCAAGTATGTAAAGTTTTGATTCACAGGGTTCAGAAAGAGTAAAGTCATGTTTTTCTGTGGGAGGGTTGTTTTTGTCTGTCTGTCTGTTTGTCAAAGGAAGATTCAGGTTAAGGCATATAAATCTGATAGTATCAATTACACTTATTATAAAAAGATGGGCTTTACTCTCCTTAAGCCATTCATTCAATACCTCAAAGCTTATTTTTTTCACAGATGAGAAAATGCACTCAAAGAAACTAAGCAAAATACTCAGGCCACACATAACAAAAGCGAAATGTGAAATCTCTACAAATATGTGCAGGAACATGTGTGTGTTTCTGTGTGTGTGTGTGTGTGTGTGTGTGTGTGTGTGTGTGTATGTGTGTACAGTGTAGTGTAGTGTCTTTATCTAGATGATTAAAATTTTGTTTTGGATAAAAACCCACTAAAACATTAAGAAATAACTGATAACTTTACAGAAAAAATATGAATTCTCAGTCCATATTTAACAAGGCTAAACTCTGCTAGTCAAATTTCAAGTTAACATAGCCAAATTCTCTGACAGAAGCTGAAAAATAAGAACAGTAAAAATAACCCTGAGTTATGAAGTAACAATTTTTGATTATTATGTGTAAGAGTGTAATTGTGTGTGATGCATTTGAATATCACTCAAACTCATATGCAATTTAGCAATATATATCTAGATGTATACATAATTGAAATGTGGAACACATATTTTATTCACTCTGCCATTCTCCTTTTAAACAGTGTAATATAACTCTGTGATCTTGAGTAAATATCACTAAGGTTATGGTATGTGCTGATTCAATTATTTACCTTGTTATCTTTAAGATTGAGAGCTCTACTGATCTAGGATTGTGGGAGCAAGCTAGTAACTTACCAGCATGTTTAAAAAATTTCCTTAAGATAATAAATTTATAAGCAAAGTCAATGTAGCGCATTTCAGTAAAAAGACTGGAAAACAAGTTTTCTGAAGAATTTTTGGAACCCATGGCCTTGTATATTCCAGAGGCAATAAGAAGGTAGTAAATCCTGTATAGAGTGGAATGAGTCTCCTGAATTGAACTCTTACTTTACTCTTATTTTATTGTTTTTTGAAATTATTTATTTATTTATTTGAGAGAGGGACAAGAGAGAGAAAGAGAGAGAGAGAGAGAAAATTTTGCCCATGCACGCAATGGTGCACATAGTGAGAGCAGAGGATAATTTTCAGGAGTTGGATTTCCCTTTCCACCATATGGGCTTCTCTGGATCAAATTTAGGTCAGCAAATTTGTATGAATTTGTGAGAATCATACATACTCGCATCTCATGTCCTGAGCCTACACACACATAGCTCCTCTGCATGCTTTATACAATATGGAATGAATCCTCTCCATTAATATTGGTGTATCTGTTGGGTATGTGAACTGAATCCAAAGGATGATCCTAGAAGAAAGCCTTGATGTTCTTTAGACAGGATTATTGGGGCATATTAAGGTAAAGGAAAATATTGAACGTTGCCTACCATGCCAAGAAGCAGTACTGAATTGAGTTTTTGTTGAAAAGTCTCACTTTTAGGGATGGTCCAGAAACTGACAAGAGTTAAATGTGTCAAATATTTAAAAGTTTCATCTTTTCAGTGTATTCTTTTCATTTTTACTTAAAAAAAGAGAAGAAACATCAGTATTTCTTCATGCTTCTAAGCCTTGCGCTTTTAGGATTCAGTGTTATGCTGTAGGAAATTAGTCTTGATGAAATCTTGAGTCCAGTCTCAGAACCAACTTGTCCCCAAGTGTATATTGGAATTTTTATTGCAAACTCTGTTGTAGTGATGTATCTTTCTGTTGTTGAGAAAATTCTCACACAGAACTTAAGGCAAAAAGGATTTATTTGGTCTAAGGTTCCAGCAGGAGATATGGACCATAACTGGGGAAAAGATGACAGAAGCCCTGACCAGCTCAGGTCACTGCAGTCATCACGGAGGCCATGAAAGAAAGCACAAGACTGAAATAAAGCCGGGCTAACAAACATCCTGTGGTGAGACTCCTTCCAGAAAGCCTCCGCCTCCTAAATTACCAGATATTAACAGCTAAGGATGCAAACATATGAGTGTATGGAGGGCGTACAAATTTTTTTGTGGGCATTTGTTGCGTGGGGAGAGGAGTAGAGAAATGATATGATAGAGAGATGGATAAGTGAATGACAGATAAATAGACTAGAAAATATATGTCATCTTTAAAAAGAATACCACTATTTATAATTTTATTTGTATTATTATTTGCAAATTTTTCCTTCAAGAGAGGAAAAGTGATGAATGTGGCAGGGTGTATGCTCTTTTTAACTTCTTTCTTTTTATATATATATATATTAAATTTTTCCCTAATTTTACAAGCATTTTGAGTATTTACCCTTACCTTCCTCCTTTCCCCCATACTATTAATCTCTCTCCCATCCCTTCATCAATCCATCCCACACTCTCTTACCCTCCTGACTGTCTACTTCTAAGGGTCCTAAGGGTTCCTATAACTTTTCTCTTATAACAGAAACTTTTGGTGAAAATAGTGATAGATTAATTAAACATTTGAATGCTTGAGATTTTCTTCAATGCTTTCAAAAATAATGACACATTAAATCACAACATGATTTGCAAAAAATTGGTATCCTGTTTTCTTTATTTTTTCATTAAAGAACCTAAGTAAGTGCATAAATTACTTCTGCTATTAATGCTACAGAATATCTCTCTAGGCTATGAGCCACATACAGTTTAAAATGCAAACACTTGGAAGCTTCATCATTTGTTTTGAATTGAAATGCATGCTTTATTAGATGACTATTTTCCCAAGATGTTGAGAGAGGAGCACATAGCCATCTACTCTCTCTTTGCTGAGTATGACCTTATACTTCACAGAGTATCTAACAATAACTATTCCTTAGATAACCCCCATCTCTTAACAAGCTGTTTATACTCCTGTTTGTCCCATTTATGGTTCACTTAGCCTTTTATGATTCATTTACTGAATAAATTCTTTGCTTCTTTCTTTCTTTCTCACCATGCTGTTTTTCTGATGTCTTTGACCTTATTCACAATTTCTAATTATTCATTCCTTTAGTCCATGCATGATAAAATGTAGTTACCAGATAGAATACTGCCACACAAAATGGAGGCAATTCACTAAATGGGCACTTACTAGAAGATTTTCACTGTGATGAATATATTGTAAGTATAACATACTGTCTTAATACAATGTAGTACTTTCATCACATTTATTTTTTTCTTTTGGCCAAAAGAGCCCAAGTGATGGTCTCTCTTATACTTCTGTTCTCATCTTTTATTGGTTTTGTTATCATTTTCCCTACATAATTTTCTAGCTTTTGAGTGAGGAACATAACACATAATGAATCATTTTTTGCATTATGTTTATGCTCAGTTCTCCAAACCTAATTTTACAGGTTTTATTGCTGCTTAAAGCCATTAATAATACTGCTAATAAATTCATGAATAAACAGCTCAGAAGAAAAATGTATCTTGATTCTGGCTTTTCATTGTCCATCTAGGCAGAAGACCCTTTCCAATAGCAGGAGCTGAGAGCTCTGGTCATTTCATATCCTCAGGATTGCTAGGAGAGGGGCAAAGTTCACTTGTCAGACAACAAAACTACCAAGTATGCTGAAAATGCCAAAAATTGCTGAATTATCTTCCTCCATCTTATCCACCTGCCCAGGGAATGGCCCACTCTCCCCTACTGGTCTTCCCATGGCAATCACAGGCTTGCTGAGGACTTACATTAGTGACCTATCCTTTACTATGGTAACCATAACTCAGTATTCAGTTGTTCAGGTTAATACTTACATATCTTACTAAAACAGACTTAATTGCTATTTTTGAAATTCTAATAAGCATTTTAATTCCTCCACAAAAATTTAAAAAGCGTTTATCATTTGACTATAATATTAACAGATTCATCCAATGAAAAAAAGTCATAATATTCACAGTTGTGAGCTCTGATCATGCTGCTGCTACTGTGAAAGGATTTTATTTGCATCAATCGATCATAAAAATTATCCCTTGCAGCTTCAGAGATTATTATTGTATAGATTTTTGGAGACTCAGAGAGAGAAGGGGGAACACTATGTGAAGTAGATCTGTATAAATAATACTGAAACAAGTTTTCTGGATGTCTGTTGATTCTTGGTAAGGTTGTGATATATTTCCTCTATTTCAAACATTAGTTAGAAAGTTATTTTCATTTCACTCACAGATGCCATTTAATTGTAGATTCACAGGCTTGATAGAGAAGATAGAGATTAAAAGAGTATTTGAAAAAAACTTTTAAAAATAACTGAATTGTGAAGTGGAGGCAAGAAAATGAAGAATTAAAAAAACTGAAAGACACATAAGGGAAAATTGATGTAATTCAAAGATGAAAACATGCAAAGGTATATATACCCACATATATTCATGTACACAAGCCTACACACACACACACACACACACACACACACACACACACACACACACATACACATTTTTTGAAAAGCACTGGAAGGTAAAAAATGATCCCCATGATAATACTTCAACAGAACGAATATTATCAAATTTGCAATGTACATATTATCACAAATATTGTATGCAATGATTATAACTTCCTTTAAAATTCTAACATAGTCTTCATATAGAATATCATCATTCATATTCTAGAAAATAAAGCCTTAAAATCCATATGGAAGTTTGGTCAAGAAGTCAAGTAATCTTGAGCAAAATAAACAATGTTATACATAGTCCAAGATAAACTTGTAAATCAAACAATACAAGGATGGGTTTACTTTGTTAGTTTATTTTAAGAATTGTAGTAGCAAAGAACAGATTATCTCAATTAGTGGAAAAAAAGGCCCTGAAATAAACACACATAGACACAACTATGGGATTCTTTTTTATTTATTTACATTTAATTTTTTAGTTTTATAAGCATATTGAGTACTTATCCCTGCTTCCCTTCATCTCTCCTCCCTCCTAGCCTCTTCCCTTCTCTTTATCAGTCCATCAACTATAGGATTCTTCATGAAGATTCTAGGACATCTATTAGAGAAGTCAAAAATTTATTAGCTAATAATACTAACAACTGAATATACACATGAAAAGGCCAGCAATAAAATCTCGATATCTTTTATTTCATTAAATTTCATTTCATTTCATTTCATTTCATTGTGTGTGTGTGTGTGTGTGTGTGTGTGTGTGTGTGTGTGTGTGTGTATCAGAGGGCACCATGTGTACTTGTGGAAATCCAAGGGTGACTTTGGGAATCATCCTGGATTGCTTCCACTTTCTTTTTGATTTCCTCTGGTATTTGCACCAGAACTGGAAATATGGGCCACCACCATTTCTGCATGGCACTTGTGTGTGTGGGACCTGGGATCATAACTCAGGATCTTCTGTTTACAAGGCAGAGTCTCAACTCCGATGCCCTTGTCTATAAATTTAAAATTAATCAAAGGCTTTAATATAGAAGAAACTAGGGAAACTCCTTCAAGAGGAACTGATAAAGATAAGCAAAGTGGAAACAGTCAATGGAAAGGAGAGGGTCACATGCTCCTTTTCACCAACACGGGATTAGTAGTCCAAGTATTTGAAGAACAAAACTCATTAAATGTCAAAATAGTAAATAGTTTAAATTACTAAATGAATAAATGAACTGAGAGGATCATTTTCACAGGTTAAAAAACACATGTGAAAAATATTTTGACATCCTTACCCATTAGGGAAATGTAAATGAACAACTCTTGGAGAATTCATCTTTCCCCAGTCAGAATGACTATGATCAAGTAAACATTAAAGAGATTCTAGTGATGGTATGTGGTTGGAAAGGAATATTTATTTTTTGTGGGTTTGGAATATAAATCAGCATGGCCACCATAGAAATAACTTGACGGTCCCTCAATAATTGAAAAATAGAATGTAAGTGCCTCCTGGCTGTGTACCTAGGAATCAAAGCAGGCATGATTCAGAGATGCATTCGTGAGCATGATTTTTGTGTCAGGCTACTCACAAGAGTCCTGAATTAGAATATGTACAGATTGTACAAATGAATGGATAATGAAAACATAGTGCATATACAACGTTATGTATAAGCATTATTCAGGCAAAAAGAACAAAATCATACTTTGAAAAGAAATGGATTATTTCAGAGGCTATCATGTATGTTTAAAGAATGCAGATACTGACATTTTAATGAGTTTTCTTCCAAATTCATAATCTAGGTTTTATTTTTAAAGGAAAACATGATCTGGGGAAGTAGACAGGAATAGAACAAGCATTGGTCCAGCATGTGTTTGATCTTTGGGTTGATTTCTAGCATTACAAATTTAAACATAGCATAAAATAAAACAAAATTATAAATTTAGGAAGAGGATGGGACTCATGAGGGTGCCGAAAAGACGTGTAAAGGGATGATATGTGTAATTTTAAATAAAATATATTTCATTTTACAATGATCCCTCTTTTGTATAAATAACATACACTATGTAAAGTCAATTGAATCTGCGAACACCAACAATTAAAAATCTCAACTTTCATGCTCCTTTTCATTTTCTTTTTAGGAGAATGCAAATAGGGGTGATGATCCAGAATTTATATCATCCCAAAATATCGAGTACACAGAAGTCTCTGTTCTGCTAAAAAATAAATCTATTTTTTAAACACGAAAGGGATTTTTTCAGTAGCACATTTTTAAATAGCACAATTCTTACATTTGAATATTATGTAATAAGTTGTATTGTTGATTAATGCAATTTTGAACAGCTTTATAGAGTCATCAGTGCAACATGTACTGCAAAGGACTAATTCATAATAATTTTACCAAATTTCTAAAATTGTTCTACTGATCAACAAATCAAATTATGGGCACCATTATGGTAATATCTGAAGATAAGTTGATATTCTGATCATGAATTTTATCTGGGAAATTCTTAAGACAGTGTTAAAGTTCATATCTGACTTGAACTGAACTACAGTTTCACATTAAAATAAGGTACACATAGTTACTATAATGATAGATAAATACAATTCAGTGAGGGACTTAACATTGAAAGAAAAGTTTTATGTTTCAATTGTCATTTTCATTAAGGTGGGTAATCAATATTTTATTAATTACACATTTTTAATTTTCTGTCTGTTATGGTGGTGGTTCCACACTTAGGAAAACAAGGTTTCATTCACATGTATAGGAGCACTGAGTCATTGTTGGTGTGAGAAATCTGACTTTCTTGTTTCTCATATATGATTATATTCATCCTTCTGAAGGGGAAGCAGCTGTTTCAGTTCCTAATTATGCTTAGAAATTTGTAAACATTGAAAGCTTTCCATGCTAGATACTACTGTTTCCCTTATCATTTTCATTATTTGTGACTAATTCATAATGAGAATAAAAGAGCATTTCCATGCAATTACTGAAAGTAAACAGATTTATTGTTTCTTGTCATGGTAAAGGACTATAACATGTAATATCTGACTCATTATTTTTGAGGCTCAGAAGTTCTGTATTATAAAATCAATGAAATCTTTCAGAGCTGCAAGCTCAGATTTAATTCCAAGTCCCATGTCACTGTGTGAAACTTGTATTAGAATGAATAATTATATCTTAGGTAATGTTTATAGGCAGCAATAAGCATATTTTTAAATAAATGAATACTGCAGAAGGAATACTCATGATATTAAAGTTCAGTTTTACTTCTATTTTGATGAATACATTGTCCTTAAATTAAGTTCTGCTTAGAGAAAGTGGGCCAGAACCACACGCTGTCCTCTCCTCTGTAAGCACACCTGTGCACAAGGGAACGTAATTGGTACTGGTTGCCTTTTCAACACTAGCAGCAATGCATCATCAGTGACTTTAAACTTAATAGAATTTTTTCCTTTGATTATGTTCCATGTGAAGCAAAGTTTCCTTTTCAGAGGAATGTGCGTCTTGGCAGAGATCTTTCATCGTGTCTGTCCTCCACACAGATAATGAACAGGCTGATTATTTCAGCAAGCCTAACATCTTAAGAACACTCACCATTTACCTAATGGGAACTAGAATGCTTCCACGTTCAAAACTCATTACATTGCCAGTAAATATCTTGATAAATACCCTGGAATTACAGTTTTTGAAAAATGGTGAAGGTACCTTGTTACACAAAAAAGAGGAGAGGATTAATGTGGAATAGAAAATACCCAAAGAAAAGATAATGAGGAAACATTATGTGAATCCCAAAATTCAAAAATTTCATATTTAAATGAATGAAAAATGAAATTAGCTGTAGAAAGATCATTCCAGTCCATAATGACCTGCTCTGATTATTGCATGTGTAGCCCAGATACAGGTAATGAAACTTTTGCCTCCAATTCTAAACTCATACGTATTTGTCATTTAAGCTTCTGGACTCCATTGTGATTCGTGGATACACAGAGATAAAAAGGCAAAAATGGTTTCCACTGAGTTACTAAGAGGGCTCAAATGAGAAAGAGCCTGTCACTCAAATGAAATCCAGGCATGAAGATCCAGTTCTGTTGCTACTGCAATAACAGTTCCCAGAAGTTCAGTGGCCCAGCCACTCCAGCCAAACTGAGTTCCAATTGCAGTGAGTAAACTATTATTTTCAACACATAATATAAAGGGCCATTGAGAAAGGCAATTGACATCGACTGACCTCCACATGCAAGCATACATGTATAAATAAACATATGAAAATACACAATGTGCTTATAACCTTGTATGCACATAAAGTTGGTTACTCTAGTTTGTAGAGATTACATATACATATAAGTATACGTATTTAATAATGAAAAATTCTAGTCGGGTTTTTATATTTATAGCAAAAAAATCATTTTTTTCAAAGGTAATATTTTTGCTCAGATTCTGAAGAGCTTAATGAAGTAAAGCAAGGGATTGTTTTAAGTTTAGTCTTCAGGTTATTATTGTGATACTGAGAGCAAAGGAAGAAAAAGCATTGTGGGGAAAGAAGCTGCCAAGTGACTTTGGCAGCAGTTCACTTGGACAGCAGCAGCTTGGATTGTGGAAATGTAATCAGAATGGAACAAAATGAGAAGGCTTATAAGGATTTAGTAGCAAATTGGAACTCACTACAATGAAAGTTAGCAAGTCCTTACTGAATAAGTGAATCAATGAATATATCATCCATCAATTGAATATCATAGAACAAAGAAGGAAATGAGAATGACTTCCAACATTCCACTTGAAAAATTGTTTTTTGAAATAGAAACAAAAAAATCTCCTAGGAGATGTCATTCATGGCTAAAAAGGTTCAGGGACATTTATCCTTATTTAATATTTCACATATTTTTAGTCATATAAACTTATTGAAATCTGTTCATCAAAATTTCTTTACCAAAAAGGTTGGGGGCACACCTCCCCAGACAGCAGGCAGTTATGCTACTTCTCAGGTCTATTGGTGTCCCTGCCTGGTCTTTTGATGACATCAGTTCTTCTGTAAACTATGTCAGCAAAAAAGATAAATAAATAAATCAAAACCATGATTAACTCTTCTTTTCACTAAAGTAGCTACTCTGACTTCCTGAAATATAACTAGAAAATAAAGAGATCAACATCTACACTACATTCTAAGATATAATATGCTTGTTCATCTACCTTCAAATGTATGTGTGTAATTTATGAAATTATATACATATATAAAACCATGTGCATGGTATGCATATGTGTGCAATGTTGCATATATATATATATATATATATATATGGGTACATTTTACTTGCTGTATTTTCTTGAGTTCTAGGGACTCAAATTCTGTTCCCTTTACTTGCACTGAAAATTCATTAATCTCTGATCAATCAGCTAAACAAATAATATTTGTTTAAAAAGAAAATAATCCCCTAAGTATGTCATATTGAAAATTCATTAATCCCTGATCAATAATTTTTGTTTAAAAAGAAAATAATTCCCTAAGTATGTCAGAGGTGGATAGCCACATAGTCTACACCCTGCTGAATGGATTTACAAAGTCTTACAAGTATTTTAATTAAACTAATGGTTGTATTGAATATGGATATAAGTGAGTAGGAGAAGCATAGGTGGCAACAAGATACATGTAAGGAGGACAAATGTAAAATTTGTTTATAAGGAGAAACTAAAAACTATCCTCAAGTGAAAGGCAAGGAATTCACAGGTGCTATAATTTGTCAACAGAGAATTGCTTTAATCCAAATCCTCCTTTCTTGGATAATGTCAGATCAGAAGTATCCTCTCTTCCTGTGCCACACAGCAAAGGTGGTTGAAATATGGGCAAAGATAAGAAACAATAACAGCATTCATAAACAAACCAAAATGAAAATACACTTAAGATAATGTACATTGATAAGAAAGAGTGAAAAGACTGGTCACAGGAGTCTAGAAAATAAAGAGATATCTCCAACTTCGTAAATCACATATGCACCTGATTTGTCATCCTTCTTGGGAATCAAATTTATTTTACTCATATTTTACATACTGATATTTCAAAGATATTAAATATTAAAAATACAACAGAAAGAGTTCTGTGAAGAAAATACCAAAGTTCTGATCAGAAGCTTCTGCTTCTCCCAGTCTCATATACTCTTTCTTGAATATACACACTTTGCTAAAAAAAAAATACTCTTTCTTCTTCCACAAATGTCCCTCTCCAATTCTTACATGAATATGAACTTCGCAATGCTTTCTTCGGGAGCATCCTGCCCTACCAAGCTTCCATGTGCCTGAGGTTTACTGTTCTGTCTTTACTGCTCATCTAGGTATTTCCTTTAACACTTACCTTGACGTAATATGGATAACTTTCTTTTACTCCTGGATTCCCCTTCCTGTCTGCACTGCCGTGGAGATTTGAATCCCAAACATGAGGAGCCATCATGAGCACACCTCAGGAGTACATTATCTTCAGACACCAACTTAGCCTTGATACACCATGCCATGAGCTCCTGCCTCAGTCTACTTTGCTGTCAGAAATTTGATGCTTTCAGTTTTCAGAGGAGAAGCAGTACCACATTTTGGCTCACCAATCTCTTACCTACTGCATTTACCACACGTATTCTCCCAGTTGCTGTGCTCTATAGTTATGACCTGGTCCCTGCAGCTACCTGTCAAGGCCACTCTTCTAAATTTCAATTTCATGTGCCGCACACTGCCAGTTTGACTCCTGACTCCTGGTTTGTAGCCCCTTCTCCACGCAGTCTGCTCCATCTGACAAGCCTTCAAGCCCAGATGAGACGTATTGATCCCGCTGTTTTTCGGCTTTTCACTTTAAACCCTGTATTTCTCTTTCCATTCAAAACTAAGTATAAGTTCTTTAGTCAATTGTTTAAATAACTCCCTTGCATACACTATTCAATTTATGCTCAACTACTCCACGCTCCTTTTATTTCCACATTCAATTTACAAAACTCTGACCTTAGATAAAGTGAAATCTTCTCTAAGCCCTGCAGCCTAGCATGACAGGAAGGAAGGGGGGATGAGGGAAACCATACTGCCTCTTTCCTCATTTCAAATCCTACTTAAACTTGAAGGTAGCACATCTCCTTATTGTCCGTTCTTCATTCACAGAGGACTATTCTATACCTTTTTGCTCCCTGCAAACATCTCTCCCCCAAGTTCAACTTTTGCTGATGAACTTCCACATTTACTGAGATGTGAGTGTTAACCCACATTCTTACATCAATTCCCAGGCTCACCTTTGTTCCCATGTTGTCTGGCCTCATTCATATATTTAAAGCCATCCTTATTGGGATGCCCTGTGGCCAAAGCTCTCTCATAGGACATTTAACTTGGTAAAACATCCTTTTGCAAAGAAAAGACTACTCTTCTTTCCAACAGACTCAAACGTTTGCCAAGGTATCCAGACAAGCAATGGTTCAGAGATGTACTGCATTTCTACTCCCCTGAAACACAGGACTTCTGTGAATGAGCAGGTCTAAGTTAGGGTCTTGCCTCTTTCTCACTCAGAGGAATCAGGCTTGCAATTCTGCATTCCACCTCCAATGTCATCTATTTCATCCCTCTACTGGAACATTATTGTTGTGCTGTCATTTTTCTTGTGCTGCAAGGGCACTCACTCTTGGCCCACCAGCCACTACCATGTCCTCCATCCCCAATTGCAAAAATAATTCTATGTGCTGTTTACTCTGGTGCCTCCCTCTATATGTCTTAAATTTGCTTCAGTGAGCATGCGCTTGCTTCCCTCTACTGCCCCTGTATTGGCGAGATATTCTGTGTCACTGGAGAGACCAAGTCCATCCTGAGAATTGACGTAGCACTGTACAGTGGAAGACTGAGCCTCTTGTAACCTTAGGCTCTCATATATGTCCTGTGATCATCACATGACTCCCACCATTTTTATGGTGCTCACATCACAACATACTAAGACATCTTTAGAACTTCCCCAATTTATAGCCTCAATATCACACGTGCCCTGTTTGTAACCAAGACCAGTTCAAAATGCTCAACAGGGTTCATTAAATTTTGTTTAAATATATAGATCAGATTATGATACTTGTCTTCTGAAAATGCTTGCTGGATTTCTACTTCCTTCAGAATAAAAAAAAAAAAAGCTAGTCATAAAAGTGCACCCTTAAAATTCCGGCACTACAGAAACCGAAGCAGAAGAATAAATGATTGGCTAGTCTGCACTGCAGAGTAAGGCTGAGTTTCAAAATCTCTAAAAATAAAAACAAGTTAGAGACATAAACCATCCTGTTTAACTTCAAATGAAGTGTAGAAGATTTTAAAAATACTTTTCAGCATTTTTGGAACTCATATTTAGAACTCAGAAGCTTCTTCCAGGAACAATCTATCCATACAATATTTGTGTCTTTGGATTCATAGACATAAGACATAGCTCCCACCAAAACAATATGGAAACCTTTTATACCCCTCTTTACTTCTTCCCACAATTCAAAAACTTTGCCTCCAATATTGAGCAATAGGGTTCTGAATTTTAAGTTACTTCTGTGTGGTCAGCACTGCTTAGTGCAGGCAGCTGTGGATGAGGTTCAGCACTGCTCACACCCAGGCAGATGGGACTGGCTTAGCTGCATTTCTCTACCTTATCTTGGGGTGCCTTTGTTACAACAGCAGCCTTTCCCCTGATCTCAGGGGTTTCTGTCAGTAGAATAATTTACCTTTTAAATTTAAATAACATAATAGCTTTGTTTATATGCTGATATCTATATCTGCAAAGTAATTATTTATTTTAAATTTTTTGAAAGTTTAATATTTCATTATGTGAAATCTTATTATATATGTTGTCTGTTCAAAAAGATTTTCAAGCTCATGAGATCACAAACTTCCCACATATACTTTTCTGTGGCTTTGTCTAACATGAATTCAATTGGATTAAAATTATAGGATTTTAGGAGTATTGAAAGATTGTTTTCATTGTACAGTTTATTATGTTAGTGTGTAAATGTTCAGCTATCCAAGCCAGTAGGAATGTTATAGACTCACTGAATTCAGTAGATAGACTAAAGAAAGAAAATTAATTTCCTTTAAATGGAACATACACTTTTAGGAAAGAATAGTAAAGATGAATCTTTGAGACAGTCACATGATTGACACATGTCAAACTGGAGATTATCTAAACTAGAACTCTGATCCCTGGGCAACAGTTACCTACATAAAAGCTATGATGATAACGTTGCTCACTGGTAGCTGATTCTGGTCCTATCTCATAGGCTCTCTTATTTCAAGTCCCAGACACTTTATGACTCTAGGTATTAAATCTTGTCTTAGTTGCTATTTTTTCTCTTCTAACATGTCTCTTTCATTTTATCTACCCTATGCATGCATATTTGAAAGTGAGTTTTATCTAGAGCCAATGGAACATTTAATTCTGTATGTGTTCAGTTCATGATATCATGTATATAATGGTTCCTGGTCATTCAAACTATTAACTTTTACAACAAAGGGTCATAAAGCAAGTTATTTTTCCTGACTCTGACAACTGGACCTTGCTTGAAATTTAACTATGGTCAGGAATATAGACTTGCTAGTCCATAAAACCAAAAATTAATACCCGTAGATTTTCTTGAACATGAATAAAGCAGAAAGGAAAGTTCACAATTCAGTGCTGAAGGGTAGTGACCTGAAAATTTCTCATTCAGTGTTGATTTTTACATTTTATGACTGAAAAACACTAACAAAGTGGGTTCATTTTATTCGCATTTAGCTGAAAATATTTATAGCTTTCATTTGAGGAATATTTTCCATATTAATAAAATATTTATATGCAAATCTTATTAATCGATTGACAGTATTTACATAATTGCATAGGGCATATATATAAATTTTATTGGGAGCTGAAAGTAAATATGCATGTGTTTCTCTCTATATATATCTGTTAATTAAATACATTTATGTATTTTGGACTTTAGAGTCAATATACAATATGCATATATCAAATGAAAATCTTATTAGTAAGTGTGAAAGTGAGTATTGCACACTTGTTAGTTAACTAATCTAAAAACATTAAAATACAAATGAGTTTGAAAATATTAGTACTATTCAATGTTCTAATTTTATGTTATCTAACTGAAAATAATTTATTGATTATCAAAAATGTACAACTTTGTTTCATGCAATGTATTAGCTTCAAATGTATTATCATGGAAATAGCCCAGAAATTGATTATGAAAGTAGCTATGTTTAACTTTAATAAATTTCCTCCATCATTTTTCAAAATGCTGTAATCATATGTGAGCATAAGCCAGTGCACCAGTCACTCCAGCTATTCAGTAGCTGGCAGTTATCTTTAGCAATGCATTTTTCTAGGGGAATGACTAGACCTTTTACCTGTCATTTATTTCTCTTGCAGAATGACTGGACCTCCTGCCTGTCATTCATCTTTTACATGGACTGACTGGACTTCATGCTTGTCATTTCCATGAGTTCCTTTTCCTTCTTTTGTCCTTACATTTCTGAAAATGTCAAAGATTTTGCTTCTGAGCAATTTTTATCCTTTTCAATTTTCAGTATGTTACACAAATTCAAAAGATATAACCAAGAGTTATAAAATGGATAATCGAATTCCAAATATTTGTGATCAGCAAAAAGCATTCGGTGTGGATTTTTGTTAAGTATTCATGACTTAAAAATTTTACAGTCAGTACCTACAATTCAGTAAAGTCTGCTTGTAGAGAGACAAGGTATCACCCTCATGCTAAAAATATTTCAATTTGAGATGGAGCATGTTGAACGTGTCTACACATTCTTTTAGTACACTTCTGACAAGTTGAGTCTGTCTTCCACCATGTTCTGCATAGCTAAACATGCTGGGAATTCAGATCCTTGAGAGTTACTGTAAAATTGCAACTTTCAGAATATGATCCAAATAATTGTGTATCAGGAATTTTTGGTTCGATGGGTTTTCCTCAATTAAAATTTTTCTCTGGCACTGTTTGTGTTATTTCCACAGTCACTCCCCACTCTTCTGGTACCATTTCTGTAGTATATTGCATGTCTCTGTTGTTGATGCAAAGAGGTTATCATCATTAGCTTATGGGGAAATGAGTTTATTTATGATCTCAGTTTACAGTTTTAGGAGAGTTCCATGATCAGAGGGAGCTGACTGCACCATATCTTGAGGAAGTAATGACAAAGAGGCATACTTTCTACCTTGCCAGTTGACCAACATACTGAATCAGATCTGTCCATCTTATTCATCTGACAAAGCAATGATTCCACACACTATGGGCTGTGTCTTCCCACATCAATTAGATAATCTACCACAAGATAGCTCAGAGAACTGTTTTAACTGAATGATAATGGGTGTGCATAAAGATTTAGTTCTTCTCTGTCAAGTTGACTTTCACACTGCTTAAACAATTTCTGTGTGCAAGTGGTTCATTGTCTAGGATTCAGTCTTTTTGCATCCAGGGAAGCTTTACTTTCATGCATTTTTCATATAATAATATATGAAAAATACTGCATTTGGTTATTTTTTAACAAAATAATATCAATGAAAATTTAAATAGGAAATTATAATTGTACATTCTTGTTTTCTAAATATTTACATTAACAAAATAAAGTATGTGCAAAATGCTGATGTAAAACATATCTTATCATAGGAAATATTTATTTATTTTATTTTATTATTTTTTATTATTTATTACTTCAATTGTGCGTGTATGCATGTGTGCACATGTGTGTATGTATGTGTGTGTGTAGAACCATGGAAGAATTCAGGAACCACCATGGACCACCTTCACCTCCTCCTTGTTTACTCTGACCTGGGATTCACAGGCTCCGCCTTACCAGGACCAGAAACACAGGCCACTCCCAATTCCGCCCGGCATCTACATCTGAGGTCTAGGATCCGAACTGGGGACCTTCTACCTGCAAGGCAGAGGCTTAACCCCTGAGCCACCTCTCCAGCCCAGGATATATTTATTAAATGACAAATTTTATATAAAAGTAATTTTTAAAAGAAAAAGTTTTCATTTTCATATAGA
This sequence comes from Typhlomys cinereus, assembly GCA_023101885.1. Lineage (NCBI taxonomy): Eukaryota > Metazoa > Chordata > Mammalia > Rodentia > Platacanthomyidae > Typhlomys > Typhlomys cinereus. The sequence continues at coordinate 13,882,055 of JALPQD010000007.1, read as the reverse complement.
TGAGTCACTCCTACACTTACATCTTAGTTATTTAATGGTGAATTTAGTGTTGTCAAATAATCCTGTCTGCCCCAGATGGGGTAAATTGAGGTAGATACTAATGTGTTGACATGTTAAAATAATTTAATCTGAAAAGATGTTTGATAGTCTCTATTCCACAAATTTAGAATACTTGACAAAACCATTCTATAGGTGCCAGTTTTATTTACATTGCTATTTATCTTAAATTTTATAGATATATTAGGCCCCAATTTTCCTGAGCTTTTGATATGTTGTAGGAAAATTCCTTTGTTCCCTACACTTCATATTTTTAAAAAATGTTCAAGGATCTTATATACATAGAAAATTACTTCTAGAAAGTGCCATCTTTATTTAAAGATAGAATAAGAAGGAATGTTGGTATGAGTAAATTGGCACTAGTCACATGACTAAAACTGGATACTAAATATTGTGATAGCAAGCTGGCATAAATTCTAAGAGTACTAACCAAATTACAATTGTATAAATCTTTCAGATATATAGTTACATCCTTCATCTATAAATCAGAAATACCCATTTCTGTACACTTTAATTTTAAATGATTAATGATACATTAATTACTTTCTGTTAAAGAATGATAAATTAATGGCAATTTGTTAGGTGATAGTTTAGATTTCCAATGCACACATTGAAGACATATTTATGGTCTAAACATTGAGTAAGTGTTGGGCTATCATTCTAATGTGTCACTTATTGGAGTCATAGAACTGTCAGTGACAGTGACTATAATAAATTATAAGCATATTTGCTTATTAATATTTACTGGAGGAAGTCTACAATTTTCAGTTGACACAGTGAATATAAAATCTAAAGATCTGATTCATCGATTTTTCCACTAAACTTGGAACTTTGGCTTAATGATGTACTTAATAAATATTCAGACTTGTTTTAAAAATATCATATGACTGAATAAAACTAAATATAAAGATGATATGGAACTATGATTATCATCATTAAAATACATTATACTCTGGATAGACAGAGTATCATAGGAAATAATTACAAAATGACAAATTCCAGGTCATCATGGAAGAGCTATTAGAAACTGTAAATGAAATACTTGAGGCCCTAGCAGCTTCTGACCTCATGTCTGCAAACCAGCCAGAGGACTCTATCACCAGCCCCTGCTTAGCAGCTTCCTTCCCCTCCACCACTACCTTCAATGACAGTACAAATACTCTCCCATTTTACCAGCAACTATACAGTTTACCAGCAACTGTCTTAAAATTACCCTTGAAAACTTTATCAAAAGTGGATTGACAGTTAGGAAAACCTTATTTAAAACAAGACCTCATATTAGTTAAGTCCAGCAGCTTAGCTTAATTATGAAAAATATTTAGCAAGGAAAAGCACCCTCATCCATAGAAGTCCAGTTCTGACATATTCTCTGGAGAGAGCCAAGGTGCTAAAACCACAACCTCATTCCAAAATTCCTCTAGGCCAGCAGTCTCAACCTTGAGGCCTCTAGTCTCTAGGAGAGATGTTAAGACACATATTTGGGGCTCCTTACAGTGTGTGGGGAGGTTGCCCATTTTTCTAAAGAACAGAAATGAGACCAAAAGAGGAACAGGGGCTGGAGAGGTGGCTTAGGGGTTAAGACTCTGCTTTGCAGGCGGAAGGTCCTGAGTTTGAATCCTAGACCCCACATTTGAATGCCAGGCAGAAGCGGAGGCTGCCTGCATTTCTGGTCCTGGTAAGGCGGAGCCTGTGAATCCGGGGCAGAGTAAACAAGGAGGAGGTGGAGGCATCCATGGTGGTTCCCGAATTCGTCCGTGGTTCTACACCACACACACATAAACACACACACACACACACACATGCACACACACACATATTCACACACACGTGCATACATGCACACATGCACAATTGAATAAATAATTAAAAAAAAAAAAAGAGAAACAGACAAGGAACGTATCGGACCCAAATGTCTTGTGCTTGATGAGGTACTTCTGGGGTTCTATATTCCCCAGGGCCATATGGTGTCTCCAGGTCAGGCCGATTCAATATAACCCAGCCTGGGCTCCAAGTTTTGAGGGGATCAATCTTTCACGTGAACTCACCGGGAGGAGCCTCAATTTAGAAGGGCTCATGATTGTCAGGAAATCGAGCGTGTGATTGTGTTCCTAACCTTAAGTTGGGCTCTTTGATTGTTGGCAAATCCAATGAGTGATTGTGTTCCTCACCTTCTGAGCACAACGATGGACAAACAGGAAAAGGGAAAGAGGACGGGGCCACTTGCTCACCTTCAGGTGCCATAAGCACATGGAACACAAAACCAGAAGAAGGGGCCAAACTCACCGAACTTTACCAGAGGGCACCAGATGTTGCCGAATCCCCACCTGGCCTGCAGGAGAAAGAAGGGGGAAACGGCGGAGCCGCAGGGCTTGGGACTCCAGGCAAGAGGGCGAGAGGCATGGGGGGGTCACTACCCAGAGCCTGGGAATCAGTGAGAAGCAAGCAGTGGATGAGTTTGCTGCAGATTCACTTTATTTAAGAACATGTTTGAGCTTATATAGGGTCAGGGGTCCAATCAGGTGTTGCCATCCCTCTGCTCTGTGGAACAGACACCAATCATTTAACTGTTTACTAGGTGTCCGTTGCAGAGGCAGGTTATTGGTTGTTCATCCCTCCACCTGCATGGGACATATTCCGGGCATGTCTGTATGCGTCCAGGCTTATCTGCAGCCAGGAGCCTGGGCTAGGGCCTCCCTGAATTGATAGTTCCACATCCCATGCTTTTCATAATAAATCCAGGAATCTACTAGAAGTTATTAGAAGCCAAAGTCTGGAAACCAACCTCATACAACTGAGGACTCCTAGGAGCATCTCACCATTTGACTCATCCAACCTAAGATAATTAATCAATTTTATTTTTTGTTTGTTCTCAATTGTAGTCAAGCCAGTTTAAGAACTCCAAAAATTACATGCAATCCCTAGATATCTACTCTAATTAGGTCTTAGTTGCCCCTCACATTCACCTGATAATCTCTGTAAGCTGTAGCCTCCCCTCATCTTTCAACCCCCTACTCCTAGCTATATATCCACTCTGTTCTCATTTCTTAAAACTGTTCTAATAACTAAATTAAATTAAATGTTGCCTACCAAACTTAACACCCAATTTTAAATCTCTCAACTAAAAATACACTATTAGCCCTTTGAGCTCCAAACTAGAGCTGTACTTATATACCCTTAGGGCACAGCAACAACCACATTCAAGCAATCCTAGACTGACTCTTATAAAAACACGATCCCATCAACATTAAGTGAAGCTGATGCAACAACTGCTAGTCTGGCAAGTAAGGATCAGCCCTCAGCCATTACATAGAGATCAAGTTGGACTAAGAACTATAACAGGACTGTTGTAAGAGAACAAACTACTTGTTTCCTTAAGCTATATGATTGTCATCTAGACCATCTGACTCAAAAGAGTCAAAAACACATATCAAGGACAGAAACCAAAGATATAATATAGGAAACCCAAGTCATACTCTGAAGTCACACAATAAAACAGAAACCAGGAAAATATATTTCCTACAAAAACATTAGCCCTATAATTATAGATACCAACTAGAATAACTTCTTGAATATTAGTTAAGAAAATAGCAGTCAAGATAGTGATTTCCAAAGCTCAGTTATTAATATGATCAAGAAAATATAAGAAAAGAAAAACTTCTAGTGGAGAGATAACCTCATGAACAGAGAGGAACAGAAAAATAATAGACCCCTAAATGAAATGAAAAAGACAATTGAAGACACAAACCAAAGCATTGAGCACTTGAAATAAATTTCAAGCTGAGATAAAAATAAAAATTAAAACCAAGCTAAGTACAATCCATAACTCAGCAGTATGTCTCGCCAACAGAACAAATGAAGCAGAAAATAGAATATGACAACAAGAAGACAAGATTGCAGAATAAAATTGTTCAATTAAAGAAACTGAAAAAGCCAATAAAGTGTATGAAAATTATATTGAAATGCCATGGAACACTTTTAAAGAAGCAAAGCCTATGCATACACAGAATTCAAGAACAGGAAATAACAACAACAACAACAACAACAACAAAAACACACCAGAACAGATTTTTTTTTACACCATCAATAATTGAAAACTTTCCACATCTAAGGAAAGGGATTCCTATCCAGGTAAAGGATGCATACTACACACTAATCAGATATCAACAAAATTAAAACAAATCATGGCAAATCATAGTCAAAATACTGCAGATACAGAATAAAGAGATCTTTTTTGGAGCCTCAAGAGGGAAAAAAAGCAAGTCATATTTGCACGCAAGTTTATCAGAATAAAGCTGATCTTTCAAGGGCAACAGTGAAAATCAGAAGAGTTTGGAGTAATGTACTTCAAGTTATGATTAATCACAAATGCCAACCCAGGCTGATATAGTCAGCAATAGTGTTAGTCATGCCTGAAGGTAGAAGAAAAATTTGTCTTGATAAAGATAAACTGAAGGTCTACATCACCACCAAACCAGGTCTGCAGCAGGTATTAAAAAAAAAAAATCAGGACTAAGGAAAAGAATACATCCACTAATGAGGATAGAAGAACCAAGGAAAAGAATACATCCACTAATGAGGATAGAAGGGAAATAAGATACCTGCACAAATACTATATACAAAGAAATATACATAAAAATGTAAAATTCGTAAATGACAGAAATCAACAAACACTTCTCAATTATAGCCTTAAACCTCATTGGAGTCAACTTCTCAATCAATAATAACAGTCAAACAGCATGAATTAAAAGTCAAAAATCTATCAATTCACTACCTTCAAGAAACTAGGAAAGTTAGTCACTATCTTAGGATGAAAGGCTGGTCAAATGTACTCCAAGCAAATGAAACAAGAAAACAAACAGAAGTAGCCATTCTAATATCTGGCAAAATAGATTTTAAATCAATGCAAATCACAAGAGGTAAAGAAGGACATCACCTCCTGGTTAAAGGAACAATCCATCAAAGAAGTAAATTCTAAACACATACTCAACAAATCTAGGCACACTAACATTCATTAAGCAAATGCAACAATGTGAATCAGTAAAAAACACAAACTTGAAAATAGTAGGGAACTTCAAAATACCATTCTTTTCAGTAGACAGGTCAACAGGTCAAAAAATGAACAGAGATATGCTGGAAATAAATTAATCAATAAATCAAATAGGCCAGAATGACTTCTACTGAACCTTCCATCTAAATGCCAAAAGTGCATATTCTTTTCAGAAGCACCTATTAGGACACAAAGCAAGCCTACAAAAGAGGTAAAATCAAAATCACATCCTGTGTACTATTTGATCACCATGGAATAAAACTGGATATCTGTATTAAGGTAAACAACAGAAAATATACAAATTCTTGGAAACGAAACGAGATGTTACTGAACAAGAATAGGTATGGGTAAAAGTCAAATGGAAACCCAGAAGGTCCTGAAACTTAATGACACTAAGAGCAACACATACATAAATTTGTGGGACACAGTAAAGTCAGAGGAAAGTTTATAGTAATCAATGTCTCAATTAAAAAAATAGAAATACTGAAAGTAAATAACCTAATAATACTATTAAAACATTAGAGAAGCAAGAAAAAAACCAACCCCAAAAGCAGTAGATGGGCAGAGATTAGCAAAATAAGAGAAGTATTTGAAATTGAGACAAAACAAGAATACAAAGAATCAAAGGTCAGATTTTCTGAAATAATTAACAAGACTGATAAACTGTCAGTCAAATTAGTCAAAAGAAAACCAAAGTTAATAAAATTAAAGATGACATTGGAGCTATAACAACTGATACCAAGGAAATTCAGAAAATTATAAGGACATACTAAACAAATTATACTCCATGTACTGATTAGGAAGAAATGGATGATTTTCTATGCACAGCCTACCAAAGTTGAATCAGAATGAACTGATTTACTTAATCAGTCCTTTAATTAGTGACAAAATTAAAGCAGTAATTACAAACAAATTCACCGCAGAATTCTACCACACATTTAAAGAACAGTTAACTCTACCACTCTTCAAATTATTCCAGAAAATAGAAAAGGAACTAACACTTCTAAACTCTTTCTATGAGGCCAATATTACATTGATTCCAAATAAACTAAATAAAGATTCCAAAACCAAATAAAGACACAACAAAAATGAAAACTATAAGCCAGTCTCATTGATGAACACAGATGTAAAGATTTTCAACAAAATATTAGAAAACTGATTTCATAGCCATATCTAAAAGATAATTCACTATGACCAGGTAGAGCTTTTCTAGAAATGTAAGGTTGGTTTTATGCATTCATATACATAAACATAACTCATCCCGTAAGCAAATCCAAAGGCTAAAATCATATGACGCTGTCCAGAGACACATAAAAGACATTTTTTAAAATTCAACATCAATTGCGATTAAAGCCCTTGAGACAAGAGGGATGGTTGGACCATATATCAACATAATGAAGGCCATATAAAGCAAGCCTATTGCACATATCATCCTATCATCTCTATATCGCCTAACATCTTTGTTTGGTTGAATGTGCAAACAAACTCTCAGTGTCTACACACCAAATGATTACTGATGTATGACTTCAGATAGTACCTGGGGCCTATTACTGAGATTTTTCCTACTTTGCTCTTCCTTGGCTATCTGCTGTTTTGACCAATGTATTTAAAATGTGTCTTGATTTAATCTTTTTTATTTTTCTTATTATTGTAATAGTTCATGAAGATATTGCTATATTATATTTAAATTTGGGTAACTTAAATCTGTATTGTCTTTGGCTCCAGAATGAACTATCTCTTATCTCCTTGTTATATATGGCATTTTCCTCCCAGAAAAAAAAAAACAAAAACTACCTACATCTTTGTCTGATCCACATAACAAGATTTGACCCATTAATTCTTGATTTCCCTCAGAGGTATATGGTAGAAGAGGATCACTGAGCCCTCAGTTGTGATTCTGATGTCTTCCTGAAGCATAGCTTAATTAGTAGTATATAATTCTGCACTAATTCCTAATACCTTCTTGGCTTTGTAGTCTCAGAAAAGGCCAGAATATACAGATTACAGACCGATGATGGTTAATTGAAGGAGAACTTTGTCTATCCAGCTGTAAGAAAGCCATCATGTATATTGAGGTGATGTTTTCAATTGTGGAAGTTTTAAGTACACCCATGCTTCTATTGAGAAATCTTTCACGTGCTCCTTCAAGTAGCTACAATAATCCCAAAGGTGTGCTGAGTTGTACTGTGGTGTTAGTCATTATCACAATGCTCTCTTTAAAACTCTGTCTAAGGTGGGTAGTTGTCTATGTGGAGGTCTCTCCTGGAAAAATTTGACACAACACCTTTTGAATTCAGTGTTTTCTTTTTGCATTGTCAGCACATAAACAGGTGGACAAAGCAGTTCACTTAACGATTAGTGACTTGATGTTTGAAGTACAAGTCTGAATGTGTAGCTCAGTTGTTGGTTGACTTGGGGAAATTGCTCTACTTTTTATGACACAGTTTTGCATACATAAGTGAAAGTTTAACATTTTTAGGAATGAGTATAGACAGACAGATAAATAGATGGATACATAGATAGCTAGAGTGATAGATAGATGGCTTAGCATATTTTATATCCTGAATTCTCAATAAAAATCAGCTCTTTTCATAATTACATTTTGGCAAAGAAGCATTGGGAATAACACAAGATATTCTAACATTGAATAGACCTGCAATTTTAATGGAAACTGGGGTCATAGATAATTTTATGGTTTTGTTTTGGGTTTTTTCTTCCACATAAAGGTTCTAAAAGTTGTGAAAATGTGGAAGGGAAAAAAAGCATTCATGCTCTTTAAAACAACTGAATGTTCCTTTTATGTCATGTCAGAATACTCTGTGATTAGTCTGAAGAACACAGGTGGAATCTTGAGGATTTATATGAAATTCTCACTATTGTCTATTTGTTGAACTTTTCTTTTTTAATTCTCGATTCCTTTAAAACTTTTTTTTTAGATTTTTTTTTTGTTTCTTTTCTCTCCCACATTTTATTTTTTCCTAATCATACAAGCTCAATAGGTACCCCCATCTTCTACCTCCCTCTCCCTTCCCCCATATCACCCATTCCACTCTTACCCCTTCCTCCTTCTTTTTTACCCCCTCCCTCCCTCCTTTTCTCTCTTGATTCTCCCTTCCTCCCTCCCATCCCCTGGAGCATCTTTTTGTGTGCGCATGAACCTCCTTCTGATTCTTCCACTCTAGTGATAGTTCAGGATTCTGGCCTGGAGCCACTTCTTGGCCTTCCCATTAGTATGGGAACTCTACCATAACTGTTTAATCCCTTGCCTCTAAGAATACTACTGCTTGAAGCCTTTTCCCCTGTGATCCGTGCTAGAATTTGAGGGGTTATTGACAGGTCAGCCACTGCGTAGGTTAGGAGAAATCCAATCCTGGCTGCTGCAGCCCTAACTTGTGTGGAATATCTTGCATAGCCTTGGTCCTCCCCATCTTTAGGCTCTTAAAATCTTGCCATCCCCTCTTCTGCAAGGTTCCCTGAACTTTAGCATGGGGAGAGATTTGGCTGGTCTGGTTCCAGGTGAGTAATGTAGGGTCTTTGGTGTTCTGAATTTTGGTTTGTTGTTGTTTTCAGTTTTACTATTCCTGCACTGCCCTTGGCTGCATCCTGATTGGTATTGAAGGTCATCTCCTAACCAAAGATAAAAAACTGTTTAAATGAAGATTTTTATATAAGAGGAGACTCAAAGATAGATGGAAAAATAGAGTAGGACACAGTGGGGGGGGGTGTATGTGTCAGTGTCCCATTGGGTGGATGGTCTGTCTGCCAGTCCTTATACCCTCCCTGATTGGAGAGATCAAACCTATTCAGTTCCGAGTGACCAGGAAGGGAAGTGAGAGTAAGCTGCACCAGATGTCTCGCTACTTACATACACCAATGATTGTTGCCTATTTTCTCTACTGAAATGTGTTCCCTTATCTCCTTTCTTTTGAGATCCTCATTCCTCTCCTCCTGTACAACTTTTATTTCTTTAGGTGACATCCAGGACAGTCCTTAATTTATGGATTTTTTTTAAAAAAATTTTTACTTTACTAGCACATAGAGTATTTTTCCCTGCTTTCCTCCATCCTCTCCTTTCCTTTCCTTTCATCAACCCCCTCCTACTCTCCTCACACCCTCCTGCTTTCTTAAGCTCACAATTGGTACCTGTGCAGTAACATCAGAACTAACAAAACGACATCTTAAACGTAAAAGAGTTGTACTTTCAGAAACTAAGGTTTCTGACTTAGAAACACTGTAGAGCTCTCCAGATAGACAAACTCTATTATTTCAGGAAGGGCAGCAGCAGGAAAGGAAATATTTTCAGGAGTAGGCTCACATGATTACAGGGTAGAACAAGTGAAAGCATGGAGCTCGTGCAGGGAAGCTGCAGATTCAACAAAGAGCCTAAGATGTTCAGACCTGAACGCTACCACCTTGGTGGCACAGGAAGCATCAACGACACACATCTGGCTTAGAGAGTATCAGTCTGTTTCTCAATTCATATTGTTTGGTGTCATCAGTCTTTCATTGTATCTAGACCATCAGCTGGCCACATTAGGCTCATCCACATTGTGACACTCATTCTGCTCTATTTATAGATTATCTATTTAAATACAAATCTAATCAGAAGCAGCCTCAGAGAAACACACAGAATAGTGCTTGTCTGGCTACAATAAGATAGGAAAAATGATATATTAACCATCACCGGATATTATTCATAACAACTAAAACTTTTTTCCTTTGTGGAAAAACTTTACATTTGAGGAGGAAAAAATGGTTTTCTGTGAAAATGAATGCTGAGAAACCCCATACTCACATGTAGAAGATTGGAAGTATATGCCTATTTCTCAATCTGTATGAAAATCACTATGGGGAGCTGGGAGATAGCTCAGAGATCATAGTCTGTGTTGCATGAACCAAAGGGCACATGTTGAGGTTCCATTTAAGTAAAATTCTAGCCCCCGAAGGTAGATCTTGGGAAAATCCAACGTGATCTAGATGGACTAAACTAAATGGCATGTTCTGGATTCAATTAGCAAATAAGACTCAATAAGGTGGGATAGTGATTGAGAATGATTCCTGATAACAACTTTGGACCTCTATATTACATAAACTACTGTGTCCATGACATACAAAGGGATGCATAAATACATGCATATACTTCATATGCATATACATATGAAAATAAAAAAATCAGTTCAACCCAATTTAAGATCCTAAAAATAAAATGCAAAACTGTGACTAGCAGAGGAAAGCAAATTGAATATGCTTTGATATGTAGGCATAAGAACTTTTTTGGAAAGAATTAAAACAGCAGAGGAAATAGGTTTGAAAATCAACATATTGGATTATAGAAAATTAAAACATTCCTGAACAGCAAAAGAAAACATCGTAAGTCTGAAGAAACACCACAAAGTTTATAAATAGCATTTGCCCATCATGTATTTCTAAACAATTATAAAAAAGCAACATTTTCTAATCAATGAATAAATGAACACATGCATAGATTCAAAAATATTAAACCTCCTCATTCACCAGGGAAATGAGATTGAGAAGTATATTGAGATTCCATCTAACTCTAGTCAGAATGTTTTCACTAAGAAAATAAATGGCACATGCTGATGTGCATGTGAAGAGAAAAGGGTTCTGGGAACTGTGGTAGAAATGTTGCAGCTGCTGAGGTTGGTAACAGGGTCCTCAAAATATAGTGAATAAAACTTGTATGCAATCCAGTCACCGAAAGGGAGTGTGGTGCAGGAAAATAAACAGCACAATAAGAAGGAAAAAAGATATACAAATATTCCATGCTCTCTTTCATAAATGGAAATGAAATGTGAATATGCATATATATACATATATAATATATATATTAGAAAAATATAACTGAGGTGAGAAAGGGGACCAGTGAGATAAAGAAAAAAGACAATACAATTTGGGATAAATATGAGCAAAATACAATAAGCAGTAGAGGATCTCATTATTAGTATATTTAGCAAAATGATTAATGAAAATAACATTTATCTCCTCCCAAAATTGGAATCAAGTTTCCAATGTGATTTTCCAACACTCCTTCTACTTTTATTTTATGTTATCTGATACAATAGTTATATTCTGTATGCAGTTTTAAACATTTGGATTTTTTTCTATACATAGAAAACATTAAGTGCTTTTATTGTTTTTGGTTAAAAAATGATTTATGTATTCTGATATCTACCAGATAACTCCAATTTGAGCAATAATGTAATCAATAATATTAACAAGGAATATTTTTTAAAATAAATTTAAACTGGCTGATAGAGATGACACAATGATTAAAGTCCTTGCCTTATAAACAAAAGGACTTGAGCTTTGATAGCCAGATTACAAGTAAAAATTTCTGGCATGTATGTTGGCCTGCTTGTAATTCTAGTCTTGGAAATCAAAGAATGGAAACCATCAAGGGTAGCTGGCTAGCCAGATTAAAGCTAATGGCAAGTGCTTGGCTTAATTAGAGACCCAGACTTATAACAACAAGGTGGAAACGTGATGAAAGATGAATCCCGATAATACCAATATTCCCCTTTGGCCTCCACGGAGACATACATTCAATTGCATAACTGTATATACACCCACAATCAGAAATCCATCCACATATAAATACACACACATGCAACACATGCATGCAGGTACCCAAATACACATACATTAAAGAAAAAATAAGTTAACCTATTGTGATGTACATTGTATAATAATACTCTTTCCAAACAATTGCAAGCAACTATTTCTTATGAAGAGTTTTGATCTTTAATGTTCATATGATCTTCTTTAGGAAAGACAATTGAAAATTGTATATAAACAACTGTAGTAACTACAGAACATTTTAGCTATGACATTTGGGGTAATATTTTATTTTTAAAAATTATTGTTTGATAACCAAAAGTATTCAGGAAAAATATAATTTTTGTTCCCTAAGATATCAAATGGTTCAAATATTTTTAAATTCCGGTTATAGGTTTACTTGGAAAAAAACTTTGCCTTTCAGTTTGACAGGAAAGGTTGTTCTTGGTAAAAATTCTCAGTAGTAAGCCAAAGTCATTATCAGAGAAGAGAAACTTTATTTGATATGCAAAATCCTTCAGGCTCAAGTAATTCTATGGATAATAACTATGATATTGCAGTACATGAAAGCATGCAAAATTGCTGAAATGTGCATTGAATACATTTGTCTCTCTGCCTTCTTTCTTTATTTTTTACATTTTGATAGGGTCTTCCAGTGCCAGAGTTGTAGATCTGAGCACTCCTAGCTTGCACAATTTTCTTTTAAATATTTTTTAAATTTTTTATTATTATTTATTCAATTGTGTGAGTGTGCACGTGTGTGTGTGTGTGTGTGTGTGTGTGTGTGTGTGTGTGTGTGTGTAGAACCATGGGCGAATTCGGGAACCACCATGGATCCCCTCCACCTCCTTCTCCTCCTTGTTTACTCTACCCCCAGGATTCACAGGCTCTGCCCTACCAGGACCAGAAACGCAGGCCGCCCCCTGCTTCCGCCAGGCGTCTATACGTGGCGTCTAGGATCTGAACTCAGGACCTTCTGCCTTCAAGGCAGAGGCTTAACCCCTGAGCCACCTCTCCAGCCCCTCTTTTAAATATTTTTGAGGTCTGCTGAGTTAGCTCATAGAGTTCAGGACCTGCTTAAAACCCAGGATACCTGAGTTTAACCTTAGGAACCCCACACAGTGGAAGGAGCAAACTGACTTGTGAAAGTTGTCTTCTGAATTCTACTCTCATACACACTAAGCCTTCCCAACTATAAAAAAATATTAAAAATTATTTAAGTTTTTTTATAGTTGAGCCAGGATTGGCTTTTGCCTGACCTGCACATGGCTGACATGTGAACGACCTGCCAAAGTCTAGCACAGATCATAAGGGAGAAGGCTCTAGGCAGTAGGATCCTTAGAGGCAAGGGATTAAATAGTCATAATAGAGTTCCCATGCTAATGGGAAGCCCAAGAAGGGGTTCTGGGCTATGCCACTGAGTCCTGAACCCTCACTAGGGTGGAGGACTCAGAGGGAGGTTTGGCTTTTACATAAATGGATGTTCCAGGGGATGGGAGGGAGGAAGGGGGGAATTTTGAGTAAAAAAAAAAAAAAAGAGAAAGAGAGAGAGAGAAAGTTTCAAGTATTTTCTGATTGGAATATGCAAGACCCAGAGAATTAGAGCTTTAGCCTTCTTGACTATTTTTTTCTTGTTCAGAGTAATGAATTTCAGAAACATGTTCAGAATGTAACGTCCTTATCTGGGACTGTAAAGACAGGTATGGAAGGGAATGGTGAGTGCACATCATCTCTGGGAGAAGGGAAAGGAGCAGGTAAAAGGAAGGGGGTATGAGGGAGAGCAACGGGTGATAATGGGAGAAAGGGAGTGGGGAGGAAGAGGACAGGGATACCTATTGAGCTTGTATTATTAGAAAAAAATGTGGGAGAAAAAAATTAAACTTTGTTTTTTCAAAAATTTGTTGGTAGCTCATATATGCCTCTCTGAATCCATGTTTGCTCACATTGGAGCTTGACATTTTTTCATTCAGAAAACTATTCTACTAACAGATATGACAACACCTAAAATTTTTCTCAAGCTGGAGATTAAATTAATTTAAAAGAAAGTGAAGGAGATAATAATATATAAGTCAGATATGTAGAAACACTGAAATGTCATGAAATTGGAGGTGTTTCTCCTTATACTTCTGTTTCTCTTTGTGAACCTAAATCAACTCAGATGAAGAAAAACTGACTTTTTTCTAAAGTATCTTGCTAGAACAATGGGTTTAACCATCAGTACATACAAGTGACAAACTCTAAGCCAGGCCCAGAACTTAAAGAATTTTGAATAAAAAAAAAAAGGGAGAGAAAGTTTCAAGTATTTTCTGATTGGAATATGCAAGACCCAGAGAATTAGAGCTTTAGCTTCTTGACTATTTTTTTTTTTTATTCAGAGTAATGAATTTCAGAAACACGTTCAGAATGTAATGTCCTTATCAGGGACCGTAAAGACAGGTACGGAAGGGAATGGTGAGTGCACATTATCTCCATTATACATCCTCCTGATGCTTGGAGAGAGTTGTCTGACATGCTACAATGAGGGTATCAGGAGCAGAGGTTACATTGCCCTCCTCTCTATAATGGATCTCTTTGTCTTATGTATTCATATACAGAAAAAGATAAGAAGAAATATCAATGAATACCATGGGTGCAAATGTTTTAGGAAAAATCCTTATGGATATTGATTGGTCTTTGCTTTGCTTCACTTATAACTTTTTATTAATATACATCATAGTTCTTCAATTGGTAATTGTTCAGTTTTCCAGTACCTCTTATATAATAAGCACTCAAATCTCTTGTGTATATTTTCAATGTTCGCATTTGTTCTTCATTTGTCTTTTAATATTATTTCAAATTCAAAGTTATAGGGATAAATACTGTTAAAAATGGAAACGTCACATATATACTGACAAAATTGTTTGCGTTCCATGGGAGGAGGGCATGCGAGTGAGAGTGCTTTAAAAATCCTTAGGGTAAGATCATCTTGAGGTTTGCTTCAGAAATAATGGGATCATGCTGCTGAAATGCTAAGCTGTTGGAGAAGCAATGTGAATTAAAGTTTAAGACCAGTTTTACTCATTTCATTCTCTGACTTCATATTTTTCAACATGAAGAATCATCTAAGCTACATCTGTCCACAGAAACAGAAACAGATAATCATGCAGAAAGTGATTCTTTCTTTATCTCTATATCATTTTTCTCCACACTAGGTCAAACTTAAGATTCTGAACCTGCCAGTCATGCAATCTACAAATCAGTCACATTTCTAGCATGAAGGAGATCAAGGCTATAGATGTTGCTCTGTGAGCTCTGTGGTAGAAAGTTTTTGCATGCAGGATAGGTTTCAATTTCCAACATTATGTAGGAAAAAATAGAAATAGAATGAAACACACACACACACACACACACACACACACATTTGAGGGAAAGATAGAGAGAGACAAGAGACAGACAGAAAGACAGTGTCAGGATGTGAATATTCTATTCCCCTCACAAACTCATGTGTTTGAGTTCTTAGCTATTGCTAATATTTGGGAAGGGTGTGAAAATCTTAGGTGGTGGAGTGTAGTTGGAGGAAGGCAGGTCACAGGGACAAGTGTTGGTCTCTCTGCTTCTATGATGACTGCAATGACCTGAGCCACCTCCAGATTCTGCTACCTGCCATGTCTTTTGTGCCATAATGGATGATATTTCCCATCTGGAACCATAAGTTAAATAAACTTTCACTTTCTCTCTTAAGCTGGTTGTATATGAGTATTGTCTCACAACAGCACAGAACAGTAACTGCAACAGACAGAATGAATGAATGAATGAATGAAACAAAGAGACAAAAAAAGAGATGGACAGATCAATATCAGCATAACTTTTAAGATGACTGGAAAGTTGAGGGACAATGGAATGCAATGGATTTTTGGATGGAATTAAGCAAACAGAAATTCATAAACTGGAAAGAAGAAATTAGTGGAGACAGGAAAGAAAATGTTTCAATAAATATTATTTTGTAAAATCAATATACACTAATAAAGTATTTATAAAGAAGCAAAATTTGTTTTGAAGATTATAAATATATAATGCAGAGATAGCCAGAATTGTCATCCATGACATCTTGAAATGAAACAAGTAAGAAATGGGACAAACTCATAAATATTAATGAAGTAAAAATAATCTGTGAATCTGAGCACTGAGACAGCATACCACATAGAATCAGGACTCTGGGAGAGCTGATATCAAGACTGATTTTATTCTCTTAGGTAGATCTCAATGAGAATGAAAATCTTTGGACAGGAAATGAAAGTGTGAAAAATCTCTGCACAGGAAATGAAAACCTATAGTGAAGGAGAAAGTGTGTTTAAAGTTGTTCAGGACAGTGCCATCTTGTTCAAAATGCTTTCACATAAAGACTTTGAACTCTAAATTTCAGACCTAAACTATCATTATAGACCAGCACAGGATCCAGGCCTAGGCTGCGGCCGAACCTACTGAGTGAGCAAATGGTGACTGGCCCACTCCCAGCCAGACTCCCAGTGCCCCTATGCAATCTCCCTGCCTTTTTGTGCTTTAGAATGGCAATCAGAACTTGCAGTCTGGTGGCCCCTCGAAAAGGGCCCCCTGTATATGTGCCAGCAGCCGGATTGGCCAGCTCCCCCTATATAAGTCTTTGTTCTTGCACAGTTAAGTGGACACCAGCTTTCCCCCCACATGGTGTATCTGGTGCCTGTCTCTCTGTTTTTTTTTTTTAATTTTTTTTTTAATTCAATTGTGTGTGTGTGCATGTGTGTATGTATGTGTGTGTGTGTGTGTGTACGTGTGTGTAGAACCACGGACGAATTCGGGAACCACCATGGATGCCTCCACCTCCTTGTTTACTCTGCCCGGGGATTCACAGGCTCCGCCCTACCAGGACCAGAAACGCAGGCCGCCCCCGCTTCCGCCCGGCGTCTACACGTGGGGTCTACGATCATCCGAACTCAGGACCTTCCGCGTGCAAGGCAGAGGCTTAACCCCTAAGCCACCTCTCCAGCCCCTCTCTGTTTCTTAATGGTGTCATAGTCCTCACTCCTGTCATGTCCCGTGAATAGCCCCGACTGGCCCTCTGCAACAGCCAGCAACTCTGCTGTGCCTGCCACTGCAACATATCATCTTGCTTTCCCCCCAATGTTTAATTTTATTTTATTATTACATTTTTGCCTAGTTAAATAAGCTCAATAGGTACCCCCTTCTCTCCCCCTTCCTTTCCCTCCATGTCCCCCAGTACACTCTCTCCCCTTCCCACTTTCCCTCCCCTCCCTCTCACCCTTTTTCCTTCCTTCCTCCTCTCTTGGTTCTTCCTGCTTTCTCACTGCCATTCTCCAGAGCATCTGTTTATATGGGCGCTGAATTTCCTGCTCATCTTTCAAGTACTGAAAAGTTTGGTTGATAAAATATCTTTAACACTATTATTGGAAAATGAATTGAAATGCATTCTTCAAGACAAAATAAACAATTCTAGAATCAAAAACCTATTAACATTTCAACGTGCACTCAAATATTTAATCAGTGAAATATGTCATCCTCCTACCAGCCTCTTCCAATACATGTAAAAATTAAAGTTATATAAGACACTTGCTGAAAACTGTAATGCAATATCTAATATCCTTAAGTACTTAATCAAAGAAAATTGTGGAAATTATTGTTTCAGAACCATATGACATAGTGGTCAGGAGATCAATTGTACTTGTGTGATACAAACAAAATCACATGCTTCTTCAAAAGAAATGACAGAAAGAGAGAAATTCAGAGTGAAAGAGAAAGAAGCATAGCGTGCCATAGCATGCATAGAGATCAGAAAACAAAATTTCAGACATCCGTTCTCTTTGTCAGCCAAGTGAGCTCCAGGAAACAAGCTCAAGACATTAGACTTGTGGTCAGGTGTCTTTGATGACTAAACTATTTTGCCTTCCTAGATAGGGCCTTAATTTAATTCACTTACCCCAGGCCAATTTCTACTTGCCATACTTTAATGCAATGTATTCTAGTGGAGCAAAGAATTATTTTGAACAACATGCATTTTTTGCTATAGGGAGAAGATTGTGAAGGACTAGTAAATATAGGCAATGGACTTCTTATATTCACAGGTAAATTTATAGTATATTTTATGACAAAATAAACAGAGTAATGTAAAGTAGTATAAAGAGTAATGAGAGTAGAGGGTGAGAACCACAGTTCCAAGATATTCTGAGGGAGGAACATGATCAAAGACTAGTGTGTATGTGTGTGTGTGTGTGCATCTGCATGTGCTTGCATATGTGCTTACATGTATGTGTGCACATGTGTATGTTCATGTGTGTGTACAAGAGGGCACTTAGGTGTGTAAATCTGTGGAAAACCAAGAATGACATTGAGAACAATCCTGAATTATTCTATCTCCTTATTACTTTGTTCAAAGGTTTCCTACTCTCTGCCTTCTATTGCCAAAACCGCAGGCCACTACCATTCCTGTGTGATATTTTTATGTTGGATACAGAGATCCAAACTCAGGTTCTTTTGCTTGTGATGCAAAGGCTTTAATGCCTGGGTCAACCCACGATCAAAGGCGTTAGAGAGTTAACATAAACCATTCAGCAACACACAGAAAGTGTTGTTGCTAAAAAATCAATAAATGTCCAAGCACAAGTAGACTCATTGCTTGTTAGATGCCCTCATGGTCAAAGAGTTTGTGATAGAATAAGTGAGGTGGTAGAGTTGGTTTGGGAAGAGAACTATGACACGTGATATTTTGAGCATTATATGCCATTGTGGGCTGTGACTTCCTTGCAGCTCTCGCAAAATCAAATACCAACTAGCAAAAAAAAAAAAAAACTAAAATATTGCAGACAAGTGAAGGAATGTATTTTATTCACTAATTCCTTCTCAAAAGATAGTTTGTGTAATAGTGCATAGAAAATAAAAGAATTATACATGATATGTTCAAGACAAAATAACTCACATATCTAAAGAAGAAACCATTTAAACATAATAACATGACTATGATCTGGACATCTTTGTTCCTTCAAAATTTATATGACAAAATTCGTTGCCAATGTGATTCTGAGATGATAAGTCTCAAGGGTTCTAGGATTAGATTACTTATATAAAGGGTTCCTAGAGCACGGCTTTGTTCTCTGGAATGTGAGGAATCAACAGAATGAACACATGGGAAAAGTATCAACTCACATCCGAAAAAAGAGTATATTTCACAAAGTCCATCAGAATGACATGGAATTTAAAAGTACTAGCTTATTTTTTGAATCATCCATGAATATTTTAGGAAAATTGTTATCAATAGAACCATAAATAAGTAAAACTTCTGAAAGTTAAACCTGATCTCAGGTGATTATAATTTGATTATAATTTCATTCATGGGATATTTACATATTTTAATGAAACAGCAAATTTTTATCTCTTTTGAATAGATACACCTGGACCTATTAGACTCAAGTTATCCTATTTACTTGTTTTTCCTGTTGATGTGATCATTTCCAGACCAAAGCAATTTAAGCAAGAAAAGTTTTGACTCACAATTCCAAGTTGCCTTCCATCTTGGCAGGAAGTCGCAAAAGCAGAAAATAGAGAGAATTGGCCACATTGTATACAGCGTAGAGCAGATATCAATGAATTAATACATGTTTGCTAATACTCTCTTTTATGCATTTATATACATTTCTCTATACCTTTACTAGAGAATGATCCAATTCACAATTAGGATATCCTTTATACACATAATAAGAGAATAAAGACGATCCACTCATGTGTGCCCAAAAGCCCTTCTTCATTGTGATTCTAGATTTGTAGGTTGAAAACTGAAACTATCACAGCACGTTCCCTTATTAATTTATCAAGAAAACCTATCACTTCAGCCATAAACTTCACAGTTTATCCTTACAAGCTCATGATCTTGTTATAATTGAGAATGTATTCAGTTCAGCTTTGAAAGTCTGCATAAACATTACAATTCCAAAAGTTTCATAGTTCAAGTTCTTTGAACTATGACATCACAAAAACAAATTTCATAATTCAAGCATAGAACAGTTTTGTTACACATACAAAGCACTTCTGGTACAAAATGGAAGAATGGGGACATACTGAGAATGAACAGACCAAAAAATACGGAAATTAAATTCTTCAGGAAAAACAACAAGTTCTGCAGCACCATATCCAGATAATCAAATCAGCTTGGTTCCAAAAGATTTGGGAAAACCAAACTTATTATTCAATTTTTCTACCTATAGCTCACAGTTCTCTCTTGTGTTGGCTCAACCCCGTGTGTATGTGCATGTGTGTGTGTGTGTGTGTGTGTGTGTGTGTGTGTGTGTGTGTGTGTGTTTTACAAGTGTACCTACTATGGTGCTGGCATTTCAAACGTTGGGGTCCAATTGTAGTTTACGATTCACATTTACAGCATCATATAATGGTTTCAGGTAATCTGCAAGGTCTCTAACCTTGTCACAAATTGTCTGGCCTAATCTCTACCCCATGACACATTTATTTTGTATCTTTGCCTCCCAAAATCAGTACCACGTGGACAATCTTGTCTGTGTTAATTCAGAACACATTTATCTATATCTACATCTGCATATGTATAAGTGTATGAAGGTTTAAAGACAGTATGTGTATTTTCATGGGGGTGACATAGTAGAAATGATTCACATTATTTCTAGTGTGAGGTGGAGAAAGGACATTTATATATGGTTACAATGGTAAGTGTTCATGTAAGAGAAAATTTATGCACTACAATGGTTACTGTTCATGTAAGAGAAAATTTATGTACTTTGATGTAACAATTTGCTCCTCTGTAACAATTTTAAATTATTTCAGAGATTCATCTTCTTCACACCTATTATTTTATTGATTCAATTTATGGATGTGATACTACCTACTTTGTCTTTGAATTCATTCAATATTTGACAGCTAAATTACTTATACCAAAGAAGTTTATCAGGTGAAATTAAGTTTATTGGTTTTTCACAAGAAAAAAAGAGTGACTGAGTTTGAGCTGAAAAAGAAAATTCATCTTTTAATATGGAACAGAAATGTAACTCATTGGAAGATCAAATGAGTTCAAGACTCTGAGATTAATTCCAAGAAAAATAGCAGAACATCTGTGAACAGTTGTGGTTAGGGAATGTTGGAGAGGTTTAGATTGGGCACATATTAAGGAAGAACAGCACTGTTAGTAGAGGTCGAATATTGAAATAGTGATAAACTCTGTTAAGGAAACGGCTAGATTTTTCTAAAACTATATGTGATTTGATGAAATCTTCACAGCAATTCAGGTTAGAGAGACTGCTGTCTGTAATAGTAGATGCAAATAGTGTTCATTTAATGTAGACATAATTTAGAATAGGATAAAATTTTAAAACACATGAAAGAAATTGAAATCTCCTTTCCACTAAAGTATTGAACTCACATTAAACATTTATAATACAAAAATTAAGGGAAAAATTGAGGTTAGTTTGGAGCTAATGTAATGGTAAGAAAGATTGAAAATAAACATTGTGTCATTCTCTGTCACATTCTATCACAGAAAATATACCAAATGGTTAAAATATCTTTTAATTTTTATCATTTTTCTAAGCCTCTGGTACTTTTGAGATATATATTTGTATTAATATTTCTTTCAAATATTGGTAATAGCCATTAAAAAGGATGTTCGTGAATTGATTAACTTTTTGTGTCTTCTTTTTGATACATTCATGAAAATGTCTGGCTAATTGCACTTCAGCTTTTTGACTTGCAAATGTTCTTAACACATGTTGTTTTCCCTAAAACAAATTATATCCTTGGATATCATATGAAAGCAATTATTGAAGTAATGAGTTTGGGCCACTTGGGTAATAGGAATGCTCATCTCTTTTAAGTTTTACTGAATAAATAAAATGGTCTTGTTATGTAACTGTTTCCTCAGAATTAAAACATTCCCTTCTGAAAGGATGAGGGAGACCCTTTGAGACTATGAACCTAAGAAAATACAGGAGGCTCTGTTAGGCTCAGAAAGATGTAAGATTCATAAGATCTTCACAAAGTTATGAAATCAATAAGAAATTACTTGGTAAGACACTTTGATGAGGTTTCCTAAAAGGGGAGCATGAAATGCCAAGGTTGAAGATTTCGTGAGTCATCATTCCTGGTGGCTGGAGCCTTGTGGTGGTGCAGATACCTTTGATTAACCAATATCCTTGTAATTATCCAACAGCATCACTGGTTCACCAAACAAGAATTGGCTGGAATCATTTTGTTGTTCTGTTATGATGTCTTACCAGGTGTGAATAGATAATGAAAATATTTGCATTAGAAAAAGCAACACAGCACATTTGGCACCCAAACAGGGACTGAAACAATTATACGTGAGTTTGAGAGGAGCAATTGCTTTCCAGGGGATGTACTTTCTGATGAATGATAAGAGAATGAGCTGAGGCTGATCTTCATGAGGGAGATTCATCAATGGGGACAGCCTTACTATGGGTACATGCCCCATGTGGTATGAGATGCTGTGCCTCCTTGTTTGTTGCTGCTATGACAACTATTTTTTTTTTTGCAATCGGTGAGCCATTTGACAGTAAATTATCCTTTGCAAAATCCGAGGGTGGATATTTTCCACTACATGAAATATGATGGAAGCCTACTTCATGAATGGGATCTGAAATATCCTCCCAAAACCTGGGAAGTCAGAGAATATATTGTTATTTATGAAAGTATCACGTATGGGGCAAGATCATACATTTGATTGTCAACATTTGATTGTCTTATTTTTGGGTGATAGGACATAAAGCTCAGATAAGGCAAGCATCCCCATGAAGAACTGACCTGTTCAAGAGAAGAATTATAATAAGAAAAATACATATAGTTGGTATCTGCCATATGAGCTACGGACCTGACAGAAAAAGTAGAATGAAACTGAGGTGGTGGCTTATCATCTCTTGTAGTTGGCTCAACACAAGGAGAAAAAAGGGACTACAAATCAAATGTGTGATGAAGAACCCTTTCTGAGTTCCAAAATCCTGAAAGTAATGTGAAGAATGACACAGTGGTGAAAATGAGAGAGAGAGGGGAAGAGGAAGAGGGAAGAGAGAGAGAAAGAAAAAGAGAGTGGGGGAGCCAGAAGATCCTTATATTCAAGTTCGATGTTTACTTTAAAGGAATGGGGGAAAATCCAGTATTTGGCATGAAGGTGTGAAAACCACATAACTCTGCATCAAGATGGCATAAATTCTTGAATGGGAAAAAATCTTCAAATAAGTGAAAGATCCCTCAGAGACTGACATATGGAGCTGTGTGATGTGGCTGTAAATGAAATTGGTTTGAATGCTACAGAAACAGAGAAACAGTGCTGTAATATTAGACAGTCATCCTCCTCAAGAAAGGCTGTTAAATCTGAGGAATCAGAGGGGAAATCTGTATCTCATGACTGATTTATACAAGTTATTAAGGGCACTTGCTGAGGTCCCCATGAATATCAGGGACTAGATACCATTAGAGGTAGGTTAACCTTGATGTCAATATCTCTAGGATGTACACGTATGCATTTTCAAATGATCCAAGAAAATGGGCTCTCTGGAATGATCTAGACTTTGGTGAGCCTCGCCGTAGGATGAGATCTTTATTGGATAGCAGAGACTGTAGTAGGTTTGAAAACCATCATGAATTTTTGGGTAGTAAGTGCTTAGGTATCCAGGAGGGAAGAATTTGAAAGCAGACAGAGGATTAAGGACATTTATCCAGGTTCCAAATAGCAACTCTGGAAAGAATGCTAGAATAGGTACTGGGAAGGTACCTCAATCTGTAAGAGCTCACTTGAAAAGTTTGAGAACTGAGACTGGCCCTTAGAACATAAGTTAAAAAAATAAGAAAGAAATTCTTTATGTTCATAATTTCAGAACTGGAGAGACAGAGACAAGCAAATACATGATACTATCAAACCATACTAGCCTCATAGTGAATTCCAACTCAGTGGGAGGAAAGCTTCTTCTCAAAGGAGGTTGATGTACTTCAATACTGAGGATGTCTCTAGCATTATCCTTTGATCTGCCCCACATGCACGCACACACACATGCACACACAGTTGTACATGCACATATACAAACACACATATATACATGAATAAATAACAAAGAATACTGCAAGAATAAGAGAAAGTAGAGAGAATTTTGTAGTATAAAGTCTCACCCTACCCCAAAGTCATGTCAACCAGTCAGTAATTATTTAAGACTTTCTTTGGTAGGATTGCCTGCAAAGTGGACAAGGGGACTCCAGTGTTGCACCTGCTATGAGGTGATGAAGTTCTCTTTGAGTCACCCACACTTTGATTAAGTAACTTCAATAAGTTCACTGTTATACTACTTAGGTTTTGACTCCATTGTGGCTTTGAAATGTTGTCAGCTCTCTATTTGTAATGAATAGATTTTTTTTTGAATCTCCCCCAAAACACTCATGGAATGGCCCTTAAGTAAAGTAAAACTTGAAATTCATTTTCAAAGTAAACCCTCGAGCCTGTTTTGAATACTTGCTGCTTCTTCAGTAGGCAGTCTGTAAATGGGATTAAAGGGTCATTAAATACATATTTTAGTAGAGTTAGGAAAATTAATTGTGCATCATCAACTCAATGAGATAGGGGATCCTACTGATATGCAGATGTGTCAAATTATTGCTTTGGTTAAAGTTAAGAGATTAAATTTTGAGGTATGATTGCAGTAGCATAAATATAATAAACTTCTAAAAACATAAACATAAATAAACATGGTTCAACTTTTGTGTGTAAATTAAACATTATTGATTTTGCAAAGTACTTATTTAATGATTATATCTTCATTGAAAAATCATTCAAACTATTAGGCTTCACTTTTTAAAAGAATAATAATATAGTTGAAAGTTAGCAACAAAAGAATAATAATATAGTTGAAAGTTGGCCTTAGGGTCATATTACACAATCATTGCTACAAAGGTGCTATGGGATTCAGGAAACACATTAGCTACTCCTCTGTGAATGTGTGTCATACATGAACAGTGAATTCAAGATAGCTTTGCTAATAAGTAGTTCATTGTGAATTTCTTTCCTTATAACAATATCCTTATTTGCTTAAACAAACACAAGTATTAACTCAGTAAAAATTCTAGTAGTATAAAAATTTAATAGTCAAAACACGAATGCATTCACATAAATGGAGTCATAAGTGGAATAACATAGTATTCAATCCTTCTGTAGCTACTATTCTGCAACTTTAGCAATGACTCTTTTGAAAATTTATTTTTTCTCAATTAATATGGAAAAATTTTTCATATACATAGCTGAAGCTATGTATAAATAAACAACAAAGAAAGGAACATGAAGATGAACCTTTCTGTAATATGATAGCACAGTAGGAGATTGAATTTTATTATCAAAAAACAAAAACCATAGCACCCATAGCTATGTATACATACGTACCTTTTTTCAAGGAAATATAAGAATATTACATAAGATAATAAATTTAAATGTAGATAGTTTATATTATTATCAATATAAAGTGATATGAACACATTAGAGGAATAAAGAGAGCATACATATTACTATTGAGAAAATAGTACATAGTTATTCAGAATCCTTCATCTTAGGCATTCTTAACATTGCTTCAATACCTTTTTAGATTTCCATTCTTCTCTGGCAATTACAGAATTACTAAAAAAAAAAAAAAAAAAAAAAAAAAAAAAGACCTTACCAAGTATTATTGTAGAAAATTCTGGGAGAGAGAAATATTCCCTATCCCCATCAACAGCATGAGATCTGTAAGTTGCAATATAAATCCCCATGCCAATAGGTGACCACCAGTGTAATAGTGGCATGAATATCAAGGAGACAACCAACAGCTTTTTGATTGGACTCAAGACCCACTTGTCAGAATGGTAGAAATCCCTGTTACTGTAAACTAGAACAAAAACTAAAACCATTTTTATGTTTTTAGAAGGGTGGAAGGGAGTAGGAGAGAATGATGAAGGGAAGGGAAAGAATGGAAGGGAAAGGGGAAGAAGTGGAGCTGGGATGAATACTTATTGTGTTTGTAAAAGTAGAAAAAAAGAAAAAATAAAGACATCATTACAACATTATGTAATATTTCTTATAACTATTCAAAAGTTAGTGCTTTCTCATACAATGGACTAATTTCTAAAACCCAAGAAGTTTGTTAAAGGAGATGAACATACAAAATCAACACATTTTGGAATAATATGAGGCAAAGAAACTGCAAAAGAGGGGTTGAGGTCCAGGTTTATTAACAGTAACCAAAAAGAATCAATCTCAATTATTCACATAATAATCAAATGTTGCTAACTGTCCAAGGAAAAAAATCAGTATTGTCTAAGTTGAGCAATATGGAGTCGTAGTCCATGATTCCTCTAGGAGATGGTTTTTATTAATTTTTTTTACTTTACAAACATATTGAGTATTCGTCTCAGTTTCTTCCCTCCCCTTTCCCTTCCATTTCTTCATTTCCCTTCACCATTCTCTCCTCCTCTTCAGCCTGTATGTTTCTATGGCCTTTAGGGTTCATTCTGGCTTGTCTACTACTGTGGGGGTTCAGGCCTTGGTAGTATAACAAGTTATCTCTCTTCAGGCCACCCCACTTATGTGTTCACTTCCTTTCACTTTCACTTTTTAGCTTTAGAACCAAATGTTTCCACTGTGAGTTCCCATTCTATGGGTATAATAACAGCTGCCTGCAGAGCAGTTTGATGTGCTGTCTTCCTACCTATAAGTTTATTGGCGGCCTTCCCTATTGATCTATTTCCTTCCCCTTTTGTAGATTCTTGTTCAGTTTACAGTAACAGGGATGGGTATTTTTAATAAATATTAAAGTGAGATAAAGAACAAATATTTTCAGGACTTCATGTATAGGTTTGTTCACTATGGATATACATGTGCATATATATATATATATATATATATATATATATATAGTGCATCCTATAGTATTATGTTATATAAACAGATTAACTTGTTTTTAGTTTATAAACACTCATAAATGAATTATTGCTTTTGAATGTCCATCATAGATAAGGTAACTAACTTAAGCTTAAAATAAATAAAGTGCATGGATAACCGAATTATACTTGGAAGAAACCAAGCTGGGAAATGACAAAAAGCAGTCTGTGGAAAAGATTCAATAAACTACCAAAAGGGAAAAGAAGAAACTCTAAGGTTTAGTACATTTATAACAGAGAATTGGGCATTTTGATGGGTTGACATTTTTCTGTGACAAGTTCAGAACCTTCAGTGATCCTAGAAATGTCACTGAGGAGCTTAATAGGCACCTCAATGAAAACATTAACTACACAATTAAACTTAATGAGGATAAATTCTTCTTTTATGAGAGAAAGGTCAATGCTTGCTTGATCTTAGAGGGAAAAAAAGCAGAAGGGTTTTCACTAACCCAGGAAGAAAGCCAATTAGCAGTGAAGTTAACGCCATGCAAAGACAGAGCTTTGACTAGTTCTCTTAGCTATCACTTTCACATTAATTCAGATTTGAAGAAAGATGACGATCAGGCTAATAAAACCTATAACCTTTACAGTAGAACACACAGACTTAAGGGAATTTCAGGATTTTAAATGTGTGCTAACTTAACCCTTAACTTCTTCCTCATTTCTCGAAAACATGTAACAATGTTTAAATCATTTAGATGGAGATTAATCACTGAGTGGAAGTCATTTTATGTTTATTCCAGTTTCTCCTATCATTAACTTTGAAAATAATAAGTGTAAGCACTAACAATTACTGAATGCATCTGCATAATTGAAATAATTATATCCTCACAGGAATGTTGCTGGACTTCTTAAAAATATTGCATTTTAGCATTTAAAAAGCTTGCTAATTAAAATGTCTAGACTAGCCAGGGCATTATAAATAAAACTAGATACTGTCTATGTTCTGGAAGTTTTACCATTTATTTCTTGGTTTTATCTGCTATTTTAATGAAAACACTGTCAAATGACCTTTGTATGGCTATTATATTGTCAAAATAAAGTAACAATTTTCTATTTATATTAAAAACAATGGGAACAACATAGTTAATGCATGATTTTAGGTTAATTAAAAAACCAATATACAGATATTTTGTATGTTTTCATTATGTGAGTTTGATAAAGATTCAGAACTCATTTTTCCCTTAGAAATAGTGTACAATATTGAGATACTGAAACTGTGTGAAAGAATGAATGCTGCATCATGCAAAAACAGATTTAATTAACTGTTAGGCAAGCAAATTTGAAAGTATATTGAAGCTTTACTGTAAGAGGAGAACAAAGTATATGGAAAGGAATTGGAAGATTTAGTAGAAAAGAATAAAGAGTAAAATTACATTTTCAAGGCAAATTGACAGGTGAGAAAAATGGACATGACAAGTGATTTTTAGCAAACTCATCAGCAATGAAAGCATATTTTCAGATAGAGTCTAAGAAAAACTAGTAAATTACACAAATAATAGATGAAGAATGATACAAAAATTGTCTGTTGGTAATAGAATTTCATGTGATGAGTTAAAATCAAGACATGACATTTTTCTTTGTTTTGCTTTAAGAGCTGTCTTTAAGGGAGATTTGAGTGATTATCCTGAAAACCATTCATGAGATAAATTACTGTATTTTCCATTAGAATTTGAATATTATTCAAATGTAAGAAAGCAATTCTCTCCCTTTGCTTCCCTTCCTTTCATACTCTCCCTCCTTCCATTTTCTTTTCTTGTATATTTTTCTTCAACATGGCATCATGATGCAATATGTTCCATAACTTCAAATGCTATATATTGCCAAGCTATCCTATAAAAATACTGACAATGTTTTATTTTTCAGCTCATGCCCATGTTTCATATGATTCATTTAAAATTATGTGAAATAATTTTGTTTCATACATATGCATATTTTATAAACACACCATAGCATACTCATTGAAGGCGTATGTTTGGAATATATTTCATTTGAGGTTACAACTTGTTGAAGTTCCATGTGGATCTTATTTGAAAGGTATTTTGGGCACATTATTTCATAGGCATTCCATATTTCCAATCAAAACAAAATTTAGTATGTCTCAAAATTCAGATGATCTATCAATATCACATCCATCTCTGAATGTCATTAGGAGTAAGATGGGCTAAGTTTACTCCGTTCTTCCTTTTGACCAAATGTGTATTGACCACAGTTATATATTGTGTATAATTGTGAAGTTAATCCTGGCTGTCAACTACACCATACCTGGCATTAATTAGATCATCTGAAGATATTATCTGGATCAATACATTTCCAATGCAAAGACCAGTCCACTAGACTACTGAACTGAGAAACTACTGGAAACCATTGATGGACTACTTCAGCCATATCTTGTAAGTCAACTCAATAAATCCCCTTTTCATATACTAGTTCTGTTTATTCTGTGGTTCTAGAGAACCCCAACAAATACAATGACCACTGACTAGATAATAAAAGTACAAACAATAAAGAAAACATAGATAATGGGATAGTTTTACTTCACAACAATTCATTCCCAATCGTTGCTGGGAATTTCTTCTAGTTCCTACTTCATATATGTAGATTCGAGTTGACCTTGACAATGCCTATCAGCTGCCATTAAATCATATCCTATGGGAAACTTTAATAGAATTATGTTAGAACTGTGATTCATTTCTAACTTGAAACTACAAAATACATGTATTTTGTAATCATGATGGTCTACTTTTCCAATGCTTTTCATTACCATCCTTACACGAAGTCTCAGATTCTTATATTGGGGACTCTATGTGGCAAGTTTCCTTAAGTAACTTAATAAGTGTTTCAGTTGACTCATAAGAAAGAACTGAAATCTTTTTTTTTAATAAGGAAACTATCTACTCCTCCTTTTTTATTATTTATTCAATTTTGCACGCATGTGTGTGTATGTGTATGTATGTGTGCGTGTCCGCCTGTGTGTGTGTGTATATGTATGTGTTGCATGTGTAGAACCATGGGCGAATTCAGGAACCACCATGGACCGCCTCCACCTCCGCCTTGTTACTCTCCCCAGGGATTCACAGGCTCTGCCCTACCAGAACCAGAAACTCAGGCCACCCCCGTTTCTGCGGGCATCTAAACATGGGGTCTAGTATCCGAACTCAGGACCTTCTACCTGCAAGGCAGAGGCTCAAACTCTGAGCCACCTCTCCAGCCCCAAGAACTGAAATCTTAAGCCCTGTTATATCAAGGAACTGGATATCACAATATTTTGTTGATGGAATACAGGTCTATCATGCTGAAGACTGCAGAATATATCACTGATGACACCTAATGAGTCTTCTTAGTCTTTTGTAGCTATAGAGATCTGCACCATAATACATAGTTGTTCAGATATATAATCCATAGAGAATGTATTCTACTAAAAACGTGATGTGATAATATGCTAAATGCACGGTAATGTTTTACAGAGAAGTCAATAGCTATGTATATTGCCTTGTTTCACTTTTGAGATAGATATATTTCCTTCTTTTAAAATATTACTCAGAGTATTTTACATTTTTTTTATTAAAAAGTCTCCTTTTATAGAAACCTAATGAATGGTTGGCCCTGTTCACCCCTCCCTGTTTCCCTTAATCCCTTTACCCACCCTCCTCTTTTTCACTCCTCCTCTCCTGACCCATCCATCTTTCTGGATTTTACATTTTAAACCTATCAGTGTTGCTTCTTTTTTTTTAATTTTTTTATTATTATTTATTCAATTGTGTATGCGCGCGCGTGCGTGTGTGTATGTGTGTGTATGTGTGTGTGTGTGTGTGTAGAACCACGGGCGAATTTGGGAACCACCATGGACACCTCCACCTCCTCCTTGTTTACTCTGCCCTGGAATTCACAGGCTCTGCCCTACCAGGACCAGAATCGCAGGCCACTCCCGCTTCTGCCCAGCGTCTATATGTGGGATCTGGGATCTGAACTCAGGACCTTCTGCCTACAAGGCAGAGGCTTAACCCTTGAGCCACCTCTCCAGCCCAGTGTTGCTTCTTTATAGAAATAAACAATTGTGTAATACACAATTATCAATATTAATGCATTTGAATATTTGATCTATTTGCCAGATCCCTATTTTTCTCCACACATCAGAAATACAGAATTGGATATTTGCTTTCCTAAGATGTAAGGAATTTTTTATAGAACCCTCACAATCACTTCTTTGAACCTAACTTTGGTTATGGATACCTGATCCACCTTTGTGCCAAATAAATAGCAGATATTCGCTGTTCCCAAGAGGCACAATCAAACAGCTTTTATGAATATACATTTTATGATGGTATGTTTAGACCAAGGGTAAACTATGTCTCTTCAGTTGTCAAAAGAACAGTTAGCATATAGAAGTTAAATCTGTCAAACAGGATGACTGTTCATTATTCGTTCATCTAGGCAATATTCACTGAAAATAATTATGTAAAAGAATAAGAAATTGATTAAAAAGTTAGATACAGGATCAGTATAATTGATAAGTGTGTAAAAGTTCCTGTGTACAATCTGACAAAATGTAGTTTGATCCTTAGAACCCACAGAGAGAAAGGACTTCTGAAGCTGTCCTCTAACTTTCACACATACTGTGTAGAGACTGCTGAGCAATTCTTTCTCACCTTTCCACACTCTCAAAATCAATTAACAAAATATCATAAAACATTTGATGGGGAAATAATTTGGGATCTGGGTTTGGATTAGATGCAGATTTCTTCTATAATGAAAAATACTTAAATTATGGAAAAGTATGACAACAAAAATAAAAATTAAGAAATGCCAAATGAACAGAAAAAAAAATATTGGCATTAAAAGATTTGTTTAAGTTCAAGTTTCATTTTTTTAAAGTGTTATTGTGACACTTTCAAGAACACTGGATGAGTAATAATATAAAATCAAATATAAATAATTCATATAGTACAAATGTTTATCATAATTCTATACAAAGGTAACTTTGATCTTATTCATGTAGTATTCCAGTTCTGGAGTTTGTGTGTGGTTGTGTGTGTATGTGTATATCAGTGTGTGTGTGCTTGTATGTCTGTGTATGTGTGTGTGTGCACACGCATGCACGTTGTGAGGACTAAGCTGAATTTCATTGTATTGCTCATTTGTAGTTCACTTTCTGTTCTATGCCAGCACTGCATCTTACTGAATCTGGAGCTTGGTGATTGAGCTACACTATCTGAGAAGAAGACCAATGGATCCTCCTGTCTCTCCCTCCCCAACTTATGATTACATTTATGTGCTACTGATTTGGCTTTATTTATTTTATATGCTTATTAATATGTGGTTTACAAATATGTGAGTTCTAGAGTTAGAACTTGTCTTGGAAACACTTCACCAATGTGCAATCTCTCCAGGTCTCTGTAACTCTAAGTAAAATGAGTGCAAAAGGAAATTTGTTATTTACATGAAAATAGCTTGGTGGTTCCAGTATTGATTAGAAAATTTTCAAGCATTATAATAGCAATGTTAAATGCTTTCTATTTAATAAGAAATAATATTAAATAAAATAATATCAATAAAATAAAATTAATAACATGTTTTAGTGAAATTGTCACTAGGTCAAAGGAAACCTAAATTTCATATAAAATTCCACAAAATTATTTTCTTTTAGCATAATAAACTATGATGTTGTCTTTAGTTGACTTTAATTAAAGGGAGTACATGTCAACGTCTTCATTATATAACATTTTACAGCATCATTTCACATAAATATGATGCAGTATTAAGCTCTCAGATAACTAAGTGATTGACTGGTTGCTTGATTAATATATTGATTGGTTGTTTAGACATCTTCCATGAAAGAACATGGAGTGAATGTTTTGTAGATATAAAACAAAGCTAATCTTCAGAGTCTCCTCTTCTTAGATTACATTTTCAGTATTAGGAAATATGTTTTGTACATCCTTTCTTATTTTTCTTGGAAAACTCAAACGTCTTCAGTAATTAAAAATCATTTCAAAAAACATTTACACACAAGTGTTGCCTAAGATTTTTCTAATTATTATTTGATCATTCATTCACTGTCTGAAAAATGAAAATTTATCTAGAAAAGGTTATACTTTTCAAGTGCTGAGTAGTTCTAATTGTTTTAAATCTTTTCTCTCAATGATTGAAAATTCTTACTCCTATAATTTTCATCTACTTAATTTCAGCCTCAAGTCAAAAGTTTTGTCCAGAACAACTGCACAGTGTTATCATGCCCTTGGACACGAAGAATGGAATTCATAACTGCAGTAATTTTCTCTGAGTTAATTTTATAACTGGAATACAATTTCAATAAAAGATCAGATTTAATTTCTAAGGTTATGCAAATTGACTAACAAATTCATTACCTCTGGAAAGTTAGCCACATAGAAGGAGTCTGGAAATTAGAAAAGGAAAGATCTGATGAATAGACCTGCAGCTATAGATTGTGAAAGACATAGCACATTTGGACAGAATACCCACTAAAATTAGTTGGGCCATTTAGGCACATACACATGGCAATTTGGTTTGTTATTTTAAAGATGGCACTTGAATTATCAGTAGCAAAATGATTTTCGAAAATGAAAGATCAGTACTTGTACACATACTAGTATTTACAGCAAATTAATTCAAAGGAAATATTAAGAGAAATAAAGTAAACTGGAGCAGAACTCCAGTTATGCTACAAAATTCAAGTAAATATTTGAACAAGCGCAAAGGCGTATTTTGTTTTCTGTTCTATTGTTATTATGTTAATATATCATTGTTGCTATCATTATGCATTTAGTCCTGGTTATTAAATCTAATACTGTTATCTGAAAATGCTTGATTATATAGAGAGCAGCTTTTATAATGAGCTTTCACTTCATCCATTTTAAATGGAAATATTTTAAAAGTTAAAAAATAATTTATATATTTCTATTTTATATTTCAAGAGACTCAACATTCATTTCATAGAAAAATGTTAAAAATGACAATTATGTGGAAAATGGTTCATCAATGACAAAATGCAAACTGTACTTAAATATATGATAAAGAAACATATTTTACAATATTTTTTAGTATTAAGTGTCATTTAGTTAGTTAGAATATTCAGTAGTTTGTTACTGAAATTTTATAGCTGAATATCCAACACCAAATGAGATTATTTTCTATTATGGTTTAGTTAAGAAATTTTATATATAAAAGAAAATTGTCAGTCACTCTTTTCTATCTAATTTAAACTTTTAAAATGGTCATTTACACAAGATTAATTATAATGACAATATAATTTTCATATTTCAAGTAAATACAACTTGTGGTTCCCTTACTTCCAATCTGTCAATTAAAATTTTTCCACTTTTTCTTTTCAATGTTGGATATTAATTCCAGGTTTTCACATGTTCTAAGCAAATATTTTACCACTAAACTACATTTCCATCCCTATTCAGAAATGTTTATATATATTTGTGGGTTGCTCAGAAATATAGCTTTTTTCCAAACTAAATCTCTCAACGCACAAAAATGATAGAGATGACAGTATTACTCATCTGTCTTTAGAAACTTAGAAGCAGTAGTAAAATTAACTTGAATTTCTATGATCACTTGGAAATGTGGCACACATTGACTTGACATGCTTTCTATATACATTTAAATATAGGTGCATGTGCATGCAACATTGAATTTAAAAATCGATTTCTATCCCACTGACAAAATCATTAAACCTCATTGTGCATAAATAACTATTTGGTAGTTTAATAAGAATGGCTATGATGGAAAAAATGTGGCATGCTATTTATAACCTTTTGCTTTTGATAAATTATGTTCATAAATGATAATGTAAGATTTTGTCAATGACATAAAGAATTTTCAATGAGTATGACATAAAAATAGCAGTTTAACTTTTTCCTTTTTGAAGCTGGAGAGGTAGCTCAGGGGTTAGGCTTCTGCTTCACAAGCAGAAGGTCTTGAGTTCAGATCCCAGTTCCCAAATAAAAATGCTGGGCAGAACCAGCAGTGGCCTGTACTTCCTGCCCTAGTGGGCAGAGCCTGGAAAATGCCAAAGCAAAGCAAAAAGGAAGTCAAAGCAATCTGAGATGATTCCCAAAGTCACCCTTGGT
Source organism: Typhlomys cinereus (assembly GCA_023101885.1). Taxonomy (NCBI): domain Eukaryota; kingdom Metazoa; phylum Chordata; class Mammalia; order Rodentia; family Platacanthomyidae; genus Typhlomys; species Typhlomys cinereus. The sequence continues at coordinate 13,847,327 of JALPQD010000007.1, read as the reverse complement.
CCTCTACTGGAACATACAGTACCCTCTGACACACATTGACACAGAGACAGACACAGACACAATCATACACACGCACACACACACACACACACACACTACAGTTTTAAAAACGTCTAAAAATAAATTCTTCCTTTTCAGTTGTGGTCACATCTTGGTTAAGCAAGGTCTTGAAAGAACACTGTTCCCTCATCACCACAGCTTCTGGTAGCTATTTCCTTGTATATCACACTGTTTCTTTTTATTGTCCAATATATTTATATACAAGTTCTTTCATAAAAGGCTGTCATAAAAAGAAAGCTGATTGCATTGCAAGTATGTGATAGATCCTGTCTCTGTGTGTCTCTCAGTATGTCAACTAGCATGTGACAGTGTTCTTATATTCAGTACAACAAATATTAGTCTCTCTATTTTGAGGCTTACATAAAGTCATTAAGACTGAGCATTATTTAAAATACAGATTTAGAAAATATGTTAATTTTAAATGTTTGTACAAAGAAGTATAGTTGGTTTGAATTTGTCTTTAGTCCTATTGTTTATCAAAATCTCTAGCAAGCCCACAAACTGCAAGATATTGCAGAGGACTACAGCAACAATGACTGTCTTATACTTCCTTACAGTTTATGTATGTTTCTTCTTGAACATTTGCATTAATATTTACTATAAATCATGGACTCAATGATACATCGAAGACTGAAAAGAACATATAAAGTCACATGGAAAGTTGGATCAGGCATTAAGCCTTTGCATCTGTAAGCAAAATGATCTAAGTTTGCATCCCAAATGCCACATAAAAACACTGGGTGAGGGGTGGCAGAATGATACAGCTCTGCACTTCTGGCCCTGGAAGGTCAGGCTTGGGAAACCCCAGAGCAACAAGACAATAAGGAAGCAGAGGAATCTAGGATGATTCCTAAAGTTATCTTTGGGGACTCTACAGGCACACAAAGTGTCATCTTTACACCTATGTATCAACACTTAGATTAGACATACACATACACACACACACACACACACACACACACACACACACACACGAATATATTAAAAAAAAAAGAAATGGGAACATACAAGTAAGATATCTATATATTTAATAATGTGTGACCTGTTTCTAAGAAGAAGAATCAACGTAACTAAAGGAATTAATAGATTATTGTTGAAAACTATTCAGGATTGGAAGGTGTATCAAATGTGCAAGAGAAGGGTAAACAGGGAGGAAATGACAAAAGAAAAGTTTATGCAATGATGTGATGACGTCATTCATGCCAGAGAGTATCAGATTTGTGCTGAGCATGCATCTTTCAAATTTGTTCTTCCCATTCTTTATGTGATCTCCTTCCCTCAGTTCCATTTCCATTGTCTTTCTTATTAGCAACAGACAATGCATACTCATCCAGAATTCCATATCTGTCTATGTGTGTGTGTGCTGTGAAAAGCTAACCACCTACCACTGAGCAACGTCATATTCTAAGCAAGTCCAAAATGTTACATGCAGGTAATTTGACTAAGCTAATGAAAATAAGACTTATGGTGGTTAGCAAAATGTTACTGAAAGTATGACTATGAATTCCTTTTCACATCTAAGGAAATATAGCCTTGTCTATGATAATTTTACCTGTAAAGCTAGACATTTCATCAATACATGGTAATTCAGTCTAGAAAATGAAATGTGTGTGTGTGTGTGTGTATGTGTGTGTGTGTGTGTGTGTGTGCCTATGTGCATGTATTTTGATGGGTATTGGCCACCTTCTTACTTTCTTATCTATAAACATTTAAAATTCTATCACGATTCTATCATGAGAAGAAAAATATGAAGTTAAGCTGCTTGTCTAATTGCCTGGCATTAACTTAATTAAACTTATTAAGTTCTGGATTGATGGTCACTGAGTAAATTTAATGATTGGTATGTTTATATCATTAATTTGTTATTAGACCTTTAACAATATGGAATGCATAGAATTCAACATTATTATATTGTCAGTTTTGACATATGGGGTATCTTTATTAATATCACTATAATGTTACATATTCAACAAGGGGCAATAATCATTTATTAATTTGAAATAGTTGCAATTATACCTGCATAATAATGTGAGCTCCTTTTACATTTTGTAGAACACACATGAGAAGCAGGATTATCTGCCAAGAAATTCACAATTGTCTAATTTTCATTAACACAACAATTCATTTCTTTTATGACCATCCATAAGAATGGGAGTACAACACGCCTGATGACATTCTAGTAAATTAAAAAGTAGTCTTGAATGCATGTTATAACCTCATAAAGAAGAAAAATAAACTCCAGCTATGAATCAAATGGAAAATATAATGAGATAATTTTATCCAAACAATACACAAGGGCCTGAAGAAACATTACCAAAGACAAAATTTAAGCAATGATACTGAGAGACATATTTTAAAAATCTGTGGTCTTACCCAGATTAAGATGAAGTAGCTGTCATCAGAGAAAGTGGTTAATAATGGAAATTCAGGTGTAATAATTGTGCTAAGAATGTCATAGCAATACATTTATTGTACAAGGCAGACTAACCTTATATTAAGAATTAAACTTACATTAGTTATTTTATATTAAGAATTAAATTTACATTAGTTATTTTCAATTGATAGAAAAAATAGATCAAAACAGAAAATGAAGGATGGATTTATTTTGTTCAGAGTGTGGGATTAGTCTTCATAGTGAGGAAGACATGGTAGTGGGAACGTGGTACATTTGCTCACCCTGTGTCTTCAGTTGAGTCCAATCTTCTTTTTCTTTCCTTCATCTTTTATTTCTTTTTTTAAAATTTTTTATTATTTCGTATTTATTCAATTGTGTGTGTGTGTGTGTGTGTGTGTGTGTGTGTGTGTGTGCACGCGCGCGCGGTGTCTATGTATGTAGAACCACGGACAAATTCGGGAACCACCATGGACGCCTCCACCTCCTCCTTGTTTACTCCGCCCCGGGATTCACAGGCTCCGCCCACCAGGACCAGAAACGCAGGCCGCCCCTGCTTCCGCCCGGCGGCTATACGTGGGGTCTAGGATCCGAACTCAGGACCTTCTGCCTGCAAGGCACAGGCTTAACCCCTGAGCCACCTCTCCAGCCCTTCATCTTTCATTTCTTATGGATGACATTTTTCTTTGAAAATTACATATACACACACGTAATGTATTTTGATCACTTATGTTCTACCATTTCTTGTCTCTTTACTCTTCCTGTCAGTCCCCCTTTCCTGCAAGTCTTCCTCCCATATTTAGTTCCTCTGGTACCACAGCCCATAGATCAGTGTAAAGCCCATTTATAGTGGGCTAGCTCATCTCAAACAACCCTAAAATACCTCACAGACATGTCAAGCACTTATTGCCAGTTTAATTCTAGATCCCGTCACGTTTGAAATCAATATTGACCATCCAAAACACACTATATTTTTCTGGTTCTGTGTTTATATTTGCACTTTTATTTTCTTATGAGATTGTAACAAAATCAGAACCTGACTTGCAATGAATTTTTATAGGTAGTTATAATCCAATACACCATCGATATATTGTCTTACTTCCTTTCCATTCCTACAAAGACTTTTAAATCCGTGGTGACAAGAGACATAATTCTTAACGTTTATTTCTTCTAAAAGGTTTGATGAATTGTTTTTAAATTACAAAACAGTTTTCTCAGTGATTGATTATTGTTCCTTGTAAAGTTCACCAACTAGAATTTCGATCATGCACATAAGGGGAATCAAATAATTGTACTTGGTATTCTAAAGAGTATTTTGTAGTACTTTATCATAATTCTGGGAATGAAATTTATGTGATTTTGATTATGATCTATCTTTACACTTTGATGTTTTCTGGATGCTTATGAATTAAAAGACAAATAAATTGATATCTATACCCTTATGCAGATTTGAGTACTATCAGATTATTATTATGCATTATTAACTTTTGAAAGATAGATATAAAACAAAATGCAAGAATTGAAAAAATGATTTAGTAATCAGTAATTCCTTCTCTACATAATGTTATTATGGCACAATTAAAAAATTAGCAAATTCTAATAGAAGGTATTACAATAAATTTTACTAAATGAATATTGTACAATGGCTACTACAATAAAAAATTAATATTTCAGGTAATAAAATACTATGATTTTCAATTAAAACATTTAGCTCTATTGAAAAAATGAGTATCACTATTATTAATATTTTTATTTAAAATGCATTTAATATTTATTTATATTTCTTATTAATTTCCATTTTTCAAAGGTTTTGTGTTCGTGTTCACGTACATGTGAAATTGTGCATATGTGTCACAGCTCATGTGTAGAAGGGAGAGGAAAATTTCTGAAAATCCATTCTCTTCTGTCATGTGGGTTCTAGGCATTAAATACAGGTCATGGGCTTGTGTGAAAAGTGACTTTATTCTCTGATACATGTTACAAGCCTTCAGTAAACAATTTCCAATAAAAAAGAAGACAAATAATGTAAGCTCAAGACATGGACACTAGCAAATTTTTAACAAATGACAAACTACATTATTTCATGGACTTTACATAATGTGAGTTTTAAAATTACTTGAAGTAAAATTCTTTTTTTTCCAAACTTAAAGAATTAGCAACATAAATGTGATATCATGATTTTCTAAAAGTAGGATCCAAGTGGTTAGAATCAAATTTAATATAGAAAGACAACCTATGTGGAGCATGACATTATGTAAATACATTATAAATAGGAATCCTAGAGGCATATTTAGAAAAACTAGATGCTTTTCTTAGAGAAAGTGTCAGAGCAGATTTTATTTTATATTTTTGGCATGCATGTGTGAGTGTATGTATGTATCAGAGAGCTCTTTGTGTGTCTGTGGAAACCTAAGGGTGACTCCACGTAAAACTCCTTTTCACTTTTCTCTGATTTCCCAGGCTCTACCTTCCAGGTCCTGAACTGCATGCCACTGCTATTTCTGCCTAATGTTTTTATATGGGATCAAGTGTACAAATTCAGGACCTTCTTGTGATGCTATCTGCTATTCATTAACATAAAAAATCAAATTTCCAATAAAATAAGTTTGAGTTGAGAATAATGAAGTGAATAAGGATGACATCTAAAAGTTACAAAGTCAAATTTCATAACATATATGCATAACATAATTTGAAAGAATTGAGTTCAGTTGGGCATCAAAGAAGTCACATGAAGATCTATTTATCCAGTACAAGTAAGGAAAGATCTATCCAGTACAAGTAAGGGAAAATCTTGTTTGAGAACCATTGTCTGTCATATATGGACATTTACTTATATTAATTGAAAAGAAATAGGTGTTCTTCCTGCATCCAAACAAAGGAGGTACTATATGTACATATATGAAGGTATGTGGATATCCATGACAATCCCATGTAATGTGAAACAGACTGACAGTGCATGACAGGAAGCAGAACTCCTGAGAAGATAAGAACCCAGAGAGAAGACTGATGTGCTAACTCAGGAGGTAAAGCTGGGACACGCCATGTATTCCCTGAAAACCACCTATGGATGAGTAGTTTTGAATCAGTTTGAGCATAAAGCAAAATGAGGTTATTTTTGAACATATGAAGTTATTTATGTATGTAAGTATTTATTTATTTATAAAAATGAAAGTGAGGAACTGGAGAGATGGGTCAGGGTTTAAGACTGTGCCTCACAAGCACAGGTACTGAGTACGGATCCCAGGTCCCAAATAAAAATGTCAGGCAGAAGTGACAGTATCCTACACTTCTAACCCTGATGGATAGAGCCTGGGAGATCCCAGAGTGAAAAAAAAAGGAAGTAAAAGAAACCCAGGGTAATTCCTGGTCACCCGTGGGCCTCCGTAAGGATACACAGTGACTTCTGATCCACATACACAAACACCCACACCCACACACCCTACACCCACCCACTCACCCAGCCCCTCCCCACACATACATATACACACTCACTGACTCAATCAATCAATTAATAAATGAAAGTGTAAGGTACAAAAACAGAGCAAAAATATTATGGAAAAAAGTGATTTAAGTAAGAAAAATGAAAATTGACCAGGTTTTTTGACTTATAGGCATTATAAAGTATTTGAAAGGCAAGGAATGGGCAAGGATGGTAAGTCTATCAGAACAGAGACAATTTCTTTTTTGCACAGTAAGTAGATGAGGGAGTGGTTGATCAATAATAGAGATATGGGTGTATGTATTTTAAAGAATAGCAAATTTGTGTGGTTATATAAATTTGTATAATTTGTAGATTTATATAATATATAAGTGAATATACATATATAATATTTATGTAATACCTAGGTTTGTATAAATCTACAGAGAAATAAAGCTGGTGAATAAGGCAATGAAGATTTACAGAGCCAGGTCCGTGTGCGTGTGTGTGTATGTATGTGTGTGTGCGTGTGTGTGTATGTGTGTGTGTGTGTGTGTGTATGTGTGTATGTGTCTGTGCATGTGTGTGTGTGTGTGTGTGTCTATGTGTGTGTGTGTGTGAGTGTGTGTGTGGAGGCCTGATGATGACATCGGGGATCATTCTGAATTGCTTCCACCTTACTGATTGCTCTTGGTTTTCCCAGATTTTGACTTTCAGGGCCAGAATTATAGTCTGGGGTAACATCCAGCTGGCATTTTCCCATGAGATGTGGGGATCAGAATTCAGGTCCTTCAGTTCATTAGGCTTATGAGCCATCTCAATGATCCCATCTTTGTATTTTTTGCATAGGTTGAATTTTGGAAAACAAACCTAGCAATGTAAAGATTCTCCCTTTGAACATTTAGGAAATATTTAGTATTGTGATTGTTTCTGTGAAATTCATATGCTGGCATCTACTCTCACAGTGTTGCAATGTGTAACCATATTTGTAGACATACTTTGTAACATAGTGTTGAAGGTAAAAGAAAACGTTATTGGTTCTTGGATTCATAAGAATAATCCTTTGCGTTTGTTTGCTTGCTTGTTTTGAGACAGAATTTCAATCCTCCTGACTTAGCTTCTTGAGTTCTGTGATTATAGGTCTGAGTTTTCATATCATATGCTACTGCTTTCTTCTAGGTGGAAACATGGAAGTGCATTATATGGCAAAGGAAATGAGTATGTGAGTTCACAAGGAGCAGGAGGCATGTATATGCCTGAGAGATACCTTACAAGAAGTCAAGCCTGGCGATTAGATCTTGAACTCCTATGTACATGAACTATGAAAATATAATTTTGCTCTTTAATTCTTTTTTTGCAACTGCAACAAATTTAAAACATGGAAGCAGTTTCATAACACTTTTCATGACCTACAATACTGTTACCATGCTAAAAAACTATTATCAAGCACATAGTTGCTTATGGTTTGCTATGATTTGGTAATAAAGATAAGAATAAACACAAATGCTTGATTAAAGTTTAAGATCATTATTTTTAATGAAACTATAGTTTAATATCTCTGCTCTTGAATACATTTCTTAAGGAATACTATTCTTACATAATGATTGTAGAGAGAATAATAGATGGATTCTACAACAAGGGACCAGATGGAGTTACTTTTCAGTCAAATATTGAATATTATTAATGTGAGCCAGCAGATGGTGAGTTTGAAATGTTATATTTTATCTAAAGGCTAAATATTATCTTATGCTGCATTTCTTGGAGCTTTCAGAGGTAATAAAAGAATGTTTGTTAAGCCCCCTCTTGTTACAGTCTTCTTTAAAGTCCTTCATGTAGTGATTTTTTTTTCATTACAGACATGGTTCAGGATTTACAATGTTATTTTTAATTTATGTATACAAACTTTCAATTCTTCTATCACACAGCATGTAAAAGGATAAAATTTAAATCATTCACAGCTATATTAATAATTGTATTGAGTAAGACTTCTAATTCAATAATGATTACTATGCATTCAATGAAACTCAGTGCATCACAATCTCTCAAGACTATCCATTTACTCGATTTCATGGTAGGTGAGAAATGATAAAGATGCAAAAACATAGAGAATTCTTAACATTCCTCATTTTAATACAAAATCGTTCAAATTTTTCCAGTTACTTCTTGGGATATATCCTTGTGAATGAACGATAAAAACCAGCATTTTTTATATTATATTTTGGAGTTTATTTCTTCATTTGCTTTTTTTATCCCAGACACAGAAAATTAAGAGCCATATGTACTCCCTAATAGGTGGATCCTAGCACTAAATACTCAAAGATAAATCTCTGTAATACCTACAGTAATTGCAAAAATTATAAATAGGAGGGAAGGGGAAGGAGGGCCCCGCCAGGAAGAGAGAGAGGGGATCATGCTACAGAAGAGAAGACAGGCCACCATCAAGTACTGCAAGTAAGTAATGAGACATCTGGTTAAGGTCACAGACTTTCCTTCTTGGGCACTTGCAATTGATGGGGTTTGATCTCAACAGAAATGGAGGGCATAGAGACCAGCAGATAGAAGGTAACCATCCCGCAAATGGGAGACTGACCCCCCCTTACCGTGGTCTCCTACTCTTATTCCATCTACCTTTGAATCTACTCTTACAATAAGACACTATTTTAACAGCCTTTTATCTCTGACTAGGAGGTGACATCCAATACCCATCAGGATGGAGCCAAAGGAGGTCCAGGAATAGCAAAACTGGAAGAAAAAGAAAAAAAAAGAATAACAAACCATAATTCAGATCCTCAGAGACCCTATATTAATCACCAGGAACCAGACCAGACTAATCTCTCCCCGTACAGAAACCAGCATCTTTGAAAATGATTTCCATCACTTTCAAAGTGGTAAGGCATTGAAGATTTCAATTTTTACTAATGCTGTGGAATCTTTGATTGAAAGAGGATTTGCTCATGCGTTTCTTTTGCAAATGCCTTCTTATTTTTTGCCATCAGCTGATTTGACATTTTAATCGGTCTGTAGATTTGTGGAAAATTCTACAAAAGGAATGTGCGTGCTCTAAAGCATTTCTGTCCTCCTGATAGCAGCCTGCACACTGACCCTAAGCAAATTGGAGTTTAGCTGAATTTATGTTTAAATCCTTCACATCATATGAGAATGAAGGTTGATGGGGGTGGGGCAGTATTACCTGTGGGAGGTACAGGAGAGAGAAAGATAAGGTACAGGAGAGAAGTTCTGCTTGGTGGACACAGCAAGTTCCCGGCCACTTCCCAGGGATATAGTGTATGTGACCTGGCCTCATCACCACAGTAGCAAATGCCATAATAATGGTAAATTGAAATACAGCTTAGGATTCACTGAAGCTTCTTATATCAAAAATGTTACAAAGGAAACTTAAGAAGGAATATAAACATACCGATTATTCCTATATTTTAAATGAAAAGTGTGTTTCTGTATGCTTGAGAAAGACCAAAGGTGAAAGAATGTCAGTAACAGGTAAGAGGGAAGGAGGAAGGAAGAAGAAAGAGAGAAAGAGAGAGAGTTGTTAATATAGGTCAAGTTTATATAATTGCATTACAAAATAAACTTCTTTTTGCTTAAGTCTGATACATGGCTATTAATAAAATGATCCATTTTCATATGCAATGAATTTGTAAAAACCTGATTACAAATATTGTTCCTTCATTTCACACAGAACTTTTATTTAACAAAATAAGGCACTATAATTGTTTGCAGTGCTTGCTTGGTGAAATGTGACTTCCGCGAAGAAACATCATTTGTGTTAGAGATTGTGTAGCTTCTTCGCACCTTGTAAATGTGGAGAGCTGGTATTGTGCAGTCTGAGGACCAAAATTATCTGGGACTCTCTAGACTATTTAATAACTACTTCTGAGTAATTTCTGTATCTGATTCAGTTAATAGCCAAATGACTATTGGTTAGCAGTTTAGAATTCGTTGCTAAGCTTTGCAGTCCTTTTGCTTTCAACAACCTGAACTTGTGAACATTCCCTACTGGATAGAGGTGGGAGCCCCACAAGGGTACTTTCTAAGTGCAGGAGTATATATATATGTGTTCATATTTTTATATTTTCATTTGTAATATTTTATAAGAAAAGAAAGATAGAGGGTGAGAGAGAGTAAGAGAAGAGAAAGATAGACAGAGAGAGGATAAAGAGAGAGAGAGAGGGAAGGAGAGAGAGGAAGAAAGACAGATGCACCGAGTGGGTTTTTGCTTCAGTTCTACAAGCAGCAAGAGACCCCCTTCTTTGATGAGATTTTTGTGCTATTGAGGTGAATTTTTGCTTAATATATGAACACATATATATATACTCCTGCATTTAGAAAGTACCCTTGTGGGGCTCCCACCTCTATCCAGTAGGGAATGTTCACAAGTTCAGGTTGTTGAGAGCAAAAGGACTGCAAAGCTTAGCAACGAATTCTAAACTGCTAACCAATAGTCATTTGGCTATTAACTGAATCAGATACAGAAATTACTCAGAAGTAGTTATTAAATGCTTGCAAGCCCTATTATCAGATTTTTCCAGAAAAAAAAGTGTACAAAAGTTGAAGCTGAAGTGAGGAAAATTGTCATTTTACATTTGGCTTCTATTATGGCAGACTTATTGCAAAGAAAACTTACAATTCTTAGGTAGATCAATCTAGAGAACATGATCATATGTCCATGTAGGCAAGTCTCGCTGAGTGAGAGTCTGTACTGAATCCCACATTTGTGGAGTGCCTAGACCCCATGTTAAACGAATGCCTAAGGAAATGTAAATTCAAGAAGGTGCCAGGCAAATTAAGTACTAATTCTTCTACTACTGACAGAAAATAATAGTCAATGTAAGTGTCCATTGCTTTTATTATCTCTGCAAAGGCAATTCATAATGAAGTTTTACAAAACAGAAGTTATTTCTTTTTAAAAATTGTTTGCTTCAAAAGTAACAAATTTAGAAAAACTTTTATTCTCATCCTAAGACATTAATATAACACATTTTACCAAACTACTTTTAAATTAAAAATAAATTATAAATATCTAGAAGATATGCAGGATAAATAAAACTGCAAAGAATGTTTCCTTTATAAAACAAATGGCCCAATTAAAATGGGCCTTGGAACTCAAAGAAAACTTCACCAGGGACAAACTTGAAATATCTAACAAACATCTTAAAAAATGCTTTGCACCCTTAGCATCAAGGAAATGCAAATCAAAACCTCTCTGAGATAACATCTCACCCTGGTCAGGATGGCAAAAATCCATAATACAAACAACACCAAATGCTGGAGAGGATGTGATGAGATAGGAATTCTCCTACATTGCTGGTGGGAATGCAGGCTTATACAATCACTCTGGCGAGCCGCCTGGCAATTTTTTTAAAAAAGTTAAATATTGAAATGCCATATGACCCTGCTATTCCACTTTTGGGAATAATCCTCCATTAAGCAAAAATTCACCTCAATAGCACAAGCACAACCATGTTCATAGCAGCATTCTTTACAATAGCAAAGTCATGGAATCAGCCCAAATGCCCAACAGTTGACAAGTGGATAAGGAAAATGTGGTACATTTATACAATGGAATACTACTCAGCCATCAAAAATGATGAATTAATCAAATTTGTCAGGAAATGGATGGAATTAGAAAAAAATTATATTGAGTGAAGTATCCCAGACACAGAAAAGTAAGTTCTGTATGTATTCCCTAATAGGTGGATTCTAGTACCAAACCCACTTAGTGACATACTCAAAGAGAAATCTCTGTAATACCTACAGTAATTGCAAGGATTGTAAATAGGAGGGAAGGGGAAGGAGGGCCCCACTAGCAACAAGAAAAGGGGATCATGCTACAGCAGAGAAAATAGGCCACCATCAAGTACTGCAAGTAAGTAGTGAGATATCTGGTTAAGCTCACAGAGTTTCCTTCCTGGTCACTTGAATCTGATGGGGTATCATCTCACCAGAAAGGGAGGGCATAGAGTCTGGCAGATAGATGGTAACCATCCTGCAAATGGGAGATTAACCCTCCCTCACCGCGGTCTCTTAATCTTCTTCCATCTACCTTTGAATCTGCTTTCATTTATTTATTATTATTTATTATTATTTATTCATTTAAATAGCCTTTTATCTCTGGGCTAGGAGGTGACATCCAATACCCATCAGGATGGAGCCAAGGGCGGTGCAGGAACAGCAAAACTGAGAAAAAAAAAAAAACCTACAATGTAGAACATCAGAGACCCTACATTAATCACCTGGAAGCCAGACCAGCCTAATCTCTCCCCATCCTAAAGCTCAGGAAAATTTGTGGAAGAGGAGGTGGTAAGATTGTAAGAATCTAAAGATGGGGAGGAGCAACGAGATGCAAGATACTCCACACAAGTTAAGGCCGAAGGAATCAAAATAGGACTTTGCATGACCTGCACAATGACCAACATATCATCGACCCCCCCCCCCAAAGTCTAGCATGGATCATGGGCACTAGGATCCTTGGAGGCAAGGGATTAATAGCCACAATAGTGTTCCTATACTGAAGGTGAACACAAGAAAGAACTCTAGGCAATGCTACTGAGTCTTTACACTTCATCAGAGTGGAGACCCAGAGGGAAGTTTGACATGCACACTAAAGGATGCTCCAGGGATGGGGGGTCACTGAGAGAAAGCAGGGGAGTGGGAGGGAGAGGAAAGGAAGGGGAAAAAGGAGGGAGCAAGGGGATCTCGAGAGGGGTAGAGGGAGGGAGGGGACCAGGGTATCTATTAAGTTTGCATGAGTGGAAAAAATAAATAAATAAATACAAAAAAAGAATGTTTCTTTACAAAGTATCCCTTTTCTTGATTGACAAGAGACAGATAATAGATAAGGTTTGAGAGGCTGATCAGTTTGGGCAGACTCACTCAGGGCCAGTGACATCACTGTGTTTGAACTGTTTAGCAATCATCTTTCTTTAGTAGAAAGAAACTCTTTGTGTATTTTGAAATTTTAATTAAATCTCTCCAAGACAACATTTTTGTAGATTAAAAAAAAAAACACATGAAATAATTTGTTACTTGAAATGCCGCTGAAGTAGCTGTCTATTAATTTGTGTACTCCATTAGAATGTACTTCTTTATCCTAGGTTGACAGGTCATTTTTGGCACTTTTTGAGAAAGATAAAATAGCTGCTTCATTGATAACAGGAAGTATTTCTAAAACTTAAAGGAGGCAGCCCACTAGGAATCCCAGAACTTTATAGCTAATCTTACCCTAACTACAGCAAAGTAAGATAAATATTTATTTGATGATTTAATAATGAGCACACAGAGAAAGACCGGAAAGTTAAAAAAACACATGCGAATACATAATTCTTAATTTGTCAGATAATAATTTAAAGTGACAACAGCCGAAAAATTAGGCAATGGTCATTATTACATCATTCAATACATCATTCCATATAATTATTGAAAATATTAGACCTTCAAAAACAAATGGGTACCCAAGCAATCAAATTATGGACTTATATAATGAATGTTAGTAAAGATAGAGGGTCCATGTGTAAGCCTAGAGGTATCCAAACTGATTTTACAGAGGAAGCAGAACAATTTGGCAGTAATTTCTCCTAATAGAAAATTCGGTCTCAGTAATCATTTACATACAAAATTATTTTCACAAAAACTCTGGAAACCTGGTTGGAGATAAAAACAAAAATTAATTTTTGGGGGGTAGAACTATGGATCAGAGGATTAAGTGCTTGCCAAGAAAGAAAAGGACCAGAGTTGGATCCTCAGATTCAACATGAAAATATTTAGCAGGTGATGTGGCTGCCTATACTACAAGGCCTCCAGGCTGAGTCTGGGTGTCCTCCTAGCCGTCTGGACAGCCAGACTAGCCCTGTTAGACCTCTCTGTGTTTGATTAGAGATGCAGGATGAAAATAATAAGAGAGAAGACTAGTCAGATATTACCCCTGATATCAAGGCCTGTCCTTATAGGCACGCATTACACATGCGTGCACATGCACATATTATCCATGCACATCTCACACACATGTGCACCAACACACATGCAAATGTGTATGTATACATGCATGCAACCCCCATAGACTATGAATATGGAAAACATTAAAAACAGAGCTAAATCATACTTGAATATTTACACAACATTACATGCCAGCATAGCAAGTGATATGTGAGAGACAGAGAAGGGGCAGGAAAGAAAATGAGAGAGATAGAGAGAAAGAGTTGTAAAATGATCAACCTCTCTACAAATAGCAATTTACTTATCCATATCCATTTATTTCACAAAAGAACCTTAACCATTATTTTCATCTTTTTAGGCTCATAAAAAATAAAGTCACACTTCTTCACTTTCATGTAAAAAAATTAAATGTAATATGAATCCTCTCATTTGCTATTCCCGTTTTTTTAATTGTTCTAAACTGAAACAAGTGTCTTCTTTTTAGTTTTGTAGTGATTTTTCATTATTATATTTTGGATGCTACATACTATGCCAAGCTTTAATTTGAATCTTTCAATTGCACATAATTACAATTCACATAGGATGTGAAATTTCACAGAAGTGTAAAGGGGGTAATGATCAAATCTGTGTGATTATCTTTCCATTTTTATACACAATAGGTATAATAAATCCTAGTGGAATCCACAGTGGAATAAAGGATTAAAATTTTAAACCTTTTATATCTTTTTTATTTCAACTAACAGAAAGGAAATTTAAGACAAATACAGCACAAATTGTACAAATTTATATATGTGTATATGCATACATACATTGATAAATATTCATGGATATATATTTTAAATATATATAAAACATTAATTTTTTTTAATTTATTTATTTTTCTGCTCATACAAACGTAAGAGGTACCCCTGTCCCCTCCCTCCCTGCACCTCTCCCTGGACCTCCCTCCTCCTTTCCCCCATTTCCCTTTCCTTTCCTCCCTCCCTTTCTCCCAGTGCCCCCTCCCCCCATCTCTGAAGCATCCTTTAATGTGTATAACAAACTTTTCTCTGGGTCCTCCTCTCTGATGAGGTGTAAGGACTCAGTGGCAATTCCTAGAACTCTTTCTCGTGTTCCCCTTAAGTATAGGAACACTATAAAACATAAATTGGTTTATACAACAAATTGTAAAAGGTTTTTCCTCTTTCTTCTGTAGAATAGGACTGCTCTTTTTTTGGCTTTTCATAGAATCGACAAGATGATATGTTTGGGACTTTAGCAGATTTCTATGAGTAAAAAGGCTGGTAAATCTCAGCTTTAATACAAAAGGTAGAATTTGACAGCAAAGATACTAGGTGTTAGAAGCAGGTATTATTGAAAGTGGAAGGATTTCCTGGGTTATTTTTATCATTTTCTTAGCTGTCAGAAGCCAAGCTTGAAGGTCTCAAGTCTATATTTATATGAAAAGTAGAACATGCTGCTTTGAAAGTCTGTAAAGACTTCATGTTTCAACTAGGAAAGTGGATGAAAAGCACTTTAAGAATGAGAACAAGGAGTAAAAAGATGAAGAGAAGACAGCAAAGTAGCTAGGAATGATGGCACGTGCTCTTTCTCTAAGCACTCCCTGGCAAGAGACGTCCGAGTTCATTGCAATGACCAATGACTTCTGGACAGGGCTCTTGTGTGAAACCATTCCTCTTTCCAAGGGCTTTAAAGGCTACTATAGGAGTCACAGCAAGGCTAGAAGGGACAATCATCAGAGGAGATGCGTGGTGATTTTTTTTTCTAGATGTTTCACTTCATAAGATGCTATGTTTTTGAACAAAGCTCTGAAACTCCTATCTTTTTGCCAGTAATCTTGTCAAACAGTACCATTTTAGAATAACTCAAGCATAATGTCACGGGACCCAAGAATAACAGATCTAGCAAGGGAAATATATTCTTAGAAGTTCCATCAGTGTTTCATAATGTAATCATCTCTAGTCTCCGAAGAGGTTGGGTAGTTCTGTGCATTCAGCTGGCTGCCTGAAATGCACATTGCCTCACTCCCAGGCCTGCTCAGCTCCACTTGGACAACTCTCTTAAGATGTCTATTGGACCAGGCATACCCCCTGCCACTTAGACTTTCCCTTCACAGTTTCACACAAGGACTTCACAAGACCTCTTTAGGGAGCACAACATGGTCACACACTGTTTGACTTCAGGTTTTTAAACCATGGATCTAGATTCCACGAAAATCCTGACTTTTCATGGCTGCACAACTAGAAGCATGCATGTGTTCTTCAGAGAAGCTAGGGTGGAGAGGCTAGTCCTACTGGACCACATCTGTATCAGCCTCTGTGTCTGACCCTAAGCAAACACATTCCTCAGCAGTTGCTTTAAATAGCTGGGAGACCCTTGTTTGGATTCTCTCCCTTTCTAACCCATGAGTTTCATAAATTGGAGCCTTTGAGGACTGAACATCTCCTCAAGCCATGTTGCTTCTGCTTCCAGGGAAGAGTAAGATGTTTATTTTTAATAATTACGCCCTCTTCATCACATATTTTTGCTACAAAGTTTCACTTTTTCAAGCCCATCTCTTACTTGGTATTTTTTTTTTTATATCTTCTTCCAAGTGCTTTCCTTCTTTTTCATTCTAGATCAGGACAAGTACAGTAAAAGTAACGATGCCACAGACTGCATGCTGGTCGGTCTGTCTTGAAGCTTGAGTTAAAGTATATTACCTATAAATTCATGTTCTCTAACATTCTCAGGTGATGGATTGATCACAAGAGTTCACGTCCATAATTGTGCCTCAGAATTCCATGCATGGGACAAAGGAGGTCATCATGCCTGACTAGTAGCATTTCTTTGAAGTCGTAAGTTGATAAATATTGTTTTATAATGACAGCTTTTCATTTGAATGGCTTAATTTTTTATGTAAATTGTTGACTTTATTAGATTTAGAATCTCCGTGCAGTAATACCTCTGAGTGTGTCTCGTTGAGGGTTTTTCCAGAAAAGTTTTCAGAGGTAAGATTCGTCCCAAATGTGGGTGGTATTACTGGTGACGCAGGGACCAGACTGAATGAAAAGGAGAGAGCTACCACCAGCACTAACTCTCTCTTCTTCTTCACTACATGTGCAACGTGACCAGCAATCTGCCACCTTGTCATCCAACCATAATGGACTGCGCCTCCAAAGTATGAACATAAATAAGCCTTTCCTTCCTAATGCTACATTTCTGAGTACTTTCTCACAGGAGTAAAAGTAACTAATAATGATGAAAAGCAGTAAGGGAAATTTAAATACTGTATTATTTGCAAAATGAATCAGCCAGAATCTCTGTGCATACATCAAAGCAAAGGTGAAGCACAGTTCTGTGTGTCTGCCTCAGAGCCCGTCTTCATGAATGCACATATATAAGCCATCTTGAAGCAGGTGATTGTTTTGGTTTGTGTCAAAATAATGCATACTATACAGAAAATACAAAATGCTTAACTTGTGCAGTCATTGTGGCTTTTGAGCTAAACTGGTTTATTAGTGAACTTTATTTTCTTAGTACTCTTCCATTTTCAGAACTTTGAGTGAGTGAGTAGATTCTTCACAAGCATTAGAATAAGTTGTCATGTTAAGCATTAAAATAAACAGGAAAGTCATTGGCATGGAGACTCACAGACATACACATACACACATACAAACAAACAACTATATATATACTCTGAGGTATATATGTATGTTCCGGTAGGTATATGCATGATGTACAGGCAATTTAGCATGTAGTGGCCAGAAATTAATGTCTTGAGTCTTTCTTAATCTTTCTGCATGTTACTTTATGAGTAGTATCTTTCCCTGAACCTGAATCTACTTATGCTGACTGGCCAAAGGGCTGCTAGCACTATGAATACAGACACCCATCACTATGTCTGATGTTTTTATGTATCTGCTAATGCATGTATAGCAGACACTTTTCTGAATGAGCCATATTCCAAGTCCTACATCCCATCTTTTAAAATTAAATATTGTTTCTTACAGTCGATATTTTTGGTGTAACTAGAGACTACCTTTGATGTATCAAGGCTTCTGATAAAAGTTATCACTTTCCCAGGACCTTGGTTTCAACCAGGGCTGCCAATTATTTTTTTATAAGCACTGCTTCGATGCATTTCTATTTTTCTATGGAGATGTATAACACAAAGCTGTTCTCTTCTTCATTTGTGAAGAAGAAGAATTTAGCTTCTGGTATTTATGGGACAGATTCTGATCTGCTTGCTTATGGGGAGTTCATATTGTTATCAGGTTTTTGAAATCACCTGAATTCCTGGTCTTGTGACATCTTTCCTCAAATCCCACAAGATCAAATCTGTAATACTCTGACTTATTGAATAACGGTGGCCTCATTGGTAGGTGGTATGGGGGGTATGTCACGTTGTAGTGTTTCTCAAAGAGGTGTTTGCATCCCAAGCCAGGAGAAGATAAACAGCACAGACTGGGACTGCGTTCACCATCACATTCAAAGCGCGACTCAGTCCTTCACAGGACCTGTCTCTAAGTTATACTTACTGATGCCTCAAAACACTTTCAAAGCTTGCTCTCCTGGGAAACAGTCCTCCAAAGCAATGCATAGGAGAAAGTACATTATTCTATCAACCTATGAATACACTCTAAGGAGACTCCTTATTTCCTACAGAGCTGAGTTTTCTCTTTTCTTCCTGTGAAGAATCACAAAGGTTGTGTTTTGTCTGTTGACTTCTTTCTAATGGACCTTTTCTTATCGCCTTGGTAGTTTGCTCACATGCTGCCAGAAGAAACGTCGGAAAAAGAAATCAAAAACCAAAACAAGTGGTTTTGGAGATCTCTACTGAGAATCTTTCTCTGGAAGACATCATTGTTTACACTGGCAGTGTTTATTTACAAAAGTTCTAATCCCTGTTTGCTACATTCAGAAGTTTGTGCTGCATTTTACTTTTTCATTTGCTCTACAGAGTTCTGGGAAATATTCCCCTTGGTCTGCTACTGTATTCTCAACCACCATCATTTTGTTTGTTGATTGACTGACATGTAGAAACCTCCTTCCAATTTTTAAAAAAATTTAATAAAATAATGACTCTTTCAGCAATTAGACTTTGCAAGCAGAACATGGAAACCCATCAATGTATTAGATAAAGCAATTTTTCCAATAGAAAGTATATGACTACCAAATAACTAATTGGTATGTTGGAGAATATTATCGGTATTAGCCTGGGTCTTGTTACTGGTAGTGTAAATATTGAGGAGCAATTGTACTTTAATTGAATCAAATATAGTTCACAAAAAAAAAAAAAACAAAGCACAATTTCAATGGGAATCTCTTTTTATGTGTGGAAGAATGGTGGGAAAGTCAATTCTGAGGACATTAAAGACCTAATACTTGAGAAAAAAGACAAAAGTCCTCACTGTCACTAATGGCAATGTTTTCTCAAAGGATGGATTTATACGGTGGCACTGAAGGTTTGAAACATGTCTTAGCAGTTTCAAACATTCTAACTGAAACGGTTAGGGAAAACAGAAAATGGTAAGTTGGCAGTCAGTTTGTGCTAGGGTTCAGTATGACCAATGGTTTTCATTAAGAAGGACAATTTCTTTAGTAAAAGCATTTTGATAATATAAGCAATTTCATAAAGCACTATATAGTTTAGAGATTCCTAAACCTGAGCATTTGTATTTCAAAAAGAAAATACCTGCCTTATGTCTTTATGTGTGTGAGCATTCTTCAGCATAGATTATGGACTGATCTAGAAACAATGTTGATGGAGACTACAATCCACAAATGTATACTTTCTACTCACTCTAACAACAAAGGAGTGTTATCATTACAATCTATAATTGAAGAGGTAGAGGTACTTCCATCTGACATGATCTGGGTCTCTCTAAATCTCAGTGCCAGTCATGTGGAATGACTGCTTTACTCATCACTCAGTATTTTCTACCATTGATTGTATTTAGAACTACCTTCAAACTTAAGATATTATTGAATCAAATCAGAAGTTAGCTGAATAAATACATTAAAACATGTTTAAATAATTCTTATGCATGTTCAGCATTAAAAAACACTTTTGATTGGAAGAGAGATAAGTGTACAACTAAGCAAACTTAGTGTCTAAAACATAAAATATATAAGCTTGATTTGTTCATAAAACCAAGATTACATTTAAATCGTACATTGTAAGGCTTAGTTTGCGGAAGAGGGGGTGGTAAGAGTGTAAGAGAAAAAGGATGGGAGGAGCAATGATTTGCAAGATACTCCACACAAGTTAGGGCCGAAGCAATCATAATAGGACTTTGCATGCCCTGCACAATGTCCAACACACTATTGACCCCACGAAGTCTAGCATCAGCTAAAGGCACCAAGATCCTTGGAGGCAAGGGATTGGCAGCCACAGTAGTGTTCCTATGCTTAAGGGGAACACGGGAAAGGGTTCAGGGAAATGCCACTGGGTCCTTGTACGTCATCGGAGAGGAGGGCCCAGAGGAGAGTCAGGCATGCACAAGAAAGGACTCTCTGGAAATTGGGGCGGGAGGCACTGGGGGATGGAGAGGGAGGGGTGAGAGGAGGGGGAGCAGGGAGTTTGGGGGAGGAGGAGGGAGGGAGGGAACTGGTGTACCTATTAAGTTTACATGTATGAGCTGAAATAATAATAAAAAATGTATTAAATTAAAAAAGAAAACAATTGCATTTTAAAGACAATGAAAAATCTCTGTGTTTTTTGTCTCTTAACTTCCAGACAATTCAATACATATTTCCTCTGAAGTCACAAGTCCTTTTGGTTATAAATAAATTTTTCTTTACATTAAAAGATTCAGAGTATTATAAACAGTCTGTTTTCTACTTCATTTTTCATCACCAAAACATTATTTTCAGGCTGCCATTTCAAAGAAGGAAGACAAATTAAGCTATCAAAAGAAAGATAGTGCTTTTGATCGTGAAATATTTCACAATTTTCTACTTTTTAAAGCAATAAATAACGTTTGCAGTTAAATTATTCTCAGAAAACATTATGCAGTTTTTTCTGTTGTTGATACCTGTTCTCGATAAACCTTTCCATGCATATAAACAATGTACTATTTAATAAACACATTTGTTCACCAACCAGAAAGTTAAGAAATATCAATACAAAAATATCTGCTGAGTCAAATACAAGTGTTTTGAAACTTACCTGCCCCAAATGCTTCAAATTTGCAACTGTGAATGATGGTTGGGAGTAGGCATGAGTTCTTCAACTTCTTATGTTCATGCACTTAATAGTTAAGACTTTTTAAAGAAGGAACCTTATAAAATTGAGTTTGACTTTGTTGTTCAGTTTTTTATTAGTAATATGTAACACAGTTTTTGAAAGACTTTCAAAAATGAACTGGGAATGTGATGTTAATAAAAATAACTGGAGGTATTTAAATATAATATCTGGAAAACTAACAGAAGAGCCACTTGAATATAAAGTATGTCTAGGTGCCTTGAGGTCAGACTTACAGAGTATTCAGAAGTGGAATGCTAAGATGGAAAAAGCTTTACACTGTAATACTACCACATATCAACAGTCTTAGATTATCTTAATGCAAGAAAAATTTCAAATGCAGTGTAGGCTGCCATTTTCTCTTGTTCTTATGCCATGTTCTATGTGAAAGATTGCCTCCTTTCCTCTGTCTGCCCTTGCCTTTGCTCCCAGTCTTGGTCTCTGCCATGCACCAGGCTTGGATCTGTCTCCTGGACTTATCCTTGTACAACATGCTCTTTTCAAGTAACTGTGCTTATAATTTGAAATCTCTCATTTGGAGATTTCAAGTAATCTCATGTACTTTTTCATCTTTGCACCTAAAGCAATGACACATCAGAGCATCTAATATTTCTTGTTCATGATTGGTCTTTGATATAACCAGAGTATGGTAATGTCCAATATTAAACAAGTGAGTTATCATAGAGTAATGTCTCCTTGAACATAGCATTTCAAATTTTTGTCTAGCTGATTTCTTCCTGGTTTTACACTATTTGCATACATTTATGCTTCTGTGAGTTTTCATGTATTTTTGAGAGATAGAAAAAGAAAATGAGAGAGAAGAGAGATGGGGGAGAAAAAGGTGAGAGGTATATATATGCACATGGGCAAACATGTGGAGATCAGAAGACAACTTTTGGGAGACAATTTTTGAAAGTCAGTTTTTATTTTCTGATCTTTGGGCACAAGGGACTGGACTCAGAGCTCTGGATTTGTAACAATGTACTTTGACTCACTGAGCCATCTTGTTGGTCTTTGTTGTAGTCTTTCTATATGAATGTTTTTATATGTCAAATTCTTACATTTATTTATTTATTATTTATTTATTTTTTGTGTGTGTCTGTGTGTGTGTGTGTCTGTGTGTGTGTGTGTCTGTGTGTGTATCATAAGGCACTTTTTGTCCCTGTAAAACAGGGATGACTTTGGGAATCATCCCCGATTGCCTCTACCCACTTTGTGCATTGGCTCTGGGATTTCCCTGACTCTAGCCACCAGGGCCAGAAGTGCAGCGTCCTGGTTCTCCTGGCATTTTTACATGGGACCTGACATCTGAACTTAGTACTTCCTGCTTGTGAAGCATTGTCTTAACCCCTGGGCCAGCTCTCCAGCCCTGCATGTCTATTTCAAACGGGCAGCTAGGATAAAGAATTAGTCAAAATTACATTGTGTGTTGATGAGTGACTAGAGGCCTTATAGAAAGTGTGGAAAAGTCATCATGGTGTATTCTGTTAATGTCTGCTGTGTTGCAGTAATCAATCATGGTGTCGCTACATTTCCCAAGTCAGGTGGTAATCAGAGGGTGCGGCCCACTCTAAGTCAAAACCCAAATTAGGGGATTCATCTCCAACCCTATTGTGCTGAATTGCTAGGGATGAAAACATCGAGTATTCAAATGTTTAGCTACTCAGACCTGGATAGCTATCAGAGGTGGAATTCTGAGCACAAACTTCATTGATTCAGCCCCAGGGCTCAGTTCTTTCTTCCATTTTATTAGAAAAACTGGGAACAAAACATAGTTAGTAAAGGAATATAATTTTTTTCTTTCGTGAAGTTAATCATTTAGGACAAATTTCACTGAAATTTGAAACCTCAATAACAGATTTATTTTCATGAGTAATTATTAACTCACACAATATTCAATTTTTTATTGTTATCCCTGTATTTATTAATCTCATTATTTTCTTTTAATCGAACTGGGACTGATTCTAAGGTTTCAAGCATGATAGGCAAATATATTCTCACTGTACTACAGAACCATATAATGTTGTTGTGGAATTAATGAGATATTGCACACTAGTTTCATATATATAATTATGTATAATTCATTTTGTTACCTGAATTTTCATTTTAGCTCTATAACAAACGATTAACATAAATCAATACAGGTTTAAATGCCATAAAAGTTGATGAGGGTGATAGAGAAATTACTAATAAAGTTGGGAAATTTGAACCTTTTGAAATTGAAAAAGTGCCTGTTGTTTTAGTGCAATTGTGAACATCTATGTTAAAGTTGGTAAAAGACAATCGGTCAAAAAAAATACTAAACCTTCTTTTCAGTGTTCAGAAAAATCCTTTGGAGTAAAGAAATATAAAGAACACAAAAACATAAGACACTTTTGGTAACATATTCTTTCTAATGAAATAACTTTTATTCTTGTGTGTACCCTCAAAATCTGGCTACATGGGTCTAAACTAGAAAATATTTTGGTCCACAGACCGACATATCTAAACAATAAAATGCTGTGTTCAGTAAAATGTCTTTTTCTAGACCTAGAATTGATAGGTTCAGTTCTTTACAATTCAGAGAACTTAATTTGAGACCTTTCCTATTATATTTCATAATAGAAAATAAACATCTTTTAGCTCATAAAATCTTATAATTGTGAGTTTGCTTGCTAATAGAAAGTTGAGGTGGCTCAAAGTAGTAAATATTTCAGTCTTCTAAGACATATATCAAATAAGAAATGAAAATGGAAGATGAGGGAAAATAAATCCATGGTTCTAAAACAGAAAGCTCTAAAATGAGAATGATGTGGGTAAGGTCTGGAAGCTGATTTCAAAGGTCTGGAAACTGGTAATTAAGCTGATCAAAGCTAGTCACACAACTCACTCTTGACATGGTTATACTGGCTGCTTCAAAAGGGACTGCGTTTCATTTCTTGATTTCAGTGCATTATTGTCCACAGTGCACTCTGCTGCATAAACTGATCTATCCATGTTGACACTGTAATTATGTAATTGCAATGGCTTTTGCCATAAGCACAGATGCCAGACTGAGGGAATATCATGCTGCTAAGTACCTTGACCTTTTGGTCCTGTCTGGCTTTGCGGCTGAAAGCCTGTGCGACTGGGGAGCGTCTCATGCAGAATAATGACAGAATAAGCACTGTGGCGTGAAACCACAACCCATGCAGACTTAATTATGACCATTAGTCGGTGCCACACTCTTTTATTCTTAGAGGACTGGAGAAGTGACAGAAAGAAATTTCATTTTGTTTACTGAATATTAATGGATCTCCAAAGAGGTTCACAGAATGTTGGTGAATTTGAAGAGAAAAAAAATACCATGATGGTAATCTGAACTTTCATATTGAGACACTGATGATAACTTTCATAGAGGAAGGTGATCTTCAGTTTGTGCTAGTCTCATTCTCTAGATAGACATATATTTTGCCAACATCTTATTGAAATCTTTAGGCAAATGTCAAGAAGACGAATTATGAGAAATGATTTTCTCTGTTCCCTATCCATCTGTAAAATAAATACTAACTAGAAAAATCTATCCCTTATCTTGAAGTATCACTGACACTTTACTATTGCCGCATCATGAAATGATTGCTTCTGTTTATGGCAGCATTCAGTACAAAATCCCATTAATGATTTTCTTCAAAGACTAAATAGCAGCTGTTTGTGAAAGAATCAGCCATGAAAACACGTTCTGATGTTATAATTTTTATTGTAGTGTAACAAAAAATGTATTGCTCTAGTGGAAGATAGTAGAAAGTGATGTTTATCACTTTTGAGAACTTGGTAAAGTGTTTGAACAAAGTCGTAAATCTAAAGAAAGGTTTGACACTGATTTTGGTTCAATAAAAGATTTGACATGGAAAAATTTTAAAGTATTATTCAAATTATACCTATTCATTGATTCCCATACACACTACACATACCATTTACACATACATACACACACGTGCAAACATGAATCATGGGAAATTCTGCTGTGGAAGGAAAACTGAGTTAACTTCAAAATTGGTGTTGAAAAGCCTGATAAATGTGATTTCATGCAAGCTATATCAGCTATCCCACACTCATTTTCCTAATGTCAGACAAGACTAGATTTGATTTGTTGTGTGAAATGTCATAATATTTAGCAAACTAGTCATAAAATATTTGATGCCTGTTTTTCAATGCTCTTTAGTTACTTTGTTATTAATTACTCATACATAGAGTATTATCTATTCACTGAAGCGTTAACACTATCTCATATTATTTTTATTTTCACATAGCCTGTATGTCTGAGGTGGTTGCTGATAAATGACCATCAAATGGCTTAAGGGAACAAGGAGTTTATTTTCTTACGACAGTCTGGTTACAGTTCTCAGTCCACTTTGACGGGAGAGCACGCACCAACACCAAGGTCAAGGGAACTGGCCACACCATCACTGCATAACGGCTGAGAGATGGACAATCCTTACTTGCCAGACCAGCATGTCTGGCCAAGTGAACAGAAGGATGCCCACTCTCTCAACCAGCTCTCTGTGATTTATCCAGGGCCTAATCCCACCCACCAACAGCTAGACAATCTCCTTCAGGTTTGCTCTGGGCTTAACTCAACCATCAACTCTCTACAACTGTGCCCAGAGCTCAAACTCTCAACAGTCAAGTTGACACTTGTGCTTAACTATGACAAATGGTATATTTTGCTTTTAATTTTGGAAAGTTCATGCAGTGAATCTACTAAAAATATGTAATTTTAAGCCTCATTTTTGTATCATTTCCCTACGTTAAAAACTTAAATAAGTGGAACTATAGATGCAAGCCACTGGTACCAGAACTAACTAGAATATGTTCGATCTGTGCTTGATCTTCAGCCAAAGGAAGGAAAGAAGTAAATAAGGAAGGAAGGGAGGAAGGGAGGAAGGGAAAAAGGAGGGAGGGAGAGAAGGAAGAAGGGAGGCAGGGAGGCAGGGAGGGAGGCAGACAGGAAGGAAAAAATGAACTAAATTTAAATAAATTCATTGAATTGCACTTACTAATAAATTGAAAAATAAATTCACACAGGAAATTCACACAGGAAAACATGCCTAACTTGACTTGAAAACTAGACAATTGTCATTAAATATCATTATGGTCATGTAATTAAAATGACCACAAAACTAGCTACTTATTGAACTCTATAAAGCAGCAGTTTTAAGAGTTGTATGTCACATGATATACATTGTACTGAATGAAACACTGCATTAATCTAAGGTATTTGGTACATTTGTTCAAAGTACAATAGCATTTTGAAATAACAACCATTTTTGTTAGGCTTAAAAAAATAAAATTAGAAAGAAATCCCTGCAAGTGTGTTATCTCAGAGAGTAAAGGCAGTTCTGGGTAAATCTGGGAGGCTACGTTCATTTCCACTGACTCTCAAAGGTTCTCTCTCTCTCTCTACTCTATTCTCAAATATAAATGTGAAAAAAATAAATGTTTTAAAAAATAAGATTAGCTGAAGAAACATTTTAGGTGCAGTGAGATGGCTTAGTCTTCAACTTACCATACAAGCACAAGAACCTCAATTCAGATCTCCAGTCAGTCATAAGAGCTGAGGATGACTGCACATCACTACAGGTCTAGCTGTGGGAGATGACAAAAATAATGGGATTTCTTGGAGTATTGCTAAATGATTTATTTCTACATCCGATAAGCAAGATACATAATTGAGCCAATAATATGATCGAGTCCTAAAATGGTTCTTCAAATAAGATTAGTCCCAGACAGATATATTTTACATTCTAAAGTGATATCATTTAAAGACAAATCCTCATAAAATGAGGCACTGTTATTCACAGGAGAATCCTATGTTGGCTACTTATGTGCAATGATGGAGTACAGTCAATATCTTCATTTTACTTATGTGGTTTAACATTAATTAGTTTTGCATCCATGGCCAGTTTATTAATTATCTCAAATATCAATATGTACAGAATCTCTTAATGCTAATTTATTATCTAACCATGAGCTCAATTTTTATTATAATGGTTATTAGATGATCATAGAAAGAAAATAAGAGAAGTAAAAAGATCTATATAAAGTCTTACAGTAAGAATTTTTATGTTTGCTATAGTGGCAAATTAGCATTGTTATGTATATATAATGCAGGAGATGCATATGTAACACAAAATATGCCCAGACACATACATATACTAATGAATATATAACAATTCAATTATCCATATCTCATAAAAAGAATTAGAGTTTATATTCTCTAGAGATCATTAGTTTGGAAGGATTTCATTCTTATATATGATTCAGAACATGAGTTCATGCTTAATCACCATACTGAGAAGATTTTTTTTCTCTTCTCATCCTATAAAATGCAAAATGGCCCCATATTGACTTGGCTACAGATGTAACTCTTTAGTTTATCCTTGGCTTCCATTTTAAGTTCCTTTGTAATTTCATAGGGAAAGTTTATATGTATTGAAAACTTTTAGGAAAATTATACACTTTCTTCTTTATTTTAAATTTCAATTTAACTTCAATTTCATACTTGTATAATATTTGGTTTATTGGGTCAAAAGATAATATTGCTTGAGATTTTAAAGAACCAGCTTTACTCATAACTAAGAGTTCCATACTGGCACAATAAAATTTTTGTTTCACCTTAATAAAGTTTTCAGTCCTTTCTGTAATTTTAACTTGTTATTCATAACAATACAAATTAGTGTGGCAATAGCAATCTGCTTATTATCTCTAAACAGGTTATGCAAACATAGTTTTTTTAATCACTTTATTAATTAGCTTTTTTATTGTGACTTTTCTTTAATGGAAGGTCCCTTAGTGGTCCTGCTTCCATAAATGGCCAAGACCAAGGGGAGAGGGCGAGGAACCAGCTGGCTCAGGGAGGGGTAATTTCCACAACATTCCATTTACACACAGAACTAAACAGACAAGCACAGAGATGCAAACATAGTTTTAATAGAGCTTGAGGACTGGAGAGGTGGCTCAGGGGTTAAGCCTCTGCCTTGCAGGCAGAAGGTCCTGAGTTCGGATCCTAGACCCCATGAATGGATGCTGGGCAGAAGCAGGGTGGCCTGCATTTCTGGTCCTGGTAGGGCAGAGCCTGTAAATCCCGGGGCAAAGTAAACAAGGAGGAGGTAGAGGCAGTCCATGGTGGTTCCCGAATTCACCTGTGGTTCTACACACACACACACACGCACACATATGCACAATTGAATAAATAATAATAATAAAAAATAGAGTTTGAATGGAATAGCATGAAAAGTATGAATAAATGATTACAATTTTATTTTCCACTTCTTTAATGAATTTTTTATATATTTCATGTAATTTTCTTCTGAATTATAGACATTATCAATTCTACATCAATTCATTTTTACATGTCAGTTACTATGCCATATTTCTGTGTACAAATGTAAATTTTATGTAAACTCTAAATGTTTTTCTACATTTACTACAATTTTAATTTTACTACCGAAAGGCTTCTCAATTACCAAGATAAAGATGCATATTTGAAACTTCAATAAGCATTGGCATGGCCTGGGACCCATGGTTCTAATGTTGAGTATATGATGATCTTTATTCTGCATTTGTGAAACAACACACAGGAATAAATGTCTGTCATTGGATAAGAAACATGAGATGGAATTTGGAAGGCAAAGAAGTTAATGTAACAGCCTAGACCCATGTTTCACAGATATGGTACCTGTAACATAAGCCTATTAAATACAGAAAAATCCATCATTTCACATTGCCCCCAAAATAGATTATTAATTTAAATAGTAATTGATTACATTCAATCATAAAGCTATGTAAGGATATTATGCTTCTATTGAAAAGAATTTCAATGAAAGCAGTTATCAGCATCTATGTAAGCAAACAAAATTCTAACGAACAGCACAAATGTAATGAAGTTTTATAGGAAGAAAATTGATTTTTGTGAATTCTAAAGGAAATACAAAGGCCAGATACTTCTGTATAGATTATAGTTACACAACCATGGTTGAATAATAGCTCAATTTTCTCCTGTCTTAAATTAATGGCAGCCCCTGGGGTATCTTCATTCATAGCTTACCAGGTTTAGTTTACTTCATTTCCTTTGTTTCTTTTCTATCAAGGTAATCTCTAGTCTCCATCTATCCATAGAATCAAAGTGGCTCTAATTTCTGTCAACACTTTGAAAACATCTCTGAGCATGAATGTGTAATATTCAAGACCACATTAGCACTGTATTACCCAATTATTTTGGAATTTGCACATATTAGTCACTTTTAGCTCATCATAAGTGCAATGCTTCTTACATTTTGAAAGGTCATCATTAATAAAAAAAAAAAACCTCTAGGTTAATTGATTTTCCATTTTCCCAAAGTCCATTATGTCTCTTTCATGTAGTATATATTTCAGAAATTTGATCTTTATTGAGTCAATATTGTGTGTTAGTGTTTGTGTTTGTGTGTATGTGTTTGTGTGTGTGTGTTTGTGTGTGTGTGTGTGTGTGTGTGTGTGTGTGTGTGTTGTTTGTATTTTTATATATGAGGTGGCCAGAAGAGGAAATCAAATATCCTGCACTATACCTCTGTCTCATACTCTTAAAACAAAGTCTTTCACTGAATCTGAGACTTCCTTTTTGGTTGTTGTGACTGGTAAACTGTGGGGAAAATGTGCCTTCCTCTGGTATTTAGCACTGGGACACAGTCACACGTAACCATTTTGGACTTTTGTGTGGGTGCTAGAGATTAGAATTCTTTTGTGTGGGTGCTAGAGATTAGAATTCTTTTTATTCTTTTTATATGTACAGGAAATAGCTTTACCCACAGAACCATTACCTCAAACTGACAATAATAGTTGTATGTCTTTGGGTTCTTAATACATAACTGTGAATGGATATTCATGTAGGGCATTCATGTTCATAAAAATAGTAATTTAAATATTATTTTCAATATTTTCAGATGATCTAAATGATCTTAAGTGACTTCTTGGATTTTAAAGTAATTGAAAATTTTAGTAGTTTAGCAAATTGCCATCAAAGTTTGCTGTAAGATATTTCTTAATAATAATGACAAGGGTGTAAAGATGAGGTTCACCAGATAAAATGTTTGCTTTTCAAACATGAGGCCCTGAGTTTTATCCTCACCATTATGTGAAGACAGATACTTAGAGATCCCTGGATCAAGCAGAAACTTCAAAATCTAGGTCCTGACTCAAAACTAAGGTTGAAAGCAAGTAAAGAAGACATGTGATATCAACCTCTTGCCTCAAAACATACATATTCCACAAACAGATAAACCACAGAAACATACATACACAGACACACACTAATAGAAATCTTGATCATTAAAAAGCAGGTCTAATAGAATGGATGCACTTAGGCAAACAACAGCTTTCCAAATTAAATGCCTTCTACTGGCCAAAATTGTAGAAAATCCTGCATCAGTCAGAGACTCACATTGTCAGATACTATGAATAAGGATTGCATTTGCTTCTTACACATAATCCTCTCTTAATCTCTTTGCCTTCAATTGCTGAGTTTCTTTTTCCAAAGTGTTACATCTACTACCTTTCTTCTCTCTCTCTCTCTCTCTCTCTCTCTCTCTCTCTCTTTCTCTCTTTCTATCTGCATATGAAAGAAACAAGGCATGTGTATTCCAGAGTCTGACATTATTATACTTGCTATGCTTGGTATGACCATTCCTAGTTGTATATAATTTCCAACAAACCACAAAATTCATCTTATTTTTATAGTTGAATAAAACCCCAATCCATGTTTTCTTTATCCATCTATTGGTTGATGAACACATAGGACAAGCAATTCCATAACTTGGCTCTTGTGAATCATAGAAAAATGAACAAGGATGATCAGGTAGCATTCCACAATGCTCACATATTCTTTGCCAATACTCTCAGGGATGCTATAGTTATATTATATGACATTTCTATTTTTTAGTATTTAGTTTTCCTTTGTGGTATTGAATGTCAAAAGCAGGAGCTTTCACTTAGTAGGTAAATTTACATCATTAAGCTATACCTTCTGATTTCATTTTTCATATTTTGAGGGACATTCATATTAATTTCTACAGTGACTGCAAAAATTAATATTCCTGCCAATAGTGGTTTGGGTTTCTTTCAATAACATCCTCACTAACATTCCTTTTTTGCCTCTTTATTTTACCATTCATTTTTTGCTATTTGACTATAAGGAGATGCAATTGCAGTGTAATTTTGAATTTTTTTTCTGTTGTGACTAGAATGATGAGCATTTTCTCGGTATTTATTGGTGATTTATTGGCTTATTTTGAAAAATACATATACAATTTGTCTGTTTATTGCTGTGATTAGTTATTAACGGGGTATTTTTTAGTTTTTATATGCAATTTGAATATTACAAACCTGTTAGATGTAACGTTGCCAAATTATTCTCCATTGCAGATATTCACTATTTCAATAACAGCACATCCTTTTGATACAATTCTCTGATATTTAAATTAAGTAAATTCCTCTGAAAATTCCTAACTTAGCAATCTAGTGCAGCCCCTCTAGAAAATACATATTTATGGATGCCACCAACTCTCTTCCATATCTCCATCTACAGAGGGGTCAATTCTCCTTTGCTACTGGTGTTTAGATATGGAAAAGTCATAAATCATTGGAAAAAGGGGAGCATAAAGGCTCATCTTCATTTTCAGCAACCTGAATCTCCAGTATGTCTTTTTGATTTTTCTAATCGACTTGTTCTACTTGAGCCTTCTGGGTTGGTATGAAGTCCAGTATGATAATTACCTGAAGCAAACACCGATGAGGAACGCAGCTATTGTGTGAATGGAAAGCAAATGTTGTCATGGTAAGGAACTGGTATTTGAAGATATATTTTTATACTTATAATATAATGTAGGATGTTCCATCTGACAGATTCCAATTGTAGTCTTATATCTATGTAGTAGATTATTCCTTATGTTTATGCTTATACTTCAAATGTAAAGCTTATATAGTAGATAAGCACATACCACACTCATACACATATACTGTTACATGCATATCTTAATCTGTTATGTGTACCTATATATGAATGAGGCTAGAAATAGTCTTAATCTTCACGGAACATGATATATTGCATACACAAGTAATAGGCAGATTCATAATCCCTGATAAAAACAATGCCCTTTTCCCAATGTCTTCGAATATGTCATCTTATGTAGCTGATGGTAATTTATAGATGTGTTGAAGTGTACAAACATTGAAAGGTTTCACCATGAATTGCTATGGAGGGTTCATTGAATCACCAGAATTCTTTAAAGAAGAAATGAAATACAGGGAAGGCATAATAGGATGACAGAAGAAAGACAAAAAAAGGCTCATCATGAAATGACTGGTCTTGCACTCACTGAGTCAGAAAATTTCCTGTGAAAGAAACATGCACGAAGCCTCCAGGAGAGAGCAAGTACCCTCAGTTGATGAAAATAATGCATAATATTCCTTCAGATCTACAGCCATAAGGATTTTAACTCATGAAGTATCTCAAAAGTTAAGGAACCAGGTTCTCTCAGGTCATCCATGAAAGCACAGTAGCACGTTGATATTTACTTTAATAGATGAAACCCTACCTGGAAATGGTAAGAAAACCATGAAATCTAGCCACACCATTCCTAGAAAAAAACAAAGTAGTATAACCCATCATATGATAGAGATTCCTTTATGTCAACACTTGGCACAGTATTCTCCTCACTGTCCTCTGTAAAATCAAACTATGTGTCCATCAGCACATGAGAAACCATCTAACATGGAATACACATGCATACACATAAGTCTCTGTAAATGTTTGTCCATATATGTATATATGAGTTTTAAGCAACTGAAAAAAGAAGAAAGTTATGTTTATTACAGGATTATGATAGTATAATAAAATATCATATTAAGCAAAATTAAGCAGACTCGAAAAGACAAGTGTATGTATGTGTTTGTGGGGTGGCATTTGTCGTGCAATTGGGACTATCTAGGAGCATGACGAAACACTTTCAGGAGTGTTAAAATGGTGGAAGAAATGGGAACAGAAGATGAATATACTTAAAGTTCAAGGAGTATATGCCTTTATGAAACTCACCTGCACTGTAAAGTAAATACATTAGTTAAAAATGAAAATAAATTGTGTGTAGATGGCTTAGTGAACAAAGTGCTTACTCCATAGACATGAGATGGGAGGTCAAAGTGCCAACAAACAAGTAAAATCTGGACATGCTATTCCAAGTCTGCCATCCCAGAGCTAAGAATGTGAAGACAGGAAGATACCTGGGGAGCCAGGTTCAGGGAGACACCATGTTTTAAAATGAAAGGTGGAAAAGTATTGTGGAAGATACCAAATATCAACCTGACCCTTCCTACCTTAGTTGCACCCATATTCACATATATTCTCAAACATGTTTTCACGCAAGCATGCATATGCCAAATGAAAACATGAAAAAGAATCGTATTAGCCACCTGAATGCACAGTACCAGGATCCTGTAATCTCTCTCCCTGAATCAGGGCAACCTAGTTTCTTCCCGTCCTAAGGCTCAGAGAACCTTGAGAAAGAGGGGGCAATAAGATTATAAGACTCTAAAGATGGGAAGGTCCACCACTGGACAAGACATTCCATTCAAGAGCAACTGCTGCATTCAGGAATTCACTACAGTGAGACTTGTCCTTACCAGACCTGCATAAGAACTGACATACCAACATGCCTTGGTAGACTAGCAAGGATTGCAGGAGAGATAATTATATGCAGTAGAAATCTTAAAGACTAGGGCTGGATGAGTGAAAGAGAATGTCCCTGTCAGTAGGGCAGACCTAGTGGGGCTACTTGGTATGCCACAGAGGAGTGAATCCCCACAAGAGTAGACAAGCCAGAGGGAGTCCTGGGGCGCATAGAAGGGAACAGGGAGGAAGATGGGAAGAGTGGGATTGATGATGGGAGGAAAAGAGGGATGAGAAGGAATGGGGAAGGAGGGAGGCAGGAATAAGTATTTAATATGCTTCTAAAATGAGGAAAATTAAAATAATATTAAATAAGAGTTTTATGTGCTTATTTGTCTGAAAAACATTCATCTCATGGTAGATACACATTTAATAGCTTCAGAAATTGCCCAAATTGCCAGCAGATGACTAAAATACCAGAACTTAGAATGCAGAGACAAAAAGCATTCTCTCTCCCCCCATGTACACAGAAAGTATGTTCTGTTTTAGGATATAAACTTCTGAAAATGTGATCATGGTCACTGAAACAAATCCATTGCCAATTGTTTTCTGAAGTAGTGAATAAATGAGAAGTGAGTAAAAGACCCATTAGAAATAAATCTACACCTGTTTCTGATATGAACCTTTAACTACAAGTGAAATCTTACCTAAAATGTTTTTAATGGGAACCCATTTCTGTCTCTTCTTTCTTCATGATAAGTATTTCATTTTTTTAAAAGAGATTCATGTTACTAGGAAATTTGTAGAAGACAATCTTGGTGCTAAATCAACTCTAGGTTTTCAGAGATGTCAACTTCTAATAGCCACACTGCATTCTTTTTTATCCCTTCAAAGGCAAAATTCTTAAGTGTCTCTCTACCCAGCTCAGCTTCTAGCTCTGCCACGGGAGCGATTAGTTTAATTACTCTAAGTTAGCATGATTGCCCTTCTGCATTTTATGCCACAAGCCCCTGTCTGATTTCCACTTAGTGTTAATGAAAACAGAAAGGAAAAAGATATGCTGCCTAATCTTGATCTCCACTTTTCTCCAGTATTTTTCTTTGTTCCTAAGTGAGTTTTAGTGCAAGGAAATTACAGAAAATATGAAGTCAGTGTTTCTTTATCCATGTTTTACTAAGTGTGTACTGCTTCTCATAAATGTACTGGAAAGATAATATTGTAAATTCACAGATTTCTATGAATTAAAAAAATATTGTGATTGTTTTCCCCAATGAGGAAAAAAAATATTTTCTTGCCTAGTTTATATGTAAGAAGAGCTTGTGAGAATAATTTAAATGTTTTACCAAATTCTCTGGAATTACCTGACAGAATCAAATGCTTCAATACTAGCCACAAACACCTGATAGTAAAACTCCATGTAAAGACCTCACATTACATCTTTAGAGAAGAAAAGATCTCAAAATACAAACAAGGCACAGCCTAGTATAATGGAAGAACACTGAAATAGACAATAGCAACCAAACTGGGTGCAGAGTACCAGTCCCTAAAACATGCAGATGAAATCAGGCCAGACGAATCTCATCCCATCCTAAGGCTCAGGGAATCTTGCCTAAGAGGGGGCATTAAGATTATAAGAGCCTAAAGACGTGGAGATCCACCGCTTGCCAGGACATTCCAATCAAGACAGGATTGCTGCATCCAGAACTCACTGTTATGAGACTTGTCCACCCCAGACCTGCACTATGGCTGGCATACCATTTCCCCACTGACTAGTGAGGGACATAGGAGAAATAATTACATACAGGGAGAACCTTAGGGGCTAGAGCTAGACAGCTGAAGGAAAGTGCCCCATCAGTGGGTCTACAGGAGCATGGACCACTTAATCCACCAGAGAAGCCTGAGCCCCTACTAGAGCAGACAATCTGAAAGGAAAAATGGGAACCACCCAAGCAGACATTCAGGAGGGTGGGAGGGAGAGGAATGGATTGGTAAATGGAAGGGAGGGTGAGAGATGAAGGGGAAAAGAGGGGAAAGAAGCAGGAAGGGAACAGGAAGTGAAGAGAGGGATAATTACATATTACGTTTGTAAACTAGAAAAAAAGTTAAAATGCTAGCAGTTAAAAAAAAAGTAAAAGCAAATAAAATCATTCCAAGGCATTCCTGTAAACTTTAGTAAACAATAAGCGATAACACCAATGGTGGCAAGAAATTAAAGCAACAAGATTTCTCATTCGGGACTGTTAGAAATACATAAGGTTGACTAAGCATGCCACAGGAATACATGGCACCTCTGTGTATCTCCCACTCAATTTTTCTGTGAACCTAAAAGGATCTGAAAGTGAAATCTCCTTTTTAAAGGTAAAAAAAAAAAGAAAGAATTACCTGACAGATATCAGTTTGTTTGCAAAATATTTTTACTTTTTTTGGTTTGCTGGTCCATTCCATTAAGTATCTTCCTTACCCATAAATTTGTAAAATCAATGAACTCATATTGTTCGAAAACCTAGAATTAGATGGAATTCTTTCTCTGTTCTGTATTTGGTACTTTATTCTAGATAAAGAGAAGTTTGTTCACATTTCCCCATGAAAATGGCAGAAACCCAGTGACAGTATGCTGCTCACTGATTCTAGGAACTCCACTAATTTAATTGCACTGATGCCTGTTCATGGAAGAAAATTCAATAATTTTCTGTGGTCTCCAGAAAACTTAGTAATAGTGAGCACCATTCTCTCTCTACACTTGAACTATTAACAATCATTTTGTATAACATTTGGATAAAACAGGGATTATACTCTACCACACTGGATAATAAATCTGAATAGTCTCTCTTTTTTTCCTAGATAATGAATGAGTTGTTAGTAAAGCTATCGTTTTTCTCTATATGTGTGTTCTATAATGTACCTACTCTCTGTTCCTTGGGAGTTGGAACAAAAATTTTCATTAAGTGGATTTTCTCTTCCTCTGGAATCTCAGTTCAAGCACCTCTGTCATTCCGTTCCTATATTTTATAGCACATTCTCTTTTTCAGTTGAGGGTAAGAGCATTTTTTTTATGTATGACAATAGTAAATATTTCAGAATGCATGCTGAGCTTTGGCTACCTCAATTCAGTTGGCTGTTTAACCTTGAATGTGTGGACTTGCTCTAATGAAACATTACTTACAACACCTAGCAGTGGGACCAATTTCATCTAATGGCCACAGTTTTTCATTCAAGTTCCACATATCTTCCTTTAGCACACAAACAAACTCAAAATATTTTTATATTAGAAAAATAGATACCTGGGGAGATGACTCAGCTGGCAAAGTGTTGTCCTAACTGTACAAGGACTAGAGTTCAAA
The DNA here is from genome assembly GCA_023101885.1 of Typhlomys cinereus. NCBI lineage: Eukaryota > Metazoa > Chordata > Mammalia > Rodentia > Platacanthomyidae > Typhlomys > Typhlomys cinereus. Next base: position 13,810,283 of record JALPQD010000007.1, on the reverse strand, counting down.
TGTCACAGGCAATGAAAATGCTACCAGAAAAACACATCTGAGAAATGTCACTTGCTCATGGACCAGCCAACCTGTCTTATGCAGCATAGATGGACTCCTGGTCTTCATGGAACAACACGGGAAGGTTGTTCTCTGCCTCCATGAATGTACACACATCACATACATACATGAACATCAAACGGGGAGAGATAAATGTACATACATACATATAGATGGGGAGAGAAAAACAGGAAGCAGAGAGAGAGACACACAGAGACACAGACACAGAGAACACCTTTGGTAAGTTAAACCTTCTAGGTCAGCTACTGGATGCTTTGCTCTTTTAACCAATGGATTCTTTACATCCTGCTTCTACCTCCTCACCTATCACTGAATTCTTCAATTACAAAATGTTGCCTTTGCCATTATCATGACTTTAATGCTTCTGATGAAGGATAAATCTAGGAGTCTGATTTAGAAATTACCTTAAATTGATCGGGTAAAGGCAAAGCAACAGGGGGAACTGAGTGTTTGGATGGAGGGAAGGGCAAAGCTGTGTTCTGGCAGGATCATGTCGCCACTTCTTGACATGAGGGCAGAGAAAGAAGCACATAACTTGACATGAGTCTTCTCTCCTCAGCTTAACAACTTTGGAAACACCCTCAGACTGTCAGGTGTGTCATCTGTACCATCTGTAGAAGGGGAGATTTGAGCTTAATAAAGTACTTGTAGAAATAAGGAATTCTTCATTTAGGAGGGTGCCCACAAGGAGCTAATCACAGAAGGAGAAATACAGATGTCCCCACCCCTGACAGCTTCCTGGAACAGTTCAGGGTCAGAATAATTCTTGGAATTTCATAAGAGCAAAAGACACTGAGTTTCTCAGAAATCACAAGACTTGCTTTAAAGTTTTATAAGGCTTACAAAATAAGTTGTACTGACAGATAAGATTGTAGAAGCTAACAGCAAAAAAAAATCTGCTTCTATAACATTCTGCTTCCTTGTTCTGCACATCACTTTGCATTTTTTTCCTAAGAGACTGTAGCTGGGTGTTTCACACTCTAAGAACTCATTCCTCCTGTGAATCCTGATGCACCAGCTCTTAATAAACCTCTCTTTTTGTTAAAATCTTCTATTTTTGGTTAGTGGTGAATCTCTGAGCAATCCCAGACCCATAACACATCACAGCACAATTCAATTAAGACAGTGATTTTATTGTTCTAAATGTTCTTTTCTGAAATTCTAAATGTTATTCTTGATAAACAATTTTCATTCTAATGGTAATATTTTTGTGGTTCTCTCCTCAGTTAATATCAGCTAATCTAATTGATCCATCAATCACATAGGCATGAAGAAGATGGTGTTTGCCAAATTGTCCCACTGTCTCAGACTAAATTCATAAATATTTCTAAATTTACATGTGCTCTCTTGCAGGTCTTCAGATCAATAACACCAGAAAAAAAAACAAAAAAAACTATGTTTCCCACTGTTCTTTGAATACTTCTATCTCTAGGACTCCTATTTATCCAAATCCTAACACAAATGTAGAGATGTGTCTCTTCTACTTCTTTTCAGGAAGGCTTAGAACAGTCATGCTGTAATGGCCTCTGAAGGTCTAAGGTTATCCTCAGGGCTGGAATTACCCTGAAGGAACACACCCTATTGATATGTAGGAACTGACTAATCCTCCACAGAGATAAGGTCAACAACTTCCTCCAACCCTCAATTCAGGAGATATAGATATTAGTTCTCTATTGTAAATAAGCCCCAACCTAAATTTGGGTTCAAGATCAATTCCAATCAGGTTTACAGAAACTGGAGCTAACCAATGAGGAAAACCCAATTTCCCCTGGCATGACTAAGGGTATAAATAGTCCAGACCCTGGCAGCCTTTGACTTCCTTGCCCTTCATAGGATGCCATGTCTGGAGTCAGGGAGTCCTATCTGACTTTTTTCTTACCCCTCATGGATTCCCTGTCTGGAGTCCATGAGTTCCCCAGGACTTTCTTGCCTGGCATGGATTAATGTCCAAAAGGTCCATCTCTCTCCTCTAATAAACTATGCCTTAATCCTCTACACGTGTTCTGATTTCAGTCTTCCATTCCTGAACACAAGTAATTGGACACATAAAGACCCCAGGAGAAAGACCCATATCACTTTGCCATCAAAGCCCCACACTACAGCAGCTCATTGGCACCTTATGACTTACTAAATGAACTCTCCACTATCCGGCTGCCTTATATATTAAAGACACAGGATTTCGTAGATAATGAGAAAATCTCCTATTATCATTGGCTTTATTAAAATCATTGGGATATTTTTATAGCAATTATATACTCCTCACTGAGTGGAGGCTAAAATATGTGTACTTACCTATCAAAGTGTTCCTCTGATCTAAAAGACCTTCAGTTAATAAGGAATGCTATACTTAGTAGGCAAATTCATTGAAAGGACCTTGGCAACAGATCTTAGCAATATTCAGAGTCAGTCACTTTGTAATGGGGTCAAAGACAGAAGTCAGTCACTTAGAGACACACTAAATCTGGATTCTACTTCCCTGCTGAATGCTCACTCTTATTTCCCTTAATCAGGACACATAATGCAGTAGCAGACAGTCCATTGTTCTATCTGCTCATTTCTTGCTCTGCTAGATCCAGACCCAGCAGGCACTGGGGGCACATTCAGCACATTCAGAGCATTAATGGATATTTTATTCAGTTTCTGCTACCCATCTCTTTTGGAAAGATTTTGAGCTTAAAATTTAGTAAATATGAAATTAGCATTTATTGAATAATTCATTACAGAATGGATGACTGATGAGTATTTGTAAATATTCTTGTTTCTAAAACAGCTATAGGTTTTTAGATTTTTTTGAAAATGCATTTCTTCATTTATTTAATGACTTAATGTATGTTTCTCTCCCTTTTTTTCTTTCTCTCTATCTCTATGTGTATTCCCTTTTTTTCTTTCTCTCTATCTCTATGTGTATGTATGTGCATGTTTTATAGTTCTAAAAAGTATGTTTAATGCATTAATGATTTCAGACAATTCATGAAATGTTCCTAAGATGATTTTTATGATTTGCATATAAGTTGTACCATGCAGCCTCATGTGTTTGAATATTTAACTGATGTTCGAGAAAGTGTAGTACCTTTAATAGGTGAAGCCTACTGGAGGTTTGTTATTTCTGCCTTGTTTCCATTAGGCACCTGTTCTTGCAGTTTTCTATCTCAAGTCTCCATAATGTAATCAGTAACTTAAGCCTCCTCCAGCTTCTGCCAGTCATTTATGCCTTTCCCTCCATAATGAATTGTATCTCCCCTCTGGAACTATAAAACAAACAAATCTTCTTTTCACCCTTTAAGTTGCTTGAGTTTGATTGGTGTCTCACTGTGGCAGAAAGAGTAACTGTAATGTTGATTTTATTTGAGAATATCCAAAAGTGACCAAAAATCATAACTAAAAGGTTGGGGTATCAGAAACACTACACATCATATATGAAATGACTTAATATTTTTTTAAATACACAATTACCATAAGACAAAGGGCAAGTCTTTGAAAATGCAAAATGAAAGGTTTCATATTATGAAAACACTAGGGACGATATAAAAATTAGTCACATAGTAAGAAATACTCATTTGTAATGAATGAAAAAATGTAATGAAAAAAATTCTTAGTGTAAATATTAGATAGGTTAGACAAAATATATATTAAACAAAATTACATTGAAAGAATATAGGCAAAATGTAAGCAAATAAACAATTAAAATGAGTTATTAGAATTGCATAAATCATGAGGAGACAAAATTAAAGAGATGGTTAAGGATTTGACAAAGCTTGCCATACAAACACAAGAACCTGAGTTTGAATTCTAGCACATATATATAAGATAGCATAGTCTTGCACATGTCAGTAACTCTGCAGGTTGGAGGGGTGGGGGTCAGAGACAGGAGGATCCCTAAGAATTGTTAGTGTCTAGTCCAGTAAAGGAAACATGAATTCCAGGTTCATCGAGAAGCACCCCACTCCTAACCTTTCCTCAAAAGGCCAAAGAACAGTGTAAGAGGACTCACATTGTTTTTTTCTGGCCTCCATGTGCACAGGCCTGTACCCACATTATACCTCTCTCAGTGATACCTGCTTCCCAATATCTGGCAACCTGAGCTTGATCTCTTGAAATCCACATTGTACAAAGAGAGAAATGACTTCTGATAATTGTCCTCTGATCTTCACATGTTATGCACTAGAATGTCTCTCTCTCTCTCTCATCTTATTCCCTCAAATTAAATGGATGTGCATGTGCCTCTATATATATATGTGACGTATATACTCAGACACTTTTATTGTGAATAAAGTCAATAAATTGCTTCGGAGCTACAAAATATCACTATATATTATGCATCTAAACTAATGCATTCCAAATGATGGAAAGACTGCTACTTTTATTTCACTAATAATATTACACTTTGACGATTGCCTGAAGTTCTGATTATTGCATCATATCACAGAAAAACAAAGTTCATGACTGCAATAATGAAGCTTTGCATGAATAAAGTTAAAGTAAGTGAGGAGACCTGGCCTGGAGGCAAAATTGCCATGAAAAGAGTAGAATTCAAGAGCAATGATGCTGTCATAGTAGGGCACAGGTGTCAACTTGACAGTTGAGGGTTTGAACTCTGGGTACATTTGTAGAGAATTAATGGTTGAGTTAGGCTCAGAGCAAACCTTCAGGAAATTGTCTAGGTGATGGAGAAGGCCCAGTCTATGGTAGGTAGGAGTAGGCCCTGAAGAGATGAATAAAATACTGAGAGTTGGTTGAGAAAGTTGGCATCCTTATGTACACTTGGCCAGATATGCTGGTCTGGAAGTAAGGATTGTCCCTCTCTCAGCCACTATGTGGGTGATAGTGTGGACAGTTCCCTTAGCACAGGTGTTGGCGCATGCTCTCCTGTCAAGCTAGACTAAAAACTAACCAGTAATCATAAGAGAAAATAAATCCCTTGTTCCCTCAAGCCATTGATGGTCATTTATCAACAACCATGCAGGGGAACTGCAGCAAATGCAGACTCTGTCTTGATATAAACTATGATGTTACAATCAGTCATGTTTTCTACTATTCCTGCTCACTTGAACATAATGTAAGGGAAAATTACTTACTGGAATATTAATGATCTTCCATTTTCTCATGACTTATACTTCTGTTTTTAGAAGGTGCTAAAAAAAAATTCCTCTGGTATTCACTTTATACACTCTCACATATCAGTGCCCTTCTCTGGAGTGGATCTCTGAAAGGCTTCCGGACTTCACAGCATTTTTTAAAATTTTTATTTTTTGTTTTGCACAGGATTTTGAGAGGTAGTGGACAGAAGAGATGAAAGTTCAAGAACATAAAGTGAGTACTTCCTGCTTTCTTAAATAATGCAGAAAGGTGAGTGTGATAGAATAACTACACAGGAGAGGGGTAAACCTCCCCCTGCCCTAAGGCGGCTAGTGCTGAAGAGAGCAGAGCAACTTGTCCGTGAACTGCTGGAAACCATGCCCACCCCTGGGTGTCCTTGTCCATGCTGCCAGCATTGTGATGCATGTGTCCTGTCCTTCATCAAGTTTATATTAAATCTACTGACCACAAAAGAGACGTATGAGAGCACTGCTGTACTTGTTTATTTTGTTTCTGGAAAGCTTAAAGGAAAATTTGCAGCCCTCAAGAGATAAAGGTTAGGAAGAGCAACAAGGGATTTTGATGGGAAAAATTTGAGGGCAAGTGAGATATTCTATAAACTCAGAGAACTAACCTGAAGGTCTGATAGTTTCCTATGAATGTGTACAACTGCTGGGAATTACTGTCTTCTACTACATGAAAATTTGGAAGATGAGTGGATTTCAAATAAATCAAGTGCATTAGGGAGGGGGAATCTCCCATTGCCCGTTGCATTATCTATATCCATCTGCAGGTCACAGTGCTGCTGGACCTCATTAGCCCAAGAAATGGCTTTCCTCCCTTTACTGCAGCTGTGTGATGTGTACCACACATGGTTTATGACTACATATTACTGTTTTAAACTTGCATTCAATTAGGATTATATGACAGGCTGCTTGTGCTTCTGTCTTATCTCCAGAAGAATTCATACACTGCAAAATACCTACCTCAATCCCTTGATATAGCAAGCACTAAGAGGAGCTCCTTGACTTGTCAGATCACATATGAAGCCGGAATCAGGCCTAGTTTATTAAATAATGTACCGAGAGAATCCAAACATTTCATCTTCTAGCATTCCAAGATAAGTTTAAATAAGAAAACTAAGATGGTAACAACTGTAGGATCGTCAATGTGAAACAAGTGAGAGTTTAATTGTAATTATCATCATGCAACACCAGGAGTTTGCTTGGAGCTGCCATCCTATCATCTGTCCCATTGCATGGAAGCAGTTTCTGTCCTGCAGCTCACATGAGGACTATGGCATACAACTTGCACAAGAGGGTAATGCGGTGTCCTATTCTTTGAAATCCAAAAGTGTTACTTGTTCTAAAAGGAAAAGTTATGATCTACCTAACTATATCAGTTATTCTATTCATAATACATTTTGAAATTCTGTGGGGGACAAAATGGCGCATTTAAAGAGTTTAAAAATGTTGAACTGGAGAGATGGCTCAGAAGTTGAAGGCTTTTCCTAACAAACAAAAGAACCTGAGTTCAGATCCCAGATCCCACATAAAATCACCAGGCAGCAATGGCAGTGGCCTGCACTTCAGACCTTAAGCAGAGCCTAGAAAATCCCAGAACAAAGCAATAAGGAGGTAGCACAATCCAGGATGATTCCCAAACACACCTTTTGGCCTCTACTGACATACACTCAAGTGCCCTTTTCTACACATACACACATCTACAACCATATACACACACAAAAATAAATGTTGATGCAACATTTACATGTTTGTTTTATGAAACTAGCATCTAAATGAAATTCAGAATGAAATTAGTGATACATGGCGATGAAGCTTGATACACATAGATTTGACCTTTGAGTACCGAATCTCCTATGATGTCTACAATAATGGAACATTTATAATCTATTGTGAATACACAAATGTAACTATATATAGTAATTAAATATTCATAATAAGTTTCTATGAGAGCTAGGTGAAATATAATTAGTAAAGCACAACCTTCATCACACTTGATATATATTAAAATGATGGTCTTGATTTTGTTGAATTATTAAGAGCAGCATTTTATAATTATTACAAAAGCCATTAAATATTTAGTTCATACTAAAAGGAAATATTTCATTGAAATGTTAAGAATATCATAATTGATATTGAACATATAAGAACTAAGTGATTGAGATGGAGTGATGACTCAGAGGAGTAAAGGTGCCTATTCCCAAACCTGGAGACTTGAGTTCGAGTCTCAGAGTTCATAAAATAAAAAGAGAGACTCAAGTTGTGAATAGTGTACTCTGATTTCCAAATGGAAGCCATGGCATGCACAAATATTCCTCGCTCTCTTTCTCTCTCTCCCATGAATTAAATAAAAGTTTTAAATGTATCAAATAGTCACTGTGTAAGTACTAAAAGTTAAGATTTAAAGGTTTTCTGCATAATTTGATTTCCTACACTAACATCTCTAATGAGGGGGGAAAACGCATCAAAAGTTTGTTGAACGCCCCTGCAGAGGTAATAAAATTAATTAGAGTTGTGCAGATTGCTGATTCATTTGATCTTATATGACTTCCTAAAATGCAAAACTTCCCTGCTAGGTCTGTGGCCTGAAGGAGTTTTGGTTGATTCATCTCCTCTCTCTGAGGGTTGATCATTGCAAATGGCTTTATTGACCTGTGGCTTGGTTCAGCATCACATGCTCCAGTGGAGCAAGCAGCAAACAGCTGCTGAAGGCAGGTGAGAAGTCACCATGGAAAATCGGAGGGCTGAATCAGCACCTCTCAGGCAGCAGGCCCCCAGCTGTCACAAATTTCTGGATTTCTTGTTTTAGATGCATGATTTTTAAAGGGACTTTCCCTAAAATAACCTGTACTCTCTGAGGACTTCTGTGACTTAAAAAAAAAAAAATCACAGAGGGGAATCCGTTTTCTGAATCCTTACTCTGCATACATGGATGGATGGTCATAGTTTCAACTTTTATTATTTTATTATGTGACAGTGGAAATCTCAAATCAAATAATTGTTTTGATAAACTAAAATATAAATTTTAAGGCTTTAAATAGTGTAGAAATTGTCCAATGTCATTAGTCACATACCTCCAAAATAAAACTATATGGATTAATTATCAAAGTCCGTTCAAAAATTAGCATATATCCACTAATTATCAAAGGATATTCTGTAGCAGAATGATCCAAGAGTAAAGAAACGTCAACTGCCACCAAGCAGTTTTACCAAGAACTCCTTACAGATTCTCTCCTTAGAAATTCTCAGTGTTAGTCAGATAGGATACTGGACACAAGGCAGAGCACAAGGGGTAGAAATTCATTCGGATTTTAGTTCTAGAAGCTGGGAGATTTGCCAAGGTCTGTTTCAATGTTTCATGATATATCCAGTTTCCAAGGTCACAGTAGACAAAGAGAGAGAGAAAACTGTTTTTTTTTTCTCTTCATCACAACTCCCCCTTGCTGCATTGTATAATACCCTGTTACAACCACAGAATTCACACATGAGAGCAAAAACATGAAGTGTCACCTTTAAAGTCCTATTCCTAACACTTTCCATGACAATAAATTCACTCATGATTTTAGTGACAATGCTCAGATGGCAGCACAGATTTCCAGAACAACTCTTTTTTCCTATAGGTCTTCCATTTCATTCTGTCGCTCCAAATCTGGGGATCATTAAATAATTAAGTTTCCATGTGATAAGTGTATGCTTTGTGGCAAAATGATTAAAGTGAAATCTTATTTGAAATAAAACGAGAATCAAAAGACAAGCCAAAGACACACGCAATGAAAGGCTATATTATATAACATGTAAGACTTCTTGAAACTGTAGTAAAACATGAACAAGGGCTGAGAAGATGGCTCAGAAGTCACACAGCTCGCTACAGAAGCAAGAGGACAGTAATCAGGATTTTCAGATACCACATGAGTGTAGGTGGATGTGACAGCATCTTATAATTACAGCATTGAATGCAAAAAGACTGGGAATTCCTAGAGTGAACTATGTTTGCAATCTTAACCCTACTGTCAAACCTTGGGTTTGATTAGAATCGTCCTTTTATGTAAAATAACAAGGTGGAAAATAAATTGACAATAATTTCTAGTATCAATCTCAAGCCTCTGCATGTGTACACACATACACACACACACACACACACACACACACACACACACTCAGAAAATTGGAAAAAAACTGAAACAAGACTCTTATTGCATGTTGAAGGTTGTAGAACAGATAGAATGAAAAATGGTAGGAGACTGGAAGATTATTTTTTGGCTTCTGGCAAAACTGACAGCTTACTGTAATCTCAATATCAAGAAGTGAAAAGATAGGAGAATGGAATCTTGGAAGGAATTCAAGTATACTGGGGAACTGTATCTAAATATAAATAATAAATATTTTCCAGATTATATGTCAGTAATCCAATGTATACATCAAAATCATACTGTGTGTATGGTGTAATGGCCAGAATCCATATACACGCACACATGCACTCACACATACACATGCAAATAAATAAATATTAAAAAAGAATAATGTCCTATTTAAAAGAGATGAATGGAGAAGAAAACTATATTATTTAAAGACAATAAAATATTTTTCAAAGTTAGGAAAATGGAAACCATTCAGTGAGGAAAACACTTGCCACACAAGTACAAGAATGAGTGTGCAATCACAGAACTCATGTAAATCTGAGTGTTTTAGCTGCTGAAATCCCAGTGCCTTATGGCAAGATAAGAGGCAGAGATGGAAAAAACCGAGTCTCATGGGCCAGGTAGCCTAGCATATGCAGTGGTACACAGCGTAAACACAGCTTGTGTCCTGAAACAGTGAGTAATGTGAGGACTGTTACTTGGTTTTGTCTACTGACTACAATACATGCATTATAGCACATATGTGCCTGATTACACACATGCATGCACTCATATATACACATATACACACTTTCACAAGCATAATACATAGAAGCACACACACCTCACAAATACATGCACAAATACCATGTACACATATATGATCATATCCACATATTCATTCATATAATATATACACACAGTACTTACACACATAAAAATATTTTTCAGTGTTCAAAGGAAGTACACTATCAAGCTATGAATAGGCATTAAAATAACTAAAAGGAGTCTGATAATGTTCATACTTTACAATATCAATAATGAGTGAGATATGGAAAAATGCAAACATATGCAGTGGAAAGGTTAGTGATTGTGAGATGTGACAGGGAAAGGGAGGTAAGTAGAACTCAGAGTTGTTTTTTGGCAATTTGACTAGTTTTTGTGATATCACAGTACTAGACTTATAAATAAAAACCTGTAACAAAATCCACAGTAAATACAACACTATGAAAGAGCTCTAAAACATATCTACAACATGGAGAAAAAAGTCCATGCAGGAAAAGAAAGTTCCTCTGTGTGAAATAAGCCCATATTTGTAGTTAAACAAAGTTCTATATGCAAATGGTTTATGTAAGCTTGGCTTGTGAAATATGTTCAATATTGATTTATCTCAGTGTCAAAAAGAATTGCTTTCTCAAAAAGTTCAAAACAAAATGGAATCCTGTCTTTTTATTTGAACAAACCTAATGTTTAAATAAAGTATGATATTAATAGTATGTACTTCTTAACTCATCTCAAGCCAAATGGATTCTTTATGAGCAAAAGGACATGCAAGGATTTTTACAGAAATATTCAAAAATATCTAAAAAATTAGAAATATTTAATTATAAGAATCATAACATGTTCTTATAAAAAATAAAGGTCCATAATACAAAAAAAGTAGGTGACCTATTTTGGACATTCAGAAATCCAAGAGGTAAAGAAATGTAATGGGAATTAATTTTGCACAAAAAAAGAGGTAATGAGGTACTGCACTCTTGAAATATGAAACAGAGATTAAATTGCTTAGAACTATAGAGGAATATAAATTTATTGCTTAACTAAATGAATACTTACTATTTTCCAATAATGCCTTGACAGTATTAGTAGGTTTAGACTGTATGAATAGTGGAGCATTGTTTCAGGTACAATCTTTTTTTTTAATTTTTTTATTATTATTTATTTTTTATTCAATTGTGCATGTGTGCGCGTGTGTATGTATGTGTGTAGAACCACGGACGAATTCGGGAACCACCATGGACGCCTCCACCTCCTCTTTGCTTACTCTGCCCCAGAATTCACAGGCTCTGCCCTACCAGGGCCAGAAACGCAGACTGTCCCCGCTTCAGCCCGGCGTCTATACGTGGGATCTGGGATCTGAACTCAGGACCTTCCGCCTGCAAGGCAGAGGCTTAACCCCTGAGCCACCTCTCCAGCCCTCAGGTACTATCTTAACCACTTCATATACTATGCAGAGGGAGTAAGGAGGTTACTAACTAGTGTTTTAGTAATTAAAACCACATAGAGATGTACTAAAACTCAAGTTGACAGAGTAATGTTTATAAAATGTTTTCCTGCCCTTGTTATGCATAAATAGGTATTCATTGGAATTAAGTAACTAGAAGATCACCATTGGTAATGAGTATAGGACTCCCTATAATTATTATTTGAGAATCACAGACATTCTTACTAGCAGTATTTACCATTTTAAAAACAAACATTCCTTTATTTATGATTTAATGTAATACTACAGTTTTTTATTTTTTTATTTATTCAATTGTGAGTGTGCGTGTGTGTGTGTGTGTGTGTGTGTGTGTGTAGAACCACAAGCAAATTCGGTGAACCACCATGGACGCCTCCACCTCCTCCTTGTTTACTCTGCCCGGGATTCACAGGCTCCGCCCTACCAGGACCAGAAACGCAGGCCGCCCCCGCTTCCGCCTGGCGTCTATACGTGGGGTCTAGGATCCGAACTCAGGACCTTCCGCCTGTAAGACAGAGGTTTAACCCCTGAACCACCTCTCCAGTCCCACTATAGATTTTTTTAAAAATTATTTAAAAAAAATAAAAAGACATGCTTTTTATTTTTTTAAATGATTTTTTAAAAAATCTGTAGTTCTTATCAATTGACATTAGCGTGTCTTTTTATTTTTTTCATCCCTTACTACACAATCGTATTTCATCTTTTCTACTTCATATTATCTCTTTTCTAGACAATCTCCCTCATACTTTCGTGTCTTTTTGCATGTGTGACCTGGTTTGCTTGTATGACTCAGTTTCATCTGAGATTCCTGTATTGGGAAGTGTGAAGCATTTAATGAAGAATGGAGGAGAATGGGTGAGTTACCATCAGTGGGTAAATCATTGAGGGAAGACGCTTTGCTCCTCCTGTCTGGCATTATCCTTCAATAAGTACTCTTTCAGGGAGGGATGATGATTCTTGAGAAACCTATGGATTGTGGAGGTTTAGTCATTGAAAAGATTGATTAGTGCTGGAATATTGTCTTCACAGAAGAAATTTATATGGAATATGTCCATGCTTACAGAGTTCTTAAAATAGCCCTTATCATAGGTTAGTTCACAAGGGCAACCGAAGTCTTTGTAATACTTCTTATCCTAGAGTACCAGCAGAAGAGCATCCTCCTCATTACCTCCTGGCTCCACTCTAGCTATAGTTGATGACGGCAATGACAGCTTTCATCATGCATTTCTAGAAGTGCACGTAGAAGCCAATGCACAGAGCAAGATCTAGAAGGATACACAGCACAAACGCAGAGTCTTTTAAGAGGAGTGAACAAAAGATGCTTCTGGCTACTCAACTGTATATTAGCTTATTTTCACAGAAAATGTGCACATTCTTGTGTGCTTTGGTGGACAAAAAGTTGACATTTGAAATTAATATTGGGCATCTATATAATCCTGACAGTGTCAAGACTAAAGAAAATAAAAGTTCAGTGGGGAACATGTTACAGTTCTTCACATTTCCTCATGGACCAAGGGGTCCCAGTGTTGTCTGAAAATTATCTCTGGAGCTTCTTGTGATGCCTGACGTGATATAATCCTCTTATACTTGGTACCCAGGTAGGGTCTTTCCACATTGTACCTTCTCTTGTGTCAGATCAGCTCATCTAAGTGGGAAATTTTCCAGGTGAATCCCTCCACATCACATGTGTAGGGACTCTCACCAGTGTGCATATGTATAATGTTGAAGGTGGAAAGACTTTGGGTAATATTTCCTACAGTCTTCCTATGTGCACACATCGGGTTTCAAAATGTTAGGCTTCGTTCAAATTGGCCAAGACTTTTCTGAGAGTTGTACCTGGACCAAAGGGTAGCTTGGAAAAATATTCTGGATGTTCTCCTAGTGCCAAAATGACACGTGAAATAAATAGGAATTTAGAGTTCATGATATGTCCCTCATTAGGGGTCTGTTAATTAATAAGGAACATAATCTGTCCCATATTGGTGGTATGTCCATCATTGGTCATTATAAACTGATCTGTGCAGGCATTTGACCTCCAGGAGTTGCTATTTGAACCCCAAGTCCATATTCATTTATGTTCATTAACTATTAGGAATTGGTAGCAAATATATACATACACACATATATACATAAGCATAAATATATATACACACATATATAGTGAGTTTCACTGTTTCATTGCTGCAAAATATACTTTATCCAAAACAATTGGGAAACAAAGGATTTTTTTTTTTTCATGTTTATGATTCCAAGTTCTGTCCATCATGGCAGGAGAGCTTCCAGAAGGGTGTGAGGGAACTGATTACATGATATCTACAGCAAGGGCAAAGGGGGTAAGTACCAATACTGTTATTTGTTTTCTAATAGGCATTCTTACCTTTTGGGTCAGTCCAGAAAAGATGGCGCTGGGAAGAAGTGAGCAGGATGTAAAGGAGCACGTGGGACCTAAGAGGGCGCTGGGGAGCTAGTGTGCTGGGCGGAACCTGTTTGCATCACAGGGAGCCCTGATTGGTTCAAAGTAGTTCCGTACACGTGAACTTGGCATGTCCCCGTATAGATGAATGCTGAGCCTGGCCCATGTAGCCTGTGTGCTGTGCCGACCATTAATATGATTGGCTTCTTGTCTTATAAACTGCTGCACCGCCTACAATAAACGAGTTCATGCTTTGACTTAACTCCCTGCCATGCCTGATTGTCTCCCGGGGCCTGGGAGGCGGAGGGGCAGGCTCCTTCCTGGCAGCCAGGAGCCTACCGGACCCTACACTTACCAACAAGACTAACCAGCCCTGTCTATCTTACTCACCTTATCAGGGAATGTTTCATAAGGGAATGTTTCCACCCACTACGTGAAAAGTTTTCTCGCATCAATTATGCAATGAAAACAATCTCCCATAGGCTTGCCTTAACTGGATTATTCCTCATTGGTGTGGCCAGAGGCCATCATCTTAAGTGTCAAGTTTACATCTGAAACTAAGTGCCATATGTATATGTGGATGACAGACACCTGCTGTGTTTTGGATCACACACATCTATCCCAATTTATGGCAGGTTTGATGCTGGTCATTCTGGAAAAACACAAATGGATGGATATAAAGTTTAAGTGTGTGGCATGTGTCTTTTCTAAATGTTTGGTTGTCCAAAGCATAAAAACAAGGCACATGTATCAGTGATCTGTGCAGGAGCTTGAAAGAACAGAATCATTTTGCTCATGGTTTCACAGGGCTCCGTCTGTGAGTCAATGGTCCTTTATATTGTAGAGAATGTCATGGTGGCAGGAGCTTGTGACAGGCATGCGTCAAGTCTTATGAGGAAGTCCCATTGGAGGCAGGAACTGATAACCAGCCAACAGCAGGTGCTCTGTATGAGCGGAAAAGGCACCTCACTTTGCCATTCAGTCTTTGACATGGTGAATTCAACCAAAAGTAATATAATTTCCAATTGATCACTCTAGCAAGTCATTTGAAGAAGATAAATATGAAATGTACCAGGCACAGTACCAGGCACAAGGGAACTGTCCATCCTAATCAACTGGTTCTACATTTGTGAACTGCCCTTGTTTTGCCAGGATAACTGGATTAGAGAACATGATATTGATTGTGGAAACAGAAATCAGATTTCCTGCCAACATACCTTTAGCATATCCTTGTTCTTATTTTGATTCAGACATAGTTTAATAGAACTGTAATCCATTGGCCAACAGACAAGATCCTTGCAAGTATAGGTGTGATTAGGATTTTCCTACTGCGTTAATTGGATAAGCGCGCAGAAGCTCAGGCATTGTAATTGGCTTCCATTTTACCAGCACTGGGCGCAACACTGGACCAAAGCTCCCCAGCTGCAGCATTATCATTATGGGAGGCAACTGACTCTCCATAATCATAATGATGCCAAGTTATACAGTAAATTTGAAAATTCATTTTCAACATATATTTTCTCTTTGTGGCAGTTTTAATCTAGACATAACCACATGTTACACTGAAGGCCATCCTCATGTTTTTCAATTAGCCTATCAAGTACTAACCAAGTACAAACCCTTCATATAACTAAGCTTAGTAAAATGCATTCTTACATTTTCTCATCTTCCATGTAGTTCTCTTAGGATCTAGCATTTCAATTGTTCCCTGGTTTTTTAAGTGTTGCCTAACAAAATCATGAAAGTGATTTGGGGTGCAAATTATTTTGTCTTATATCTGATAGTGTTAAATATTCATCTATAGTATATTGAGTTCTGTGTCTAATTAATAAGTTAAGAAGATAGAGAGGGGAAAGGGCAGCCACAGATGGAAACAAGAAAACTTTCCAGGGTGAGAGCTTCAGGAGATTGATTACTCTATCTGCCAGTCAGATCAGCTTGATCTTTGCAGGCAAGGACAGAAGGCTTCTCTTCTGTCAAAGGAGGCTTAGGGAAACTCAGTGTTTTAAGCTTCTCAGCCTAACCTAAAACCACTCAGCTGCCCTTAAAAGCTTTTTCTCTCTTACAAAGATTTGGTCTAATGACTTAAAGCCATGCTTTGATGCATGTGCTCTTTTGACTTGTTTTCTTGCTTGTCCGTAAGCTGTCAAGGATAGTGAAAGCAAGAAGTCCATCTCAAAGTCTCAGAAGCATCATCCTAAACACACAGTTAAGGAATGGCATCACTTGGTTACTGGAGCTAGGTTCAAAACAGCCCTTCAACCCAAGTAGACACCGCCAGGGACTTGATTAATTGGGAACACCATTTCATGTGATAGATTCTTAGCTCACTATTTACTATTAGCAAATAGCTAACTCAAAGACACGGATATGATCAAGCAAATCTACTGGAGCTATCACTTGATTACTGGTATCAGTTTTTCTACTATCAAATTCTATTATTGACACTGCTCATCATTCTTTAGTAAATAACGCACAAACCCAGGTGTAGGATAGGACTTTTAATACAGAGCTTGGAGAGCTGAAAGTACAATAGAGAAACATCCAGATACCACGGAGACAGTAAACATGAGAAGCAGTGATCACCCACAGGTATACAAAAACAAAGATCTTCCTGTCTCCCTTTTCTGCTGTCTTTAGACAAGAGCAAATGCTTTTAAAACACTGGCATAAACAAAATATAATTTGCACATCCTGCCTTGAAGCATTTGTTTCAGTTTGGGCAAAACAAAGACTTTCTAAGTTTTTGTTTTCTGAGTCTCAGCTACTGGCTGAAAGATGGGGGAGGGGTCAATGGAGCATGATGCTGGGCATGTCATTCTGTCAACACAACAAGACAAATTCTTGAAGCTCCAGAATCAGTAGAAAGTGGACATAAACGCTTCTGAGTGTCATGCTAGTGCTGAGGTAAAGGAAACAATAATCAAATACAAATAAGAACAGTCAACAGTAAGAAAAAAGGAGCTCTCTTCCACGGCTCTTGTGGTTCAATTCCATCCTTTACTTGTCAGAATCAAAAGGAAGCATGCTAGAAATGAATACAGGCTCTTATCCTGGGTGCAGTGTCTCAGAAGACAGGGATAAAGGGAATGTCTGAATGACTGCCAGGTTTCCTCCGTCATGAGTGTATGAAGAATATACATCTCTATTTTTTGAAATTGCAAAGAATAAAATGCGATATTATTAGTTGCTCATCTAATATTTCTAGAATGCTGAAGAGTAAAACACATTTTAAATTGGAAAGATTTAATGTCAATGTGGTGGGTTCTGGTATCATCTGTGCAATTATATTTTGCCAATCTATTCTCAAATATTTTAACTCAATAATTTCACCTAGTCTTTTACTTATCCAGTGAAGCATTTTTCAGCATTAACCATATTGAAATGGGATGTATTTTAAGCAGAGAATATTGAAAACACCTTCTTAAATGTCTAAGCTGACCTGGTGCAGCATCGTTTTGAACAGTTATCTTTATAGACAGAGGTTTGATATATGAAGGAAATTTTCTAAAAGTATAGCTTCAGTTGTGTCCTGGTTGCTTCATGGGCACAGCTTTAATTCATCAATACTAGCATTGACATAAACCAACCCCATCCCACCCCCTTCTGCTACTTCGAGACATAGCACCCATCTGCTCAGAGCTAGATCTGTGGTTTTGTGACCCAGTCAGGACCTTCCTCTGCCTGTAATGGTTCTTATTACATGGAGATGAACCTGAATTTGAATGAACAGACCAGTTTCACATTCTCTCTAATAAATGAATTTCCAAATTGGCCCAGCAATTTGCTCAAAAAAAAAAAAACTTTAGTGCTCTAAGTGATAATTTTGTTGCTATGGGTCAAAGAATTGCGCTCTCAGTAGACTTTCGGTGCAGTTTATCAGGATGTACCTTTGGCAATGAATTGGTCAGTTCTTTGGCTCTAACCAAAATATTAAAATGGTATTGATTTATGACAAAAGCACTCAAGAACTAGATGATACCCTTGGTAGACATCCCAGCCAACAGTCTAAGTTATAAAAAAGAATATTAATAGCAGGCATAAATTATTTAATGAATGGCTAGAGTGGATATTACAAAATGTAAGTCAATTCTCTAGGAATAAATGTACTAGCAAATGCACCACATATAGAGAAAACAAGGACAGAGAGACTGAAGACACTGACTGGGATTTTTGTACCTCAGCAAGCAAATTAGAAACTCCTTAGTTTGTTTTGCCCCACATGAAACTATTTTTTTAATTATAAGAAGGAAAGAGAGAGACAGAGAAAGCCTAAACTGTTCTTCACTTTGTACTGCCTCTCTTAAAATGTTTTCCTTCACCAAGAACTTACAGTGTTATATGTGGATAACATAGTTTTAAATGTTATGTATGAAGAATATATGAAGCTATATAATGACCTCATATTCATCCATGTCACTTTTCACCTTTAAAGGATTTATTTCTAATGTCCTCTACCTATTCACACATTATCAGCATTACCACCACACTGCAAAAGCACATTCTTCCCTAAGAGTACAGAGAACTTAAGTGACATGGGTTAAATTTCATAGGTACTCAAATTCATGGAAGTACTGAATGTAAGACATTTAACCAACTACAGTCTTTTCATCTAAAATGAAAAGACAAGACATGAAATGAAAGGAAAGAAAAAATTGAAACATGAAAATATGTTTGGGAGCAGTTTGTGTGACTTTTACTAAGAACCAATGTTTCAGTTAAAAAATTCTAATAATATACATTATGCATATATGAATACTGTACTTCGAGGTCTAAGAAACATTAATATTGTTGCTTCTCAGCATATGAAAATGGCAAATTCACAATCAAATGGCTAACAGCCAACAAAGGGTTGTATTTATTCTTATAATTGTCTGACTATGGTTGTTAATCCAGCTTGCCAGTAAAGTTCACAACAATACCAAGGCCAAGAGAATGGGCTATACCATAGTCACAGGATTACAGATAGATGGACAATCCTTACTTGAAAAACCAGCATATCTGGTCAAGTGTACTAAGGGGTGCCAACTTTCTTAAATATCTCCCTCCGTCTATTTACCAGTCTAGGGACTGGCGCCATCTGTTCATGAACCATGTTTCTCCATTAATCAGACAATCTCCTGAAGATTTTCTCAGGGCTTAATTCAACTACCAGTACTTTACAAATGTGCTCAGAGCTGAAATCGTCAGTAGTCAAGTTCACATTTTATCTAACCATGATAATTAAAGACTGTCTTTCCTTGTTTCAGTCATGTAACCTGAATACAAGGATTCAGTGTAGGCACAACATATATTTTGCTCACAGTTCAAGTTTTCATGTACTTACCAATATATAAATCGTCAAGAAGTAGGAACTTTGGTAATGTTTGTGTTTGTAGGAAAATATGGGAAAAATAATTGAACAAGGACTGTAGAATCAGAGGTTGAGAATTATATGAAAACATTAGAGAATAAAAAAAAATAAAACACCCTAAATTGGTAGTAGTTACAAGTGTGCTAGAAACTTTGGTGAAGGTAGGGTTGAAAGAAGATTGAACTCTTTGAGGGTTTCGATCGCTCTCTCTCTCTCTCTCTATATATATATATATATATATGTGTGTGTGTGTGTGTGTGTGTGTGTGTGTGTGTGTGTGTGTGTATGTTACATGAAGAGATACACTTCCTAGCAGAAAGCTTATATGGGAAGTACAACCTAGGAAGACAAAATGAATTTTTATGAAAAATAAATCAAAAACCTGTATCACTGTTGGGGAGGGGGAAAAGATCTAGATGATGGTAGAACTAAGTTTTGTAACTATTCACATTCTTAAGTCAAATTAGAGTGCTGCTTTGAAACTCAAACCTGTTCCTACTTCATGTATGTTAGAACTGAAGTGTTGAACAATTTCACTCTGTGTGCATTTATTTTTATTGCTCCAAATATCAAAGAGTAAATATATGAGCAATAAGAAAGTGGGTAGTGATCAACTCAGCCTTGTTCTACAAGGAGTGGAAGAGATTGTCTAGAAAACATTTCCAGTTGGTTATGAGTGTGTTTCCTTAAGTTTTGTCATTGGTTTTATAATTATTCACATATTGCTAGTTGTTCTCGCTAAACAAAAGTATATGTTGAAAGACATACTGCACATTTTTAGCAGTAAAATTATGAAAATTTAAAATACTGAAAACACCAGGATATGATAGATATGTGAAAACACTGATAGATATATATGCAAAAAGAGATTTTAATTACTGGTAGAAATGAAAAATATTTGTATACCTTTTGGAAGACAGTCGAACACATTCTTATAAAAGTAAAAAATTTGTAATGTAATCTAAAAATAATGTAATCTAACAATCAGGATCACTGGAAATTTCCCAGAGAAGCACAAGCTTATAAGCATATAAACACTTTCCATAAATGATTATAAAATAGTTGTCGATGATTGCCGAAATTATTGCAAACGATGGGTAAGATAACTGCCTTCTTATACAGTATTCAGCAATAAAAAGAAATGAACTAACTTCTAAAAGAAACATATACACATTACTAAAGGACAGAAACACTCAGAAAAGCCTACAGCTATCAAACAATGTGAAATTGTAGAAAAGTAAATCTGTGGACAAAATGATAAGACCAAAGTTCTATAGGGTTCATGGGAAACATCGAAGATATGCACATGTGTCAAGCAAAGAGTGATTTATCGATAAAGTCATAAGCCATATAGATTGGACAAAATGTCTAGAATGTATATTCCAAAGTCTAAACCATAATAAAACTAACTTTGCAAGTAATATTAGCTATAATTCATCAATTAGAATAAAAAACTTTTACTAAGAGAAAATAATAATACAGAGGGTCTTTAATCTGGATGATAGGATATATAGGTAAACCCATATCTTATCCATCATTTCTAAAACGGAACTTGGTTGAAAATTAGCCAATCTTAAAATGATAATGTGCAATATATTTCTGAAGCATGTTTGTTTTCCCAAAACTAAAACAGTTAATAGTTTTCCAGAACTATCTGAAAACCAGGGCAAATGGTTAATTCCCATGACTCACAAAAGAGTCATAGACAGAAAAGAATGTGAGTGAAGACTTACATGGACACGTCTAAGATCATGAGTAAACAGATTCTAATGGGAAATAACAAGAGATGATTGTGCTGTGCAATTGGAATTGGTGCTGTAGGAGAACATGTGTACATTCAACATACTGCATTCAAGTGAAGAATGGAAGACTTAGAACACAAATAGTGTTATGTATTACAGTGATTTCATTTGAATATTCAAACTTACTCACATAGATACATCTATTCCTCAAATTTAGCATCATCTGTTTCAGTTCTTTATATTGCATACAAAACAGTGAAGTGTCTCCTTTTTTTCAAGTTCTACTATCAGTCCATGATGTTATATCACCCATTCTCTGGATTATGATATCTTGATAAAATTTCATCCCCATACAGGTGAGGTAAAGGCATTTACTTCAGCTGTCTCCTTACACACTTCCATTACATAGAATAGATCAATAAATAAATTAATTTTATTATTTTATTGATGGGTAACAAAATTATCCATAAGTTAGAATTTAATATATAGCATTTATTAATTATTATTAATTGTAGCTCTTTTCTCAATCCTCAATGCTTAGAAGGGAGAATTGACTCTTTTGAAGAAGAAATTCAAAGTTGTTGAAACATGCTTCACATTATCAGTATCATAACTGCAACAGCCAGATTGTCATTGATCATATTATTTAATAAAATTGAGCATGGTAAAGATTGTGTTATGAAAAGGACTATCTTAGAGTATATCTATACGTGTTGTGGGTAAACTAAAATATTTTCAGTTTGCATATAACTCTTTATGCCCACTTTTCATACCATCAGGATAGTTGAAACCTAAGTTTAAACTATATTTAGCTATACTTTTCTCTCTCCTTTAGCTCTCTCTCTCTCTCTCTCTCTCTCTCTCTCTCTCTCTCTATATATATATATATATATATATATATATATATATATATATTCTCTTATCCACAGAGCTGGTAGAATTACATGAAAGACTCCAGCTACCAAAGAGATTGATTATGCTGCTGAATGGCCTAGTGATGCTGGCAGTAATGGAACATCTTCAGGCTGCCATAGCATCAGGAGAGATGGAAACCACAGAATGCCATGTGTGAAGCAAGTCTGCATGCAATTAAGTGTGTGTGACATTGAAAGGTGATATAAGAATCACAAGATTAACACAACATGCAGCTTATAGTCATTGTGAAACCCTCAATGTATAGTTATTGCAAAAAACACCCACTTTTCAGGATTCAACAACATATTTCCTGCATGTATATCAACATTGCAAACATCAAATGATATTCACTATTCTGTACTTCTTGGAAGAAAACCAGTAATCCTGTTTCTTTAGCTTCTTTCTGGTTTTTCCTTCTGAAAGTAAATTGCATGGAAGGCATAGAGCTCTGACATTCTCTCTGATGGACTTATATTTGAAAAAACTTAAAGCAGCTATGTATTATTCTTTATATTAATACATAATTCTATGTGAATAGCATGCAATATTTAAATTTAAATTTAAATCAAAAGTAACCATGGGTCTTTTAAGGATTAAGCATTCCCCACATAAATAAATTCAAGGACAAATTATTAAAAAGTATAGAATATGTCTATTTTCCTGTGAACATAGACTTCCTACAGATCTTAGATGTTTCCATTTGTGGGCGATACTAGAAAGATGCTTCGAGAGGTGCTCGTGTTTTAGAAGCAGGAAAAATGCCATAAGAAAGCAGTATCACCTTGCTGTGGTTCACTGAGTATAACATAGGAAGAAAGAGCCCCCTAATGGTTCCCACAGCTGCAGAAAAACAGCAAGCTGTGCTTTCTCAATTCTTGCTTCAGGATGGTTAAAGTGAGCAATCAAGAAAGACACTGAAACCACGGAAGTTAATAAGAAGTTGAATGAAAGGTCAAACAGAGCTCTCTCAAAAATTCAAAGAAAGACATAAATTACTAAGATGAGTTGATTAAGTAAACTTTTAGATTTCAGAATTAGAATGACCCTTACATACATCATTCCGGAGCACATGTCTCCCTTGATCATGTTTGCAGAGATGAACTGATATAAAATACAGATGACATTTTAATTAAGTAGTTGGACACCATGAAATCCAAAGAACCTTCTCTTTCTCCAAGCTTTGACATTTCCTATTAAGTGAATGGTGAATCAAATTTTTAAGAGACATTACAAATTGTATCATGTATAAAAAGTAGATAGCAGAAATATCAAAAGTCGGATAGGCATGTCTACTTCCAAAAGGTATGTAGAATAAGAAATTATTTCAATTATATTTTTAATGGATGGTATTCCTTTTCATAGAAATTATAAGAATGGATTGTTATATATGCTCATGCTAAAATGTAAATAGAATCATACTATATACAATTGTGAATGAGTCTTTCTTGTGTAATTCAATGTAACCTGTAAACAAGTGATGTAAGAAAAGTGTGTTATAAGATGGGTTAGGTACATTACTTTGTCAAAATTATGCATGTTAAAGAACTATATATACTAAATTTCAAAATAAGTAAATAGCTTACCTGAAGCAAAGTAAAATCCTAAGAGAATCATTTTGAACACAATGGAATAAATATATTTCCCCCCTTTCTATATCACGTATTTTTAGGCAAATTATACTTTCCCAAATTTCTATTTACATTTCTTCCTGATTTATCATTACCAAGGGATCATTTCAGATAGCTAAAATTCGAATTGCAGCAGAAAAGTGCTATCATGAAGACATGTATTTTGTATGTATTATTTTTATTTTTCATAAATACAGAGTTGAGACAAATACACAAAACTAGAAGCTGAGAGTTATGTGAGAAGGTTGAGACATGTTGGCTCCTATGAAGGCTGGTGACTGCGTTCTTATTTGAGACACTGAATAACACCCTTTGAAAAGTTTTGCTCACTTCTCACAGAGTGTGGTACCTGATCAAAAGGGTGACCCAGGGAAGATCATTCAAAGAGGTAATCAGAGAAACTCCTGGGATGAAATAGCTCTTCCTGAACCAAAGATAAACATATTCATACATAAATATCCCCACACATTCTCCTTGTCATAAGCATGAACCATATCCCTCTTGTCGCAAAGTTCTTTCCTCCGCAGTTGCTATCTGTGACCCATAAACCAAAGGTCAATCATCCACTTCACTACTGCAATGCTCCAGTCATTTATTTTTCCTACCCCATTCCATTGGATTCCAAAGAATTTTTTTTTCAAAAAGCCCTGGCACAGAAGAGAATTTAATCTTTGAAAGTTCATATGTATTCACAGACACTTTACCGGTACAGATCCTCGCTGACACATTAAATATTAATTGATTGGACTGCAGTTCAGCAGTGGCTAAGCACAGAGACAGATTTCCTTCCTTTAGCTCAATACTTTTTTAACAAACGCAAACCATCAGCAGCATCCTCAGAGGGCAGTCTCATGACACATCATGTTCATATTTAAAAGTTAAGATTGCAGTCAAGAACAGATTTAGCATCAGTAACCGAAATACAGATGACACAGTAGCTTGCATGCCTGCAAGAAATAGAGTTCACAGCGCCTGCAATAATAGTCATTTCCTGATATGCTTTTATTGCTCAAAGTTATTTAACAGCAAAAACTAATATTTCTGAACATATTACAATGCTTTCACTCACAAGTCCTTAACTCTTTTTAGTATGTATATAGCTTATTTGTCTTGTATAGATGAATAAATTCTGGACTATATAAACTTATTATTTGGTGAGTTTACTAAAAAGTGCATATATTTGTGGATAAAGGAGATATATTGACATAAATATGTCTTCCTACATTTTAAGTCCACATGTTCCTATATCACATTGACTTGAATGCTTCATTGCAAACTCAGTTTCAAAAGCTCGCCAGGCTGTGATGTATTTCACGGCTGCTGGTGAAAAAGAAACACGGAGATAAGAAGAAATTAATTTCCTTACCTGGAGCTGCTTGTACTCAGTGTGGAAATGAAGAAGGGCTGGTTATGGGATTGATGTTCGTTTTCTTTTCAAAATCCACTTGAACGAGACAGGAGGGAAAGGAGCTATTCCAAGGTGAAGTCTGTTATTTCTTGCCAGGTCTCAGCGCTGATGTCCTTTCGTAAAAGAAAAGGCAGCTCAGGAAGTTGGGGAGTGCGGAAGCCAGGAAGCAAGATCATCCAGGCACAGGCAGTTACAGCGATGTCTTGGAACAGGAGCTGCCTCCCTCCACACCTTGCGTCTTTCTCCCTCTCCCTCTCTCTCTCTTTCTCCTTTTCACCCCGAAGCTCATTCAGCTCTGAGAGTCTTAGCTCCTGCTGCTGCTGCTGTATAATCAATCTCCCCTGTCTGAAGCTAATAGTCCTCTATTTAACCAGCCAATCAATAGCAAGGATTCCACTGCTAGTCCCAAGAGTCTTTTCCAAGAGTGGTACAAACAATAAGAGTTTTGCCAGCAGTTTAGCCAAGTGTTTTTCATTATTTTATCTCCCTTAGCGATAGGGTTTGAGAGAGCAGAAGCTCAAAGCAAGCTTAGTGTTATTGCAGATTCTTGCATTTTAAAAATTTACCCCTTCCTGTCCAGCTGATAGTTATTTGTAATTATGCACATGCCTATTTGGAAATATGCACATTGCAATATTTACAAAATATTGCAGAATAGCAATGTGTAATAATATCTTTTGCACTGCAATATTTGTTAAAAGGATCACTAGCAAATTGCACACACTGACAAAAAATTTCTTGCTGAAACAAAAAATGCCTGCAGCAGTCTGTGTGGGTCAGATTTGCTACAGAGCACTACAAGGTTGAATGATGATAAGGTTTATTCTTTCTCTTCTACAAAAAAAATGGTTCATATTTTTGTTTTTCATAAAGAACAAGAGATGTTTTTGAAATAGAGTCAGACTCCAATATACCAACCCTTTTCAATTTAGAAGTCTGAAACTACAAACAGATCCCTGGAAGGTATCAAATAGGCATTTCACACCTGGCTCAATCCTTCAAGGTTAAGAAGATTTTCTCCTTAAAGTGACACTTTTATTGCTCAACTACTGTGACTGGCCATAATAAAGAAACACAATGCAAGTCATTGAAGATGAAACTAGGTTTTCATTTTCCACATGCTTCCAGTAGGGCCGGGTTCAAAAGAAGCCAAAAGAGTGTCTGCTATCTACTTAGCCAAAGCCTAGACGTAGAGCCTACTGTTGCTATTACTTAAGTCCCCTCATTAGCTCATTCTTTTTTTAAACCTTTCTGAACATTTTTATTTGATGGTTTATTTATTTATCATTTATTTATTTTGTGTGTGTGTGTGTGATTACTTTGTGTCTCTGTGGAGGCTTAAGGGTAACTTTAGGAATCACCGTGGATTGCTTCTTCCTCCTTTTTGCTTTGCTGTGATATTTTCTAGGCTCTGCTTACCAGGGCTGGAAGTGCAGGCTGTTACCATTTTCACCTGACATTTTTTACATGGGACCTGGGATCTGAACTCAGGTACTTCTGTTTGTGAGGCATAGTCTTAACCCCTGAGCCATCTCTCCAGCCCCATTAGCTCATTTTAAACTATTTGATCAACTAGCCTTTTAGTGACTTTTTTGTCACTAAACAACTACTCACTAAAACAAGTTGTATTAAGAATGTTTGACTCTACCTCAATTCTCATTAGACACTAAATTTCAAGCTATAGTTTCAATCATCAGTACTTTCACTGATCTAATCTTGTGACATGACTTATTCAAAAAATGTTGAAGATTCTCAAGATTCTCTCAAAAATTAATCTAAACATCAAATTATAAAGATTATAAAAAAGAATATATGAGGAGAAAATTTCTAGATTTAATTGATTAATTTGAACAAATACTTATTAGGTAACTCCTTGCTCTGAACATACACTCATTAGTAGATAAGCAATTAGGTAAATGAGGTACAGACTGCTTTGCTGTCTCAGTATATTGTTCACTGGTCAGTTGGTCCCCCAGCGAACTTAAACTAGTGAGTAAATAAGTAAATTTTCCAGTAAGCAAAATTCAAGGGGGAATAAATGTTTGCCTTTTTAACATCAAGTACTCTAAAGAGGGATCATAACTCTGCTAAAACAACAAAAAGACCATAAGAAATAGCTTTCCAATTGTATTACCAAAAGAGTTACAAAAAAAAAAAAAAAAAAAAACCCTTACAAGTGGAAGAAATATATGAGAGATGAGGAAGGGAGAACAAAAGCAAAGTAGTTGTAGAAGGATGTGTGAACAGATTATTAGTAGAAAAGTAATGATGAGCAGGGTGCCTATAACACATAGGACAAAGCAAGGCATTATGAACACAAGGGACAGGGGATAAGATAGAGAGTATGGAATGCGATGCTCAGGGAATTGAGTGACTAGAATCATTCAAAAAATAGCAAAGCAGGAAAATTCATTAATTGAAAACAGTTCTAAAAATCGAAATAAAACAAATCTGTGTGGCTACCACTAGAGTAGAAGCCAGTGAAACTCAACAGAGAACCCCTGTCAAGCCTGGGTAGCAGCACAGGGCTGAAACCTGTATCCCAAGGACTAAGATGAACATAGTTGGACCTGCACTGACAAGTCCTCTGGAGCAAGGTCAATGGTAGATGGCTGCACAACCCCTAGGTTTCTTGCTTGCTTGCAGTGCAGGCTATGGTTCATGGTCCAGCTTGGCAGGATTGTTCATCACAAAACCAGGGACTAAGGGATCTGATCACACCATAGCTACAGAAATTGATGAGTGATGGAAAAACTTCCTCTCCCACCACCCAGGATGCAAGAC
Source organism: Typhlomys cinereus (assembly GCA_023101885.1). Taxonomy (NCBI): domain Eukaryota; kingdom Metazoa; phylum Chordata; class Mammalia; order Rodentia; family Platacanthomyidae; genus Typhlomys; species Typhlomys cinereus. The sequence goes on along the minus strand of JALPQD010000007.1, from coordinate 13,782,521 downwards.
AAAGAACTCAAAAGGAAGTCAAACTACTGGAAAGCTCTCTCTATTTTGCACACCTGACCAGGGTTGGGTCTTCCTATATCAATTAGATAATCTCCTGCAGGTTTGCTTAGGGCTTGCCTTAACTACAAATTCTTCAGAGATGTGTCCAAGACTCAGTCTTCAATTGTCTAGTTGACAACTATATCTAACTAGCACAAACTCAAGGACAATTTGTTGGGTTCAGGGAGGCAAGGTAGTTCTTTTGTGGGAGAAAAAGGAGGACAAGAGGAGAGAAGGGAAAGAATAGAGAGCAGGAAAGATATACTTTCTGAATGAGAAATTGAAAGTAGGTGTGCTTAACAGTGAAAGTCTCACACAGCTTCCTGGGGGGCGGGGTGCAGCAGACTCTCATCCTTCCTATTTACTAGTTTCAGATGTGTTGTTCTGTATCTTTTCAACTTCTTGATTATGTCAGTCATTTTTAGGTTAGAAAACAAGATTTCTCTTTAAAGAACAAATCTTGAGGCCCCATGGGATTCTCAGGGAATGAAAAGCACTAGTAACCTCATTAAAAAAAAATCTTTATGATCTAAAACTAGACAAAGTATATGCATAGGGACAGGGGGCAGTTGTGAAGTGGACGGCTGCAGAGAGCCCTGTTGTCTCTTGCTTCTGCCTGAGGTGTCCTATCACAAGCAATGGTTGTGCAGAAGATACCAGAAGTACTCTTTGTTTTTCTTTGCAGAAGTATTGGGTATTGGACTTAATACCTGGAACATGATGAGTACTAAACTGCATAGAGCACACTCCACAGCAATACTCCTGTAAGGGCTTGTATTTAGCAATCCTCAGATACTACATGTCACAGTTACTCAAATGATGCTGATAAACTCACAACCAGATGGCTTATGGGGAACACGAGGTTTCATCCTTGGCTTGTGATGTCCTGGTTACAGTACCTTTTCCAGCTTGTCAGGAGAGCTCACACTGACAGCAGAGACCAAGGGAACTGGTCATACAAGATCCACAGGACAGTTGAGAACTGGACAATCCTTATCTGGCCAAGTACATCAAAGAATGTCAACCTCCTTAGCCAGCTCACTCCATCTTATTCACCTGCCCAGGGACTAGTCCCACCCATGGTGGGCTGAGCCTTCCCAATCAACTAGATAATCTCTTGCAGTCTTGTTTGAGAACTAACTCAACCAGTAATTCTCTCTTCTTTAGTTAGTGTATTTTATGGTATACAACTTTATTCCTTAAAAGATTTAAGTTAGCTCACAAAAATACATAAAGTACACATAGATCTCAAAAGAAGTTTGTGAGGAAGATGAATTTAAGGGAGAATGAGATAGAGACTGAGAAATTGATGGGCAAAAAAAGAGGAAACTCATAGATGTCTCAGGAGACATAGTTCCGCTTGCCCTTGAAGAACTCTCTGCATGGGTCTTCAGGGGGAGGGCTCCTGGACTGGATAGTGACAGCATGCTTCACCCAGGAGCTCACTGAACTAAGATCTACCCCCACTAGGATTACATAGTGGCTGACATATCAATATTCACCCATGGACCAGTGAAGATATCAGGGGAAATATCTACACTCTGTAGGAACCTTAGCGAAAGAAGAAAGGAGAGGGGAGAAGGAGGAGCATAGACAAAATCCCATTTTTGTCTTGAAATAATAATGATTAGCTAATTAATTAATTTTTACAAGTGTGGGAATGAAGGCCAAGAAAGCCAGGTGAAGCCAAACAGCATCTGAGGGTGCCAGCAAAGAAGGAAGCACATAACCTATGTGTGTCTGTATGAGAGAGAAAATTTTATTAGGCTGGTTAGACAGACAGAAAAGGTCTTGGAAGGTCTTTGAAGGTCATCTCCCATTATTGGTAGTATCCTGAAGGAATATGCCCTATTAATCTGGAGAAACTGGTTTTGATATGAAAAGATATGGAGATGATCTCTCCATAGCAGATAAGCTAAGTTCCTTAAAAGAACAGCTGGATCATAAGGTAATCCATGAAGACTGGGCAGAGCCCCAATATGAACAAACCACTGAGATATAGGGGACTAAAAGCTCCAATCATGTTTGCAGAAACTGGAGCTAACCAATAAGGAAAATCTGCTTTTCCTGAACTTACCTGACCCTTTTCTCATGATTACCTACATATACCCCTGACCCTGCCAGCCATCTTGGTCTCCCTTGCCCTCATGGACTCCATGTCTGGAGCCCTTGAGTTCCTTTAGGTTTCCTTACCCCTTTTGGATTCCTTGCTCATGAGTTTCATCCTTTCTCTCCTTAATAAAATCTGCCTTAATCCTGTTTTCTAAGTTTCAATCTTTGACTCCTGAATACAAAAATCTAGACATAACTCCCCTGCAACCTTTGGATATTAATAACACTCAAAACAACAAGTTTCAAGGAATAAAATTGTTACCTCTCAAATACATGATTACCACTATTATCACCATTGTGTTTGGAAATGGGTAAGTGGCAAATGGAGACATGTGTTGACAGAGAGTTTAGTGAAGTTTTGCCCTTTTCCTGAGAGCCTACCAGAAGATAAATTCAAGTGTTTGGTGGAAGAACTCTCAAGGGAAGACAGTCTTAACAGTGTGAACTGCTATTTTTTAGCACTCCTTGTTCAGTTATGAAAAAGAGCACCAAATCAGGCAGAAAGAAGCAAAAACTATGAGGTCTGATGGGGAAAAATACATTGACAAACTTAGAGTTGAACCAGGAAGAAGAAGAAAGCAAAATATCAACTGATGTTAAAACTGATGTTAGTTCCATTAGTAAATCAAAGCCTGTTCTTCATTGGTATAATAGAAGAGACCCTACCCTGAGGGCAAGAGTCTCAGAGAAGACTCCCACTAAAAGAATGCAAATTCTTTTGGAAGAGAAGAGCTAAAAGACAGAATTCCAAAGGACAGGTTAGTTTCTCTTCTGAAGCAACTGTCCAGGAAACGAATTTTTTTTTTTCCTCCAGGCCGCACAAGCTGTGAGTAAAAGAGAGCCAATGGCTAACTCAAAACTATAGTAAAACTTGGCAAAGTCATCCATGTTGTTCATCAAAGATTCAGGAGGGTAGAGGGAGGATCCCTCCTCCAAGGTTCCAGAGAATGGTGAAATCCAGGCAGCATGTGGTCCAAGAAAGGCAGTTTGTATTTTGGAGTTAAAGCCTGGTTTGCCATTGAAAAGTAAAGATGTCCAAGCAGTCAGAGCCAACTAGGGTATCTGCCAAGGAGAGTTGCATAGCCTGGGAGGAGTCAGGCAGCTGCATTGGAGTGTTGAAACCCAAGTCCTTTGGAACTGATATGATTTCAATAAGCAGCCCCTTTCCTGGATTTGGACCTGCAGAATTTGGAGTTTGTCCTGCTGATTTTGGTCTTTCTATGGACCACTTGTTCCTGGATATGCCCCTATGCCTTCCTTTTAAAATGAAAATATTTGTTCTGTGTCATTGTGTGTTAAAGGTATGTAAATTGTCTTTTTATTTTTATAGGAGACTTTAGACTTTGGACTTTTGGACTGTGTGGGGACTATGAATATAGTCTATAAGGCCTTTTACAGTTGCATTGAGCATGGTTTGCATAATGAGATGTTAATGAGCCTGTGAGGACCAGGGATGGAATGTCATGGTTTGACCCATGTCTCCCACAGACTCATATGTTTGGGAAAGTCATAGCACCTTTAGGAGGAAAAGCAGTCATGGTGGTAGGCATTGAGGTGAATTAATCCTACCCTACTTCCGGGAGAGTTCTGCTCTAGCTCCTTTCAGTCTTGAAGCTCTCAGACTCGTGTATGGATGGGTATGATGTAGCCTATCTCCAGCTTCTGCTACCAGCCATGCTGCTTCAACCAAGAAAGACTGTATCTCCCTCTGGACCATAAGTTGAATAAATCTCCTTTTCTCCCATTAAGCTACTTGACATTGAGTATTCTCTTACAACAACAGAAAGAGGAACCGGTACACCAGCTAAACTGTCTCTGAATCAAAACTCTCCAGTTATTCCCATTCCTTCAGAGTGTGATCCAAACCATACAGCCTCTTTGTACCCAGGCACACTCCTGCCTCAAGGTCAGCCACTCACTCTTTACAAATGTACCTAATGCTTAAACCCTTGTCAGTCAAGTTGGCAACTGTCTCTAATAATGACATTACAAAAGAAAATAATCTGGCTTTGATTTGTGGGAACAAGTAGAAGAAACAAATTCTAATTCTGGGAAGATAAAGAGCATGAACCTTGTGACACCAACCATACTGACTGCAAGATAATAATTTACATTGAAAAAGATAACCCTATGATAATTTGAGAACCCTCAAGTCTTTTGAGAGCTTACAAGTTCTCCTGAATTCATGGGTGGTAAACTGTATTTAATTTTCACCCATTTGAGCTCTTAGTACCACAAAAGCTGTTATACCTCTATGCCCTGCGGCAGGCAGCCACTCAAATGTTGTGGGAACAGCTTGCATTTAACTCTAGGGTGTAAGGCTGGCAAAACAAACCTAATTGATCTTCAAAGAGTTAGGGAATTTTGATCAACAAGGAAGAAAGAGAAACCAGTGACCTTGGATGGACTTTTAGTATTGTATGCCACCCCCTTATGATAAAAAGGAACTGCTAGGGGATTTGAAAAGTTGTACATTTTCAGACTGAAGACATGGCTCAAGGGTTAAGACTCTGCTTCAAAAGCAGAAGAACCTGACTTCAGAACCCAGGGTCCACCAGGCTGAAAAGAAGGCCTACCCTTCAGAACTTAGTGGGCAGAGCTGGAAATCCCAAAGCAAAGCAAAGAGGAGATAAAAGCAATCTAAGATGATTCCCAAAGTCACCTTTGTTCCTGCAGAGGGACATCCAGTGCCTACTGATACACACACACACACACACACACACACACACACACACACACACACACAAACAGTAAATAAATAAATGAATAAATAACAAATAAATAAAATTTGCAAGAAAGAATTAAAAAAAAAGTTGTACATTTTCCCTATTTGCCTTATTTGAAAGGTAGGTCTTTCAAAGATAAAGCCTTTGAAAGGAAACCATACATAGTGTTCAAGTCCAGGGATCAGAGTAGGCTCAGAAAATACTTCATAAAAACCCAGCTCTGAGGAAGTGAAAAAATATGATTTTCAGATTTAAATTTGTAGGTTTAAAATGAATGGGTGTCAGTAATAGCTAGAAAAACATTATGAAATTTTGTTACATTCAAAGTGGAACACAGAAACAGTTAGTCAAAAGAAGAAATCTCCTAGCAAGTACTCAGGAAGTTGCCTCTACATGCATATCAGTTGAAACCAAGAGGTTTTACATCTTTGTAAAACCAGGAGGGAGGTTGGCTGCAAAGGAGACAGCATGAAGTGGGGCAAAAGGAGGATGGTATTTTTTAGTAAGGAGTTAAAATCTAAAAATTCATTGTATTTATGAATGAAAGTGTCAAAATACCAAAAGGATAAAAATAAAACATCCTCAAAATATACCTAATGGCATATCTAGCAGACAAATAAATCAGGCTTCTTTCTTAAAGATGCTTGCATAAAAAAAGGAAGATCCAAACTATGTCTTTTTGTCTACTGTTTAGATAAAATATTCTAAAAGGAATTTTATCCTGATAGGTTTCTCTTCCCCGAAACCCCACATTCAGAGTAAAAACTCTGCTTGGTGGTCACTGCCTTTGTCCCCATGGCCAGCAGGCACTTGCAAAGCCTGAGTTTAATCCCTTAATTTATTGGGACAGTGACTGATAATTCATTCTCCTCTGTCCTTCTGCCTGCCCACATACTCAGGGATAAAAACTCCATACCACCTTCAGATCCCATTTTTTGTCTTCCTGCAAGAGTCTGATCACCGTAACCATATCTAGCAATATACTTTTTCCATTCCTTAACCATGGTATGGCATATCTGGCATTTATTTTTTTTTTTAAATCTTACATATTTACAGGTGGTTCATTCCAACACACAGTTCAAGATCAGACCATCACTGTGAAGTGGTGAAGGTAGCCAGAGGAGCTTCAAGTAGCTCTTCACACTTCATCTCCAACTGAAAAACTGGGAGAGATGAATAAACACTAGTGTTCAGCTTGCTTTTTCTGAGTCCAAATAAAGCAGAAAAGTTCCTTATCTAAATCAAAAGAAATGGAGAGTTGTTAAATAGAAATGAAGCTAAAAATGCAACCCAATCAACAATGAAAAGTGACCTCAAAATAAAAGCCTGGAGATGGACAAAGCATGCAGAATATTTGTATACATATTTGTCAAATTCTTATCTCTAAAGGGAAGAAAATAAGCTCAATGGACTCTTCCAAACCCCTTGTTAGGCCAGTCATTGATATGAGGGAAAGGTTTGTAGATTAGAACAAGGATTTGCAGGGTGGATGGAAGTAAGAGAAGGTGGAATATAGAATAATTGAAATAGAATGTATACATAATTGCATGGGAATAAAAATTTATTCATGAAGGATACTCAGTTCACACAATCTTTAAAATTGTATAATTCAAAATAAATCTGGAAAAGTCTCATGTGAAGATTTTTGAGAGTGTGACTCCAACAATCCAAACAGATGATCATTCAAAATGAACTTCATACAACTATTTAGAAATAGAAACCTCCCGAAAACACTAATAATACAACCTAAAAAACTCTACAAAATGAGACAAAAATTAATATATAATGTTTGTGAATACATAATATATTTTTATAAATACACTTAATTCCTTAAATTTAATGATGATAGCAACAAAACAATTTCAAAATTCAAAAGTGAATAAGTATTTAATAAATATTTGAGAAGATATTTCTTGCTAGGAAAATGAAAATCAAGTACCAGGACACAACATGCTAGAACATTAGGATAGTTGGATCTGTGGATGACATCTTAATTTTTGAATATGCCATGTCAGAAAAGGGTTTAGAAGGCAAGGGCAGACTGGTCTAAATAATAACAGCTCAGCTCAAGAAAATAAAAGAAACAAGAAAGAAAAGAAAAACAAAATAAATAAAACCATTAGATAGGAAAAAAAAAACAAGAGGGAGAAAGGAGGAAGAGAAAGATATAATCAAATGTAATAATGTAAACGAAGACAAGTACTGATAGGGATGCAAAATTTTTAGAATCTTTAGAAAGCACTGTAGCATTTCTTTAAAAATCAAAAATGATATTTCATGTTTTCCAAAGACTTTAATTCCATGAGTGTTCTTAAAATAACTGAAAAGAATACCTTACAAAGATATTAGAACTTTCATGCTCTCTTTGTTATAATTTGAAATAATATGAAATCTGCATATGTCCTTCAACAGATAAATGCAGTAAAACCATGGCATCATAGGAAAACGAGAGAAATTCTGTGACAAACTGTACCAGGATGAGTCTAAGGATGTGATACTAAGTGAAAAAGTCAGTCTCTCCCCAGAAAAATAACACATGCTTTCAAATGTTTGAGTTACTTTGAGCCGAAAAAATGGGATGTGGATCATCCCTTCATTCTTTCTTCCCCATCTGATTATCACCAATCCCAACATATTACAATACAGAAGCATTATGTAAATGCCATCAGAAATTTCACTGCTCTTCAGGCTAATGTAAAAAATAATAAGAAAAGGTAAACAGGAGTTATGTAGTAAGAGGAAGAGTAGTGTTTGGAGCAGGAGAAGATGGGAGAGGAAAACTTTGGAGTAAGTCAGTCAGAGTCTGTGACACACTACAAAAATGGCCATTATGAAACACACCACTTTGTAAAATGAATGCACTGCAATACATTTTCATATAATTCAGTAAAAAGATATGTTCTATAGAGTCTGATGGAAGTAACTGATTCCAAAAATATTGCTATATACTATTTCTTCAGTACTTATCTATAAGTTTGGTATTATAAGTAGAAGTTTGTGTCTTCAATTCATCCAAATGAATGCAAAATACATATGGTTTTAATTATATGAAATTTAATTACATGAATTTTCTATAAATTTAATTTTTTTATTATTTTTTCAATTGTGTGTATATGCGTGTGTGCGTGTGTGTATGTGTGTGTGTATAGAACCACGGACAAATTTGTGAACCACCATGGACGCCTCCACCTCTTCCTTGTTTACTCTGTCCCAGGATTCACAGGCTCCGCCCTACCAGGACTAGAAACACAGGCCGCCCCGCTTCCACCCGGCGTCTATACATGGGGTCTAGGATCTGAACTCAGGACCTTCCGCCTGCAAGGCAGAGGTTTAACCCCTGAGCCACCTCTCCAGCCCCTATAAATTTAATTATTAACATGAAAAATTGGCATTAAGATTTTCTTATGTAGAGCATTTACTTGTGAAAATGGAAAAGGCAAAAGATATAGATCAGCACGCATGTGTACTAAATGTGAAATCTTAAGTGCTAGAAATTTTCAGAGGGGAGGAAAAAGCATAATTAAAATAAAATGAGAAATATGCAAATTCAGGCTATCACAGGCTTTGAAGATATGTCACACCAAACTGAAATGAACATAAAACATATGCTAAAAATTGTAAAATAGGGGCTGGAGAAGTGGCTCAGGACTTAAGCCTCTGCCTTGGAGGCAGAAGGTCCTGTGTTCGGATCCTAGACCCCACGTATGGACACCGGGCAGAAGCAGGGGCGGCCTGCGTTTCTGGTCCTGGTAGGGCGGAGCCTGTGAATCCCGGGCAAAGTAAACAAGGAGGAGGTGGAGGCGTCCATGGTGGTTCCCGAATTCGTTCGTGGTTCTGTAAACACACATACATACACACACATACATACACACATGCGCACACACATACATGCACAATTGAAAAAATAAAAATAAATAAAAAAATGTAAAATAAAAAATACTGTTGAGTAAGTATGAAGATAGGGTCAGTGTGGATCTTGTGGCTAATTTTAGTATATAAGAAGGTATGTGTATGTGTGTGTTTGTTTTCGCAAATGGTAATACTGACATTTCTGTTAGCCTACATTTGTAACAATTTACTAATCATTTTTTTCAGTAATTATGAAAGTTGTATAATTTAAAGAGAGACATCTAAATGTAATCTGTATTTATAGAATTGCAAAGTACTATGTATATAATAACAAACTGAAAAAAAAAACAGAGAAAATGGTGTCAAATACAAACGACAAGGCATTACAGGACTATAAGCTGTCGATTGAGTCTAAAATGAATCAGAATGAGCAATAGAGAAACAAATTTACAAAAGCCAGAAAGGAAAATTTACCAAGCATCCAATTTTTCTTTGGGGAAAAGCAATATTTATATTGTGCTAGTGAGGATCAGCAGCGAATGAAAACCCTCCGAATCAAACCTGTGTCTCTTATTCTCAGTCCCTGGTAGTTTTCTGTCATGTTTTAACTACATTTAAATAATTTTAAATCAACTCTACTTTCCAACTTACACTTTTAGTGTAAGATATGATAAACCACAAGTCTGAAAGCTGAACAATGTCCTGAATTTAAGGAGCAAAAGCTACAACATGAAAATAAAATACACACTTCTTTTATTACATAGAAAGATTTCTGTTTGAATAGGTGAAGTATTTTGAACAATTCAAATCTTATAAATTCTCTAAGTTTTATTACAAAGACAACAATTGCTTTTAAATATTTCCAAACAGAAAAACTCTGCATTTAAAATCTGCAGATATGAATTTTTAGCATTTTGTAAATTTTAATTTTTAGCATTGTACACTTACTTTACAAAATATCACTTATACATCTGAATGTAATTTACAACATGTATGTATAATGTCATAGCAATAATCTCAAATACAGGTACTTTGCTTTTGAGAATGTTTTTACTTTTGAAACTAATGGAAAACAATTATATTTATATCTATGTATATATATATTAAATATTAACAATTTTATGCTATTCTTTGCTTGGTGTTTTATCCAGAAATATGCATATAATGGAAGGAGCTAATAATTAAATCTATTTCATTTGTAGTGATGACAATAAATCATCACTTTTATTTTCACATTAATCTATAATATTTTATCATTGCAACACTGGTGCAACCTGTACTACTCTGAATATTTCATCATCATTACCTATACCTATCAATTTTCATATGTACTTCAGCATATTTTTTAGTATAAACCATATTTGACAGTCATAAAAGTCATCTGTAGGGACTGGAGAGATAGTTCAGGTGATAAGCCTTTGCCTTGAAAGCAAAATGACCTGAATTTGGATCCCAGATCCCATTTTAAGATCTGAGGAGATGGAATGGAGCAGAGGTATGAAATCTTGAAGCAAAGCAATAAAGAGGTAGACCAATCCAAGATGATATACAAGCACACCTTAACACATCCCCACCTTTACACACATCCACACATACCTACATATATATAGAATGGTACCTACACATGTGCAAAAAAGTGCCATAACCCTTGTTACTGTGACTGGATAAATGATTCAAATCATTGAAATATGAATGTATTTTTAATTATGAGATTTCCACCCCTGTGTTTGAGAAAAATCATTGAAGAAAATATTATACCATAAACAGATTTTCCTCTCAACTATTTCCAGATTTGTTTAAATAGCTCTTCATGTAATGATCAAACGCTATCCAAGGAAATAAAGTACCAATAAAAATAAGGAAAGAGTGAGAATGCAAACATTAGCTGAATTTACAAAGAAATTAGTGTGCTTGCTGGGAGGTCCTACATGGCCTTGAAGAACAACTGGAAAGAGAAATTGGATCAAAGGACAAAGGTAGTTGAATTAAAATTAAATATCCTCCCACTGTCTCAGACACCAAAACAGGAAAAGCACACACAAAAAAAATAAGCATGGCGTGTGACACAAGTGAATCTTTGATCTAATCCTAGGTCAGCTTGGTGAAGTTGAATTTTCAGAATAGAAGATAATGATACTTAGACATGTTGGTGTCAATTTGACAATTGAGAGCTGAGTTCAACATATTTGTGAAGAATAAGTAGTTACAGAACATCCTTGAGCAAGCCCGCAGGAAATTGTTTAAGAGAAGAGAAAGACAGCCCAGGAGTAGATGGGACTAAATCCTGGGCAGGAGGATAAAGGAGGGAAGCTGGTTCAAGAAGTTGGCATTCTTGAACATACTTTGTCCTTTTTGTGGTCTGGCTAGTAAAAAAGTTTGCTCCTCTTTAAGCAATCCCATGCATATGGTGCAAACCAGTTCTTTCAGCTCTTGGTGTTGGTATGAGCTTCCCTGTCACAAAGATAACATATTTGCTTTGATTGTCTTTTAAAACTGGCTATTCAATGGATAGCTAAAATAAATGTGATTATATCCATTTCAATTGGAACTCTTGATAATTCACAAAAGGCTGTAAAGTCATCTAATTTCAATGTTCTAGAGTAAAAGCTTCATGACAAATTTATGTAAGACTTATAGAATGATTGTAGAAATTTATGTTAATGTTTATGTACTATTTGGGGAGATGGTTCAGAGATTAAAGTGCTTTTTGTACAAAATAAAGGTCCAGGTAAGTGATCCCCATATCTCATTTAAAATTTCAGAGTTTTTGTGACAGCATGCCTGTATTTTCACCTCAGATGTCAGAAACTGAGATTCCCCAAAGCAAAGGAGTCTAGCCTTACTGGAGAGCTCTGGATCTCTTTGAAAGCCCCAGTTGCAAGGAGTAAGATGGAAGAGTGATAGAGGATGACTTCCAATATCACCCTCAGGTCTCCATGAGCACCTATGAACATGCATAATTGCACACTTGTGAATGTACCCCAACATACCCTCCACACATACATGACCTCCTATCCCCACATTCACAAGAAATTGGAAAAAAAGAAAAGTAAAATTTAAATACTAAGGTTCTAACGAAAATTTCTGCCTATAATAATATTTATTTTTCAGCTGTAGAAAAATGGAAGTAATCCACACATACATCCTTAGAGTAACAAACAAGCAAAATATTGGATAATTTTAGTTTAAATGGAGAGCTGAACTCAAAGAGGGAGAAAGGCAGAACAGGGTAAGATGAGACACAAATGTCTTTACTATATTATCTCTGTTAAATTTTGTCTCCCTGTGGAAAATCAGTTATGAGCCAGATATGAAGAGACAATAGAGGACAGCTACAACTGAGAGTTCTTGTGTTGCTCAGCAGAGCAACATTTGAGCAGATTGTTCAAGAGAAGACACATACACAAACTGTCAGAAGCATAAGCTTCCAAGGCACCGAAGCATCTGCTTATTGATTTGCATGATTGCAATGAATTCCATCCATTGCTCTGCCTCAGATGTCTTGTTTTTCTGCCTGTGGTCTATGTTTTTATCCAATTACTTCAACACTTGCTCTTGTTCTAGTCTTTCAGTCTCTTGAAAGAAATGCCTTGATGTTGAAAAGGATCGATTTACAGTATCCCATGCAAGTATCACAGATATCACAGGAATCGGCAAGACTTAAATGTCTTTCAGAAGGATGTTTATTGACTGGTGCCACTTTTATGAAAAAAGAATACCATGCTATTTTACAGAAAAGTGAATAATCTTTTCTCCAAAGTCATACTTACTCTGATATCTGGCTGTAATTTGATATCTGGAAAAGATTATAGCAATTTTAAAGTAAGTTTTTTTTTTTTCCTAACAGGATGTATACTGTATAGAAATAGGAATATAGATGCAGACTATCCTATCTTATCAGTAATTGTGAAGGTTTGTACATTTTAGAATTGATGATAGGTTTTCATTCATGTTTATTTTATTAAGAATTCTTCAATTACACTCTGGCTTGCTATTGCCATTTTCTTTTGAATTATAAGTATGAAGGAATAAATATCACAGCTTTTAAGTTGTGAAAAAGGAAAAGTGAGACCACAGACTAAATGTGGTAGTTGAAGATGTGAGAATAAAGAGAGTGAGAAGTGAAAAAAGGATCGATACTATTACAGAAAAAAGAAAGTACTGCTGAAATGAACATCACTGTCCATCAAACTAGAGAGAAAACAAAAAGTCCAATTCAGCTTTTACAGAGTTATTTTAAGGTAGCTAGGGAAAGGGCCTGAGGAGAAAGATGTACTTATACAGAACTAACAAACCTGCTGTAGCTTTATACCTAGATTAATGACAATAAATGATATGTAAGAATCTTACGACTGATTATATGTGTGTGAAAGCATGTCCACACACCTATGCGTGTGTGTGTGCACATAGAATTATAAAGCACAGATATAGAAACATGAATCAACCTTTTGCAAAAGTAGTGTGTGTGTGCATGCACGTGAGAGTGTGGGGGTGTGTCATACAGAATGTACACACCTATGGAGACTAAGGTTCAGGAATCACTTTTGATTGTTCTACCTCCTTAATGTTTTGCTCTGCAATTTTCAAGATTCTGCCTCCCAGAGCCTAAAATGCAGGCCTATTGCATTTCAGCCTCACAATATTATGTGGATTCTGAAATCTGAACTCAGGTTGTTCCTCTTCCGAGGCAGAGGAATAACCCCTAAACTGTGGCACTACCCATTCAGGGAGGCCCTAGCCCAGGCTCCCGGCTATGCACAAGCCTGGACACGTACGACATGCCCTGAATATGCAGGCTGGAGCGGAAAGGATGGCAGCACCTGATTGGACCCCGACCCTATATAAGCCCAAACACTTCCTTAATAAATTTGAATCTGCAGCATCTCATCCACTGCTTGTTCCTCGCCTGATTCCTGGGGTTAGGTTGGTGACCCCGTCGCCCCCTTGCCTCGAGCCCCCGAGGCCCGACCGTTTCCCCCTCTTTTCCCCGGCTGGCCTGGCGGGGATTCGGTTACACTAAACCATCTCTCCATCCCAAAATACTTTTTATTTTAAAGGGAAAGAATTCAAATACAATTCAATGATGACAATGCTATAAAAATTAAGGATGTGCACATCTTCACTCAAGAATCAGTATGCACATGAATCAAACACTCATACTATAAACCCATAATGTATGCAAATATTACCTGTCAAAAATATAAATATATGTGAATGATACAAAATCAGGACTATAAATGGATAACTTCCTGAAGAGAAAAACAGGTACCCGGCCACAGAATATAGTATTGGGACACAAGAGTGAACAGCCTCTGTATTAATGTCTTCAGATCAAAGCTTAATGCCCCTTTGGAAAAAGAGTTGGTGGCCTGAAGAATGTTAGTGAACACTGGATTTCACTTGTCATACACTCTTGAATTCTTCATTTTCAAGTTTTCAAAACTGAGGAATGTGAAGGGTGTAAAACTGAACTTTTGCGTATTAAAGCAAGGCAACTGACTAATATGTGAATGAAAACAGTAAAGTAGCTTGGGGTTCTTAGAATTATCATGGAATGCAAAATGCTTTGTCTGCAGGGAAGAAAATGATGCTTGATAATCACAGATTTTTTTTAAAGTACAAAGAAAAATGGAATTGGAAAGATATATAAAATTACCCACTACAAATTTGCTTCACAATTTATAAAATATTTTGTATGCATAGCTCTTTGTTTGGGAAAGAATGTAAAGAGTTATAACTGTAAGAACAAAAGTATGACTTTAAGTAAGTATATTTTCACAACCACCTCTCCAATTCAATTGATTCACCTCTGAGGAGCCAGGATATTCAAAATAGATTTGTGGAAATATTTGTATTTGGTCTTGGGATAATGTAAGAACTTCATATTTAATTTAGTTCAGATGATAATCAAGTAAAATATCATTTAATACTTATTGAAATAAAGCATAGGATCATTTTTAAACAATCAAGGACTATGGTAAGAACCAGTTGCTAATACTGTAATGACTGTAATTGCTGCCAGAAATCTGGGCTTCTGATAAAAATGGCCATATTTTATTTTTTGTTTTTACTTTTACAGTTATCTTTTGACAAAGTTTAATGGTTTAATTTACTTTGTAAGTATTCGGTTTTCTTTTATATGATTGATAGTTTTCCATGATTATGTCATCAGCCACAGACCACTGTTTCCATGACTACCTGCCCATCCAAGTCAGTTTCTAATTCCATTATTAACTGGTCCACATTGTGGGATAATCACAAATTTTGTATAAAATTGCTTCTGGAAAAAGCTCAAGAATCTACTGTGACCCGATTTTATGTCCTTCTTGGAAAAAATTAAAGAAATTGTATTTCTTAATTCACAAATCCTTTCTCCATCTTTCTTTATTGAAAATATTACACACTGGTGGGGCTGTCTATCAGCTGTGCTTCTCACATGCTCTCTGGTAAGAATTGTTGTTGAGTGTGAGGACTCCAGCGGAAAGAACAGGAGACTGAGCCAGTTATAAGTTCCCAAGTTCCATTACCAAGTTCCTTCACTGTTAAATCTGAGGAGAAAAATAAAGCTGAGGAGAGTAATGGGGGGAGTAAGACATAAAAGGAGGGAAGAGAGATGTTCCACTGAGAAGTCTCTGTACAGAATGCTAATTTAGGCTCTATTGTTATTCTCTTTCTATTAGATTTCCAGGAATAGAAATACCTGAAGGTGTTGAAATTGAGCTGCTTCTATGTCTTCTCTTGACTGCACATTGGACTGTCATCTTAGACTTGTACACATGAGGTCAATAACCCTGTTCATGACCCACACAGCTATGCATGTTAATGTTCTCTGGTTTACCAGCATCTAGTCTTTGTCTTCCTTTTTCCCAGACAAGACTAGAAAGAATAAGAACTTCTACCTGCAAGTAGCTGTCCTATATATTTTTGTTTCCTTTGTATTTCTCTCAGTCATATTTGCAGCTTTGTTATTAGTATGCTTTGAAAGTAAACTTTTTAAATATAATCAGGCATCCTCATTACTGAACACATCATGAATGATATAC
This sequence comes from Typhlomys cinereus, assembly GCA_023101885.1. Classification (NCBI taxonomy): domain Eukaryota; kingdom Metazoa; phylum Chordata; class Mammalia; order Rodentia; family Platacanthomyidae; genus Typhlomys; species Typhlomys cinereus. The sequence continues at coordinate 13,766,752 of JALPQD010000007.1, read as the reverse complement.
TTTCCAATCATAAACTATAGTACTCCCAGTCAATAGGGAATTTGAAATGTTTAACCAAGTAGTTAATGGTATAGATCCAGTGAATGCTTCATCCATGCAATTTAGGCTGATATCTTTCAGAACAATTGATTTGGAGTCAATTTTGAAATTTTAGTGCTTGTGGTCTGCCTAGTGATTCATGTGTATTTGGCTGTTTGTATTTATCAGTATCTATGTTCTTTCTTGTCTTTGTTTGCTGGATATGAATATTTCACCCAACATTTACATCTTGCTATGATTTGAATATATATGACATAAAATTCCATTATTTAATATCTGGCTCCTCTATAAACATTGCTGTAGGTAGGAGCAAGAAAGAAGGTCAAACTGAACCTTCTGTGGTATTGTGAGGAATCATAGATTGTGGAGATCCAGGATCTCAGATTTATTCTTCATGGCTCATGACATATGTTGGCCTTCTCTAACACATGCTTTTGACTATTCAGATTCACTGACTTCTGTAAGTAATGTGGCTATCATCCCTGTGGTTTGACTAAGGTATCTTATCACATTACCAGAAAGGTGACTAATTTGTCAAGGATAGCTGTGTAACTGTTACTCTATTCTATTGCTGTGAAACAACACCCAAACTCAATTTAAAAGGAGAAAGAGAGATTTGGCTTAGGACTCCAGAGAAGAATTAGTCGTCCTTGGCTGGAAAGACATAGCTTGAGGCAGAAGCCAGAAGCAACTAAAATTATTGCAGACATTATAGAGACTAGAAGCAAACTGAAAACTGTAAACTGCTAGGGCAGAAACCTAGTGGGAAGCAGGGCAGGGTTACCCAAACTGAAGTCCTGCCTCCTGTGACACGCCTTACTCTAAAAAAGCTTTACCTCATAAAAATTGTCACAATTTCCCCAAATATCAGCTAAGAATTCAAACACATGTACCTGTGGAGAATAAGTTATATTCAAACCATGGCATAATCCGTGGCTACATTTGTCTTTTTCTAACCCAATTTTCCAAAGTTTCTGTGGTCCTGATTCTTTTGTATCATATTTCTCATTATATTAGCTCTTGAAACCAAGCACATCTATGCATATTATACGTGTATATTATAGAAGGCACTTTTATTATTATGCATTAGTTGAAATGCTTTTTGGATGGGGTTTTTTATAAATACCTAAGTAATTCAGGTAGAATGTGGTTGAGATCCAAAGGTACCTTCAATCACTGGACACAGTAGTGATTATGATAACTATAAATGAACCTGAAGTGATAGCTTAACAGAAGCAAAATCAGCATCACTGGCAATAACAATTATGTTTAGAATAAACAAGCAATTTTAAGTGGTTAATAATTCATATGCCACCTTAGATGAGCTTCTCAACAAAGTTCTAAGTAAATGTGTACTATTTTCTGTAAGATGCAATGTTTCAGGATAACATCATGCATGGGGATTATAGAATATTAAATTTGGTAGTCATTTAATAGGATGAACTTGGTCTCTTCCATTAATAGCAACTAAGTAAGATGACAGCCCTCTGCTCAAGAGTAGCCATTGATCAAAGTCCAATTGTGCAGTCACTTTCTTGTAGCTGGCATTAGAGCCAAGCAAGCTTCTCACTCAGAAGCTCTAGCATCTTTCCCCATATCCTCCCAAATGTGCTAATTCTTCTGATTGCACATATGTCTGGATTGTACTCCTATTATTTTCAAGTTTTTGATCGTCATTCTATCTGGAGTTACACTTTCTCCCCTAGCAAACATAGTTCATGCTTGGATCTAACATTTGTGAAAGGATCAGGCCAGGAATTAACTATTAGCCATTTCCCCATCTGCTTCTGAAGAGTAATGGTAGAAAAAATTCACTCGAACAAAAGTTACACATTGGACAACAGAGAATTGCATGTAAATGATATGACCTAAGTTTAGAAACAGACTTTGTAAGAAAATATGTTCATATTCATGATAAAAATATGGGAAGAACATGTTCTCTCATATACTTCATCTTCTCTTTATTTCTAAGGTATATGTTTAATTTTTAATGTATGTGTGTGTGTGTGTGTGTGTGTGTGTGTGTGTGTGTGTGTGTACTAGAAGACACTTGAATATGTGTATGCTTGTGGAGCCCAAAGGGAGACACATGGAATCTTCCTGTATTGTTCTATCTCCTTATCACTTAGCTCAGGGCCAGAATTGTAGACTGAAAACATTTTAGGTGGGACTTAGGGATCTAAGCTTGGGATCTTCACCTTGTGAGGTGAAGGCTTTAACCACTGAGCCATATCCCCAGCACCACCTTCTTTATATTACTTTGAGAGAATAACAGAAACAAGGAAATTTGATTCTATTATGTTAATTTTACTAGCTAATTCTAAAGCAAAAGAGCCTTTTGATCAAAGAGAAATAAACTACTGTTCTATAGGCTGCTTTCAAATTTGAATACACGTCTTTATATTTATTCCTATTATTGATGCATTATACCACTTAAATATTCTTCTTTATATTGAATCATGCCCCATACTATTATATTTTATTTTGTTTATGTTTTATTTATATTACAGTTTAAAAACTTAAAAAATTTAAATCAATCTAATTAAACATATTGTTTGTTATTGAGTTCAGAACAGTGATGATACATGAACTGACTTCTTTTATATTTGATTCATACCTAAAAATAATGAAACGAAGTGAGTCATTAATTCTGTAAAATTAGTTTATGATGGGTGATGCTTATTTTAACATCCTAGAAAAGCATCATTTAGTATGATGTCAATTTGCATAAGACAATCAAAATGACAGAAGTCAAGATGTCCTTAATGACACTCAAAATTTCAGATATAGTTTTAGCAGAAAGGGTCATATTTATTCTTCCTCAATGACTTCCTAAGAAAAATTATTTGTGTCATAGAATCTTAGAGAAATCTGTGAACCATTTAGTTATAAGTAATGACACAAAAAGCACTATGACCATTTCTGTATCTTTCTGAAACACCCTATGACACACTACTACACAATGAAAACAAAGAGAAGCAGTACATCTGGATGTCGCTAGGAATGTGGACAAATACTTGAAAGTGGAAATGATTAAACCTAGTACGGATCCATTCTTTAATCAAAATTCCATTTGTCAGAATGAGAGAGTTTGCTATAATACACATATGTACATAGGTTTTGAACTATCATCTTTTGGTTGGAATATGCAAATTGCAAAATATAGTTACATAGATAGCTTTAAGTAATCGAATTTTAGGATTCTTCATCTAATTCATTGTGACTTAATTTATGCATGTTCCATTATCTATCCAGTTCCATGTTCTTTCACATGTTACTGTTATTGCTCTTGTCTGCTTTGAACTTCTGCATACCTGTCATACCATGATATAATTCAATTCTCTTAAAACCATGAGACAAAATAAACCTTTTTGTGATTAAACCACTGTGTTCGGGGTTTTGTGATAGGAAAGAGAAAATTGATACACACAGAAACTTTGTATTGACAAGTGGAATCCTGTGGCAATAGTGAGTATGTGGATCTTAGCTTTAGGGAACTCTTATTTGGGGGAAACAGAAGAGTTTGCATCTCCTGGTGAGAGAAGATCTAGACTATTCTAAGATGATTTCAACGAATCATCATGGTGAGTGTTCAAATTATCAGAGACTGGTTAAAATAAAACTTACAGAAATGACAGCAATCATGAATTTTCACCAGGAAACAGAAATTGTATAATTTCATAGTAATAAACTACAGGTGTCATTTGACAATTGAAGGCTTGAACTCTGGACAGATTTGTAAAGAATTAGTAGTTGAAGCAAGTTCTAAGTAAGATTTCAAAAGACTGATTAACAAACTAATGATGAAGACCTAGCCATAGTGGGTGGAACTTTTCCCTGGGCAGGTGGATGAGTTGAAGGGAGCTGGTTCAGAGAGTTGGCATTTTTTATATTTTATTTTATTTATTTTTTATATACTTGGATGAGCATCCTGTCTCACAAGTTAGGTTATGGTATGACCTGTTCTCTTGGCCCATGACATTGGTATGAGCCAAGAAGCTGGATTATTGACTATAACTGGACCAGAACAAACGAGAATAAAATCTCTTGTTCTATAAGACATTTGTCATGAATTTATCAGCAACAAGTCAAGCAACTGCAACTGGCATTTTTGTTTGAATTCAGACATCCTTCTACTGGGGAAAATTTGAGTGAGAAAATTTAAGCAAAACTGAATTTAAAAGAAATATTTAAAAGAAATTGATTAATTTCCATGAAGAAAATTTCAAGACATCTTAGCATTCAAAACTGAGATACATTTACTACTAGCTGCGTTAAACAAGATTTATAGTAAGATTTTATTAGAGTTAAAGCTTTGGAGGAGACATATGAAAAGTATGTGGGTTAGAATGTCATTGTTTTTAATAATGCAGACAAAATTGGCAAAGCTCAAGCTGGAAAAATATTAAAACTTGAAGATGAAATAATTAGTGACAGCAAAGAGAAATGCCAGCATTTTAGTTATAGTAGGACAAGAGAAATGGTATGTATGGAAAGATTCAGTATTTCAGTCTCCAGGCTGCAAATATGAAACTCATTTTTTTTTAAAAAAAACATTCATTTCATAGGAAAGTGTCTCTTCAGCCATTTCCTTCGCAAAAACAATTACCAGAAGAAATCTTTTCCCTGGAGTCAGAGCTGTAACAGAGAAAGGAAAAGGAATATTCACATGCGTCTCCAGTTGATAGCAGAATTCAGTGCCTGGTGTTCTCGATGGATTGTTGCTTGCAGGCATGTGGAATGGAAAAGTCTCACTACCATGTGAGCTTATAATAAGGTTCCAGAAAAGAAAGAAAGCAACTAAAGAAGGTAAACAAACGGGCACATTATCTGCCTGGAGTTTATGTAAAATATCCATGAAGCTGTGAGAATATCTGCCTGAAAAGAAATTCTTTTGGAGAGTCCATAAGTGCATTCATTACCTGATGAAGAAAGCTAAAACATTGAATGGAATCATCCCAAATGAAGTCAACATGGGAGCCAGACTCATAGCTGTGACACAGCCCAGGGACATGAGAAAATAGTTGCTTACAATGTATCCATGAAATGACATCAATAATAGAAGGACTTCATGTTTGCCTTGACTCTTTGTTTCTCAATAGTTCCATCTCTGTCATTCTCCCATTCATCTCTTTGTCATGGGGATGTTTACTACATGCCATTTTTTTCCAGTGCTGCATACTGAACTCAGTCCCTGGCACTTGCTAGGCAAATTCTCTGTCATTCAGCTAAGGGTTGGATAATTAAGAGATTTCTTGGAGTTGTGAAAGAGATTTTGAACTTTCAAGTTTTATCTTGTGTTGAGATTCTTGAAAGACTATGGGAACTGTGAAATTGGACTGAATGAATTTGTTATGATACATGAGCAAGGACTTATGCAGGACCATTTCTTGAGAATGTTATGACCTGAATATTTAATGTCCCCATAGGCTAGAAGAAGAGGGTGTCAGGGAAGAAGTCTAAATTAAGTCCATCTGTTGGTAGGTGGACTGTTCTATAAGAAGTCCCATTGCTGTGAAGGATATTACAGTGCATTATCTATAGTATATAACTTTGGAGAAAAATAATAAATAAAACCTATCTGAAATTTCAATTAAATGATTCCATTTTGACGTTTTTTGGATCCATTCAATCATTTGAATCTAAAAAAAAAATGACAACTGTGGTGTCTTCCCTCACATAAATTAGTCAACATTATGGATTTCTCAAAATTGTCTTTCTTCAATTGTAGCTTCCCTACCTAGATACATTATTGAAAGTGGACCAAAATATCCTGAATGTTAAGCCAGAAAACAATAATAAGTTGTCATATTAACAATAGGATTAAAAATTCTTGGACACCAAATCTAGTGGGCAGGATGCAAGGTGGCTTGAGGCTACATAGTCCCAATGACTGTCTTAAAAAGTGTTTTCAATCACAGTATTTTTTGTTGTTTTACATGTAGAAAAAGGATAGTCATTTTAAAAATGAAACACGTATATGAAACAAGCAGTGTATGCTCAAAGACTGAGGGCAATGTAAGCATCCACAGAATTTAGTTCGAGTGTACAAGTAAAAGAGAGTAAAGTAGCTTGCAAAACTCCTCAAATAATTTTTTTAAATTTTTTTATTATTATTTATTCAATTATGCATGTATGGTGTGCGCGTGTGTGCATGTATGTGTGTGTGTGTGTAGAACCACGGACGAATTCGGGAACCGCCTCCACCTCCTCCTTGTTTACTCTGCCCAGGGATTCACAGGCTCCGCCCTACTTGCAGGCAGAGGCTTAACCCCTGAGCCACCTCTCCAGCCCACTCGTCAAATAATTTTAAATGCTAGATTGGAGAAAATACTAGAGTATAGTGAATAGAGTAATAAGAAATTGTTCAGTAAAAGGTCTTTTGTTAACCATTTTTAATCTTTCCTCTTTTCCTGTCTTTTGCCATTTTTATTATTATCCTTGACTTTTTAAAGCATACATATAATGAATCCATGTGCTTTTCCCTTCTCACTCTCAATCCCCTATCTCTGCCCTCAATTCCCACTATGTATTTTCTCATTTCCAGTTGGTCTCACTCCTCAGTTCATATCTTTCACAGTGTGTGGAAAAGATTTTTTACGTGGAATTAGGGGCTGAGATGCCAATGCACAGGTATTTCTGAAATCCAGAACAACAGCTGCACACTCTAAATATTCTCCACATCCTCTTTCATAGTTTTGCCAGAAAAAGTGCATGGAATATCCACACCAAGAATGTTCCCACAGAGATGGATAATTAGACAGTTAAGTTGTAAAAAGAATAATAGATAAATAATGATGATAAGAGTAGATAAAATGATGATAGATGATAGATTGATAGAAAGATAGATGAATAGATGGCAAATAGATGATATATGTAGAGATGATAGAGAGATATAGATGTAAATTTATACATAATCAATAATATTTTTAATAAGTAAGCTGTTAATGGAATGGAGAGATAAGGAATTGCAAAAGTTGAGACAAACCATTAAAAGAACAGTTATGAGCAGAAATAATAACACTTGTAGAGCACCCCAAAAGGCAAAGGGAATGTATATGAAATACTTCATAAAAATTTGAAGTAAAACAGATCGATTACATAAAAGTACTAAAGCATGATAATCTTGAAAAAAGAATTCACACATAAACCTTTGTTAAGTTTTGAAACATTAATAACAAAAATTAAAAATATTTCCTGGAGGAGTGATTTTATGTATTAGAACAAATGCTAGATGGATACCAATAATTATTATAGTAAGGCTAAATAAAAATTTCAAGTAATTTAATAAAAATAGCAATGGGCTCCATACCTTTAGTAAGATTTCCTTCATACAAGGCTGGGTGAAAAATAAATCCACAGATGTAAGACATTAGAATCTTATCAACACAAAATACTGTCTATTTTAGATAGCTAATGGTCATGTGTGTAAATGCTGCAGTACCAATACAACAGTTCACTAAAAGAACTATTGATCTCTGTGCAAGAGCAATAAGACTTTTGTAGTCTACAAATATTTTCCATTTTGTTAGTGTATTAAGATTAAAGCATCATTGCAGCTTTAGACTATGAATAGCTGGTTTGCGGAGGAAGCATTAAAAAGTGGACGCTATAAACGTCTAAAACAATAGTAAGCAAACGTATTCATGGGAATATGAGGCTTTGCTCACAGGACAGAATGCTAAGGATTTACTGAAACAAAGAAAAGTGAATAATAACTAAGGAATGTGGGGGTGAAATCAATAAGTAGATAGCAATATTAATAAAGTCTAACTTTCCAACAAGTAGAGAAGAATATAATAATGCAGTGGAAACCTCATACTGTTCAAGAAGAAATGGGTTTTGTGCAGCTTTTCTCCATCCATCATCGTGTAAGGACATTAGAATTCTGTAATAAAGCAAAGTAAACGCAGGCACGTGTACACACATAGACACTCCCAGCTTTCAGCAGGAATATATTCCAAAATACATCTAAGCAAACATGTAAGCAATTCTTATGAAATTAAAGATTTTAGAGCAATTACAAATTAAATGAAAATAAATGAAGAGAAATTGAAAGATACATATGTCAACAAAGCATTTCAGCAAAACTAAGTATACCTAATTTTTAATGCTGTCTTACATTTTGCACAAAAGAGAAAACAGCTGTTAAATAACTTGATATAGCAGTGAAACATAGTTCATTCTTTCTTTTTCTAAGTCTTGGTGTTCATTTTGGTATCATGTTCTTTCTCTCTCTCTCTCTCTCTCTCTCCCTCTCTCTCTCTCTCCTGTCTCCCTCCTCCCCCATCTTTCCCATCTTTCTATATCTTGGAACTTTGGAAACACTCAAGATAAAAAGCTGTTTTTTTTTGCCTTAAATCTTATACTTCTACAACTGGCAATAGATGACTTTGTGGAAATATATGTCTTGGAGCAGCAACGCTTCGGATTCTTAGTTCAACATTGCACAGACAGAAAGCCCTTTTTGCCTTGCAGCAACACAGAAAACTGAAAGTCAGTGAGATTGAATTGAACATTTTGTGAACTTAGAAATAATAAGCACAACGGAGTGTGATTTAGACATTAAGCTGACAGCAAGAAGATTAATTAAAATTCTGAAGCATTTTCTTACTAAATCTCCAGAATGCTGGCTGTAGAGATCACATAGTACAGGTACAAGGGAAGAAGTTTACTTTCTGAGGATGTTAAACAGTCTCCACTATGAGCATGACCTCACACAAATGACCTAGACTTAATCCCCAGAATCTGTGTAGTGTTATTTTACAAAGTAAGAATAAAAAGAAATTATAAATAATTGCAGATGAGTCTTTGAAAAGGGAAAATTTCCCTCCATTATTCCTGTAAATTGCCCCCAAAAGATCTGAGTCATTAAAAGTAGAGATGTGTTCTTGGGTAAGCATAAAAACGATGAGTCAGAGAGAAGATAAAAATCAGGGACTTTTTAAAATTAAATTAAGACATGAATTAGACATGATCTGATAAAGGTGAGATAATGATACTATTGTTTTAATATGAACAAACTGTGATAGTTAACTACCTCGTTAACTTGACTGGGTTTAAATCTTTACAGAAATCCACTTCTGAGTGTATCTATGAAGACATTTAAAAGTTTAGCTGAATCTGGAAGATCGCCAGTGTATGTGCTTAGCAAGGCTGAGGCATTGTGAGTGAGACTTAAGAAAAAGGAAAAAGTGCTCGCTGAAATGCATGCCTCTGCGTCAGACTTCAGATTCAGGGTAACCAGCTGCAACATGCTCCAGCTAACACAGCTTTCCTGCCGTGACAGACCGTATTCTCCAACTACGTGTCAAAAGAGTCACGTTTTCTATTTGCCATTTTTGTCACAGCAATGAGAAAAATAATTAATACAGAAAATGGATACAGAAAAGTGGAAGCATGACCGTGAGGAACTTGACTACGTTGTTCGTAGGTGTATTTACCTGGCTTTCAAGAGCAATGTGGAAGAGCTGAACTCCAGGCTATCAATAGCTTTCAATGGAGCAGGTGGTGGGTGCTGAAGATCAAGAAAAATATGAATGGTGAAAAATATCCAGAAAAACATGAGACTTCAGAAGGAAGCGAGGATCTTCAAGGACCCATGTTAGAGGGTCCTTGTGTTTTATTTTGTGTTTTATTTCTTCAAAGAATCTTCACATTTCCACCAGTATACTGAGAACTTGAATGAGGCTGAATTCACTAGTAATGGATGACTTGCTTAGTGGAAGTCATTTCAAGCCTGGATGCCATCCACATTCTGCGCGGTTATTTCTCAGAGATTTACTCAGCTCTACAGTGAGAGACAGCAGTAAATGGAAGAGAAAAGCATGGGAAATCTATAGCTTGGAACCTGGAAGGAGTAGTAAAGAGGCTTAAAATTGCAGACAATGTGCATGGAAAAGCAGCCACAACTATCAAAGTGATCAGTCCCTTTGAAGAGAAGCCTCAGAATCTGTCCTGGAACAATGGGAATTGGCACCCTGAAGTCTACTTTTCACCCATTAGGGGTTGTAATGTCACATAAAAAGATAGTCAAAATTAAAAAAAGAAGCTGCTGAGTGTTTTCATACTTGATAACAATTGCTTATGAAAGTGTTTCTCAGGTCTCACTCACAAGTTGCAGTCAGGGTGGTCCATCAGTGTCAGGTGACATATCCAGCAGAAAAATATGTCATTGACATTCAAATGTCTGCTGGTGTCTACTGGGGCCCAGAAATGTGTGGCAGGCTTGGATCCCCTGCCTGGTGCCCTAAGAGATTATGTGAAGCTGTGATCACAGAGGGGATCTGCAATGGAGACTCCAGGATAATAGGGATGCCAGGAGAGTGAGAAGTCTGCAACAAACATGAGGCTGTGCATGTGTGCTGTGCAATGGAGCTGGAGAAGGGCTGCGTAAGACCTCCGATGCCAAGATGGTTTTATTATGTGACTCAGGTGCTTTCCAAACTGCAAGATTTGATGTATCTCATGCTGGATACTGGTCTTCCTTTAATTCAGTCTTTCCTTTCCAGACATCCATTATGCCCTCTTAGAACCAATTTTGATTGGTTCTTGGGGCTTCTCTGTCTGTGGACAGTGTGTGATCAGCACATGCTCTCCTTAGACTGTTATGGAGTAACTGCTGCATGCAGCTCACATGTCGGCTTGACCTTTACAGTGATTGGTTGCTTGCTTCCCACCTTGGAAATCCTCTTGTGGTTTTTGCTTTTATAAGATGATTGTGAAGCCTGCAATAAATGAGATCCTCCTTGACAAGAGTCCCTGTCACGTCTGATTGTCCTTGGAAAGGAGGGCTGGGGAGCAGGGGACAGCGCACTCACCTTTCCCTGATACCCTTCCTGGGAGACCTGTGGGGCCAGCCCGCTGGATGGAGCAAAGATCCCCAGAGACCCCTATATCTGGTGCCCAACGTGGGGCCCAAAGATTTGAGAGTGCCAAAAAATCCAACTGGGGCTAAGCGGTCTGCGAGGTGAGTGAGACCCCAAGAGATGGGTAATGCAACTAATAAGTCTGAGGACCCGGTGCTTAAGACCTTGAGATACATACTTAAAAGTAGGGGCCTCGAAATCTCTGACTCTAATGCCTTAAAGGTTTGGGAGGAGATAATACAACTTGCCCCCTGGATCATGGCAACCAATTTGTTTGACTGGGATACATGGTGCCGAGTGAAGCAGCATTCACGGCAAAGAGAAATCCAACAAGGGATTGATCATCCCTTAGGTTTATATCCTACTAAGGCATGTTTCCAGCCCTAAGGTCATGAGCCCTTGGAACCACCGGATCCTTGCCTGGCTGGCATTGATCCGTTCTTTGCAGATTGGGAGAAATTCAATAAAGAAAGGAAAGATGGTCTAAAAGTAAGACCTCCCCCATCTAAAATGGTGGGTTGGTCTAAAATGTCCCTAGGGACGCTAAGGAGGACCAACATGAATCTCTGGAGAAGAGACCCTCACCAACTGACCAAATGAGACATGGGGATTATGAAACCTTAAGATGTCAAGAGGGACCTCAGCTGGGGACTGAACCATAGAGCTGTGGAGGCTTTCCCAGTAAACCTTAACCCTGGGGGGAATCACCCCGTGGCCTGGTATCCTTGGGAGGCCAAAGACCTCAAAGAGTTAAAAAAGGCAGTGGCAGAGGATGGGCCTAACTTGCCATGGGTAGAGATATTGCTCCAAGACCTGGCCCACCAGCCTTTCACCACCAAGGACTGGATGGACCTTCCTAAGGCCATCCTCTCCAGCTCTATATTTATCGAATGGTATGCCCTCTTTACAGAGGAATATCACATATAAGCTGAAAGAAACCAAGCAGTTAATCCACCAATCCCTATTTCATTCAGGATGCTCTCAGGGACAACAGACCAATCCTCTACGGGGCAACAACAGACGGCCTTTGCCCCGCTCCCACGCTGACCAGGTTCATACCTTGGGGCTGACCACCTGGAGAAAGCTAGATGAAGGGCCATCAGAGGTTCCCATTACAGGGGTAACCCAGAAGCCCACAGAGCCTCTCCCCAAGTTCATAGATAGGGTAGAAAAGAGTTTAAGGTGCAAGCTCCTGCCAGGCCCTTTGAGGGACCAATTTACCAAGCTTTTGGTCTGGGACGGTATGAACGGGGATCATAAGTTGGCCTGTGCGGCCTTAAGGACAGGTCTATGAGCCAATGGAGAATTGCTTCTAAGGACATAGGGACACAAACACAACCAACTAGGTCCATGACTGTTGCCTTACAAGCCCAAATAGGGGCCTTAAACTCTGCCCTAACACAGGTCTTTACAGAATTAACCAGGGACCGAAGGGGGTCTGAGATGCCCACTGGGGGTAATGGAGGGCAATGCTTTGAATGTGGCCAATTAGAACATTTTAAAAGAAATTGCCCAAAGAATGGGGGGCAGCCTAGACCTACATCCTCTGAGGGGAAGGGGGCATCTAAGCAGATACCCACAGCCCCTTGCCCCCATTGCTGCAAAGGCTACTATTGGTAGAGGGATTGTAGATCTAAGTTTGATATGGAAGGAAAACCTTTAAAGTAACTATGAGTCATCCTCCAGTCCTGTTAAACCAAGGAGTTCTAAAACAGATTTCTCTACCTGTCTGAAGCCCAATTCCCATAGCACAACCCACACAGAGCTCCTCTGCAAACTGGACAATTCCTATTGTTCCAGGATTACAGCCTAAGATGAACATTTTCATTCAGGGAAAAACATTTTGATGCTTGATTGTTACCAGAGCAGATAGAACTGTACTCAGGAAAGAGGAAATTCCCCACCATTGGTCCTTGGTCCTAGGACCCCAGATCCTAGGAGTTGGGGCGAATACTAAATCAGAGGAAGCCAAAGATTGGCTTTGTTGGCAAGATGCTGATAGACATGGGATGAAGTGCGCCCCTTAATTGCTTTGGGTTTATCCACCAATCGCCTGGGTCAGGGCATCCTGGGGGAAGCACAGGCCTAAATCACCACTGACCATAAAGCCTTCTATGAGGATGTTCTAGATATGGAAGAATGTGTCCACACATCTCCCCTTCAGGAGGATTTCCTTTTCAACTACCAAGGAGACTCTCCTAAACAACCCTGGGTACACTCCCAATTCTAGAGGCCGCTGCTCCTCAAGTGCCTGTCATCCAATGGTCCCCAGGACCTCCTGTATGGGTGGAGCAGAGGCCCCTCCCTAGAGAAAAACTACAGGCCCTACAAGAAATAATACAGGAACAATTACAATTGGATCATAGTCAACCGTCCACAAGCCCCTGGAACACCCCAGTTTTTGTTTTTAAAAAACCCTCTGGTAAATAGATAATGCTACAGGACCTTCACGAGACTAATGCCAGGATGACCCTGGTGGGTACCTCACTCAGGGGGATGCCCTGGGTTCCTGCTATCCCCTCTGACTTATTCTTAATGATAATAGGTATTAAAGATTGCTTCTTTTCCATACTCTTACAACCTCAAGATTGTAAAAAAAAAAAAATTGCCTTTTCTGTACCTTCTACAAATTACCAAATGCCTGATAGTAGATATGAATGGACAGTTCTGCCTCAGGGTATGGCTAACAGTCCCACCAAAATTATGAAAAAGCTTTGCAAAAGCCCACAATACAGATGCCCCAAGCTACAGTTTATGTTTATATGAATGATATTATCTTAGGGGCACCTGATCCTTACCTGTTGGGAGAACTTCAGAAGGTCATTAAGAGATGTCTTCAGGAGGGAGGACTACATATATCAGCTGATAAGGTTCAAACTGTGCCGCCCTTTTGGGTGCTGGGAACCCAACATTATCTAAAGGGGATGACTCCCTTAAAGCCTCAATTGGCCATCAATACCCCCTTGGCTTTAACGGAGCTCCAAAAATTATTAGGAGAGAAAAATTGGCTGATGCTTGGATAACAATATCCACAGAAACATTAGAACCCCTATTCCACTTGTTAACAGGGAAAAGGCTATCTGATCTAATCACCCTAGGTCCCTAGCATCTTTAAATACTGCACACAATCCAAAAGGCATTGGATCAAGCTCAATTAGTCTATTTTCACCTGACAAACCTTTAGAACTATGGATTCTCCCTGATGAAACGCTGATGACCTCTGCTCTTACACAGGATGGACAGCCCTTTCAACGGATCCATGAATCCCTGAGTGACATGCCCAGAAAATATACACCTACAGATCAACTGGCTGACCTGATACAAAAGGGAAGGGACATAACCTCTAGATATTATGGTTTGAACCTCATAAAATTGTCACCTCTTATTGGCTTAAAGATCTAGAATGGCTAAATAGAAACAACAGCTGAATGGTCTTAGCCCTAGAAGGATTCCTCAGAGAGCTGGATTGTCACCATGGGCCCTATAAGTGGGTGACCTCTTTTTGGACTCTCCCATGGAAAGCACCCAAACTATTTGCCAGGTATCCATTCCCAGGAGCACCCAATGTATTCACTGATGGAGAGCAATATGGGTCCACCAAAATAATTTTCTTAGAGGACATTGAAAAGCCAAAAAGGTTCATTCATACTTGTGAAGTTTTGGCCCAATTCAAGGTACTTATGGCTGTCACAATGGCATTAGCTGAAGTAAGGGATCCCATGAATCTATTTTCTGATAGCCTTTATGTAATTAATCGTCCCCCTGGGCTGCTAAATTCACACATACGGCTAGATGGGAATCCCATCACCCCTTCAATGATCCAGATTTGAACTCTTCTCATGGAAAGAAAAAGCCCAATCTTTTTGCAACATCTTAGGGGGCACCGAGGTTTACCTGAATTTTTAATCTCAAGACAATGCTGAGGCAGATGAAATAGCCTCTGCCCAGATACTAACAAACAATCTAGAATAGGTTCAAGGCCTACATGATCTCACTCATATCAATTGGAGGGGGCTCCATAAAAGATTCCCTCAAGTTCCTATTAAAGATTTTAAAAAGATTATATGTACTTGCAAATCTTGCCAACCCTTTTTACAAGCGCCACCATTACAACACCTGGGGGTAAATCCCCAAGGTTTGAGACCCAACTCTTTATGGCATACAGATGTTACCCGTTATGCTCCTTTTGGGAAGCTTAAATATATCTTTATATCTATTGATACATTCTCACAAGCCTGTTGGGCCACAGCCCACCCAGGAGAAAAGGCTAGGCCTGCCAAATCCCATTTCCTTAAATGTTTTGCTACACTGGGATTGCCACACAAAATAATAACTGATAATGGAGTATGCTTTATAAGTAGGAGTCTAGAAGATTGTTTTTACTCTGAGAGATTCAACAAAATACAGGGATCCCTTACAACACACAGGGCCAAGCTATTGTAGAATGCAACCATCAAATCATTAAGACCCAACTACAAAAACAAAAAGGGAGAATAAGCCCCCACCAGTAATTAACTATGGCCTTATTTACTATCAATAGTCTCGTTTCAAAAAAATCAGAGTCTCGTTTCCAAAAACATTGGGGATGACAAGAACAAAGACCTGAAATACGGGTAAAATGGAAGGACCCCATCACAGGGCAATGGAGGGGCCCAAACCCATTAATGATGGGTCGAGGCTTTGGGTGTGTCTACCCCATAGCAGACTCAAGCCCTATATGGGTGCCTACTAGGAACCTTAAACTCCGTTCTCAGGGCCAGCCAGAACCAGCCACTACAGAAAACTAATAAGGATAAAAAGAAGGAATGGTTGGTATGCAATAGACTCAACAAGCTTTTGACTAACACCCAAAAGAGGGGAAAAAAGAAGAGAGGGAAAAACAAACATAGGACTAACCTGGTCCATGGGCAACATTACCCTTGAGATAGACTTCATGATGTTTCCACAGGTCATGGTGAACACGGGGTGGACCATGGCAGTGGCCTTCGTTGGATGGGCCATCATTGTGGAATTTATCCTGATCCTGTTCCTGACCATTTCCGACCTGATGCATCAGCTTAGAGGGGCCAACTCAGCCCTTTGAGAGAGATTGAAGTCATCTTCATGCCTCACCTGGATGTACTTATTGCTACTTACTGAACATGATTAATAGAGACAGATTCAGAACATTGGTACTCAATTGTGATATTGGTTGAAGAGCCCTTTTACCTGGATATTATTGTTATTGGGCTTGTACTCCTAAAGATTGTATTTACCATTCCACACAGCAAAAAAAAAAAATGGTTATGCTTGGTTATGTTATGAAACATCTACTGGTGGCCCCCAGGGTCCTTGGATACAGCTAGCCTTTCAGGAGGTTGCTCAGGATCCTCAGAAAAAAGAACCACCCTAAGGGTGCAGCCAACTTTATGAAGGTGTTCCGCTGGGGTTTGCTCAAGGAAAAACCCTTTGAGCCCACCTCATTACAAAACAAAAAAGGGGGAGCCTGAGGGGACCTCAATCTAGGTGACCAAAATAGCCTGGTAAGCTTAGGCCAAGATGGCACCCAGAGGAAGTCAGATAGGTGCAGCCCAGGTTGTTTTGAAGAAATTTTGTTTGGTTCTTGGGGCTTCCCTGTCTGTGGACAGTGTGTGATCAGCACATGCTCTGCTTATACTGCTATAGAGTAACTGCTGCATGCAGCTCGCATGCCGGCTTGACCTTTAAGATGATTGGTTGCTTGCTTCCTCCCTGGAAATCCTCTTGCATTTTTGTCTCTATAAGATGATTGTGAAGCCTGCAATAAACGAGATCCTGCTTGACGAGACTCCTGTTGTGTGCCTGATTGTCCTCAGGAAGGCAGGGTTGGGGAGCACTCACCTTTCCCTGATCTCCTTCGTGGGAGACCCGTGGGGCCAGCCTGCTGGATGGAGCTGAGACCCCTGGAGACCCCTACACATATCAAGTCATTTATTTTGGTTTGCCATATTGCAAATGTATGTATAAAATAAGGAATCATTGAATGAGTAATGGATGTAACCAATAAAACGAGGAAAAGAAGTTAATCTCATCTTAGAGAAGAGGTGAACAGATTCTCAGTCAGCTTGTTACTCAACGGTAGATTCCTCTGCATGCAGAACATCCTCCATCTTATGATTCATGTTGTTTCACAGAGAGAAGAGACAATACTTAGTCTGAGTTTCAATGTAGAGCAACTCACCAAGTTCTTTGAAATTTATTCTTTGACAGGTTTTCATATATATACAACAGACTTGTCATTTTTCATTCCATATTATTTAAACATATTTTCCACAGTTTCCCCCATTGCAAATCTTCTTCCTACCTTGTCTACCTCTTACTTTCATGTCTTTTTTCACTGTGTGTCTCAGTAAGTTTCATGTGGGTTTCCTGTATTGACAAGGGCTTACTGCAACATGGAGAGTATTACACTGAGTATACCACTAAATAAAGTAGCTCGCCTTCCCAATGCCAGAAACAATTCTCAATAAACTTTTAAGCAAGTGTGATGCTTCAACAGGTTTCTCCTGGCACCTTCCATGATGAAATGTTTGTTAGCATGTTGAACACAAAATGGCTCAAGCTGCCCACCTCTCCCTCTGATGTACATGTCCAGACAAAGGACTCTTTACAGTTCCCCACCTGCCTAGATAAGGTAGCTCCATCCCAAGGACAGCTTCGCAGACCCCAGCTTGTCTGCAATTCCCAAGGACTTTTTTCACCCACTCAGGCACCAGCCCCCTTCCCATCCTGGTACTTTTCTAGTCACATAACCTAACTGTATAACAGACCTCCTGAGCTAGATCTCAGGGCTGCTTCTCCGTCTGTTTCAGAGGCAGCCATGCTGCTTGCTGCTTGCCCTCCTGCTTACTTGGCAATAAATCTCCTTTGTACATTACATCCTGATTTTAGTGTGACTTTGCAGACCTAATCAGTCCCAGGGAGGGGGCTTCCCAAGAGCCCCCTAAATGTTGATATGTCAGATTGTGTTCGGTTATTGTGCAAGTAAAAAAACTGCAATGAGTTCATGGGTACAGCAGCCTATTATGTCCAGAAGACACTGCTTGGTATCTTGCTATCTTGTGGTTCTTCCATGTCACCTCTGAACCTTCCGTCATAATTGCTGTGAACCTTGGGGGTGGAGGATTGACTTAGATATTCTGTTTAGGGCCAAGTACTACATTGCCACTTTATCACTGCAAAAAAAGCATATATAATACCATATAATACATATTAAATTGTACATATCAAAAACTTTCCATGGTGAGAATGCAGGCTTATACAAAACACTCTGGCGAGCCGTCTGGTGAGTTTTAAAAAAGTTAAAGATAGAAATGCCATATGACCCTGCTAGTCCACTTTTGGGAATAATCCTCCATACAGCAAAAATTCACCTCTATAGCATAAGCACGACCATGTTCACAGCAACACTGTTTACAATAGCAAAGTCATGGAATCAACCCAAATGTCCAACAGTTGACGAGTGGATAAGGAAAATGTGGTACATTTATACAATGAAATACTACTCAGCCATCAAAAATGATGAATTAATGAAATTTGTTTGGCAATGGATGGAATTAGAAACAATTATATTGACTGAAGTATCCCAGAAACAGAAATTAAGCACCGTATGTACTCCCTAATAGGTGGATCCTAGTACCAAATCCACTTAGAGACACACTCAAAGATGGATCTCTGTAATACCTACAGTAATTGCAAAGATTGTAGGTTGGAGGGAAGGAGAAGGATGGCCCTGCCAGCAATGGGGAGAGAGGGGATCATGCTACAGCGGAGAAAATAGGACACCAACAAAGATTGCAAGTAAGTAATGAGATACCTGGTTAAGCTCACAGACTTTCCTTCCTGGTCACTTGCAACTATTGGGGTGTGATCTCGCCAGAAAGGGAGGGCATACAGTCTGGCAGATAGAAGGTAACCATTTTGCAAATGGAAGATTGACCTCCCCACTTACCATGGTCTCCTACTCTTATTCCATCTACATTTGAATCTATTCTTATAAGACTCTATTTTAACAGCTTTTTATCTCTGGCCAGGGGGTGACATTCAATACCCATCAGGATGGAGCTAAGGGTGGTGCAGGAGCAGCAAAACTGAAAAAAAATCATCAACAAACCACACTTCAGAATATCAGAGACTATATCAACCACCTGGAACCAGTCCAGCCTAATCTCTCCCCATCTTAAAACTCAGGGAAATTTGCAGAAGAGGGGGCAGTAAGATTGTAAGAGCCTAAAGATGGGGAAGTGTTATGACATGCAAGATACTCCACACAAGTTAGGACCAAAGTAATCATAATAGGACGTTGCATGACCTGCGCAATGATCAACATATCATTGAACCCCCAAAGTCTAGCATGGATCACAGGCACTAGGATCCTTAGAAGCAAGGGATTAACAGCCACAGTAGTTTTCCCATACTAAAGGGGAACACGAAAAAGTACTCTAGGCAATGCTACTGGGTCCTTATACATCATCAGAGAGGAGGACCCATAGGGAAGTTTGACATGCACAATAAAAGAGGCTGTAGGGATGGGGGGAGGACAATGGGAGTAAGGGAAGGGGGGAAAGGAAGGGCAAAAGGGAGGAGGGAGCAAGGGGATCCAGGGAGGGGTAGAAGGAGGGAGTGGAATGGGGTACCTACCAAGTTTGTGTGAGTGGAAAAAATAAATAAATATTTAAAAAAAAATGGTAGCTTCGCAGTTGAGGATTGAGAGATTCATTGATCTATTGTTCCAATCCTAAGTATCTAGAAAACATTCCCTTGCCTGTGTCATATAGCAAAACAATAATACTTTGTTCCCATACAACCCCTAGGACCTATGACCTCAGCTACCCACATGTTCCTAGTATGGTGCACAATACTGAGGGAGACCTCACGAGTTCCTTATTGATGAGTGGACCTTAACTCCATTTGCAAAGTAGTTAATTGACCCCCTAACATTTGTACTCTTGAAATACCAGGCATATCTTGCCAGGTGTTTGCTCTTATAACTCCCAACATTTACAGCTGAGTGGTATTGTTGATTGTTTTTCTGCCCCAGTAGTCTGCCTGGCAATTTCTGGTACTGTGAAAGCTGACCAGCAAGGAGGAAGTTTCCAGTTCAGTTTCGGCTTGGTTTTTCTCCCAGTCTTGTAATTAGAGTGTGTAACTTCTGCAGCAACATGGCCTTATATTAAGTTTTGTGGGAAACCAGGGGGCATGACAAATGCCTGTACTGTTTCAGAGACCAATGAAAACGCCCTCAGCAGCAGCTCCACGAACTGTCTTCTCACAGAATCAGACTATCACGTTTGTTCTCCATTTAAAATAGAAAAGCTGAACTGGAAGTGGATCATTAGATCTTTGAAGCTTAGGACCTGACTGATCCCTACCCCTCTTTCTGCAGCTTGGGACGTAGCAGTGTGAACTGCTTCCGAGACAAGCTCCAGTGCCATTAACTAACTAAACTACTTTGTCCTATTTTCCCTGCAGGTGTGATCTGGGTTTAAGTCAATTACTAATTCTCTACAAACGTGCCCAGAGCTCAAACCCTCAACTGCCAATTAACATCTAACTATGACACCATGGGTACTTCAACCAGGACTCCAATATGAAAAATTCATGCGTAACCATTTCCTTCTGTGCATGGATCCCCTAGGAAGTCTGTGCTTGCAGCTGCATAAGAGGAGCCAAAGTTGTGGAAGAATTCCTGTGAGGTTGCAAGATGCCAGAAGACATGTCTGCAATAGAGAAGCTTCAGGCTTGGTACTGAGCTAATCCAAAAGAGTCATCAAATGTGCTGTCACTGGTGAAGTAGGTTCCACCGGCATCAGCAACCATGTCTTATAACCAAGTGCCCTAGGAGAAGAGAGATGGAATTATATGATTTGGTCACTTTTCCTGCTGTGTTGTAGTTTCATTTGGCCCTTTTCCCGTGTTTTTATAATGGGAATATTTACTGTCTGCATTAATATATTGGAAGTATGTAACAACTTGATTTAGCAAGGGCACATATTAAGAGAGTCAATTGAGCCTTAGTTTAGTCTCTTTGCTTAAAATTATAAAAAAATTTGAATTCTGAGATTGTAGAGTTTCTAGATGTTCACTAAATATTTTACGTTATATAATGGAGATGAGATTTGAGGGGGCAGGTGGAACATTATGGATGGACTCTGAAATGCCTCTACTGTTGGTAATATTTTGAGTGATTGTTCCCTACTGCCATTTCACAATGCTGTGGAACCTTCAGGACATGCAGTCAGATCGGTATAGAAGAGTCATCAAAGCACAAGTGCTGAAGGGCTCAGCCTGAATCCTGAGTTGATGCTTTCTGGTCTGTTATAATATGGACAATTTCTGCATCACGAACTCAGCTGCTTTTCAGTCTGTCTCTCCATTTTGGGTTGAAATCTTATGCAACTATGAAGCTAGGCAAATCTTAACTGCATTCAGTTCTGTCAGAAAGTATGATCACAGTGACACAAAATTTATTGTTGTAGTTTTAAAGCTGATGCATCTTTGGGGAATTAGTAAAGAGTTGGTGATCTGCAAACAACTTTGTTCTCTAGGACTTATGTACTAGAATTGTGAAATGTTCTAGTATTTTGTTTATTACATATAAGCATATGCAAACAAAAAATAGAACAAATAGGCTGAATTTATAGAAATCCTGAAAGTTTATGTGGCATATGTTTAATCAGTCACCACTTTTAAGATCACAATTATGTTAAATATTCCAGGAAAGTGGAGCCGATTTTTGTTCTTATATTCATTTTCTTTGGGTTACTAAAAATGTAGTTCTTTTGTTACTTTCTCTCATGTATAATGATTTATTTTTATTCTTCCACAGTTATTCTATTGAATTCCTTGTCATTATTACTAACAGTTTCATTAACCCATTTCCTTTATGCAACTGCTCTCTAATCTTCGAGAAAATTGAACATTCTTTGATACTTATGCAGCTGTCTTCTCAGGAATTCTGCTGGGTTGGACTGGGCATTGACATTAGTGCCTCTTATATAATCATTTCTTTTGGGGAAACATACTTTTTTCCTAGTAATATAATTGGAAACATTTCCTTATGGTCATTTTCTCCAAAAATAGTTCTTGTTTCTTTTCATTCTTGACTACTAATTGGCTGTGTGAGGAATTCTGACTTCCTATCACTTTCTGTAGAAGTTCTGAAGGTATTGTCCAATTTTCTGCAATTCATCACTGTTGGTTTTATAGAATGCTCATTTTCAGTTTATTTCTCTTGATTCATGTTAATCTGCTTTCACCCAATTTTGACACTGACTGTATTGTCATTAGTATATTGAAACATCAAACTTCGTCTTGACATAGATACAGAAAAGGAAATGAAAATAATGGGAAACTATTGCTGCTTATGGAGAGAGTTTGTTTTCTTATATTTGAAAATGTTTTGAAATAATTTTGATTAAATAGATACACTCCAGCTGCACTCATTATCTCTGTTTTGCTTATGTCTTTTTTTTTAAATTCTTTACTCATGCTGAGTACTTTCTTTTGTTTTCTTGTACATCTCGGTCATATTTTAATTTACTTGTGTGGAATATGGATGTTGTCTATATGTGCATCTATACTATGCAATATTTTCCTCTAACTACTAGGACTATGTTGCTTCTTTTCAATATAATGGATGAAATGGTAAATGTACAAATAAATTTTCATATTCTTCTTAAGCATGGTAAGAGGATGGCTGTGGATGAGAGTTAACCCCACCACCTAAACATGTTGTTTCAAATTCCCTTCCAAAAATCCTTGTCCAGATAATGAAAACTGAAAACAGCAAAAAATAAAATAAAAAAAATTAGCATCCTTGAAAAAAAAATAAAAAAAAATCACTTCATTAAAATAAAAACATTGTGTCCTTTAATAGAGCTTAGACATGAAGCATTCCCAGGCACCTTTACAAAACTAAACATTGAATTAATATTTATCCCATGACATGAAAATGCTTGTGGAGGAAATGGCAGAAGCCCATCTGCTCTGTCTTCTCTCACCCACCAGAAGCAAAAATTCTCTTCTCCACTTCAACTTCCCAACAAGAAACTTCGGTTATTGATTTCTCAGGTTTTCCCAGTGAAATTGTGCTGACGAATATGTTCCTGTGACTTTGATTGATTAGATCACCTTGCCATTGGTTCTAAACATCCATGACTCAACCAATATGAACTATTCAGAATCTCCTTTGCTTTTTATCTGTGTTCATGAATCTATAACTTGAAAGTAACTTGCTTTCACTCACGAGGCTATTCCAGTGTATATAAAAAGTATGTGGAAATTTGATGAGCCTTGCAAGCAAGATTACTAAATAGTTGGGGTTCAATGATTGCTATATTCACTATTCTGTGAAAAGTGAGGTGTGTCTAAAAACTAAGAAATAGTAGTAATAATTATTATTATCACTGCACAAATTTTTGCATTTCGTATTTTATAAAGATTCAACATCATCAAAGCCATGCTAAATGACTTTTTTTTAAAAACTGGAACATTTTGTTTATTATACAGAATTTCTTAAAAACAGTCCTATTCTCTCTCTTTGTCTTATTAAACCAAATATAATGACTTAAACAAATAAGAGCAAAAACTTGAACATGAAAAGGTACAAAAGGCTACCTGAATTTAAATGTCCATGATTTTTAAAGAATATGTATAACTTTCAGACTCCTTTACATCTTTTAAAAACAAAATTATTGAATGAAGTGAAAACTTAAATTTTATTTTGTTTACTTAAAGGCATTGGTGAATAATTTTAACATGAACTAGATAACAGTTGAAATAAGAATATTTATATTTTTTAAAAACATAGTAAAAAGAACATTGGGGCTGGAGAGGTGGCTCAGGGGTTAAGCCTCTGCCTTGCAGGCAGAAGGTCCTGAGTTCGGATCCTAGACCCCACGTATAGATGCCGGGCGGAAGCGGGGACGGCCTGCGTTTCTGGTCCCGGGGCAGAGTAAACAAGGAGATGGAGGCGGTCCATGGGGGTTCCCGAATTCGCCTGTGGTTCTACACACACACACACACACACACACACACACACACACACGCACACACACAATTGAATAAATAATAATAAAAAATTTAAAAAAACATAGTAATAACATAAAGCTGCAGAAACTATAATCTATGGGCACGTATAAAAAAGCTAAATTCCCTAGTAATTTAAGAAACATTTAGAGATTCTGAGCTACTTGTTAGAAACATTTAGAGATTCTGAGCTACTTGTTAAAAACAAATTACCAATATGGCAGAAAGTTTCATGATTAATTTAGTGTTTCCTTTTTATATTTTGCATGTGTATCTGTGTGCATTTCAGTGTGTGTGTGTGTGTGTGTGTGTGTGTGTGTGTGTGTGCTTGTGGAAGCTTAAGGGTGACTTTGGGAAGTACTCTGAATTGCTTCTACATCCTATTTGCTTTTGCTCTGTTTTCCAGTCTCCGGCTTTCAGGACAGAGATACAGGCCATTGCTATGTCTGCCTGGCATTTTTTTACATGGAATCAGTATTAGAATTCAGGACATTCTGCTTTTAACGCAGAGGCATAACCCCTGAGCCACCTCTCCTTTCCACTTTTGGTGGGTTTTAAAATGGCACAATGTGATAAAGAAGGCATTACAAAATGTTTAACTATTTCATCTAATCTTTACACTTGAGCCCAGAGTTCAATACTCAGAATTTATATAAGAAGAAGTTCACATCCATAAAGCATTTCTACTATGACATGGAAGCAAAGATAGAACAGTAGAGAATTGTGGGAATAAATCAAAGCAGCAGAGACAGTGTATGCCCCACCTCAAAGATAAAGTGAAAGGAGAGAATTCACTTTAGAAGTTATCCTCTAAACTCTGCATACATGCAAGGGCACATGCACACCAGTGTGACATAAGCACATAAATAGATAGATGATTGATAAATAGATAGATAGATAAATAGATAAAATAGATAAACATAAAACATAAAAATGTTTCCTTGTAATTATTATAACTCCTACTTCTCAGCACTATGATAATTCCTTCATTGCCAAATGTTTTTCAGTTTTGCATCATGAACCATGGTTTATTTTCTATAGTAGTCTTTGTCTTTGCACATCAAGGCATTGATTTTTTTAAAAACTATATAATATGAAGGAACAGTGAAATTTAAGTTCTAGAACTAGAATCTATTTTTTTTTCTTACTGATTTTTGTGTTCTTCTGATTTAGCTGGCAATATAACTACTTGAAGCCAACAGCTTTCTGCTTCCATTCTTCCTGACTTACCGTGATGATTTATGTGTGTGTTAACACTGATTCATGTCCTCAAGTGACAACTTGAAAGACGGCAAATGTTGCCCAGGTGGTTGATTATCAGAGAAGTTATTAAAACACATGAAGTCAAATACTCCAAGGGTGGTATGAGCAGGTCACACACAATTTATTACACAGAAGAAAATGACCTCTGCTAGATCAGACTTTCATTTGCATCATCATCAAATGAGCCACACATTAAATTAAAAAATCAAGAGGATTTATTTTGGCCTTCCCATTTGGATGCTTTTCTTTTCATTTAGTGGATCCACTATACTGTTTCTTTCACATTGAAAATAAGGCTTGAATTCTGAAGAAGGCATTAATTCACACTAACTTCAATCATTTCAATTCATTATTTACTTGCTGGTGTGTGTGTGTGTGTGTGTGTGTGTGTGTGTGTGTGTGTGTGTGTGTGTTTGCAGATATGTACAGAAACAGAGTGTATGTTGGGAATAGAGGACAAATTTAGAGTCGCCAGGACTGTGTGAGCCCTGAGGAGAGAACTCATGACCTCAGACTTGTGTGCTAAGCACATATACACATGTTTCCTTGTAATTATTATAACTCCTACTTCTCAGCACTATGATTCAATTTTTTAAAAATAAAATTTATTTTAATTGTTACAGAGGAAATATTTGTATTTATACATATTAGTTGGACATTGTGATGTTTTAATGTAGTATTCTTGCATGAGGCTTGCATCAAATTAAACATTTTTAAAAATTTTCCAAATTTTTTGTCTACTATCATCCTACTAAACAATACATTAACCAGACCTTAGAATCTAATTGAACATTATTATTTTCCTGCACATACATCCAAGCCTGTTTTAAATATCATTCTATTCAATTTCTATGACCCCCCAACTTTTCTCCATTTTATATGTGTGTAGTTTACTGTAGTACTTGTTTCTTTATCTGGTTTATTTCATTTAATATAATGATTCCAATTTCATGTATGGTCTTGAAAATTAAGGGATTTCATTGTATTTTGTGACTAACACAGCCCACATTCATCTATCAGAGTGAGAAATTATATGCATTCTTTTCTTCTCCACTGTGACCTATGATCCATTGTAGAAATGTGCAGATAGATGTCACTTCAAAATGTTGACTTCATTTGGATATCTTTATAATGTTTGCACTCATTTTAGATCCCAGATATGCATTAGTAATATGCATTCATAGTAAATCACTTTGTAATTATATTTATGAGAAAATATATTTTATATCATTGTTCAATATTTTTATAAAGCAAGAGAAAGCACTATTCCAGAATTGTTAAATTTATTCAAGAAATTTTTTTATTGAGAGAGAGTCAGACAGATAAAGAGAAACATGTACATGGATAGTAGATGCTATATGCACATGTTGAGGTCACAGAATAAGTTTTAGAAATTAGTTTTTTCCTTCTACTTTTGTGCTCACAGGGTTAAATCTAGCTTGCTAGGTCTGCACACTGGCTCCTTTAATAACTGAGACCTTATAGGTTAATCTAACATGCATCAAGTATAGTGTCAGTGCCCAAATTGTGAGAAGAAAGCTTTCTTTTTCTCTTCTGGAACACAAGGAAAGCATTGCTACTTTTGAAAAACAGCTCGAGTGGGTCAGTGTGGCAGTCAGTATATAATATGATCTTTAGTTTCTTCCTAGTAAACATATGTTAATATTGACTATAAAGTGGGATAATTATCATGTTGGGATATTCAGTCCTGTGATTATTTGAACATATATATATTCAAATATATAGATATTCAAATAATTATACATATATATATATTCAAATAAACTGTTTTAGCTGAGCAAGAACAAGATGATATTTCAGAATAAATGAGACAGGTCATTCTTGGTCAATAACATTCCTGATAATAGAAAAGAAACTAGAAACCTCAGCCAAAAAGCTGTGAGCAGTGAATTTGACCAAAAAATTTCATAAGTCTGAAAGAGGGCTAGGAAAATAATAAATAATAATAAAATAAATAAATAATAAGTAAATAAATAAATATAAAAAGCATATGGATACTTCGATGTTACCAATGTGTACTTTTAAAAATCTGATAAGTATGAAAATTTAGAGCCAAGAGTGAGAAACAGGTAGTTAATGGGAAAATTCCTTTTCCTTTCTCTCTAATAGAGTTTCTACTTCCCCATGTTGGTCTCAAAGTCTTTAAGTATCTACTACCCCCTTTCACCCAGGACTAGAAGTTGGAATTGCTATTCCTAGGTACCCAGAGTGGAGTTTTCTGTAATGCAGGGAATCACTCTACAGCCACCTCTCCAGACCCATTAGGGCATACTTAAAAAATAAAGAATGTGGCACTGAAAGATGGGTCAAGGGTTAAAGCCTTTGCCTCACAAGCAAAAGGACCATCAATTTGTGCCTTCGAAGGCAGAACCTAGGTAACACCAAAGCAAAGCAACAAGGAAGTAAAGCAATCCAATATGATGCTTGATGTCACCTTTGTCCTTCCAAGGGTACACATATTAAGTCCTTCCTGTAGACAAACATATACTGACACACACTCACACACACACACACACACACACACACACACACACACACAAAGACACACACAAGTGCAAAACAATGGTAAATATATTAAGTTCATGAGGATGAAGATTCTGTTTGAATTTTTTTCACTTTTTTACTTTCAAGAAAATATGAATTTATGTTGTCTTCTTGCACCTTTTTATTGAGAAATAAAAAACAACATTCTTAAAGAATTCTCAAAAAAAATTCTCAAAAAAAATTTTACTTTTCTGCCCCAGACGAGGAACAGGGCAGACTCTCTGCTCCTCAGATAAGGCCCCTAGACCATGCCCCAGACCCCAGGTCACCTGCACACGCACCACCAGGATCCAGTCTGCACTGCTGGAAGTAGGGAAGGCCCCTAGGCCACACCCCAGGTCCCAGGTGGTCTGCATGCCCCACTAGCCACTCTGCTTCTCTGCCCCAGATTCAGAACAGGGAAGACTCCCTGCTTCTCAGAATTCAATAAAGTCCAGAGAAAACCCAAGCAAAGATCTAGGAGACAAACACCACATCTGAAGTCCTCTAAAATCACCCCATCACATGGGAGAGAATCTTCACATCCAGGTCAAAGATAAGTAAACCATTTTTACCATCTTGTTCCTCTAAATAATAAGTCACTGTAGCCATCCAAAAACCCATACAATTTCAGGGATCAAAGAAGTAAACCTAAAAAAGTGCACTACCATACTAATCATCATTCCTTGTCTACTAAACCTGACTTAATTGATGTACTAACAGTCTAATAGCCTCATCTGGGAAATAACACTAATATCAGACAAGCATACCCAACTCCAAGGCAAACACAAATAATAATTGCTCAAGTGTAGTAATACTGTCTAATTCAATTCAGTCAGAAACACACAGAAACAGAAAGATCTAATGATGATTTTCAAAGCTTGATCTTTACTATGATCAAAATAATGAAAGAGGAAATCTGGGAGGAGTTAATTAACATCATCAACCACTTTGAACAGTAACACAAGAACTTGGAGGAGATGAGAAAAGCAGTTGAAGAAACAAAAATTGTCATACAGCAGTTAAAACAATTTCAAGCCGTGTTTAAAATTGAACTAAAAGACAAGTTATCTTCAACCCAGAACTCAACAGAGAGTCTTATCAGCAGAACTAAGAAGCAAGATATAGAATATCTGATCTCCGCAGCAAATAACAGTCAAAATACTACACATATAAGGCAAAGAGAATGTGCTGAGATCCTCAAGAGAAAAAAAAGTCGCTTCTAAAGGCAAACCTATTAAAATAACAAATAAATTTTCAATGGAAACAGTAAAAGCCAGAAGAGCTTGGAAAAATGTACTTCAAGTATTGAATGAGCAAAAATGTCAACTTAGGCTGATCTACCCAGTAAAACTATTAGAGTGAAAGAAAACTATTAGTTAGAGTGAAAGAAAAATTTTCCACCATAAAGACAGCTTGAAGGCTTACATGACCACCAAACCAGGCCTTCAAGAAATGCTAGTAAAGATACTCAAGCTTGAATAAAAGAACAAGTATATCCAGGAGGACAGAAAGGAAGTATAATACCACCAAAACCTACAAGCTAAATAATACACTTATTAAAGCCATGAAACACAAAAAGTGTTAGGAATTAAAAGTAATTTCTCCATTTTAACACTAAATGTCAATGAAATGAACTCACCAATCAAAAGACCCAAATAACAAACATGGATTAGAAATCCCAACCCATCCATCTGCTACCTTCAGGAAATACATCTCACCACGAAAGATACACACATTCAAAAAGAAAAAGGCTGGTCAAAAAGAATCAGGGCTAGTAATTATGCTATCTGACAAAGTGGATGTCAAATAAAAAAAATCATAAGAGTCACAGATGGACACTACATTTTAGTCACAGGTACAATTCACTAAGAAGACTTCACAATACTGAGCATTTATGTACCTAATATGGACTCCTCCACATTCATTAGGCAAATGCTACAATGTCTAAAGCAAGAAATCAATCCAAAATGATAGTATTAGGGATTTCAAAACTGTACTCTCACTGTGAGATAGATGAACAGGCCAAAAACTTAACAGAGACATATTGGAAATTAAACTCTTACTGTAATGGACTTTACAGATCTCTATCAAACTTTCCATCCATGCACCAAAGAAACACATTTTTCTCAGCAGCCCAAAGAACTTTCTCCAAAATAGACACATATTGGTCCACAAAACGAATCTCCATGTATAAAGGAAATTTGAAATTATAGATTGTACCCTATCAGACCACCATGAAGCTTGACATCCGCAACACAACAAACAGCAGAAAATACACTAATTCTTGGAAACAAAACAGATGATGCTGAATGAGAATTGGATTCAGGAAGAAATCATAAATGAAATTCAAGATTTCCTAGAAGTGAATGGTAATGAAAATACAACATACCAAAATCTCAGGGACATAATGAAACCATCCTAAGAGGTAACTTTATAGCCCTTAATGTGTACATCAAAAAATAGAAACATAACAAATAAATAACTTAAGAATGTAGCTTGAAGCTTTAGAGACACAAGAGCAATCCAATCCCAAAGCAGTACAAGAGAGGAGATTAGCAAAATCAGGGGGGAAAAATCCAAAATTGAGATAAGGAAAATGATACAAAGAATCAACCAGTTGAAAGGCTGGTTCTCTGAAAAGATCAATGAGATTGATACACCCCTAGCTAAATTAACCAAAATCAAGAGAAAAAAAACCCAAATTAACAAAATTAGAAAGGAAAATGAAGTTATCACTACTGATACCCAAGAAATTCAGAGAATTATAAAGTCATATTTCAAAAACTTACACTCCATGAAATTTGATAACACAAAAGAAATGGATGAATTCCTGAGTAAGCATAACTTACCTAAATTGAATCAGGAAGTTTTAAGTTATTTAAATAGTCCTATAAGTATGAGGAAATCAATGAAGTAATCTCAAATATTCCCATCAAAAATGTCCTGGACCAGGGCTGGAGAGGTGGCTCAGGGGTTAAGCCTCCGCCTTGCAGGTGGAAGGTCCTGAGTTCGGATCCCAGATCCCACGTATAGATGCCAGGCAGAAGCGGGGACGGCCTGCGCTTCTGGTCCTGGTAGGGCGGAGCCTGTAAATCCCGGGGCAGAAGGAGGTGGAGGCGTCCATGGTGGTTCACGAATTCGTCTGTGGTTCTACACACACACACACACACACACACACAGACACACTCACACACGCACATGCGCACAGTTGAATAAATAATAATAATAAAAAAAATTTAAAAAAAATGTCCTGGACCAGATGGATTCAGCACAGAAGTCTACACGACATTTAAGGAACAACTAATACCAATACACCCTAAAGTGCTCCATCAAATTGGGAAAGAAGGAACACTTCCAAATTCTTTCTATACTAATTCCATAATTTCATACTAATTCCATAAGGGAGTAAAAATACACTTATAAAAGAAAACTATAGGCCATTCTCTTTGATGAACACAGATACAAAGATTCTCAAAAAAATCTTAGCAAACTGGATTCAAAACATATCAGCGTCATTCACTGTAATCAAGTAGGCTTTATCCCAGGCACACAAGATTTGTTTACCATATGCAAATCAATAAATGTAATCCACCATATAAACCAATTCAAAATTGAAGACCACACGATACTCTTGATAGATGCAGAAAAATCTTTTGACAAGATCCAACATCTTTTTATGATCAAAACCCTAGAGAGAGTTGGAATGCAAGGAACCTTTATCAACATAATAAAGCTGCATACAACAAGCCAGTAGCAAGAATTACACTCAATGGGGAAAAAACTGAAGCATTCCCACTTTGATCAGGAACTAGACAAGGCTGTCCACTCTCACCACTTCTATTAGATATTGTACTTGAAGTCTTAGCTGGATATAAGAGAGGGAGACAAAAGGGATTCAAATAGGCAAGGAAGAAGTCAATTTATCTCTATTTGCAGATGACATGAACGTATACCTGAGTGATCCTAAAAACTCAACCAGGAAACTCCTGGAACTTAATACATTATGTTCATCAGGGTGGCAGGTTACAAAATAAATGTGCAAAAATCAGTGGCCTTCCTATACAACTAGAATAAATAAAATGAAAAAGTCCTTAAAGGAACAATCCCATTTACTATGGCCCCTAAAAAAATGAATTACCTTGGTATAAACCTAACCAAAGAAATGAGAGACCTATATATTGATAACTTTAAAACCCTAAAGAAAGAAATTACAGAAGACAGGAGAAGGTGGAAAGACCTCCCATGCTCCTGGATTGGCAGAATCAACATCACGAAAATGACCTTCGTATCAAAAGCAATATATAGATTTAGTGCTATAGTAATCAAAATCCCCAAGCTATTCTTTAACAAAATTGACCAAACAATCTCAAAATTCACACAGAAGCACAAAAGATCCAGGATAGCAAAAATAATCCGAGAACAAAAACAATGCTGGAGATATCACCATACCAAACTTTAATCTGTACTACAAAGCCATAGTAATAAAAACAGCCTGGTACTGGCTCCAAAACAGACATGTAGATCAATGGATAAGGGTTGAAGACCCAGATATAAGCTTACACAATCACAACCATTTGATCTTTGACAAAGGGGCCAAAAAATCCAATGGAAAAAGAACAACATCTTCAATAAATGGTGCTGGCAAAAGTGGTTGTCCACATGCAGAAGATTAAAACTGAATATGTACTTGTCACCATGTACAAGAATTAATTCCAAATGGATCACAGGACCTCAATGTAAGGCCAGAGACCATAAAAACCTAGTTGAAGAGGTAGGCAACTCCTTCGAGCTGATTGGACCAGGCCAATAGTTCCTAAACAGAAATCCAATAGCATAGTCACTAGAACCAACATTCAACAAATGGTATCTTATGAAATTAAAGAACTTCTGTTCAGATAGAGATTGTAAACCAAGCAAAACGCAACCCAAAGAATGGGAGAAAATTTTCACTAACCACATATCTGATAGAGCTCTATTATCCAAAGTTCACAAAGAACTTAAAAAACTAAACACCAAGGAGACAAATGCCCCAATTAACAAATGGACCTCGGATCTCAAAAGAAATTTTCCTAGGGACAAAATTGAAATGTCTAACAAATAACTTAAAAAATGCTCCACATCCTTATCCATCAGAGAAATGCACTGTTTACAATAGCAAAGTCAAGGAATCAACCCAAATGCCTAAAAGTTGATGAGTAGATGAGGAAAATGTGGCACATTTATACAATGGAATATTACTCAGCCATCAAAAAGATGACTTAATGGGGAATTGGATGGAATTAGAAAAAAATTATATTGACTAACATATCCTAGACACAGAAAATTAGACACCATATGTGCTTCCTAATAGGTAGATTTTAGTATCGAACCCACTTAATGACATGTTCAAAGAAAAATCTCTAATATCTAAAGTAATCACAAAGATTACAAACAGAAGAGAAGGGGAAGGAGTGTCCCCAGAAATAGAGAGGGGATCAGCTGGAGTAGAGAAAAAAGGTCACTGTCAAGTATTACACATAAGTAACGAGACATCTGGTGAAGCTCATTCTCACTTTCCTTCCTGGGCACTTGTGACTGAGGAGGTTTGATCTCACCAATCAGGGAGGATATAGGGACTGGCAGATAGATAGTCACCATTCTGCAAATGGGACACTGACTTCCCCTCACTGAGGTGTCCTACTCCTATTCCATTTACCTTTGAATCTCCCCTTATAGTAGCATCTTCATATAAACAGCCTTATCTTTGGTTAGGAGGTGACCTCCAATACCAATCAGGATGGAACCAAGGGCTGTGTAGGAACACCAAAGACCCTGCATTGATCACCTGGAACCAGACCAGCCAAATCTCTCCCCAACCTAAAGCTCAAGGAAACTTGTGGAAGAGCAGGCAGCAAGATTGTAAGAGCCTAACAATGGGAAGGACCAACAATATGCACGATGCTCCACATAAGTTAGGCCTGCAGTAGTCATAATCCAACTTTGCATGACCTACTCAATGACTGACATGTTAATGATGCCCAAAGTCTACATGGATTACTGGCATAGGATCCTTAGAGGCAAGGGATTAATAGTCATAATGATGTTCCCATACTAAAGGGGAGCCTAAGAAAGGGCTCTGGGCTATGCCACCGAGTCCTTATACCTCACTAAGGTGTAGGACTCAGAGGAGGGTTTGGCATTCACACAAAAGAATGCTCCAGAGGATGGGAGGGGGGAAGGGGAGGGAGTGGGTAAAAGGAAGGGAAAAAGGAGGGGAGTGTGCAAGGGGGGAATGGGAGGTTGAAGGGAGGGACAGGACTGGGGTACCTATTGAGCTTGCATGATTGGGGAAAAAAACAAAAAAATACTGGACAAATAAAATAATTGGAAAAATTTGTGCGACCCTTTAGAGCCAAATTCTAAGGCAAAACTACAATCATGGAAGCAAACTGATAAAGTAGCAACTAGAAAGACTTGGTTGGGAGGTCTTGCTCATAGACAGCAGCAGGGTGGTATTGGGCCCAGCTGAGTTCAGCGAGATAGTCTTGGACTCAATTCTCAGCACACAGCATCAGGTTATACAGCAAGTCAACAGAACCCTGGTACAGGGCACTCGTGGATCAAACTGAGGACCTGAAGTTGCCTCATCAATTTATTAAGCAATTTGATGAACTTAGAAACCAGATATACTACACTAATGCTGGAATACACACACACACACACACACACACACACACACACTCAGAGTTGTATGAATTACATAAACTGACCCTACCTTAAAATTAAAGAGAGAAAAAGAATCTGAGCACTCACTTGCCATCAGGCTCATCAACTGCAGTCCTGGGCACTTTACCTGCAGAAGGTATGTCCATACACAAACTTGCTAATAAATGTTCGCAACAGCTTGATCTGTTATAGCACCAGAACAGTAGCAACCAACATGCCCTTCAGCAGGTGAATGGGTAGCTAGGCTGTGGTCATCCTTAAGATGTACTACAGCTCAGTAAGAAAGAGGAACTGACAAAACAAATGCTACATCCAACTTAGATGGAAGAACATCATGCTAAGGAAAAAATTGCAGCATCCACAGGTCACGCATTGTCAAGATTTCATTTCCATACCATTCTGAAATGATGTATCCGAAGATACAGAGACGAGATTACTGGTTGTCAGGATGACAGAGGAAGAGGGGTATAGGAACAGAACCATATCAACTTTCTGATTTTATGATTAAATAAATGGAGCCTCTGGGCAAGGATATGGGGAACTCTGTACTGTTCTTGGAATTTCTTATATACCCATAACTATCTCAAACTAAGGAACTGAAAAAAAAGTACAATCAGTGAATAATTGATACATATAGATATCTAGAAGCAGTGAAAAGTTTGTAAAAGCATATCATGTTTTCTAATGTTTAGCAGTCACCCCTATACTAGGCAGACAGTACCAAGATTCCTCAAGCAGGGACAGTTGCAAACCCAAATGAAATATATCCAAGTGCCTTACCTGTGTTCCAGCCCGCCTGATATTTTCCTCAATTGCCCACCATCCCAGGAGCGACAGGCCAGAAGCAAGCAAAAGTAACCCACGTAGCATGGTCTCCCCACTGTAACCGCACCTCAGCAGGCAGTCAAGTGCCTGCTAACAAACCATCAAAAGGCAGAGTAGACAGATAAGCAAAGTATGCAAGATGTAGTGTAGCAGGGCCTTTCACATGGTAGGTGAAGGTCAGAGAAAAAATATGTTTCCTGTGATTCTTTGCCCTGGGGCTCAGACAACCAGGTTTTACTTTCTATCCTGATAAGCACTTCTTTTTTTTTATTAATACATTTTTATTATTATTTCGGCTCATACAGACTTAATAGGTACATCAGTTCCCTCCCTCCCTCCTCCCCCCCGTATCGTATCCCCTGCTCCCCCTCCCCTCCCCCTTTCCTCTCTATCCCCCAGTGCCTCCCGCCCCAATTCCCAGAAAGTCCTTTCTTGTGCATGTCTGATTTTCCTCTGGGCCCTCCTCTCCGATGACGTACAAGGACCCAGTGGCCTTTCCCTGAACCCTTTCCAGTGTTCCCCTTAAGTATAGGAACACTGCTGTGGCTGCCAATCCCTTGCCTCCAAGGATCTTGGTGCCTTTAGCAGATGCTAGACTTTGTGAGGTCAATAGTGTGTTAGACATTGCGCAGGGCATGTAAAGTCCAATTATGATTGCTTCGGCCCTAACTTGTATAGAGTATCTTGCAAATCATTGCTCCTCCCATCCTTTTGCTCTTACAATCTTACCACCCCCTCTTCCGCAAATGTCCCTGAGCTTCAGGATGGGGAGAGATTAGTCTGGCCTAGTTCTAGGTGGTTGATATAGAGTCTCTGAGGTTCTGGATTGTGGTTTGTTGATTTTTTTTTGCAGTTTTGCTGCTCCTGCAATGCCCTTCACTCCATCCTGGTGGGCATTGTATGTCACCCCCTGGCCAGAGACAAAAAGCTGACAAAACTAGAGTCTTGTGATAAGATCACATTCAAAGGTAGCACTTCTTTTGAGTCTTTTACCACAAATAACACTTCAATAAAAGTCTGTGGATCCATTCTGTCCATGTATCCTGGCAGGAATCAATGTGTTGGGAAGGCTCTTGATGAATAGTAAGGTATGTGCAAAAAAGAAGAAAAAAAATTTGAAAGCTCACCGATGGATTCCTCTCTAAAGCAGTTTTAGCTATTCAATAAAATATGTTTTTAAAGGAGGCTGGCTTGTATCACAAACATTTAGGGTTAGGAACAAGTGATAAAATACTTCTTTTGTACTAACAAAGCTGAACAAAAAACAGGTGTGGTAACTTTAAATCCATGCCACAGGAGGACCATGTATGAAAGAAGGCTCTGTGCATTTTGGGAATCTGTTTGTAAGAACTGCCTGAGAAGTACTGGATGAGTTGAATGAGCTGAAAGTGTGATAGCCTAGTGTTTGAGAGCTCAACAATTTATAGCAGACTTTCAGTTTCGAGGCTGGGTGGTCTTGGGCTACTCTCTAAGCTGCCTGTACAACATTTTTACATCTATGGAATGAGGAAGCAGGACCTGTTCAGTTCACTGAATTGTTGGGAACATTAAATGGGTTAATAAAGTAGAATCTCTGGCAAAAAAAATTTAAAACTGATATCATAAATGTGTGCTAGCATGATGTATACTATAATGAAGTTACTTTCACACAATTCAAATACAACATATTAAGCATCTTTGATCAAAATAATTTAACTGGATGCCACAATTAGAATAATTTATAATCTTTGTTGATTTAAGGTTATATTAAAGGAAGTTCACTCCCTAATCAAATTTTGCTCAATGCCATTCACATTATCGAGGGATTCAATGAATATATGTATTTTTTTAAATTAAAATTAACAATGAAATATTTTTGTTTTACTTTCTGAAAGGACAAGTTAAAACTAATTGATCGTATAATATAAATAAAAGTATGAATTAAAAGCGTTTATGCTTTAATTTTTTTCTATACTGGCCTTTATATATATATAAAGGAACAACTGCTGATTCAGGATTTGCAAGTCATAACAGTGATAATGTGTTTTCATTATTAAAAAGGGAAGAGGGAAATGTTTCCAGTTAAAGATATGTAGATAAAAAACCAATATATTTTGAGAGGAAAAACACAACACATCTTTCATACATTCTAACAACTCTCAGAGATGCTAATATACACATGATTAAAAACTTTCATACGACACAGCCTGACAAGCAGAAAGTCCTAAGTTTGGATCCCAGATTCAACATAAAAACACCAGACAAAAATGGCAGTGGCCTTGACTTCTGGCCCCAATGAGAAGAGCCTTGGAAATCCCTAGTGAAGGAAGAAGAGGGTAGAAGTAATTCAGATGGCTCCCAAAGTCATCCTTGGTCCTCTATAGACACACACACACACACACACACACACACACACACACACTAAAAAAAAAAAACTGCTTCAAAACTTTTCATCTGACATCTTAACATTGTCCAAGTAAGCTAGAAAGTAAGTTAGAAAAGAGGTTCTAAATTCCTCAAAAATAAAGAATTCCAAGAAGGCACAAAATAAACCCCTTAGGCAAATACTTTCTCATTGTAGTGAAATTACATGGAAATAAGGATTTATCAAGAAGTATAAGTTGCTGCAACTGTATGAAGAATATTTATTATTAAGATGTCGTGTCTACTACTGAATATTATTTCTCTTGAGGTCTTAAAACAAGTTTCTAGCAATTCCTTGCTTACTACATGCAAAATTCCCATTGCTTTCCTCATAATTTTGCTGTCTTAATGTCTGTTTTCATTAGTATAATACTCAGTTGTGAATATCTGTCAATTTAATATGAATGGTATCACATTGTATTTTACACATGTATTAGCCACTAAAAGTAACAGAATAAAAACTAAGATCAACTTCAACTTGAAGTTTAACTTTGACTATGGAATAGAATTAGACAATTCAGTCATCATGCCTATGTTTTTGCTTCATGAACTTTTTTTTTGTTGTTGTTGATGGTGGTGATGGCAGTTTCTTTCTATTTCACTAAAATAATGTGGAAATATTTTTTATCAAATGTAATGTTGCGTATATGTTTGCTCTTAAGTTATTTGGGTAGTATGTACTTATGCTTTTCTAAAGTTTATTTTAGATCATTATTACAGTGTGTGTTTGTGTGCATGTGAGCATTTGTGTACATGTAATGGCAAATGTGTGAGAATCAGAGGACAACTTTGTCAAGTAATTTCTCTCCTGACTTTATTTAGTATTAGAGTTTCACAAATTGGTCTCTGTGATAAAAATATTATGCAAATAATTTAAGGGAGCAGTTGGGAGTTTATGTTCATGGTTCTAGGATTCAAATTTTCATGGCAGAAGCATTATATCAAAATCAGAAACTCAGAGGAACTGACTACATGAAATTCATAGCAAGAGACAAGGGCAGGAAGCACCGGAGAATATTAGTTTGCTTCCAAGTTTTTCAAAAGTGTTAACCAGCTCACTCAAATTTTTCAGTCTGCCCAAGGAATGGCAATATCACTACAGGCTGGTTCTTCCCACATTAATCATATTGTCACACAATCTCTTACATGTCTGCTAGACATTTTGCTTTAACTAAATAATTCCTCATTGTTGTGCCTATAAGCCCACCTCTCAAATGTCAAGTTGACAGTTGAAACTAAACTCTAATCTTATCAAATTAGCAAGCATACCACTTTTAAACTATCAGCATTCACCCCAAGGTCCTAAACTCATCAAACAATGAAATATTCACTCAACCCAGTTTTAAAAGTTTCATCAATCTGGCTCTAAAATTTTCAGTTGTTTATAGCTCAACTGCAATACTTTAAAACCCCTTCATCTTGGACATATGGGGAAGATGGAGACATTAGAAGCCACACTGCAATGAGTGGTAGATTGCAGCTATGGAATCTAAGAAAACAAAAAATATCCCAGTGACACTTAATCTCTAACACTCGATTAAGAAACACTAGCAATGAATTTTCTCTGCAATCCATGTGGATTTCTGATAATTCTATATTACAGATAGAGTTGTACATTTTCAAATTCAGTAATTTAAATATGAGCAAACAGATTTATATATTTTCCTGCTTTTCTATCAATACATTTATGTAGGCAATCTTCCTTACATATTGAAGCTGGGCCATGATTAAAGCAATTTATCTCATGCTAAAATTTGTTTAATGAATTTATGCACACCAATGTATTGTTCTTCTTGAGATTGTGATTCTCTTTAAATGTACTTGGTGTAAATTACAGGATGCTGAGTGATATTTCTGGCCTTTTGACAGCTCAACCATATCCTGAATATAATTGTAATCCCTACCCAGCAGGTATTTCTAAATGAACAGTCAAAATTATCTGTATGCAAATGTTCTTATAATTATGCTTTGACATGATGAGAGATAAGATACTTTATTTTTCTATTATCAGTGGACAGATTCCTTACAAATTTAGCAATTCCAATGATATAAACAAATAATTTTTAAACAATAAAGCCAAAAATCAATTTGTGAGATAATGATGCTAAATCAAAATTTGAGTTTTACATTTTGAAAATGATACTTTAAGTTCTGATTATCCTTACACATAAGCACAGTATGAAATATTATAATCTCTTCTTTTGTAGTAATGCATAGTATAAAGTATAATGTGCTAATGATCCATTTATTTTAGAATTATAAAGATAGAAAAACATCCTATATAAGTATTGTACAAATTATTGTTGATAGAGATGAGTATTAATTTTAAATATTTTTCTGGTTTTCTGAAACAGCCTCATGACTCAGAATGAAATTGAAAGTAAAAGCTCTTGAACAATGGTTCATTTCTTCTGTTTATAAATTTCTAAACTGTAAAGGCTTTCAGCTATATATCATTACTATGAATGAAAAAAGAGGAATATTAAAGTCTTCTTGTCCTGTATCCCAATCACCCCTCAAGTAGCCATCTGTCCCTCATAGCTAGAGAATTCTAGCATAAGTTCTCTATGAACCGGATGCTCCTGTTTTCTAAAATAAATGGTGGAAAGTACCAAGAAATGCTAATTCAAACGTGTTAGACTCACATCTCTGCCATTGAAAAATGGGCTTCATTTTCTTCCTTCTCACTGCAAATAACAAAGTATACTCCAGAGAAATGGGTTAAATGCTACCTCCAGTCATCTGCTGCATTTGTGTGGAAGGATCCACTGAGCAAAGCAGCCTTACTTGCAGATGTTCCTTAATGCTCTTAATGAGTGCATTTCTTTTCATATGTGATTAGTCGCACTGAAACTGAAATATAGATCTCCTGTAATTATGTAGACAGTTGAGGGGTGAAAACAAGATACCTATAAACGTTGTTTTATTTGTTAGTACTTTGCTGCTGTGGTTGTTTTCTGTTCTTAGACTTTAAAGTCATCCAAAGCCACAAATAAGGGAAACATGTTCAGTGACAATTTTTTTTGTTTGCATCAAAAAAATATCCATTAAACAATACAGTGAAGAGATCATTAAAACTTCTGCATTTAATGTCCTGGGCCACACTGTAAACTAGATATATTGAGGTAGTTGGAATATGGAACACACGTGTTAAAAATATGTGTATATAATGTAAATATAAAATTGTGTAATGTATACGTACACATTCATGAATCATTATGGTATAGTTTTGGACCATAGTCCAGTTGTTTTCCACTGAACCTTCTGAGAGATATTTGAGCAGAAATCTTTCTACTGAAAATAATACCTACCTTGTTTTGCCAACTCTGCCATACACCGCTGCTGAGCCCATGCAGATCCTGTAGTCTAGTACTGGGAATTTGTTAAACCATTACCATTTTTGTTTTTAACTGTGCAAAGTTTTCATACCACTTAAAATTTCTAGAAGTTCAGTCCATAAAGTATGTGGATATCATGTTCATTTATCTTGATGCAGCACTTTATGTCTCTACTGTGTGGAATAAATTCATAAAAATGCAGGAGTCTGAAGATACGATTTTCTTCAAAAAATAAATCAATCCCTTCAAAGACATCCAAAAATGACATTTTCTTTCAGATAGTACTATATATAAATCTATCTATTTGATTTTGAAAGGAAAAATAGCTTTAGGTAATGTGTCATTAAAGAATGCACCGATTTTTGAATTTTTTGGTTTAAATTATATTTCTATGTTGACATGTTTAATCTTTAACTATTTGAATCATAGAAGACATGAGAACGTATTGGTGTTATAATCACTGTGCAGTAAGTGTAAAGAAGAACTCATCCAAATTCTTTTTAAAAATCAGTCTTTTCTGAGTGCTTTTTAATATGTATACTTTTACATTCAAACAAATGGGTAATTCTAACCTAAGATAACTATGTATGTGTATGTATGTGTGTTTATGTGTGTGTGTGTGTGTGTGTGCGTGTGTGCATGTGTGAGTGTGTGTATTGATTGGTACATATTACATACGGTCAATAAAACTAAGTCAAATGAATCATTGAACATGCCTTAGCAATTTGTTGATACCTGACACAGATTTCAGAGAAAAAATTTAAGTATAATTGTCAATTCTGATAGTCCATTTATAGTTGGGAAGATCCAGCTTGGCAAACTTGATTCATGGTAAAAGGTTACATTGCAGTGTTGTTTGCTGAGGGTTAGAATTTTGAAATTAGAACTTATTAATGATTTCTTAGACTTGCTAGACATGAAAAGGATGACTATGCACTGACAAAGATAATCCATGTCTTCACAAACACAAATATACAATAGGCACAAGCTTTGTGGAATCAGATTGCAAACTGTAAATATAAAATGAAAGTTTAAGCAGATTCATGGCATTATGATCTGCTTTGTAGAGAATATCAGGGATTCCGTATAGAGGACAAATAATTTGGATTGGATGACATTATAAAATCTCAGTAGAGAATAATAAATATATGAACTAGGGAAGAAGTAGTGGAGAACAATATATATACCTGTATATTGATATATATTGATATGTACAAGGATGTCCCTTTTTATAAGATTAAAGGTTTTTTTTTTTTTTTTTTTTTTGCTAACTAGATAGGGTACTAACTTGACAATTGGTGACTGAGTTTCTACATGAACTTATGTTGAATTATTCAATTAAGGCAAACCCTGAGAACACCTATGGGAAATTACTTATTTAGAGTGGGAAGATCGAGGGGACAGTGGTGGAATCATTCCTTGGAAGGGTGGATGAGTAGAGAGAGCTGGCTCAGTATTTTGGCCTTCAGGCAATAAATACCAAGAGAGAAAGTATGTTCTCTCATCTCTTCACGTGGATGTGGCAGCCACATTCCTTGGATCCCAATGTAAGTATAACATCTACTGTCATATTTATGAACTGCAAGTAAGAATCCATAAGTTGCAATTAACTCCCCTTCCCCCTCAAATTTTAAGTCTGTATTTATATTACCAATAGAAGAAAAATTAAAGTAAGATTGCTTGCCAAGTGAGGTATGTGATGTTTCTGCTTTGCCTAAAAGCATCTGTGTGAGCTAATCCTGAGCTGAAATACCAAAGACCATGACCCATGCACTCTGTCTTCTCTCCCTTAAGTCATGTTTTCAGTCATTGTGTCACAATAATGTCAGAGTGACTCATAAGGCAGAAGCATGGAAATCAATGAACCAATGCAACACTCCCAATGAATGTTACTGCTTTATCTGTCCTTTTTCTTTCTTTTAACCCCTAATCTCCATCACTTGTAATGATGTTTTGCACACAATTCCTCTATAAGTCTGAAGAGACCAAATGTAAGCTTGACTTTACTGGAAACCACAAAACTTTGCTTACGAAGTCACAATGAACTTACATTCCTCATGCAAATGTCTGTAAAATTATAATAATTCACACAATTAGAATTTTACATTGCCTTTAATAGAATTGATCAGTATCAACTTGAATCTTAATTTCAGTTTTTAATTTTTTTCAAATGTAATATACCTATGCAAAACATGACTTGGGCTCAAATATAAACCTTTTAATATCATGATTTAATTTTGACATGTAATGCTATGTTCTGGAAAATGTTCTCTGTCAATACATAGGGTTTTCATTATCATTTTATTTGATACAGACATGATAATAAGTTAAGTACTACCTTCTCAGATACTTTCCTATAATTACCTATGAACTGACTTCTTTGAATAGATGTCTAAGTATGTCTCTAAATATTTTCTGTATAAGAATGAATCCTTCAAAAAGTGCCAATTATTTAAAATCTTTTAGTACTCATGTTCAGTACAGACTAAAACATGTATGGCTATGGCATGTTGCCTAATGTGTTGTGTTTCAAGCTCGTTAAATATGCTTTCTCAGTGTGCCCCGGGAAGGCAGATCTAGGTAAGGACTACTTCTGTCTTTCCTCCCATATTCAAACTATTAAACTGTATGTCAGTCAAATGGCTACCCAAAGATAAACACAATTTTAGCTAGGTAAATGAATAAAACAACAACTCTTAAAGTTTAACAGATATTTCCAAATTGTCATAATTTAATTTTTAATGTAGAAATGTTAATAATTTTAATAAGCAATTCAATGAATTAAAATTTAAAAGAATATCCATTATATTGTGACTATCATTCAGAAAAGTACTAGGTTTTTGCATTTTAAAAAAATAAGGTAATCCTGTTGTCTGAGAGAAACTGGGCTATAAATTTGCATATGCTCTTTTTGTTTCATAATATATTATCTATTTATCTATTTATCTATCTATCTCTATATCTATCTACATTTAGATAAATATAAAATCTAATATGTATATTATAATGCATATTTCAAGATTAGTATGAAAAATCACTTCCTGTGTATACTCCTGTGTCTCTTTTCCCATGTGGACTCTGGTATTGCATAGTCTAACAGTTAATACTGGTTGTCAACCTGACTACACCTACCATACCACCAAAAGAGACCATCTTGATTAATATATTTGCAGCACAAAGACCAATCCTAAATCTGGATGAAATCTCCCAG
Organism: Typhlomys cinereus; assembly: GCA_023101885.1. Taxonomy (NCBI): domain Eukaryota; kingdom Metazoa; phylum Chordata; class Mammalia; order Rodentia; family Platacanthomyidae; genus Typhlomys; species Typhlomys cinereus. Next base: position 13,722,506 of record JALPQD010000007.1, on the reverse strand, counting down.
TGGCAGATCAGATAAAAGGAACCATGAGAGACAGAAGAGCTCTGGGAGGCTGTCTTGCACTGTTCTGGCAAACTCATCTTCACTCTTCCTGTTGGGCTTCTTCCATCCTGCAAACTTTCAAATTGACTGAGGTCCAGAGGTTCTCCAGGAATCTCCAGCATTTAGCCACAGGCTGGGACTGCTGTGATATTCAGTTTCTGGACTTAACAGTCACTGGTAGCCATTGTTGGACTATCTAGATTTTATCTCATGAGGCAATCCAATAAATTCCCTTTTTATGTATTCATTCTATTGTTTATATTGCTCTAGAGAACCGTGACTAGTACATATAGGGTACAAGTATGTATCTATCAACCGAACACATAATTTCATTATTTTTAAAGCGTTATGAACAAGTCATTAAAATCTTGGGTTCATTTTTTTTCTAATATAAGATGTTTCTTTGGGGTTACTTCCCACAGTCTTGCAGTTTATCTGTCTCCTCCTATCTTCCTCCCCCTCATTTCCTGATATGTATTTTTCCCAATTATTCCCTCTCATATCCTTGTCCCTGGGATTCTAAATCTCCCTTTTAAAAGGTTTCACTCTAACCATCCCTTCCTACCTTTGTACTCATAGATCTTTTTCAAATGTTCTGGCTCTTACAGTGCTTTCAATTCAGATACATTGACAAAGATATCAGTTCAGTCATCCACATATAAAAGTGAACATGTGGTGCTTAACTTTAAGATATCTCATTCAATATTAGTTTTCAGTTCCATCCATTTACTAGAAAATTCCATAATCTCAACCTTTCTTATGGCTGCATTAAGTTCCATTGTGTATATGTACCACATTATTGTTATCCATTCCTTTGTTGATGGGCATGTTGGCTGATTCCATTAATTTGTTATTGTAAATAGAGCTGCAATGAACACAGATGAACAAGTGTCTTTGTAATAAGATGTGCAGTCTTTTGGGAGTATCCCAAGGAGTTGTATAGCTGGGTCATATGGCAGTTCCATTTTAAGATTTCTGAGGAACTTCCACACTAATCTTCACAAAGGTTGCACCAGATTACACTGCAACCAGTAGTGGATAAGTGTCCCCTTTTAAAGAAGGGAACAGTAATGGGCACTCCCTATTCAGAGGAGCACAGAGTGAGGAAAACAGGACAAAAAAGAAAAGCCTTGAGCTGATCCACTTAGAACCCAGGGACAAAATTATACCAGAATTAACAGGAATGTGGTACTTCCTGATAAAACGTAGGTCATAGAGATCTTAAACAACCCCAAACACTATAGGCTTTGCCATTGCTCTTGGTTGCTTTCCAAAATCTATCAGTAAAACCCTATTACCTAAGATGCAATACAAATGGATCACAGAACATGGGCAAAATATATCAACTGAAATTGGTCTGAGGATTTAAATGGATAGTTTACACAGTACCAAGAAATACTGTAGAAGCTACTGGGGGAGAGAAATAATCACAAGCCCATCAACAACATGGGATCTGTAAGTTACAATATAAATCACCATGGCAATAGGTGATCACTAATGTAATAGTGGCATGAATACCAAGGAGACTGCCAACAGCTTTCTGATTGGATTTAAGATCTGCTTGTCAGAATGGTACTACTACTGTAAACTGCAATATGAACCTAAAAAAGGGAGATGGGAATATATCAATAGGGAAGACAGCCAATAAACCTATAGGTAGGAAGACAAGTACATCAAACTACTCTGTAGGTAGATGTTGTTATACCCATAGAATGGGAACCCATAATGGAAACTTTTGAGTCTAAAGCTGGATGAGTGAAGGAAAATACACATATCAATAGGGGTGGCCTGAAGAGAGGTAACATGATATACCTAAGAGGTCTGAGTCCCACAGGTAAGTAGACAAGCTAGAGTGAACCCAGTGTCATAGAAGCACACAGGCAGAAGAGTGAGTGGGATTGGGAGGGAATGCTGAAGGGAAGGGAGGAAATGGGAGGAAGGGGTGAGGAAGGGAAGCTGGGATAAATACTCAATATCTTTGTAAAAGCAGAAAAAAAATCTTAGGTTCAAAAGAAAAGGTAATATTACAATTTAAAAATGAACTTTTCCTATAAGAAAATAGTGGTTCTGTTTATGTAATATTATTACAGGAAATGTGCCAAGGCTTTGCTATAAAGCTTTTGTGTTTATTTCTTTAAGCCAGGTTTTTAATCATTAATGCCAAATATTTAAAGTCAATAATCTTATTGGCTAATATAAGCTTATTTCTAACCATATTCATCATGGTTGAGCAGTCTACTGGAATACAACAAATATGTGAATCTGCATTACAATGTCTCATATCTGTAGAAAATTCTTAACATGATACTATGCTAACAGGAAACATATGAAATTTGTATTTTCATATTTCAAAATGAAGTTGTGGCTTGATGGAAGAATATTTTAGAATAAACAAATGTGTTTCTTTTGCATAAATGTTTTTACTATTTAGGAAGAAGGATAAAACAGATTGTTACCTTGTTTTATATGTACACATTATTGTACAGTGAAATATTTCATTTCTATGTGTATTTGTATATGTTTTTATGATTTGTCATGAACACTTGGCCTATAATTACTTATTTTAATTAATTAATTAATCAACTGATATTTTGCCTATGTGTGTGTGTGTGTGTGTGTATGTGAGTGTGTGTGTGAATCAGAGGGTATGGTGTGTCCCTGTGGAGGGCCAAGGGTAACTTCATGAATCATCCTTGGTTGCTTTTGTCTCTTTTTTGCTTCCTGTGATTTTGCAGGCACTGCCCATGAGGACTAGAAGTATAGGACACAGCAATTTCTGCCTTGCATTTTTATGTGGGACTTTTGATCTAAACTCAAGTCCTTTTGCTTCCAGGGCAGAGACTTAACCCCTGAGCCATCTCTCCAGCCCATTGAGCTACCGGTATAAAGATATTAGTATCAAAACCTACTTGCTGTAGTTCGAATCATGAAAAGAAAAAAAAATTTGGTAGCATGGATTTTGTTCATTAAATATTCAAATACAAATAAAATTGTGAAGCTATAATAGAATTATAATTGCTGGATCCCATTTATCTTGGTACATCTACTTGATTGATTTAGAGAAATAAATTTTAGGAAGATACATTCCTTTAATGAATAGAATTCTTTGCTAACATATTTTACATATTCTGTAATATTTGGTAGATGTTGGGATATAATTACTATGTAAGACAATGCACACAAATTAATGTTGTGAGGGCAGAAAACTCTTACTGCCAACAATTTGCAAAGGGCTTGTTGCTTGAAAGATAAATAAAATTTACTGAATGAAGAAACTGTATTTTGTGTGAATATCATTACAGAGTAACTTCTCTCTTTGTGAAACATAACAATATTCACCTGCATGTATACAAATGAAAACATACATCATCTTGATTATTTTCCCTGAAAGTATAGTGGAAGTTTCACTCTGAATCTTAAAAGGTAGAATTCAGCAGCAAGCACTTACCTAAGTAAATATTACTTGCTTTCACATTGTCAAATGGGAATAACATGTTTTTCACTATGTACATTTCCCAAAATAATAAAGCAAGCATTGATATGTTGCTTTAAAAAAATTCGCTCAGTAACTATAAAAAGGAAGTAGAATTCCATGACATAGTATAGTAGTATAATACACTGCTATAAACATTCAAAAATCAATCCAGATAATGAGAACCCTATGTGACCGGCCCTGGTGAACAGACAACACTAGGCATGGGCAAACAGGGAGAAAAGGCTGTGTATAAGTTGAAGAGAGAAGCCCTTAAGGATCCACGCTGCCAAGACACATCTGGACAGCAGCCTTCAGCCAATAAAACAAATTACACCTCTGTCTCATAAGCTTCACAGTGCATGGTATTTTGTCATGGACTTCCTAGGAAATAGTACATGATGACAAGATAATTCCCCCCAAGTAACCAAACTTAGGACCATTGGCATAGTTTCCATTAGGAGAACATAGTCTGAGACTTTGTCTTTTCATGTCAGAAACGCTTTGCGGTCTGCTTTCATCCTGATGACAAACCCTTTGTGCTATGCACGTTCTTGTTTCTGTATCAATTACAGTTCAACAATAGAATCTCCATGAGCCCAGGTCTCCATATTATCATTTTAATGTGGATGACAAACAAACTCGCAAACATCTGGTACAACACATTGCAATGTAAGGACCTAAGTAACACATTTTATTGGACTGTCATCATCTGACTTCTTTGTCCAAATGGTTATAAAATCCTCTGAATAAGGGAACTCTGCAGCTCTAAGTCAAAATGACATAAAGTGGGAAATTTGCATAGAAAATTAACTTATGTAAATTTATAGAAATTAGAGCATTCATATTTCTGTCTACTAACAAATCTGTTCCTCTAGACTTCTAGCTCATTTCCTGATATCAACAAATTCAAGCTTACCAAATTAATTTATATTAACATTTCAGGTAAATCTTATCCAATGCTAAAAATAAATAATAATGGAAAACCTCTGTAAATGTAAACTACCAACAATAAGGTATGCTATATGGCTCCAATAATAATTAAAAGATTATATCATCATTTCATATCACCAAAGATTATATAGTGGATCTAACTATGCTTAATTTTTAACTACATTTATGGTTACTATATCTGTGATTCATTTTTAACAAATTAGAACTAAGGATCTGTGTTAATCTCCCATTCTACAAATGCAACATAACTTCCTTCATAATGAAAGCCTATTAAAACAAATTGTATTTAGTACAAAAAGATATAGCAGAATTATCGGTATATATTTATACCTAAATCATGATTACAATAAAAATACAACAATTTATAAGAGTGGATATGTGCCATTTTAAAAAAATATTTTAGGCATGTATTCTTTATCCATAAAATGAATAAAGTCTAAACCTCTGAATATTTATAAATCACATTCAAATATAATGCCTGTAAGCACACAGAAAAGTGTTCTTTCTAAACCCAAACCTGAGATTCATCGCTTCAAGAAATAGAACCGGTTGTTTTTGTTAAAGAAAAATAACTTATCAGAGTGAGTTATCCTCTCTTTCTACAAAGCTAGAAAAACCAAAGTAAATGTTTATTTCACTTTTATGCCCCCTTATACTCTTATCAGACTTCTGCTTCTCTCTGTCTCAATGAGCCTTTTGTCATTGTTCCTATGTTGCAGTGTAAATAGATTTTTATGGATTTGTAGCTTAGAAACATGGATACAGATGTGATCAGATTAAAGATTTAGCCACATATAATCAGAACAGCATTGTAGGGGGTCACCTGTCAAAAACTCCTAGTGCTATTTGAGATAAAAGCAAACTTCAGGCTGAGAATGCGGTATGCTCAAACCACTGTATAAACCAGATGTGGTGACATAAACCTATAATTCCAATACTTGGAAAGGACAGGATAGAGCATTAGTAGTATAAGGTTTTCATTAACTGTGTCTAGACTTTGAAACTAGACTGGTGTATAAGAGACCTTCTCCCCCTCTCCTTCTGTCTGTCTGTCTCTTTCTCTCTCTCACACACATATACACACAGACACACACACACACTCTTTGCCATATACTTTTGCCTTTGCTTTTCTTCCTCGCTAAGTCAACACTCTACAGCTTTAGTTCTTGCTGTATCACCATTTACCCTTCTTCAGGCTGTGTTTCTGACCAGACTTTCTCTGAGAAATCCCATGTCTACTACAATCTGATCTAATATTATTCATTTCAGCATTTTATTAATTCAAAGCTTACTTTTGATAACTTGACACACATATGTAATGCATACTCACCATTCTTGCTACCTGCCCTCTTCCGCCTACCTACCACTCCTTTCTACAAGTTGCTTATCCATGTTCACGTCTGTTTTGTTTTGTGATTCACTGACTTCAATGAGGGCTTCCTAACTGACCATTAGGTCAGGACTCTCTGTTGGAGCCTAGTGAACTGGATGATGTATATACAGATGAAGATGCTAAACACTGCAGCTCTCCTAAAATGTATCACCATTCACTGGTTCAACTGTAAGGACCAAGAACCCATGAGCTCTGCCCCCAGCCGTGACTGATATCGACAGGGACTTCCTACACTGACTCAGCTATAAATTCTCAGTGACACAGTGACACAGCTCTTCTGTTTGGCCTCTGCTTCTCACGCACTTCGATCTTCTCCCATGTCCTTGCGTCATGTCTCCTGAGAGTTAGAGGTGCAAATATATTGCACAAGGCTGAATGCTCAGCTGTCACTTATTCTCAGCACCTTGGGCATGGACCAGTCTTTACATTCACAACCCTTGACTACAAAAGCCTGAGAGTAGCTTTTGTTAATAGGTGTAATTACATACACATAGGTGTGTGTGTTTCTGTGTGTGTGTGTGTGTGTGTGTGTGTGTGTGTGTGTGTGTATGTACATAGCAAGTAGTTTGACACAGCTTAGTTAAACAATAGTAAGTTCATCCCTTGAGCCTCCCTTGAGCCTAAGACCTTCCAGTTTGACACTATCAAATGTAGTGTCATAGTTAGGCACAGGTGTCAATTTGACTGTTGAGGGTTTGAGCTCTGGGCACATTTATGGAGAATTAGTGGTTGGGTTGAACTCAGAGCAAACCTGCAGGTGATTGTCTAGCTGATGAGGAAGGCCCAGACTATGGTGGGTGGGACTAGGCCCTGAGCAGATGAATAAAATACAGAGAGCTTGTTGAGGAAGTTGGCATCCTTCTGTATACTTGGCCGGACATTCTTGCTGGTCTAGCAAGTAAATATTATCCCTTTCTCAGCTGTTATATGGGGATTTTGTGGCCAGTTCCCTCAGCCCTGTTGTTGGTGCATGCTCTCCTGTCAAGCTGGACTAAGAAATGTAACCAGTAATTATAAGAGAAAATAAACCTCTTATGCTGTTTGATGGTCAACCATGCAGGCTGACTGCAACAAGTGGGTAGCACCAAAGAAGTGGCCTTCAAACCCAATCAGAGAGAAGGGCATGAATGACAGTATTTCACAATGTGCCCATGTGGATGTTTGTTCAGTTACATCCACATTCCATATTTCCTACCATGTGTAAAGCAATGGTGAAGTCATGAGAAATTTTCTGTTATTTTTATTTATTTTTTTCAGTTAATTTCAACTTTCCCACTGTAGCTCATTAGTGCAGAGAAGTCAGGAGCTTAAAGCAATTGCTCATGTTACCTGTAGAGCTTATGTTGCAGTCCACCTGCATTATTGCTAATAAATGACCATCACACAGCTTAAGGGAACAGGAGTTTACCTCCTTACACTAGTCCAGTTACAGTTCTCAGTACAGCTTAATGGGAGAGCACGCACCAACACCAGGGCCCAGGGAACTGGCCCCCATCACCACATAATGGCTGAGAGATGGACAATCCTTACTTGCCAGACCAGCATGCCTGGCCAAGTGAACAGAAGGATGCCAACTCTCATCCAGCTCTCTGTGATTTATCCAAGGCCTAATCCCACCCACCATGGGCTGGGTTTTCCCATCAGCTAGACAATCTCAGGTTTGCTCTGGGCTTAACTCAACCATCAACTCTCTACAACTGTGCCTAGAACTCAAACCCTCAAAAGTCAAGTTGACACTTGTGCTTAACTATAACAACTTACTTTATTGATTTTTATACAGTTCTGTGGGAATAGTCCCAAATACAATTAAGATTAATCTTTCCTCATCAATTTATGAAAATAAGACATGTTTCCATAGGAATATCAGAATAGCTTCTCCTGGGTGATCTACATAGTTTTAAGTTCATAATTGAGATCTACCATAACATAGTATTCCAGTGAAAGTGGAGAGCCTATGATCATATATGTATTTACCACACAGAACACTGTAGCAAGGTGTTCTCTCTCATTCTGAAGAAAAGGAGCTATTTGGTTTAAAAAAGAGTAATATTATTATAACACTTTACATTAATATAATAAGCTTCATTTTCTTTCTAATCTTTCACTAGTAATTCCTATATTCCACATCTTTTCATTTTCTAAAAATCTATAATAGATAAATCAAAACTTGTAAAAAATTAAGCTTTTTTTTGGAGGGTGGGCATGTTGTTTGTTGCTTTAGGTGGTGGCACTGCAGTACTAAACTCCAGGGCTTCATGGGTGCTAGGCAAATCCTCTACCACAAAGCTGCCACTCCCCCAGACCTTCATTTCCATATTATTTATTTATTTATGTGTTTATTTATTTATTATTTACAATATTGAGATATCCACTTTTAAAGGCAGGCCTATCCTACTCTATCTTACTACCTATTAAGAAATCTCAATTCTGGTTGAGGCGCTCACAGAAATTTTGTCTCCTGGGCGGTGCCAAAGAGAGAGAAGTCCTGAAAAGAACAGAGAAAGATACAGGAGGAAACCAAAGAAATCAAAGCTGCCTGACAGATGGGGGAAGCTCATTTCTCCAGCTCTGAGAATAATGAGCCCTCCCTCCCCCCCCCACAGATCCAAGGAACTTCATTTGTATAGAAATGTAAAGTAGGGTCTGGGGAATCAGTTTGGAAGCTCAAATGAAAGCTGCGATTAGTGGAGAAGGAAATAAAGAACGTGGCGATGATGTCTCTAGTGCTCAGCGCGGCTCAGACACCCCCAATCTGTGACTTCTGGAGAAGTTCAGCACCACGGACAGCTTCTATTCTCTTGCCCTCCAGAGATTGTCTAATGAATCTCTCATAGGCATGAAAACCCTCTGATCTCCGACTTTTGCCTAAGATCAAAGGACTTCACAAGCTTTGTTTTTCCAGGCCAACGTTTTGTACTTTTCCTTTTAAGGAGAAGTCATTCACTCCTGCAAAGTTCTCAAATAAAGTGAAATCCTTGTCACGATGGCGTCCTAAGCACCACGTTCCACCAGGTGGCGCTCTTCGGGGTGAAGGTCTCACTCACTTGCCCAGGCTTTGAACTTGCAGTTCTGATTCAGTTTCCTGAGAGGCTGGTATTATATAGCACATGTCACCAGGCATGATTATTGCTTCATTTTACTCTTTGACAAAACAGTATGTGTACTGGGGTGGTAGCACATGTCTGTAATCACAGTCTTCAAGAGGCTGAAGCAGGATAATTCAGGCTTCACAGTCAGGCTGGGATACGGAGCAAGATCCCATCTCTAATAAACAAATATGTCTCATTACTTACTTGTAGTCCTTGATAGTGACCTATTTTTTCTGCTGTAACATGGTCCCCTCTCTCCTTATTTCTAAATGACGAGACATCCGGTTAAGTGCACAGACTTTCCTTCCTGATCATTTGCAACTGATGGGGTATGATCTCACCAGAAGGAGAAGGGCATATAGTCTGGCAGATAGAAAGTAACCATTTTGCAAATGGGAGACTGACCCCTCCCTCACCGTGGTCTCCTACTTTTATTCCAACTACCTTTGAATATACTCTTATAACAAGACTCTAATTTTAACAGGTTTTTATCTCTGGCCACGTGGTGACATCCAATAACCATCAGGATGGAGCCAAGGGCATTGCAGGAGCAGCAAAACTTTAAAAAAAAATCAACAAACCATAATTCAGAACATCAGAGACTCTATATCAACCACCTGGAACTAGGCCAGCCTAATCTCTGTCCATCCTGAAGCTCAGGGAAATTTGTGGAAGAGGGGGGCGGTAAGAGTGTAAGAGCACAAGGATGGGAGAAGTCATGATATGCAAGATACTCCACACAAGTTAGATCCTGAAGCAATCATAATAGGACTTTGCATGACCTGCGCTATGTCCAACACATTATGGACCCTACAAAGTCTAGCATAGACTAAAGACACTAGGATCCTTGGAGGCTAAGGATTGACAGCCACAGTAGTGTTCCTATGCTTAAGGGGAACACAGGAAATGGTTTTGGGAAATGCCGCTGGGTCCTTGCACTTCATCAGAGAGGAAGACCCAGAGGAAAGTTTGGCATGCACATTAAAGGATCATCCAGGGATGGGGGGTGGAGGCACTGGGGGATGAGAAGGGAGGGAGGAGCAGAAAAGGGGTGAACAGGAGGGTCGGGGGGTGGAGGGAGGGAGGGGACTGGTGTAACTGTTAAGTTTGTATGAGCAGAAATAAAAATAAAGTAAAATAAAATGCTCTTTATACATAAAAAATAAACAAATATGTGTTGTTACATTAAGAAAAAATGCGTATATATAAAGTATAAGGTTAGGCATAGTGGCTTGTGCCTGCAATTCCAGCACATGAGATATGGTGATAGGTTAATCACAAGTTTGAAGTCAGCTTTGGCTACTTGATTACATAGCTGCTGGGACTATATGAGATCTACTTCCTCCCCTTTGCCCCCCCCCCAAAGAAAAAAGACCAATACAATGAAAAAGACTTATAATAAAAAGTCAGCACTCCCAAGTCTTTTGTCCTTCCTTTCACCATCTAAATCCATATTTCTATTTTTGGGGTGGTCACACAAGTGGAAAGACTTGGAAATAGGAGAAAACAAAAGAGGGAGATAGAGCTCTGTTAGGGGAAAGGGAAGAAGGAGAAAAAAGAAAAATAAAATTATTGTAAAAATTAAAGAAAGAAATGACAATAAAAAGAGAAATCATCCTTTTTAACACACGATAATTAAATTCCATTTCATTATTGCTACTTAATACTTGCTATTTGACATTATCCTCTCCATACATTGACTAAAATAAATCCTGACATAAGCCGCTGGTTCTCAACTGGGGTTAGTATTGTTCCCCTGAGTAATATTAGGCAATTTCTGAGACATATTTGGTTGTGACAAATGGAGATGCTGAAAGCTTTTGCGGGTCTTCAGCATGTAGGAGCCATGGTATTCCTTACCCCACAGTACTAAGGGCAGCATGTGACAAATGTCCACTGTGTCGTCTGCTGCATATCCTCCACTCTTTCTAACAGTTTTTTTGACACATATACATGTGGCTCTTTGACTTCTGAGTTCAGAATCAAAGGAGCATATGACCCCAAGTAGAGGACTACAGTTTTTCATAAAGCCATTTAAATCATGTTTGACAAATAGTAATGACCAAAATAATGCTTGCCTATTAAATGCTCTTTAAGCAGATATCTTTTTAGAAGAAATAGGAAGTTTTACTCTATTTTGGTAAGTTATCTCAGATTTTCCATTATGTCATGTGAGGAAAATATACTCTGAATAAACATTTTGAATTTTTTTATTAGTACATTTCAGCTTTTTTACTGCTTTTGTCACTATGGTTGTCCATTGTAAGATTTTTTTAAAACCTATCTGCAGCACAAGGTCATTTCTACACTCTCTATTTTTGAATTTGTTCCATGATCTGAGTGCCTCTGTCTATCCAGATCCATAGATTGTTGTCAACATCAGGAACAACTAAGAGAAAGACAGGCACGTCATGAGCATGTGACATAAATCTGAAGAAGATGTGATACAGAGTGAATAAATGAATTAAAATTCACAGAGAAGAGAAATATTTTTGGATAAAAATGTTCTGGTTACAGCACAGAAGATAATATCCAACTACAATATCCAAAATACTTCAAGGATCCTATAAATCTTAAATAGCAAATAGTGACTATGGTTTTTAATGTTTTGTCAGAGCCTTAGATTTTTACAGTCCAATGAGTTACATTTTTTTCTTTTTATGCGTATTTCAGCAGAGTATTCTCATTTATACTCAGTAGAATAAGTAATTTCTTTATTTATGGGCTTCTCAGACAGAAAACTAAGAAAGTCTGGGTAAATGCAATAAATATCTAGATTTTTCAAACTGTTTAAATGTGTATCACTTTCATGAACTTTATATGCAGGAAAGAAGGAAGAAAAGAAAGTTATTTTTCAATTAACAAATGTAGGAAAGAAAATTCCAGCATATCAGGTTTTTTTTGAAATGCTAGATAAAATACTGTAATCCAAAAGCATGCCTGAACCAAATAAATGTATTTTTATTGAGCTAAATGACCCCCCAACGCAAGCAACCGGTTTCACCTCTTTCTGCCCTGGGAATGATCCCACACACCGTAAGATGAGTGTTCTGTCATCAAGTGGATAATCTCCTTCAGGCTAGCTTGGAGGCTTGCTTTGATTAAATAATTCTTCATCAGTTTACCTAAAGGCTCAGTTCTCAATTGTTAAGTTGAAACCAGAAAGCAATTGCCACACTCTACCCCCTTGTCAATCTATTGCACAAACTCTGTAATTTTTAATTTTGTATTATATAATGTTGTAAATCCATTAAATCCCTTGTCACAACATATATTAACATTTTAATATCAAATGTATCTATTGTTTTTAATGTTTCTCAAAGTCCAAGATTAAAGTCTATCTTTCAGTTTTTCATAATAATTAATTGTTCAGTTATAATATTATAAAAATTCCAAAGTTCCTATAAAACAAAAAATAACATAATCTTTCCAAAGCTTAATGATCACAGAATGAGCATTCTTATGAAGAGGTACCAGGGCACAGCAAGAAAATGTCAAATCAGAATTAGGAATAAGCAAATCAAAGTAAGAATAAAGTCCACTAAGTTAAATAGAGACTTCTCTAGCTCAAAAATCTGTCATCTGTCACTTGTCCTATAGTTAAATTGGCTGCAAAATGCCTGGCAATTCAATACTCTGAGTCCCCAGCCTGCAGCACACAGGGTCTTCTCTGAGGTGTTGAATGGAGCCAGCAGGCTGCGTCAGCACGCCTCGTCATCAGGCACCTCTAATATCTGGGGGTCTCCACAATAATCACGGACTTCAGCTCGCATTTCAAGAACTGCGACCTGTCACATGGGTTTGCAATTGCTGCAGGTATTACAGAGATTTATCTTTGAGTCAGAAAGGCTTGTACAAGTATTTTTATCAAAACAACAACTGTGCTGCCAAGTTCTGCCTCAAGGTTGAGGTACGGTCTGTTCTACTGCTGCCACAGGCATGTATATTTCTTTATTCTTACTCTGTATAAACACTTTTCTAGGTAATCGCTTCAAAAGATGAGGAAAACAATTCATTTAGGAATTTTTTGCATGAAACCAGTCTGAATTTTTCACAAAATGGAGCCTTAGTTGGGTGGGGTTCTTCCCTCAGGGTGTGGCTCCCACTGTCCAATGCAGAGAAGTTATTTCTCTACTGGCATTACATGTTCCTGCAGCCATAGCTCTTATCCTGTTTATACCTTCCCTATTCTAGATTTCAAACTTCCCGTCCAGATTTCTATATCAAAATTTCCAGGTCATTATATTTAAATTTACTTTCACTGAAGTTCTTGTTCCTCCAGAAAACCTTGTGAGTCTGCACAGTTTGCTTCTCTCTTGGCATTGCTATTGTGAAAAGAACCCATTAAGCTCTACCAAATGACATTTCTAGCCTAAACTTTCATAGTTTATGTTTTTAGAAGTAATTTCAAATAGTACAAGTGGCATAAGGTCAAATTCAATGATGGGTACCAAAATTGTCATAATCCTACAGAAGCACTCCACTTCTTTGATATGAAGCTGCTTTCTAGCTCCTCTTTTGTTGTTTTGATAAAAATACTTGTATAAGCCTTTCTGACTCAACGATAAATCTCTGTAATACCTACAGCAATTGCAAAGATTATAAATAGGAGGGAAGGGGAAGGAGGACCCCACAGAGACAAGGAGAGAGGGGACCATGCTATAGCAGAGAAAAAAGGCCTCCATCAACGACTGCAAGTAAGTAGTGAGACATCTGGTTAAGCTTACAGGCTTTCTTTCCTGGTCACTTGCAACTGATTGGGTTTGATCTCACCAGACAGGGAGGGCATAGAGTCTGACAGATTGAAGGTAACCATCTTGCAAATGGGAGACTGACCCACCCTCATCGCGGTCTGCTACTCTTATTCCATTACCTTTGAATCTACTTTTATAATAAGACTCTATTTTAACACCCTTTTATCTCTGGCTAGGAGATGACATCCAATACCCATCAGGATGGAGCCAAGGGTTGTTCAGGAACAACAAAACTGGAAGAAAAAAAAAACATAATTCAGAACATCAGAGACCCTACATTAATCAACAGGCCAGCCTAATCTCTCCCCATCTCAAAGCTCAGAAAAATTTGCAGAAGAGAGGGCAGTAAGATTGTAAGAGCCTAAATATGGGGAAGAGTTACAATATACACAAGTTAGGGCCGAAGTAATCATAATAGGACTTTGCATGACCTGCGCAATACCCAATATATCATTGATCCATCAAAGTCTAGCATGGATCACAGGCACTAGATCCTTAGAGGCAAGGGATTAACAGCCACAATAGTATTCCTATACTAAAGGGGAACACAAGAAAGAGCTCTAGGCAGTGCTACTGAGTCCTTACACCACATCAGAGAGGAGGACCCAGAGGGAAGTTTGACATTCACACTGAAGGATGCTCCAGGAATGGGGGAGGGGTGGTCACTGGAAGAACAGGAGGGAAGGAGGAAAAGGAAGGGGATAGTGAGGGAGGGAGCAAAGGGATACAGGGAGGGAGAGAGGGGAATAGGATACCTATTAAGTTTGTATGAGTGGAAAAAATAAATTAAAAAATACTTGGATAAGCATATTAAGAGATAAAGGGAGAAAGGATCAATATTTTTATTTACAGTTCCATAAGTTCATAGTTCCATACTCCATCATGGTAAAGAACACAGGGTGGCATGCAGAGAAGAAAAGACAGCAAAAGCAAAAGTAAATATTGTAGCCATTGTCAGGAATCAGAAAAGGAGAAAAAAAGAGGGAACAGGAGGGGATGGGAGGGGAAAGGAGGGGATGGGAGGAGAAAAAGGATTCAGAGGGAAACATGGTTTCTAGCTTATCATGATACATAAAATTATAACTAACTCTTTCTAGTACTTGTACTCCTCCAAACAGAATGGTCCCACCTGTCATGATTTAAGTCATCTGGCATAAATGAGTAATCTACTACAGATTCACTAAAGGCATACCTTAACTAATTAAGTGCTACATAGGCTCAGTTCTCAGTTATCAATTTGACGCTGACCCTAAACCACAATGAGTTCATCATTTTAAACATCTGCCCACCATATAAGAGAGTTCTGCAACTTTATAGTTTGGATGTTTTCACTCATTTTTGTCAGTGCTGCAGATTTCAAAGATAGTATAGTGCTCCATAATGATGGCTTCCTTGTGCAAGGGATTGGCTGTCCTAAGAAATAATCATTTGGAAGACCACAATTCACTTCCTTGCTATTTCCCTGGCCTATCATGTGAGAAAAGTTAAACTTGCCCTTTTGCTATAGGTCAGGTAATAAAGACACTGGGAAATACTCCCTGGGTGCCACAATTTGGTGCCTTTGTTTTAGATAACAGAGACTCTAAATTGATAAAATAGCACATTTTTTTTCTATAGATAAAATATCTGGCCTGTGGGATATAGGATAGCAACATACACTAAGGCACCTTCCCTTTTGACCCACTTTTGCATTAGCATATTTGCAATAGCCATCCCATTGCATATGAAAAAATTTTGCATTGTATTTTTTATCACATTTTCTTAATTAGTGACAATGACTACTTTTCATTCATCTGGCTATCACTTTATGTAGCACAAATATCTTTTCAATTCCAATGTTTCAAGTCCACAATAAAGCAAACAGACTAAGGACTCATGTCTTTTAAATGTCCTTCATATTCTTTCTACATTTCATTATCTTAAGAAAATTGGTGTCTTTGTTCACAAATAGTTACTGAGACTGGATAACTGACCATAGAAAATGGAAACTTTTATATCTGGTACAAAATTGTTTTGGCTCTTCAGCAATCACGACTTTTTGAATATTATGCTTCATTTATATTCAATAATGAATAATAAAAAGGCATAGCAAGGCTCCTTATTAGGCTTCTAGAATTATGAAATTGAGAAGATATCAATAATCTGTAAAACAGAATCAACTTCTAACGCTAACAAATAGGTTAGGAAAAGGAGATGGATGCTAATGAGATAAATTTTATATGCAAGGTAGTGAATCTCATTCTTGCATTGATAACTCTGAAGGAAAAATAGGGCATGATAACATGAGAAGATAAGGTTGCACATTCTAATGAATTAGCATATGTATGCAGGAAACCAAACACTTGCAATCAGTGTCTCCAAGTGCTTGTCAGGGCCTTCAGTTTTGAAGTTCACAATTGAATGCTTAAATAAAAGATAATAGCAATGTATTTTTCAGTCATCACATAGGAGTAAGTTAGTTAGAGGCATAGAGAAATTGAAAATGATGGATATTTCTTGGTAGCTTATAGTGAGAGGAGTTCGATCTCTCATCTTGTTGTATACATGCATATACGTATATGTGTATATTTGTTCTTCTCTCTCTATCTCTCTCTCTCTCTCTCTCTCTATATATATATATATACAAAAAATGTGTATGGAGATGCTTACATTCCACATGAAAGATAGGATAGCTGGGAAATAGTGTAGCATCAGCTATAAATATAACTGTAAGTTTAAGGAATCTTCAAAAATAATAGAAATATCATTGATATGCTATGAAAGAAGCAAAATTATGCAATATCAAATACCCAAGACAAAAAAGGCAAAAGAAGAAAATAGGAAAATGACACACAAGTGCAATGATTGTAAAATTATGGCAGACTTTGGTATATATGAACATCAACATGTAATTAATCATTTTATGAACAATTGAACTATAATAACCAATACCAGAAGTTAATGGAATGTTAAGGAAAAGAAACACAAGAGATTTTTCTTTTAAACATATTGATTTGAATGTAAATTGTCTCCTACAAGCCCATGTGCTTACATTCTTGGCTGCTGCTGATGTTTAGGAAGGCTGTCACACATTATTGTGGGGTTGTTGTTACTTAGGCATCTTTTGTTCCAGAGTGGAAGATTGAGATTTGAACAAGTTGAGAAGTAACAAGCAGGAATTTTAATGAAACTGGGAGAACAAGGATGAAACTCTTGCATACTTGGTCAAAGTGAGATAAGGAGGAAGTCTCATAGCCTCTCTCTCTCTCTCTCTCTCTCTCTCTTTCTCTCTTCTGCCTCCATGACAGATGTCACAGCTTCTGGCACATGCCATAACTTTTCTTCCATAATGTACTGTATCTCCCCTCTGGAACTATAATCCACACAGTTGCAAAATGTTCTTAAGAGGTGAATAATGTGAAAATGCCAATCAAAACAAAGCAGAAACAGCCTTGTTTGACTTTAAATGAGAGACATTTTATAAGAAAAATAGCATAAATTAAAAGCAGTGTTAATTCTCTGGGTGACAGCATCTGTATAACCAGCAGCTCAGCCTCCTGGCATACTTGTAAGGGATCAGCTTCACCTTTAGGGGAGCCTGTATGGGATGGGGAGGAGGCTATTTTGTTTGGGCCAACTGTTTTGGAAGATCATTCCCTAGCTTAGGGTCCTGGACGCCTTTCAAAGGAACATTTCCTATCTTTTCCTCTTGACTTAGGATTCAGTTTGTCCAGCTCTGTCAAACTTCTCCTGACTTGGTGTCTGCCTCATAATGGAAAATACCATGAACTCTAAGGCAAAATGGACCTTTACTCGCTTAAAATGCCTTAGCATATTTTATCACAGTAACACTCTGGGATATATTACAAGATAGATTAAGTAAAAGCAAATTTGTGATAATAAATTTATTATGAGAGTATGACAAATTCAATTCTAAATGTTGTTTATAGAATATTTTATCCAAATGGAAGATTTGTCTTTAATGTTACATGGAATATTCAACAAGGTCATATGAATTCTTGATCATGTGAAATATTTTGACAAATTTACATTTCTAGAAATCTGCTATATTTATACTATATGATAAAATTAACAAAGAATAAGAATATGAAAGGAATTGAATAGTAAAATAGTAAGAAGAACAATATGATTAAAAGTAGCATATGGATTGAATTCATAAAAATAATAAAGATTTTGAATACAGTAAATATACACACATATGTACAAATTTTGTGAAATTTCACCAATACAAAGTATCAATATGCTACAGAGTCTAAGATTTTAAACCTCAAGAGACACTGAAAGAAATCAAACAATATCCAAATAATGGAAAACTAACAAATACTGATTATACAGTGAAATTCAACATGATCAATATGTCAATATTTCTGAATTGTTCTAAAGATTCAAAGCATTTCCTGCCCATATTTCAGTAAGCAGTTTTATCTATAGGCTAATTGTAAGTTTTATATAAAATAGAAAATATGTTAAATAATGACCAGGGCAGTGCAATAAGACACTATAGGATACATGTTAACTGAATTCAAAAGTAATTGCAATGTTTTGCTAATGAATGTAATCAAAGCATTTGCTTCAGAGCATGCCTATAAATCAATGAGGCAGAAAAACAAAGATGCATGCCACCATAAATAACCTCCTACCTATGCTAATACAAGCAAACTTTATTAAATTCAGTGGATCACAGCCAATCAATCCAGAAATGTGGGAAAGTGGGAAAAGACTGGATGAGAACAAGGTGTCCAGCGAGAATGGAAAGGACAAGATGGGATAATGGGAAATAAATGTGATAGAAATGTATTGTGTACATATAAGAAAGTGTTAAAAGAAAGGAATACAAATCTGTAGTAATATGTTAAACTCTTCTTTTTTTTTCAAAATGAGAACAAAGAGAATCCAATGAAGGAAAATTACATAATCAAAAAGTTGTGAGAATTAAAATCTCATAAACAAACAATGAAAATATCACATTCATTACACCTTTCATTCAAATTAACTGACTTTTAACATAGTTAATAAAACATGATTTATGAATAAAAAGTCAATGATTTGCACATCAATATAATTAAAAATTATCCTTGAAATTTTGGAGAGAAGTCTCAGGTGTTAAATATTGATCTCAAATAGAAAGACCTGAGATGGGATCCCAGGTGCCATGTAAAAGCATCAGGTGTAAATGGCAGTCACCTGCACTTCTGGCCCTGGAAGTTAGAACCTGAGAAATCCCAGAATAAAGGAAAGAAAGGAAGTACAGCAATCCAGAAAAGTTTCTGAGGTCATTGTAAGACCTACACAGGTGCATACATTCTAGTGATGTCTGATTCATATAAACAAGTGCACACACACACGCACACACACAAATTAAGCTTAAGGAATTACATTGTCAAGACAGTAAAAGAAACTGGCAAAGATTATAATTGAATACTTCAAATTTTTATTACATTTATATATTTCCGTGTGTGTGTGTGTGTGTGTGCGCGCGCACGCGCGTGTGCACGCATACATGTTCAAGTAGATGTGCATGCCAAAGAATGAGTATCGATGTCAGAGGACAATCAATAGGAGATAGTTTTGTCTTCTACAGTAAAGTTTCTGGAGACTGACCTCAGCTCTATCTTAGTTAACGACTAGCACCTTTACCAAATAAGCCATCTCACCAACTTTGGAGAACAATATATTCAAAATACATAACTGATAAAATGTTAGAAACTACCATAGAAATATTACAATTTTAATAATTTTGAAAATTAATACATAATTTCATTAATAAAATGAAATAATTAAAAATGTATAAGTATTGACAATAATGATAAAAATATTGTTATCATCTTTAATTATTTACTTTTCAAAAAATTAGAAGCTAAAAATAGAAGCTAAAATATATACATAAAAATTGCATTGAAACTCACTTTGTCTATACTATTTTAGGATGAATGCTGACATTTACATTTATAAAGTGGAAACCATGGCACAGTGTGGACTAGAAGCAGGTTTCCAGTGTTACTTACTCTCCTTAGATGAATTCTCTTTTCTCAGACATCCAGGGGGCAGGTTCTGAACTGTGAATCTACATACTTAATTTAAACTTGTATATTTCTGACCAGAGCTTTGAAATGATGGTATTTCTAAACTGATGAAGGTGGTTATCATGTTCATAATTTCTCTCCCTTGAATACTCTATTAAAATCTGGATTGTGAATTCTGCTGAATAACTTTATTGTGTCTTCTCCAGTAGAAGTCCTGTGCAATGAATTGCCAGGTTTGTCTTAATGCTGCATAGAAAATAGCTCCTGTGAGCGTGCCACCCACTAGAGAACTCAACACATGCATTTCTGCATTTTTTCCCATTTGTCCACTAGACACTATCCATAAAGCAAATTGGATAAACAAGATGTAACTCAATACTCTTCTCATAGAGCTTGCATACTTATTTTACTTGTCTGTTCATGGATTAGATGATGAAAAATGTGCTTAATTGGAAATCCAGCCATGGTGGGGCAGGCCTGTAACCTAGCACTTTGGGAGGTTGGAGCAGAAAGGTGGTTGTATGTTTATAACCAGTGTAGGATACATACTGAGACCTTTATCAGACAATAGTGTTAATAATTTATTGTAAAATTATCTGTTATTGCTTTAATTATGATGTTGCTTGTTCAAACCACACTGTGTTTAAGATATATTAAAAACTAACTTGAATACTCCTGGTATTGCATCTTTAAAAATAAAAATTTACAGCTGGAGAGATTGTTCAGGGGTTAAACCTCTACCTTACAAGCAAAAGATCTTGAATTTGGACTCTGGATTCCTGGTAAAAACGCCACCTAGAAATGACTGTGGCCTACACTTCAGGCCTTGTTGGGTGGATCCTGGAAATATCCAGAACAATGCAAAGAAGAGGTAGAAGCAATCCAGGATAGTTTCTGACATCATCCTTGGGCCTACAGAAACAAACACAGTACCTTTTGATTCACACACACACACACACACACACACACACACACACACACAGAGACTAACAAGCAAAAAAATCCTCCAAAACTAAAAATATACATTTCGTATGGAACTATTACAAATGTGTGTGTGTGTCTGTGGTATGTATGTCTGTGGTATGTGTGTGTGTGTGTGTGTGTGTGCTCATAAGTAACATCATATGGGACCTCCCACATTTTTCTTATCTCTCCATTTTGCCTTTATCCAAGACATCTTGTTCCAATTTATTATTATAAATTATAAATTGTGCCAATTATTACATATTATACCATGTGTGTGTGTGCGTGTGTGTATGTGTGTGTGTGTGTAGAACCACAGGCGAATTCCGGAACCACCATGGACACCTCCACCTCCTCTTTGTTTACTCTGCCCCGGGACTCACAGGCTCCGCCCTACCAGGACCGGAAACGCAGGCCGCCCCCGCTTCCGCCTGGCGTCTATACGTGGGGTCTAGGATCCGAACTCAGGACCTTCCACCTGCAAGGCAGAGGCTTAACCCCTGAGCCACCTCTCCAGCCCCAACACATGGCACATATTACATGAGTTTTAAAACAACAGCTATGATTCAAATGTTGTCATTGTTCGATCAGCAGCTGAATCTGAAATAAGAGTTTAAGATGATTGTTTTTGATTTCAGAGTTGGTCAGTGATACAGAGTGTATCCAAACCCAGCAAATTCCATATGGAATTATCAATTAAAGTACCAAATCATGGTGTAAGAATCAGTTTGGTTCTTTACAGTCATATTTTGTTAAAGGTAAATAGTGAAAGAGAATCATACACAAGCCTGTGCACAAAATAAATGCATTGATTCAGTGCAACAAGGAAATTCAAGAAGAGAAAGCGGAGGAAGAGCAGGGGAGAAATATCACTTTATAAGTCTATGGATTCAACTGAGGACTCTGCACTGAATAAGTAGCTGGGGATGATTCCTAACTTTGAGAGGTGAAGATGCACCGGGAGACCTTGGCACCCTGAGAAACCCCTTTGACCCTGCGCTATCCACAGCTCTCACAGTAGATGAGTTGTACTGGATGGAGAAATTGTCGTAGGGAGTCCTCAGGAAACATTTGCTGTCACAAGGTGACAATGAGCTATAAAGTGAGTCTCCCAAGGTATATATAGTAAGTCGATATTTCAAACTATTCTGAAAATGTCACTGGAATGAAACGCGTAGCTAATGCAGTGTGCTCAGGAATTTGACAGCTGCTACATGATTCAAGAAGATGTCTTCTCCCCTTGTCTTACAGAACGCAGGTATCTCTTCTTCAAAATTTATTATTGAATCATTTACGACTTTCTCCTCTTCACAGTATCTTTAACCCTCTCCTTTCCCTCCTCTACCCCTTCCCTTTCCTGTCGCTTCTTCCCTTTCTGATTGTACTAGTTGGATACCTAGTTTTAACTTACAATCAAAGCCTGAGTTTTGGGCTCATTGGTGAGCCCCCTGCAGGAGATTACCTGATTGTCTGATGGGACCATTTCTTGAGCAGGTGGGTGAGATGGAGGAAGCTGTTTCAGTACTCTGTATGATGCTCGAGCATCAGTGTAGCAAGTATAGCAGTGTAGCTACACTTACAGGGTAGCAAGTGACTTTTGCTCCTCTTTCAACACTGCTGTGAAATGTGGTGTGATCAGTTCCTTCTCTCCTAGTGTTGCTAAGGACTCTACTACCAAACTGAACTAAAAGCTGCGAGAATCATGAGAATAAAACTTCTTTGCTCCCCCTAAGTTCTTTAGCCATGAATTAATCAACAACCAGAAGAGTCATTTTATCAGAATTTGGTACAAGAAAAGTGAGGTGTTGGTGATAATTTGGTTCTGTAGCCTTCATGGATTCTAAAAATTTTTCTTAGAGAAATACAGATATGTTTTCAGGTTTTGATACTGTGGATTAAAAAATTATTGAGTAGAGCTTAATGGGTTGTTCGGAAACTAGTGATTCTGAGAGAGTTACTTATTCTTGGAACTCAGTTTGTGATGAAGGGAACAAGGACTTTGATGAAGTTAAAGATGATGCAGTGTCTTGTTTGGGAAAGGTGAGCTGTGTGGGCATCCTTGGTGCTTTGGATGAGGAAAGAACAAGCAGCAGGGTAGCTTTGGATAGAAAAACTGACATCATTGGAGAAATATTCTAGTTCTTTGTAGGTGCAGGAATAGAGATAAATATCATGCTCTGGAATTTCAAAAAAAAGCAACCAAAGTCTTTGAAAGGGGAAGAAAGCCCAAGCTGAAACAGCTTCTTGCCCTTCAAAAGATTTCACTTCCTGGACTTTTTCAGGGCCAATACATGCCAGGTGCTACAGCTGTGGTTCCAGTGGGCCAGGCTGGATCTGGGCCTCAGTGAAAAACTTGGCAGTGCCATGCAGTTGATACTTGTTTTGATGTAACATTAAAGTGGCTGAATTAGACTTGTTAAGGATAGTGAAGTAAATTTATAGTTGCAGTGGAGAATCTGGAATGTTAGAGGAGCTAGCCCAATAGGACATGGGAGGAGGATGGCTGTGAGTTCAGATTTGACCTAGTGCAGCAAAGAGCTGCTTGTTCAACTTAGAGGTATAAAAGAGGACTGGAAATATTCAGAATATTTTAGACAATCAGACTACATCATGAGCAATAAAAGATGAACAGCGAATTACAGAAGGGTATTTACTTTGATGGATTTTAGTCTTAATTTAATATGTTCTTTTGTCCTTATACTTTCATGTAGGGATAATCCCATACTAAAATTTATTTAGCTTTCTTCAATTCAACAGGGACTTATAGTTAAATGACTTGAAAGTATGTATGTATGTATTTATTTAATTTTGTGTGTGTATGTGTATTTCAGAGGGGACTATGGGCCCCTGTGGAAGACTAAGGGTGGTTTGGGAATCATCCCAGATTGTTTCTACCTCCCTCGTGCTTCATTCTGGAATTTCCCAGGCTCTGCCCACCAGAGTCTTAACCCCTGAATCATCTCTCCATCCTGATTTTAGAGATGTTTAAAGATACTTCTCGTTTTTAAAATATTGCAACTGAACAATTAATAATGACTATGCATAATGTAATCCTGGACTTTTCATTAGAAATTTTAATCTTGAACTTTGAAAACTTTGAAACTAATTCAATATGTTTTGCATCATAAGACAAACGTAACATCCTGTGTTGAAAGAATACAGTTTAAAAGTAGTGTGTTTTGTGCTAAGTTGGCAAGGGGTGGTGTGTGCTAGTCATGCAGATGTGTGTGTGTGTGTGTGTGTGTGTGTGTGTGTGTGTATGCATTAAAGGTAGGATTATTTTTATAAATTTATTTTAATCTTTCTTGCTCTAAATTCTCTGCTACAGGATTAATTATCTAAAGAAAAGTGTCTGAACAATAAGTTTTGCCTAGGGCATACACATGGCATTCTTAAGGCATGATCTAATCTGATTTTAAAGTGCCCAAAACTTCTAAAATTAATAAAAAGGAACCTTTACACAGTATCCCTCCTACCTGTAAGAACCAATGCAATTGGACCAATTGGTCACCTGGAGGAGAAGGCAGCTCTCTGCAAAGATATCTGGACCAAACATTCTAGGAACAATGTAAAGTCTATATACAATGTAAGTCAGCACAATGAGTGTGCTGTGTGCACTGCTACCAGTGGCTGTTGTCTTCACTACCCCTGTAGCCCATGGCACTTTATAATAATCTGCAGTTACCTTTTAAGTAATTATGTTTATCTCATCTGAATTATTTTATTGTAGATCACAAGGACCAAGGATTTATGAGAGATCAGAGTGAGCTACCAATATCTTGAAAACAGTGCAAATTATGAAGTTGTCTTATCTGTTTAAGCTCACAGCTGGTGCACAAAATTTTCACCCCTTCCAACTTTAGCTATTTTGAGTTTATTTTCCCAGAGACAATTTCTTAAGTTTCTTGTTGCTTTGTGTTTTACAAATAGCTATCACAGGTGTGGCAAAAATTCTCTATTGATAAGACAGGGAACAAAGTAGATTCTTGCAATTTGGGTCCTCTATCTTGATCAGTACAAAGTTCAGAAATTATAGTCATGGACTAAGAGAGACGGCTCAAGGATTAAAGCCTTGAACTCATAAGCAAAAGGTACTGAGTTCAGATCCACAGGTCCCATGTTATATTGCTATATGGTGGTCCCCTATAATTACTGCACTGGAAGACAGAGCCTGAGAAACCCCAGAGAAATACAATAAGGTGGAGGATCAAACCAGACACTTCCCCATGTCCCTATGGGGCCTAAACAAATACACACTTCTAGTGTGTGCACACACACAAACACACACACACACACAGAAGTTGTATTCATCGTATACATACAAACTATTGATTTTAGAGTTTTGAGGAGTGTCAAGACTAAACTTTAGCAATATCATTTACTACCTATTTTTCATTTTTATCATAAGCTTGTAATATTTAATGTCAAGAGTCCCCAGATTTCCAGTCTGTAATTATGTTAAACTTAAAATCATTTTCTAGTATGCCTTTAGTAATAAATTTCAAATGATTATATTCAGCTACAAGAAAAATAAATGCATGATCTCATTCAATCTTTTATCTATTGCACAGATTAAATGTAGAGGAATATCATGACTAATCTTATTTAAGAGATGAAAGAACTAAGAAATATGTGCATGTTGATATAAAAGATAATGTGACACAGCTCCTAATTTAAAATATTTATGAACCTGCACTATTCACGATGCATGATTACATTGATATCTCAAATAGAATATGTAAGTAGAATTAAAGAATCATTCTATAGGGAACTCATTTTCTAAAGTATGCATAACAAAGGGTGCTATGTGAGAACATGTAAAATCACAATGTAATTCCAAAGCTTCCATGTACTTAATATTCATAATAAAACATAATAAAAATCTCAACTTATTTTTTAAAGTGAATACATTACATCAATATATTTTGTTATTTTTAAAAGAACCCCTTTTTGTTTATGTGGATAATCTACAAAAATAATAACTTTTATGTTGCTAATGTTCTCTTCATACATTAAAAATATGAACATTGTTTTTTGTTGCTCACTAACATGTTTTTCAGGCTAAGGCAATGACTGTTCACAAGTTCTGATTGCAGAAAATTCTTAGACGAGAAGTAATGCTCATTAGTGCCTATAGCAGATGAGTTCTCAGAGTTAGTTTCAAAAAGGAAAAGACAATTAATCACCTTTCTATAGAAAATACAGATAATCTAAAGTGATAGTAGCAATTTTAAAAGTCCTATAGGATTTACCAGTTTTCAAAATGACCTCAATACTATCTGAGTCATTGAATTACTGGAAACTTTCATTTTGTTTTGATTTCTTTATCTATGAACAACTAATACTATTGTTTCCTCATAATGTAAGTAGTGTGAAGATATCAGGAAAACAACTAATGTTTATAAAGCATTTTAATGATTATTATTTTAAAAATGATATTATTTGGATAGATGTTATTGATAAGGAATCTTGTCTATGAAGAAGTCTCTAATGTTAAGGGTGAGATTGTTTTCTGGTATGTGTTCACTTATCATATGGTGGAATAGCCTGTCTTTAAGATCTGACATCATTTTGCTAAAGGCTATATATTTCTCTAAGTAATAAGAAGATTGCATTTTTTTAAGTGAGGTGATGAAAGAACACAGCAAATTTAAGAAACTATAATTATTAATATTTAGCAATTTTAGCTAAATTGAACAAAAAGCTAGAAAAAGATAAATAAATATAAAAGCCTAAATACTCTGATGTATACCAGGACAATAAATTTAGAATTGCAGTTTCTTCATATTCCATAGTCTATCTCTTGGAATATGATTTTATGTTTCCATGATATTAATTTCAAAATTAAAAATGAGTGTGTTTATAAAAATAGCTATTTTGTATTATGGCTAAGAAAAAATTAAAATAAAAAGATGTTTTGAATTAATTTGCTTGTATGTAAAAATGTTTTAATAAATTGTTATTTGGATATTTTTCTAAATTGTGGTTCCTTAAAAACAATATATTAATTGGTTCTGTAGACTTGCTAATATTTTATAAATCAGTTATGAAGAAGTTTGAGATAATTCTATTGTATCTATTAAATAAAAAACCCTATGAACCAAAATATTGTTTTTGACAATGGAAAGAACACATCTCTATATAATACTTTTCAAAAGTTCCTTGAAGAAATAAAAAAAAAACCATGAAACAGCCTCATAGCAATTTTTCCTAACAAAATTAAAACATCATGATTATTTAACAGTCACCTTTATCAATTTATATCATACTGAGTGCTTTTATCCCTTAGTCAATAAGAATTCTAACTTAATGAGAAATAAAGGAAAACAATAGCCATAAAGTCATTTCTATGCAATACAGAACATACTAGACACAGATTCTGCTCTTTCCTTTACATTGTAGTGATTATAATAGCCAACATTAAACCCATAAAAAATGAATACCTTCTTAACTATAAGAAAAATATTTTGCATTTAAGTGTGAAAATCAGATTGATCTGCACAAAAATGCACTCATTGGCTTTACTTCATTGAGTGTTGGTGTAATAAGTAAGATACAAGATTTAATTAAAACACACTCAAGTGTAGCTTTGTGAATGGCATGATTTGTTAATATTTGTATTTACAAACTCACTTAATATTTTAGCCTTATCATGTATTAGGTCTGATGATTTATTTTCTATATGGGCAAACTGATAGACCTGTGTAAAGTAATTAGGATGCTCACCACAATGAAGTTGATAATGCCAGACACCAAAAGGGAAGATACATCATCAACAAATTGATGAAAGACATTCATAGTATAACATATAAAAATACTGCTAAGTACTCACTCTAAGTATTTGATAACAACTAATTATTATTATGTGCCAAGGCAAAGGCACTTATATAAACAAAGTTTCTTTGTTGAAATCCATAATAAATTTATCTTTAATGAATCAAGGAATTATATTACCACTATGTCTTTACCCTAATCTATAACAATAATATCATCCAGAATTTGATGACTTTTCCTCTCCTGTTCAGGCATCTTCCATTTTATGATTAACCCTCTTCCCAGTTCTTACTTTCAGGCTACTCTTCCCTTCCCTTCCCTTTGGAAACCCCAGAATTGTCCACTTTCTGATTTTCTAGATAATGACAGGACTTCAACATGTTCAACCGAACTGACATGACATTAAACCGCCTGTCAAATATCTCTGTTTACATGCAGGCCAAGGACACCTTGATCTTTAATCAGAGCTACCTCTTTGCAATGAACTGAGATGCATGAGCTACTATGAGTAAATGGGAAAAGGCTCATTGAAATGACATTAACACTTGCCATTAACACTATCCCTAACAACTTGGAGATTTTTGCTAAATAGGGGTCAGAAAGAACACAAAATGACTGGACAGATGACTCAGGGGTTAAGACTCTGCCTGAGTTTGGATTCTAGGTCCATATAAAAACTCCAGACAGAAACGGTGTTGGTCTGCTTCTTAGGCCCTGATGGACAGAGTCTGAAAAAATCCCAGAGTGAAACAAGATGGAAGTAGAAACAATCCAGGGTGATTCCTAAAGTCACCCTTGGTCCTCCACAGAGACACACTGTGCCCTCTGATACAAACACACACACACACACACACACACACACACACACACACACACACAAGTAAATAAAATTTTAAAAACAACTTAAAAAGAAAAAATGTAAAAACCAAATAAATTAAAAATGCCACAAAAATCACACTCTAAGCATGGAAAACCCATGGTAACTATGTAAATATAAATACTGTATGTCATCTATGCACATAATATAAATATATATGTACTCATACTTTGAACAAGAAGTTAGAGTTTCTGTGACTGTCTTCTGAAAATGTGCTACAAACAATTCTCCCTGCACATTTGTTCAAGAGGTAGATTCTTGAAGACAGAATTTTGTGACCATGAACACAAAATATGTATAAATGACACACTTGGATCCTGTGTTCAGACTATACTGAGCCAGTGCTTTCCTAAGACTATAATTTCCATACTGAAATGATAGTTGACAACCTATACACAATGCTGATTGGGGCTTATTTTTACACAGGCAATCACACACACACACACACACACACACACACACACACACGTAAACACACATACATATTCATGCCTCCTCCTTCTTTTTCCCCTTACAATAGGTATGTCAGTCTGTCAGGTTTGGGAGCCCTAAACAACATGTTAGACCAATGTTTATGGGACTTTATAAATAGCAAAATTACTAGCAAAAAGAGCAATGTGAAACTGTAACAAGGGACCGACCGTACACAGTGTGTGTTGCTCAAATGACCTTAGAAAGATGGAAGACAGGTATCACCATGACATGGCCGCATACATGTGAAATTCTGTACCTATTCTTCTCCAAGCCTCAAATGACCATGTTCTATTGCAAGTACCGATTAAGAGATAAAAATTAGTAAGTCCATATGTAAATTCGCAAATATGGAATGCAAATAATGAGTACTGAGGGCTTATAGAAGAACTGAGGCATATACAAACAAACTGGGAACAATATCAGGTATATACCATGCTGAGACACTTTTTAGAGTCTAGATTCATTGAATTTTTATTACTGGTGCTAGCATAACCAATAATTCCTGCTTTTGGGGATTGAAATTTCATGATTAGTCACAGCAACAGCAGCAATATTTTAAGCTGTTTATTTTGTACTTTTTTCATCTGGCTTTTGCTTTATAAAAAAAAATTATAAACTTTTTTTCATTCCAGACTTCATTTGTTGAGGATTATTTGGCAAACCTTTCCATTATAGCAATATTTATGTGTTTATAAAGGGTGTGTTTACTACAATTTTCCAGTTATTAGGCATTAGACATTTATGTATTACAATTCAAATGATGATGTCTTTTCATGTGCAGTAACAACTTAATGGTTATGTGTTTCTTGAATGAGGTTATTCGAAAAACTAGTAAATTATTTATCAATGCAATTACATAAAATTTATGCTTTGCAGAATAGTTTTTGAAGCATACAATTAGAAGCTCATAGTCAATCATTTTACATGGTGACTATGTTATAAACAATTGATTCATTGGAAATTACTTTGTTTTCTTCCTCTCTTATGGTGATCCCAGAGTTGATCTAAAAAGTAAAAAACTTATAAACGGAAATATTGTTTTCTTAAGTTTAAATCCAATGACGTCTCCAAGAGCATTGCATTGGTTGTGTGTGTATTGTGGTGAGCATAGTACCTGACAGAAACTACTTAAGATCAGAAAGAACTGGTTTAGTTAATGGTTCAGAGTATCTCAATCCATCATTGTAAAGAAGGAATGGAAGAATTCGTGGCATAGTGGATGAGTAAGTGAGGGGTTTCTCACATGGCAGGAGGAGACAGTGGGGAGCAACATGGGACTAGACAGTTATCTTACAATGTTCATGCTTAGTGCCTAGGTCTATCATGGCCATACTGTCTTCAGTTCCCACTGGTTCCTTTAAGAGTGCCACAGACAGTGACTTTGTATTCAGTCAGCCTCCGAGTACACTCAGATTCAAACCACACATGGATTTTTAATCTGTCTTTCCTGTGCTTCTCCTATATCCATACCTGATTAATTACATACTGAAAAGAACATAGAAAGACACTCTATGGATAAATATCAATAATATAAAATGACAGCTAGAGAAATAAGAATGCTTAAAAGATACTACTATATCTTACATATTTATTTATTTACATTAATTATCAACTAGATAAAGACTGTGTATTTTGCTTTCAAAGTCTTTTTTCCAGTCAAAATTGTACATATGAAATAAAACGTGGTCCATGTCCTTCAGAGATTGGCATATTTCATGTACTATGATGGTCTCAATTTACATCAATTTTCCTAGAAATGACACAATTTTATTCTTCTTTATGACTGAATAAAACTCTAATGTGTTTATTTCATATATTCTTTATATAGTCATTTTCAGTGGGCACCTGATGTGCTTTTGGAACTTCATTATTCTTAACAGTACAGAATAATCATGATTAGCTACATTTTTGTAATAAGTTGATCTTGAATCTTTTCTGCATACATACACAAAGGTGGGAAATTTGGTGGTTATATTTCTGATATTTTGATGAAACTTCACGCAACTTTAGTTTGTGAAGTTTGATATATATTGTCCTGATATACATACCCACCAGAAATGTTACCATTTTCTCCATGTTCTTAGTAGCATTTGTTGTCTTAAGATTTCTTGCTAATTATGAGTGAAGTGAGACTGGCTCTCAGTTGTTGCTCTGGAGTAGCTAAAGATGTTCAAAAAACTATTAATGATTTTATTGGCTATTTGTATATCTTTATTTGAGAATTATTCAAAAAGTTGTTTTGCACGTTTATTGGATTATTTGTGGAGGGTAAAGTTGGTATTTTTTTAGAACTTCTTTATATTTTAGATATTAGTCTTTTGTCAGAGTAATACCTAGAAAAGATTTTCTCTCTTCTATAAAGTAAAACATTTAGAGTGATGATTTAATTTAGTGTAATTTCATTCTGAAATTATTGCTATTACACTATTTCTTGAAGTACTGGAGTGTTTTTTAAGACAGCTGCTTCCTATATAAAAATCTTAATGTGTTTTCTTCATCTTCTCCTCTAATAGTTTCAATGTTTGAAGATTCACATTAAATTTATAATTCACTTGGCATTGAGGCTTTTCTTCCAGGCTTTCCAATGTATTTGAGTATTTTTAGAGGTTCTACCTTTACTGCTTATTTTTCTGTTAAATTGACCAATCACCTGACTGCAGGGATTATAGGGGAGGAAAGGTTTTATTTTTGACTATAGTTTGATGACACACTGGCTTTGATGGGGCAGGCAAGACAGCAAGAGTGGGAGGTTGCTGGTCACATTTCTCCCAAGGTCAGAAAGAAGAAAGTCAATGTCTGTGCTCATCTCAGTATTCCTTGGGATTTAACCCAGCAATTTAGGTATGTGATGGTGTCACATTTAGGGTGTGTCTTCTTCCCTCCTCAGTTAAACCTCTCTGGAAACATCCTCAGAGATACATGCAGAGTTGTATTTCAGTGTAATTCTAAACCAAGTTGAGTGGACAGTGAAGATCAACTATCACACTCCCCTACAAGGAAGACAGTGAATTACACAGAGTCTACCTTTTGCATGTGAATATCATGTTTTCCAAGAAAACATACCAAAGATGATGCAATTTCTCAAAATATAACTCGACAATGTGATCAAAAAACAAATGGTGAATCTGGGTGGGCTTATTTTGCTTTCTATTTCTCTCATTTAGTTCTCATCTTCATCTGATAAAATGACCAAAATTTTTCTTCATAAAAGGTGTTGTGTTAACATTTCTATCTGCACTATTGCTGTAGTTTTCTATTTAGATTAATTATAAGATGTGGTTTTACTTTTTTAATACTTTTTAGAAAGCCCCAATTTGATCAACTTTTTTCAGTTCTTTAGAAACCTTTGCTTTCTGAATTAATCACAAAAATTTCCTTCATGGTCATTTGACTGAGATTTTTTTAAGGAGCCAGAAGAGCTGGATGGTAATTTGGACTATAGTTTCATAAAATAACTGTGTCTATGGATGTGTAATGGCCAATGTTCTCTGATTGAGAAATGTATAGGGTTTTAGTGTAAAAGAAAAATCTGTGTATGTCTTGAATGATGTTATAGAGAAGATTAACTAAGAAGTGGCGAACTATTATCAGTATAAGCAGCATCATACTATAGGCAGAGTTCAACCATCCAAAGAAGATAGTTTGTAACTTTTGCGTCTTGATCACAACATGAAATAAGCTTTTATTACTACATCTCAGTTCCACAGCACTATAAGCAACAGACAATATGCTGAAAACTCTAAAACACTTAAAGGAATCCTTTCTCTTTTAAGATCATTTTGTCATTTGCTTTTTTGTCTCAACAAAAAATTTCATTGACATAGATTGTAAGAGATAAGAAGAGGCTTAAGTGTGTGGGATCTAAGAGGTAAGATGTCCTATATGAGAATATCTCAACTTGGGATCTGCTTTAGTTTTATTCCAGTTTGCAGCAAAAAATGCAATTTTTAGCTGATGATTCCAGATTAGATTCCATCCTTGTGGGCAGGGTTTAACTTCAGAGCTTGAAGTAGCTGGCCACAAATCATCTACTGTCAAGAATAGAAAGCAATAGATGAATGATTTTTTTTACTTGCTTGTGTCTAGCTAATCTTCACACTGTTGTGAATCCCTTGCTTAGGGAATGGTTCCATTCACATTGGACATACCCTTCCACCTCAATTAAAGCAATCAAGACAATTTCCTACACTGATGCCCAGAGGCATTTCTAATTGATGATTGAAATTGATCAGCCATCAAAACTCCAGCGATCCAGAGATCCTGTCTGGCATCAGTTTTCTAAAGTGTATTCAGTCAAATTTTCAAACATCCTAGCATCATAAATATTTCCAACACTTTAAAAGTCTCTTGACTGAGAACTCCTATAATACACAAAACGAGATGCCTACTTCTAACATATAATACCACAGAATGCGCATTCCTACTCTAAGATGAAGAAATTAGAGCATAAGAAGAAAAAAAAATCAAACCAAGTAAGACCAAAATTCAGCAAGATGAAAGCCAATTCATCCAATTGGCTCAAAATTCATCCAATTGGACTTCTACAGCTTGGGGATCTCCACCCTTCCAGCTCTTCTGTCTGTAACACACACATAACTTCTCTTTGGATCATGTTCAGCCTGTGCCTGTTGCTTTCTGTGGTACATGCCCATTATCCTGATGTGGCCACTACACTTTTAGATTTCACTTTTCTTTGCAGGGACTCTGTTTCTCCCACTCTGTGCCAGACCTCAGTTGCCCTCTGTGACCTCCTCAATATTATTTCCTCCATGGATATAAAATCAGCCCATGTGGTCAATGCCTGCAACTCTGGCATCAATTCATGATGGAGCCTGACCCATGCTGACCACAGCTGTATCAACTTAGATCATCTGACCTTGGAAAAACGCTTGCACTGTCAGCCACTTTCAAAGGACAGGGAACCCCTTTATCTTAGGCTCTCTTTCTAGAAAGGAATTAGAATCTTCACAAAAAGGAACCTCCAGAGGGTAGGCTTGGGTATTCCTGTGTCCCAGTGCTAACGTGCAAAACCATCAGTGCCTCATTAAAAACAGGGCCAATTATAATAATAATGGCAGCATTGTTTACACATTATAGATATTAAAAAATAATCAACGTATATATGAAGTAATCTTTGGAAGTTTGTGTATAATTTATTTCCATTTAGGTCCATAAAAACAAAAGACAGAAGGTAAAAGCAAGAGATAGAAAGCAAATAAATCTAGTAAAAACAGGAGAAAATTAAGAAGAGATAGTATAGAGGTGGGAAAGCTCCCAGAAGGGCTGTAGCTTTGTGAAGAAGTGTGTACCATCCTTTGAGCAGTTTTACATTTCTAGATAATTTGGTTCAAGTAGCTTCAGTTTCCAGTGTCTCCCCTGGTTTTACTCCTGAACAAAATCACACGAAAGAGTCTTAATCTATGTTTGTTTCAAATCATTCTTGCCACATCAAGTGCTTTGATGAGTTTACCTATTAAGAGAATCTATTGTATTGATCATCAACATTAATGAGGAGTAGAATGCTGACTTCTTACACACTTCCAGGAAGAAAGGGACATTAACATATAATAATTCTATGCTATGATTCTTCATAGATGAAGCCAAAGTCACCTTGTCTATTACAGTAGAAGCACACCTCAGAATGCTGTTGCTCATGGAAACTGGAAATGACACATTCATTGGCTGCATTGCATTAATGTATGAAATCTTCCTTCTCCATTATTCAGCTTCCAATACAAAGAAAGATCAAGGCTGAGATAATGGAGATGCACTGTATTTTTATTCAAGTAGGAAAATATATACAGAACTACAGCCACTTAAAGTTATATTATTCTATTTCCACAAAATAATGCTTTTCATAATGACATCTACAATTTATTAATACAATGTAGTTTTGTCTACATGAATATATGAATGCATGTGTATATGTATATGTCCACGTGTGTATTTGTATTTAAGTGAATATTAAGAGTGGCATATAACCTTGGATATTGTTCCTCAAGCATTATACATTTTTTCCTTTTTTATGATGCTGATGTGTCATTGTTCAGAAACATGCCACGCAGGCGAGGATGACTAGCCAAGCAGTCCCACAGGATCCTCTTTCTCACATCTGCAGTGCTGAATTACAAGTGCACACAACCGGAAAGCACTACTCACATAGACTGAGGATTCAACTGGGTTACTTACGTTGTATTGACTTAGCCGACTTTCTATCCCAACTGTTGAAATGATCCCCAGGTTTAAAATGTTCAACTTTTCTGTTTATATTCTTAAAATATTTAATTGCCTCTGGGGAAATTACTACTTCTTATGTACAAGAAGGAAATAAAACAACCAAAACAAACAATTTTATATACTACATAATCTCAGTTTTTCTTTTTAAATTCACTAGAGTTAAACCAACATATTATTAATGATTAACTTGATGGTATCATTTTTGCTAGGTTAGTAGGTTTTAAACTCTTCCAGGCCAGGAACTATGTCTTGCTGAAAGTTGTAGCTCTGATTCTTCATTCACATTCCATATACATATCTTATCTGTTGGAAAAGAAAGGAGTAATGAGTTTCTTTTCAGAGGCCATGTCTATTTCAGATTCAAAGACATTGCTATTGATAATAATTTGACATTTCTTAATTTGGCAGTTTAAGACACATCCAGCATCTTACCACATTTAAAAACAAAACCACCCAACCTAGATGAAACTAACTCATACTGATTTAAATTTAACTTTAAAATTTTAAGTTGATGTATTTCCATTTTATTGGAAAATGTGATTGCAGATGTAATTGATGTATTTCCCTCCATCAAAAGGAGTTGTGTTTAACTTGGTCAATCCATGGGCAACATTCTAGCAGTGAACACAGTTTGTAACAGCCCATCTCCTTTATTGTGAAGCCCAATTGCTCTCAAATAGTCTGTGACGTTAACTACTGTTACAGTACTGCTGATTACAGATGTAATCTGTAATCTGCTGTTTCAGTTAGCTATGAGTAGAGAGAAATACATATATATTGGCACTGGTTTTTATGGTTGACATCTTCTATATTTATTCCTGTTTCCATTTCATACAGATCTGCATGAGTTTCAAACCAGGTGAAAAATCATTTCATTATAGCCCAGCAGGGATATAAAATAATTTCACAGAAGCCCAACTGGCCTGAAAATTCATGGCTAAAAAACAGGTAGCTTTTATTTGTTGGCAGTTTTGAAAAATCAAAGCTTTGTACACCTCTGATTAAATTTAAATTAGGAATCACATTAAAGATTGTAAGCTAGACCCAGTTATACTGGTCCCACTGCAATGTCGGAAGTGACTCAAACCTATAATGAGTTTGTGATGCTGGTGTATCAGAGTTACATGACTGCATTGACTAGTGCACCAACAATCATGACAGAGTGCAGATGAGGCTGTGATAGAAGACTGGACACTCATGTACTGTGATAACTAGATACAAGTGTCTATTTGACAATGGAAGCCTTTATCTCTGAGCACCTTTTTAATAGTTAAGCCTAGAAAAATCCTGTAAGAGATTGTCTAACTGCTGGGGAAAGACCCAACATGTAGTGAGTAGGATTATCCCCTAAGCAAGTACATTAAATGGAAAAAGCTTCCTTAGCAAATTTTGGTCTTTTTCAGCACCAGTTAGGGACTGTTGTATTCTGTTCCCAAGTGTGACTCTTAAGACCAGTGAATTCCATGAGCATGAAACCACTGCTGTACCCCTTTAGCCAGTTCAGTGAGCTCTCCTTCCTTGGTAAACTGAGACAGACATGCTATCAGATAAAGGGAGGTTTCCCTCTCAGCACTCCTGTAGATGCTGTTAGTTACCTGTTCTTTTCATTCACTGTATTGGTCTCTGCTGGTGGCAGATTTGGCATGAAGCACAACCAAGTTCAGCCTTGGTGAATGGAAGTCCATGTTGTTGAGCAATCTCAGCTCATACCATGTTGCTCTCCTGCCAGGCTGGGCTAACCACTGTCATTGAACCAGACTAACTCCAACACATACCTGTGTCAAGACAAGGTTGGACACACATTTACCAAGATAAGAAGAGGACTGAACACCGAATTACAGGACAAGGATGGACACTTACCTATATAGGTCAGGGCCAGATTGATCATTCACATTCCCGTTATACCTTGCCATGTTGCCTTTAAAGCCCTCAATTTTATTAATTAATTAATTAATTTTTCTACTTTACAAGCACATTCAGTATTGATCCTTGTGTCCTATTCTCCCCTCTTCCCTGCATCCTATCCCTTTTCTTCACCATTCCCTCCCAGTTCCTCCCACCCTTCCACCTGTATGCTCCTACGGACCCCATGGTTCACTCTAGCTTGTCTTCTGAGATGTTTTTGTGCCTAAAATTATACATAGCCTAGTTAATAGATATTTCAATTGTTTTGTAAGTTTCCACATAGCAGCCACTCCTTTAAGACCATTTCCATTTCCATAATGGGAATTTGAATGAAAATATTGAATAGATTTAAGGTAAAAGTGAAATATTAATCAAAATTAGTATCCATCTTTACATAACCATTATTAATAAAGGCTAATTAAATCTTCTATTTTTAGTAGTTTTCATTTATTATTTATTTCATTTTTAAAATTTATTTAATTTGTTATTTATTCAGTTGTGTGTGTATGTATGTGTGTGCGTGTGAGCGTGTACGCGCGGGTGTGTGTGTGTGTGTATGTGTGTGTGTGTGTAGAACCACGAGCGAATTCGGGAACCACCATGGACCACCTCCACCTCCTCCTTGTTTACTCTTTCCTGGGATTCACAGGGTCTGCCCTACCAGGACCAGAAACGCAGGTCGCCCCTGCTCTCGCCTGGCATCTATACGTGGGGTCTAGGATCCGAACTCAGGACCTTCCGCCTGCAAGGCAGAGGCTTAAGCCCTGAGCCACCTCTCCAGCCCCTGTTATTTCATTTTTAATTAATTAATTTTTTTCTAGTTTTAAAAGCACAATGATTGATCACTCTCCCTGTCCAGGGATGCCCTCTCCATCCCTGTCCCCTTCTTTCACCCTACCACCCCTTCATCAGTCTATTCCACCCATACGTACCATTTTTGTAATACATGGATGCAATGAATTTGTATATTTCCACTTCTTACTATCCAACCCCACTGTCCCTTACTGCTTCAATTCATACCATGTTGCTTTGTCTGTATTACTTTAGGAATTTTTACACCTTTTTTAAAATTTTCCCAAACATTAAAACTTAAAGCAAAAAAATCTTATTCAAAATATTCTAAAGTTAAAAAATTAAATATTCACTAAGGAAAATAGAAAGAAACCATATATTTTTCATTAACTCTCTAAAATACCATACATACTATGGAAATGATGAAGGCACTTTTTTATTCCTAAAATCCTCAATTGACACAGTTTTTAACTATTAGCAAGGTGACAATTTTTTTTATTTCACCCATATCTACAAGTAGCATTATCATTATTGGCAAAATGTTTGCATGTATTTCCATATTTTACGTGAATTATTTGCTTAAAATGGACATTAACATACCTAAGTCAGAGCAGGGTTTAGCACTCACATAAAAAAATGTTATGTGAGTTCTTCAAATTACTGATAGAACCAAATGGTTCGCTGGTTTCTGTTAGGTTAAAAACATTTGTAAGCATTTTCTTATTTTAGTCTACCTTATTGATATTTCCTACAGTTTTCTTATTCAACTCTATTTTAATATCTTTATATATCTTACCAAGTGCTAAAAGTAGATATAAATGTCAGCCAAAGGCATATTGTGACAATTCCTATTTTCTGTAACTTAGAATGCATATTATATAGGTATCTGAATAGCTACGAAAATTTGGACCTGAAGATAATGTATGTTCTTTCTTCTATGGTAAAACAATGTTCATACACAATGTAAAAGAAGGAAGAAGAGATTCAGTTGGCTTAAGTTTATATAGGGAGATATAGTCCATTATAGTAAAAAAAAAAAAAAGCATGGTGAGTGGCACAGTCTGTTCATGTGGCAACATTTATCATGAATGCAGAGATAGCAAGAGATAACTGGAGGAGAAAGAAGGAAGGGGCCAGCAAAGCCAAGGCCTAGTGCTTGTAGCATGCCTTCCTCCAGAAAGACTGCAATTCTTAAAGTTGCCTGGACCTCTCCCAAACATTACAGACACTTTCCATTATAGACCCATGAGCGTGTGGGGGACAGCTTGCATTAAAACTACGGCAAAGTATGACCATCAGAACAGGAAATAAGTTTGGAAGCACACTTCAAGTTAAAGAAAACTCCATTGCTTTTGGGGAAAATGTCCTACCACCTACAGGGCAACAGTCTTATCAGCAAAATGAATTTTTTTTTAAATAGGAATGTCTGAGTCAAAAACTCTTCATATTTAACTCATTCAGGTCTCTGCTCTTTCCAAGAAAATGTCAGCATTTGAAAATTTGACATTTTAAAATAACCAGAGCATTTGGAAAACATATCAAAGAAAAACTAATTAAAATTAGTCAGTAAATGTCACTAAGATAAGTTAAAGAAAGAAGTCCACTTGTTTTCAGAATTGCAACAAATAGTTTTATGTTGCAAAATAATAAATAACTGTGAGAGAACAAGGTCACCAATCTCTGTCTCTTCTTAATTAAGCAAAAAATGGAGTATGCTAATGCAGCTGGGAGTACTAAGCTTACTGAGTCAGTATAGCGCCTTCAATTTATGGATTATGACATGGGTTTACTATTACTGTTACTTGTAACATGAGACATTACAAAATGAAACACACACATTTACAAGAGATGTACTTAAAAATAAACTCCAATCCTGAAAGGAAAATATTGTCAGAACACACTGCTAAAAATAAGCAGTTGCATAAATTAAGCACATTAATTTTAATTATGAACTCATTGTATTTTACATACTTTACTTTGCTCAAGCAAAAATTCACTCAAAACTTTCCCCCTGAGTTTGGAGCAGAAAGGACTTATGTAGCTAATCATTTAAGCAACATTAATAGCAAACTGAAGAGAGGAAAGAATTATGTGAATGCTCTTGTATATAATGTTGTGGAAACCAATACATCTTTGCTGGGTAGAAGGATGTTTCATTTTTTATTTTCCTTATGAAGTTGACATTGTAGAATTGTTTGCTGTTTACTTTTACACGTACAGAAGTTGTCGTATATAAATAAAAATCATAGCAGACATTAACATCTAAGGACCTGTGCCATATTAAAAATTGTCTATATTATTATTAGTATCTCCAATTTACCTGGCATAACCCACTTTTATTGATGTTAAAAATAGGAGAATATTAATCTTAAATGTTCCCTTTTCCCCATTTATTTAATGATTAGTCTGGGGATCACATTGCTTTAGAGATGGGAAGTTATTTCACTATTTCTTTGAAAAATATAACTGTGAAAAAAAGGATGGGGGATGTTACATCTTTGAGAATACAAATTAATATGATAAAATCACATGTATAAATGAAGATGAAAATTCCTTAGTCTTTAGTGACATTTTAGAGGTACAATTTACACTCTAACTGAAAAAGATACAGGGATTGCTGACTCCTTTTTTTTCTGCAATTGTTCTCAGTGTTTCTTAAATTCAACCTACTGAGCTATGTGATTGTTTCAAGGCAAGTTACAAGAGCACAGCTTTGCAGATCGACTAACTGATTAGTATCTTGCAGATATGTCATTTGACAATGATAAATGTCACCTGTAAAACAATGATCTCATAAGATAATAACACTGAGTAATGGATGAAGTATTGCAGTGCAGAAAGATTGTAAAATTGTACTATGAATTCAGAATGAACTTCATGATGGAGAAATAAGGCAGGGCAGACCAGAGCTTTGTGAGATCAGAGTGGTTTAAGCAGTTTTAAGTTGCTTTAGATGCATATATTGGATGAAGCAGTATATAAATTGCAGTTTTCAGTGCTTCTCACTTTACAATTTAAAAAAAATGTTTTAGATTCAATATCAGTGCTATTGAATGCAGTTGATAACTCTGCAAAATGCATTGCTCTGTGCCCCTCTATGTTATCCCCCCACCATTACACATACTATCATAGCTTAATCTCTTTCATTTCAGGATAGTTTTTATTTCTTTTTTGTGCTCTCCTGAGAGCATGTTCTCTAAAACAAATAACACCTGATTTAAGAATCCATGTTCTCTTTTAATGGCAAACTGAAAAGCTGTATTTGTCACCAGAAAAACACTGAAATAACAGTATACTAATAGTCAAGAATGTTAACATTATAACATCTTATTGTCATTTTAAAGGTTTTTTTATAGTTTACAAAGCTGCTGTTACTTATGAAATTTTCTTCCAAATGGAATTACAATTTCAAATTCTGTACTAGTAATCAGTTGGTTTCTGTGATAAAAATCAGGTAGAGGTAACATTTTGGCATTAGTGATCGCTAAAACTCAGATAATAATTACATACATTAAAATATGCTTCTGATCTCACAGAGTGGACACATATTCAGGAAAATGGCAGATTGACAAATTCTATGTTAGCAAGAAATTCAGTTCAAATTAAAAGAAAAGTAAGAATATCTAGTTTTTCATGTTGCCATTCTGAAAAGATGTCATTAGACTCCTCTGAGGTTACTGTCTAATCTGAGTCCTAAGAACCACACTAGATCTTTAGAGTAAAAGTTAGTGGAAATGAATCTGGGAATCACCATGTGTAGACATTGCTCCAGATGTTTCTTATGAATTTTTAGTCTGATGACTACTGGTTGTACAATGCAGAATGTCATTCTATTACTCATAATGGTGTAGCTTATTCTAGAGTCTTGGTCACATTACCATGGTCATATCTACCCATCAGCATGCTTAGATTGTGATTCTAGATATAGGAAGTTACCAGACTTGAGTTGCAACTTGAAAATATTATTGGTTGTCTTAAAAATATTGATAGGTCTCACAAAAACAGGAAAAAAATTTAAAGCACAATTTATTATTTTTTCTTTTTATTTGATGACTAATATTTCATACCTGAATTTTGTGAATTTATGACATTTTCATGCCCAAATCACCAGACAGAATCCCCCTCCCTTTCCCCTTATAACTCTTCTCCCCTGTCAAACGACCTTCTATTTTCAAGCCTCTTTACTTGTGTGAAACATTGTGTTTCTTCTTGCTTTTTTTGATGACATATGCTTGACATGATTCATGTTCTAGCCAGAACATTGGGTGTACCATTGAGGAAAGCATATTCCTTTTCTTCCCTGCCAGTATTAGTCCCCATAAATCTCTCCAAAGGCATGGAACTACTTGATATCCACAGAGAGATATCAATAAGACAATTCCTGTGTAGTAGTTCTATGTAAGCAAGAATTATATATATATATAATATATATATATACTATATACATATATATATATGCTATGAAGTAACTATTACAGCCCTATTCATATCCAGGAGATGTCCTTTCTAGGTCCAAGCAGTCCCTGGTCACTCATTTTCTATATCTTGATCTCTTGAGCTTTTCTGTTGAAACACCTACTGTTACAGGAGGAGGCTTTCAGGTTGAGTGCTGAGTGCACCTCTAGTTTACAAGTTTAATAACAAATGCTTAAAAGGCAGCTTGAGATGGTGTATTCACAGCTAAACATCTGTGGCAGGGATCTATGTCCTTTCCTTTCCTGGGTTATTGTTCTCATTTACAGTGACAGGAATGTGTTCACTATTGATAAGAATGCCTAAAATCAGATCAGAAAGCTAGTGGTTGCACCCTTTGTATTCATGTCATTATTACACTGATGGTTCTTTCTTGTATTGGTGATTGTTATTGCAAATTGCAGCTTTCATAGACTGATTAGAGCTTTGAAGACTTTTCTTTCCCAGTGGTTTTCATAATACTCGCTGGTACCATATAAATCCATCCATCAATGAGGAATGTTCCAGACCAATTGTAATTAGTGCTTTTTAAGTTTTCTTCATGTCATGGTCTCTACATGTATTACATCTTCAGTATAAGAGGCTTGCTGGCAGTTTCTGAGGAGAAACCAAGAGCTACGCTACAAGTTTATACTATCTGATGGGGCTTTGAGACCTCTCTGAGCAGCAACATCACAGAAGTAAAATACCTACACAACAAAAACTATAAACACTGCTGAAAGAAATTAAAGAAGATATTAGAACACAGAAAGTCCTTCCATGTTTATGGACTGGTATCATTAATATTGTAAAAATGAACATCCTACCAAAAGTGATACAAATTGAGGATATTCCCTATCAAAAACCCAATGCAATTCTTCACAAAAGTAAAAAATTGTCTCAAAATCCATATGAAGAACAAAAGGACCAATTAGCAAAAACAGTTTGAACAGGAAAAACACTCTTGGAGCCATACTCAATTTCAACCTATCTTACAAAGTTACAGTAATAAGACAGCATGGTTCTGGCACAAAAACAGATACATAGATCAATGGATTAGTAAAAGATCACATACCTACATCCACTTGATTTTTGACAAAGACACCAAACATACACGTTGGAGGAAAAGGCAGCACCTTCAACAAATGGTATTGGTAAAATTCATTATATAAATGTAGATATTACTAACTCTCATTTTGAACAAAAGTTAAATTCAAATGTCTAAGACTTGAGTGATAAATCTCAAACTCTCAAACCTTTAGAAAACCCTGAAGAGAGTATCCTTGTGTGGCACTACTGATTCGGGGAGGCCCTAGCCTGGGCT
The DNA here is from genome assembly GCA_023101885.1 of Typhlomys cinereus. Classification (NCBI taxonomy): domain Eukaryota; kingdom Metazoa; phylum Chordata; class Mammalia; order Rodentia; family Platacanthomyidae; genus Typhlomys; species Typhlomys cinereus. Next base: position 13,678,984 of record JALPQD010000007.1, on the reverse strand, counting down.
CCTGAATCCAGGAGGTCTGGCTACAGATAAGCCTGAAAAGGAACTATACAGACAGAGGGATGGACAACCAATGGGCAGAGGAATAAACAGCCAATGGGAAGGAGGGATGAATAACCAATGGGAAGCGGCCATCTAACCTGGACACCTAGTAAAACAGCTCAATGATTGGTGGCTGCTGCACCCCTCCCCTGAGCAGAAGGGATTGGACTCCGGCCCTATATAAACCCAAATACTTTCTTGAGTAAAGCTGAGTCTGCTGCCAACTCATTGTCTGAGTGGTGCTTCTCGCCTGAGTCCCAGGGTCTGGGTAGTGACCCCATCACTGGCTCGCCTATTTGTCTCATGCCCACAAGGCCTCATCGTTTCCCCTTTTCCCCCTGCTGGCCTGGCATGGGATTCGGCAACATCTGGCGCCCAACGTGGGGTGGTGCTGCTTTTGGTGTAGATGAGACACCCATTCCAGTAAAGTTCGGTGAGCAGCCCCTTTAGTTTTGTGTTCCTGTGCTTATGGTGCCTGAAGTTGAGCAGGTGGCCCCCTCCTATTCCTCTTTCCCTGTTTGTCTTTAGGAACACAATCGTTCACTTGATTTGCTGATGATCAAAGAGCCCCTCTTAAGGTTAGGAACCCAATTGCTCGCTTGATTTGCTGATAATCATGGAGCCCCAATCGCTTGTTTGATTTCTCCATGATCAAAGAGCCCCTCTAAATTTAGGCTTTTCCCAGCGAGTTCACGAAAGAAATTGGTCCCCTCAGAACTTGGAGCCCAGATTCGATTATATTGAATCAGCCTGACTGGGGGCATATGGCCCAGGGAGTAACGAACCCCTGAAGTCCCTCACTAAGCACAAGATGCTTAGACCCAAAACACCTGTGTATGTATTGCACTAGTTCTCTCCTTGGATGTTTGTTACCCTTTTAGGAGTTGTTTGCACTTTGACCTTGGTTCTAGTCCTAGCTTTTCATTTTCTGCACTCTTTTGCCTTGTCTGCTCGCCTCCTAGTCATCTCTGCTCCATTAGGGAACCTTTCCTCTCCATAATGGGTAACTTACCATCCCATCAGAAGGCACCCCAGCTGACTGCCCTTAAGGCTCTACTAGACTTATGCAGGATCAAAGTGACGCTGAAGTATGTAGAAGATTTTTGGGAGGAAGCTTTAATCTTAGCTCCTTGGATTTCCCCAGAAAATGTCTGGGACCCACAGATTTGGATGAGTGTGCTTTTCCTGGCCCATAAGAGGGAAGTCCAGGAAGGCCAAATGCATCTGGCCCCCTTTGTTCCCATCTTCCTTGGCATCATAACAGCCTTAAAGGATCCTGCACTGAGGAAGTGATTAATTGCAACAATGTAACTACAGAGAGAACCCAAAATCAGTCCTTTGTTCTTTCTCTCCCCCTTCCTGGTTGAGGACACTGCAGAGGGCTCACAAGTCCATGGGGGGGCATTCCACCCCCTGCTGACATCCCCTTCCTTCCTCTTTTTTCTGTAGCTCTTGCCTCCCCCTCTTTCCTGGCTGTATTTTCTGCATCAGACGACACTGGTCTCCCAATATATATCTTAAAAATCTCTCCTAGAGACTAGAGGCCTGAAGGTTAAAGATTGCTGGCCTAGAGAAAATTTGGAATGAAGCTGCGGTTTTAGCACCTTGGATCCCCCCAGAGAAAATGTGGGAATGGACCTATGGATGAGGATGCTTTTCCTTGCTAGATGTTTTTCATAATTAAGCTAAGCTGCTGGACTTAAGTGATATGAGGTCTTGTTTTAAATAAGGTTTTCCTAAATGCTAATCTGCCTTTGATAAAGCTCTCAAGGGTAATTTTAAGACAGTTACTGGTAAATTGTACAGTTGCCAGTAAAATGTTGTTCATGTGATTGTATGTTTATATGTTCTTTGATTACATGTTGTGTGTCTTGTGTTTGTGGCCACTTCAATTTTTCCTCATTTGTGTTGTGCACTATTATTAAAATTTTGGCATGCTGTTTTTAAATACATGTATGCATACTTAAAAATAAGGACAGATAATTTTGGTAGCATCTAAGGCCTTAACTACTTATGTTTTATATTGGTTGCAACTGTATTTCTAATATATTGTAAGTTTTCTTTCATATAAGTTTTCTTACAAGTTTTTTCATATATTCCCAAAATAACAAAGCTTGCTTTCCAGGTCCTCGAATCATCCATTCATGCCTCAGATATTCCTATAGGCCTCCAAAGGCCCGTTGTAAGGCTGGCTGTCCTCTATTGAAGCTATGACTTACTTTTTAACTTACAATTGTTAGGTTCTCATTTATGTCTCCCAGCTCTTCTGGATCATTTCTCTACCTGCCCCACCTACAGCCCCTCCATCAGCTCCTGCCCTATAAAACCTCCTTTTCTTTGCCACTGCTTGAGTTCCCCTTTGGGATCACGATTCCTTCTCTACAATGGTCTCATGACTGGTAGTCAATGATGGGTAAGGCTCCACACGTGGGTGGTGACAAACCTAAGACATGCACAGTCACCTAAATGGCTCTGATTAAAAAACATAAACAATGAATGCAGACAAGGTTGTGGAGAAAAGGGAATACTTGCATGCAATACTTGACCGTGGCCTATCATCTCTAATGAAGTGTGATTCCTCTATCTTCTTTCTGTTCAGGTCCTCCTTCCCCTTCCCTCCTGTTTATAATCCTTTGCAATTACAGTGTGTATCACAGAAATTTACCTTTGAATATATCGTTAAGTGGATGGGGTTGGAACTAAGATTCACTTATTAGGGAGTACATACAGTGTCTAACTTTTTGTGTCTGGGATACTTCACTCAATATATTTTTTTAAATTCCATCTGTTTTCTGGCAAATTTAATTAATTCATCTTTTTGATAGCTGAATAGTATTCCATTGTATAAATGTACCACATTTTCCTTATCCATTCGTCAACTGGGCATTTGGGTTGATTGCATGATTTTGCTATTTTAAATAGTGCTGCAATGAACCTAGTTGTGCTTGTGTCACTGTAGCGAATTTCTGTGTTATGGGGGACTATTCCCAGTAGTGGTACTCACTTTCTTTCCTAATTACTTAGGATTGAACAGGTTTGATCTCACCAATCAGGGAGGATATAGGGACTGGCAGATAGATGGTAAATATCTGGCAAATGAGACACTGACCCCTCCCCTCTCCACTGCTGTGTCCTACTCTTATTCTTCCATCTACCTTTGAGTCTCAAATTAAGATATTATTTTGAATAGTCTTTTATCTTTGGTTAGGAGGTGACCTTTGATACCAATTGGAATTCAGCCAAGGGCAGTCGAGGAAAAGAAAAACTGAAAACAACAAACCATAATTCAGAACACCAAAGAACCTTCATTATTTACCTGAAACCAGACCAGCCAAATCTCTTTTAATCCTAAAGTTCAGGGAACGTTTCAGAAGAGAGGGAGGCAAGATTATAAGGGCCTAAAAATGGGGAGGATCAATAATATGTAAGATACTCCATACAAGTTAGGATTGCAACAGCCAGGATTGGACTTTGCCTTATCTGCACATTGGCTGACATGTCAATGACTCCCCTAAAGTCTAGCATGGATCACAAGGGAGAAGGCTTCAGGCAGTAGGATACTGAGAGGCAAAGTATTAAACAGTCATAATAGAGCTCCTATATTAAAGGGGAGCCCAAGAAGAGGCTCTGGGTTATGTCACCTAGTCCTGAACCCTCACTAAGGTGGAGGACTCAGAGGGAGGTTTGGTGTTCACATAAAAGAATGCTCCAAGGAATGGGAGGAGGAAGGGGGAGGAACCAAGATAAGGGATGGAGGAAAAGAAGAGAGGAAGGCAGGAAAGTGCAATAGGAGATGACTGGAGAAGGGAAAGGAGAGGGAGAGGACAGGGGTAACTACTGAGCTTGTATGGTTAGGAAAAAATAAAATGGAGAAAAAAGGAATGCTTATTCATTGTTGGTGGTAATATAAACTGGTACAACAACTCTCAAAATCAGTATGAAGGTATCTGAGAAAGAAAAATAGAGCTATCATATGACCCAGTTATACCATTTCTAGGAATATTTGCAAAGGAATCTACATCTTAATATAAAGACACTTACTAATCCATGTTCATGTCAGTTCCATTTGCAATACTAATAGAACCAGTCAGCATGTCCATCAGCAGAAGAGTGAGTAAAGAAAAAGTGTCACACAATCATAATGGAATATCATTCAGTAATCAAAAGTGATAAGATTATGTATTTTGATTGTAAGTGGACCGAATTGGAAAATATAAAGTGAGGTATCTTGGACACAGGAGGTAAAAGGCCACGTTGTCTCTTGTAAGCAGATGTTGCCATTTAATTTTTAACTGAAGCATTTGACATGGAATTTCTATAATGGAAAATGTGAAAGGGACAATGAGCAGGAAGAAGGAAAGGGAAAGTTATGGTGGGTAAGACTTTGAAGGAGGAGATATGATACCACAACTGACAGGGTGAGGGAGAGAATAATGGGAGAACATACTAAGGAGTGATGGATTGTAAGAGGGACTGAGGGAGTAATAGACAAACCCTAAGAATGAGAATCCAACCAGATAGGAACATCCTATGATATTAATGCATCAACAGTTTTAGTATTAAAAAAAAACAAGTGTGGAAAGTTTCTGTACAACAGAGCACAAAGAGAGGAAGATAGAGCAAATAAATAAATAAATAAAAACTGGGATGCTGCATCTAGAACCCAGGTGTGTGATACTTCCTGATGCGTTGTTAATCAGTGAGGTCTCAAAGGCTCCCCAAAGAAGATGAGTCTGGCATTTTAAGAAAGTGAACATTTTCCACACTACTTCATGATGTTCTATGAGAGAGCTGGTCAGCATACTTTGTTTACATGACATACATGACAAAAATTCACAGTATTCTTAATTCTGCTTCATCTTTTCTGTTTCAACTTCATTATGGAAGTAACTTTATAGAAGATATTTATAGGATGATCAGTTAGATTTAGGAAAATAAAATATACTGACATTTATAGCAAAATCATGCATTTAGAAATTGCTAAAAATTGTCTAAAATATAAACTTCCATTAGGAGGTTTTATCCAGCCATTCATGTGCAAACATGAGTATCTTCACCAATTACCAAATTCTCATAAAATATGCATACCACATGTAAGAGAGAATATGTAGTGTTTTTCTTTTCATGTCTGAGATATCTCATTTAACATAATGTTTTGAAGTTCCATCCATTTATCAGCAAACTTCATAATTTCATTTTTCTTGTTGCCTGAATGTTATTTTATTGTATATAATGTAAGTTCCACATATTCGTTAACCATTCTTCTGTAGATAGGTATTTGGTTGATTCCATTTTCTTGCAATTGGGAACATAGCTTCAATGGATGAATAAATATTTTGTAATAAGATATAGAGTCCTTTGGAATATTCCCAAATGTGGTATAGCTTGGTCACATGTCAGTTCCATTTTTATCTTTCTGAGGATCTTCTGCACTGATTTCCAAAATTGCCTTACAAGGTGACACTTCTAACAGTAATGAATAAGTGTTCCCTTTACTCTACATCCTCACCAGCATTCATTCTTGTTCATGTTTTTCATCTTTAAAGATATTTCTTTGACATTTCCACTTCTTTTTGTGGAAATTCTTTTTTTATTTTCAAGCCCAATTTTTTAAACTGGCTTGAAGATTGATGCACTTAATTTGGGATTCCTGTAAAAGACAGAAAACATGAAAGGATAAATAAAAAAGAGGGGGAAGGACTGTTAGGGTAAGACCTTCAAGGGCTAGATATAAAATAATGCAGGTGGCAAAAGAAAGGGGATTCATATGGAGAAATGTTTAGAGGGAGGAAAAGAGGAGATAAGGTATCTCAGGGCTAAGGAAGTTAAAAAATAGAGAGACTGTAAAAAATAGATATTTAATTTTTAATATATCAAAAACATTTTTGCTTAAAAAGGAACAGTACCAAACATTCTCTATACAGGTATTCAAAATATTCCCCACGAGTCTTCAATTAGAATACAGTGGCAATGAAACAACACAAGTAACAGGTATGTGATACTTCCTGAGAAATTGTTGGTCAGAGTTATCTCCAAAGACCCCCAGTTATTAAACCCTCATGACATTGCTCCAAATTATCTTCCAGAAACTGATATTAAGATCTTATTATTGAAGATGTGTGACATGTCACTTTTCTTCCAGCTGGAAGAATTCTGGCAGCTTGCTTTTTGCCAGGCAGCCTCCACAGTATCAGAAAGTATACCTAGACATTGCTGAAGAAAAGTAATCAAGTCTCATCAAACTGTGAAAAGTATAAGCTGCAATGATAATCACCCTGGTGAGAAAAGATCATCAATGTCAGAGTGGCATGAATGTCAAGTGGGCAGCCAAAAGTTTACTGAATAGATTTAAGGTCCACATTTCTGCAGGGATCAGCACATTCCTGGTACTGTAAAGTAGAACATGAACCTATGAAAGGGGAGGACACGGGCCTTGGGAGGGTAAAAGCTTCTGAAGACATTATATCAAATTACTTCTCAAATGACTAACATCATGGTAATAAATTAAAGGAGTTCTTAGTACTCAATCTAGAAAATTCCTTCTCTAGTGAAAGGTATTTATTTATCTATTTATGTTTTTAATGGAGAAAGGGAGATTTATTCAGCTTACAGTTCCAGAGGGAAGGTACAGTCTCTCAAAGCAGAGGCGGCATGGCTGGCTGGCCAAAACTGGAGGAGGCTAAGTCACCACAGACATCTTGGAAGCTGAGAGCTGCAGACTACTTGCTGCAAAAGCAGACTTCTCCTGAAGGTAGGGTGGGACTAATTCACCTCAAGTCCTACCTACCCCTTGTGACTGCCTTCCTCCAGCAAGGCTCCACCTCTCAAGGTTCCATGACCTTGCTAAACACATGAGATTATGGGGGACACATTTCAAACACTGACACTCCACCCCTGACCCCCCACAGGCTCATTGGCATCTCATTATGTAAACCATACTCAGTCCAACTTTAAAAGTCTTCATAGACTACATCAGTATTCCCAACACAGTCCAAAAGTCCAAAATCCAAGGCTTCCTGTAAAATCAAAACACAAGTTACATACTTCCAATATGCAATGGAACAGAATAAACATTATTATTAATGGGGGCATATCCAGGAAAAATCGGTCCATAATGAGACTGAAAACCAGCAGTACAAATTCCAAATCTTGTAGCTCCAAGTCCAACAGGTGAGCCTCTCTTTGAAATCATCTCAGTTCCAAAGAGGTTTGGTTCCACCCATCCAGTGCAGCTGCCCATAGAATACATCACTCTCTTGAGCTGACTCCTCCCAGAGTATACAGTTCTCCTTGGCAGGTGTCCCATGTCATGTCTGGCATCTCTAACATTTTTACTTCTCAATGGCAAACCAGGCTTTAACTTCACAGCACAAACTGCCCTTCTTGAGCCTCTAAATTGCAGGCTTTCTGCCACATGCTGCCTGTCTTCCATCATTTTTTGAAATCTTGGAGGAGGACTCCACCATCTCCTCCTTCTTGCATCCTTGATGCCTCTAAAACCAGAACCATGTGGATGACTTTGCCAAGACTGGCCCCTTTGAATCACAGCTAATTCTGCTTCTCTATGCTGACCATCTCTTTTAGAGTTGCTTAGTAAGAGAAACTGACTCTTGCTTTGGAACTCCACCCTTTAGCTCAAGTCTTCTGAAAGGATTTGCATTCTTACAAGTGGGAGTCTTCTCCAAGGATCTTGCCCTCAAGATAGGACCTCTCCTATTATTCAAATTGAGAGCTGGCTTTGATTTACAAATGGAGCTAATCTCTTCAACAGCCATTTTGTTCTCTGTTCTTCCTGGTTCAACTCTTTAAGTTTGGCTTGTATTTTTCATTTTTGCTTCTTTCTGCCTGATTCTTTGCTCTTTTTCATAACTCTGAAGACAACTAAAAAGTAGCCATATCACATTGTCAAGACTATATTGCTTTGAAATTTCTTCCATCAAGTACTCCAGTTTAACTTCAGGCAAGCTTTCAGGACAAAGGCAAAACTTCACTAAACTCTCTGCCAACACATGGCTCCATGTGTCACTTGTCCAGTTGCAATCACTGTCTCTGTTCTCCTCTGAACTATCACAAGCTGGACTTCTGCCTGCATCTCTCACAGTATTGCTCTCCTCTGAGCTCTCAAGAGAAAAGCCCATTTGGCCCTCTTGCCATGACACAAAGACTTTACCAGCACAAAGTCCCAAAGTTCTCCATATTTCTCCCAATGAACAGTTCCAAAGGCACATTAGCCACATCACAGCATTGACCATACTGCTGGGTACCAACTTCTCTCAGCTTCACAAACTACTTCACATTGTGGTACCAGCTGTTCTTAATCTCACAACAATACCCTACTACCCGGTATCAATTTCTGTAAAAGTTACTCTTAACTATTGCTGTGAGAGACCAATGAAAGTCAAGAAACTTAATGGAGAAAGGGAGATTTATTCAGCTTACGGTTCCAGAGGAGAGGCAGTTTCTCATGGCAGAGGCGGCATGGCCAAAGTTGGAGAAGGCTAAGTCACTGCAGACATCTTGGAAGCTGAGAGCTCCAGACTGCTTGAAAGGTATTTGTTATAGAAAACCACAACTGGCCAAAGTGAGGAAAATACATGATTGTGAACTGTGCAAGGACAGACACTATCATCTAGCCATGGTATAACTCTTGTATCCATTTTACTGTAGCTATCTATATTACCACAAGACCTGAATGGAAATTGTCCTATCAACATTTCTTCATGGAAGGGAAAGATCTCAAGAGTCTCTGTCTCCTTGAGAGACTGATGACACTAAAATTGATGGGGAAAAAACGGAATATGCTTTCCTCAGTGATAGACCCATTAATATGTGATTCATTTTTCAAGTTAAAATAGATTAACTGCTTCATAATGTACCTGTTACTTAATAGAGTTGCTATTTCAGAATGAAAAAATGGAAATATTTTAAATATATTCCCACTTTAGAAGAAAATAGCAATTTAAGTGTTTGTTTTCCTGTTTTCCTAAATTTTACATGAACAAGAGGCCCGAAGAGAGGCAACTTGGTATGCCACAGGGGCCTGAATACCCACAAGAGTTGACAAACCAAAGGCAACCCTGGGATCCGTAGAAGCAGAGAGGTAAGAAGATGGGATTGATGGAGGGATGAGAGGAGGAGGCAATGGAGGTGAGCAGGGATAAGTACTCAATATGCTTGTAGAAGTAGAAAAATTAAAAAACAAAGGAGGGTGGGAGGGAGTGGGATGGGATGAGGAAGGGAAGGGAGGGAGATGTGTGGAAGGGTGATGGAGGGAAGCAGGGAAAAGTACTTAATATGCTTGTAAAAATACAAAAATATAATAAAATTTCAAGATGTGCATATATTTAGTGCATCACTGTTGCCTTTTGCCTGCAATTTTGTTGATGAATTCAAGACCAAACAGCTTTTAGAGGAACAAAGAAACTGTATTCTTGTTTGCAATCCATGATTACAGTTTCTATCCAGTTTGTCAAGAGAACTTATACCAACCCCAGGAGGCAGAGGGAGCTCGCCATATCATATCCAAATAATGATTGAGAGGGACCATCCTTGCTTGACAGACCATCAAGTCTAGACAAGTACAGAAGGATGCCAGTTTTCTTGACCAGTTCCCCCTTATTTTTAACCCACCCAGGGACTACCCCTGACCACCATGACCTGAGTCTTCTCCATAAATTAAAAACCTTTGCAGTCTTGCTATGAGTTTAACTCAGCTGCTAATTCTCTACAAATTGGTCAGAGCTGGAACCTTCAGCCATCAAGTTGACACCTGTATCTAACTGTGACACATCAACCCGTTGTCAACCTGATACATAATATATCATTTTCATATTCTCATTTTTATTTATTTTTTTTTAAATATTTATTTATTATTATTATTTTTTCAATTGTGCGTGTGTGCATATGTATGTGTGCGTGCGCGTGTGTGTCTGTGTGTGTGTGTAGAACCACGGACGAACTCGGGAACCACCATGGACGCCTCCACCTCCTTCTGCCCCGGGATTCACAGGCTCCGCCCTACCAGGACCAGAAGCGCAGGCCGCCCCCGCTTCCACCTGGCGTCTATACGTGGGATCTGGGATCCGAACTCAGGACCTTCTGCCTGCAAGGCAGAGGCTTAACCCCTGAGCCACCTCTCCAGCCCCCATATTCTCATTTTTAGAACAAAATAACAATTTAAATAAATTTTCCTTAACTTACAGCATGGACATGGGTCTCTGCTATTAAATGAAAGATTTCTGTTTATTTAGTATATTCCAGGTCAATCTTTTTCCTTTATAATTTTTTCACACCTTATTAGACCTTTAGCCTCCACTAGAGATGGCACATGAATAATCTTTGAGCATTTTAGGGAACTGTACCCGAACTGGTTATTAGTCTATGTGTAAGTGCTTGAATTATGTTGAATTATCTAGTTCCTTTCTCAGTTCCTTATATGTTTTTTTTCAGGGGGGGCATTTTTTTTTACTTACTGATTCCCATACAATGGTTTACCAGTTGTCTGCTACTATGAAGTTTAATTTGATAAAATGCACAGCAGTTCTGTTTTTACATTAATATAAAATGTCATGAACAAATTGCAAACTGATACAGCGCAAAGTTAGGTCCAGTTCAAGAGTTCTCAAGGCAAATCAACATTTTCTGTGGAGCTATCATACAAAACAAGTTAGAGCATGATATAATAACCTTTGGACCCCCTGGAAATATGTTAATTTTCCTAGAAGGACTGGCCAGCCAATATTTGGAAAAACAAAACCATTTCTGTAGCAGCAGATTGGTATAAACATGTTTAATTTGTAATGCATGTTTGGCAGTACTTCCCACAATTTGACAAAGCTGTTGGACTATCAAGAAATTAGCACTCCACTTTTCTCACTCCAGTATATTTGAATAGCTTGGCAATGAAAGGGAGACATTTATTGGGTTTTGCAGTCCAGTGAGCTCAATAACAGCTGCTTAAAAAAACAAAAAGAAAATCTTGAAAATGGTGCCTCTTTTATTTCTTGTATTAAAATACACAATTTACACAGCATGGACATTTCTTGAGCCTTGCCATTGACTGGTGTATTTTAAGCTCTCATTAAATAAATATTCATATTTCTCAGGCTGGGAAGAAAGTCCAGTGGTTAACTCTAGTCACAGAAATAAAAGATCCCTCATAAAAATTCTGGGTGGATATGGAGACTTACTTGCAATTATAGTTTTAGACATCAGAAACTGGGAATCATTAAAGCAAGCTGAATAGTCTAGTGAGTCCTGTTGGCCAGTTATGAGTTTGATATTCTGTCTTAAAGTAATAAGGTAGGAAAAGCAATTGAGAATGATTCCTGACGTACAAAGCATGGGGATCCACATGTAAATAATGTGTACACACATATGTATATGTTTACTTGCACTTACATAGTCCCTCCCCGCACCTTCATACACACAAACACATGAAAATGAAAAGAAGAAAATATTCATATTTAGCTTGTTTGGAAGACAAATGTGGCATTTATAAGAAAATTTGGGGCACCCTAGTCCCTCATGGCACTCTAGTACTGTGAGTCCATTTCTTGTTCCTTGCTCCTCATGGATTCCATGTCTAGGCACCATGAGTTCTCCAGGGTGTCCTAGCTCCTCATGGCATTCCACATCTGGAGTCCATGAGTTCCAACCTTTCTCTTCTCTAATAAACTCTACCTTAATCCTCAAAAAAAAAAAAAAAAAAAAGAAAAGAAAATTTGCAAGATACTCCACACAAGTTAGGGCTGAAGCAATCATAATTGGACTTTGCATGCCCTGCGCAATGTCCAACACACTATTGACCTCACAAAGTCTAGCATCTGCTAAAGGCACCAAGATCCTTGGAGGCAAGGGATTGACAGCCACAGTAGTGTTCCTATGCTTAAGGGGAACACAGGAAACGGTTCAGGGAAATGCCACTGGGTCCTTGTAAGTCATCGGAGAGGAGGGCCCAGAGGAGAGTCAGGCATGCACAATAAAGGACTCTCAGGGAATGGGGGGCGGGAGGCACTGGGGAATGGAGAGGGAGGGGTGAGGGGAGGGGGAGCAGGGATTTCGGGGGGAGGAGGAGGGAGGGAGGGAACCGGTGTACCTATTAAGTTTGTGAGCGGAAATAATAATAAAAAGTATATTAAAAAAAAGAAAATTTGCAATGAAAACATTCATAGGTTTTAATGGACTGAAAGATACACACGAAATGATGATTTATAAAATTAATGTTTAAACATTTCAATGGATTAATCTTTTGGTCAGTAAAATTTTAAACAATTATTTTTAGGATGTCTTCAATATGTATAAAATAATTCCTATCCATGTGAATTCTCATGAAACACAGAAATTTGGAAGACAGAGAAATAGTAAATGCAATTTAATGCATAGCCATATGAAAAATATTAGTATATGTCTGGAATGAACTACAGAATAGGAAATAAAAATCTCTGACAGATAAAACATGAGTCAACTCTTCTATAAAGGGCTGTCATTATGTGAGATAACAACAGTTCATAGGAGAACAGTATGTTTTGAAGATATGTCCAAGAATTGCTGGGAATTTCATTCATAAGAAGACATAATTAAGGGTGAGAATTTTCATATGAAGTGTTAAAGGACATATATCATCTAGATGCCATTAACTTAATATTTATCAGGCATACAGAATTATTTTCAGAAAGAAAAGTAATGCATGAAGAGTTTAATATATGTTGTTTTCCTTACATAAATTAAAACTTACTGTATACCAACATATCTTAAAAGATCTTTAGTTCTCACTTAAAAGTTCTTTAACATTTCAACATCCATTTTTCTTCCATATTCCTGATATCTATATTACTGCATACTTATAATTAATATCTATCCTAGAATGAAGCTTTCAGATTTATGCCCTGCCTTCTAGTGAGATGTCATGTGATGCAATGAGTTGTAAGTCATGACATCAAAGACCTACATGGTTGTACAGAAGGATTCTTAAAAGATATTTGGGATTTCCTCATGCAGAAATGGTTTCTTTTACTTTAAAATTGTGAATATTGTTGCCATATATACATAATTATGACAGGAGTCAATAGTTAGACTGCTGTGGATCAGAATACTAATATTTTACTTATTTTTAGAAATGCAGTGTTTTTCAATAAACTTGTATTTTATACAGAATTGATGCCTCTAATTCTAACACATTTAATCATGCACAACAGGCATATAGGTTTTATTTATTTACATTATTCCACAAGACGGTTGACAAGGTATGTGCCATCCATATAGAATCAATGAGAAAAATTAATCTTATAAACTTAATTTAATAAACTATTGAACCCAAAAAACAAATTTTGATGAAGCATAAAGAGAAATGGTAAATATTAAATACTGCCTTCTTTAAATTCAAACTTATGTATGGGCAAAGATGACTAAGTTCAGGCTTGTGAGGCCTGATACATGACTATGTCTGCTGTACACTTACAAATTTTTCACAAAGTAATTTATGTATAATATCCCATGTCAAACAAATTAAGTAATACTGTAAAATATTTCCCACATGCACTAATAAAATGTGCATATATTGATTAAGTTAATTATCTTACCAATAGTATAATTGAGTGTTGATAGTATAATTTCCTCTCACATTGCATTGATCACAAGGACTGCCAGTCAACACATATAACCTCCCACAGAGTTACATCCTTGTCTAGTTCCCAGATAAAGAGTTTTTGTCATTCCTTTAATTGATCTCCACCTGAAGAGAAAGAGCAGTGTATTAATATGCTGAATACTATTAATTATTAATGAATTTCTTTCATTATTATGATTTTGAAAAATTCAGGAAAAATTGTAGATCTTTTAAAGACAATATTTCCTGAAATTCTTAACTGCTCAGTTTTGAAATGTGTTATATGCCATGAAATTTAAACTTACTTTTTTCATAAAATTTGAAATCATCTCATTTCTACTGTGTTCTAATGCACACAGTAGAAAATACCAACTCATAATGAAGTAGAAGATACTTTATAGTTGATTTGATGATTATGCTCATAGCAATTAGCTAATATACCTATGGTATTTTGAAAGAGAAATATTATATTGTCGAGTTACCTAAGTGGATATATTATAAATAAGCTTTTCAACCAATGATATTAATGCTAAGGCTGATTACAAGTACTTCAATTTTTTCCCTACTAGGAAAAATTCCTTAATGTTAGATGAAGCTATGTCAGTTATTTTGACCAAAGGTGTCTAAGTGGAAGGAGCTTATGAATAACTACATAGGGGTTGTTTACAGCTTTGTTAGCATTTATTTAATTTTCTATAGCTGTGACAATTCATGAGCAAGTTCTCTTGCAAATTTATGTTCTTACAATAATATATTCCATTAGCAATGAGATATGTATACCAAATATATCAAAATGATAAACAAACATTGGTGGACAGGCAGACAGACAGGCTGATAGACATATATAGATAGATAGATAGATGACATATTGACAATAGATAGATACATACATAAATGGATGGTCACACAGATGCACAGAATCATAGATAAACTTTAGCAAGGTAAGCATAATGCATTCAATAATAAATCATTTATTTCAGTCAGTTTATTAATTACCCCTTACAATGAATAGTCACATATAAAATTATACATCAGTACATGAACTTACTTCCTTATATACATAGAGATTGCTTTGCATCTATTATTAAAAAAATCACTACAATAATTTACTTGAAAAAGTTCAGTGTTAGAGTTGTTAATAAAAAATTGTAGTAGAATTCTATACTAGGGTTATAAATAAGCCTCATGATTTTCAGAATGAGACAAATGAAACAACCTCTTTTCAATCTTCAGAATAAATCTAGGAAATATCTCGAGAAATTATAGAAATGTAGATTTTTTGATACAGTTATATACTGAAGCCCTGTGTATCACATTTATGGAATGTAAGTTAGAGAAGAATTATCACAGTGTGGTACTTACTAATCATTTGAAATTAAAGAAAATGGAAGGTTTGGGAGATTCCATATGAGAAAAAGAAGTTGAAGGTGCCTTGTATGACTCATGGATGAAGAAACACTGATGGTGTATGCAGCATTGCTTTCTCGTTTTCATCTTCCATCTTGGGAGGAACAGAAACAAATGGGAGGGTTGGGGTTGATTTTTGTAAATATGATGGCTGATGTTTTACCTGCTGCCCATCCAATAGCATAGAGTTGGCTCATTGGTTCTGAGACTGCCAAACAAAGACTGGAAATAAACCATCCAAACTGTGGTATTTAGAATTCATGCAATAGAAAACAGTCTAAACTTCTCTAAACCTGTGGTTATTTACAATCTAGTAAATTCAAGTGACTCACTTCACCACAGTTGCTGTTCCAGCTCTCATATGTTGCTTTCCAGATGAGCTGTTTCATCCACAAAGAAATCATGTCAACTGATAACTTGAATTCTAGGAATGTATTTTCTGTCATTGACATCTTTCATTAACATTGCCACTAAGAAACAGTCTTTATTAACAAATTTGTTGACATATAATAAATGCATGGAGGACCACATATATGTGAGCAGGTTTATGAATGACATAGACAAGCTACTGAAATTGGCACTGCATTCAAAGATGATGCTTTTCCAATGTCTCTCTAGGATTTCTGGCATCTGTTTGTGCTTTTATTCATACACCTGTTATTGCATAAGTTATTGATGTCTACTTTTTAGACTTGTCCATCGGCTTATTCATAGCAGGTGGAAATAAATGAACCCAGAATGGTGAAATAGGAATTGTGAACAACATTGTTGGACGTGAGAGGATCTTTCAAACACCTGGAGCTAAACAGAATCCAAAGCTTACTCTTCACCTTTGTTACTGTTGCATCATACCTGTAATTGAGGATCTGAATGTGAATGTAGCATCATAAACAGTTCCTGGATAAAAAAAAAAAGATGTATAGAAACATAAACATACAGATATACCTGCAAACATGCACACTTCCACATTTATACAGGCAAAAATACTGGAATTTTTGAAAAACCAAATGTACAATATAGAGCTATATTAAGTGTATATATTCTTTTCAAACATAATGAAATGAGCATATTATAACTTATTTGATTTGTAAAGTATCTGATTATCACACCTTTGGTTTTTAAATTTCCTTTTCATCCTTATCTATGCAGAAAAGTATGAGTTTGGTGAAGTTAACTTAACTGCGTTCATTTTTTTCTTTCCTTTGATTTCCTGTTACAGCAGAACAAATGACAAGGGCAATTTTGAGAATGTATCTTGGCACATATGTCATGATACCCACTATAAAATAAAAAAAGAATGTAGTTGGCAATGAAATGGGGAAATTAGAGGCCTTTCAGGCTGTCACTAAAAATGTAAAGAAACTGGCCTATGTTTCCAAATGACAGCATTTTTTTCACTGTGGACATGATGTGAGCCAAGCCCACACTGACAGATGAACTGGTGAAGCAGATGAACACATGTGACATAGTATTATTATCAGTTTTGTAGGGGATAAAAAATGCCTTAAATTTGGCAACAAGGCTGAAATGCAGCCTTTAGGCAAAACTAAATAAGCTAGTCACAGCAGGATCAGTACCACATGGTTCCGGTTAAATGACGTAGTTTTGGTGGCAGTCTTTTAGTAAAGATTATAATACTTCACAAAAGCTTAAAAAGGAAGAAAGTTGGGAAGCTTTTCAGCATGTACAAAGACTGATATTTTACATGAATTTGCCTTTCAGAACTATTCTACAATATTCTATAATTAACGTAATATTCTTCAGGTCTAGTTTATTTTGAGGGTAGATTTTAAAGTAAGTATGTTTATCACACATAGACACAATCTCCCCATTGCATGTACACACAAAAGACAAACCCAGAAATGGATATTAATTCCAATTTCTCAGGGACTTACATGATGACCTTTGTAACGCTCATGACTATTTTTCCCAGTAATCGTTTTCATACATTTTTATATTGTATTTATTAAATTCATGCTTTATAACTTTTAATTCCCCTACTTTCCCATTACTCCCCACTCACTTTCCTTACCACCTCGTCTTCCCCCACTGCCAGATTTAGGACACTTGCATTGACATGTTTCTGTGTATCCTCTGGGGCATGATTGGCTGATCAGTGGTCTTATCATCATTTTAATAATGTACTCCTGCTATGACTTGTAGTATTTGCCCACGGCTTCTCAGGATGGCAACACACCTCTTGAAAGCCTTCCATCTCTTCGGTGAGATTTTGCTAGTTCAGTTGTTTTGCAGGTATAGTGGAGGTAAGTAAATATCAGTATTGATTTATTCGGGGTGGAAAACCAGATATGAACAGAGCATTCTGTCTGGTGGTATTTATTCCTAATTTCATGCTCTTACATTCTTGCTACCTTCTCATACTTAAGCTTCACTGGGCCATTGGACATAAACATCTATTTCTGGCCTTGAGGTTGCATAATTGCTTTCACTTTGCACTTTGACCTGTTGCAATTATGTCTTGTCTATTGTCGGAGTGTTTTTCATGGTAAAGTGTACTTCCCTGATCTAAAGGTACGAAGATAAGTGTTTAGATGATACATTACTATTAGGCATTTACAGTTGTACTAGGAAATTTATTCCCACCTAGGAAACCTGGTTCTCCCTCCCTCAAGTATGTGGTTGGGTTTACAGTATCTGGCTTGCGTTTCTTACCATGAAGTGGTCCTTAAAGCACATGAGATGGCAAGTGGTTGCCTAAGTGTGTGATCCAACATCCTTTTACCAGTCCATGTTTTACTGCCTTTCTCTTTCAGGGTTCACCAGATTCTCTATTTCGTAGCTTATGTTCTTTTCTAGATTAGAGCTATTACAGATGTTTCATTTACATATATCATTCTGAAGGCTTAGTGTTAGCATCCACTTACAAGAGAAAACAAGTGGTATTTCTATTCCTGTGTCTGGCATACTTTACTCAATATTTTATCTCCCTGTTTCATCCATTTACTGGTGAATTTCAGAATTTCAATTTTTCGACAGCCAAATAGTAGTCCATTGTGCATATATACCACATCTTCCTTATTCATTTATCCAAAACTGTTTACATTTTTCTGCTACTGTGAATAGAGCTGCAATGAACAGTCTTGTGCAAGTGTCTCTAAATGCAATATAAATTCCTTTGTGAAAAAAATCAAACAGTGGTGAAACTGGATCTTATGGTTACTCAATTATTAGCTTTCTGAGAAACTTTCATATTGATTTCTAAAGATGTTATCCAATAATCTTACATAAATGTCAGGGAAAACTTTGAAAGGGAATGGGAAGTCTGTTCAAATGACACAGCAGTGAACTGAACATTGTTATTTATTAATGTGGTTGATCAATTGTCCAACACATGAAAGCATTGAAGTGCCATTTAAGACCTTTATGGTCTTAATGCCTCATCAGGCAAATGCAAATGCAAACAGACAAGTTGCCCCATCAACTGGAGTTTCCTGAAGAGAAGAAGAAAGTTGTTTCTCTTCGCCCAAGATCTTTAAATCAAAAGCTAGAACTCAAGTGCAGTTTTTCCTGCATTTCCTGTAAGTAGAACTGCAATCTCTAAGGGTATGAACAGACATTTTCCAGCACATCCCATAGCACATAGAAATATGTTACAAGCTGTGCTCAAGTCAGATGCTAGTTTAATAGCAGCAATTTTCTTTCTGAAACCAATTTTGGACTCAGCATCAGAAGGAAATATTGGATAGAGTTTTGTGCCCTTTTATTTGGAAAAATTATATTTTCAAGGACAAAATGGACTATATTTATTATCAGGGGAAGTTAAACATAACCCAGAAAAATGAAATATTATAGAAAGCACTGTACTATTTAAATGTTCTAGAACATTGTCCTTAACCCAGTGCTTTCTTGACAAGGAAAGAAACCTAATATTTAGGCAATGAAATTATCTCTGCTACAATATAAGAAAAAAAATAGGATTTTCTCTTCTATGTCATTCAGGTGAATTGATTACAGGACAAATGATGCATTTGCCTCAACTTCTTCAATGTTCATGTTTTGTTTTGTTTTAGCATATCAGTTATATAATTCTAGAAAAATTATTTCATTATAAAAAGCTAAATGTTCACTAAATGTTTAAATACATGACTATATCTCATTTAAGGAATCAAACTTTCAGCTTGATTACATTATCAGTAATTGATGTTAAAAGATTATGTTTTGGGAGTTACAATATTTTACATATGTGAAGTAATTCCTTTGATATGTAAGATGGCAATTTTTCATCTGGATATAAATAATTTTATCAGTAATTTTTTCTCCAAGATGAGGTATCAATGGCAATAATGAGTTATAGGTACCATAACTCATTATTAGTTTTCTGCATACCATATATTATGCTCAGAATTTTACATATATTATCTGAATCATATTGACAATACTTGTGCATATTGAATTGAGAGAAAGAATGTTTGTGTATGTCTGTGTGTGTGTATGTGTAATACATTTAAAAAATTAGGAAGGCGTCATAGTTTGAAATGTGTAGCTCACAGTGTTTGGGAAATGTCATGGCATCTTTAGAAGTGGAGCCTTGCTGGAGGAAGGCAATCACAAAAGGTCGGCCTTGAGGTGGATTAGTCCCACCCTGCTTCCTGGAGAGGCGGATTCTTGAAGCTGGCAGTCTTGCAGCTCTTTGTCTTCAAGATGTTTGTAGTGACTTAGCCGGTCGGGCCATGCTTTTTCTACCACAAAAGTCTGTATCTCCCCTTTGGAACCATAAACTAAATAACTATCCCTTTCTCCCTTAATGACTTGGATGTTCTCTCATAACAACAGGAAAGCCTAAATACTTCAGAAGGAGTTTCATTATGGGATCTGGCTCAAGGGATTGCAAAGACTGCCAGTACTATAGCATGCTGTCTCACGACTAAAACAAGAGAACGCAGTAACATAATTCACTCTAAATTTAAAAGTATCCGAATGAGAAAAATGATGAAACACACTCTCATGTCAGTCTGGCCTCAAAACTTGACATTTGGAGATTGCTGGTGCTGGGCCAGGAGAGCATCTGATTAAACTTCAAAACAATGGAGTACTGGTCCGGGAAAGCCCAAAGGATTAGGACTTAAAAGACTGAATATATTATGTTTGTTGAGCATGAGAGAACTGAAAGTCTGATTAAAAATTGTGATTAACATAATTTAACTGTAATATGAAATAATAAACCCTGTTTTTTTCTATTAAAAATACCAAAATCCTCATTGTTACTGTGGCTAGTAAGGCAGTGATCTAGTTATTCTGTCCTACTTGATTCCTTCATGAGATCTCTGTTGTTTTTGTTTGGTTGTTCATTTATCCAGAACTGCAGTTTTCAGGCAAAAATGTTCTATGTAGGGTCGTATTTTACCTGCCTTCTAATAACTGCAACACTTTAACATAGAACACTATCAAAGTTATCACTTCCTTCAATTTGCTCCACCAGCTCTGCAGTATGACCTTTGTTTTTTAAAAAATTGTTTTATTACTATTTATTCAATTGTGCGCGTGTATGTGTGTGTGTATGCGTGTATGTGTATGTAGAACCACTGACGAATTCGGGAACCCCCATGGACGCCTCCACCTCTTCCTTGTTTACTCTGTCCCGGGATTCACAGGCTCCGCACTACCAGGACCAGAAACGCAGGCCGCCCCCGCTTCCGCCCGGCGTCTATACGTGGGGTCTGGGATCCGAACTCAGGACCTTCAGCCTGCAAGGCAGAGGCTTAACCCCTGAGCCACCTCTCCAGCCCCAGTATGGCCTTTTTTAACTGATTGAACAAACTGCTACTTCTCTGTTCTTTCCACTTACAGCACACTTCAACCTGGCAATCACCACTCCTTTGACTCTCATAGGGATATGTAACTATTTTCTCTAAGAGCTGATTTGGTGTGAAAAGCCACTTTATTGATGACTATAAGTGGAAATTGTCTTTACTGTTTCTTCTACTTAATATGATTGAAATTACTTAGGCGATGAATTTTCTAGCCTCCCCTTATGCCATCCCCACCCCAATCCCACTACTTCATACCCAATTCTCAGCAGGCTGTCCTGTAGGACTCCAAAGTCCCCACTTCATAGCCAACATTGTACAAGTTTCTCCAGGACTCTACAGTCTCCACTTCAGATGCAGATTCTGAGGAATCAAATGGAGAAAACAGTTTCATCTGAGCTCTGCAGTGTCTTTCTTTCTCCGATTCTCCTGGCACTGAGTATTATATTACCTTTAAGAGGAAGTTGATCACTGCAGGCTGGCCTTAAAGGCTTTATACGCTGCCCCTATTTCCTGTTCAACTTGTACTTCTTAACTGCTTATGCAGTGTGAGCAGTTAGTTGGTCTCCTGTTTTTGTCATTATGATTTTCCTCCCTGCTACCATTTCTTCTCCAACATGATGAAATTACCCCCACAAACTTAAAGCATAAGTTGCTTTTGTCAGGATATATTATTACAAAATAGGAAAAATAATCAATAAACTTCCTTAAAACAAAAAAAAAAAACTGACTGCTATGCCTATGTGACAAACTTTCAAAACAGTATTCCTACCTTTTAAATAGATATACCATTGCATTAAATTTTCAAGATAAGTACAAAGTATACAATGCTTGCTGTCATAGTTAGGCAAAGGTGTCAACTTGACAGTTGAGGATTTGAGTTCTGGGTATAATTGTAGAGAGTTAATGGTTGAGTTAAGCCCAGAACAAACCTGCAGGAAATTGCTTAGCTGATGGGGAAGGCCCAGACCACAGTGGGTGGGACTAGGCCCTGGAATAAAACACAGAGATCTGGTTGAGAAAATAGGCATTCTTGTATATACTTAGACAGACATACTAGTCTGGCAAGTAAGGATTTTCCCTCTGTCAGCCATTATGTAGAGATGATGTGGCCAGTTTCCTCAGCCCTGGTGCTGTTATGAGCTATTCCATCAAGCTGGACTATGAACTGTAATAGGACTATCATAAGAAAATAAACCTTTTGTTCCCTTAAGCCCCTTGATGGTAATTTATCAGCAACCACACAGGTGAAATTCTACACTTGCCAAAAATCCTCTGTAATAAAATATTATCCAAAGGTAGGGGATATAATTAGGGATGTATTCATAACTGAAAAAGAACATAAATCCTTAATGTACAAACATTATAAAGTTTAAATAAAAAAACGAAATAAAAAGCAAAAAATTAAGTAGTAGTATCTTTAGATTGGAGTTTAAGAACAAATTATGCATTCTCACTTTTGAATTCAGAAACACTTTTATTCTCTCTCTCTCTCATCTGTCTATACTTATAGATCATTTACTTTGCCTTTATTTAAGCTGGAAATAATCTTATGACACAGCCAAGAATTCAAAGAGGGACCAGTTTATCTGTATACCTAATATGCAAGTCCATCGATATGAATTCATCTCTACAATCACAACAGCTACACATTGTAGATAAATATAATAAAAATAGGAAATATAATAAAATATAAGGAAAGGCCTTATATAGGAAGCAGGTGTAAGGATGCAATCAAGAAGCAAAATCAAAGACAATAGAAGAAAATCATGATATAATGTCAAGTGGTTATGCTGGAATAAAAGTCAAATTTGAGGTTTTGACTGTCATCCTCAGTGGCAGCACCATCTAAATTAAAATGGAAAAGTAAACAGCATAAAGTTGAGTGAACTTTTCATTGATTATGTCAAAAGCTAGACTCCACATATTAAGTGTGTATTTGAAACAACTTAAAGAATATTGTACTTAAACAAGGAGTCAGTTCAGAATTTTCCTGTAGAAACCAAAGAAACTTGTACAGAGTATGATAGGGTTTCACCTGAGAAAAAGTTTACTGTCCAACTAAGCCAGATAAATAGGCTATATTTATCTAAAGCAGACCAACCAACCTCCATATGTATTTCCTATCTTAGAATATAAAATAAATTTTATGATACAAAAATAAATTTTACTGATACTATTTCTTAAATGATAAATGCAACTCTTTTTATTTTAAAATTAACTTCCCAGTGTTTGCAAACCATACTTTGCTTTGAAATTTTATAATTGATCATTATAATTTTCTCCTAAATCTAGTAGCATTTAGTTTGCTTTTAAATATTTCTTATTTTAAATTTTTTTATTCAATTGTGCATGTGTGTGTGTGTGTGTGTGTGTGTGTGTGTGTGTGTGTGTAGAACCACAGACGAATTCGGGAACCACCATGGACGCCTCCATCTCCTCCTGTTTACTCTGCCCCAGGATTCACAGGCTCCGCCCTACCAGGACCAGAAACTCAGGCCGCCCCGCTTCTGCCCGGTGTCTATACATGGGGTCTAGGATCCGAACTCAGGACCTTCACGCCTGCAAGGCGGAGGCTTAACCCCTGAGCCACCTCTCCAGCCCCTAAATATTTCTTATTTAAAAGCAAAATGGAAGACTTAGTTATATAACATGTATTTCATAGAATTAGAATCTATAACATGATCTTGTCATCTACTTATTTCAGTATGTAAAAATTTATTATCTCTTGATCTGGTGAACATGATACCTAGAGTCTCAGTTAGTCTGCTAATCTGTTCTGGTTTATGGGAACATAAAAGTGTGTAATATTTCCATGCCATGTTAAGAAAGAGAATTTGAATAGTCAGAGACGTAAAAACCTCGACAGCCTTCATAGGGACCAAGAAGTAGTATTTGAAGATGAATGATACCATCAAACATCACTAAAAAGTACAGCATTCTTCCATGTAGCACAGAAATAGAGTTTAATCAACACCATTATTTTAGCTCACTGAATCTCATATCTAACATTTAACTTTTGGACTGAAAGCTGATACTCTTATGGGGTTTCCATCTGTGAAGATTGTGGTGATAGACAGCTACATACATTGGTAAAACAAATGCTGGAGGCTTAAATGTTTAAGAAAAATTTTAGCTACTGTCTCTTGTGATGTTGCTGTTCTTAATTTAGTGATTCAGTAGGCTTTGTTGTTCACTCACACCCCATTTCCTAACAGGTTGAGAACAGAGTGTTAGACTTTAACAATTAGAGGTGTATACAATGAAGTAAAAACATTTTCTGTAGCACATTCTCATTCTAATTTCAAAATAAAACATGATTCCTTTTGTGACTTAAAGACATCCAAGCAATGCCTGCATGAAATTGTTGCCTAAGGAACACTGAGTCACATATTTCAAAACTGAATTAGAAATGTTTCCTATAAATGTGTTTTAAATATTAGGTAATAGTTGTGTCTTTGATCTATGAAAACCATATATAGCACTAAAAAAGAAATAAAATATTTCATAGTAGTAAGAAAAATAGAAGGTTCCTTAAGTAGAGTTTAAGACAGGGATTTTTGTGAATATATTTAGCTGAACACAGTTTTTTGAAGGATATTAGCCAGTAAATACAATGCAATTTGCTTTCCTTATTTCAAGGTATTGAGTCATGTATTTATGACATGGAAACTATCAACTCAACATAGTCTGGTGTAAAAATGTCTTTGGAGGTCATGATGGGTCTTCCACAATATGCAATATCAATAGTGTAGTCACAAGTTAAGAGTGTGGGTTTTATAAATACTGATTTTGAAACTGCTATGTCATTCAAATTCATAAAGAATGCATATTTGTTGATAAAGTCAAGTATACCATATTCAGTTGTGACAGATATTTCATAGGAAATTCGGCCACAGCTATTATGATTTGCATATTTGGACCATTATCAATCTGAGCAACACTTTAAGAATAGATTTTTATGATCCAAATAAAACTCAAGTAAAACTCATCAAAAGTTCTAAAACTAGGGGCTGGAGAGGTGGCTCAGGGGTTAAGCCTCCGCCTTGCAGGCGGTAGGTCCTGAGTTCAGATCCTGGACCCCACGTATAGAAGCGGGGGCGGCCTGCGTTTCTGGTCCTGGTAGGGCGGAGCCTGTGAATCCCAGGGCGTAGTAAACGAGGAGGAGGTGGAGGCGGTCCGTGGTGGTTCCAAAAAATTCGCCCGTGGTTCTTCACACACACACGCACACACACACACACACACACACACACACACACGCACACACGCACAATTGAATAAATAAAAAAAATTAAAAAAAGTTCTAAAACTAGGCATTCATTAGCCATATATAATAATTATAATTCATTCCAATGGTGATAAAACTATGTACTTTTTACAACCTTTCTTCCCATTATGGATGGGGGCATAGTAATGTGAGTAATATGCTTTCTGTGCAAGTCAGATGAGCCTAGTTCCCATCATCAAAGTCTATGTAAGAGTTCAGGTGTGAAAACCTACCTGGCACCCGGTAAAGGGGGCAGAGATAAACGGATGCCTAGGACTTGGACAATCTCTGTCAGGTTCAGGGAGATACCCTTTCTCAATACAATAATATGGAAAGAGATTGGATATATTTATTGGAACCCACACACTTCTGTAATACATGCATCTGTACATATATATAGATGCACAAACACAAGTAAAAAAGAAAGCAATATAAATATATGCTATAATAAGTTACAAAGTACTTTCTCCAAAGTTTGGAGAAAGAGTAACTTAGAATATGATTCTAACCATTCTACTTTCTGGACCTGGGTCTGGGTGCTATTCATTTAGATATTGCAATTCAGTATTTATCAATTATGTAAGTTTCGTGGTATAGAGAACTTAATATGTCATTGAAGGAATCAAAGAAGAAATATTTTTAAAGTTTTTAATATTAAATATGTGACTTTCCAATTTATCACCTTAATCCTGTGTTATCTAAAGTGCCTTAACCACTTTTGTCTAAATTTTGACTTATTCATATTTCCTCACACAAACATAAATCTGTGATGAAAGATACTTTGAATCTACTCAAGTATCAGAAGACAGTTATTTAACTGTGTTTTTACATATGTTTATCTTTTCACTTTCATTCAACATAATTTTAGAGGAGGAATAAGCTGGACAAGTATATATATATGTGATTTCATTAATTGCATTTTAAATCCATATGAAACATACATTAATTAAAAGGTAAATCACAATATAAAAGCAAACGAAATCTAGAAATATATTGTGAGGTATACTAACAAATGAGATTTGAAAAAATTAAAAAGTTAAAATGCAATTACTTCACATCTAATAAAACCATCAAAATATAGATGAAGAGTTTTACTTCCTTTTAGAAAACTTCAATAATAAAATAATTTTTCTACTGGTATCAGAGAAAAACAGAGCAACCAAACTTAGTTTTATTTTATTTTCATGTATCGAATTATATTCTGATGTGTATATCTATTAATTCTTTATTTTATATCATTTAAAATATTATCATGCATTATTTTATGTCCATGTACTAAAAACAAAATCATTCTGCAACTTGCACTATTCTACAAATCTTATTCAAACTCCTGCCTCAATTTTCCAGATCCTCGATTGGCAGGCATAAACCATTACATTCAGCTGCCATCTTGTCTTTTTTCATGTTCATTCAATGTTTGCAAGGGTTATGGTTTCATCTACTAGAGTAGATTCATATACATACAAAGAAATGGTTTCTACTGATTTCTTTAATGAGTTGATCCAAAACCAAATCTATCGTTTTATTACAACAAACACTTTTGAGGGACTTTTTAAAATCGTTTCATGAATTATTCAATATCCCTTCTTCAATCAAGCAGAACATTATCACTGCCACTCTCCTATCTTCTTTTTAACTAACCTTTTGACTAGAAAATTCTGTCAGTAGAGTATCTAGTGGGATTTGGTCTAATCCTTCCAACGACAGCTTGATATTAAATCAGATCTGAATAAACAGGTACTTTCTACGTTTTTAGAATCAAATTCTACTGTAAATATGCCCAGGAGTATAATTCAATTTGCTTGCAAATTTAGAGTCCATATGAAGGTCAAATGCTTTTTGACAGTATGATTTTGGATTAGGATTATTTGAAAGTTATTTATTCTTGAGAACTTCACAATGTCTGTGTTTAAAATACGTTGTTCTTCTTAAACTACCTGCTTCAAAGAGCACATGCATTATTTTTTTATTCCCTGCTGACCAGTACAGTCAATCTATTGGTGTCATATAGACAACTAGAGAAAGCACTATTAGAACTAATCGTATCCATTTTATTCCCAGTATTGATGGCTATAGCTAAGCTGTGTTTGCTAATTTCAGAAAAATGATGTTATCCGAATTCCATATGCACTTTTTATCATCTTGCCAAATCTTAGTACTAGGTAGATTTAAGGATTAAAAGTTAACTGTGAATATTGAGTAGAATATGTATATATGACATACTCAAAATTACAGGAAAATAGATTGGAAATTTTATACATGTTAATACTTCTCAATTTCTTTTTTTTTCACAGACAAGCCTTAATTTTTATTATTTAAAAAGTTTCATGTTTATTTAGCTTTTTGACTCTATGCTTGTGCCTTCAATACTTTCACGACAATTTTCTGCTCCTCAATAAGGAAAGCGCGCTTGATCCTGTCACGGACACACTTAACACACATGGACCCCCCATAGGCCCTGCTGACATGTTTTTTTGTTTTAGACAATCTCATAAGGATTTTAGGTCTCACAGCACGAACCCCTCGAAGACGGCCTGGACACACTTCGCATGCAGACTTGGGTGCTTTCCCGACCTTCTTAGTATAAAGGTAAACAATCCTATTACCAGGGGTCCGGGACAGCCTAGTTTTGTTAGAGGCTGTGTTGTAGGAAAGCCTACGACGGTATGTCAAGCGCTGGACCATTCTGAATGTCTCTGGGCACCGTCCCCGGAAGAGGAAAAAGGAACGGTGGGAGAGTTCAAGGAATACTTCTCAATTTCTAACCTGATGTAGTTTCACAATATTTTTTAAAACACAAATGCTTAAATTCTGCCCAAAACATGTTTTTTTGCATCTTTTTCTGTCTCTCATTCAGATGACAGAAATATAAAGTTAAGTCTAAGAAGCCCTGGCCATGATAAGAATGGTACAAGAGAGACAGAGAGAGTCTGTGGCTCAAAATATCTCTGGTGATTGGTTTGACTGAAAAGTTTTTTCTAACATTTTAGTAGATGATCCTCAAAAACTTCAAGACAGAGGTGGCATTTGAGGCAAGGACAAATAGGAATATTTAAATTAACTTAAATAGTAGCAGAAAGAGCAAAGACATGTTTATCATGGAAAAGGGTCTGGTATATCTTTTTAAAATGTTAGAATTGGAGTGAAGAAATAAATATCAAGTATGAATTTTGCTGTCAGATGTTTTATGCATCAAAAGGGAAGAAAAGCTTCAGAATTATCTCCATATGCAAATTTTGCTTAAAACTGAAAATAATCAGGTGTTGTGATAAGCGTAGTGTCCTCTCACACTCAAGAGTGTAGAGAAAAGAGGCTCATGAGTTCATGGTCAATCTGAAGTATACAGTCCATCCAAGTTAAGTCTAGTTTCAATATGAAAAACCCTGTCTGAAACAAACTGCATAAAATAATGAAGATTAAGAAATTTTTCAATTTTATTACTTTGACTACAATTCCTAAGTAAATAAAAAATCAATACTTTACAAAATTCTATATATAGCAACAATCAACTAACTATTGAGGCACAGATGGTATATCTGGTAGCTATGTGATAAATTGAATTATGAATACTTTCAGAAATAATCACCACAGATATATTAGCTAAAGCATTTTCCACTTGATCTGACAATTCTTTTGCTTTACAACTATCAAGCAAATTTCAAGAGCACATTTTATTGTTATTAACTACACTCACCATGTTGAAGATCACATCCTGAACTTACTCATTTTATAAGTGGCTCATATCTTTGACTACCAGCCCTCTGTTTTCTTTCCTCCTTCTCTATCATAGCATCTAGTTCTGTGATTTCAAATTTAATTTGAGATTCCATGTGTAAAGATGTTACCCAATATTTTACATTCTCTGCATAATAATATGACACTCAGTGAACTGTAAATCAAAACCACAATGGCTGTGAGCATGACTATATCGAAAGAAGGAAAAAAATTTAAAAGTGAGTAAGGATATACAAAAATGATGTATTCCCTATTAGTCTTTAGGGAAAACACTATATATATATATTCATCAGAAAAATTAAGAACAGAGATTTCTGGCAATGTCCTCTAGAGTATATCCAAAAGAAATGAAATTAGTACCCTGTAAAAATGTTTATACTGTTCTGTTCATTTTAACACCATTTATAATTGCAAAGAAACAGAAGCAAACTAAATATCGATACTAAATATCCATTAATGCAGCACCATTCACAAGTGCAAAGATATAGAAATAAACTAAATACTCATTGATGCATTAGTGAACAATGCAAGCTAAGCTAAATTTAATTTTCATAATTCAATGAAATCAACCAGCTTCATCAATCAGGTGTTCAATTGAATTTGTGATGCCTGAATGGACAAGCTATGCATATTTCTCTGAAGTGCTGTCCAATTTGAAATTTATAAATGACAGAAATTTTAAATAAAAATTAATTAATGGTAAGTATTGAGATTTTTAAATTAAGACAATTGAATTCTAGCTGGACATATTGATTTATGTTTATAATCCTACTACCTGGATCTCTGTGTCAGGAGGATAGTGAGTTCAAGGCCAGCTTAGAATAAGGAGAGAAAGCATGGCTCAAATAAGAATGAGTTTCCAATAAGAAAAAAATTATGACTTGATCAGATAAATTTCATTTGTGTTCTAGTCTTCTACCACTTTATCTCTAAAATCAGGGAACTATCACTCAGCTTGTTATGTACTTTAGAAAATCAAGTCATAAAATGCAAAACCTTGGTGTGCATATTTTTAAGGAAATTAATGGAAGACTTTTTGGATTGAATGATAACGAACTGTTTATTAATGCTTTAGACTGATGAAAAGATGTAGAAATAGATTCCAAAGACACATGGAAGAGGGTGCTATCATGCAGTTTGCAAAAGAGTAGCTATCGTGTAGCTTCATAGACACTTGGAAAAGGGTAGCTAGCTATCTTTTAGCATCTTCATAGGTTTCCTGCCTGTTTGTATAGTGCTGTGAGTCAGTAGTGTCCTACTACCTGAATGTAATTATTAACAAAATCCATGAGCACAACAAAATGTCTTTCAGTTTTTCTTTCTAGCATAAAAATCTTCAATAATAAACATGCAGATAGGACAATAGTAATATAATTGAATTCAATGTTGATTCATTTTCCAAGAAAAACTATTGCATGCTTTTATTTTTATAGTCTTCAAATTACAAAAAAAAAAAGTATACAGGCATAAAAAGGAGAGGGCAGCCTTCTCTATACTAAAGCAAGTGAGAAACCTGTTCCTGCAATTAGACTTAACATGTAGAGCTACTGAATCCAAATGAGTGGTAGCCATAGCGGGAGGCTGTGGCTGCACTTTAACAGTTAACACCTCCTTACCACCAGCGATTATCACCACCACAGCAGCACAAGACAGCTGTGCAGCACACATACACACTGACAGAAATCACCAATCTCTGCAGTCTTTGCCTTTTCTTGGGGTTTGGACCATTTTCTGGAGCCTCTGTGGAGGTGGGGGGGAGGCAATTGCCTCGGTTGTTTAAGAACCGAGAAACTTAGAAAACTTGTGATCCACTTAATATTATTGAAAGCCATATGTCACATACAACATGTGGTTTAAAAAGCAAAATCTAAAATATACAGGAAGTATTTATGTATAAATAGCCTATCATCCTCTGTGTCTCCAAGGATAGCTCTACCTGTGGTTTTCTTATAAGGAAACAGAAAGAACTCTAAGTTTCTGATCTTTCAGAATTCAAGGGCACCTTGAAAAAATTTATTCCAATTATTTTAAATAGAAGTGATAATGTAAAGTTGGTAAAAACCGAAATTTTAGAGCTCATGCAAAAGCACTGGGATCAATATCTAACAAATAGTCTTCTGATTGTTTGCCATGGGTACCTATTCTGACTAGAAATGATCATTTCTCTGTAGAATTTATTTTGCCTTTCAAAATTACTTCTGACACGGGAACACATATGCAATTGGCAAAGTGGAGATTATAAGATTAAAGACGCACAAAGCATATGCTAGAACAGAAAGATTTTGGGAATCGAAAGTAGTTGCAATCCTCTAAACTCATTATTTTCTTTCTGTGGAAACTGGATCCCTTAATGAGAAGCATTTTTTCCTTGCATTGCACCTAATGTCCTTCTTACAATGAGGAACACAGGCCCTAGTAGTTCCAGGGCCCCATCCAGTGTCTCATTTCTGACATTTTTGGAGAGAGCTTTTACATTATATATACCACGGTATGATTTCTCCCCAAAGTTTTTTGTGCTAGAAACTGTGCTAGTTAGATATAATGTGTAAACTTGACAATTGAAGGCTAAGCACTGGGCACATCTGTAAAGATTTCATAGAAACCTGGGGTCCATAGAAGCAGACAGGCAGGAGTGGGATGGATTAATGAAGGGAAGTGAAGTAGATGGCAGGGAGGGGGGGATGGAGAGAAGCAGGGTTAAGTACTCAATATGCTTGTAAAACTAGAAAATAAAATAATGACAAGAAGAAAGGTGAATCTTAAGCCTGTTGTGCATTGTCTAATTGACATGGGAAGACTCATTTTGTGATGGGTGGGGCCATTGACTGGGCAGGAGGATAAGATGGACAGAGTGGGCTCAGTAGCCTGATACACTATGTCATATTTGACAGATTTGCAGTTCAGCAATTGGGGTTTGCTCCTCTTCCAGCAATTCTTATGAACATGATGTGGTCAGTTTCCTTGACTCCTAATGTTGGTATGGACTCCCTTGCAAAACTGACTTATGAACCGCAGGAAAGAATCATAAGTAAGAATAAAACCCCTTATTCCCTTAAGCTATTTGGTTTGTTATTTGGCAGCATGCAGACAAACTACAATAGAAATCATTTAGGGAATTTACAAATCACCCAGTCTGCAGTATTCTGTCACAGGAGTAGAAATTGAAATAACTCAACTGAATCAACCATTCACAGGGTGGCATGGATTTGGAGGAAGAGTAAGTCTCCAATGATATATTAAGACTTTTGCATTAGCTTTTTAGATTAGGATGTTCAGTCTTTAATGATCAAATGAAGAAACTAGGATCTGTTTCACAACTTAGAGCTGTCGTCTCCAGAATGAAGATCTCTAGAAAGAAATCTGCTCATGCCACACCGGGAGCATCTTATGTCTGACCTGTCAGATTCAGCAAAGCCTGAATGATGTCACATTTGTTCTCCTTCTCTGTTATTCTTCATCCTCTTGCCACCGGGAAGCAAGTTAGGGCCAAAGCAATCATAATTGGATTTTGCATGCCCTGCGAAATGTCCAACATTGACCCCAAAAAGTCTAGCATTTGCTAAAGGCACTAGGCTCCTTGGAGGCAAGGGATTGACAGGCACAGTAGTGTTCCTATGCTTAAGGGGAACACAGGAAAGGGTTCTGGGAAAAGCCACTGTTTCCTTGCACCTTATCGGAGAGGAGGACCCAGAGGAGAGTTTGGCATGCACATTAAAGGATGCTCTGGGGATGGGAGGGGGAGAGACTGGGGGATGGGGAGAGAAGGGGGAGGGGAGGGGACCACAGGGCAGTGGGAAGTTGGAGGGAGGAAGGAGACCGGTGTACCTGTTAAGTTTGTATGAGTGGAAATAAAGAAAAAAAAACTTGAGACATTTATATAAAGTACAGGTCAGTATCTATGATTCAGTTCTCATCACGGTGATGCCTTCACAGCTAATACAAACACACACACACTCACACACACACGTGTACACACTATATATATATATATATATATATATATATATATATATATATAAACAAAATTTTCCTTACTCTGACCTTACTCTGGTTTTCCTTTACACATAAAGCCATTTTTCTTGTAAAATGAAACAGAACTGCAGGTATACGTCTCTGAGTGCAAATGTGGTGGTTTGATCTCAATCCCCAAATCCCACGTGATGGTAGGAGAGCTCTGACTCCAAAAGTCTTTTTGACCTTCACAAGCACAAGGTCTGTGATACCTTTTCTTTCTTGCCTGCCTTTCTCAAAGATATAAATAAAATATTTTTAAAAGCATGTTTTCCTTTCAGTCATGAGTATGGGAGAGAGAGGGATGGATTGCTGAAGGGGGGGGGAGAGTGGTAATGGATGTAAGGGACAGGGCAAAGAACAACCAATCAATTTGTTTTCAGGAAAGGTAATTCTTGTGTATGTATGTGTGTGTTCCAATAAACTATTTATGGACACTGAAGTTCAAAAATCATAGTATTTTCATGTACTATGAAATGCACTGCTTTTAAAACCACTCAGAAACATCAAGACCATTCCACACTGAAACAGATGGTGGGCTGGATCTCTCTGGTGTACACTCATTTCTCTGCTCTAAACAGTCTTCAACATGTACTTGCTGGAAAGTAGGTAACTTCCAGCTTCATTATTATGCAAGATGAACAACACCAGATCTGCTTAAGGCTTTGTATAAACTGCTAGTGTGTAAATTTTTAAGGCCAAAATTTCAAAGTGACTTACATTAAAACCAAAGAATCAAGTTTCATTAATTTCTTAACATCATACCTTTTGGCTCATACACATAGGTGGAAATGCACCCAGCTCACAGCAGAGCCAGGCTGCTCTCCCTGTTATCACACAGTAAATAAAACATCTGGGAAGTGTACATTTGTGTACACACATAAGTTAAAGGTTATACTATGACAGAAATGGTGAAGGCATGACTTGGATCTCCTGGACTCTACCGCTTATGTTGCGCTAATGAAAATGTACCCAGTCATTAAAAATGGTTGACTTGGGCGTAGAACTGTATATAAAATGCCTGTCATCCAAAATTTACCCATTTACCTTTTTTAAAAAATATTATTTTCTGTCTTGGTTGTGACTTGTATGGATCATATATAGTAGGAAGAAACCATCTGTTATACTTTAGGAATCTAGCTAATTAAAAATCAACCATAATGTTTTTGTTAAAAAAGTCAAATCAATTTTTTTTTTCAGTTGCTTCCAAGTCACTATCACCTCCCATGCCCCAATCAGTTTCAGCTTAAAACTCTGTTGGCATTTTCTAAGATGCTGACCTACTCCTCTGTCTGGTTACCACTTGCACACAAGGAATGAAGACTCAGGCTGAGTCTCGGCCATCTGCACCACGAAAAGCCTCCTTTCTCTTCTCCACCATATTAGTGGGACCACTTTTGTTCTCCTCCAAAGGCAGCCATGTCTGACACACTGGCAGTTTTGCTCTCCTGATGTGGAATGTCTGTTCATTACCTGTAGCAGGACCTTTCTTAAAAAAAAAAAAAGTATGCTTTTCTTTGCAAATGTGAGCCAGAGTATTGGATCTGATGATGCTTTAACAGGATAATGTCACAAGGCAATTCATTCTGAAAACAGGTTATGCTGACATAGACATTTCCTATCTGTTTCCTTTAAATTTTAGACTACTTTAAATTTCAAAGATACTGTGATATTTTCATACAGATAAACTATATATTTCCCTGTTGCACTTTATTCTCCAATTCTATTTGCTTCCTGAACACCCCCATTCAAATTATTGTCTTTTAGAATCTGCATTCTACAAAAAAGAATAAACATACCATAGTTATTCTCTGTGTGGCCCATTTCATTTAACATGATAATTTCCAGTTTCATTCATTTCCTGGCAGATGGTATGACTGTTTTCCTTATAGTCGACAAATTCTACCACATGTATATATACCCCATCTTGTTTATCCACCTATCCATTGATGGGTTTCCAGTCTGATTCTACAACTTGTATTTGGAATGATGAATAATAAACATGGATGTTCAGAGATCTGGGTGGTGTGCTGAATTGGACTCTTGGGCATTCCCAGATCATAGCTAGATCACAAAGCATTTCTATTTCTAATCTAATGCTTTGCAGAATCCCCATGCTGACTTTCATAAGAGATGCACAAGTGTCTTATCCAAATTCAAGGAACAAATGTACGTTTTCATGATGTATCTTCTACAGGATATATTGTTTTTATGATGATATTTATTTCACGATGATTGTGCTACAATGGAATCTCATTGTAGGTTTGATATGCTTTTCCATGATTTTTAAAGATATTGAAACATGTTTATTTTTTTTCATTTAAGTCACAACTGATTTTCCTACTTTTTAAAAAAGTTGTCTGGGGAATAAGGGAGATGGCTAAGAGCTTAAAGCTTTTTCCTTGCAAGTAAAAGGATCTGAGTTAGGATCCCCTGATGGCACATAAATAATGCAGGACAGAAATGGTAGCTTGCATTTCCAACTCTGGAAGGCAAAAATGTGGGAAAACCTACATTAAAGCAATAAAAAGGTAGAGTAACCTTAGGTGATTCCTAATGTTCTTGGACCTTCACAGACACACACACTCAAAGTGATGTCTTACACACATATACACTTAAATACTTCAAGCATATATGAATAACTCTGCAGCCAGTAAGATGGTTATGTGAAAGTAAACACAATGAACCTGAAATGAACCTGAAAATTCCTAGCATGCCACTAGGGATGTGGAAACAAAAGGAGACATGAAAAATTATTGACCTTGCAAAGAACAATGGAGACCATGACCTTGATTTGGAATTCTAAGGTCTGAAACTATGAGATTGTAGCAGTTAGCCTGCATGGTTGCAGATAAATCACCATCAAATGGCTTAAGGGAACAAGAGGCTTGTTTATTATGATAATCCCATTATAGTTTGTTGTCCAGATTGACAGGAGAGCATGCACCAACAAGGGCCAAGGGAATTGGCCACACCATCTCTTCATAGCAGCTGAGAGAGGGATGATCCTTACTTGCCAGACCAGAATGACTGGTCAAGTATATACAAAGATACTGACTCTCTCAACCAGCTCTCTGTATTTTATTCCAGGGCCTAATCCCATCCACCTGGGCCTTGACCCTCAGCCAACCAATCTCCTGCAGGTTTGCTATGGGCTTAACCCAACCACTAATTCTCCACAAATGTGCTCAGAGCTGAATCCTGTGCCTAACTGTGACAGAGATCATCAATGCTGTTTTGTGTTCATTCCTTTTTGATTTTGTTTGTTTGTAGTAAGTTATACATTCATTATTTTCTTTAACCTTCAGCAAATGATGCAGATCTGTGAAAATAGTTGGTACTGTACATTAAGTTAGAAATATACTGACTTATTTGGATTTTCTTTATGTCTTTATGATACAGCATTCCTCAAGTATTACTGTAGTCTTCAATTTTTTGCCATTTTTATTTTTTTCCTATTTTTACAAGCATATTCAGTATTTATCCCAGCTTTCCTCCCTCCTCCCTCTCTCTGAACCCCTTCTGTCCCTTCATCATTCTCTCCCACTCCCTCTTACACTTCCACCTGTATGCCTCTATGGATCTCAGGGTTCACTCTGGCTTGTCTACTCCTGTGGGTGCTCAGGCCTCTATGATATATCAAGTTACCTCTCTTCAATCCACCCCACTGATAGGTGCATTTCCCTACATTCATCCAGCTTTAGACCCAAAGGTTTCACTGTAAGTTCTTATTCTATGGCTATAATAACAGCTGCCTACAGAGCAGTTTGATTTACTGTCTTCCTACCTATAGTTTTTTTTTTTTTTTTTTTTTTTTTTTTTGCCGTCTTCCCTATTGATCTTTTTCCTTTCCTTTTTTTAGGTTCTTGTTCTAGTTTACAACATTTTATCTGGTGAAATCCTTCAAGTTCTTTAAGGCAACAGGTACCTGTTTGTGAAAGGTAGTGTAGTCGACTTCATAAGGTGGGAACCACCTGA
Organism: Typhlomys cinereus; assembly: GCA_023101885.1. NCBI lineage: Eukaryota > Metazoa > Chordata > Mammalia > Rodentia > Platacanthomyidae > Typhlomys > Typhlomys cinereus. The sequence continues at coordinate 13,642,173 of JALPQD010000007.1, read as the reverse complement.
AAAATCCAGCTAAGAAGGATTATGTAGCCTCTGGTTATGAATGTGAAGTTTTTACATTTTGGGTTAATTGAGCCGGAAAGACCATTACGGACCCCACAAGCAACATCACCCCAACATTGGTCCTAAATTGCATTAAAAGGAGACCCTGAGCAGAGCTTGTTTCCTGATTTTTGAAATTGCATGATTAACAACTTCAAACTCTTATTGTCCTGACACTGAACTACAAAAAACCCTGACTCCCTTAACGTACTTTTGAGTATTTTATCATGGTAACAGAAAATGTGCTCTCCAGTGAGAAATACTTTGATAATAGCTTGTTTTCAAATAATCACTTTAAAGTTGTGAAGAAGCATATGAAAAAAAATCTAAAATGGAATAATCTATGTGTTAAATTATTGCTAAATTATTGTTCTTTATAAGCAATTCAAGTGGAGATAATTTTATGAATTTCACAACAATTTATTAGGCATATCCATAAAGCTGCCTCTCCCCAAAAATTATACCAGATTTCAACCAAGAAAAATATGTTCAAAAACAACCATGTTTTTTGCAATGTAACTCAATGCCAAGTTTAGAAGGAACATTTTACTACTATTGAAAGGAAAGCATATCAGTAATTATACCTTCAACATCTTTTCTCTGAATCTGTTTAATTCTTAGGAAAAGTGACAGTGTCCTTAGGAAAATCCAAATGATTTTCCAACTGATTGAAATTGGGTGTTCTCTTAATTGCCAAATACCATTTATGAATTTCTAATGCTATCAAGAAAACTGAATTTCTTACTTCTTAGTGACATCATCATGTATTTCTTTCATTTAGATTCATGACTCCCCCAAAGAAATGCTCTGCAGACTTCCAACTCTTAGCTATGTTAGAACAATTAGTTTTCACTTTCTAAGGGTATCACTTCCAAGAGGACTATGTGGCCTCAGTTCTTTGCTGAGGATGTGGTTGGGACAGTGAGAGTAAGTTGAATGGTAGTGTTACAATTTCCATATTAAGCTAAACCCAGTAAGGAATGTTGACATTTTACTATACTAAATTTATATCACAATTTGGTCTATGGCATCCTCTGTAACACATTTAAGAACTTCTGTGACTTGTCAATATTCTGATCATCGATCAATGGGTGTTGTTCTTTCTTTATTTTTTATTAAATAAGTCGATAAGTTCTATCATATAAATAGAATTTCACATTTTTTCCTAATTCTTTCAATTTTCTGTCTAGTATTTCACATTCATTTTATAAAATGTAGTTTTATGACAATATCATATATAACAAGAATGAATTTAAGTGATTTTTGCTTCCCTATGATCCAGCCCCATCCATTCTCCTCTTTACTAGCTAATTTTGAAAAATAAAGAGGAGAGTCAAGCTTACCAAATTTTTGACTTTAATGAAAGAGTTCTGCCATTTCATTATAAAGTCAAAGGTATTGGTGGACACAATGTTTCAAATTAAAAATTTTAAAGACACAATTTTAACTTCATTATTTAAGAGTTTTTGTCTCCAATCATATTTTTTGTCTCCAGTCATACTCTAGAATACTACAATGTATGGATCAGGTGGATAGAAACAGTGTACAATTCTCTATTTATTTTACTAGTATCGATATTGATTATTTAATTTGGAATATTTATTTATGAAAACCAGAAGAACTGCATTTAAACAATTATTTTATACTTGATCTTATTTGGTTATCTACATATGTGGATATATGTAAATAAAGACAAAAATTCATCGAAAATCTAAAAATGTGTATTCTTCTATATTGATAAGGGGATTGCTTAAAATAGTTTTATGTTTTAAGTTGGATTTTAAATGGACTACTTGATGACCTTATAAGTGTTTTTTTAAACATAAATCATTTCAGACTTTGGAAATTCCTATGAAATTCCCTCTTCATGATGGAGAATAGAGAAAACCAGCAGGTAGTAAAAAAGATATGTTGCAGAAGTAGATAGTTATTTTACTGTGTTCACTTTAAAATAATGAACATCATGAGAGTCAAACACTACTTCCATTACTGAAGTGCTCAGAATCAGGACAAAGAAATGCAGAATCTGAATGAAGAAATCTCCCTCCCTCAGTTGATGGATTATAAATGAGCAGACTGTGAACATCAGGAAACTTTGGAACATCTTGATATTTGTCTTGGACCTCTGGACCCTGAGAGCAATCACTTTTAGTATCAGGGGAAGTCACTTCCTTATTGTACTTTGCTTATTTCTTAAGCCTTCAGGAAGTTGTATTAGATATTGCATCCAGGTATGTGCTAAGCTCTATTTACACTTTATTTTGGTATAACCTATATTTTCATGAAGTGGCTTCTGTCCACTTTGGGTGAAAAGTAAGAATGGGGCAGAGATATGCAAACTAATAAAAATTGCTCACCAATAAAATTAACATCAGAGAATGGTGGTATTTGCAGATTATTAAGTCCCAAAATTATTGGAAAAGGAGACAAAGAAAAAATAATTCACAGGAGGAAGAGATCCATAGGCTGGTTGGATGGAGGACATTACAGTATCAGTGAGATCTTCCCTCCCCCATCTGGTTCCTGTAACTTTATTTTATACAGGAATGTAAATATGAGCTGGGGGGTCAGGTAGCAAGATGGGGTGAAGAACTTGTGATTAGTGAAAAGAGAAATAGGAAAATGATAATCTTCTTAGCTTTGTGATGATGAGTGAATTGCTTTGATGTCCAACTGACATGGCCTCGGAAATGTAACTGTAATAACCTTTAGAGGTGTCCTCATTTTTAATTAGTCATTAAAGGCCAAATCCCTTAAACTTACTTAAACTTCTTAGCTTCCAGTGCATGCTTAGACAACTGACCTGTGACATCAAGGAAAATCAGTACTGTGTTCCTCAGAAAATGCAAAATCCCTTTATCCAGGTAGCATCCTGACCACCATGTTCTTCCAGGTGGCACTCTACAGACTAATCATATATCTATGAATGTATTTGTGCTGACTGAGGGCGCTTAGAAGAAGAAATAGAATGAGATTTTTATGAAGATGTAACAAGCTAAAAGCCTGAACAGATGTGACAATTTTGTAAATAATGTACATGGATCCTCAACAATATCGTCTAAGGAAATTTTGTAAAAATAGATAAAATGCTGATTGAAGCATATGCCTCATACTTATTTCAATTCACACAGGCTCATTTACAATGCTTCAACTGTAATTCCCATGTTACAACTAAAACACCTGCACCTTATACATACAAGAGCATTATCAACTGCTTGATCAATCTGGATTGTTAACTACATTAAAAATTATACTATAGATCTCCATTAATGCTGACAAGTTTCAGGGCTGGAGAGGTGGCTCAGGGGTTAAGCCTCCGCCTTCCAGGCGGAAGGTCCCGAGTTCGGATCCCAGATCCCACGTATAGACGGCAGACGGAAGCGGGGGCGGCCTGCGCTTCTGGTCCTGGTAGGGCGGAGCCTGTGAATCCCAGGGCAGAAGGAGGTGGAGGCGTCCATGGTGGTTCGCGAATACACATACACAGACACACACATACACACACACACAGATACACGCGTGCACGCACATACACACAGTTGAATTAATAATAATAATAATAATAATAATAAAAATTTTAAAAAATGCTGACAAGTTTCAGAGCTTCATGTTTTTCCTGGAAATGCATGCCATTGTATTCCTCTAAGAGATAAGTAACTAATAAAAATTTTCTAGATTGTGATAGGCCCAGTAAACTATAACATTATATTTTATAGAAAATAAATAATTTCTTTCATTTTCACAAAAATAGATCCTAATTACTACTATAGTATTCACTATTTGGTACGTCAGCTTTGTGATGATGAGTGAATTGCTTTGATGTCCAACTGACATGGATTTGGAAATGTAACTGTAATAACCTTTAGATGTGTCCTCATTTCTAATTAGTCATTAAAGGCCAAATCTCTTAAACCTACTTAAACTTCTCTGTTGCATACTTTTCATGTGTGATAGGCTCTAAAAGGAAATGAGACTTAGCCACATCCTCTGAAGCATTTTGGGGTACGGCTATTTTGTGAGATTTTCTCTGAAATAACCTTTCAAAGCCAGCCACAAAAGCTCTTATTCTAGATCATACTGGCATCTGACCTTTGTAAACTTACGCATAAGAAAAAAAAATAGGAAAAAGGATGCTAAGGGAGACACGGTTATCTATTTCAAAATGCAGCTATACCCACAAGCTACAGAGATATCATGACCTATAAAGTTCAGAGCTCTGTTGATTCTTCCTAGCAATTACCCCCAGCTATTATGATTCTATCCCATCACTAAAAATGTCATAACTTAGATAACTGTTCCTATTGAGGAGACAGGAGATTTAGCAAGGAGCTAAAATGTGATGGGTGGGTGGGGACACTTGATTACTGCCATTTGAAACTGCTAAAGTAGCAGATGATATAAGGCCTTAATCTCCATGAATTATGTCACTAACCAGCCATTCCTTATGGTAGATTTTCTACGCTCATGCATTTCTTTGGGACGCAATATTTTCTTTTCTACTAAATTTGCTCTGAGATGGCCAATATCCAATCTAATTATGTGATAATAAGTGTTAATGACAGTATTATCAGATAATAACTGGGCTTCATTAATGTGTCTCATTATGATTCTCAGTCTCATGTGGGAGTTTAGGAAAGAAGGACTCTTTGCATTCCAGTTAACAAAGAAATTGTGAATATATATTCAGAAAGAAGGAATGACATCACAGTCAGACTGGAACTCTTATTTTTTTTTCATTTGTTATGTTTCCTTTGAGTTTCTGAAAACCACACATTTGATTGGAGTTTATGTGTAATCTTATCTCCCCTCCACTTACTGATGTGATTTCATGAAAGCACATGAGCATTTATGTCCCAAATGTAAGTATGCTTGAAGTGTTTAGAGATTGTATACAGATGTTTCAAGCACATGCTCTTTAAAATATAATTGTGTTCAACTGTGCTATTAACAACATTCAGGCACTGCAAAGTTACCCCTCAGGTTTCATTTCAGTTAATTAATGCATTCTTTTTGCTAGAGAGTCTGTTTGAAGTGTATTTGTGTTGTGTGTGTTGTGTGTGTGCATACTAAAAATGCATTAAAAAGTCAAACGCTACACTTTAGATTTGAAAAATCCTTGTGATTTTATTTGTAAATGACAATGTGTTTGATTAATAAAGTCTAGTTTTTTTCTAAAAGGATGGGAAACATCATCCCCATACTTTTACATGTTAGTTTTGAGAAATAAAATGTTCATGTGAAAGCTGAGTAGAATATTCTTGGAGGAAATGCACTGTAACATAGACAAGTGCACATGAATCATCATCTATACCACAAGGGCACAATTTACTGACATAATTACACATAATGATTTACAGGACATTTTAATTTTTGTGTCTAGATTTCTCACCTTCCCAAAAGTGCTTAAGGGAATAATTTTAGTTGGGTGAATATTTTTGACTTATAAATGAATTCTCCACATGATCATGTTTCATGTAACTTTAGAGCAAATAATTTATGTTGAGTTACAACTATTTTAAAAGAACACTGACTATAAAATTGCTTCTCAATTATTAGTTGACAATAATGAGACAAGTATCTGATATTAAAAAACTGGTACCAGGAATGGTGTTTGTGCTCTCAAGAACCTGACTGTGAGTCTCACAGGGGAAGTGTAGATGTGCTCAGCTCTGCAGCTAGACAATTGTAATTACAGCTCAGTGAAGGTTCTGGTAAGAGCAATGAAGGTCTTAATAGTGAGTCAATTCAGATCATTAAGTCCTATACCGAGACGGAGGTTCTGGTTTGGTTTGTGGTGTCAGTTCTATGCTGGCTCTTCTATGTACTGGCAAAGTGTCATTGTTAAGTGAGCTTATTTGCACGCAGAGTCAGTGTTATTTTTGTCCTCCCTGAAAAATCTACATGGAGAGTGAAGAGTATGATATGTATCCACTGCGTTCATGAATTCAGATACCCTGAATTGAGAAAGAATGTTGATGGAAGCCTGAGCTGCAACTCACTGAAGAAGAGAAATATGACAAGAAGCTCAAGAAAACTCAGCTCATCAAAACCACCCAAGGGCATGAAATGAACTCTCGGCTTGCAGCACCAGTGGAAACGAATACAACATAATCATGATGAAGGAGAGGAAGGACTGGCAGGACCCTCTTGGTCCAGAGTCTGGCTGTGGTGAAAACAAAGCAGTTTGACAAGTATCTTGCTCAGCAGAACCAGCAGCCATTGAAAGCAGACCCTCTACGCTGTCTTCCACAGGCACTGAGAAGCTATGAGGCTCTGACTGGGCTGTTTTATCCATGAGAGTGGAAGATGGAGGGTTTGTACCAAGGCCCTCTGCCCCTGCCTGACCCAAGTCCCTCCTTTCCTCCTATGAAATGGACGATCCAGAGTGATGATAAAGTAAGCAGTAGCCTTGGCTGATGCCAGAGAAACAGTAAACACGAGCCACTGGTGGCTTTGTGTAACAGGAGCTAGGTGATGACGAGGAGGCCCACACGCAGAAAATGGCAGGGCCACCTGTGCTCTGACCCCCTACAGCTAAGCACAGAGTTACAACAGACAGAATCTACAGTATGTCCAGAACACTGCCTCCAGAAGCCATTTGAACTACTGCCTGATTAAGAAGTAACTGTAACTGCGTTTGACGTTTCATTTGGTGAGGGAAGGAAGAGCAGGCCCGTTACCCACTCATTCTTTCTTCCTGTTTAGGCTTTATTCCCTCGCCCATCTCTGAGAAATCAAACCCAGGCTTCTCTTCCCCCAGGCTGGAGTAATGCTTTGGATGCTATAAACGGAAGCAGTTTCAACATGATGAGGTATGTGATACATCATGGTCAATCATTAAAAACATGCTGGAGGAAATGAGAAAAATAAAATCAATTCAGAGTATCTGAATGGACAATACAGCTGCCACCAAGGTTTCCTATTCAAAAACCCAGTCTTCTTTGGAAAATATGCACACATAATGTCAGCTACCCAGACATGAAAGGGGTCTCTGCAACTGTGATGCATTCCAAACAAGCTACACTTTGAGCCAGCATGAGAACCCGCTGTCATCATCCACATGGTACTATTCTTCAGTCATGCAAAATGCAGTAGCTAGGGCACTGCGGGATATCATATTAAGGTTTCTGGGAAAAGACCCTGAGAGGACGTTGCTTTCATGGGTCTGTGAAGGCTGGCCTAAGTTGGGTTGCATGCCTGAACAGCAGGAATGGAAAGGAGTCTGTCCAAGAGAGAGGGTGTAGGTGGTGTGGGTCTCAAACCTATGTGAAAGGTGGGGCTCCTAGCATTTACTGGAGTTCAGAAGACATTATCATGCATGAGCCCAAACACTGAACACGAAGCAGCAGATTTTCTTTTGCTCTTCTGGGTTTAATTCAAGTTTTCATCTCATCTTTCCTTGCTACACCGTGGTTCATTCCTTTTAGAACAGAGATGTGTATGTTTTGCCATTAAATATTGGAAGTACATATTTTATCAATGATCTTACTGGACTCCACCACTAAGAGTTAATAGGGAATTTCAGAAAAGACTTTGAATTTGAACATTGGAAACACTGAAACTTTAGTGACTCTGAAAGCTTGTTAAGTTAAACTGAATGTATCTTTCAGTATGAAGGTAGACAAATGTCAAATGTCACCACAAATTTATGTGTTTGAAGACTTGGTCCCTATATAGTAGACTTAGGAGGTGTAGAAATTAAAGACAGGACATAGGTAAAGCTTAATATTCATAATAACTTAAAGTAAAGAAAGCACTAACATAGGATGTAACCAAATACTTAATACAATGTAAATATTTTAGATCAGAAATAAATGAAAATTTTAGTGATTCATCTTTGATCTTTTTGTTTTCTTTTCTTTTTTTTTTTTCAGGGGAGAGTGCAAACGCAGTCCCCCACTACCACAAATTATGCAGTCGAGTTTCCCGCATTTGGGGAAATCGCAGGGGTCAGCACATCCGGAGTGCAATGGATAAGCCTCGCCCTGGGAAAACCACCTTCGTGATCATGGTATCTCCCCTGCCAGGTAAGTATGATCTTTTTGTTTTCTAAAACATATCCTTTGTCAATTATTTTAAAAGAAAAAGCAAAATAAAGCTAACCCTGTTTAGACCAGTTTACTTCATGAACTTGTCAATCAAGGTAGAAAATCAAATAAAAAAAAGATAAGAAAACTGTATTGTCTTACATAAATTCAACTTGTTCTGTAGTATTGACTGGAATGTAGAATTGTGTTAACAACTCAGTGAAAAAGATGCTGAGCAAGTCCTTTATATTCAACCAACCTATCATTTAGGCTATTGTTGATGAAAATGTTAAGTTTTTTTCCTTCTTGAGATTTCAGACAAAAAAAACAATGCTTGCAAGGGTTTTGCTATGTTTGCCCACTTTTCCTTTTTCCCCTGCCATCAACTCATCCATTGTAAATAAGATGGAGGATACAATGAATGCTTTCTGGATGTCCTTTGCTCTATCTTTCCTTTTACTAGATAATATGAATCTGAAGGTATTTGTTTGTGGACATAAAATGCCTGCAATGTCAGATCAACAAAACGTTGACAGTTTAGAAATGCTGAAAACAGTCTTCAGTGAATAATTTCTCATTCCCTTAAATAGGTCAGGTTAATTAGAAGACAAGTTAATTGAGGGAGAGAATTTTATTTCCAATATGAAGACTGCTTAAAATAGACAAAAACTGTTTTATGGCAAATTTTTAGATGTGATTATATGTGAAATATGGAACAAAAAGTTTCATCAACTCTCCAGGAGTCTCAGTATATCTGTATAAAGTCTCCAAAAATAAGGTTATTAATGAAATATTTGTGTCATAAGAATCTTTCAATGTGTGGGAGTCATTTTATCCACTAGTAACCCTTCTTTAATGTGAGAGTACGTCTTTCTGACTTGACATTAAGGTAACTAGACTTCTAAAAATGTGCTTTGACCTTTAGCGATGTGGTATGATCAAGGATGTTTTAAACTGCTTTAGCTTTAAAACTAAGAAAGACACCTGGATTTTCAGACATTTAGAAATGGATATGTCATTTCCAAAACAAGGAATGCCTTTCCATATTTCAGGCACACAGAGGAATCATTCAACAGAGTCATACGCTTTCTATTGGGGAACAATTGAATCAAATAACCAATTGAATCATGCCACTGTCCTGTTGTACCAAGACAATATAGAACAAAGAAAACCATCATAAATGTTCCCAAAGCATGAACTCAGTAGGAAATATATCTCACTCCCTGTAATTTCCCTTGTCATGTGGAATACTGCTCTTTACCTACGACCTTGTCATGGTTTCAAATGTGTCCCCCAGTCTCATATGTTTAGCAAGGTCATGGCACCTTGAGAGGTGGAGCCTTGCTTGAAGAAGGCTGTCACAGGGGGTGAGCCTTGAGGTGGATTAGTCCCACCCTACCTCCAGAGGAGTCAGCCTTTGCTGCAAGCAGTCTGCAGCTCTCAGCTTCCAAGATGTCTGCAGTAACTTAGCCTCTTCCAGCTTTGGCCAGCCAGCCATGCTGCCTCTGCTTTGAGAGACTGTACCTTCCCTCTGGAACTATAAGCTGAATAAACCTCCCTTTCTCCCCTAGTGGATTGACTTTGGGTGTTCTCTCACAGCAATAGTTAATAGTAATTGTTACAGACCTTTTAAACTGTTTCTACTCATGACCTATTTTTACACCCTGTAGTACATAGATGTATAAATCAGGAATCAAACATCTGTGAATACATAATTAGTAATAAAATAAAAAATTAAGTAAATAATTTCATATAAAGAAATTACTTTGGGACTCACCAGCGACCTAGAGGGTGACATCCAATACCCATCAGGATGGAGTGAAGGGCATTGCAGGAGCAGCAAAACTGAAAAAAATAATCAACAAACCATAATCCAGAACTTCAGAGACTCTATATCAACCACCTGGAACTAGGCCAGCCTAATCTCTCCCTATCCTGAAGCTCAGGGAAATTTGCGGAAGAGGGGGAGGTAAAATTGTAAGAGCACAAGGATGAGAGGAGTAATGATATGCAAGATACTCCACACAAGACGAAGCAATCATAATAGGACTTTGCATGACCTGCGTTATGTCCAACATATTATTGACCCCACAAAGTCTAGCATGGACTAGGATCCTTGGAGGCTAGGGACTGACAGTCACAATAGTGTTCCTAAGCTTAAGGGGAACACAGGAAATGGTTCTGGGAAATGCTCCTGAGTCATCGGAGAGGAGGGCCCAGAGGAGAGTTTGGCATGCACATTAAAGGATGCTCTGGGGATTGGGGGGGAGGCACTGAGGGAATGGGGAGGGACAGGGAGGGAAGGGGGGAGCAGAGAGGTCCGGAGGAGGTGGAGCGGGGGAGGGGACTGGTGTACCTGTTAAGTTTGTATGAGCAGAAACTAAAATAAAGAAATTACTTTGGAATATACATAATTCTACTATTTATTGAGGAACAGAAGTATATTTATACTCATATATTTTTCATACATATAATAATTTCCTGGTGAATTTCTTCTTTAAAGCATGAAGTATGCCATATGAGCAAACCTACAAATGTGACATTTATCAATTTAATGCTGATCATAAATTTAAGATGTTCAAAAGTATTTGAAATTTGCATTTTAAACCAGTAATTTTAAATTTAGTATTCATGGGGAAGTGAAGAGTGTGTATTTCTATAGTTCTGAAAGTTTTTATCACAACAACATAATCATGCATATCATATATCTCATTTGATCAAATTGCTGGCACGATATATAATGAATTAAATATTAACTGCCATAATTTGGAAACATAATGTCATCTTATTATATTGCATGTTTGTGCTTTTACATGAATGATTGATATGCCCCACACAGACATATATATAGATATGTGTGTGTGCTTCTTTGTGGGTGTGTGTATGTGTATGTATGTGCTTGTAGTGTTCACATATATATGACTGAATACTGAATAATATTTGGTTTACCTAATTTAATGGAAAAAGAAAGTGTGAAGTCAAAATCAGAACTTTCAATATTTTTCTATGTGAAGCTGTTTTGTCTTGGAATGGTAAAATGTTCTTTTTACCTAACAAATTGTCATTACCATATTATGCAGTTTTCTATCAAGTTATTCTTATCATCATCACAGACACATAATGAGCAATATGATAATGGTAATGCTTATCAGATGAATTTCAAATAAATCCATGAAATGTAGGAATGAACAGCTCTGTAAAAAGAGATTTCCAAGCATTTTGAAGAACACAATATATGCATTAATGTGCATAGACTATAATTCAAATTATAAATATATACATCAGATTAATGAAAGAAAAGTGTTTCCTACTTGTGTAGCAAAAGTTAGACTTTGATCACAGAAAATTCATTGCTTTGTATTCAGCTTTTGTGAAGTATTATAATGGACAATTGTGTAATTATCTGAGAATTTTTTGATGTACAAGCATAACAATTACAAACCTACTGTAAGTCACAATCAAATTCATTTTCTTTATGGTGCTTAATATGTTTTTTTAAAAATTGAAAGTTCCATGCAGTTTTATTTTCCATTCCTATTAGTTGATTATATTAGACAATGCATTTCAGAAATCTCTATACTTTCTGAATTTAAAAATTCATTCCAAATAATTTTACTAATTAAATATTTTCAACAACTCATGTAATCTTAAATGATATTCATGGTAACTTCTAGAAAATGGTTACGTTAAAGAACTTTCCATTTTTGAAAAGTTATTTTTTTCCAGTACAATGGTTGTATCATGCAATAGTTCATAGATCAAGTAGCAGAGTACAAGAAAAATAAGTCTGGTTCAATAGGTCTCCAAGAACCAATCCTAGTAACCAACATTTTCCAGTAGACCACATTTCATAATATAAACATAACATTATAAAATAGTGTCATGGTTTGAATGTGATTCTCTCACAGGCACATGTGTTTGCTATATTTACCTATTAATGATTGGGATGAAATCTTTAGGATGTGGAGCTTTGCTGGCATAAGATATGTGACAGGCTCAAGTCTTCAGGTTTTGGTAGCTCTATCTGGCTTTGGCAGTTGCCTTTCATTTGCTCTGAGTCTATGATGTCTGCTGTGATCTGAGAAGTCTCCAACTTCTGCACTTCCCATGCCTTTTTTGCCTTAATGGACTTTCTTCTCTGGAACCTTATGTGAAAGGAATCTCCTTTTTCCTTAATTTGTGAATGAGTGCTTTCTCACAACAAGAGAAGAGTAACTGCCACAGAAATTACTACATGGATCTTGGCATCACCATGTGGCCTAATTTAACATAATTATTTACCAAGTGCCTCACCTACATATGTGATATTTAAGTATAATTTCAATTTTCTTAATACCTCCTAACAAAAATGAAACTTTAACATGAATTTTAGTGCTAGAATTCAAATCTATCTGATTTCTTATATAATGCCCTATCTCATGCATTGGCTACAAGCTACATGTAAAATCATGTGTGTGGGGGGTGTGTATTTCTGTGGCATATAAGAAAGATTCAAGTACTAGGTATTAATACTAACATGTATGAATCAAATAATATATTTTACAATTAATATATTATGTATACCTAATATAGAAAAAGGGAAAACGTTTAAAAAATAAAACAAAGTAGAAAGACTTATTTTGCTTTTAGACATGTTTGACTTGTTGTTATTCCCCAAGCATAGTTTTACAAAAAAGTCTCACTTTGAATTTTTAATTCCAGAGAGATCTGTCAAGTAGTTCTCATATCAAGTGAAAGTCTTGCCTTCTTATTACCATAGTTAATTTTCAAGAAATTATTCAGTGATCTAAAATTTTTCAGTAATATAATAATTATTAGGAAATGTAGAGGAAAGAATCATCATAGGTATATACTTTACTTCCTCTTCTGTGCACATAGCTGAGAGACATAGAGAGACAGAGAGAGAAAAAAAGGAAAAAGCTATGAGAGAATAGCAAATTGAATATGTCATGTGACACACTTAATTTTGTAAAAATAGTTTAAGATATTAGTTTCATAATCATCCAGTGTTGGTTAAGTTTGTGCATAGGAAGTAATATAATATCATTAGTAAAATGAATATACTAATTTAGAAATTATGTAAGATATTAAATAATGTAATTAACTTGAAATGATGAGCAATGTTCTAGTCACAAAATTATTAACGGCTTCATATAATTATTTCCATGGCTACCCTTGTTTTAGTGAAAAAATGAAAAAAATTAATTATTTTCATGGCTATCCTTATTTTTATGTACTGTTTTCAGGAATATTAATTTATAGAAGCAAGTTTCATCACTACATATATTATTTAAGTAAATTTGGAGTGAAATGACTGAGTAATAATTCAATCATAGCAAAACATTCTTTGAATTAAAGAAAATAAAGTGAATTAAAACAAATTGTCGATTTTAGATCTATAGTTTTTGCATATTCTTATTCTTTGTTCCAAATTCTTTCTGATAATCTAGAATTAGAAATTCCTTTCCTTTGGCTTTTATCATCACCCATGCAGGTGGAAGTAGAATGGAGGTTTCTAGCCTGTCTTTATTCAGTCTACAAATTGCATCCTGAGGAGTGTTCTCCCATATCATAGCTTTTGGCTTATTACAGCACCAGCTGCCAATTGTTGATATCTGATGTAATATACCCAAATGTGAAAGATATAAGCTAAAATTATGAAACATTTTGGGACGCAGTCATCTCTGGCTGCACTATTATGAAATCACAGACTCTCTTACATGTTTCCAAAATATAAGTGAGAACCAGATTCTGTGCAGATATTATTATTCCAAAAGGAAAGAATAGAAAAGCAACTGGAGAGGCAGATCCTGAACATGGGCTATGGTTTTAAGAAACCAGAATAATCTTCCAACCTACCTAACTTTGCCCTTTAGAATTTCTAATGTGAAGTTACTATGCAGCCATTCTTTCCTGACTTGTTCACTCTGCAAGGAATGCTGGACCCATAACTAAGGTGACAGATTGACAATGCTACAAATTCCTGGAGCAGTTCCTGCAGTGAGCCTAAAGCAGTGCCTGGGCTATGGTGGAGCATTATTCCTGAGTCTGAGGTTATAGAAATGTGAGGGTAAGGGAAGCTGCAGTGTTTTCCAAAATTCATTCTGAGCCATTCTCCCATTGTCTTTTCAAATAACTTCCTAGCTGGTGTTAAGGTGACTTCTAGTGAGAAGGTTCACGTTTACCAATATCTGTACCAAGGGGTTGTTCCTTAACAAGTCTTTCTACTTTCAATCACAAAATAGACAATCATTTCCAAATATTAAGTTATATTTTATATTTAATCATAATTCATACTTTCTTTCCTACAAGTAGATAAAGCAGTCTTTCAGTTCATAGATTTTTTCAGTCAAATATGCATTTTTATTTTAATAATGTTTACATTCACATTATGACATATGAGTTCACTGTTTTTTAACACACTTGTCACAACATTAGCCTTTCAACTCAACAATTTCATATTACTTATTTCTATAACCTGATCAGAATTTTTTATTCTTATTATTTCTGCAATCATTTTATTGTTAAACATTCTGGTTATTTCCAATAACACTGAATTTCTTTCTGTAATTCTACTTTCCTTCAGAGTTTCTAACCATATATTGGCTCTTTAGATATTTGTCCTTTGCTCCTAGATGCCAATTCTCTATCTTTCTTAATTTTAACACAAACGGTAACAAATTAGGCTCTGGAGAGATATTTCAGGGGTTAAGATTCTGCCTTGCAAGCAGAATGTCCTGAGTTTGGATCATGAGTACCACGTGAAAATGCCAGGCAGAAAAGTCTGTGGCCTGCATTTCTGGCCCTGGTGGGTAGAGCCTGGGAAATCCCAGAACAAAAGTAGAAGTAATTCAGAATGATTCCCAAGGTTATCCTTGCTCCTCCACAGCGAGACACAGTGCCTTCTGATATACACACATGCAAATTAATTAATTGACTAATTAAATAAATAAAATACCAAATCAGTAGCTAATAAATAATAGACACTTATTTTTCACAGCTCTGGAGAAAAATCAAATCAAGCTAGGAACAGCTTAGCTATCTGATGAGGTTGTCCCGGCTCAAGGATAGTCAGCTTCTCAATTCATCCGCACTGAGAGGGTAGGTAGCATTCAGAAGGACCCTAGTCTCTTTTCACGTCTTATTTTTATTCCTTTGAATGAAGATGCTAATATTAGATCATAAAATATATCTTCCAAATGACCAACACATATTAGACAATAGCAAAGATTGACTAATGCAGTGACATTTTCCAGAACACAAATACCCATTAAAGGAAATGTGGAAGCAAATTTTTATTTTAATTATGGCTAACTATGATTGGTTCAATCATTTATAGAATCACTAACCTTAGCAAAAATTATGTGTATATAAGAATCAAATGGGTAATGAAATTTCCCAAATTAATTGGGAATTGCCTCTGATACATATATAAACACAGACACAGACATGGAAACCGAAAAAGAGAGAAAGAGAGTAAGAGAGAGAGAGAGAGAGAGAGAAGAGAGATGACTATTTCACCACATGTCTATTATTATTCATAACAATATGTTTTATGAAAAATTTTACTAAATAGATAAGTGCATCTTTAGGCTATGTGGATTTAGAATCATCTTACTTGATAAACCATTTCCAAAGTAATTTATTAATGAGCAAAATGAATTGCACCCAGGAAACTAATTCCCTTTAATTTCTGTCTTTTGGTGTTGTGTAATACACTGTGATATTGCATTTCTGTTTATGGTTTGAGAATTTTTCATTGTTGTAAAGTTATTCCTCTTTTAAATTTTTTGCAATAATAAAGCTAAAATAATAAAATAAAACCAATAAATTATAAAATTCTGATAAAATTTAATTCAGATGAAAAGTCAACATTATTCCAATTTTTTGAATGCAACTACAATAGTAATTAAGAACTAACACAGAACTTGGAATATAATTTAGCTGGAAGAGTGCCTGAGTAGCATCCACTGACTTGTAGGTTTGCAGAGCTTCACACAAACTGGACTAAATGAGAAAAGCTCCTAAGCCAAAACTTTTTGTTGTTGTCCATAGTTTCACATGTCAGTGGAATTTTGTGGGATTTTTTTCCTTTTTTTTCAGGGTTCTTTCTTTTTTTATTTATTTCTTCCACTCATATAAAGTTAATAAGTACCCCATTTCCCTCCCTCTCTCCACCCCTCTCCCTTTCCTCTTCCCGTCCTCCTGTTGCATGCATGTCAAACTTCCCTCTGGGTCCTTCTCTCTGATGAGGTGTAAAGACCCAGTAGCTTTGCCTAGAGCTCTTTTTTGTGTTCCCATTTAGTATAGGAACACTATTGTGGCTGTTAATCGCTTGCCTCTAAGGATCTAAGTGCCTGTGATCCATGCCAGACTTTGGGGGTTCAATGATATGTTGGTCATTGCGCAGGTCATGCAAAGTCCTATTATGATTACTTCTGCCCTAACTTGTATGTAATATCTTGCATATCGTTGCTCCTCCCCATCTTTAGGCTCTTACAATCTTACTGCCCCCTCTTCCACAAATTTCTCTGAGCTTTAGGTTGGGGAGAGATTAGGCTGGCCTGGTTCCGGGTGGTTGATGTACAGTCTCTGATTTTCTGAATTATGGTTTGTTGATTTTTTTTTCCATTTTTGCTGCTCCTGCACTACCCTTGCTCCATCCTGATGGGTACTGAATGTCACCCACTGGCCAGAGATAAAAGGCTGTTAAAATAGTGTCATTATAAGAGCAGATTCAAAGGTAGATGGAATAAGAGTAGGAGACCGCTGTGAGGGGGGCCAATCTCCCATTTGCAGGATGGTTACCTTCTACCTGCCAGACTCTATACTCTCCCTTTCTGGTGAGATCATACCCCATAAAGATGCAAGTGACCAGGAAGGAAAGTCTGTGAGCTTAACCAGATGTCTCATTACTTACTTGCAGTCCTTGATGGTCGCCTATTTTCTCTGCTATTTCTCTCTTTATTTCTGGTGGGGCCCTCCTTCCCCTCCCACCCCCCGTGGTTGCAATTACTGTAGAGAGATTTGTCTTTGAGTGTGTCACTAACTGGGTATGGTACTAGGATCCACCTATTAGGGAGTACATATGGTGCTTAATCTTTAGTGTTTGGGATACTTTACTGATTATAATTGTTTCTAATTCCATTCATTTCCCGGCAAATTTCATTAAGTCATCATTTTTGATGGCTGAGTAGTATTCCATTGAATGAATGTACCACATTTTCCTTATCCACTCATCAACTGTTTGGCATTTGGGTTGATTTCATAACTTTGGGTTTGATTTCAAGGACTTTGAGGTCCTTGATCCATTTGGAATTAAGTCTTGTGCATAGTGACAAATACAGGTCAAGTTTTAATCTTCCACATGTGGACATCCAGTTTTGCCAACACCATTTGCTGAAGATGCTGTTGTTTTTCCTTTGGGTTTTTTGGGCCCCTTTGTCAAAGACCAAATGTAATTTTGTAGGCTTATATCTGGGTCTTCAACCCTTATCCATTGATCTGTGTGTCTATTTTGGAGCCAGTACCAAGCTGTCTTTATAACTATGGATTTGTAGTATAGACTAAGGTTTGGTATGGTGATACCTCCAGCAGTAATTTTTGTTACTCAGGATTGTTTTTGCTATCCTGGGTCTTCTGTGCCTCTATATGAATTTTGAGATTGGTCAATCAACCTCTTTAAAGAATTGCTTTGGGATTTTGATTGGTATAGCATTGAATCTATATATTGCCTTTGGTAGGATGGTCATTTTTATGATGTTGATTCTGCCAATCCAAGAACATGGGAGGGAACATGGAAGACACCTTCTGGTATCTTCTGCAACTTCTTTCTTTAGAGTTTTGAAGTTTTCATGTAAAGGTCTTTTACCTCCTTGGTTAGGTTTATACTAAGGTATTTCATTTTTTTAAGGGCTATAGTAAATGGGATTGTTTCTCTCAGGGCTTTTTCACTTCTTTCTCTGGGCATATAGGAAGGCCACTGATTTTTGTACATTTATTTTGTATCCTGCCACCCTGCTGAACTCTTGTATTAGTTCCAGGAGTTTCCTGGTGGAGATTTTGGAATCACTCAGGTATAAGATCATGTCATCTGTAAATAGAGATAACTTGACTTCTTCCTTGCTGATTTGAATCCCTTTTATCTCCCTTTCTTGTCTTATGGCCTCAGCTAAGACTTCAAGTACAATATTGAATAGAAGTGGTGAATGTAGACAGCCTTGTCTAGTTCCTGATCGAAGTGGGAATGCTTCAAGTTTTTCTCCATTGAGTATTATCCTTGCTGTAAGCTTGTTACATACTGCTTTTACTATATTGATAAAGATTCCTTCCATTCCATTCTTCTCTAGGGCTTTGATCATAAAGGGCTATTGGATCTTGTCAAAAGGTTTTTCTGCATCTATGGAGGGTATCATGTGGTTTTGGATTTTGGACTGGTTTACATGATGAATTACATTTATTGATTTGCGTATGTTGAACCAACCTTGTGTGCTGGGGATGAAGCCTACTTGATTCCCATGGATGATCTTTTTGATATGTTTTTGGATCCACTTTGCTAAGACTTTGTTGAGAATCTTTCCATCTGTGTTTATCAAAGAGATTGGCCTATAATTTTCTTTTTTAAATTTATCTTTATTAGGTTTTAGGATTAAGATGATATTAACTTCATAGAAAGAATTTGGTAGTGTTCCTTCCTTTGCTAATTGATGGAACAGTGTAAAGAGCATTGGTGTTATTAGCTCATTAAATGTCTGGTACAACCCTGTGCTGAATCGATCTGGTCCAGGAAATTTTTTGGTGGGAAGATTTGAGATTACTTCTTCAATTTCCTTATATGTTATAGGACTATTTAAATAATTCACAACTTCCTGATTCAATTTAGGTAAGTTGTGTTTACTTAGAAATTCATCCATCTCTTTTGTGTTGTCAAACTTCACAGAGTATAATTTTTTGAAATATGTTATAATTCTCTGGATTTCTTGGGTATCAGTAGTGATAACTCCATGTTCATTTCTAATTTTGTTAATTTGGGTTTTCTCTCTCTTGCTTTTGGTTAATTTAGCTAGGGGTGTATCAATCTTATTGATTTTTTCAAAGAACCAGCTTTTTGACTGGTTGATTTTTTCTATCGTTTTCTTAATCTCGATTTCAGATATTTCTCCCCTTATTTTGCTAATCTCCTCTCTTCTACTGCTTTTGGGATCAGATTGCTCTAGTTTCTCTAAAGCTTTAAGCTGCATTGTTAAGTTGTTTATTTCTGATGTTTCCATTTTTTTGATGTAGGCATTAAGAGCTATGAACTTATCTCATAGAACAGCTTTCATTGTGTCCCAGAGATTTTGGTAAGTTGTATTTTCATTATCATTCACTTTCAGGAAATCTTGAATTTCCTTTTTAATTTCTTCCTGAATCCAGTTCTCATTCAGCATCATAGTGTTAAGTTTCCAGGAGTTAGTGTATTTTCTCTTGTTTGATGTGTTGTGGATGTCCAGCTTTAGGCCATGGTGGTCTGACAGGGCACAGGTTAGAATTTCAACTTTTTTGTACATGTGTAGATTCGTTTTGTGGCCGAGTATGTGATCTATTTTGGAGAAAGTTCCGTGTGCTGCTGAGAAAAATGTGTATTCTTTGGTGCGTGGGTGAAAAGTTCAATAGAGATCTGTAAGGTCCATTTCTTTCAGGGTTTGATTAAGTTCCAAAGTGTCTCTGTTAAGCTTTTGACCTGTTGATCTATCCCATGTTGAGAGGGTGGTGTTGAAGTCCCCAAGAATTATCGTTTGGGGGCTGATTTCTTGCTTTAGATGCTGTAGGGTTTTCTTAATGAATGTGGAGGGGCCCGTATTGGGTGCATATATGTTCAGTATTGTGAAGTCTTCCTGGTGAATTGTACCTGTGACTAAAATGTAGTATCCATCCGTGTCTCTTATAATTTTCTTTGGTTGGATAGTCTACTTTGTCTGATATCATAATGGCTACCCCTGCCTGTTTTCTGCTTCCATTACCTTGTAGAATTATTGACCAGCCTTTCATTTTTAGGGCATGCCTATCTTTTGTGGTGAGATGGGTTTCCTGCAGGCAGCAGATTGATGGATTGTGATTTTTAATCCAAATTTGTAATCTGTGTCTCTTGATCGGTGAGTTAATTCCATTAACATTTAGTGTTATAATGGTGAAACTATTTTTGATTCCAGACATTTATTATGTTTAGTAGTTTTTATAAGTATATTGCTTAGCTTTTAATGGTATTATACTTGCCTTCTGTTCTCCTGGATATGCCTGTTTTTTTCTTCACGCTTGAGTATCATTTCTAGCATTTTTTGAAGGCCTGGTTTGGTGGACATGTATCCCTTCAAGTTGTCTTTGTGCTGGAAGATTTTTCTTTCTCCCTCGATCATGACGGATAGTTTTGCAGGGTAAATCAGCCTAGGTTGACATTTTTGCTCATTCAATACTTGAAGTATGTCTCTCCAAGCTCTTCTTGCTTTTAGTGTTTCCATTGAGAAGTCATTTGTTATTTTAATAGGTTTACCTTTAAAAGTGACTTGTTTTTTCTCCCTTGAAGCTCTCAGCACCAGTTCTTTATCTTGAATGTGAAGTGTTTTGACTATTATTTGCCGTGGCGAGCTTCTGTTTTGGTCATATCTGTTTGGGGTGCAGAATGTCTCTTGTATATGGATGGGCCTCTCTTTAATTTTTAGATGAGGAAAGTTTTCCTTGATGATCATTTGAAACATTTCCTCAGGGGTTGTATTTTGAGATTTTTGCTCTGGTATTCCATGAATACGCATGTTGGGCTTCTTCAGGGTGTCCCAGATCTCCTGAATATTTCTCTCAAGTATCTTTTTGGCTTTAACAATCTCTTCCATTGAGCTGGTTAATACTCCCACTTTATCTTCAAGATCTGAAATTCTGTTTTCTGCTTCGTTATTTCTGCTGATAAGACTCTCTGTGGAGTTCTGGGTTGAAGATAACTTGCCTTTTAGCTCAGTTTTAAACTCTGCTTGAGTCTGCTTTAACTTCTCTATGCCAGTTTTTGATTCTTGCACTGATTTTTCAACTCCTCCATGTGTCTGTTGTGTTCCTCAAAGCGATTGATTCGATTATTTAATTCTTCCCGGATTTCCTCTTTCATAGTATTGAACATGATAATGATCATATTTTGAAGGTCGTTATCCTGGGTCAGGCTTTCTTGGCCATTTTCCATGGGTTTGTTCTGGTTGGAGTCTAACATTATGGGATTAATTCCTTCAGTGGGAGATTTGTTTACTTGAGTGTTGTTTCTCATGGATTTAGCACTTTGACTTTGGCATTGTCTTTTTAACTCTTAGGATCTTCTTTTAATTTCTGCTGTGTTTTTCACTAAACTGAATTATTTGGCCTGGGGTTTTGGGGGTGGGCGGAGACGGAGCTTACCTATGTTGAGGTGAGTCCAGGCTGGACCCCGTGCGTTCCCTGGTGGCGGAGTGGAGGGGAAGGGGGGATGGGGCATCGGCGGGGCACTATTTAAACCCGGGGACCTGAGGGCGGGGCCCTGGCCAGAGGGGGTGCCCTCTCCTCCTTCATGGCCCTGTGCGCGCGTCTCTGGCTGGATGGTGGGAGAAGCTGGATCCACTAGGGCGGCCTGGGGCTCTGGGGTTGGGCGCGGACCGAGCTTACCTGGGTCGTAGTGCAGTGAGGCCCGCTGGACCGTGCGTGCATCCCGGGCGGCGGAGTGCAGGGGAAGGGGTGAATACAATATTTTCTAATCACTGGGGTTATACTCTGGCTTGGGGGAGTTTGACACCAGTCGTTTTTTTTTTTTTTTTTTTTTTTTGCTTCCACCTCTAGGATGAATGCAGTTATATTATCCACAGACTCTGAAATATGACTCCTATACCAACCACATAGACTCATGGTCTGTATGTCCATCTGAATACTGACCAAAAGCTCCCATGGTGTAAACTACAGTAAATATTTTCTCCTTAAATTTATGTCATGCATTTTATTTATCAATGAAAAAGCTGGTAACCAGAAATAGGTGTGTACAGTAAGTTATCTTAGCATGTATTTATTTATTTATTTCCACTCATATAAACTTAACAGGTACACCGCCCCCCCCTCCAATCCCCTATCCCCCTGTGCTCCCCTCTCCTCCCCCTTCCCTCTCCATCCCCCATGTCTTCCCCTCCCATCCTCAGAGCATCCTTTAATGTGCATGCCAAACTCTCCTCTGGGTCCTCTTCTCCGATGAGATGCAAGGACCCAGAACCCTTTCCTGTGTTCCCAGTAAGCATAGGAACACTACTGTAGCTGTCAATGCCTTGCCTCCTAGGATCCTAGTGCCTTTAGAAAATGCTAGACTTTGTGAGATCAATAGTGTGTTGGACATTGCGCAGGGCATGCAATGTCCAATTACAATTGCTTCGGCCCTAACTCGTGTGGGGTATCTTGCATATCGTTACTCCTCCCATCCTTGTGCTCTTACAATCTTACCGCCCCCTCTTCCGCAAATTTCCCTGAGCTCCAGGATGGGGAGAGATTAGGCTGGTTTAGTTCCAGGTGATTGATATAGAGTCTCTGATGTTCTGGATTATGGTTTGTTGATTTTTGTTTTCAGTTTTGCTGCCCCTGCAATGCCTTTGGCTCCACCCTGATGGGTATTGGATGTCACCCCCTGGCCATAGATAAAAACCTGTTAAATTAGAGTCTTGTTATAAGAGTATATTCAAAGGTAGATGTTATAAAAGTAGGAAACCGTGGTGAGGGAGGGGTCAATCACTCATTTGCAAAATGGTTACTTTCTATCTGCCAGACTATACGCCCTCCCCTTCTGGTAAGATCATACCCCATCAGTTGTAAATGATCAGGAAGGAAAGTCTGTGAACTTAACCAGATATCTCATTACTTACTTGCAGTCCTTGATGGTGGCCTATTTTCTACTTAGCATTTATTTACATACCATAGCAATCTTAACTTTAAGCCTGAAGAAAAAAGTAAAGCTATCACTTAACAAATTAGTCCAGAAAGTTAATGATAGCATATTATTACCTCTAAAATTCACTTTTAGCCATAAGTCTTTCAGAAAGTGGGACTATTTCCACTTCAATTAGTCATAAACCTGACTGGGACAAAAATTGGTAAGTATGACAGTTCTGAATAAAAATTAATGATAAAAAGTTTGTGGGCTAGAAAGATGGCTCAGGAGTTAAGACTGCTTCATAAGCAGAAGGTCCTGAGTTCTTTTCCCAGGTCCTATGAAAAATGCCAGACAGAAATGGCAGTTGTCTGCACTTCTGGCCCTGGTGGGTGGAGCCTGATAAGTTCCATCAGGAAGCAAGAAAGAAGTAGAAGCAATCCAGGATGATTTCCGAAGTTACCCTTCGGCCTTCACAGGGACACATGTGCCCTCTGATGCACACGCACACACACACACACACACACACACACACACACACACACACACATACTAAATGAATGAAGTTTTTTTAAAAAAAATTTTTGACTTTGAATATTTCCTGTAGAGAAATAATGAGATCAAAGTACATGACATAATCACATGTTAGAAAGGAGGTAAGTGAGAACATATAAATTATTTGCTAAAAGAATGACATGCTGAGCAGACATGTATTACTATGGGAATACATATATGTATATATAAATATATATGTAAGTATATATGTATGTAAGCATGAAACAGAATGTGAGATGGAATACATAATTTCATACCAAAACATAATAAATGAAATGAATTCAATCCACCAGTATAAGGTGAAAGTTAATGTGTGTGTGTGTGTGTGTGTAAGACTTCAGGAATCATTCTGGATTGCTTCCACCTCTTTCTTGCTTCATTCTTGGATTTCCCAGGTTCTGCCCACTCTGGTAGGAAGTGCAGGTTACTGCCTGGTGTTTTTACTTGAGACCCGGGATCTGAACTCAGTGTTGTCTGCTTACGAGACAGAGTCTTAACCTCTAAGCTATCTCTCCAGCCCTAAATATAGGTTTTAATACATGAAAACATGTTGAAAAATATGTGATAAAATATACTCTCCAATAGTTTTCTCAGTAGGATCAAACATCTTTGAGAGAAGGCTACATCCATGAACACAATGTGAAGAGAGCTGAGTACAGCAATAAATTATGTAGCAAACAATAATAGCTACATTTGTGCTGGTTTCAGAAACTGACAAGCTACAGTGCTTGTTCGATCAATTCTTTATCAAACGTGCCTTGAGGTGGTTTCCTGACTTTCACTGTCACAAAGAACATGTATTGATTTTGTCTTTTTGAAGATGAATTGCAATTAGTAGCTGATGACTCACTGACCCCCTGGAAGGAATTCATTAAGCAGATGGTACAGTGTAGCTTTAATGTAATTTAGTTCATATCCTTCCAGTGTGACAGATACTATTTAAAACCATGACCCACTTAAACATGATTGAGAAATACTTAATCGAGTCATTCACTTTCTTTATTTACTCTCTGAAGAATTTAAATTGACACAGAAAAAAGTGACTTTTTTTTCAATGGCCCTGAATATTTCCATTAACTATGACAAAAACTAGTGAAAATGAAATTTCATGAATGTGACTGTAATTGACACACTCGTCTTAAGGAGCAGATGAGCATCAAACTGCTGTGGTTCTTTTGATGTCGTGAGTTTAAAAAATGCTTACATATTTCTTAAACTTTCTGAAACCTACTTCCACCCAAAACATTTTATACACAAGAAATATAAATGAGAGTTCCTGATCAAAATTACAAACAGAAAAAAGTCCATTTTACTTGGTTTATGCTATAAATTCCTAAATTTCTAATTTTAGCCTTCACTTACTTCAATTAAGCGGAACTATAGCATGAAAACCCTAACATTTTAACATTAAATATATTTAACTTTCTATACATATTTCTTTCCTTAAGCTGATTTTTTTTTCTGTACAGAACTGATTGATTCAAACATTCTTTGGTATACAATACCAATATCTTCAGAATAGTAACAGAGCAGAAATGAAAAGATGGAGAAAAGAAAACAGTCACTTGAGTTCCATAAACAAGTAATGCTGGCACACGTCCTCAGTCCAGGACTTTCTGAGGCCACATGTGGTATGCTTACTCACTGAATCTGGAAGGTGTCACACAGCTGATTAATGTGTTGAAACTTGGGCTCCAGATTTTGAATTTTATCACTGAAATTCAGCAGAAGAAAAGATTAGAATGAACACAATACAAACTGCTGTTCTGTAAGTGACAGGTCTAAAAACTAACTCAGCACTTCTGGGAAAGAAGTGACAGGAGTGTTGGCTGTCACAACCCAGCTGCAAGTCCTCTCTAATAGACACGAGACCAGATAAAAATGTCTCTATCAGGGCTGGAGGCTCAGGGGTTAAGCCTCTGCCTTGCAGGCGGAAGGTCCTGAGTTCAGATCCCAGATCCCATGTAGAGACGCCAGGCGGAAGCGGGGGCGGCCTGCGCTTCTGGTCCTGGTAGGGCGGAGCCTGTGAATCCTGGGGCAGAAGGAGGTGGAGGCGTCCATGGTGGTTCGCGAATTCGTCCGTGATTCTACACATACACACACACACACACACACACACACACACACATACACTTGCGCACACACACATGCATATGCACACGGTTGAATAAATAATAAAAAAATTAAAAAAAGAATGTCTCTATCATTCTATAATTAAAATCCAAAATATATAGAACATGCAGAAATTCATTGAAAGCGACGAGAGAAAATCAAGCTACATGTAAAGGCAGGTTTATCAGATCTATAGAAGGAAGATCTAACAGATTACTCGATAACTGAAACTTTAATGCTAGAGAGGATGGATTTCAAGTACCAACTGTAATTCGCACACTACGTTACTGCCAACATTGACATTGCATGAGCAATAAGCCAGTTTGTACAGAAGATGCTAGAAAGGATCCTCCAACCTGAAGAGAAAAACAATTCTACTTACAAAACCACAATCAAGAAAACATATTACAAAACAGTCAAGGAAAAGAAGAGGAAAAAAGTCCTAAACTAGAAAATAAACAAAACATTAGGAATCAAAACATAGCATTTCATAATAATCTAAGTATAAAGTCTCAAGTCCCAATCAAAACAGACTCATCGCATCAGGAGAACAGTGGTTCCCTTTTATATTCTGAATTCCCAATAGATACCTGTCTCTACTGACTTGCTCTGACCCAACTCTGCCCTATATTTCTTTACCTCCTTCTGACTCATCCTTTCTCTTCTACAGAAATTCCCCTTCCAAGAATTGGAGGCAGAGCTCAGGGGTAGACCATTTGGGAAGCCAAGAAGTTGGAGAAAGAGAAAGGTCCTGATCTCCTTCTCTTCAATTTTTTCAGCTGTGATACTTTTGATTGTTTCTTACCTAAGACATTTGGCAAAAACACAGCCTTTTTCACATGTGTTTCTTTTCAAAATGCATTTTTCTTTCATTTCACATGACCATCTCTTACCCACAAATGATCCAGATGACATTTCCTTCAATGCATCTTAACCTTGGATAAGATTCACAAGGTAGACCTATTGTACCAAGATATTATGTACATAATACAGAGCATAAACACTTTTAAGCTTTACTTAACTTTTGTTTATTTCTTTTTAAGCTAATGTTGATAAGGAATTGCCTTGATATTTTCTATCAACAAAGATACACCTTCAAATTGAGTTTCTTAATATCCGGGTGCAACACTGTGTTTTGTTTGTTGGAAACGTGGCTCCATGTAACCTGGGTTGGCAATTTTTCTGTGTAGCCAAGGATAACTTTGAGCTTCTGACTCATTTATCTCCATGTTCCAAGGGCTGGCATTGCAAGTGTGAATCACAATGGCAAATTTAGGTGCGCATTGAACCCAGGGCTGTGTGCGAGTCTGGCAAGAACTGAATCAACTGAGCTGTTTCTCCAGCCCTCAAAGGCATCTGTTACTTGGAGACTGTTTTGTTAACAGAAGCATGAGTTTGAAAACAACTTCTTAAACACAAATCCACTTGACCTTTTCAAAGCATCTCGACTGTGTTTCAAATTTAGTCAGGTTTTTCTTCAGGTCATCTCCTTCTGGATTTTCTTCTGGGCAGCTTATGCTAAAGGCATGAGGATGCTAAAACTGTTTTGCTTGTTAACTTTATAGCCACAAACAATAGCTGAGTATGAAGCTTTTTTATATTCCACATTTACCCAACCAACACTGATGATTGCTGTGCACTTAATGTCAAGCTCTCTTAACAAAAGTCTACAAAAGGACTGTTCTTTCTGGCCTTACATACTTTGTGGTCCTTGTGTCTATGAGACCCTCGGGGTCTCTGTCGACTGCCCAGTCTTAAATCTAATGTGATTTAATTGTATGTTTTTATTGCCGAGCAAAATTCCTAACAGTTTATCACGTTTACTGTAATTTTATCTTGTGACTATATACTTTTCTCAAAATACAGTGATATAAGCAAGAGTCATTTCATACTTTTTTCAAGATGAGGCAATACAGAAGCCATATAAAATGGACATCCTGAGAGCATGTTTCTGTTTTTGTCTTCACAGGGATTGAGCAGTTTTTTTCCATGAGGTATATATAAGCTGTTCAGACTTTTTGCAAAGAGTGTCCACAGTGAAAGAGATCACCTGTGGACAGACCACTGATAGGGTTGCTCTCCTCGGGGAGCAAGCAGGAGCCTGCCAGGCCTTCCAGGATGAATCCAGGAACAGAGGCATAGTCATTCCCAACATAGCCCGCTGGTGAAAAAAAGCCACCAACCTTATTCACATTTAGGAAGAAATAACTTTCAAAAACAAACATACCTATACAGAGACTTATAATAAGTAAAAAACAAGGCAGAAGAGAGGCTTATTTGAAATTTCATCAATTTTAAATGCCATTCTTACAGAATATCATCAACTAAGAAGAAAATCATAGACTTAAACTGAAATATATTACCCTTAACACCTGTACAGTGGCATGCTAGGATGGGACAGGTTAACTCTCAATAGTAATGTTATAGATAGGCTCTTGCTGTCTCTTAGATGCTGTTTCATCAGAGTGAAGCTAGTGCATTGGTTTACTCTGTCATCTTTTGTAGCTGGAGGAACAAGCCACTGAAGGCAAAGCTGTTAAAAAAAAGTCAGAAAGTTACCATGTGTTAGCCACTTATCCCTGCATTTAACTAGCTTATTTCTAGAATCAATTAGCATAATCAGGATCTAGCCAATTTCCCATTTGAAATTAAAGAGGATAGAAGTAGTTCAGAAAAATGGGTTCTGATAGTACCGAAGTAGCCAATTGCTTTACCACACTGCGAAGTAGGAGCTAATCTTGTTGTTCCAAACTGCTAGAGAAGCACTCACAAAGAATTCTCACCTGAGCAAGCAGCTCTAGAAAACCTCTGCACAAGGTCAGAATGAGAGAGTGCTGCTTTCCAAATTAACTTTGGTTTTTGCAATTTTTGGAGTCAATATCAAAAATGATTTTAAGATTGCTCATAAGAACAAGTGAATGATGATTCCCCCCAAAGTGTACTGGATATGGTCTGAAAAATAGGGAAAACACTGTATTTAGCAGAAGACCTCTTAGTTGTATAAAGAATTGTTTAAGGAAGAAACAACATGAGAGACCTTCAAAAATCTCTATGTCCATAATCTTTGAAAGCAGAATAGGGCTAAAAAACTGCACGGTCCCTGGAAACAACAGTCCTGCTACTTGTAAACTTGTCTGTAGTGGGTATATTAAAATTCAATTCAGGATTAAAAAAAAAAAAGCCAAGAGCTATAAGACAAAACCTGGAGAGATGGCTCAGGGGTTGTGACTCTGTCTCACAAGCAGAAGGTTCTGAGTTCGGATCCCAGGTCCCACATTAAAAAAAAAAAAAAAAAAAAAGAATAGAAAAATTCTTTTCCATCGACAGGCCTGAGTTTTGCTGAAGAAACACCCTGGCTGGGGAGATGAGCCCGTGTGAAGTTTTTGCATTGAAATCAGAAAAACCTGAGGTCTTACCCTCAGTTCCCACACAGATGCCAGGTGGGTATTGCCACCTGACTATATTAACCCTGGAAAGCAAAGCCTGGGAATTCCCAGAGAATACTAGCTCCAATGGCTCACTTTGCTTTTAGAGACCCAAACTAACACTAAGGAGGATGACTCCCTTAGGCTTCTACAGGCACACATACTCTAGTGTGTTTGTGCACATGCACACATAAACACATTTACATACACACTCACCCCACACACACACATTATGTACACATATATGAGAAAAGAAAAAGAAAGAAACCCAGGAAGTGGCGGACAGAGGAAGCATTACTGTGCTGTCATTTATGTTTTCAAACAGAAGATCACATTGCATCTTGAATATTCTTACAAGCAAAAGTTTTATAGCTGATCTTAAAAGTTTCAGTGTTTATTTGGAGGTGAGGACTGAACCCAGAAATATCAGTCTTGAAATTAATTGCATTGATTTTGCGTGAACAGGAGTTGTCTCCTTGAGGGAAATATGAATGCGTTTGAACCTGGAAGAATGTACTTGGATACCCAAATCGCACATTGTGTCTGAGATTTCTCTCTGCTCCTCTTTTTAATGCAAAGTAACCCAAATGTGGGTGGTAGGTTAGTTACTAAAGTGCTTGCAGTGAAGGCATGGGGACTTAAGTTCCATCCTATAACATATACACGCGAAGTAAATCAGGCATGGTCGTGAACACCTCTATCCCAGTTCTGGACAATTGTAACAGGACCCCTGCGGCTCCCACAGCCGCGTACCCAGACTTATTGCACGCTACCACCTGGAGGAAAGTAGTGGTCAGGATTCCACCTTAACAAGGGCGTGTCTCACTATATGAGGAATTCTGCACAAGGCTGATTTCTCCTGATGTCACAGTCGGATTATCTATGCATGTGATCTAAAAGCTAGTAGAACTCTCATTTTCCTGTCTGTCTTTCCACTATTCAGAAGTCAGTTTACCCAAGCTTGCTCTCTGACCCTCAGCTCCTATTTTCATTCCTGTATAAAATAAAGTTTCAGGAACCGGTGGTAGAGACCTTCTTGAGCCTGGGACCCCCAGCATCCAGCCCACTGATTTTATCTATCTCCTCTCCTGTGAATTAGTTCTTCATTCTTCTGTAGTGTTTCCAACAGCCCTGTGAGTACAGTCATCTGGGATTAATTTTATTGGTACTGTCTAAGACAGAATAGATATACATCATTTTTAACAAAAATTGGAGCTTATCAGGTCCAAAACCAATAAGAGACGTGGCCTCAGAAACTAAGTGATTGGCAACTGAAGAATAAGAACATGCACACACATGTGTACCTAATTATATGTGTACCTGCTCACATATTTACAAGTACATGCACATACACAAAATAATAATTAGTGCACTGCAAGCAAATCTCAAGATTTGCCAGGTATATGCCATTTAAATGTAGGCATTTTATTCATTTTCAAATAAAGATATATGGGCAGAAGTAACTTCTATACCTCTGTACATCTTGTTCTTGGTAAGAAAACATTTGACTTTCTTATTGTCTTGTCTTCTTTTGCATGTTGTGGTTGTTTCATTTCCAATGGCTTCCCTAGTGACCATCTCATTGTGTATATCCTCTTATAAATTAGACTGTCAATCCTCAAAATTTTTATGTCCTTCATCCTTCCTCCTTGTGAGTTAGAGTTGAGACTTCATGAATTACCCTGGCCAACAGTATGTGGTAGAACTAGTGGAGTATGAATTCTGAGCTTATCTAATAGAAAAATAAATCATTTTATTTGCCTTACAGGATATGATGATATTACCTTTTGAAAACTAGTCAGCATGTTCTGAAATACAGACTATATTGAAAAGCCATTGACGACTGTGGCCCTGAGTTCTCAGAACTATTGATTATGTCAAGTGTAACGAACAAGTCATCAGATAATTAATGTCCCTCAGGAGAAAAGATTGGAATAAGTTGACTCTTTACCATGGATGAGACAATAGTCTCTCTGCTGTGCAAAACCTGGGAGAGGAGCTAGATGAGACCCCAGTCTCTGAAGCACCTGCAGCGTCTGTTGAAATAAATTATCATAAACTTTCAGGTTTAAAGCAGATTGCACTTCCATTCTCTTAGATGAGTTTAGAATACTGGAAATCAGAATTCAAAAATCTGTAGGTTAGATGAGCATTGGTCCTTATCATTATTAAAGGTACAAAGTAATTCATTGTTGCTGAATCCCCCGCTGGGCCAGCTGGGGGGGGGGGAGGAACCTGCAGGGCCTCCTGGGCAAGCCGGCGACCGGGTCACCACCCAGACCCCGGGAGTCAGGTGAGAAGCAGCACACAGATGATGAGATGGCTGTAGACTCAGCTTTAATCAGGAAGTGTTTGGGCTTATATAGGGTCAGGGTCCAATCAGGTATGGCCATCCCTCTGCTCGGAGGAGGCCGGAGCAGCTACCAATCATTTAGCTGTTTACTGGGTGTCCAGGTTAGATGGCCACTTCCCATTGGTTGTCCATTCCTCTGCCTATATGGTTCCTTTTCAGGCTTCTCTGTAGCCAGACCTCCTGGATTCAGGAGCCCGGGTTAAGGCCTCACTGAATTGATAGTGCCAAAATGCATATTGTTACTTTGCTTTCTAGTGCATGCCTGCATTTTTAACTTTCAATTCATCATTCCACCCTTGCCCCTGCCCCCATTTGTCCTTCTTCTAATTTTATCTTATGAGGAGCATTTATGGACACCTGGTTTTTTTCCTTCAAGATCTTAACTCTATAATATTTGTTTGTCCCCTTTTCACCCAAAGCATTCTGTACGTTCCAGACCTTATATAAGTATGAGTTGTCGCAACAAAAGTTCAGCAGGTTAGCACTTGCATGTCAGAATAACTCCACATCCTAACGCTTAGGGAACCTGGCAGAAGAGAGCGTGGTAAGATTATAGAAACCGAAAGATGAGAGAGTCCTCTGTTAGACAAGACATTTCATTGCAGGCAGTGTCTGTGGCATCCACGAACTCATTGCAGTAAGACTTGTCCTTACCAGACCCATATAATGACTGACATACCAATGTGCATCCACAGACAAGGATCTCAGGAGAGATAAGAATATACAGTGGAAACTTTGGGAACCAGAGCTGGATCAGTAAAGGGAAATACACCTATTAGTGGAGTGGCCAAGGAAGGTCCACTTGGTGTCCCTTAGAGGCCTGAATCCCTACAATAATAGACAAGCCAGAGAGAAACCTGGAGTCCATAGAAATAGCCAGGCAGGAAGATGACAGGGAGTGGACGGATTGATGAAGTAAATGGGAGGGTGGAGGGATGGGGGGAAAGCAGGGATATAGTTAGACACAGCTGTCAACTTGACAGTTGAGGGTTTGAGCTCTGGGCACATTTGTAGAGAATTAGTGGTTGAGTTAGACCAGAGCAAACCTGCAGGAGATTGTTTAGCTGATGGGGAAGGCCCAGTCTGCGGTAGATGGGATTAGACCCTGGAATAAATCACAGAGAGATAGTTGAGGAAGGTGGCATCCTTCTGTTCACTTGGCCAGATGTGCTGGTCTGGCAAGTAAGGATTGTCCATCCCTCAGCCATTATGTGGTGATGGTGTGGCCAGTTCCCTTGGCCCTGGTGTTGGTGCGTGCTCTCCCTTCAAGCTGGACTGAGAACTGTAACCAGGAATCGTAAGAGAGAATAAACCCTTGTTCCCTTAAGCCGTTTGATGGTCGTTTATCAGCAACCATGCAGGCGGACTGTAACAGATATTTACTCAATATGCATGAAAACTAAAACAAAATAAGATAAATTAATAAAGAAATAATGAAGATTTTGTAATTTATGAAAAATAGAGGTTTATTTCTTGTTTTGAAAAGTATAGAGTCTAATTAAGGGATCCCATCTGGTGACAACTTGCTTCTTTTTATTATTATTTGTACCTAGTTATACGAGCTCAATGGGTAGGTACCTTCACCCCCTTCCTTCTCCCTCCCCTCTCTCTTCCCCTCTGTTGTCTCCCATTTCACTCTGTCTTGCTCCTCCCCCCTTATTTCCTTCCTCCTCCTTTCTCTTTCCCACTTGCTCCCTCCCACCCTCCAGAACATCTGTTTATATGGGTGCTGAACTTCCCTCTAGATCGATTACACTAGTGAGAGTTCAGGACTCAGTGACATACCTTGGGGCCCCTTCTTGAGCTGCCCACTAATACGGGAACTCTAAAATGCAGCAATTCACTACAGTGACAGGAATATATCCACGTTCATTGCAGCACTATTTACAATAGCAAAATCATGGAATCAAACCAAATGCCCAACAGTTGACAAATGGATAATGAAAACGTGGGGCAACTTTCTTCTTGAAACAAATATGGAAGAAGGCAACATGCCATGACACCAGGCATTAACCACACTGTTCCAACCTCTTGAACATATATCCTTAGCTCTGAAGCCAAGAATGGAGGCCTGAGTGACTCTAGATGAGTTCATATCCACTGAGATTCAAACCCGACCCTGATAAACTGAACTTTTAGTTTTCAGCCCATGCAAAGCATACAGGCATCTTTGTGGAGCTGTGATTCATTCTACTCTAACGTGGGGCAACTTTCTTCTTGAAACAAATATGGAAGAAGGCAACATGCCATGACACCAGGCATTAACCACACTGTTCCAACCTCTTGAACATATATCCTTAGCTCTGAAGCCAAGAATGGAGGCCTGAGTGACTCTAGATGAGTTCATATCCACTGAGATTCAAACCCGACCCTGATAAACTGAACTTTTAGTTTTCAGCCCATGCAAAGCATACAGGCATCTTTGTGGAGCTGTGATTCATTCTACTCCTTTTACTATGTAGCACATATTTTATTAGAAATATTAAGTGTGTTTATTGGAATAATGCTTTAGAATATGTCTGTCACATTTGAAGGATGTGTAAGTCCATATTTTTCACTGAAGTTAGCCAACACTAATGTTTGCTTGATGTACTACACATAAAAACTTATATTAACAGTCAAGTATTTCTTAATCTTCTTTTTCTTTTTTCATGTGGATTTTTATTTTTCTGCAGTGCAAATTTGTACTAATTCCCAAAAGTGTATTAAACCATAAAAAGGCAGTTTGTACTCATAAAATAATAGATATGGATAAAGTTTTGTTTTACTGTTCTATTCACATATTCACATTAAGGATACTATGATATTGCAAAACAAAAGTGTTTAGTTTTACCATTTCTTTAAGACAAGAAGCCGTGCAAGAAATATTATTGTGACAAAAGACTACTCAGGATAAAATTGAAGACGCCCATACACACACATGCATGCATACACACACTAGGTAAATAAATAAATATAAATAAATTAATTAATAATTAAATAATTTAAAGAGTATTATTTCTCATTGGAAATAAATATGGAAAATAAGCAATACCACAGTCTATCCCAGAGGATCTAAGTATCTCACTAAATGCTTGGGTATATCTAAGATAATTACCTGACAAAAACCAGTGGTAATTATGTAGAGAGAATTTGAGAGTGTGGAAAGAAATTATATTGAAATGGTTTACTCATTAAGAAATTAACTATTTATAAAATAATATTATAGTTTCCTATATTTCACAACTTTTTTGCATTTTATATCTGAAGTTAAATTTAGCAAAACTTTGAATAATTTAGAATTTTTCAAAAGTTGGAGAAATGTTGATTATGATCTAAGACATGAACAAAAGTATACAATATTTAACTAACACAATTTCTTTTTATTATATGCATTTATGCTGTCATAAAATATGTTGCTATTATAAGTGGAGGGGGAATTATTTGAAACTATTTTCAATTGATATTTAAAATGGAGAAATCTCTCATTTACAGAGTCATGTACATTTGACTACTAAATAAATATATCTGGTAAAGAAGCATGCATAGAACTGTACAAAAGTAGCACAGCAGCTTTTCAAATTGATCTCAGCTAAAACTGACATAGCAGCCTTGCATCAGCTACAATTTATTATATCTCCAGACTTTCTGTTAATATTTTTCTCATTCATGCTTCTATTACCAGTTCCTAGTTTCATCCAGCCCTTGTGTTGCATTGTTGCATTGCCTTGTGTTTCTATGATTTCCACAGTCTTCTCAGGTTTTACCAGCCCTCAGCCATCTCCCAGAGATCCACCCAGACAGGTTAAGGTAGTTTGTGCTTGCTTAAATTTGAGTTTGTCAGTTGTTTTTCCATGTCCTTCTGAGATTTTGGCCTTCTGCTCTCTTTATAGATGTATATTACATAAATGTAATACCATTTTTCATTTTCATCATTTTAAATATGTATCATCACTTTCTTTTTATTATTTCATTTTCCTAGTTTTGTGAGCATGTTGAGTATTTATCCCCTTCCACCAATTTCCTTCCACTTCCCTTCCTCAATCTATTCTACTACTTACCACCTGCCTACCTGCCTATTTCTATGGACCCCAAGGTTCCCTCTGGTTTGTCTACTCTTTTTTTTTTTTAATTTTCTGAAAGTTTCATAAAGGAATACAACAAATTTTTGATATTTTCATCCTTAATTACCCAATCCTAATAATTTTTCTTTGCTTACCTAACATCAAGCTGCCCAACCAGTGACCCTCTTACTTCCATGTTTGTGTGTATGTGTGTGAATATGCATGTGTACATGTGCGTATGTGCATATGTGTGCACGTGTGAATGTGTATATTTCTGTGCTTATCTTTCTTATCTTGTTTCATCTCACTGTGTAGCTGGAGTTGATCATGA
The DNA here is from genome assembly GCA_023101885.1 of Typhlomys cinereus. Lineage (NCBI taxonomy): Eukaryota > Metazoa > Chordata > Mammalia > Rodentia > Platacanthomyidae > Typhlomys > Typhlomys cinereus. The sequence continues at coordinate 13,606,398 of JALPQD010000007.1, read as the reverse complement.
ACTGGATCTTGAGGCCTACCAAGAACCTATCCTGAGGTTCCCCACATATATCCATTCTTCTTCTCTCATTTGAAGGCCTTCCACATGTGTTACAGTGCTTGTTATTTAAAGAAAAATAAAAGAATGTAGAGCTGGAGAGGTAGCTCAAGAGTTAAAACTCTTCCTCATAAGCAGAAAGACCTGAATTCAGTTCCTGCATCCCACACAAAAATGCCAGGTGGAAATGGTGGAGGCCTGTATTTCTGGTTCTGGAAGGTGGATCCTGGGAAATCCCAGAGCAAAGCAAAAAGGAGGTAGAAGCAATCCAGGATGAATCTCAGAGTCACTCTTGGGCCTCCACAGGGACACACGATGCCCTCTAAGCCCACATACACATATGCAAAAATAAATAAGAAAATAAAATCTCTATTTTAAAGGACTTTTTTTCTGTCCATAGATTTCCAGTTTTAAAACATTTCCCAGCAAATGTTTTTTTTTTCCCTATGAAGCCATAATAGATTTTTAATGTTTTTTTTATTAAAAATTTAATTATACATTTTAAAATTTTTTACCAGTTCCCTCCCTCCCCTCTCCTCCCCCTCCCCTTCCCCCAGTGCCTCCCCCCCAATTCCCAGAGAGTCCTTTATTGTGTACGCCTAACTCTCCGCTGGGTCCTCCTCTCCGATGACATATAAGGACCCAGTGGCATTTCCATAAGCCCTTTCTCTTGTTCCCCTTAAGCATAAGATCACTACTATGGCTGTCAATCCCTTGCCTCCAGGGGTCTCGGTGCCCTTAACAGATGCTAGACTTTATGAGGGCAACAGTGCACTGGACATTGCGCAGGGCATGCAAAGTCCCATTATGATTGCTTTGGCCCCAACTATTGTTGAGAATCTTGCAAATCGTTGCTCCTCCCATCCTTTTGCTCTTACAATCTTACCGCCCCCTCTTCCGCAAATGTCCCTGAGCTCCAGGATGGGGAGAGATTAGGCTGGCCTAGTTCTATGTGATTGATATAGAGTCTCTGAAGTTCTGGATTGTGGTTTGTTGATTTTCTTTTGCAGTTTTGCTGCTCCTGCAATTCCCTTCACTCCATTCTGCTGGGCACTGTATGTCACCCCTTGCAGACCTTGATGGAGGCCTATTTTCTCTGCTGTAACATGGTCTCCTCTCTCCTTGTTTCTGGTGTGGCCCTCCTAACCCATCTCTCTTGTTCATAATCCTTACAATTACTGTGTTACATAGGTTTACTTTTGAGTGTCTCAATGTGGGCTGGGTGAGTTTGGTACTAGGAGCCACCTATTAGGGAGTACATACGGCGCTTAATTTTCTGGGTTTGGGATACTTCACTTAATATAATTCTTTCTAATGACATCCATTTCCCAGCAAATTCCAGTAATTCATCATTTTTGATGGCTGAGTAGTACTCCATTGTATAGATGTACCACTGTTTCCTTATCCACTCGTCAACTGTTGGACATTTAGGTTGATTCCATGACTTTGCTATTGTAAACAGTGCTGCTATGAACATGGTCGAGCTTGTGCTATCGAGGCGAACCTCTGCTGCATGGGGGGTTATTCCCAAAGTGGGATAGCAGGGTCATACGGCATTTCAATCTTTAATTTCTTTAAGAATCTCCAGACGGCTCGCCAGAGTGGCTGTATGAGCCTGCATTCCCACCAACAATGTAGGAGAGGTCCCCTCTCTCCACATCCTCTCCAGCATTTGTCGTTGTTTGTATTGTGGATTTTTGCCATCCTGACCGGGGTGAGATGATATCTCAGGGAAGTTTTGATTTGCATTTCCCTGATGGCGAAGGAAGTGGAGCATTTTTAAAGATAATTGTTAGACATTTTAATTTCATCCCTGGTAAAGTTTCTTTGAAGTTCCAGGGCCCATTTTTTAATTGGGCCAGTGTTTTCCTTGGAGTTTAATTTTCTAAGTTCTTTGTGCACTCTGGACAGTAGAGCTCTGTCAGATATGTGGTTAGTGAAGATTTTCTCCCATTCTGTGGGTTGCCTTTGAGCTCGTGTGACAATCTCTTTATCTGAACAGAAGCTCTTTAATTTCACAAGATCCCAACTGTTGAGAGTTGGTAGCAGTGATTGTGCCATTGGATGTCTGTTTAGGAAGTGTTGGCCTAGCCCAATCAGCTCGAGGGAGTTCCCTATCCTTTCAACTATGGTTTTTAAAATGTTTTAAGTGAGACTTGTGCAAATAGTTAGGTTCCAGTAATATGACTTCTGGACTTTCAAAGGTCCTTCAGTTTTTAATCTACTGTTCTGTATAATCTCTCTCATGAATAATCTTATTCATGTTTCTTTGTCGTAAGTCTTTTTCATATGCACTTATCACTAAGTTTCAATATCAGTCTACTGTGTTTTAGGTTTTAAAAACATTTATGAGTGTATTCTTGATTCTTTTATGGAATACAGCAGCTTTCTGAATCTGTGTTTTTTAGATTTTTTTCAATAAATTTTGAAATAGAAAGTTGTTCTTAAAATGTGTGTTGTGCAGTTCTTTTGTTTGTTTGTTCCATATGGATATTCTATGAATATTTTCTATATTATTTATTAGTAATCCAGAGATAATCGAATTCCTGTCAATTCTGTTTATTTGTTTTCTCTGTGTGTTTTTTTCTAGTAAATTTTCTAGTGCTTGATTTTCAGATATACTATTTCTTTTCCATAACTTCATCAATCAATCATGATATGTACTGAAATCTTTATTAAAGTTGCATATTGTATATATTCTGGTCTTCTACTTATCTCTTTGATGTGATCATATTTTAATTTAAATGAAGAGCTTGCTTAAATAGCTACTTTAATCTCTTTAGCTGCTTGATTATTGACAAAAGAGCTTTGCCCTTAGCTGGAAGAAACTTCCTTACATCTCTTTGTCCTTTTTACTTAGAAATTCAGTTGGCCTACCTTTAAATGCAGATACTCTTACTTTTATATTAGGAGTATATGCTTCAAAAAACCCCATAATAAGCCATTTCTGTGCTTTTTTTTTTTTTGATGTAAAAGACCCTTGTTACTTTTCCTGGAGAATTTAGAAAGTGACCCATTTGAAATACAATCTTAGAAAATAATGCTCCTGTCTTCCAGTTTTTTCATTTTTTCAAAACCTACCTTTGATGGGCATTTGGTACAAGTTATAAAACTAACTCCTGTCATAAGGACACGAGAAAGGTCACTTTGGGTGAAGCCTGTCACAGAATTGCCCCAGGAACACCCTGAAAACACACCTTCAGACCTCTACTATTAGTTTCTTTGCACCCTGGCTTACACAGATTTCTGATCTATCACTTCCTGATAATATTAAATAAAGGATCTTGCTCTCATGTTTGCAGAGAAACTTGTGCTTTTATGTCATTTCTACTGTTTTAAGAGCATTTTCTATAAATCGATTTTTTGTTTGGCACAGGCCACATAATTTTATTTGGGTACAGCAAGTGAATATTGACTCGGAAATAAACCTTGACATGTGTCTGGATTTATTCACTGTCTTCCCAGCAAATGTTGTAAGTGAGACTTGGGCAAGTAGTTAGGTTCCATTAATATGACTTCTGTTTGAAAGTTTTGTTGGGATACACTGGCACCAGGGCTAGTTGAACTTAGCCACTTAGTATTTTGAACCATATTCAGTTTTTTCTGAGATCCTGACCTGCCACAGGGTTTTGCTCAAGGGCTTGAATTATGGGGCACATGTAAAATCCTGCATAGAACATTATCTTTGTCTTGTTTTATTTTGGACACATTTTACATTGCTGTATTAGCAAACTTAATGACCATAAACGCTAAGAAGAACTCTGTGAAGATACATGGTACTTTAAAAAAAATTTCTGAATTGCTTTCTTGATTCACAATTTCCCCATTTCTGAGTCTTCTGAACTCAAGAGAGGTTGCAGAAATGTCTTCTATTCTTTTGTCTTGAGAAGCCCTATGGCAACAAATAATTACATTCATTTCATATTTATATAAAGATTGATGCACACATCTGTTATTGAGCAAATTTCGTAGGGCGTTTTTCCCTAGTAGCATGCGTATATGAGGTACAAATAGTTTTGTGTGTTTGCATGTGGGTGAATACATATGTGTGTACTTGTACATGTTCACAAGAATGGATGGCTTGGGTGTAAAGGCCTGAGGATTATACTGTAATCATCTTCAATACCTCTTTCATTTTCGCATATGTGTGATGGGATGGGTGCATGTGCTTACTGTGCATGTGTTTATATGTGGGCAGTGTACTTGTGTGGGTGTATGTACACAAGTGCATGTGTGTGTGTGTGTGTGCCTGTGGCAGCCCAACTTTTATATGGGAATCATCTTCAATCACGCTTGTATCTTATTGTAAGCATCAGTCGCTAGTGAAACCCGAAGACACCATTAGTGCTAGTCTGACTAGCCAGCTTCCTATAGGGATTCAGATTCTAAGTTCTAGGGCTAGAATTACATGTTAGGCACCGCACTCACCACACGTTTTTACATATTATCTGGGCATCTGAACTCAGTTCCTTTAGCTTGCATGGTAGAAGCTTACCAACTGACCCGTCTCCCCAGCCTTGGTCACTCCCTTGTACACTTACTTTTTTGAGGTTGGCTCTAGTTATGAGAGTCACGAAATCTATTCAGCATCTTAAATTTCATAGATATTTTTCTTCACAGAGTTGATATTTGCTATGGCCTTTCTCCCAGAGAATATAACTTTATTGTGTCTCACTGCAAGGTTTTCATTAGTTTTATTTATCTTGCATAGTTTCCTTTAGAAAAAAACGTGGGACAATTTAGCATTTTCATTATTGTCTATGGCTTTTAAAGCAATTTATGTGGTGCTTACTTATTTCTGTCTTGGTTAGTACTCACTCTTGTCCTGTTGCTTCATTTCTCTTTTTTTAACCTTCCTGCTAATCTATTTTACTGTGTACATTTAGCCTAAAGTATATCAACTCATACATCCATGACACTGATTTCAACATTCTCAACAACTGGCAAGAATGTGTTCTGCTTAAATCCCATGATAATTAAATTTCAGTGGTGGGTTTCACTGACGCATTTGTACTTTGAATTGGTATATATATAAAAAAGGTATTTTGCCTTTTTCATTTTGATTTGACTTCTTTATTTTTTAAAATATTCATTCTAGGGGCTGGAGAGGTGGCTCAGGGGTTAAACCTCTGCCTTCCAGGCAGAAGGTCCTGAGTTCAGATCCTAGACCCCACATATAGACGCCAGATGGAAGCAGGGAGGCCTGCATTTCTGGTCCTGGTAAGGCAGAGCCTATGAATCCCAGGGCAGAGTAAACAAGGAGGAGGTGGAGGCGGTCCATGGTAGTTCCTGAATTCGCCTATGGTTCTACACACACACACACACACACACACACACACACACACACGCGCGCGCACATGTCACATCCTGTGCCAACTAGGCTGGTAGACAAGGTCCTAACCTCGGGAAGAACTTCAAGAAAGTGCCTTTTGGAAACAGGACATGGCTTATTTTGAAATAAATAATAAAGATCTGATACATATGGGAGTTGTCAGGCTTGCAGTCTGCTCTATGGAATGGGCAGTTGCTAAGGGCCTGAGTGGTTACTAGGGACCACTCCCCTCAGAGTCTTGCCTCTTATCTTTGACAGACAAGTTCCTCTCTTTTTGTGATTGTGTGTGTCTCCTATTTCTGCCAGATGAGTTCTTCCCTTTTTTGTGGATTGGGAGCTCTCCTATCTTTTCCCAGGCCTCTTTTTTGTTTTTTTCCCCAAAAACTACCTAGGATATCACCTCCCCCTAGGTTCCTGCTTCCGGAGCTACAGATGTCAATTAATTTGCCTTAAGTCTTTTGTTTCCTAAATACATACCAAGCCTGCTTTTAAGTTTAAATTAAAATTCTAACTAGAAATTTTATGTCCAACCATACACAGTAAACAGGCTTGTTAGCCAGAATGTATACACTGATTGTAAAGAAATTAGAAAATAATTTCAAGAGTCCTAAAACATGGATAGATAGAATTCCCTAAAAATATGACTCTTGTGAAATTAATTCAGAAATTCTACATATATAAGACTATGCCATCTGTTCACTAAAATTAATATACAATTATTTCTTATAAAACACATAGTTAATAGAAAATAATAATAAATGATTCCTAAAATTAACACACAACTATTTCTTATAGAGCACATGAGTTAATAAAAAATATAAATAAATAAAATAAATTCTAATATAGTTCTCATCATTATAACCTAATATAGGTCAACTTATATGATAACATCCGGAATCTAATATCCTCAAAAAGAAAAAAAAAAGTAATGTATAATATACGCCTCCTCCAACAACTTCACCCTTACCATTTCCAAAAATATAACTATAACACAAATTAATAAGGAGCTCTATCTCAGTGTATTTTAACTAAACCTCAAATGAAGTCTTTGTTAAATACAATACAGACTTAGACCCTATGACTGCTTAGTGGGACATTACAAGATAGATAAATTTAGAGAAATGGAGGGCTGGGAAGAAACCTGTTAAGATGTGATGAGGATTTGTTTGTGTCTCACCCTTAAACAATAAGTTAAATTCTTAAAGAATGTTTATCCTAAAGGCGATCCCTGCTGATCAGAAAAATACTTGTCAGTCTACAGGTGCAGCATTCTCTGCCCCAAAATTTCCTAGCATAAAAGCTGTTAGGATATTCCAATAAACTGGACTCAGATTCACCCAGCCCAGAGTTGTGTGTGTATTTGTTTCTCATTCGCCGAAGCCTTGCCCACCTTGTCCAGGGGAGCCCTGGATTCGAGGTTGCAGCGCTCGGACTGCAACACGAGCACACACGCACGCATGCACAATTGAATAAATAATAATAAAAAATCTTCATTCTAATCATTTTTTGTGTTTATATTAACCTAGCATTCATCAATCTTAGCTGTCCATGAAGCTTATTAGAACTTTAGAAGATATTTTTCTTCAGTCATATGTTAATAAATGAAAGAAGTGGATGTCATTTCCTAGCATATGACATTTTTTTCAGCTAAAACATGTGACTGGCTTTCCTTTGGAACTTATATCTATCCATTTAAGTTTTTGTGAATTATTTATCAATTCATGTAAAGAAACCTTAAAATATGGTCTTTCTCTTTGTTATTGAATTAATCTTATTGAAGGCAGTTAGTCAGCTTCAGAATTTAGCTTTAGGATAATAACCACTTTTTCCTACTGTTTGCAAGGTACCTTAAAGGCCAAGAGAAACTAGGTTTTTTTTTTTTTTTTTTTTTCTCAACTCCAAAGAATAAAGTGGGTTTGTTACTTCTCTCACCACTTCAGTTCAATGCACGAGTCAGGAAATGTTTACTGTTTTCTATTCGTCACACATTGCTAAAGATACTGTGGACCGAGAAGCAAATGAATTAACATTACAAATGATTGCAAGTATTTTGTAATGGAAAGAAATATAATGGAAAGAAAAAAGATGATATGTCTTCAGATAATTGAAAGTGTAAAGAAGAAAATAGAAACATATTAACAAAATTCAGAATAAGATGGAAATAATTTATATGCTGAAATCCTCAAAGAAATCATATATACTTTAAAATATGTCAGCATAAATGGCATTTTTCTATCACTTCTTACATCAGTCTGTGAAACTCAGAACTACAAATGACTTTATTCTTTTCCATTTTTCCATTTTCATTTACACCAGCTTTTCTACTTCATAATGTATCTTTTAAATAGTATTTTATAGGGATCAGAGTGATGGTTCAGGATATAAAGATGCCTGTACACCAGTACAAACCTGAACAAATTACTGATACCAGGACCCTCTGTTGTAAAAGGTGAAATCAATTTCTTTTTATTATTATTATTATTATTTATTCAATTGTGCGTGTATGTGTGTGTGTATGCGTTTATGTGTGTGTAGAACCACGGACGAATTCGGGAACCACCATGGACGCCTCCACCTCCTCCTTGTTTACTCTGCCCCGGGATTCACAGGCTCCGCCCTACCAGGACCAGAAACGCAGGCTGCCCCTGCTTCGGCCCAGCGTCTATACATGGGGTCTAGGATCCGAACTCAGGACCTTCCACCTGCAAGGCAGAGGCTTAAGCCCTGAGCCACCTCTCCAGCTCCTGAAATCAACTTCTAAAGGTTATATTTTGACTTCCACTTGTATACATTTGAATTATCTTTCTCTCTCTCATCCCTCTCTCCATCTTCCCTCTCTCTCTTTCTCACTCTCTTTCTATTTCAGTCTCCCTTTCAAGCTGTCTCTCCCTCTCCCAAATAATAAATATTTTAAAGCAATTACTTTAGCTGTTTATATACTCATTATGTGGTATTTATTTAGTATTTTATCATAGATTTTCTTTGATTAATAGTTATATAAGTACACCATTTAGATTTCTCTTACGTTAAAATATATCAGCCACTACTCATTTCTGGAGAACTGTTTAGAAAGCCAATAAATTCAGTATTTCAGAAATAAAGGAAGTCCCACAAAGAATCTCCAGAAGTTTTTCTGTATGTTATTAAAGAATGATTGTGGAAAACAACATTGGTAGCATTAATCTCTGAACATAGGGCAAATAACTGAATTTACCTTATAATATTTCATTTATATATATTTAAATCCATATAACTTTACAAAGTTCCAGATAGGAAAATAAAATGTCTTATCTCTAAATCATAAGATGCAATGTCTGTTGTGTGTATATATTTGCTCTACATATAATGTGCTAAACCAAAAATTTTGAATGTCACAGAATGTAAGGCAGAGAAATGGTGATCATAATGCAAGCAGAAAATTAACATTCATATTACTCTGTTATCCTCCAAAAAAATTCAGAAACTTGTCCTATTTATTTTTCCCTTGTGTTTGTTTTTCCCTAAATGGGCATATAGACATCCTATTCAGTTTATCTTTCAAAACACACAGAGGAAATTTAGGTGCTAAATAATTCACATGAAGCTTGGAGCACACAGCTGCATCACTAGACACTTTGGCATAACTAGATACTGGCTTTAAATGAAAATCAGACATGGTTCATGGTTTTCCCCACTAGTAAGCAGAAACCTTAACACTTAAGGCTTCATTTAATGATGCTTCCAGCACATAGATTAACATGTTTAGCTTATATTTTACCACTGTATAACTTTCTTCTATTTTAGCAAAATATAGTGGAATTTTAAAATATTTGTGCCTCTGAATTAAACCTAGTGACCCTCTGGAGGCCTTATGCTTTCCAGTCTTCTGGAAGGAGTCTTTCTCAGCATCCAGGTTATTACAGAGCTGGTTCCTTGATTAATGGTCTTGAATATTTCATAAAGACCAAGACACAAAGGGACAAATGCATTGAGTGGAATTGATAATGACAATGCTGGTGAAGTTTTCTCAAAAGCATAAGAATGAACTGTGGGGAGCAAACAAGGCAAAAAAAAAAAAAAAAAGGCGACAAGTAAATTTACAGCCATATAGTTGGATATGTTTTTTTTTTTTTTTCCCAAAAGTCTGTTTTAGTTTTGAAATTGTAAGCAATCTGGGGAAGATAAGGTCATTGTAGGCAGATTGCAACAAGAAATACATTTAGAAATTGGAATAGCAAAGAATTATTTCTCAAAAGCAGTGCCCTGAAACAGTTGCTGGCAATAACAATTTCAGAAATAACTAGACTGGAACAAATATTTCTATAGGGAAGAATATGAAAATTCAGTATAATTAGCTAAACATAATACGTAATGTTTTCTACTCAATGAGCACTTATGTCATTGTGCATTCAAAGAATTTTTAGGTATAATACAAAAGTCAATTTAATAATAATAGCCTGTCAGTGTTAATAAGCAAAGGATAATGAAATTCAAAAACATCACATTCAATACTGCATTACCTGTTACATAATTTAACAAAGGGATCAGTGAATACACATATTATTGCTCTTATTTATAGCAAATGTCAGTGAGAAAAACACTGAGTCAGGTAGGTTCTAGACAGACATCCCTTATTATGCACAGTAGAGTACACACAAAATAAGACAAAGAAGTAGAAAGCACCCTTATTGGGAAGAAGGTTCTCAATTAGAGGACAAAGTCCTCTGCTAAATTATTTGAAGAAAAGTATCTCGAACTCAAATACAAATATAGTGATTTAAATCTATAAACTTCTATAGCTTCTATATTTTATGATAAAATGTATTTTCCATGGGTTTATAAATAATTTCCTTTGTTTTCAAAGAGCTCAATATCTACTAAATTCATGTTACTTTATTATTGATCACCTATGTGCCTCATCTTTATTTGTGAAACTTGTAATTTTAATGCTTAGAATTGAATAAACCATTTTATTGAACGTGCACATACTTTAGGCGAGAAATAAGGATTGATACTAAATATTGATTGATGATTTCTCAGGGAAAATTTTATGTGCCTATATAACAAATAACTATCAAATCCAATTCCAGTGAAACATTTCCAAATTGAACCAGTATCTTTATGTCTATTAACTTATCACAAAAGGTTAAATAAAGATGTGTTCATGATACAATGGAAACTGTGAAGGTAATGTGATATTCATTGTTATTTTAAAGGTATCTGTATAAACATATTAATTAAATATTTGGAGGTAATTTGATAGCAATAACTTAAACATGTTTTATAAATTTCATGAAGTATCAAATATTTTCAAAAATGTATATTGAAACAAAAACAAGACACAAATATCCTTTTAAGAATTTGGAGAAAATAAAATACTTAGAAGAATATGGAATATAAGTCCATGTACAAAACAAATGAAAAAAAATAAAGCAAAGAAAGAAATACATATGTCAATCTAGGAAGAAACTCTCAAGAGACCTGTAATGATATTATTTTTAATTATTTTATTGAGAATTTTTCATATACTAACAAAATGAGTTCATGTTCCTGTCCAGAACCCTTCTTCTCCCACCTCCATCTCTCCCATACTCTTTTCTTCACCAATCCAGCCTTGTCTGCCCCTTCTTCTGTCCCTTTGCATGTGGATCACATTTCTCCCTTTGGGATGCCTGTGTCAGTAAGGAACTTAGTCTCTGTGGTAGTTTATGTGGCTCCTCAGTGGGAAAACTTACAAGTGGGGAGGTTTGTCTTCCCTTATCCAGCACCTGCCCAAGAGACTGAAACTAGTTGTTTCTCCTGAGATCCTAGGTAGTCCTTAGTGTGGATGTTGATGTGTCAGCCATTATAGCAGCCCTATAGTAACTGGAATGTACTAAACCAGCAGTACATCTCCCCATCTTTAAATTCTTAAAATCTTACCACCCTCTCTTCTCTAAGGTTCCATGAGACTTGGGGTGGGGAAAGATTTCGATGGTTTCATTAGGCTTGAGCATTTCAGGTTTCTGATTTTCTGAACTCTGGTCAGTTTTGGTTTTCTACCTCTAGTATTCCATTGTAATAAGGCATATCTTGGTTGAGCACTGAAAGTTTTTCTTATATTATCTAAGGGTTAAATAAGAAGTGTTTAGATGGTGGTTTTCTATCAAGTTTTCAAAGCTAACACTAAGACATATGTTCCTGTCTAATGTCTATTTTCTTTCCTTTTATTATTTTTTGAATAGATTTACAGTATCATCCATGTGCTCCTTGACAATCAGGGGGAGGGGCTAGAACCTGTTCAGAGAGTAATTGGTTACCCATAGGTCTTATATACCATTGTTGCTATCCTGGATTCTTCTTGCTAAAGTCATTGCAGCTTGCAGCATTTATAGCTAGGTATGGCCACTGATGCCTCATTTTCCCCTCAACCACTTGTCTTTTTTTTTTTTTCTCACTCTTACCCTTTACTAAGTCCTATTTCCTTACTTTCCTCCCTGTCATAGTTAGGCACAGGTGTCAATTTGATGTTGAGGGTTTGAGCTCTGGGCACATTTGTGAGGAATTAGTGGTTGAGTTAATCCCAGGGGAAACCTGCAGGATACTGTCTATCTGATGGGGAAGGCCCCAGCCTGTGTTGGGTGGGACTAGGCCCTGAATAAATGAATAAAATACTGAGAGTCAGTTGAGGAAGTTGGCATCCTTGTATATACTTGGCAGACTTGCTGGTCTAGCTAGTAAGGATCATCTCTCTTTCAGCCATTATGCAGAGATGGTGTGGCCAGTTACCTTGGCCTTGGTGTTGGCATGAGGCTCTCCTGTCAAGCTAGGACTGAGAACCAGGAATCATAAGAGAAAATAAATCCTTGTTTCCTTAAGTTGTTTGATGGTCATTTATCAGCAACCATGCAGGCAAACTGCAACATTCGCCTTAAAGATTTTTCTTCTATAATGGCCTTATTAATTTATTTGCCTGTGTACCTTTGCCTCCACTACTTTGGTATCTTCTGCCCCCCCCCCTCGCTCAGGATTTATGTACCTTTGTAATTTGTGGGGAATACAGAAGTTTCTCTTTGAGTATCTCATTTTGAAGGATTAATGCTAAGATTCATTTATAAGGAAGAATATGTGGCATGTCTTTCTATAGGTGGGATGTTTCACTCAGTATAATTTCTTCTAACTCTGTTCATTTACCAGCAAATTTCATTAATTCATCTTTTGGCAGCTGAATAGTCTTCCATTATGTGTAGGTACCATATTTTCATATTTTAATTTATCCTTTTGTCTACTCTTGGACACCTAGACTGATTCAATTTCGTTCCTACTGTAAAGAAAGCTACAATGAACATAGGTATACAAGTGTCTCTATAGTAAGATGCAGCTTTCTTTTGGAATAATCCAAGGAATGGTACAGCTGAGTGGTATTATTAATCTATTTATAATTCTTTTTAGGAACTTCCATTCTGATATCCAAAGGGGTTGTATAGGTTTGCACTTCCACTAGCAATGTATGAGAGTTCCATTCTCCTTTATCCTTGCTAGCATTTGTTATTGTTTGTATTTTGGATTTTAGCAACTCCAACTGTGGTTAAAATTAGAGTCAGTGTGGTTTTAATTTATTAAGCCTTTTCTAATGTTCTAACAGACTGAACATTTTTAAAGATATTTGGTGTTTGAATTTTGTGTTGCAAAAAGTTTGTTTATAGTTCTAAAGTCCATTTTTAATGGGGATGGTTTTGCAATATTTTATTTTGTGGTGTTATTTGCATATTTTGGCTATTAGTCCTCTGCCTAACAGGAGCTTTTTAATTTCATTAACTCCCACTTGAGTGTTGGTCTTGTTTTCCATGAATTTGGGGTTCTATTCAGAAAATGCTGGCCTAGGCCAATCAGCTCAAGTGTATGCCCTATATCTTCCTTCTAGGAGTGGTATAATCTCAGATCTAGCATTGAGGTTTTTGATCCATTTGGAGCTAATAATCATTCAGGGTGACAGGTAAGTGTTGACTTTCATTTGTCTGTAGGTAGTTATCCAATTTCCCCAAAACGACTTGTTGAAGATGCTGTTCTACAAAGTTTTTTTTTTTTTTTAATAATGGGACACTCATCCATTTTAGGGTATTTAGCTGAGAGATACTGCAGGTTGGTCAGCTCAGCAAACCAACCAGAAATTTCCTTCCTAATGTCAGTTCTAAGTGTATTACATGGTTACATAGCTAAGGCAGGGTCTACCAGGACCAAAAGGCTGATGGGGTGCCATTACCCCAGACTGAATGCCAGTGGAATAAGAAAGCCTCAGAGCTTGAACACTGAGTGCCAGTTGGGACCCCCTGGAAACATGTTATATCATTTTCTACAAATGTCAACAGTTTAGGTATTTATAAATATAAAAGTCAATAAGTAAATATCTAGAATCCTCTAGAAAAACACACCTTTGTACATACCTGCGAGAGATTATCTAAATTCTTTGAATCTTAAGATTGGCTGTGAAGGATTATCTTGATTTTGATTGGAGGTAAGCAGAGCAATATTAACTGTGGTCAGGAATGTTTCCTCTACAAGCATTTGGAGCTGTACAAAGTGGAAAATGTGATTTGAGCACAAGCATTTATTTCTCTCCTCTTACTGGTTGTGTATACCTTATATTTTTGTATTACTCCAATGTGATGGACTGTACTCTTGAACTGTGAGTCTAAATAAGCTCTTTCAACCTTTAAAGGTTTTCTTGCAAAGGTAATTTATCACAACTGAAGCTGGCTGTGATCATCATATTTAATCAACAGAAAATTTTGAATATTATAGAGTCTAGGTGGTACCTAAAGGTGTTAGCAGTCACAGGTGATTCTTGGTCAATAGATAAATATTTTTAGTTGTGTTTTTGCAAGGAGACAAGGTGAAAGTTTCGTCTATCAAGGTAGTAATCCTATTTGTTACAGCTTAGAGACTTTCTGCATGCTCAAAGGCCTCACATTTGAATATCATTTTATTGAAAGGTATGATATTGACATAAGAACTTTGTAGAGTAAAAGAAACCTATCAGTGGGTTGGCCCAAAGAGAGGAAATTTGGTTTGCCACAGCAGGCCTGAAGGCCCAGAAGAGTAGATAAGCCAGAACGAACACTGAAGACCTTAGTAGTGGATATGTAGGATGTCAGGAGAGAGTGGGATGAATTGATGAAGGGAAGGAAGGGAAATGGAAGGAAGAAGGAATAGATGGAAGTAGGAATAAGTACCGAATATTCTTGTAAAACTAGAAAAATAAAATATTAATAAAATAGTTTAGAACAATCTCTAGCATTCGGAAATTTCATTTTATCTAACAGTCACTAAATAACAAATTGCTTCAACATTCACTCTGACCTTTGAAGTCTACATGCTTTTCCACGCATTATGTGTATCAGATATAATGGAGATTCAAGTTATGATTCATCTAGAGGAATTTACTTTCCAGCATTTTTAAAAAAATAAATCACCTTTATGATTGCAAAATATAAGGGACAACATGGGAATGAAACAGATACATTGCCACAGAGAACACATGGAGACATTACTGAATGTGACTGGCCTCCTAGAGTGCTGTGCAGACATGACAAAGCCTAGTGGCAGGATCCGAGATGGGCTAAGTCTTTACAACCAGGATTGCCTCTTCTTAGCCACCAGTCTCAAGGGTCACTACAATCATGGCTACATAAAGAAGGAAAATCTGATGAATCTATGTTCTTTTGACATCATTTTTGTACTGTCCTAAAATAGTCTCTGTGTTCCATTGAGATGGCTGGTAAACTGCAAATTCATTGCTTAGAACTTTAAGAGATTTTCCTTTAAGTTCTTCTCAGACTTTTCAAAATGATTAGATTGAGAATCTCTCCAAGGCTTGCTTTTATTTAAAATAACAATCCAGTCTTCAAACCTTTTCTCTCTTCTCTATTTTGGTTACAAACAGAAAGAACAAACAATTTGCGTATTCAACACTACTCTGTATACTTTCAAAGTCAAACATTCAATTTTATTTCATCCAAAGTCTATTCTTTGCTGTACCACAAATATTCACTCGTGTTTCTAGCTGCCATGTCTTTACTCTGTAAATTTCCACTAACATTCTTCTCAGGATTACTTTAATATTTTCAATGATAATTACATCTTCCCCTAAACATATTTTTTTTGTTCAGATACCATGAGAAAAATAAATTTAACTGCCATTCACAGTAGTATGCACTTGTTCTAGTGGGCATGTCAAAGTAATGTCCCACTAAAAGTTCCGTCTATTTATTTAGCTGTGTTTTGATCCCCTTGTCCATCTTAAACTTTGTCATCACCTTTCTGAATTTTTAAACAAATTGCTCTAGGTTCAGTGAGTGTGATAGTTAATCCTGGGTGTCAATTTGACATACCTGGCATTAACCGGCAAGATCAGCTGAAACAACCTGAATAAATCATCTGGATAATACAAAGATCAGCACTAGATCCGATCAGAACCTCCCAGATCTCACTGGAACCTCCTAGTAGTGGACCAGATACAAGAAACCACTAGCCACTTGGATGGGTGTGACATAGCCTGTCTCCAACTTCAGCCAGCTAGCCATGCTGCTTCCACTGTGAAATATTGTATTTCCCCTCTGGAATTGTAAGTTGAAGAAATCTCCCTTTCTCCCTTAAGTTGTTTGATTTTGGGTGCTCTCGCAGAAATAGTTAAAAATAACCATGACAGTAAGATTACACAACAAAAATGTATCCTTCCCTGTTCTTGTGTATTGTAATCTAAGATCATGTCACTGTCAACCAGAAGCATTTTCTAATTCTAATTTCCATTTCACTATTGTATCATGACACAATTTTTTTATTATTATTATTTCAGCTCATACAAACTTATTAGGTACACCAGTTCCCTCCCTCCCTCCTCCTCCCCCAAACCCCCTGCTCCCCCGTTCCTCATCCCTCTGTCCTCCTCCCCCCGAACCCCCTGCTCCCCCTCCCCTCACCTCTCCCTCCCCATCCCCCAGTGCCTCCCGCCCCAATTCCCAGAGAGTCCTT
The DNA here is from genome assembly GCA_023101885.1 of Typhlomys cinereus. Classification (NCBI taxonomy): domain Eukaryota; kingdom Metazoa; phylum Chordata; class Mammalia; order Rodentia; family Platacanthomyidae; genus Typhlomys; species Typhlomys cinereus. The sequence goes on along the minus strand of JALPQD010000007.1, from coordinate 13,590,041 downwards.
TTTTGCATGACACAATTTTTTAAAGGACCAATCACTGAAGAAAGTAGCTTTATATAATCTACATTATAGTTCATTTTTACTACCACCATCTGAATAGAGTTATGAATATGATTAGCAACTGTGGTCTAAGCATGACAAATTTTAAACTTATGTATATACATTCCTTCCTCTGACCATGTTTATTTTCTTCCATGAGTAAAAGGCATCCCATAGTCATAAATTTCTGCAATTTATGATGATCTTTCTTAAAAATATAAATATATAAATATGCTTCTTGCAAGTAATGATAATGAATCATTACAAGCTAAGTCATCTCTTCTTGGTTTGGTGATGCATAGCTCAATAGTATTGCACTTCTCTAAAATGTTTAGAGCCTTCCAGTTAATTCTTAATCCCATAGAAAAATAATCACAACTGTCAGGTTTTATACAAACTAGAATTCTTAGTGGATAGAATTCTTTATGACTTAAAATTGAAGCTTTTTTTTAGAATTACTGAGATTTCTTGCCTATTTAAACTGTGATTCTCATGTTGATTCTGTGTGGCAAATTTAGCACTCTAGCCTTGCTGTGCCTGAAGGTTTATACATTAAAATGGATTTATTCTATGGTGATTTTAACTTCAACTTTTACGTTAGTAGCAATATAAACTTTCTTATTGTTAATTAACTGCCAAGGCAGATTACTCCCTCAAATTCAATTGTACATTACAAGGAACATGAAAATATTTGTTATTAAATAGGTGCACTGGATCTGATAAATGCAAGGTACGCTTTCATGTAGCGTTCTTCATTTTTTGTCCGTTCTTAATGTAAGCAAGTATTTATGCCGTCATTTTGAAATTTGAGTTGAATATGCATGTTAAAATTAAGTGCCATGAATTTAATCTCAGTCACTTGCTCATTGACATTAGGAACTTCGCTTCTCTGAAGCTTTGTTTGGTTCACTGTTCTTTCTTCCTCCATACACGTAAAATAACCCCACGTTTTCAAGCTTGTTTGTTGCATCTAGTCTTCTTTTCACTGAGATCAAGTACTTAGACCCAAACAGAAAGAGGAAAAGGGACATTTATTTGGCTTATATTTCCAGAGGAGATGCAGGATCGTGGTGGCCATCACACAGTGGAAGGCGGAGCTGGAGGAAGAAGGAGGAGGCTAGTTCAGGTGGCCACAGCCATCACTGGGAGGCAGAGAGAGAAATAGAAAAGGAGCAAGACCAGGCTACAAATCTCAAGACCCACCTGTGGAGGTGGACCTCTGTGACCACCCTTCCTCCAGAAAGGTTCTGCTGCCTAATGATGCCAGAACTTTCCTACCATTAACACATGAGTTTGTGCGGTGCACCTCACAATCAATGATGTTGATGAAGCAAACTAATTGACTCATGGATCGGAGACCAAAGCCTCAGACTTAATTTTGTAATATATACTGTGTATCTTCATGTACTTGTCAGTAAGTATCTGTTTTAGTAGTTTATATTACGCACCAAATTATCCTCTGTGATATGGGAAGACATATCACTGTCATTTAATCCTTGACTAACTTTGGTGTGACACTGTAAACATAATGACACTCTTAATCATGGCTTCCCATGTGTGGCACATGCTGACTGCCACGACTTGGGGGAAGGGAGTGCTTTTCTAGGAAGCATGATGAAATATAGTCTTTTTAAGAGAAAGTCAATTTACCACAGTGTTTTCAAACTTTAAAGCCTGGGATAGTGCTTTCCTGTCTTGTCAATAGTTAGAGATGATGCTGTCCTTCCAAAAGGCTGCAATGGTACACCCAGGCAGCACTCAGCCAGTCTCTCAGAAAACACAACCTGCAGATCGAAAAGCAATTAGCATGCTGGACTGTGATAATTACCCTCAGTGTGCAGGCCTCTCCACGATCTCGCTTCCACTGTGCCTAATAATAGAATTCTTTAAATGGTGATATATTTCCTGAGGCACAACTGCATTCTCATTTCAACCTTGTCACATGTATTGGATGGGGAAATAAACCTCTTTCACACATTTTCTTCTCTTCCTAAAATATGGCACACTGCTGTTTTGACAACCTGTAATGTCACCTGAATGTTACCTTGAATCAGGATTTAATCAGCCGGAGCAAAGCAACATCTCATTTATTTCTCCTGTTTCCTAGCCTTGCGAAGTCATGATTGCCAGGAAGGAATAAAAAATGAAATTGAGTTGTGATTAAAATTGAATGTGGAGACAGATGGAACAGTTGTGATTCGGGCTTAATTCGCCACTTTTTATGAAAGGTCAAGGTGACTAAACTATTTACATGGGAGAAAGCAATTTTGGAACATAGCAGAAAGTCACATTGCAATTTTTTATTTAACAGCAATCAACTTTTTCTTAATAATCAACCCTCAGAATTTGGGGCTACATGTGTTTTTTATAATATTACTAATTATATCAGATAACCAATCTTCAATAATAGGCTTAGCACAAAAATATGTGACATATATATCATATATGTAATGAATTTCCTTAATAATTTTGAAGATAATTCAACAACCTATTGCTTTAATAAAGGTACGATTTTAGGAACTAGACATAGTAAATATTATTGACAATTATCAAGCGTAAAATACTTTCTTCTTGGGAAATTTAGGCCATTAAATATTTTACAACTGTGCCAATTGGATTTTAAATCTGAGAAATGAATCATATTTCAGTAGTTATATTTTTCTTTTATTATATATTCTCTGATGATATAAAATTTTGTGTCCCATGTAAACACATGCATAAATATATAATATCAAATGGATATGCTCTAAGAATTTTTTTCATGGATAAAATATTGGAATGCTATATCATTGTAAAGTAAGATGATTGGGATAAAAGAGAGAAAGTGCTATTGAGCAATTCTGAGTGCAATATTTTAATTTTTCTCTTTTGAAAAGTAATATGAAAATAAGAAGGGATTTCACTGATTTATTTCAAGATATACTATTATGTTAGGATTTGGCCAATACATTTATGGATTATTCAGCATGTTATATTGTCAGTAACATTTTCTAAAGGAAATACAACTGTTATCATTTTTGTGCACATTTTGTCTAATTTTTTATAAATGAACTTACCTTTAGTTTCCAAAATAACAATATAGTATGTAACCATCCTAATTCCTTAGGGCCAGAATTGTGGTGTGAAGAAGTAAGGCAAACTTCCCACGCCCACAAAAGTGCGTGGGTAGAATCTGTCTTTGATCACATGAAAAATCCCTTCTGTAGTAGATTCAGGGAGAAACATGGTCAATATACAATACAGGTATATGTGGAAACATCACCGAATATAATTAATATTCATAATCAGTGTGTAGTCATAATAATAAAAACAGTACACTGCCATCCTGATCTGGAATGATCTTTCATTCTCTTCAACATGTAAATCACTTGATTCCCAGACAAAAGAGATTAGAGGAAAGCGAATAGTCATGGTCATTTTCTTCATCCTCATCAGGTCATGTCTGACTGTGTCACTTGTTTACATATAAAAAAGACAATTTTGAAACTACATTAGTATGGAAACCTTTGGGTCAGTGCATCCTGATTCTACCTCCCCTGTGAACGGAAGAGAAAAGGGTTCATGAAACCACCAAACCTACTTAACAGTATCTGAAAATCATTTATGCGGATGCCTAATATCTACTCTCAGAAAACAGTTCCCTGAAGGACTGTGAAATTATAGTTAAAAACATTAAAATTCCCTTATCAGGCTGGAGATTTAAAACTCTTCCTCCCAAGCAAAAAAGTCCTGAGTTTGGATTCCAGGACCCACATAAAAAACACCAGGAGGAAACAGTGACAACCTGTACTTCGGGCCTTGGTGGACAGAGCTTGGGATATCCCAGAGTGAAGCAAAAAGGAGGTAAAAGCAATCCAGTAGGACTCCCGAAATCACATTGGTCCTACACAGAGATACACATACACCCATGCATGCATGCACACATGCACATAATAAATAAATAATAAATAAATAAATAAAACAAAAACCCTCCCATATCTAGCAATACATTTCTACATGTGTAACAGTTACACTTACATTTTGCATGAATAAAATAGATGCATAATGAGAACAGTAGCACAGACTTTAGAGCCAGACTCATTGACCTCCAAAACCCAGATTCACAAGCAGCACTTTTTCATCGTGATCAAGGCCAATATTGTGTACTAGGGCACAATATTCTCACCTTTAAACATATTGTAGTTAATGAAGATTAACTGAGCAGAGCTGTGTACCACCTTGCAGGGAAAGCAGTGAATAATGATATTGATTGTGGAGTTTTAAAAACAAGTGTAAGTATTAAGTGCATATCAAAACACATTCAGAAAGGCACAAAGTCAGATTTTAAAGCATAGTGACACTTTTTCTTGCACTCTGATGTTTTTCCATTAAATCACATGACTAAAATATTCTTTACATAGGGAAAAAACTATTTAAGGCTAGAGGAATCAAACTAAAACATTGTCCATCAATAGAAGAATGGGTAAAGAGGATGAAGTATTTGTACATACTACTATCTTTAGTCATGGAAAAAATTTGGTTATATTATTTTCCAGAAAATGGATGCAACTAGACATGATAATCTTAAACAAATTACGTCAGTCTCAGATAAACAAACACATTTTTTATCATAAATGGTTCCTTTCTAGATTTTGATGATATTATGACAAATGAATAAAACAAGCTTTGTAGGAGAGCAAAGGGTTATAAGGGACAGGGTTGGCAAATGGAGGATCTGGAAAGAGCAGGGAGGGTAGGGATATGTAGAGGATAGGAATATGCCAAACATACTTGCATGAAATTACCTTTATCTAGCACACCTTGTGCAATGTGTATATACAGGATAAAAATTTTAAAAAGAATAACATAATTAGCATAAAGGATTTGATGGGTTTGCAGCTAAGATAAAAGTTTTGTACTAGCATTTATTTGTTTATGTTAAACACACTTTGCATAATAACTACTATTTCAGCATATTTTTTTCCTTTTCTTTATTTCTTCCACTCATACAAAGTTCATAAGTACCCCATTCCCCTCCCTTTCTCCACCCCTCCCTGGATTCCTTTACTCCCTCCCCACCTTTCTCCTTTCCTTTCCCTCCCTCCCTTTCTCCCAGTGCCCCCTTCCCCATCATTCCTGGAGCATCCTATAGTGTACATTCAGCACATTCTTAAGAAAATATTATAATATTAATAGCTATCAATTGTTATTAATAGCAATATTAATAATCTTTTTTGCCCAACAGAATTCAAAGACAAGCTACCCTGTATAATAGTGTACTGACTGATTAACACTGCTAGCTTACCGTCCCTTACAGACGTTGGCAACCAGTGTTCAGCTTTTTATGTTTATTTATATAGTACTCACTAAAATTTTTGTATATTATAATTTATATTTTGAGTGTTTAATTCATTTTTTATTTTACTTTTATTCTTTTATAGTTTCGCGCATAAGTGCAGAAGATTTATAGTATTCTCATACCTCAATCCCCAGTGCTATCTCCCTTCTTTTCCCATTACGCCCATATTCCATATCAGTCTTACTCCTGCTTTCATGACTTAATTTTTTTAAGTTTATTTATTTTGCTGTGCATGTGTGTATGTGTGTTTGTGAGTGTGTGTGTGTGTGTGTGTGTGTGTGTGTGTGTGTATGTGTGCGTGTTTGTATCCCTGTGGAGAACCAAAGGTAACTTTAGAAATCAACTTAGATTGCTTCTACCTCCTTTTTGTTTCACACAGACTCCGGCCACCAGGATCAGAAAGCAGGCTTCCACTATTTCCATCTGGCAATTTTTAGTGGTACTTGGGATCTAAACTCAGGACCTTCTACTTGCGAGGCAGTGGTAACCCCTGAGCCATCCATCCAGCCTCTGCTTTCTTATCTTTTTGCATGTGTGGCTCAGTGAGCTTCATCTGTGTTGCCTTTCATGGCATGTACCTAAGCACTAGCTGGAGGATGCATCCTATATCCTTTGAGAAAATCATCCCCAACTCTCCTGTATTAACCCCTAGTAGTGTCTCACTGCATCCATGTTTGCTTCCACATGGATTTGCCCTATCAACATTACTTCCTCCCACTTGTTTATTTGTCTGTTTAGGAATCTCTGCAGTTCAGGCTAATTTGGAATTCATGATGACCTTCCTACCTCAATCTCCCAGGTCCTATGATTCCAGGTGTATCTCTCAATCTGATTATTTTGAGTCCATCAAACTGTCTGTGACTGTCTGTGACTGTCTGTGACTGGTCAATTTTTTCAGCCTCATGTTCTCTTGGCTCAGTCACAATGGTGAAAGTAATTTTTGTGGCTGAAAAGTTTTACATGCATGTTCACAACATATTTACTTCATCCATGTATTTGATAGAAATTTATTTTGCTTTCAGATTATTCAGGCCAGAATGACTGCTAAACAAAGAAATCACAAACACAAAGAAAGGCAATGGTGTAAGCAAATGGATCTTCTATGCACTGCTTGTGAAAATGTAACTGGGAAATGACAGGAAGATTCTTATGAGATTAAAGCATTTCTATTATATGATTTCACAGGTTTTGGAACTTTATATTTTAATTACAGTGGAGGTGAGGGCTGCTATAGGAGGACAAAGATGAGGTCAATGTTTTCCACAGAAGAAATTCTATTAGAATTTTTTATCTCCAATGTTGTTAATTAAAAAATCAAGAGTAGAGTTGGAGAGATGGATCAAGACTTAAGACTCTGTCTCCTAAGCAGAAGGACCCGATCCTGGATCCCACATAAAAAATGCCAGGAGGAAATGGTGACAGCCTGCGTGTCCCACTGCGGTAAGAGGAGCCCAGAAAAATCCCCAAGCAAACCAAAAAGGAGATAAAAGCAATCCAGAATGATTTCCTAAGTCACTCTTAGACCTACACTGGTGCACACAATGCCGTTTAAAACACACACACACACACACACACACACACACACACACACACACACACCCCACACCACACGCACCAAGCACATGCACACACACACACACATACACAGACATATACACACCACATGCCACACACATACACACAAACACAGACGTACACATACATAAAACAAAATTTTAAAAAGTAAAGATTAGTGATCTCGATTATAATGATATTATTGTCTTGTTTTTTATTATGTGGACAGTGAGACAAAGTACTCTCTTCCCCCAATTTGGAAAAAAATGATGTGCAGGTCTACAAGAGACCAGAAAACCAAGGAATGTTACAGCATGAAAATACAATAGATAATGAAAAGAAGATGATCACATATTGTTTCTCTCTGCGTAATGTAAAGAAAGTTTAATGGAAAGGTTGTTCCCTCAGCAACCTAGGGCAGGAGAGAGGTAGGAATTGGCAATCTGAACATTGCCAGCATATGTACCATGGAGAGAATCTACTGCATCTTTTTGCTCCATAGGGAGAAGTAGGGGCAGCTGTCACCAGAAGATGGGCCGATGATGAGGCTGGAACAGATAGTTAAGCTGGAGGGAAGCGTCCTTAAGATTCCCTAACTGAAGTCCTTGCTGTGGTTGATTTAGCTTGGGGCTGGATTAGTCACTATTTCAAGTATTGGATGGCAATGAATGAACCACAGAGCCTTTATGACTAGGGCAAAATAAAATTTGTTTTATTGCATCTCATAAATTGGCAGGACACTCCATCAACATGCTAAGCATAAGGTCTCACTACATTTCCTCTCACACATATAGCCCAGAAAAACTAGACAGGCACTTATGCCATATAGCTTATTTATTGTCACAATAGGAATAAGTATAACCTTTAAAGTGCAAACACTAGTGGCCATTGCACAAGCACCCAGTGGCATTTCCCTGAACCCTTTCCCATGTTCCCCTTAAGCATAGGAACACTGCTGTGGCTGCCAATCCCTTGCCTCCAAGGATCTTGGTGCCTTTAGCAGATGCTAGACTTTGTGAGGTCAATAGTGTGTTGGACATTGCACAGGGCATGCAAAGTCCTATTATGATTGCTTCGGCCCTAACTTGTGTGGAGTATCTTGCAAATCATTGCTCCTCCCATCCTTTTGCTCTTACAACCTTACCGCCCCCTCTTCCGCAAATGTCCCTGAGCTTCAGGATGGGGAGAGATTAGTCTGGCCTAGTTCTAGGTGGTTGATATAGAGTCTCTGAAGTTCTGGATTTTGGTTTGTTGATTGCCTTTTGCAGTTTTGCTGCTCCTGCAATGCCCGTCACTCCATCCTGATGGGCATTGTATGTCACTCCCTGGCCAGAGACAAAAAGCTGTTAAACTGGAGTCTTGTATAAGAGCACATTCAAGGGTAGATGTAATAAAAGTAGGAAACCTCAGTGAGGGACGGGTCAATCACCCATTTGCAAAATGGTTACTTTTTTTCTGCCAGACTATATGTCCTCCCCCTCAGTTGTAAATGATCAGGAATGAACGTCTGTGAACTTAACCAGGTGTCTCATTACTTACTTGCTGTCCTTGATGGAGGCCTATTTTCTCTGCTGTAACATGGTCCCCTTTCTCCTTGTTTCTGGTGTGGCCCTCCAACCCCATCCCTCCTGTTCATAATCCTTGCAATTACTGTAGGTATTACATAGATCCAAAAGACAATTTTTAAGGAAAGATTAAATGTTTTATGGAAGTCAAGGTTTTGGTATTTAGAGATAGTGAGTTTTGCATAACTGACTATTTTTTTCCAGACATAAAACTGGTTTGTAAAAGAAAGAATCCATGAGAATAAATCATGGTAATTGTTTCTTTTTCTATTTTTAATATTTTGGCTCTGTGATGTTTTTCTCTTCTTTAATTTTCATTCTTTCAGAGTTTCATACATGAATACAGTAAAGTTTTGATATTTTCACACCTTAGTCCTCAATCTATTCTCCCTTCTCCTTTTCCCATTACAACCCCTCTTCTTCTCTAGCACCCTCCCTCGTATTTTCATTTCTTTTTTCATGAGTAACCCATTGAGTTTCATCTGAGTGGCCTTTGATGAAATGTGACTGAACACTTACTGGAGCACGAATCATATAATTTTAGCAAATTTTATAAAATTCAATTTAGGGTATTTATTATAGTGATGTACTTTGATTGACAGAAATACAACAAGGAGGCTGGAGAGACAGCTCAGAGGTCAAGACTCTGTCTTGACAGGAGAAGGTCCTGAGTTCAGATCCCAGGTCCCATAAAAAACGCCAAGCAGAAAAAACAGCAACCTGCACTTCTGGGGCTGGTGGGAGGAGTCTAGGAAATCTCTGAGAGAAGCAAGAAGGAGGTAGAAGTGATCCAGGATGATTCCTAAAGTTACTCTTGGTCCTCCACAGGGATGCAGAATGCCCTCTAATACACACACACACACACACACACACACACACACAAATAAATAAATAAAAATATTTTTGAAAGAATATGGTTAAACACAAGGTTAAACAATAATGGGACAATTAAAATATTTATTATTGTTATAGTGCAAGACAAGAAATCTTAGTGCATTGTACCATGTATGAAGAAAACAAATGTGTCAACCCGAATTGGACCTTCAGAGACCATATATTGGAAGAAGAGCACAGCAGATTTTGATTTCCAACATGTAACCAACCTCCCCATGTGTGCCCTGGCACCAGAGCTTTTTATCTAAAATATTAAAAATATTAATATAATAAGATTTAAAGACTTAGTCAAAAATTGCATGAAAGGCTGATTTTCAGGCTCAGAAATTCATGCTTGAACTATTGCGCTTCAAACAACTGTATACAAGAAGCATTAAAAGCAAAGGGAAATTTCTCCTTTGTGTCATCATCCAAGTGCAGCGAGTACCAGCCCCCAAAGCCATGCTTTGGGAGGGAAAAAGAAAAGCATTATTTGTCATGTCTGGCTTTCCATTTTGGAAAATTCCCATGGTAAGAAACACCAACTCTCTAAATAGAAGGCATCTACTGACTATTGCCATCGGCCACTCCGCTTTCTTTCACTGCTCCGCCCGTGAAGGACCTTCTGTGAAGCCCCCTCAGGCTTGGGTGCATTCTTCTTTAGGGTACTGCAGACATTGATGCCATAAGCATGTTTATACAAGTATCTCTTTTGGATTCTGGATTCAGTTCTTCTTGATGTGTACCCAGAAGTAGAAATTAAAGCATAAAGGAATTGCGTTTCTAATTTACTGTGAATCTGCAAATGACTCTCAAAGTTATTGCATCATTTCCCATGTTTTTGTTTGTAAAGGGTCCCCTTTCTTTATAAAATTGTCAACACTGGTCTTTCTCTAATTTTACAGTAAGTTTATCAGGTTTCATAAGTTATTCTTCTTAGTGTGCTGTGAGATTAAAGAATACTGTTTCTTATTAAATTAAGATTTCCCACACATAAATAGGTCATTCATTTTTTAAATTAAATTAAACTCTGGGAACAAAGAGCAAGATTTAGGAACATGAAGTTCAATACATCATTAATCCCATCAGCACTACAAAATAGAACCTACAGTATCCAAATGATGTGACCTTTACTATAGTTATAAGGATATGTGCTCCATCATTACCCAGGACCTAGTTTTGAAGACAGTTACATCGTATTGATAGCTAAACTTAAAACTGATGGTTTTCAGGAGATAATTCAGGGGTCACGTGATTGTTCTTCAAGCATGAATTCTAGTTCAGATTCCTATAATCTATGTAAACAGCCAGGATGTGTGGCAGCATGTATCAGTAACCCCAGCAATGGGCAGAG